>OY720375.1:2457726-4907952 GCA_963082945.1 Cerastis leucographa
AATATACAAGTAATCTAATGACAGTGTTTTTTAGGAGTCCTACATAAATTATTCTTGCAAGATTCCAATTCAAACGTCTTATTAGAATCGGCCATTTTCTAACTGCGCAGTTCAATGCATGAAAATACTTGAAATATCAATAAATATGAATAAACATGCCTCGAATGCATGAAATAATAAATTATCACTATTTTTTCGCTTATTACTAATATTTCCAAGACCATATTTCATTGTAAAAGAGTGAAATTCATATTTTCAATTTCGACTGACGAACTTCACAACAAAGGAATTTTTGGAGGAATTTTTGGGTCAAAAACATAATTTTTAGATAATTTTTCCAGCAAATGACTATCTAAAAAGTTACATTATACACTTATAACATACTATACATTTACTTACCAAAGTTTAACAACACAAAACACAAAAATTTCACTGCATTCCAAAACAAAACAACACCGTTTCACACTGGCCGCCATGACGCATTTTGACAGTCGACAAAGACGCGTTTCTTTTTTTTTTTTAATAATTTTGTGCAGTTGTAAGGTTGGTATGATGGTTTCATTTTAATCGAACTCTAGTTGGCCATAGACGTAAATTTTTACAAACGAATTAGAACCTTACTTTACGTACGATAAGGGTTTAAAGTTGCTCGTACGAGGTTGTTCCACCAGAGGAACAGCGGGCCGATAAGCAAAAAAGTGATGTTCCTCTGGAGGAACAAAAAGGATCTAGCTAGAAAAGAAGTGTCCATGGAGTTTCTTGCCCATTCTTCTCCATAGAGATCTACGCTTTGGAATGGGCAACTTTCACAGTTGTTAAGACCTGTGACTGGGACTGTAAGGTTTATAATGATGTTCCATGATGAAGTCTCTTCACAACGGGTGCCTTTAAATTGTAAACCAAATAATTTTAAAAGAGTAACGATGGAGTTTCTTCTCCATAGGAAACGACCAACCCGAACCGTGCACCTTTTGTCGACGTTTTATAAGTTCCCATGTAGGCCTATGTAAAATAAAATATTTTGATTTAATTTGAAAGAAAGTGCCGAGATGACCAGGATTCATAAAATCAGGTCCAGGAAACCAAAGAACGCAATCTGATACGTTCATTTCATACTCTTTTTGCCCCGTCCATCCATACATCAGATCATACACGCACGCCGGTTGCGAGGACTACGCACTTGGCCTTTTTTAAGGACCTCACCATTATGGTCAGGGTATGTCCAGCTAGGGAATCCCTTTCCGACGTTGTCACTTACATCTGTCTTGTATACAAGGTGTAAATCACCTCATCACGAAGCCGTCAACCAAGCATTCTGTACATGAAACTAAGTAACTTTACGCAAAAATTATTGCTGGGAAACGACTTTTTTTTGGGGGGTGTAAAATCATGTTTTGTGGTAGAACTCAATGAAACACACCCAAAACATTGTGTTGATGGGCGGATTGAATAGTACGGGGGTCGTGGAGGTTTTTAAAGTAAAAATCTTACATTAAAAACTTGTATTTAAAAAAATACTTGTCAAAAAGTTGGAACTTAGACCCCTAATATTTCCGTAAATAGAAGGTTCGCAGGTAAGGCGTAGAACAAAAAAATGATCGCAATGACAGGGAGAACCAGTGCCTTTCGGCTTCGTTAGGAGGTGTTTTACACCCTTTATACCTCACCGTACCTTTTGATGACTAAGATTTCAATTTCGCAAATTCTAACTTCATTTTAAGCATTTTCAAACGATTTTCATAATGCGCACTGCAAAGAAGTGGAACTTTCTGCCTGCGTCTGTGTTTCCGAATGCTTACAACCCTAATCTCTTCAAAGTTAGAGTGAACAGGCTTCTTCTGGGTAAGCTCGGACCATCGTCTACTTTGTCTCTGTCATCTCTGACCTAGATTAGAGTCAAGAGCGAAACCGTCACAAATAAAAATAAAAAAATATTGAATCGTCATCTTTTTCTTATAATACTAGGGTTACGGCATAGCAACATGGAAAGGCAGTCCCTGGCGCGACAAGATCTCCCTGGCCATCCTAGAGCTTCAGGAGAAGGGAGTCATCCAGATCCTGTACGACAAGTGGTGGAAGAACACGGGAGACGTCTGCAATAGGGAGGGGAAGGATAGCAAGGCCAATCCTCTAGGAGTACAAAATATTGGTAAGTTGAATAGTTAGATTTTTTTGTCTCTCTAAGCCGCGGGAAGAAACTAGTAACAAATATCCACAACCCAGTAACTGGGTAATACGATACCCCTTGGTAAGACTGGATCTCAGACTTTTGGCGTCGTTACGAGTAGTCTTCTGACTGCTCGTAACGACTGTTAATGATCTACTAATGACAGCCGGGACTAACGGCTTAACGTTTTCTAGTCAAGTCAAGTCATCAAGTCTCTCTCTCTGGTGTGTGTGAACTTTGTCTGTTAGCAAACACCATATTACCACTAAAGTCAAGTAATTATTTAAAACATTATTAGTCCTGAAAGGGTACAGTGCTGTTAGAATAAATGTGTTTCCATGGTTTGGCCATATGATGCGGAGGAATGAAGAAATAATATGAGAGAAAATGTGACTAGAAGCTTAAGGGAAAATCAAAGAAAAGATGGATGGACATGGACTGTTTCAAAGACATGTTTTGTTAGAAAGGCTCTGACAACTTTGTAGTTTTTTATAAAGTACCTAAGGGTGCTGAAATTATAAAAGGTATATTGACCGTACTCCAGACGCCATGCACCTTTCTGGATCTAACCGACGCATCGTTTCCATTAATGTATACGTCGATCGAACTTTCAAAGCGACACTCAGAACGCATAGAAGACCGCCATTCTTCTTTAGTTGCACTATTAAGAACGTTTACGTCTTACGACATTTCATACAAATTTTCAAAGTCCTTATTTTCCGAAATAACTGAACTGATTTTAATGAAACTTCTCACGCATAAACAGGATACATAGATCTAAAAAGTTATTAAAAAAGATTTACGAAAAAAAAGTGCTACAGCTAAATTAGACCGATTATAAATTATCTATTGAAACAATTTCCAAGTATCTTCTTTTTAAATAGAAATTTGGAAAATATTTTTAGTTACATTTTAGACCAATGCTAATGCGTATAAAGTTTTATTAAAATCGGTTCCGTGATTTCGGAAAATAAGCACTTGAAAGTTTGTATGAAATTCCGTAAGGCGTAAACGCTCAGTTAATTTTTTATCGTACAGGCTCGCGTTTAACAGCAGTATCGCCTGATGGTAAGTGAGTGACTTGAGTAGCGACACACCTGCCGAAAATTGTGACTCGGTGGCTAAATGTACGCGTAGAATTTTATTGCTATCACACAATGTTTTGAAAGGTATGCGGCAGTTAACAGTAATTCTTGCACAAAATTGCGTAACGCAACATAATGGTGACCGGTGTAGATCGTAATTTTTAAAGCGCATTTTCTGTAGATGTGTCGCTAGACGTACACGTCGCACGCTGAGAACAAAAGTGACATAGCTCAAAATTGCGTTAAATACCTAAAATTACTCCTAATTGGTGCTAGAAAAGGGCAAACAAAATTATTCACAAATCTTATCGAAAACTCGCTACAACACGTATAATTTTCTTTTTATTTCTCGTGTTAGGTCACTTTTGTTCTCAGGTTGCGAAATTTTGTTGGATTTTTTGCGCTATGTGTGATTTCAGCATATGAAGGCGCAATTCCAATACAGCACAGAGAGATTACTCACGTTTTTTGATGGTAAATGGGTATAGTGATCATTCCAATACGTGCGTAGTCAACCCAGGGGCAGTAATGGAACCGCGTATTTCTTTGTCTGATACAAAAGGTGTCAGCCGCAGAATACACACTTTTTTCTTTCTAGGTGGTGTATTCGTAACTCTTCTCTGCGGACTGGCTCTCGCGATAGTGGTGGCGATACTAGAGTTCTGTTGGAACACTAAAAAGAATGCCACGCAAGGGAGACAGTCGCTTTGCAGTGAAATGGGGCAGGTAAGAGAGATTTGACCAGTTTTGCAAGCACTACAGGACCTAGACAAATGCAATCGGTTTCGAAACGTTCCGTATTTTATTCAATTCAATTCAATTTATTTATTTCAGACTTTTATCCATAATTTGGTAATTTCATCATCATCATCATCATCATCAAGCCTATAATGTTCCCACTGCTGGGACACAGGCCTCCTCTCCATGAAAGATGATGATGATGATGAAATTGAATCTTTGAGAATCTTTAGGAGTCTTTAGGAGTTATTTTGGAGAAAGTTAGTTTCGTCTACGGACTGGTCATGATCTTCATCAATATTTCCCCAGGAGTTACGAACAGCGATGCGGGGTGGTTCATCCAGCAGGACAGTGTTAAGACCTGGATGTTCCAGGTGTTCTCCAGCCACACATGTACCTCCAGCTACTTCTCGATACCCGGTGAGACAAAGAGAATATATTTCAAGAGAGAAAAAAAAAACATTCTCGTAAATAGAACTACGTATACAAAGAAGCAAGATATAAGAATAGGTTTAAGCAAATTCTAAGATTTATCTGAACCTGTTTATCTAAATCTATCCTATCTACCTATTAGCTTAGAGTGCTTTCTGAAGCGCAAATGGGTTTCAGTATAATTACTGAAACCCATTTGTTGCTTAGTATTAACCGCGATAATGATAGTGAAGGTTTGATAAATTTTGCAATAAAAATGTTGTCAAATCAAATCAATGTAGGTTTCATTACAATGAGATGTTATGCAGAAATGGTTAGTTCGCTACATTTTACCCGAGAGCATACAAATCATTATAAAATTAGGTATGTCAAAAAAAAATGACAAATTTTAATATATATAATAACACAGTTCCTTAAACCGTCACCTTTATTCCTCAAATAAACACTATAAGGATGATTAAAAATTCAGCCAATAGACTTCAATCAAGCCTTTGCCACTATCCATCATATTGTTCCAGCACTCCCGCAGCAGCAGCGTAGAGCTGAAGGAGCTGCGCTGGTCGTAGCAGCGCGGCGGGCGCGGCCCCGCCTCCGCGCCCGCGTCCCCCGCGCGCCCCCCGCGCGCCATGCGTCCGCAGGCGTTACACAGTGAGTGTGTCACAAGGAACTATTATAAGGCCTATACTGTTTTGAGATACTATGGTGCGATTTTTGAATTAGCTATAAAATAGATTTGTCAACACCTTAAATTGCATGATCGTTCAGGAAACTCGAGCAATGATAAAAATCAATGTTCATTTCTTCTGTTCATAAGAAGAACCTTTTATCACGTACTGGGCAGTGTTATATGAGAAAATATTTATTTTTTCAGATTCTGTCGGCTCTCTAAGAAGAACGACTTCTTACGTATTAAAGGAACCACGGGAGAAGAAACACGTGCAAATAGTTGCGTAGCCTTTATTGAAGAGTACGTGGTTTTAAATAGAAATATGGCCTAGAAAAGTGACTTTTAAGAGTAAAGTAATGGTGCAGACATACTGTTAAGGATAGATTGCGGGTCGGACTTCAGTCTCAGGACTTTGACAGATATCATCATCATTTCCTGTCCTTATCCTAGTTTATTTGGGGTTGGCACAGTATGTCTTCTTCTTCTATAATTCTCTATTACTCTACATCTCATGATTCCCCCTTTTTATAGGCTTTTATTCAACTTGGCGTGTTCATCTATTTGTTACTATGTACTGGTCAAATCTAGCAACTGAATTTCAAACCAGTTCCTCTCAACTGATTGAGCTTGCACACACCTTAGGTTGTGGTGACAATCATCATCATTATCAGCCTATAATGTTCTCACTGCTTGGTCAAAGGCCTCCTCTCTATGAGAGGGAGTGGGCTGCAATCCACCGCCCAGTGCGGGTTGGTACAGCTGATGACAATATATTCTTTTAACTCTGAACTATGATCGATAATGCTCTGGAGGAGCTCGTGGCTAAATAATAACAGCCACTCGTGACTCGGGTTGATCTTTAGGTTAAGCCGTGCCTGCCAAGGTTGGTGCATGGATGGGTGACTACCCCTAACATACAGAGTTTCCTCCGTGCCTCGGAAAGCACGTTAAGCCGTTGGTCCCGGCTGTCATTTGTGGATCTTTGACAGTTGTTACAAGTAGTCAGTGGCCCGGAAGTCTGACAACCAGTCTTACCAAGGGGTATCGTATTACCTAGTACTAACTGGGTTGTGGAGGTCAGATAGGCAGTCATTCCATGTAAAATACGGGTATTCAGCTGCATCCAGTTAGACTGGAAGCCGACTCCAACATAGTTGTAGAAAAGGCTAGGCAGTGGTGATGATGACTCTGAAGATTCTGTTAAAACCTAATCTACAGCCAGTTTGCAATCTGTTCGTACCGGAGTGCACCAATAAAGTGAAAATATAAACACAGTGAGTGGATTGTGACGTTTCGACTTTAAAAATAAGATGTTATAAAATGGAGTGAAGTTTTAAAAGAGTGTTTTGATGTGTGATTTTGCTTGTAAGACCGGTTATTTATATTTTGTGATATGTTTATAGTTTTAAGACTGTCGAGTGGTAATTTGCAGTAGACCATGAAAGAAGCGAGGTTGGTAACTGCGGGTTGATAATTTTGAACTGATTATTTTGACAGCCTCATTACTTAGTAGTCGCAAACGCGACTGGTGCGATGTGATTCTGTAAGACCTCGCTTAGAACTTCGAATCTGAATCCGCTGTGAGTTTCTTGATTGGCATTCTAAAAACCCGGTTGATAATTCGAATTTACACTAGCGCCACCACTACGAGCGTGTCAGCAAGTTGAACTAAATTAACGGGAAGATTTTGACAGATAATGTATGAGATGACGTAAGAAGTGGCATTCTGTAAGGTAATTCCCCCGTCACTTCGACGCTCCCTTGGCTACAAAATCAACGTCATTTTGAACCTTACGCGAAGTGACAGTGGACAGCGATGTGAGATGTGAGTTGTCGTCTGAATTTTACAGAATCGACGTACTGAGCTTTAGGTCCTGAGTTTGACTCCCAGGTCGGGCAGTATTGTTGGGTTTGTCCATCAGGCATTTCTCAGGAGCAACCACGAAGTCTGGATTTGTGCCCGATTAATGGCAATAGGCTCTCCTCCTCTTTCATGGGACTTAAACTTAACAAACGAAATGTGGGTTGACTGGCCTATTATGACGTTTTAAAGCAGTATTATTTTACTCTTATTCCAGTGTGGGAAAGAGACGGAGCTATACACGGTGTAAATCACCTCATCACGAAGCCGTCAACCAAGCATTCTGTACATGAAACTAAGTAACTTTACGCAAAAAATATTGCTGGGAAACGACTTTTTTTTGGGGGGTGTAAAATCATGTTTTGTTGTAGAACTCAATGTAAGGCACTCAAAACATTGTGTTGATGGACGGATTGAATAGTATAGGGGTCGTGACGGTGTTTAAAGTAAAAATCTTACATTAAAAACTTTATTTAAAAAAAATACTTGTCAAAAAGTTGGAACTTTGACCCATAATATCTCCGTAACTAGAAGGTTCCCAGGTATGGTGTAGAACAAAAAAATGATCGCAATGACAGAGAAAACCAGTGCCTTTCGGCTTCGTTAAGAGGTGTTTTACACCCTTTATAGGATGTCTAGCGCCATCTCTTATCCACACAGGAAAATTAGTAAAACAATAATGTTTTAAGACTTAATAGTAGGCCACGTGGTATGAGTTCACTACTGAAGTTAAATTACCAGATTGCAGGAGAAAAACTTTGAACATTCTGAGATGTGTTTACATTTAAGTGGGTTAATTGTCAAGAAGAAAACTTGTGTTACTTATACATAGACATCCTTGACAAACAACTTTTATAGAGGCCAAAACATGTTCAAGTAAAAAAAACATTTATTTGTGAATTTGTAAACATAGAATTAAAAAAAAATACATTTATTTGTGAATTTGTACATTAAATAGTAAATTATTGGCCTATCCTAAAGAAATAGATGATTATTTAAGTCAGTCTGTACATTTATGACAGTGACCGCGACACATCAAGTTATACAAGGTGTTGTTTTGCATCCTCGTCAAAATTCAGGAGTTTGCCACAAAAGACATAAATAATCAATTTAAATTACGATACCTAATTAATAATTTAATAAACGCTGATTATTTTGGTTGTTTAATTTTGTCAGTATATCAAAATAACCACCTTAACGTGATTTAGGGAATAAAAATTATCGAATATACGTTAGAGATTGTTTGTATGTGTGAAAGCGCGGTTATAGGGCGAGGATCAGACGGGCCACGTTTAAAACACGGGTGGTTCACACTTACTGATTTCCGTAAATAAGAAACAAATGAAAAAATACCAACCCGTTTTATTGTTGACTCGGAACGAGAATCATTAGCACAGGTACCTTCTTGAATTTGACGAGGATGCAAAACAACACCTTGTTTATTCCCAGTATAACATGACCTCGCTTTGTACAAATTTCCGGTACAATGAGAGATCCGCGTAAACTGGTTTTGTACAGCTTGATTGGTCGTTGTGCATACATACATTCATTTGTTCCAAATGTGCCCGATATTAAAAAAATAGCTATTACCTGTATTTGAACCGGCAACGAATTTATAAGAAAAAAAATATACGACGGTAGTTTAAATAGTTATATTTTTAAGACAAATTAAATACAAATAAAACTGTGTTCTTATTTATTATTAATGTATATAGTTTACGTATTTGTTGTATTGTTGGAATGGTATATATCGTAACTAGTAATTAGAGACCGATACTTAAACACGTGATAACTCATGATAACAAACAACTTTCTTAAAGAAACATTTTTTTTTTATCACAATAATACAACAGCTGTATGAAATTCGCGCGCGCGCGCTTTTGACCTATCAGCTTGTGATAAAAGTAAATGAATCTAAAAAAAATGTTTCTTTGGTCAAAGTCAAAGTCAAAGTCAAAGCATTTATTTCAATTAGACCATTACAGGCACTTTTGAAAGTCAAAAAAAAACAAAATAAAACGCGAAGCTACAGTCCCAGTCACAAGGCATAATAACTTGTGAAAGTACTGTAGTTGCCCATTCCGTAGCGTAGATCTCTATGGAGAAGAACGGGCAAGAAACTCCATGGACACTCTTTTAAATCAAAATATGTTACAAAATCTTGGTTACATCATTCATGTTAAGAATTACAAATATGTGAGAACAATGTAGAAATACGGGCAAGTTAAGAGCGTCCAGAGTAAAAGATTAAATCAGTAATTAAAAAATAAAGTAATTAAAATAAACCGTGGCAGCTAAGAGATGACCAGTCACAACTGACAGCGCCCGTTCACGAACATGACGCATGTATCAGCCATCATTCAACTCAACCATTTTGAAGGGAACTAAACGACCCGACACACCCGCCACCATCAGCGTGACATTTAAGTGAGCATGACATTCACTCAACCACCAGGGTAATTTCGCGTCAATGAAAGATTTAGGTACTCATTAAATGGTGGCTTTACAGTACATGGTACTCACACATGTGCTATGCAATTATATAATACTAAGAGATTGAATCTATACAATGCAAATATATTTTTACAGTATTGGTAAAGTTGTTTGTTATCATGAATATAATCACGTGTTTAAGTATCGGTCACTAATTACCAGTCACTCTGTATACATTGATAGCTGCAGATGGCATGGTTCAAAATAGATTCCTACTCCTCGACCCGTTACAGAATAATATTTGATGTGGCAAGACTGGCAACATTAACTGACTGACAGGCTTCTGACTACACAAAACCACTGACAAATAACTATAAATAGCAGGAAGTGACCGAAGAAGGCTATAGGCTATATAAGACCACGCTACGAGACTAACATGAGCGGAAAATCGGAGTTTTTTTTTTGCAAAAACGGGTTTTCTTTTTACATTTTTTTTTTTCATGTGACGCAGACAAAGTTGTGCGGGTCACCTAGTAATGGTGAAACTATTTACCCTTCAGTCAGCAAAATAGTGGCGGGTCTGCAACATAGCCTTTTACGTGTAATAAATATGTGTATAAAAAGAAAATTGTTCCAAAACCACGTGCCAATTGTCAATATGAAAAATCTGTAAACATGCATCGTATTTTTTGGAGTATGTAAGAACATAGGCATTTGTCATTTGCAGCTAGATTTGTGTAAGTAAAAACAGTCCTTAATGCATGTTGTCTAATAAATTTCAAAGATTTATCAATAACAAAAAGTTCTAATTATAAAATCTATGGATGTCTCAAAGTCATGACATGCTTTTGAAGGCAAGTTAGAAATTCTGAAGAAATGCTGAATCAAATAACTATTTGGCAAATCCGATTTTAGGAGATTTTCCAAGTACATTGCATCACGTTCAAATATTAATAAATATCATATACATGCATTTAGGAACTGTAAGGTTTTTTAAAATACTGCCAAATATTGACATGAAATCAAATGTATAGTATGACCAAAAAATGTACAAATTGTCTTTTCACCTCACGCTAAAAATACCCTGCCATAGATTTGAGCTAGAATGGCAACACATGCCTTTCAGAAGCACTGATTGTTAACATTGGCGAAAGTAAAAAAAATCTGAAATTGAACAAAAAAAGAACGGATAACCTTTTATCCGTTTTTTTTTGTACATTTCTTATACTATACATTCAAGATTTATGGTCTAGATTGAAAATTAATATTAATTAAGAAATATATTTTAAAAACTGTTAATGATCGCTAGATAAATACTTACATTTGAAATATTTTATACGTAATTTTTAAGTATTTGTGTAAAAGTATTGGAATGTAAAGTTGAAAGTTTTGCACACATTCTGAAATAAAAGTGTTTTATGTACATTTAATGTATTGAATCATTTATTATATTTTAGACATTTAGTGGTTGAAAATATTATGTTTGTTGTGAAGACATTTTACCACTTTTTTGGCCAGGGCTCTAGTTTTAAAGAAAGAAAAAAAAAATGATATGTCAGAGAATATAAATTCCGATAGCAATTTCTGCTGAAGAGTTTACATCTATACTGATGATAACTTAGACAATCTTAAATTCAAATTGTTTTCTAATTTTGAAACATTAACAGGCCTCACACTGGTATTCTTAGTCATGAACTTAAGTCGGACTAACCACGCCTTCATTCCGCCATTTTTGTTTATAAATTGACATATAAACGCCTACATATAACGCCTGTCAAATTTGAAGTAACGGAAAGCTTAATTATATACATCTTTAATATTGATTAAAGTGACATATGACATCTTTAGCATTGATTGAAGTTAGAATGCAACTATAGGTTTGACAAAGATAGATAGCTGGAGGAGGCACCTTATTTGAAGATCCGCCAATTGTGGCCAAGAAATTCTATGAATACAATTTAGTGGATGTTTTCAATTGTTGTCATGGCGGTTGACTTAGTCCAAAAATGGATCTGGGAAGGCAAGTAGACCAAATTTCAAAGTACAGATTTGAAAACAATAGATCTCAAGAATTATTTTTGTTACGAGTATAAATAACTAATAAAGTAATAGTAAAAATCATACAAACAGACTGTAGATTCTAAAAGGTGTACACGGAAACTTCACGAAGCCGTCAACCAAGCATTCTGTACACCAAACTTTACGTAAAAAAATATTGCTGGGAAACGACTTTTTTTCGGGATGAAAATATCACGTTTTACGGTAGGACTCAAATTATCGCAATCAAAACATTGCTGATGGATGCATTGAATATTAGACGGGTCGGGAGGTATTTAAAGTAAATTTATAACATTCAAAACTTGTGCTAACTAAAAAAACTCGTTAAAAAGTTGGAACTTTGACCCCCAATATCTTCGTAACTACAAGGATTCCAGGTATGGTATAGAAAAAAAAAAAACAATTGCAATGACGCGGACGGGGAGAAAAGGGACATTCGGCTTCAGTATGGGTACTTCTACTGCCATTGTACAGCCACGGATTTTAATTGATGAGCCACTTTATACTGTTGGTATTTTAGCCGAGTAATGCAGATTTTCGGGTTTAGTCGGTTATATTCGTACATTGTACAAAGTGACTACCCAAAGTCAACCAATTGCAGGTCAAGCAACCGTTACCAAGCGACAATTTGTTTTAGCGTAGCCATAGTAATGCTCAGCGTACGGAGAAAACTGGAACCCACAATTTTATCTGAACACTTGGCGTCCAAGATGACTTTTATCACAATTATTCGATTCACCAAAATTCGAACTCGTATCTAACATTGACATTTTAACTGTCTGAAAACCTAAGTAGCTCATCAATTAAAGTCTGTGACTGTACTTAGTTGTATGACGTTTTCAGAACTAGGGTTCAGTTGTTTCTAGTTAACGAAAAAAATGGTAAAAGACAAAGTGCACGGAGCCTTGTTTGATTCTTTATTTTGATACTCTGAAATGTAACGAAAAGCAAAAGGCTAGATATAATAATGCAGTTGAGTTGTGATTGTAAATAATAATGAAATGTTTAGTATTGCATTTTTGATTTTATTATTAATTATTAATAAAATATATAACGATGTCGCTGAAGTTTCATTTATTTTTATAGAACTTTTCTTTAAAACAGGAAGCAGAGAAAAAAGAGGTTGAGTTTTTTAGCCTGCCTATCTGTTTGTCTTTTGTTTTCGAAAGTTTAGACACACATGTTACCTTTACATCAAGAGCTGGCATAATATAAGTAAGTATTGTTTGAGATAAAATCTTATATTTTTTTTGTGTGCAATGGGTTTCCTCTTGACTCTAGTCTAGGTCAGAGATGACAGAGACAAAGTCAATGATGGTACGAGCTTACTCAGAAGAAGCCTGTTCACTCTAACTTTGAAGAGATTAGGGTTGTAAGCGTTCGGAAACACAGACGCGGGCAGAGAGTTCCACTCCTTTGCTGTGCGCATTATGAAAGACGTTTGAAAACGCTTAGTGCGAATTGGCGGAATAGCAGTAAGGTAGGGATGGTAACTTGCAGTGCGTCTGGATTTCCGATGGTAGAATAGGGCCGGTGGGATGAGGTCGTGGAGTTCTTGGGTACACTCACCGAAGTACACCTAGTAGAAGACCGACGAGCAGGCAACCTTGCGGCGATGGGCCAAGCTTTGCAGCTACGTATCCACACATTTTATGTCGTCAATCAGCCTCTTTGCTCTGCGTTCCACTGAGTCGGCATCCACCAATTTTACGTCATTAATCGGCCTCTTTGCTCTGCGTTTTACGCGGCAAGCTGGTATTTAGCCGAACCATCACAAAGGTGGCTGCAATACTCCATGCAGGATCGATAGATTCCTCATATTCGCGATAAAACTATGGAAAAAAAAAATACATCGGCTAAGTTTACTTTTTATAACTCAGCCGATGTAATTTATTTTCGGTCGCGTTTAAAGTTATACAACATTTGCTGATGAAGTGTTAAAGGAGCAAGAATGTTTTGGAATCATTGATTAGAGAGTCACGGTTGGCGCAGTGGCTGCCGACCGCAACAAAGTTTGGGAAAAGGCTAAGCAGATGATGAAGTTAATAAGGTACGATGCTGTTGATATATCCGTATGCTAATCTCTTCACCACGTTGGCACCCTTATAATTACCTCTGCTGACACTGACGACAAAAGTGGCAAATACAAGGTGTTGTTTTGCATCCTCGTCAACATTCAGGAGGTTCACCCAAGACGTAAACAATCAATTAAAATTACGGTACCTAGTTAATTATTAATAAACGCTGATTTAATTGGGTGTTTATGTTTGTCAGTATTTCAGAATAACCCCCTTAAAGTAGTTTAGGGAATAAGAAATTATCGAATAAACGTTTGAGATGGTTTGTATTTGCGGAAGCGCGTTTATAGGGCGAATATCAGACGGCCCGCGTTTAAAACACGGTTGGTTCACACTTACCGATTTCTGTAAATAAGAAAAAAAAAATTACCTACCCATTTTATTATTGATTCGGGACGAGAATCATTAACACCTCGCACCTGGCATAAGAGTAAAAAAACATTGTCGTGCCAGCAACACGAACCAGAATTCTAAATGTACATTTTATTCTAAGCATAGTAATATCAGTAAACATAATTTGAATCATCGTAATTATTATCTAGTTTCTCAATGAGTGCAGTTTTAAGATTCCTCACATATCGAAATTATTTCTTTGCAATCGATTCTTCATTCGCAGTCGGCGGTACATCGCTTTGTTTGATATCTTCTTATATCGCAGCAGCTCTGGAGGAACAGCCTGAAAATGGGAAGCATAGACCATTTAAAAATGGTTAAGAATACAAGATGTTGTTTAGCATCCTCGTCAAATTCAAGGAGGTAACTATGCTAATGATTCTCGTCTCGAATCAATAATAAAATGGGTAGGTATTTTTTTTTCTTATTTACTGAAATCGGTAACTGTGAACCACCCGTGTTTTAAACGCGGCCCGTCTGATTCTCGCTTTATAACCGCGCTTCCACATATACAAACAATCGCAAACGTTTATTCGAATTTCTTATTCCCTAAAGCACGTTATTGGGGTTATTCTGAAATACTGACTAACACAAACAACCAAAAAAGTCAGCGTTTATTAATAATTAACTAGATACCGTAATTTTAATTGATTAATTATGTCTTTTGTGCCAACCTCCTGAATTTTGACGAGGATGCAAAACAACAGCCTAATTAGTTGCAGATTATCAGCCTAGTTTGAATAAATGATTTTGATTTTAAACACCTTGTATTTATTTGTTGGGGAGCGTTTACGCCTTACGACGCGACGGTTCATACAAACTTTCAAGTCCTTTTTTTCCGAAATTACTCAAACGATTTTAATGATTCTTCATATCAAATCAAATCAAATCCATTTATTTGCCAGAATGTAGGTTAATTAAATGTTAATTAATTATTTAATTAATTAAATTAATTAAATGTCGTACGATGTAAACGCTCTTAAGGACAACCTACAAAGCATACACCAAAAATACATATGAAAGTACTCATTACACAAAAACTAACCTAAAAGTTGTTAAGAACAACAAGTTCCCTTTCTACATAAACAAAATCACACGTGCGAGAGTGTAACAATCATCCACAAACACCCTACTGGTCTAAAAACCCACCCATCCGTTTGCCGACCTCGCTCCAATTGTTTAACCTCACTAGCTTCATTAACTCAAAAAAGGGGTGTAAAACCCTTAAATAATTTAATCATTAAGGGGTGAAATGCGTTATAAGTGGATATTTCCAACCCTTACTGACCTATTTTTAAGCTTTTTGCCCCTACTGTGATTATTCGCATCGGTGGAGGGGAAGAACTGTGTGACGTTACAGGGTTGTTTTATGTTAAAAATATGCTACTTGGATGTATATTTTAAACTTGGTATGCATAACACCACAGATATAATATATATACCTAGATAACGCAAGTATCATGATCCGTATCAAAACCAAACGTCCCTTTTTGGACTACCTACTATGACGTCACAAGCACTATTACGTTACTAAACAAAATAACTACGTTTTTGTTATTTAAATGTATAGAAATAAGTTCTTGTGGTGTATGTAACGTTGTTGTTTTAAACAAATTAGCTTGCTGTGTCAGTTGCCACCAATGGGCACGAAGAAATCTCGTATTTTATGCCATATTTGTCACCCATCTACGGATCCACCTCAGCAAGCGACGTCGTCCATAGATATCTCTATAATATTTTGAATTCCATTACCTCAACTTCATTCTTCGAAGAGGCAGCATGCTTATAATTTCTCAATCTATCAGGAGGAGGTGCCTTGGGCTGTGGTCTCTTATAGTCGTAGTCTTCATCATCAGTACCTTCACCACTGTCTGCCTTGCCTCCTGTCTGCTTTTGTATTACTATGCATCTAGAAGAAATCCTAACTAATATTATAAATGCGAAAGTAAATTTGTTTGTTACGCTTTTACGCAAAAACTATTCAACCGATCATCATAAAACTTTGTACACATATTCTTGGAGGTATTAGAAGTAACATAGGCTATATATCATCACGCTACGACCAATAGTAGCGGAGCAGCAATGAAAAATGTTTCGAAAACGGGGAAAATGTGACGCAGACGAAGTTGCGCGGGACAGCTAGTAAAATTTTAATTCAAAAGAAATGGTAAAGGATACGAGACACGAACACAAATTTTATTTAAGTTATAGAATCATGCGTTAGTTTGCGGTTTTTTTTTTTTTTTGGTGGGTCAAGCCCAAGGTTCTGTAAGCCAGAATCAACAGTGGTGGCCACCAGAAAAGCGCCGATACAATGAAGCTCGACGAATTCCCAGAGAAACAATTTAACTGTCTTTGATTCCGCAACGAAATTAATTAGAACAGAATAGTGGAGGAGTAGGAAAAAAAAACACTTCTCTCCTTATCAGAAAGAGACACTACGTCATACTGGGATAAGCCCAGTCAGGGGGAGGACACTGCCATACTTGACATAGGCGTCCAATTTTACACAAAGATACTAGCACCATCTCTTACCAAATCCGCATAAACTTGAGATTTAGTACATTAAAATGACATAGATGGTACTTAACGCCAATTATCGCCAGTGTGATTAAATACCTTTTTGATTTCAATGAAAATTGAGTTAAAAATAATGAATTTAAACTCTAAACAAGATTAAACTATTTATTTATTTTAAAAGCATTTTGTAATTGCTAATATTTTTTTTTAGGTTTTGCAACAATATCATACAGATTGTTTACAAAATGGCGACTATCAGCGTGTGCGCATGCTTGTAGATCTCTCCCATTTTGTGTAATTTATGTGGTTTCTCGGTTCTGTCTTTTTTTAAACTCAACTCGACCGCACTTTCTGGAGCTTTAGATCCAGAAAGTGCGGTTGAGTAGAGTGTAAAAAAAGAAATAAAAACAGAAACCCATAGAAAACTTATTCAATAACAAAGATATAGATATAAGTATATGTACGCACCTATAGCTATTGGGATTAGTTCAACGGATTTAGTATCAGGTGGCGACACCGTTCAATGTAGGTGTCAAAAATTCGCTTGAGAGGGCTCTCTATTCCATCTATATTACTATACTCTTTGAGCCCAGTTGACTAGCACGACGGATAGAATATTAATATTAATGGACCCTAAGTTGTGAGCCAATAATAGGTATGCCAAAAACGATTGAACGCACGGAAATTCGTTCTAGTTTCTACAAGTTTGCAGAAATCCATGATAGTTCTAATTCGGTTACTATGATCCAGACCTGGATGCAAGATGCAGCACCGCCCGTGCACACATGAACATGCAGGTAGCCACCAGGCTATATTTTGGTCGAATATAATTAGATTCCATCGACAAGCAAGAACATAAAACTCGATTCCAATACCCGTAACTTAAGGTACGGCCTACAATCATAGCGCTTGCAACAGTACCAAAATATCAGGAACTCACAACAAAAATTATAATGGTAAACCAGTTGAAACTTTTTTATAACTTACCGTTTCTGCCTGGACACTTTTTCCAATGCAAATATTCCTGTAAAAATAATGCATTTAGTTAACTTTAAGAGAACATCACGAAAAGCACGGTCTGAATCCCGCGACGGAGAGAACCCGAGAGTGCACAAGTTAATCGCCATAATAATGAGTAAAGTGACCAACAACTAGAAATAAATAATTAATTATCATTGTGTTTATGTAGTTTAGTTTTTCCTTGATTTCGTTAGTCATAGGTAAGTCTCATATCGGTGATCGACCTTGTTGACGGCACAAATGTGTGGATGTCTCTAACTATTCTCAATCTTTTTTTTTTTTTTTATTTACTTTTTTCCATTATTTTTAATCAGATGTTTTACAATAGTTTCTTAATCATTACACCATTTTGTTTAGAATAGTTACAGCACGGATGATAACATTTGTGTCACTTGTTTAATCTAGTCTTTTTGCAATATCTACTTTTTTTTTTTTTTATAGACTCTTTTTCTTATTTACCGATTGTTTGTAAATGTATGGACATTGTAGGCCTTATAGATTCCTAGATCCTTGGTAACTTTTTATCTTGTTCTACGTTTTGTAGTAAGCAACGACTTATTGTCGGGCCTACGATGTCCACTCATACTTAAGTGCCAATGCTGTAACATAGAAAAATTGTAAAGCCAAATGATTTTAAAAGAGTAACCATGGAGTTTCTTGCCGGTTCTTCTCCATAGGAAACGACCAACCCGAACCGAGCACCTTTTTGTCGACGTTTTACAAAGTGCCCATGTAGGCCTATGTGAAATAAAAATATTTTGATTTTGGTTGGCATTACCTAATGAGCCTTTAATGTCAGTACATTATAGGCTCATTAGGTACTGCCAAGAAGGTAGGACACTTCTTAGACATACGACTTCTCTCTAATCCACTACTAGGGTACAGTGCAGATGAACCGCTGGTTATTTATTTATTAAAACTTTATGCACAAGTATAAAAACACTGTACAAAGGCGGACTTAATGCCTTAGGCATTTTCTAGCAGTCTACCTTAGGGTGATGCAGAGAGAAAACATAGTAGGTGCAGCATAACAGATCGTTAGAAAACATTTACAAAAATAAAATATAGCGATACATATACATAAATACATACATACAAGAAGTAAAGAGAGTGATTTAATTTGGATATAATAAAATTGGTTATCATAAGCATTGCTCTGGTACTAGAAAACAAAAACCAAATTATTGTTTTTTTTAAAAAAAAAACGTTGCCCCACACTAGTAATTTCTCCTGTATCGTGGGTGCGTTTACAAACATTGAAACTCACATACACAAACAGCCAGACCCGGAACAACTATCTGTAGGCCATACAAATATTTGTTCCGTGCGGGGATCGAACCCGCGACACGCAGCGCAGCAGTCGATCGCTTAAACCACAAACAGGTTCAGGTGTTTCCTGGTAAACAGGTGCTAGGATGAATCATCATCTGCTTAGCCATTTCCCAACTATGGATACAGCTGAATACTAGTATTTTACATGGAGCGACTGCCTATCTGACCTCCACAACCCAGTTAGTACTGGGTAATAGATACCCCTTGGTAAGATTGGTTGTCAGACTGTCGGGCCACTGACTACCTTTTTTTTGGTTGGTTGGGTGTATGGGAAATCATCAAATGACTTCTCCCGCTCTGGGCGGAGCGAAAGGGAGTGTCAGACTTGACTGACTAAAACCCACCCATGTTCCTTCTTAGCCCTTTGTGTTCCAGGGCCGCGGTATCTCTTTCGAACAACCCGCAGCCCTGGCAGGCATCGGCCCTCTCGGACCCCTTCCGGTTTGCTGACATCTCCTTGAGGCGCGCGTGGAACACGTACGCGCCGTCGACACGGCCTGTCGTCATGAGACGGACGGACGGTGAGCTAGCCCATTACTCACCGTCCACAGGCTCGCGCCTACGGTGGCCGGGGGCCACGGCCACTGACTACATGTAACGACTGTGAAAGATCACGAAGAGACTTGTGTGACTTGTATAAAACTTACCATCGTCCAAGACGGCAACAACAAAAATTAACACAAAAATTCGACTCATTCCGAACTAAATGATTGAAAAACTATTGAAAACGACGGTATTTATACATATTGGTTGCAAAATTTTTGGTAAACAAGTCATGTTTTGTTTTACAAAACTAATGTATGCGGGTTGAAAATTATACGCTTCACAATATTTACCCATATCGCTTAAACTTTTAAAACTATATGAGGATAACAGTTTATTAGTTCATATGTATACAAGCGCGGCTCCTGAGCATGCGGTTCTGGGTTCGATTCTTGGCTCGGGCAAAGTAATATTGAGTTTTACAGTTACAACTAAGTAGCAGCCACGGATTTAAAGGTGGATACAGACTTTGCGAGGCATACGCCACGAACGGCGCACAACGAATGCCGCGGCGATATTTTGGCTCGCCCTCGGACGTGCGTAGCACATGCCTCGCCACGAATACAAAGGTACACACCTTGGAGGCATTCGCTGTGCGTTGTTCGCGGCGCATGCATCGCAATGTCTGTATACAGCTTTAGATTCGTGCATGATTTATTATTTATTTATTGTGATGGCAATAGGCTCACCCCTATTATATGGGACTTAAACATAACTCGCGTATTGTGGGTGTACCTGATAAAGTACACCTCTGCGTTACCCTGCGGGCATTACACGCGTGATGTTATGTGTATATAAAAGTAAGGATACTACCTAATACACCGTAACAAACAACGTATCAGGCAAAAAAATAATCTTTGTATTGAATAATATGAAACTACTAGCTGTCCCGCGCAACTTCGTCTGCGTCACATTTTTCCCGTTTTCGCAACACTTTTCTTTGCTGCTCCGCTCCTATTGGTCGTAGCGTGATGATATATAGCCTATGTCCTTCCTCAGGTTGAAATCTATCTTCTTGCCAAATTTCATTAAGATCCGATTAGCCGTTTAGTCGTGAAAAGGTAACAAACAAACTTACTTTCGCATTTATAATATTAAGTTAGGATACTAAACCGTTTCGTCACCGAGCGCCACAATCACGTGTCATGCTTGTAGCTTATCGGTACCGGTAAAATATTCTTGCCGACACTATTTGTTGACGCCTTGTGCATGCTTAATGCATGGCTTATACTTCTCAACACAAACAATATAGGGTTTTATCGCGTATGATGACCGCTCTACACCCGTTACTGAGGGCCTACTCTCTAAGTCCGTCAACGAAAATACGGATCCGTCCGTAACTAGCTTTATATTTCAAAATGGACCCTACTCCTTAATATTTTGATATTCATGAGTTTTGAAAACACATCAGGAGTAAGGACAACTGTCCAATCGTATTGTCATAAATTTTTAGTTCGGGCCCCTACGAACGAATCTTATGACTGTAAGTGATAAGCAGTAGGAAACGACCGTGACTTCGGCCGAAACTACGGATTTCGTGCTTAGAGAGTAGACCCGGGATTGTCATTGGCCCGAAAGTCTGACAACGAATCTTACAAAGGGGTGTCGTATTATCTATTACTAACTGGGTTGTGGAGGTCATCATCATCATCATCATCAGCCTATATTGTTCCCACTGCTGGGACGCAGGCCTCCTCTCTATGAGAGGGAATGGGCTGTAATCCACCACGCGGGCCTAGTGCGGGTTGGTAGATGTCACATGTCTTCGAATTTTTAGTTCTAGGACATGCCGGTTTCCTCACGATGTTTTCCTTCACCGTTTTTGAGAGCAGCGGTGAAGAAATAAAATACACAAAGTAATGCGCCTGCCTGGGTTCGAACCTACGACTTACTGCTCGTAAGTCGGGGCTGCTACCACTGGGCCACCGCTGCTCCCTTGTGGAGGTCAGATCCATGTAAAATACTGGTATTCAGCTGCATCTGGTAAGATTGGATGCCGACCCCAAGGCTGGCCCCAAGGGATGGCTTATGGGCCGGAGTGGGCTGTAGCCACCTCGAGGGCCCAGTGTTGGTTGGAAGATGTCACATGTTTTCGATTTTTATTTCCGTTTAGTAACCAGTGATAACCTAGTGGTGCGATCGTTGGACTGCTAAGTTAGGTTAGTTAGGTCTCGAGTTCGAACTCAAAACACGCACTTCAGATTTTTCGAATTCATGTGCGTTTTGTAAAATTATCACTAGCTTTTGGTGAAGGAAAACATGGCGAGGAATCCAAATATTCTTGGGAGATATTTCTCGACGGCATGTAAAGCCAAGTTAGGGGTCCAAAGAAGTTATAAAAACTCGTGTCACCAGATTAGGCACTAATATACGATAAAGTAAGTTTTTGAAGTGAAACTTCTTAAGCGACTTCCAAAAAGTTTAACGCTACCATGGAGGGGAAATATTTTCTAAAATTCACTAAGAGATGGCAGTATTACAAGGTTTGTGGACTGACTACATAACAGTCGAAGCAATTAAACTAAAAAAACATAAAATAACTGCAAATATTATACACATCTGCACGCACACACACGCACCCACACATACACACTCAACATTATTATAATTTAGAGTACGTTTTCTTTTTTTTATATATTTTTTTTTTGTTTAAAGGTAATCCACAGTTACGTAGCTACATATGTTTTGTGAACTACCAGATCAACAAATATGTGTTTTAACTTTAAGATATCGCAACTCCGGCCCCCAAGATACAGGCGCAGCGTAGTTTGGGTATCTCAGTTTTTTTTTTTTTTAATTTACTAAAATATAATTTGTTACGATTACTCATAGCGCTGAGTTAAGAAAATGTTTATAACAATGGCTTAATAAATTTATTCTTAATTACTAGGTCAGCACTGCACTCTAAGAAACAGTTAGTTTACAGATACATTTTTTTCTTTTAAAGCGGCCTTGCCTAGAACTTCAAGAAATTATAGAGTGGCTTGACAAAAATAACTTGAGCTCTTCACCCTCTCTCGTTGTAAGGAATTAGTTTAAGGTTGAGGTGAAACTATGAGATGTGAGGGGTCAGGGTATAACGGGTGGATGTTAATGAGTCTTTCATTATAGGGGTTAGAGGTCAAGTGACTTATCAACGCTGTTTGATAAGAGTATAGTAGAGAAGTGGGGTAAGTGTGGAATTGAGGATAACATGGATTTAGTTCTTGTTTGTAAACTGATGGCTGTAAAAAGACCGTTGACGAAGCAGAAAGGCACTTGTTTCCCTGTATACATTCTGAAATACTGACAAATTTAAATAACAAAATTAATAATAGGGGACCGGACTGGGCAAAGAAAACGACATTCTATTTTGTCCGTCAGACAGGTAATACAAAAATATTAGACAAGTATTTTTTGTTTTATCAAAATATCAAAAAATTACTTAGTTAAAACTCATTAAAGTTGGAGAGTGGGGGCTTACTACGTCACAAGTAGGTATAAACTTACCTACATGTGACGTCATGCGCCATTTCAACTCAATATATCTCCGTAATTTTATGACTACGTGAAAAAAGAAAAAATACGTGTCCAATACTTTTCAATAAACTACCCGACGGACAAAGAAAAAAAAATTGGATTATACCCTATTAACTAGGTACCGTAATTTAAATTGATTATTTGTCTTTTGTGACAACATCCTGGATTTTGACGAGGATGCAAAACAACACCTTGCAACCTTTGTGTTCTGGACCATACCCAGGAACCTTTTAGTAACGGAGCTATATTGGAGGTTATAGTTGTTATTTTTTCACAAGTTTAAAATAAACATCATCTGCCTAACCCAAACTATGTTGGGGTCGGCTTCCAGTCTAACCGGATGCAGCTGAGTACCAGTAGTTTACATGAAGCGACTGCCTATCATCTGACCTCCACAACCCAGTAACTGGGTAATACTATACCCCTTGGTAAGACTGGATGTCGGACTTTTAGGCTTCTGACTACTCGTGACGACTGTCAAAGATCTACTAATGACAGCCGGGACCAACGGTTTAACGTGCTTCCCGAGGCGCGGAGGGAACTCGGTATATAATTATGGTCACCCATCCACGAACCAACTTCGGCATGCACGCCTATTTCGTAATAGTATGGCTCTCCAAGTACTATATTCGTTTAACTCCAGTGAATTTTTACATTTTATTGCTCGTGACTGTACACAATTAAAAACGGTTATTGCATAATCGTTCGCAATTCAAAAATTGGTGACAATTAAAGTTCCCAATTTCGTACTTACGCCTTTTCACATCACTACGAAGTCAGAGTCATTTAAGCGGCGATGTCCAACTACATTACACAGTACACTGTGATATAATAATAGTAATTATTAATAATATTGATTATTATTAATATTAATAGTGCTCGCAGTGAGAGTATTAGAATCAGTGGTGAAAGTGATTGATGAATTAAAGTAAGTGCTTAAACAAGGTTAAGTTTGGAAGACCAATTATTGTGCTTGAATTAGGCGTTGCCCGAAATAGGATGTGACGACGGATATAGGGGTCGGTGACCGCGGTAATATTGTGTATAAACGTTTACTGATTCTTCTACAAGCGGTATTGTATTACCCAGTAACTGATACTGGTACTGTAAGCCTGGATCGGATCGGTAAACGTAGCGTAGGACGTCCTCAGACTCGGTGGAGCGATGATCTTCGCAAGGCGGCTGGCAAGAGCTGGATGAGAGTAGCCGAGGATCGTGCTCAGTGGCGTGTCATGGGAGAGACCTATGTCCAGCAGTGGACGAATACAGGCTGATGATGATGATGATGATGAAGCCTGCGTCATCCCACTACTGAGCAAAGGCCTCTCGCTATGACTTCCAATTGTCTCGATCCAGGGCCACTGTGGACCACTGGTCGCTCGTGTTGTCAAGCTCGTCCAGCCATCTTATACGAGGTCTACCGCGCCGCCTTCTGGCTGTGTCAGGGCTCCAGAAAGTGTTCATTTCGGCTCACAGATCAATGGGCATGCGGCAGACGTGGCCAGTCCAGTCCCACTTCAGCTTAGTGGCTTTTTGAGCATCATCAGTAATTATTTGTGTTTTGGAGCGCAGTGTGGTACGGTAGTTTAGTTTGACGTCTAGAATGCTGCGCTCCATGGCACGTTGGCAGACCTTGAGTTTGGACTTTTGTTAACATGTCAAAGACCAAGTCTGGGATCCATAGGTCGAAATGGGAAGAATGCACATGTCCATGATTTTGCGCTTTAGAGACAAAGGTAGATTTTCCTTCATAAGCCCCTTAATGGGCCAGTAGCTCTTCCAGGCATTTTCATACCTAGTAACTGGGATCGGCTTCCAGTCTAACCAGGTGCAGATGAATACCAGTATTTTACATGGAGCGACTGCCTATCTGACCCAACTTATTTGGAAAAGGGTTGGCAGATATTAAAAGATTTACTGTTTCTCGAGTTGTACGGACTATAGGTATGATATTAACTCATGCCGAGGTTAAGAGCGTTAACGCCTTACCGCGTTTCATACAAACATTCAAATCTTTATTTTCCCAAATAACTGAAACTTCATACGCAAAAACAGGATACGTAGGTCTAAAAAGTTAATAAAGAACATTTTTGATATGCAGTGTTTTAAAGAAAAACATAATTGGTCATTTTTGTTTCTATGGATAATTTTATAATCGCTTTAATTTTGCAGTAACACTATTTTTCGTAAATTTTCTCTAGTAACTTTTGAGGCGTATGTATCCTGCTTATGCGTATGAGTGTCTCGCACACAGGGTTCCATAGCCCCAAACAATATAATAACAATATATTGAACGGTCATTCATTAGTAAACTTCCACTCAACCGCAAATCTAAATTTGTTTTTCATAGTAAGCTAATGAAAAACAAAGTTACTGCTGCAGTTTAGTGAAAAAGTCCCATATCTCAAAAACTAAATATCAAATCTTATTCAAACCAATTTTCGTTGATAGTTTTTTTTACGGTCTACATGCCCATATTATTTTCAGATTTTTTCTCCTCTTACTTTAGCAATTAGAGGGGGGGGGACACACTTTTTACCACTTTGGAAGTGTCTATCTTTTAAACGATTGACTTTGAAAAAATATGGTTTCAGGAAACTCAATGTCATTTTTACAGACCTATTTATAGCCACCCCGCACGTATAGGTTTGATGGTTTTTTTTTTAGTTTCAGTTCCTTTTAGGGGGGGTATCCTTAATCTGTATATATTTTTTTTTGTACAAAAATCGTAAAGCGGTTCACAGAATACATCTACCTATCAAGTTTCAGGTGTGTAGTCCTAATAGTTTCGGAATAAAGTGGCTGTGACATACGAACGGACAGACAGACATGACGAATCTATAAGGGTTCTTTTTTGCCATTCGGCTACGGAACCCTAAAAATTACCAGAGAAAAAAGTAGTGGCCTGACCGTCCAGATGGCTTGGACTTCGAGTCATTATATCAACAATATCATGATCTGCCTAGCCTTTTCCCAAATATGTGGGGGTCGGCTTCCAGTCTAACCGGGTGCAGATGAATACCAGTATTTTACATGGAGCGACTGCCTATCTGTCTTCCACAACCCAGTCAATACTGGGTAGTACGGTACCCCTAAATTCCCGTAAATTCGAAGACATGTGATATCTACCAACCCGCACTGGGCCCGCGTGGTGCATTACAGCCTCTCATAGAGAGGAGGCCTGTGTCCCAGCATTGGGAACATTATACGCTGATGATGATGATGATGACGGTACCCCTTGGTAATACTCGCTGTCAGATTTTCGGGCCACTGAGTTCCTGAAACGACTGTCAAAGATCTGCAAATGACAGCCGGGACCAACGGCTTAACGTGCTTTCTGAGGCACGGGGGAACTCAGTATTAGGCGGTCACCCATCCACACGGGAACCTAGGCAAGCGCGACTTAACATGAAGATCGACCGTAGCAGCTGTTATTATTTAGCTACGAGCTCCTCATATTATTATCATCATCATCATCATTTCAGCCGAAAGACGTCCACTGCTGGACATAAGCCTCCCCCAAGTGACGCCACATTGACCGGTCCCAGGTCATCGGTCCACCTAATGGGAGGCCTCATATTATAACCGATTTGTTTTATTTTCAGAAAATCGCCGAAATGTATTTTAGAATCTTCTTAATCTTTGTTGGTGAGTAACGAAACTTATTTCTTTTATTATTTTGCTAGATTCGAGACAAAATCGCCTATTTAATGCACGAACAGCTAAAAAATCATCAATCAAAACTTTAAACAAATATACAAAGATCACATGTGCGCTACAAAAATGCAATAACTCACACGGCCCGCAGATTTTTTTATAATCGCAAACCACGATGTTTTCCTTCACCGAAGCAAGTGATAATTATACAATAGGCACATGAATCATGAAGGCACATGAAAAATCAGAGGTTGGTCTTGGATACGAACTCTAGACCTATGAATTGGCAGTCCATCGGTCAGTTATCACTGCTATCAAACCAGCCAGCTGCTGGAAGCCAGCATACCTGAAAGAAAATTCTCAACGGCATGTAAAGCCAAGTCAGAGGCCCATGGGTGGCATATAATAAAGAAGAAGAAGAAAGATCGCAAAACGGCAGTTTTATTTTTTATTTTATCAACGAAAAAAAATACTTTTGTGCCTAGAATCAAGTAGGTACTTATTCCTTAGTAAAAGTAGTTTGAGTCACCATGTCATTTACATCCTATAATATATATAATATAAATGGACACTAGTTGCCATGGCTGACCTGCACGCGTAGCATGACCACTGTAAAAACGAGTTTTGTCTACGAAAGAATCGACATAATGACAGATTGACACTGACAATGTGTCAGTTTGTCGATTTTTCCATTGACATAGTTTCTACGGCGGTCATGCTACGCGGGCTGGAAGACTTTAAATAGACTCAGGACACAGGTTGACCGAAGCAAGGAAACGTTCAGGTGGACATTCATATATTACTCTGCCCTGGAGTATAAATGTGATGCTGCTCCACAAACGATGGGACACTTAATATCGTGAATCGTGTCCTGTTCTTTTGCTTGCACATCACAGGAGCTGTAAGACGTTATTGAAAGAACCAAACTCGTCGCAAAAATTTTGGGCTGACTCAACTTGAATTGTCATCGACCCGCTAAGAACAAGAAAATAACAATTTAATTAAGAATTTTAAAACAAGGATCCGTCACAATATCATTTCCTATCTATACTACAAAGGGTGTAAAACACCTCTTAACGAAGCCGAAAGGCACTGGTTCTCCCCGTCATTGCGATCATTTTTTTGTTCTACACCATACCTGGGAACCTTCTAGTTACGGAGATATTAGGGGTCAAAGTTCCAACTTATTGACAAGTATTTTTTTAAATACAAGTTTTTAATGTAAGATTTTTACTTTAAACATCTCCACGACCCCCGTACTATTCAATCCGTCCATCTGCACAATGTTTTGAGTGCGTTACATTGAGTTCTACCACAAAACATGATTTTACACCCCCCAAAAAAAAGTCGTTTCCCAGCAATAATTTTTGCGTAAAGTTACTTAGTTTCATGTACAGAATGCTTGGTTGACGGCTTCGTGATGAGGTGATTTACACGGTGTAAAGTTTGTTTGTTTGTTTGCTTGAATGCGCTAATCTCAGGAACTACAGATCCGATTTGAATAAATCTTTCAGTGTTAGATAGCCCATTTATCGAGGAAGGCTATAAACTATATATCATCACGCTACGACTAATAGGAGCGGAGCAGCAATGAAAAATGTTGCTAAAACGTGGAAAATGTGACGCAGACGAAGTTGCGCTGGACAGCTAGTATTAAATATGAACGTATTTATCATTTCCTTGTTTTACTTTCCAGCATCAATAACCGTCTCCTACACCCAAAACACGGGTCTCAAGCTCTTATTCCCCGAAGAACATAGAGAATACGTCTTCGTTCTGAAGAGTAACGTCTCCACCGGGACCTGGAATCCTCGCAAGAGCACCACTTATTGGCAGCTGGAGGGAAACCTGCATATCCAGGTGTACGACAATTTTACCATGGCTAGGTTGTCACTGGATGACCTTGAGGTGAGGTTTTTTTTATGAATGGTATCTCGCAGTTCAACCTATGAGGTTGTCGTCTGCTTAACCGGACTATTCTGTGGATGCCTTGAGAGTAAAGCCTCCAGCCAGGGCATAATAACTTACAAACTAAGCGACTACACGCTAAGGGCACCCTTGAGGTGAGGGTAAAATATTTTTGTTATAAGGAAGTAGAAGTGGTTACCTGCTCCTGCAAGACCCATAGAGAACCCGGCTCTGGCAAAGATACGGCAAAGCGTCATCGTTATACAAGGTGTTGTTTTACATCCTCGTCAAAATTCAGGAGGTTGTCACAAAAGACATAAACAATTAATTTAAATTACGGTACCTAGTTAATTATTAATAAACGCAGATTTTTTTGGTTGTTCATATTTGTCAGTATTTCAGAATAACCCCCTTAACGTGATTTAGGGAATAAGAAATTATTTAATAAACGTGTGAGATTGTTTGTGTGTGTGTGGAAGCGCGGTTATAGGGCGAGGATCAGACGACCCGCGTTTAAAACATGGGTGGTCCACACTTACCGATTTCCGTAGTTAAGAAAAAAAAATGACCTACCCATTTTATTATTGATTCGTGACGAGAATCATTAACATAGTTACCTCCTTGAATTTGAGGAGGATGCAAAACAACACATTGTATGATTGAAGTTCCACGATCCCAAACAAAGCGGTTTGCTTCCACATTTATTGTGCGAACCGCCTGTCTGTAGAATTCACTGCTGGCTTCTCTGTTCCCTGATCATTTTAAACTGGATCTCTTCAAAGTCCTAGTGGATCAGTTTCATCTAAGCAAGCGTCATCAGCGCGTTACAACAGGCGAGCCAAACGCAAGCCTCTGTAGTATAAAAAAAAAACCCTAAATATCCGTCGAACTGTACGTCTACCATGAGTTGTCATAGTTAGATCGCTTGACGTAACTGCAATAGTTCCGTCAATACGCAAATACTACAGTTAGCTTTTTCAATGGAACCATGAGCTGTGTTGGTGCTAAGCTACCAAATTCTAAGCAAATAAAAACCCAAACTACAGTCGCTGTAGTTTAGTTTACTATACGATGACGTAGGATAGATAACTACAGTTACTCATACTGCCGAATACTGCGCATTTTAGTACCCAACTATCCGCTAGAGGCGCTGTAAAAGTTTTCATACATTTTTTTTAACTACAGACGCTAGCGAATATAGATTGTTAAAACTCATGGTAGACGTACTGGTTGTGACAAATTGCAGACCCTGCCTCTGACTCAGTAGTGTTTGCACGGCGGTGTTCGACTTCGGTCCCATTTAGCCATGCTGATTGGTCTGAATCTTAAAGACAGTCACGTTTTTTACTTCAGATACAAAGCTGAAATATTTAAACAGAAACGCAGTTTCACCGCTTATTTCTAGAGAAGAAATGGGACGTTCCTTCTCAAATCATTAGTTTTCAGACCCATTCGTATAGATTGACACGGATATTTTGGACAAAGCAGACGAGTGCAGCCTTCAAAAAAATTCTATATGGAATTGGTGTCCCACCTACGGACTGATCGTCACAGATGCTGTTCCACCTTATGGAGTGGACCTTATGGTTGAAAGTGGAAAAAAAGGTTTATCAAAATTTTTTTTTTTGTTTGTTAGAAAACAGTATGCTGTACTAACTACGGATCGGTGCGTGATTTGGAGACCTCTGATGATAAAGTCTTGCAAGAGCCTTGGGAGTTGGAGTATCAGGTATATATATATATATATATATGATTTTTTTTTTATAAAAACGTTGCCCCACACTAGGAATTTCTACCGCATCGTGGGTGCGCTTACAAACATTTAAACTCACATACACAAACAGCCAGACCTGGAACAACTATCTGTAGGCCATACAAATATTTGATCCATGCGGGGATCGAACCTGCGACATGCAGTGCAGCAGTCGATCGCTCAACGACTGCGCCAACCGTACAGTTAACTGCCTCTTCATCATTTCAGCCATCGTAAAACAACGTACCAGCCACTGATCATCATCTTCGAAAGACATCTGGATTTTCCAATTTTGGGATAAGAAGAATAGGGTGTGAAGTACTTCATCCCCTATAAAAAAGGATTGTGTGGTTTTATGAAAAAGGTCAAAGTGAAACTTTTTTCACACTACAGCGCGGAGTAGTAATAGGGATAAAGTGAAAGGGGCTCGTCAGAGCGCCTTTCTCCGCGGCCGATCGTCAGCGTCACGCGACATGCAACACACAGACGACAAAGTTTGAGACGATGTATTAAAAGTTTCACTTTAAAAAGCTTCTGACTTGGGTTTATCCTTTTTTTTTTTTTTTTCATGAATGGCATCTCGCAGTTCAACCTATGAGGTTGTCGTCTGCTTAACCGGACTATCCTGTGGGTGCCTTAAGAGTAAGGCCTCCAGCCAGGGCATAAAAACTTACAAACTAAGCGTCTGCACGCTAAGGGCACCCCCTTTGGGGTACGAACCTCGGCTTAGGGCGTCGCTGGGGGAGGTCTGCATGGGGACAGGCTGGATCTGAATGGTATCATTATTTAGGGGCTGATTTAAAACTACTGGCACAGCATCGCGGGCTGGCTCGAGCGAGGGTCGGGAAGGGCATGGACCGGGACGTCGCGACGGACCTCGACGGCGAGGTCGGAATGGGGGTTTATGGTTATGGTCATCAATCCTTATATACCATCACTAATGACTGGAAGCTATTTTAGAGCATTCCCTATGACAGTATCCAAATGTTATTTGGACCATGAATTCTGTTGATAATCCAACCATACAACATTTTTATTTCAGGAGAACGGCTACATAAAATCGATATACGTGGGTCATCAGGAGCCAGCCTGGTCTGTCAACATTAAGAGAGCAATATCCATCAACTTTCAACTGACTAAAGAAACTGGAACTTACTCCATCAATGAGGTATGTAGGGTTCTTTGAACTAGTTTTCATTTAAAGCTTGATTGGGTCAAATCGGTTCAGGAATTTGCTTTTACCTATCTGATACATGCTGTCTAAGAGGGAATAATGAGAATGGACGTTCAAATGCGCCATGTTTGACCGGCGTTCAAGTAGTCCGAAGAACGTAAGTACATACGAATGATTTTTTTTTTGGTCGATGATGAGGAGCTCGTGGCTAAATAATAACAGCCGCACGGGTCGATCTTTAAGGTTAAGCCGTGCTAGCCGAATGCCGAGGTTGGTCCGTGAATGGGTGACCTTATTTTACACACCGAGTTTCCTCCGTGCCTAGGAAAGCACGTTAAGCCGTTGGTCCCGGCTGTCATTTGTAGATCTTTGACAGTCGTTACGAGTAGTCAGAAGCCAAAAGTCTGACATCCAGTCTTACAAAGGGGTATCGTATTACCCAGTTACTGGGTTGTGGCGGTCAGATAGGCAGTCGCTTCATGTAAAATACTGGTACTTACCTGCATCCAGTTAGACTGGAAGCCGACCCCAAGATAGTTTGGGAAAAGGCTAGGCATGATGAGCTCGGTCAAAAGAACGCAGCGCATAAACAAAACAAAAAATGCATGCTATTTGGTTACAAATTTATTTTGACATCTGTTTTCCAGCCGTGCCTCGACGACATCTGCGCGATGATCTACCTCTCTAAAGGCAACCTCATAAAGAAGTACACCAGCCTCAAAGTACCGACAGCTAGGAGTCGGAACAGCTGGGCTTCTGTGCCATGGGCTGGAGCGTATACTGGGCGAGCCGTGGTGAGTAGCACCAGGTTTTTGAAATTCTTTTGTCATCAGCCAGACTGACCTTATTGTCTCCAACCAAATTCACAGAGGGAAATAAAGCAATTGATGCTGGGAAGCATTTTCGTTTTCTTTATATTCTTGGACGTAGAGAAAATTCAGAGTTTAAGGCCAACCTTCAGTATTTGGAGAGGCAACAGAAGAAGACTAAGATATTCTTGGACGAAACCAACGTAGATTCTGGAGTATTTTATGAAACTTAATTTAAGGATGTCATTATCCGGGGAAACTTCGACTATAATCATAGAATTAAAGAGAGTTTCAAAAACTGCAAGGTGAGGGATAAGGGTTGCGATATGGGAGATTTGATGATTGGATATCTTTGGCGTGAAGACGTGGCCAGTAGGTAATCTAAAATAGTTCGGTATGAAAAAAATTGGTTGCCTGTAAAGTCGGTATACGGGCGAAAGTTTTACGTGACAACGACTGTGAGTGGTAAAATAATTTTAATGTGAATATTCATTCGTATAGTAGGAAGAAGGATGAAATAATAGTAACAATTTAAAACATTTATTTATACAAAGAATTATATTTAAAACATTAATTTATACAAAGAATCTCGCACTGAATTTCATATTAACAAAATTTTATTTTTACCTTTACACATACATACGTATTTATATACAAATATACATATATAGAGGCACGCGTCCCTTCCACTCGGGCATGGTTAGCCCGCCTAAGAGCGAGAGAGACAGACATAAAAAGTGAAAGGCACGCGTGCCTCTCACTCGCTCTCATTGTGAGCGCATAACGTGAGCGGAGCGTAACGCAGTTTCTTGAAGTGTCACCCGGCAAACCAATTTATAAGACGTTGTCACGTCAAAATGAGGCCTTGTCCAAGGCACTATTTTTTTTAAATGAAAACTTCTTGGGGATGGGTAAAAAAAATTAAACTGGCGTCAGGTCACGTGTCCTGATTGAAAATTCGTAAGACGGATTGATATTAGGTTACGAAGGAATTAGAACTTTATGACATCTGTCATTGAGTTTGGGTTTCCAAAACTTGATAATTATCTTATGCACAAACAAAATCTTGGTTTCTCCAAAGAGGTGAAATTCGTAAGACGGATTGTAATAGTTCTGAAGTGTTAAATTTTTAATTTAATATAAATTGTCATGTTTGTGTACGATAGCGCCATAAATGAATATTTTATTTTTCCACATAAATGATAGTACTTTTATACTGATAATTAATTCGTGCAAAATTATTCCCTAACCATTCCAAAATATCAAAAATGCACAACGTTAATATTCAAGTTTTCACTTCTGCCGGCACTCCCGGAGTGCAACCCGTTTTTTTTATGTTCATTTATCTTTCATTCCAGATAGATTCAGTGTCATCAGCAGAAAGGACTTACGAAGTAGACGATTATAAAGGACTGAGCTCTGTGGAGTTGAGAGGCAGCTATCAGTATAAGACACATGACCACATCTTAGCTGTAAATACGGAGTAAGTACATGATAATCGAGAACAGCGGTGGCCCAGTGGTGACAGCCCCGACTTACGAGCAGTAAACCGTGGGTTCGAACCGAGACAGGCGCATTACTTTGTTTAATTTAGTTCATCACCGTTGCTCTCAAAAACGGTGAAAAAAAACATCGTGAGGAAACCGGCATGTCCTAGAACAAAAAATTCGAAGACATGTGACATCTACCAACCCGCACTAGGTCCGTGGCTTTGGGCCCACGTGGTGGATTACAGCCCACTCCCTCTCATAAAGAGGAGGCCTGTGTCCCAGCAGTGGGAACATTATAGGCTGATGATGATGATGACATACTAATCAAATAATACACCTGTTTTCTTCCACCCATAACCCGTCAGCTATCAAAGCAACAGAGAACTGGCATCTTCTGGAGACATCAACATTGCATCTTAGACCTCATCCGTCGCTTCCCATCAGACACGACCGAAGTCAAGAGCATGCCCATCATAAAAAAAAGGCTTAATAGGCCTCTAGCTAGACGCGGGCCTGTGGACGATGAGTAATGGGCTAGTTCACCGTCCGTTCGTCTTCTGACGACAGGCCGTGTCGACGGCGCGTTCGTGTTTCACGCGCGCCTCAAGGAGATGTCAGCTAATTGGAAGGGGTCCGAGAGGGCCGATGCCTGCCAGGACTATTCGAAAGGGATACCGTGGCCCTGGAACACAAAGGGCTAAGAACAAACATAGATCGGTTTTAGTCAGTACAAGTGACACTCCCTTTCGCTCCGTCCAGAGCTCGGAATCATTTGATGATTTAACATTGGTAAAAAAATGGCCACTAGCTAGAAGTCTGCAAAATAATCAGGGATCATTGGCCATAAGCTATCAATCCATGGAAGGCTGAATTTTATGACAATCTTCGCAATAATTTCCTCAAAGGATTTGGCAGATATGTAACCATAGTGCAGCCATATTGCTCCAGTTATTTTTAAGTCCTTTGTGGTACGGTAAAAAGTATTTTAAATTGGGGCCAATTAATTATTGGCATCAACTGAGCACTGGCTGCTACTTCTTTATTTTTATGGTGGTTCGTTGATAACCTGTCTTGGTATTATAGGAATCCCCACTGACAAATGCCCACCAGTGACGTTTCTACCGAGAGTAGCGTCACTGGTGGGCATTTAAAGCAAAAGGACCACCCGTGGGCAGCGGTGGCCAAGGTGGGCAGCGGTGGCCAAGGTGGGCAGCGGTGGCCAAGGTGGGCAGCGGTGGCCAAGTGGTAGCAGCCCCGACTTACGAGCAGTAAGTCGTGGGTTCAAACCCAGACAGGCGCATTACTTTGTGTAATTTATTTCATCACCGCTGCTCTCAAAACGGTGAAGGAAAACATCGTGAGGAAACCGGCATGTCCTAGAACTAAAAATTCGAAGACATGTGACATCTACCAACCCGCACTGGGCCCGCGTGGTGGATTACAGCCCATTCCCTCTCATAGAGAGGAGGCCTGCGTCCCAGCAGTGGGAACAATATAGGCTGATGATGATGATGACCACCCGTGCCCACTGCCCATGCAGCAGTAATGCTAGCGATCTCGAGACCATAACTTATTATTTTTTATTCTTTTTAGCCTGTCTCTTGCCTACGACCACGACATACCAGCAAAAAGCGTAGAGAAAATTAATCTCCTTCAGACTACCATTCAGTACGTCGCCAGTGACTTTAGAGACCCCTCGAATGGTATCCGAAATCTGACTCAAGCGTTCTTGAAGAATACAACTTATGAGGTTTGTTACATTGATTTTGGTTTTTGTGATAGTATTATGGTGTCTCATGAGATGACGAGTAATAGAGAAGTATGGAAAAAAAAGAAATGCTACGCCGACCCCAAATCAATTGGGATGACGGCATGATAATGATGATTATATTACTTTAAAGATATAAGAAGAGGAGCTCTTGGCTTGCCGAGGTTGGTCCGTGGATGGGTGACCATAATTACATACCGAGTTTCCTCCGTGCCTCGGAAAACACGCTAAGCCGTTGGTCTTGGCTGTCATTTGTAGATCTTTGACAGTCGTTACGAGTAGTCAGAATCCAAAAGTCTGACATTCAATCTTACCAAGGGGTATCGTATTACCCAGTTACTGGGTTGTGGTGGTCAGATAGGCATTCGCTTCATGTGAAATACTGGTACCCAGCTGCATCCGGTTAGACTGGAAGCTGACCCCAAGATATTTTTGGAAAGGCTATAGGCAGATAGAAGAGGAAAGAAGAAAGAGGGTGGACTGAGTTCACCATCCTGCATTGAACATTGAGGCAGGTTAAATTCTGGTAGGCTACAGCCCGACGTTTGTTGTCGGCTGTTGTTCATATCATGGTTAAAGGGTGGCCTTGCTACTTGGTAACATCCCAGACTTTCGAGTACAGGCTCTTCACTTGGTGTACAATATTTTATCACCACTGCTCAAAAAGGTGATCATTCATTTCAAGTAGGCCAGTTACAGGCAGGTCCCGCGTGGTGGATAACAGCCCACTCCCTCTCATAGAGAGGAGGCCTGTGTCCCAGCAGTGAGAACATTATAGGCTGATGATGATGATGATGAAATTAGTCACGACATCTTATTACTTTCTAATCTTTCCAGCCTGCAACTTGCCAACGAGTAGTTTTAGTAGGCCATGTTATTTTTTTTTTTTGTTGTTGAACTTTTTATGCGTTTGGCTGCAATTTGCCTGATGTGAAGCTAACCACTATTTGATCAGATAAAAGTACTAACAGCTTGGTAATCTTCTGATATACTTCCAGCTACTATTGAAAATTGCGAGAAAAGGGATCGATGCTGACAACATAGTGAGAAATGCTTCACTCATACACAGCCTGGATTTTATTGATCTTTTGAAGTAAGTAAACACGTCAATATACTGATTCTTATTTTTAATACGGGTTTGCTTCTGTACGCAATACCACACTGCGCTCCAAAACACAAATTACTGTACGTCGATTCTGTAAAATTCAGACGACAACTCACATCTCACATCGCTATCCACTGTCACTTCGCGTAAGGTTCAAAATGACCTTGATTTTGTAGCCAAGGGAGCGTCGAAGTGACGGGGGAATTACCTTACAGAATGCCACTTCTTACGTCATCTCATACTTTATCTGTCAAAATCTCACCGTTAATTTAGTTAAACTCGCTGACACGCTCGTAGTGGTAGCGCTAGAATTCGAATTATCAACCGGGTTTTTAGAATGCCAATGAAGAAACTCACAGCGGATTCAGATTCGAAGTTCTAAGACGTGAGGTCTTACAGAATCACACCGCTGATGATGCTCAAAAAGCCGCTAAGCTGAAGTGGGACTGGACTGGCCACGGCTGCCGCATGCCCAATGATCTGTGGGCCAAAATAACCACTTTCTGGAGCCCTGACACAGCCAGAAGGCGTCGCGGTAGACCTCGTAAAAGATGGCGGGACGAGTTAGACACGACCAGCGACCAGTGGTCCACATTGGCCCTGGATCGAGACAATTGGAAGTCATGGGGAGAGGCCTTTGCCCAGCTGTGGGATGACGCAGGCTATCAGTATCAGTTTGCGTCTTAGCAAGGGGTATCTGATTATCCAGTACTACTTGGGTTGTGGAGGTCAGATAGGCAGTCGCTCCATGTAAAATACTGGTATACAGCTGCATCCGGTATGACTGGAAGCCGATCTCAACCTAGCTGGGAAAAGGCTGCGCAGGTAATGACAAGTTTCAATCTGACTATCTCACTAGGTCTGATAGTTCTGATGCAGACCTGATGAGGTGGACGATGCTACTCGTTAACCAATTACAAAACAAAAGGGCATTTTGGTACATATTATTGGAGATCACCTTTTAAGCAAGGAATTGCTTGTATTAGGAGAAACCAAGCTATTCAAGACTTGAAGACTTTCAGACTTTAGCACCGTTGAATTTTGAAATCTAACTAAATGCTGACACGAACGTAGAATAGGTTTTATTGGACAAGGCAAGGTGTTAGCTTATTGTTAGCGAAAGTTGGTAATGAGAAGTTCATATAAGCAATGGCGGTATTAAAATACGAAACGTACATATAAATAAATAAAAATTGGCAAGCTGTTATTTTGCAATCTTGTCAAATTCAAGGAGGTAAACGCTTATGATACTCAACCCGAATCAATAATAAAATGGGTGGGTAGTTTTTTTTTTACTTATTTACGGAGATCGCCCGTCCGATCCTCGCCCTATAACCGAGCTTTCACACATACAAACAATCTCAAACGTTTATTCGATCATTCCTTAATCCCTAAACCATGTTAAGGGGGTTATGCCTGTGGACGGTGAGTAATGGGCTAGCTCACCGTCCGTCCGTCTCATGACGACAGGCCGTGTCGACGGCGCGTACGTGTTCCACGCGCGCCTCAAGGAGATGTCAGCAAACCGGAAGGGGTCTGAGAGGGCCGATGCCTGCCAGGGCTGCGGGTTGTTCGAAAGAGATACCGCGGCCCTGGAACACAAAGGGCGAAGAAGGAACATGGGTGGGTTTTAGTCAGTACAAGTCTGACACTCCCTCCCGCTCCGCCCAGAGCGGGAGAAGTCATTTGATGATTTCCCATCCAGGAAAAAAAAAAAAAAGAAGGGGTTATTCTGGGGGTTAAATACAGACAAATTTAATCAACAAAAAAATAATCGGCGTTTGTTAATAATTAACTAGGTACCGTAACTTAAATTGATTTTTTATGTCTTTTCTGACAACCTCCTGAATTTCGACGAGGATGCAAAACAACACATTTTATAATAAAACTATTAATTTTCTCTTTACAGTACCATATCAAGACTAAACTACGAAACCCTGATACGTCTCTTCGATGACCTGGTGCTAGGCACCAGCTATGAGCTGGAGACAGCCCGGAACATCTTCTTAGAGGTACTGCCTCATGCCAGAAGCGATGCCTGCGTGCGATTCATCAAGTACTTGGTATTGGAGGAGAAGGTTAGTATTTTTGATATATTTTTAAGACAACCAACCAAAGAACAAATTAACGGAATGTGTGAAGATTATTTGGCTCGAATGGAAGTGTTTAAATTATGGTTACAAGAAGAAACTGCAGAGAGGTTGTAAAGATATATACATGGTGTAGATCACCTCATCACGAAGCCGTCAACCAAGCATTCTGTACATGAAACTAAGTAACTTTAATCAAAAATTATTGCTGGGAAACGACTTTTTTTGGGGGGTGTAAAATTATGTTTTGTGGTAGAACTCAATGTAACGCACTCAAAACATTGTGCTGATGGACGGATTGAATAGTACGGGGGTCGTGGAGGTGTTTAAAGCAAAAATCTTACATTAAAAACTTGTATTTAAAAAAATACTTGTCAAAATGTTGGAACTTTGACCCCTAATATCTCCGTAACTAGAAGGTTCCCAGGTATGATGTAGAACAAAAAAATGATTGCAATGACAGGGAGAACCAGTGCCTTTCGGCTTCGTTAAGAGGTGTTTTACACCCTTTATGTTTTAACGATAGGCGATTCTATTCGTTAACCCTCGACCAAAAAAGAGGGGTGTTATAAGTTAGTCTGTCTGTGGCATCGTAGATCCTAAACGGATGAACCGATTTTGATTTCGTTTGAAAGGTATTTTTATCGAGAGTGTTTTTAGATATGTTCCGAAAAAATCTGCTCAGCCGTTTGAAGATCATCACATCTTTTCTAGTTGATCAAGGGATATAAACAACTTCCACAGGTCTGGTCGATTTGTAATTTGAGATCTTGTCACTTGCCACACGGGGGGGTAAGCGTTGGGGGACCGCTTAGTACAAGGACCAAACAAAGCGGACCCCCGACGCTACGACACTTGGTTTAATTTATTTTAGGTTTAACTGTGTCGGGAGTTTGTTAAATTTTTTAGTTGACCTTATCGTTGTGTGAGAGATACATTTTTAGAGATTCTGAAACTTACCTGCGAAAAACATTTCTATGCCGAACGAGCTGCCGATGGCGAATGGGCGAATCGACGACAGCATGCAGTTACATATCTATTAAAGTTCGTATATTGTGATTCGATGTCCAAAAACAAACTACTGTGTCATACTGCCATTATGTTTATATTTCACTAGCTGCGCCACGTTGTATCACCCGCGCAGACCGGCATAAAAAGTAATCCAGGGTATAAGCTATCCGCATACCAAATTTCGTCCAAATCCGTTGAGCAATTGAGGCGTGAAGGAGTGACAAACACACACACACACACACTCTCGCAAACTTTTGCCTTTAAAATATTAGTGTGATAAACAACAAAACTTGTAAAGGGTGTTATACAAAATCAAAGCAAATTCTAATCGAATCGAATCGTTCTGTCGGCAAAGCGTTCAAAATCAATATCATTTTTTTTTACATAGGCCTACATGGGAACTTATAAAACGTCGACAAAAGTGCACGGTGCGGGTTGGTCGTTTCCTATGGAGAAGAACCGGCAAGAAACTCCATGGTTACTCTTTTAAAATCATTTGGATTACAATATTTGAAGTTACAGCGTTAGTACTTAAGCAGACCGGCATAAAAAGTAATCCAAGGTATGAGCTATCTGCATACCGAATTTCATTCAAATCCGTTGAGCAATTAAGGCGTGAAGGAGTGACAAACATACAAACAAACACACACACACTCTCTAACACACTTTTGCCTTTATAATATTAGTGTGATTAACAACAAAACTTCTAAAGGGTGCTATACAAAATCAAAGCAAATTCAAATCGAATCATCGAATCGCACTGTCGGCGAAGCGTTCGTAGTGGAATAGTTATGTCGTTGAAACTCATAAACGAAATATATTCTGTCGGTGGCTCATTCGGCAGAGAAATGTTTGTCGGAGGTAGGCAAGTTTCAGATACATTTTTTGAGCTTGTTTAGACATTGGTAAGACTGCCCAGTCTTACAGGAATAGGAATAAGAGTGTGATCCCTGCGGTGTGATTCTGTAAGACCTCACTTAGAACTTCGAATCTGAATCCGCTGTGAGTTTCTTGATTGGCATTCTAAAAACCCGGTTGATAATTCAAATTTACACTAACGCCACCACTACGAGTATGTCAGCGAGTTAAACTAAATTAACAGGGAGATTTTGACAGATAAAGCATGAGATGACGTAAGAAGTGGCATTCTGTAAGGTAATAGGGATGATGACTGGGTAAAGAAAACGAAATTCTATTTTGTCCGTCAATCAGGTAATACAAAAATATTAGATACGTATTTTTTGTTTTATCAAGATAACAAAAAAATACTTAGTTAAAACGCATTAAAGTTGGAGAGTGGGGGCTAACTACGTCAGAACTAGGTATAAAATTTACTAAGCCGTGACGTCATGCGCCATTTCAACTCAAAATATCTTCGTAATTTTACGATTACGTGAAAAAAGAAAAAATACGTGTCAAATACTTTTTAATAATCTACCCGATAGACAAATAAAAAAAAATGAGTCACCATCCCTATTTCCCCCGTCACTTCGACGCTCCCTTGGCTACAAAATCAAGGTCATTTTGAACCTTACGCGAAGTGACAGTGGATAGCGATATGAGATGTGAGTTGTCGTCTGAATTTTACAGAATTGACGTACTGACGTACCGGTTTGGAATGAACCCTAAGTTATGGCAGTCTGAGTAGCTTTTAACTCGACTACCACTAAAACTGAAAAACAACACAGCTTCATATTGAATCGAAGAGTTTGACGACTCATTTAAATATTAATTGATTGTACCATATCAAGTCTGTTTACGTCAATAGGGCCTCTTGTTATTAATTTAGAATCAATTAAATTTGCTCAATTAATTAGTATTTGATCCCGAAAAGGCTTATTCGAAATAGTAATTAACTTTGGATTTGCTTGAAATACTCTTCAGAAATTATTTTTAAAATTTCTCCAAATCGGTGAACGAAAACATCGACACGAAATCCGCATGTCCTAGAACCAAAAATGTTATGCCATGTGATACGTACCAATTCGCACTGTGGCCTTCATCATCAGCCTATAATGTTCCTACTGCTGGGACACAGGCCTCCTCTCTATGAGAGGGAGTGAGCTTTAATCCACCACGCGGGCCCAGTGTGGGTTGGTAGATGTCACATGTCTTCGAATTTTTAGTTCTAAGACATGCCGGTTTCCTCACGATGTTTTCCTTCACCGTTTTGAGAGCACTGTGGCCTTGTGGTGGGTTAAAACAAACCCACCCACCTACCCAAATGTCCTGTCTTTGGTATTGTTGGTCATGTCGTTGAGCTCCTTCAATTCTAACTCGGGTACACGAAAACTGACAAATGCTTGCACTGGCTGGACAGGTCCACTAAAATCTGTGTGGTTCTTCCTTCAAAAGACCATCTCAGACACTAATCTGCATAGTCCACATGTGAGTGGTTCGTGATTGTGTCTATACCATAAAAGAGACTATTACCTCTGCTCTGAATTTGTTTCAGCTGTTTCTTCTCAAAATAGTCAGGTACGAAATCAAAATCATTTATTTCAAGTAGTCCAGTTTCGGACACTTTTGAATAGTCGAACAACAATAAAAATTAAGCTACAGTCCCAGTCACAAGACAAAACAACTGTGAAAGTACTGTAGTTGCTCATTCCAAAGCGTAGATCTCTATGGAGAAGAATGGTAAAGAAACTTCATGGAGACTCTTTTAAATCAGAATCTTGTTACAAAAACATTGCCCCATCTCCATCTAAACTTATAAAAAAAGACGTGTAAAAGTAACTAATGACTAAAATGACTTTTGATTTCGTCCGAGTTTTAAAACCTATCCCCTTTTCACAGGAAAAAGTAGAAGACGCAGCGCTCCTCTCCCTCATCAGGAAGCTCCCCTTCAATGTGGCAGCCCCCAAGCAAACCCTCCTTGAAGAGTTGGAGGTCCTCAGTAAGCTGGGGCTGGACTTCCCCCATGATATCCGACACGCTGGTATCCTGAGCTTCGCGACGCTGCTGCACAAGACTATGGAGACTTCGCAAGTGAAGCAGGACTACTTTGATAATATTGTCGTGAAATATTTTAGGATGTATAGCGGTGAGTGTGATGTTGTTTGATTTGTTTTAAGATGTCGGTTTATTTATTATTATTATCTCCTTTATTCATTTATCATCTTATCTTTTATATTTTTACATATTTCTTATAAAAAAAATTAACAAAAAACATTTAAAAATATAAAAAACAGGTTTCCGCCTGTAACGAGAGCAGGGTCCAAGCTACCGGTGGTTAGGGCTGCAGAGATAGGAACCTCCTCACAATTCGGGCCGTATCAAGGAGTACTGCCTTGTGAATCTGGCTCTTGATCCAACTGCCAAGTAAGAGCTTCGACAGATGTTCGTCGAGGCTCTTGGCCATAAGGCTATTGGCGGTTACGACAATCGGCACAATGATGGCCGAGTCCACATTCCACATATCGACAACCTCGTGAGCTTAATAATAATTAAATAAATAATAATAATAATTATTATTATTATAACATCACGTAATCTCTGTGAGGCACATATTGTGTACACCCATATTTCGCTAGTTATATATTTAAGTCCCATAATAAAAGGCTTTACCGAAGTCGGTTAAAAATCAAAGATGATGTGATATCTGCCAAATCGCATTGTACGGTCAGCAGCAAAAGTCGCTGTACATATCCAAAATTATAAGACGTCTTAGTTTTAAAACGATCCATATTAACAGACTGGAGTTAAAGACATGACAGTATTTTCATCAATGGTTACACAAATTCGCAAAACAATATAACATCAGATCACACAGACCAGCACAAAACTTGGTGTAATATTTATAAGTGTTAACCGACTTTTGATGCTGACTGTACTCATCATACGCGGTTAATGCCTATTTTCATTGTGTTGAAAAGTTTAAGACTATGCCCACTAGACCGGCCTGTGACCGTCGCGTGCCATGTACGAAGCGTCGCCAATAGGGGATAATCCATTTTTTTTTCTTTGTCCGTCGGGTAGTTTATTGAAAAGTATTGGACACGTATTTTTTCTTTTTTCACGTAAAATTACGGAGATATATTTAGTTGAAATGGCGCATGACGTCACATGTAGCAAAGTTTTATACCCACTTGTGACGTAGTAAGCCCCCACTCTCCAACTTTAATGAGTTTTAACTAAGTAATTTTTGATATTTTGATAAAACAAAAAATACGTGTCTAATATTTTTGTATTACCTGTCTGACGGACAAAATAGAATGTCGTTTTCTTTACCCAGTCCGATCCCCTAATAGGGGACCGAACGGTCTAGTGGGTGATAGTCTCATACTTTTAAATACTAAGAATATTTTCTGTCAGTCTGGATTTCTACCCGGTTGATGGCAATAGCGAGCCTATTGCCAACAATCGGGTACAAATCAAGAATCTTTGGATGCTACTGAGGAATTTTTGATAGAAATACCTAATATAACTTTGCCCGACCCGGGAGTCGAAGTTGCTCTTTCGACCACTAGATCAAGGAGGCAGTACCTATTGATTAATAACTTTTATTAATATTTATTTATTTATTTAAACTTCATGTACAATAGTGGTACATAGGCGGACTTAATGCCACAAGGCATTCTCTACCAGTCAACCATAGGGTCAAATACGACAACATACAAAGTAGGGTACAAAAAAAAAAATAATTACAAATAACTACTAGTTTTCGAAAATTTATACACTTACATAGATACCTACTAATAGACATTATACAAATAAAATATACTAATATGTATTATAACTAATACCAAAATAAAAAAGGAGAAACCTAATAATAATTACTATGACTAGACTTAAAATTAAGAGTTATTTAGTCTGACTTAAATAGTGGTTGCGAACTTTCTTTTTAAAAGTGAATTTACTTTCGGCTTTTTTAATGCTAATGGGTAGCGCGAGTTTTATAGTTGAGATGGTATAAGAATTTGACAAAAAACCGGTACGGTGTGAAGGAATTTGGAGAAGTAGATTTTTGGAAGTTCGAAGGTTACGACTATGAGAACTGCCCAGCACTTTGAAATAAGTTTTCAGATAATCAGGAGCACATGGATCGTTCAATATAGTGAAGAGCATGCAGAGAGATCTGAGGGATCTCCTGAGTCGGATAGGCAGCCATTTAAGCTGAGAACGGAAGGAAGAAACGTGATCGTATTTTCGAAGGCCAATAACAAAGCGAATGCAATTATTGAAATATCAACTTTTATTAGTACCTACTGTTAGTTTTTATAATTCAAGACATAACGTAACATCGCGCCCACATAAACGGGTTTGTCAAAAGTGTAGGTAAAATAAACGATTTTTAAATGTCAAAACCGTTTGATTAATTTCGATCCACCATCGAGCATTCAACAATGTTTACATTCTCATTATCATCTGCCTAGCCTTTTCCCAAACTAACTTGGGGTCGGCTTCCAGTCTAACTGGATGCAGCTGAGTACCAGTATTTTACATGAAGTGACTGCTTAGCTGACCTCCACAACCCAGTGACTGGGCAATACGATACCCCTTGGTAAGACTGGATGTCAGACTTTTGGCTTCTGACTACTCGTAACGACTGTCAAAGATCTACAAATGACAGCCGGGACCAACGGCTTAACGTGGTTTCCGAGGCACGGAGGAAACTTAGTATGTTATTATGGTCACCCATCCACGTACCAACCTCGGCAAGCACCGTTTAACCTTAAAGAAAAACACTTAAACACTGTTTATATTCTATTCAATACATAAATTCCTTGCTCCGTAAAAACTGTCACAAAAGAACGTAACAAACGCTAAAGATTTCCCATTGTTTTCACAAATAACTTCCAATTCTGTTACAACGGAAGCCTTCATTCAGACGAAGGACAAATTCGTCAATAATGCCTTCAAGGTTCTTTCAGCCATTGTTTTTGTTCTTTTCATAAAAAAACATGGCTTCTTTGAGTCCTTTAGAAGTTGTGAGACTTTTTACAGGGTGTTTTGGAAGAAAACGTGGACGAAATGAGAGATTGGTCATTTCAATAATTTTGGCTCCATCTTTTTTAAGGCGGCATTAGTAGGCAAATGGCATAAAAGCGACAGCCGGGACTAATTTATTTATTTATATCTTACACTGAAACGCCACACTTAGCAATTACACCAATGAAGCACAATAAAAAAATAGTGCGTGGAGTTTCTCCGCGCGGAAGAAGTGAAATTTCGTAATATTACACGCATGTGTTCGAGTGCCACGCATTCACTCTAGTTATTTTATTGAGCTTCTAAATAATATTTTGTTGTTTTTTTGTTGTATTATTTTTATTACATAATTATTACATAAGTTTATCGAGGTTATTCTACTCATGGAAATTGAGCGAAGGCTGGTCACACCGAAGAGTCGAATGCATGACTGTTTGCACGCCATCTTGCGTACCTAGTAGAACTACGTAGTCACAAATCTTGTAATACTGCCATCTTTTATTGAGTTTTAGAAAATATTCCCCCTCCATGGTAGCGTTAAACTTGTAGGAAGTCGCATAAGAAGTTTCACTTCAATAACTAAACATATTCAGCTGTTGATCATGCATCATCATTCGAACGGCCGCGGGCCGGCAGCGGAGGTGGATCACGCTCACTCATGCAGCGTCAGGTCACCCCTCATACATCGCTCGGCATTATACTCCATATTGCGCACATTCTTTATTGAATATATTTGAGTCTTAATGATTTTTCAAACTAAATACAATACATTTTTAAAAACCTGTAATATCTTTATGGCTTAAACAATTTTGATGTGTCATCTTGACAGATGCATAGACCAATGGCGTAACGTTCTTTCGGAGGCACGGAGGAAACTCGGTATACTGGACTCATCCACAGACCGACAGGCGGGCATAAACTTAAAGATCGATCAGTGTACTGTTATTATTTAGCAAATTTTACAGAACCGGTTCTTACGTAGAGTCACAGGAGCCCCTTTTTATGTCCGTAATGACCGTCTACACGTAGACCTTAGAATGCCCACCATTCTTCAGTTTATGAAACGTCTTTCGAAGCGTTTCTTCGATAACGCCATTAAACACCGTAATCCCCTGATCGCAGCGGCCGGGCGGCCGCCCGTTACGAACCCTCGCGCATTAGTACAGTACGCCGTCCTAGGCTTACCCTCGTCACTCCAGATGATGCTATCACCCTCCTCAAGGAGAGTAGCAAAGAGACTAGCACTCTTAAAAAGTTCCGACTCAAACCGCCGTCTTTCCGACCTCGCCGTCGAAGTCCGTCGCGCCGTCCCGGTCCATGCTCTCCCCGACCCTCGCTCGAGCCAGCCCGCGATGCTGTGCCAGTAGTTTTAAATCAGCCCCTAATTAATGATACCATTCAGATCTAGCCTGTCCCCATGCAGTCCTCCCCCAGCGACGCCCTAAGCCGAGGTTCGTACCCCACAGGCGGTGCCCTTAGCGTGCAGTCGCTTAGTTTGTAAGTTTTTATGCACTGGCTGGAGGCCTTACTCGATAGTCCGATTAAGCAGACGACAACCTCATAGGTTGAACTGCAAGATGCAATTCACAAAAAAAAAAAAAAAAAAATTGCCACGAGCTCCTCCATCTTCTTCTTCTTGTCGTATCGAAGATACTTCTTTGTTATATGGTTCGAGCCCAGTAAGTAGCCATATTTACTGCAGCGTCAGAGGCGTTATTTAGGTCGTCGAAAGTGCATGTAAACGGACACCTTGGACACTCCAGCCGGTGGGGCATAGTTTGGTCTGGAGCTCCTCCATGTGATAGCGTTATGTCATCATCATCATCATCAGCCTATAATGTCACACTGCTGGGACACAGGCCTCACCTCTATGAGAGGGAGTGGGCTGTAATCCACCACGCGGGCCCAGTGCGGGTTGGTAGATGTCACATGTCATCGAATTTTTAGTTCTAGAACAAGCCGGTTTCCTCACGATGTTTTCTTTCACTGTTTTTGAGAGCAGTTGTGAAAGAGAAAGAGCAGGCGCTGGGTTCGAACCCTCGGCTTACTGCTCGTAAGTTGGGCCACCGCTGCTCTTTAAAGCGTTATGTATGCAATCAATTTCCTTGGCATCTGAAACTAAACTAAACTTTCTCTTTCAGATTGCCCTCAATACCTAGACCGAATGATTTGGCTTCAAGGTCTCTGCAACATAGGATATTCAGCAGAGTCGTACACCAGAATCATTCATACTGACACAACCAGGGATAAACATGAGAGGCTATGGGCAGCATTGGCTGGAAGTACGGTAGGTATATTCTAATATGGCATAACATCACGCCTGTAATCCTCAGAGGGTTTGGCAGAGGTGTTCCTAAGAGAACACAAACAGTCATTCTTTTTTTGAACTGAAAACTTCTTTAGCGGCGTTGTGCACTTTTGTGATGGGTACAAAAAGTTAAACTCGCGTCAGGACAAAAATTCGTAAGACGGATTGACATTAGGCTACGAAGGAATTTGAACTTTATGACATCTTTCATTGAGTTTGGGTTTCCAAAACTGGACAATTATCTTAATCACAAATAAAACCTTCGGTTTCTCCAAAGAGGTAAAATTCTTAAGACGGATTGTAATAGTTCTGAAGTGTTAAATTTTAAATGTAATATTAATTGTCATGTTTGTGTACGATAGTATATGCACAGTATGTAATATTAATTGTCATGTTTGTGTACGATAGCACAATAAATGAATATTGTATTTTACCACATAAATGATAGTACTTTTACACTAAGCAATTACACTAAAGCAATTCGTGCAAAATTATTCCCTAACCATTCCAAAATATCAAAAATACACAACATTAATATTCAAGTTTTCACTTCTGCCGGCACTCCCGGAGAAAAAAAAAACACGTTTTTTTTTAAACTTTGCCCCACACTAGAAATTTCTCCTGTATCGTGGGTGCGTTTACAAACATTGAAACTCACATACACAAACAGCCAGACCCGGAACAACTATCTGTAAGCCATACAAATAATTTTGTTCAGTGCGGAGATCGAACCCGCGACACACAGCGCAGCAGTCGATCGCTCAACCACGGCGCCAACCTTGCCGTAAATAATGTAATAGGGGTCGAGCCTGTTGCCGTCAACCGGGCACAAATTCAGATTCCGTATTTGTTACTGAGAAGTTCCTTATGGCAGATTTGTAGGACCTCTGAATCGAACCCAGGTTCTTATGCTCAGTAGTCGTGCACGCGATTACTACACCAACAAAGCAGTTGATATGGCTACAGGCTGGCCTTACACGCAATTTTTGGAACTGAATGTTGGTAATTTCAGACAAGCATGTTTTTTTATTATTATCATGGGTGTTATGTGTACCAGTCCAGGGCAAAGGCTTTAAAATTCAAATTCATTTATTAATTTTGTGTACAAAATGATGTTGTATAAAAATGTTTGGTCCATCCTACGTTCCGCCGAAAGGCACACAAATTATTGACGTTACAGTGTCGGTAAAGTCAATATTATCAAATTTAAATTAATCATAAAATTATAAAATCTCCTAGAGTACAATATCAGCAAATAAATTATGTGAAAAATAAAATGAAGAAGAACAATCATCGCACAAAAAAGGAAATACAATGTCAGCAATATTACTATTGTCAAACTAAAATTAATTTAAACAGTACAAAAAGTCATTAATAAATACAATGTAAACAAAATTTAAAATTATCAAAATTAAATTAATTAGATCCGTATCCTTAGTAATACAATGTCACCAAAATTTGATTTGTCAAAATCAAATTAAATTGTACAAAATTAACTACTTAATCATTTGTCATTATGGTATCCACAGAGTAATATGCCTTTTCATTCAATAATTTATTTATGCTTGTTGTATAATCAATTATAATTATTTCGTTTATTCATTTATACACCGTGTAAATCACCTCATCACGAAGCCGTCAACCAACCTGGGAAACGACTTTTTTTTGGGGGGTGTAAAATCATGTTTTGTGGCAGAACTCAATGTAGCGCACTCAAACCATTGTGCTGATGGACGGATTGAATAGTACGGGGGTCGTGGAGGTGTTTAAAGTAAAAATCTTACATTAAAAACTTGTATTTAAAAAAATACTTGTCAAAAAGTTGGAACTTTGACCCCTAATATCTCCGTAACTAGAAGGTTCCCAGGTATGGTGTAGAACAAAAAAATGATCGCAATGACAGGGAGAACCAGCGCCTTTCGGCTTCGTTAAGAGGCGTTTTACACCCTTTATACATATTATTTACATTTTCAAATATTTTTACAAAATTATGTACAAAAAAAAGATATATAAAAATAGTAGACCACCGGCATCGGGGATAGGGTCCGGGCGGTCAGGGCTCTTGAGAGAGGAACCTCCTAAAAATACGCGCCGTGTCGAAGTACTGCTTTCTGAATCAAGCTATTGATGCAGCTGCCAAGCGAAAGACTCCTCAGATGTTGGTCGAAGCTTTTGGCTATTAAGCCACTGGCCGATACGACTATAGGCACAATGACTGCTGTTCAGCTTTTTTTTTAAGTTTATTTTCTTCTTCTTCCAGATACTAGAAACAACTCTACCAATAATAACAAACGACACGGAAAATATTCAACTACGCATCATAGCTCTGCACACTTTCCTGAGCTCCCCGAATGTTCGAGAGACAGATTTTATGTTCATACACAATTATATTAGAAATAGTGACAACAGCCAGTTGAAACGGTTCTGGTTTGCGACGATGAAAAATCTGGAAGCTAATAAGTATTTTTCGGGGTACAGGATTACGTAAGTATTTTATTGCTCATTTTATTTGCCGAGGTTGATCCGTAGTTGGATGACTATAATAGGGGATCGGACTGGGTAAAGAACACGACGTTCTGTTTTGTCCGTCAGACAGGTAATACAAAAATATTAGACACGTATTTTTTGTTTAATCAAAATATCAAAAAATTACTTAGTTAAAACTCATGAAAGTTGGAGAGTGGGGGCTTACTACGTCACAAGTAGGTATAAAACTTACCTACATGTGACGTCATGCGCCATTTCAACTCAATATATCTCCGTAATTTTAAGACCACGTGAAAAAAGAAAAATACGTGTCCAATACTTTTCAATAAACTACCCGACGGACAAAGAAAAAAAATAGTATTATCCCCTATTACATACCAAGTTTCCTCCGTGCCTCGGAAAGCACGTTAAGCCGTTGGTCTCGGCTGTCATTTGTAGATCTTTGACAGTCGTTACAAGTAGTCAGAGACCAAAAGTTAGATATCCAGTCTTACCGAGGGGTATCGTATTACCGAGCTACTGGGTTGTGGAGGTCAGATAGGCAGTCGCTTCATGTAAAATACTGGTACTCAGCTGCATCCGGTTAGACTGGAAGCCGACCCCAAGATAGTTTGGGAAAAGGCTAGGCAGATGATGATGATAGTGGCTTGGCGTGGCGGGCACGCGCGTGCGTTTATGCTCTGGCGTTTAAAAGGTTAATTTTATTATTTACCAACACTTACTCATTCTACAAGTCGAATTAAATATTTTCTAGTTACAAACATGTATACCAAGAGCACAAAATTGCGTTGATATTGGATTTATAAACACATCAAACGGACATACACCTCTGAGTTTCATGACTCGTGAGAAACTAATTTGAAGCTAAGCCCGCCATATTGGCAACTTTTATTTTATGTTGAGAACGCATGAAAGTTCTGGAGAAAGAAAGTGTTTATAAAGCATTTATTTACTTGCTTTATTTTCTGCAGTAGGTAAACTTGTTTTATTTGTTAGACATTCTTGACATTGATATTTTCATAAATTACTGGCTGCTGCCCGCGACTTCGTCCGCGTGGAAATTTTGATGGGTTCTAGGGGTATGAAAAGTAGATTTTGGCCGATGCTCAGACGCACTTGATATGCACACAAAATTTCATACAAATCGGTTCAGCCGTTTCGGAGGAGGTTGGTAACAAACACCGTGACACGAGAATTTTATATATTAGAATATATAACAGGTTTCGCCGTCCATCCGTCCGTCCGTCTGTCACCAGGCTGTATCTAATGAACCGTGATAGTTAGCCAGTTGAAATTTATAAATATTATGTATTTCTGTTGCCGCTATAACAACAAATACAATAAAACCAGAATAAAATAAATATTTAAAGGTGACTCCCATACAAAAAAGTGATTTGTTTGCTCGTTTTTATAATGTTATGGAACCCTTCGTGCGCGAGTCCGACTCGCACATGGCCGGTTTTTTTTATCATATTGTTATCAATAGATCTACATGGATATAGGTATCAAACGTAAGGGTTTTGCTGAGAATAATACGAAAAAGCGTACTATAATTTATTCAAAAGACATTATTTTCTAAATAAATAAACTTTTTCTTGAGACAGTACCTACTTTAGTCTTGAACCATCCTCTAATTTATCATTTCCTTTAAAGTATTTTAAATAGTCTTTGGTGTGATTAATTGGTCAGACAGAGTGTTTTTGGGCATTTCTATCGGGAATTTCTCAGCAGCAGCCACTTGTGCCTGGTTGATGGCAATAGGCTCGCCCCCTATTAGGCGCTATCCATAAATTACGTCACACGTTAAGGGGGAGGGAGGGGGTCGACGAAGTGTGACATTGTGTGACAAGGGGGTGGGAGGGGCCTTAAATTTCGTGACGTCCCATTTCAAAATCTATTATTTATAATCTAAGTGTTAAAACACGAACTTTAAACTATTACTTTACGAAAAACTCAAAATTATACAACTATATTATATTATAATACAACTATACTATAGGTGTTTTACTAAAGGGCGCCTAGGCGGTCGGCGTGTAACACTAGTAGAGCGAGTAGTCAACAAAACAATTTGTTTCTCATATTTATATACCTAATAATAATAATAAAATATTAAATTATATACTTAGATATATAATTTTATTAATAAAATAATTTAAATTGAAATAAAACTCATTTCGGAACCGCTGTTTTCATTCAATAATTTCTAAATGTAAATTTGCAAAATATATGACGTCACATTAGGGAGGGGGAGTCTCACAAATGTGACAAACTATGACAAGTACGAGGGGAGGGGCAATAAAACATGAAATTCGTGTGACGTAATTTATGGATGACCTTATATGGGACTTAAACATAACTGGCGAAATGTGGATGTACTTTTTAGGTACACCTCTGCATAACCCCCAGGTTATTACAAGGCGTGATATTATGTATTCTAAATAGTATACCATTCTTTTCCAGGTCTTTCTACGTCCCCTTCGTTGTAAACCAGGTATCGAATCCAGACCCTCTGTACTGGGCTACGAACAACTACATCATCAGTGCCCAAGAGGAGGAGAGCGCTGCTTCGCTCCAGGTCTTCAGTGTGGGAGACTCTGAAGGTGTACTACCTAACTTTATTGGAGCTCGGTTGAGTACCGGTGGTAGGAGACCTTTTAAAGCAGATGTAAGTAACGCCTTTACTATTAATATATAAAGGGTGTAAAACACCTCTTAACGAAGCCGAAAGGCACTGATTCTCCCTGTCATTGCGATAATTTTTTTGTTCTACACCATACCTGGGAACCTTCTAGTTACGGAGATATTAGGGGTCAAAGTTCCAACTTTTTGACAAGTATTTTTTTAAATACAATTTTTTTATGTAAGATTTTTACTTTAAACACCTCCACGATCCCCGTACTATTCAATCCGTCCATCAAGCACAATGTTTTGAGTGCGTTACATTCAGTTCTACCACAAAACATGATTTTACACCCCCCAAAAAAAAGTCGTTTCCCAGCAATATTTTTTGCGTAAAGTTACTTGGTTTCATGTACAGAATGCTTGGTTGACGGCTTCGTGATGAGGTGATTTACACTGTGTATATTCAGTACAATGTAAATTGTAATATGAATAAAAAATGAAATTAAATAAAATGAATACAGTTGAATTTAATGAAACCAAGTGAAACATCCCTCTTATAGAGATGAGGCCTGTGTGCTGGCATTGGGAACGATATAGTTTTATAAATTTTTAGGACTACACCCAATAACTGACTATTTTATTATTTGCCTTGTTCCAGATCTACGTTGTAATGCAAGGAGTGGCCACCAGCCTGTTCAAAAAGTTCAACCACTTCAATGAAAAGAACCTGAAGGTGGAAGATCTAATCGAAGTCTTGAAGAAAATGAAAGCATGGGCAGTGAAGGTACCAGAAAAGGTATAGTGTTTTTTTTTAATTTTTTGTGGCTATCAAAATCTGGAAAGCCTGGTACATTGCAGGTTCTACACGATGTTCTTACGCATCCTCGTCAAAATTCAAGAGGTTGTCACAAAAGACTTAAATAATCAATTTAAAATACGGTACCCAGTTAATTATTATTAACACTGTTTTTTTTTTGGTTGTTTAAGTATTTCAGTATATCAGAATAACCCCCTTAACGTGGTTTAGAGTATAAGACATATTCGAATAAACGTTTGAGATTGTTTGTATGTCTGAAAGCGCGGTTATAGGGCGAGGATCAGATGGGCCGCGTTTAAAACACGGGTGCAATGGTTTATACTTACCGATTTCCGTCATTAAGAAAAAGAATAAAAATTGCCTACCAATCTCGAGAATCATTAGCATAGTTACCTCCTTGAATTTGACGAGGATGCAAAACAATAGCTTATATACGGACGAAATAAAGTCAGAACACGAGAAATAGTATCGTGGTGGATTTTTCTTTGCAAGTGTTAAATGATGTAATAGTACATTATGATATAAGTGCGGTAAGTTGAAAATTACAGCCGAGGCGAAAGCAGAGGCTGTAATTATCAAAGCGCACGTATGTCATACGACGTTTTATAACATATTTGCGAGGAAATAAATAAAAGTCGGACGACATTTTCAAATAAAAACAAAACAGCAAAAAGAAAAAGCGCGTGGAATAATTTTTACTTGTTCACAAATTATGAAATGAGCGCTTTTTTTTAAGGCAAGGGCACAGAAACAGCCAGTATTTCTAATAAAGTAAATTAATATTTTTGTCTATTGTTACAGATAAATGGTTGTAATTTATGGTCAAAATTGATTAAATTAAAGAATTAAATGTTTATTTATTATATTTTATCTCCCAAGTTAATTTTATTCATCAATGTTGACCACTTTTCTGACATAAAAACTCTTTGCTAAGATTTAAAAAAGTACCGTTCGTTTTAGACGGAGCATTTTGATAAGCCGTGCGTTTTACTTTACATTACCGCACTAGTGCGTAATGTGATACATTACGATACTGAACTTGGTGCAATAAGAGACCCTTTACGAGCAAATGTGTTATAAAACATAATTACAGTCTTTTCACGATTTTTATTTATTTAAACTTTTTGCACAAGTGAGAGCAGTGCTGGCCCAGTGGTGGCAGCCCCGACTTACGAACAGTAAGTCGTGGGTTCGAACCCAGGCAGGCGCATTACGTTGTGTAATTTATTTCATCACCACTGCTCTCAAAAACGGTGAAGGAAAACATCGTGAGGAAACCGGCATGTCCTAGAACTAAACATTCGAAGACATGTGACATCTACCAACCCGCACTGGGCCCACGTGGTGGATTACAGCCCACTCCCTCTCATAGAGAGGAGGCCTGTTTCCCAGCAGTGGGAACATTATAGGCTGATGATGATGATGATGCACAAGTATAAAAAAAAAAACATTTTACAAAGGAGGATTAAATGCCTTAGGCATTTTCTACCAGTCTACCTTAGGGTGATGCAAAGATAAGGTGTAGTAGATGCAGCATAACAAAATGGTAAAAGAAAACATTTACAAATTTAAAAAAAATATAACAATAAATACATAAATCTTACCTGACCTCCACAACCCAGTAACTGGGTAATACGACCCCTTAGTAAGACTGGATGTCAGACTTTTGGTTTGTCTACTCGTAACGACTGGCAAAGATCTATAAATGACAGCCGGGACCAACGCTTTAACGTGCTTTCCGAGGCACGAAGGAAACTCGGTATGTAATTATGGTCACCCATCCACGGACGAACCTCGGCAAGCACGGCTTAACCTTTAAGATCGAACCTTGCGTCTGTTATTATTTAGCCACGAGCTCCTCAGTGTTTTATATTTTATTATAGGTAAAATAATTGACTGTTATAACAATATTTTTGTTATCAGGTTCACATAGATGTGGTGATCAAGATTCACGATAAGACAGTCTTCGCGACACATATGAATCAATCCCGCTTTGAAACTGGTAGTGGGGAAGATCGTGAGTAAAACTTTGATATAATTTTATTTCTAACTTATCATCATCAAAAATTATCTGCTGTCCCATACAAATTTTCAATACCTGTTCGAACCAAATGTATGGGGCAGCTGATAATTTTTTTTCTGGTGGAGAAACATGTTCAGTTTGATGGTTTGTAGCACACCCTTAAGTATGTGCATACCCTTTCCGTTACAGCCTGTATACAAGGTGTAAATCACCTCATCACGAAGCCGTCAACCAAGCATTCTGTACATGAAACTAAGTAACTTTACGCAAAAATTATTGATGGGAAACGACTTTTTTTGGGGGGTGTAAAATCATGTTTTGTAGTAGAACTCAATGTAACGCACTCAAAACATTGTGCTGATGGACGGATTGAATAGTACGGCGGTCTTGGAGGTGTTTAAAGTAAAAATCTTACATTAAAAACTTGTATTTAAAAAAATACTTGTCAAAAAGTTGGAACTTTGACCCCTAATATCTCCGTAACTAGAAGGTTCCCAGGTATGGTGTAGAACAAAAAAATGATCGCAATGACAGGGAGAACCAGTGCCTTTCGGCTTCGTTAAGAGGTGTTTTACACCCTTTATACACGTGTATGGTAAACTTGGTACATTTATTTTAGGTCTGTGTTTTATCGCCTGCACATATAGAGCGACTTTTAATTAGTGACCGATACTTAAACACGTGATTGTACTCATAATAACAAACAACTTTCCGGGGGTTGCGAGCCGTGCGGGTGCTCTGCCTTCCCACTGTGGCACGATACGATAGTAATGAGACAGAACCCTAAAAATGTATTTGTACGCCGGAAACGGCAGAATATTATGAACTTTTATAACCAAGTAACAACTTTGTAACAATATTCTGACAAATAAATGTATTAATATTATTATTATCTCCTTTATTCATCTATAATCTTATCTTTTATATTTTTACATATTTCTTACAAAAAAATAACAAAAAACATTTAAAAATATAAAAAACAGGTTTCCGCTGGTAACGAGAGCAGGGTCCAAGCTACCGATGGTTAGGGCTGCAGAGACAGGAACCTCCTCACAATGCGGGCCGTATCAAGGAGTACTGCCTTCTGAATCTGGCTCTTGATCCAACTGCCAAGTGAGAGCTTCGACAGATGTTCGTCGAGGCTCTTGGCCATAAGGCCATTGGCCGTTACGACAATCGGCACAATGATAGCAGAGTCCACATTCCACATATCGACAACCTCGTGAGCCAAGTCGAGATATTTTATCTGTTTCTCTTTCTCAGCTTTCACGAGGTTTTCGTCATGCGGGATGGTAACATCGACCATCATTGCGCGGCGCGCTGATCGGTCTATCACCACTATGTCAGGCTTATTGGCAACAATAGTCCTGTCAGTAATCATAGGCCGATCCCAGTACAGCGTGACATGGTCTTTCTCGAGAACTGGGTCGGGCACATACTTGTAGTACGGTACCTCAGATTCCACAAGTTTATATTTCAAGGCAAGTTGCTGGTGAATAATCCTGGCCACTTGTATTATTATTAGAACGGCGTCATGCAGACAACAGCTGATAGGCCACAAAAGCACGCGCCCGCGAATTTCATTTGGCTGTTGTGTTATTGTGATAACAGTGAATGAGTATAAAAAAAAAAGTTTCTTTGAGAAAGTTGTTTGTTATTATGACTACAATCATCTGTTTAAGTATCGATCATTAATTACCAGACACCCTGTATAGTTTGGTTGAAGTATAACAAGTACTGCCGTCTCAAGACACGGTCAGTGCTGCATTTCCATACACTGCAAGCTTGGTAAAATGGATGTGCCACTAAACTAAATGTTTTTTTTTTTGTTTCAGTGGCATATATTGAAGACTTCCTCCGTTTTGGAAGCCATATCAACCAGCAAGTAGTGTACTACCCCTTCCAAACTGATGTCAATATTCCTAGCGAGATGGGTAAGTACCAAATTCCATTAAAATTCCATTCCAACAGTATTTAATAATAAACGGCAGGACCCATTCCATGTTTTGATAATTTAATATTTTAGTGGGTCCCGCTCAGTGGATGAGGAGCTTGTGGCTAAATAATAACAGCCGTACGGGTCGATCTTTAAGGTTAAGCCGTGCTTGCCGCGGTTTGCCCGTGGATGGGTAACCATAATTACATACCGAGTTACCTCCGTGCCTCGGAAAGCACGTTAAGCCGTTTCTCCCGGCTGTCATTTGTAGATATTTGACAGTCGTTGCGAGTAGTCAGAAGCTAAAAGTCTGACATTCAGTCTTACCAACGGGTATCGTATTACCCAGTTGTATATAATTGGATATAATGAATAATTAAAATGATGTACCTTTTTATTACCAGGAACACCAATACGCTTGCAGTCTACAATATTATCGTTCACGTCAATAAGAGGGAACTTGACGGCACCATCTTTTCAGGATAAGACGTGGAAAAATGATCTGCATATCAGGTGAATAATGTCAATTAATAGTCTTCATGAAAAAAGAAAAAAATGTATGGAAACTTTGAATTTCCACTCGATACGGTTTTTTAGGGTTCCGTACCCAAAGGGTCATACGGGACCCTATTACTGAGACTTTGCTGTCCGTCCGTCCGTATGTCTGGAACCAGGCTGTATCTCATGAACCGTGATAGTCAGCCAGTTGAAATTTCTACAGATTATGTATTTCTGTTGCCGCTATAACAATAAATATAAAAACAGAATAAAATAAATATATAAGGGCAAAAAACGATAAAAAAATCACTTTTTTGTACGTGAGTCATACAGAAAAGTGCTCGTTTTTATAAATAATGTTACGGAACCCTTCGTGCGCGAGTCCAACTCGCACTTGGCCGGTTTTTTACCATATGAAATGCAAAATAAATGAATATGACTTGACGAATGCAGTGGGTCAGCCAATGTGGTGCATGCTTGTTCAAATCATGAACTGATGAGGATAAAGTACAAATCTTACGTAACATCTTCTCCCCGCAGATACCAAGGCACATCAGTAACAACGCTATCAACGTTTGGACCACTAGTGCAGTCCCTACACTCCGCTCGCATCCAGCAGTCGCTGGTAGCTCATCTGCCTATGAAGTTTAACGTCTCGTTCTCCAACCCTGATCAGTCTTTGGAGTGAGTATGTTTTATTTCTTCCACATAGTACACGAGACAGCCTCAGCACGAACTTTTATACCAAAAAAGACCTAGAATGCATCAGCCCTCAAAAATATAAACCGTTTGCAAAAACTGTTGATTATTTTTAGGTTGACTTGGCCAAACCCCGGAGCACAACAGGGTGGCGTAGCGATGCACTCTCGCGCACAGATTGCAGTAGAAACCTCCTCTTTGAAGACCACGACCACCGTTACTGCTGGTGACAATGATGTAGCGGTAAGTTTGTCACTCTACATCCTCGATTTACCGATTTTATGTCGTGAATTTGAACTCAAGAAGGCGTATTGTAACGCACGCCAAAATAATGGCGATAAGTCCCCTCTTTGAGCGCGGAGGCACTACACCGGGGGGAAACTCCGCTGCCGCGGCAAATCACCGCTCAGCGGACAGACCTCCGGCGCGATCTCATGGCGACATGGAGACAGCGACTGTCGCAACACGTGCAGGGCACGCCGGCCGCAATAGTGGCGATAAGTCCCCTCTTTGAGGAGTGGCTTGAGAGGCGCCACGGCGCCCTCGCATTCCACCTAGCGCAGGTCCTCACCGGACACGTTTGTTTCGGGAGGTTCCTGCACCGAATCCGGCGGGAGGAAACGCCCGGGTGTCACCACTGCGAGGATCGCGCGGAAGACACGGTGGAGCACACCGTGGAGCTCTGCTCCGCTTAGTCCCAACACCACCGTGGCTTCGTAGCGGCAATTGGCAGCGGCGACCTCTTGCGTCCGGCCCTGGTTCAATCCATGCTCCGGAGCGAAAGGGAATGGGATGCCGTTGCCTCCTTCTGCGAAGCAGTCATGCTAGCGAAGGAGGTGGCGGAACGTGAGAGGGAGAGAGTCTCACGGCCCAGCCACCGCGGGAGACGCTCCGGGCGTCACATAAGCAGGATACATAGGTCTGAAAAGTTACTAAAAAATCATTTACGAAAAATAGTGTTACAGCTCAATTAGACCGATTATAAATTATCCATAGACACAGAAATTTAAATTTCAATTCACCAATTATCTTTTTTTTTAAAGACGTTTCAAATAATATTTTTAGTAACTTTTTAGATCTATGTAGATCCTGCTTATGCGTATGAAGTTTCATTAAAATCAGTTCAGTTATTTCGGAAAATAAGGACTTTAAAGTTTGTATGAAATGCCGTAAGGTATAAACGCTATTTTAACGCTTACCGTTTCGAGCAGGGCGCTCACTAATAAAATTATTTCTTTTCCTATAGAATATTGACAACAAGAGTGTTTTCTTTGACTGCGAGAGACCGATGACAGGAACTGAAGTTTTGGACAAGCTGTTTACTTCTCAAAATAATCATTATGCGTAAGTAAGCGTTTTCTTTAAAAACCACGCATCAGTTAGCCAACTTTTGACGTGACAACGTCTTATAAATTGGTTTGCCGGGTGACACTTCAAGAAACTGCGTTACGCTCCGCTCACGTTATGCGCTCACAATGAGAGCGAGTGAGAGGCACGCGCCCGCCTAAGAGCGAGAGAGACAGACATAAAAAGTGAAAGGCACGCGTCCCTTTCGTTGTCACGTAAAACTTTCGCACGTATACCGACTTTACAGGCAACAAATTTTTTTAACACATTTTTCTAACTATACAGGATGTTACGGAAAGGATATATACATAATTAAGGGTGTGCTACAGACCATCCAACTGAACAAGTTTCTCCATCGGACAAACATCGTAATAGCGAAAAATATATCACCTGCCCCATACATTTGGGTCGAATAGGTATTGAAATTTTGTATGGGGCAGGAGATAATTTTTTCGCTACTACGGTGTTTGTTGTGTTTGTCACGAGCATGTCGATGTCATCGATATGACGCGAACCTATAGTTTTTTGCCCTACAAAAATCGCTCAACGCGACTAAAGAAGTTTTCCCTTCAAAAAACATGTTTCTAACATGGTAAATTTCCCGCTTCTAGTGTTGTTTATAGCGTTATGTTTTTCACCAGATTTACTGATCAGAGGTTTTATTTCAGCTTCCTAACCTCAATCCAGCCGTCCCTTATAATCCTGAACAGCATCCTGCTCTTCACCTCCCCCCCCTCAGGGTCGTGCGGCCTCATCTTACCGCCCCAGCATCTAATGAAGACGCAGAATGATGTGCTGAGGATGAAGATACAGCTGCAGAGGAGGAGCGTCAGTGAGGATACCACGAAGCTGGATCTGACTGTGGCGGTTAATTATTATAGGTGAGTTCCGGGGAGCACCGGTGGCCCAGTGGTGGCAGCCCCGACTTATGAGCAGTAGGCCGTGGGTTTGAACCCAGGCAGGCGCTTTACTTTGTGTAATTTATCCAAAAACGGTGAAGAAAACGTCGTGAGGAAACCGGCGAGTCCTAGAACAAAAAATCGAAGACATGTGACATCTACCAACCCGCACTGGGCCCGCGTAGTGGATTACAGCCTACTCCCTCTCATAGAGAGGAGGCCTGGAACATTATAGGCTGATGATAATGAGTTCTGGAGGTTTTGGCATATTATGCCATTATACAGTATGTTAGGTTAAACGAGGGACATATTGAGGGAGGGTATTCAGTATTCCATTCTCGTCCCAAATATGTAAAAAACCTATAAATAGAAGAATTTTTAATGTTTTGTTTAGTGCCTAGATATTTTGGACTGTCCTAAGCCAGGTAAGTTTAAAGTATGAAGGGAACATGGATTATACCTAAGAGTTATTGACCCGCTCACATGTTCTGCGATAGTATTAAGTAGCTAGCGCAAGGGTGTATACACGTTGCGTGACATTTGCGAAAATTTTGGTATGGTTCTGTCTGTTATTTATCAGTGTTTTTTTTTTGTTTATATTTTTATTAGTATCATGTTAGCATGTACTATTATGGGTTTGAATATGTGCCTCGTTTAAACTAACATACTGTATATTATGCAAGGTGTATTCGGATCCTTCATAAAGCCGTCAACCAAGCATTCTGTACATCACAGTATACACAATACGCAAAAAAAAAATTGCCTGGAAACGAAATTTTTTAAGGAGTGAAATTCACAATTTGCTTTAGAACTCAGTGTAAAGCATACAAAATACTGTGTTTTTGGATGCATTGAATAGTACAGGCTTCGTGGAGGTATGACATAAACTCTAATATATAAAATTCTCGTGTCGCGGTGTTTGTAACAATACTCCTCCGAAACGGCTGAACCGATTTGTATGAAATTTTGTGTACATATCGGCTACCCAATATTATACCCGATGTTAGCCGATTCTCAGACTTAAGTCTGAGAATCAGCCAACATTTCTAATTTTTAATTCAATTGGGTATTTTATATTCCAGTCAAGAAGACCCCAATAAAGTGTTATTTGAAATGGAAGCTGTTACCAAGGTTGAGACCACGGGAGGCAACGCTAACTTGCAGCTGACTGTACACGGACTTCAACCAAGCAGTGACAATGTTACTAGGAGAGAATGGACGGTAAGTTTCTCAATCACAAATCCACTAGTCATCATCTGCCTAGCCTTTTCCCAAACTATCTTGGGGTCGGCTTCCAGTCTAACCGGATGCAGCTGAGTACCAGTATTTTACATGAAGCGACTGCCTATCTGACCTCCACAACCCAGTAACTGGGTAATACAATACCCCTTGCTGAGACTGGATGTCAGACTTTTTGGCTGCTGACTACTCGTAACGACTGTCAAAGATCTACAAATGACAGCCGGGACCAACGGCTTAACGTGCTTTCCGAGGCACGGAGGAAACTCGGTATGTAATTATGGTCACCCATCCACGGACCAACCTCGGCAAGCACGGCTTAACCTTAAAGATCGACCCGGGTGGCTGTTATTATTTAGCCACGAGCTCCTCCTAAACAAATCCACTAGTATGGGTGTAAAAATACCCTTAAGAGCATTTACACCCTACGACACTTCATACAAACTTTCCTGTCCTTATTTTTCTGATTCAGTAGTGGACATCTTTCGGCTGAAATGATGATACTGTAGCGACCACAAAAAGCAACATACTACAAAAAGTACTACAGCACCATCTATGATGCGACGGAGGAACTAACATCAATTTCCTACAAGTCGCAAGTAAAGTTTACATCGACTTTAGTGTATATAGAGAAACCCGATAACAACTATCGAGCAGTTGCCCACCAGACATAACACCTGTCTGGCCGGAGGATCCTCCCTTTTCAATGGAGTATTGAGGAACCTTACACCCTGTTCCTCATACCCCTAAAATACGATCATTATGATTTGAAATAAAGCGCGTTTTTTTTTTTTTTGTGAGTGGCATCTCGCAGTTCAACTTATGAGGTTGTCGTCTGCTTAACCGGACTATCCTGTGGGTGCCTTAAGAGTAAGGCCTCCAGCCAGGGCATAAAAACTTACAAACTAAGCGACTGCACGCTAAGGGCACCCCCTGTGGGGTACGAACCTCGGCTTAGGGCGTCGCTGGGGGAGGACTGCATGGGGACAGGCTGGATCTGAATGGTATCATTATTTAGGGGCTGATTTAAAACTACTGGCACAGCATCGCGGGCTGGCTCGAGCGAGGGTCGGGGAGGGCATGGACCGGGACGTCGCGACGGACCTCGACGGCGAGGTCGGAAAGACGGCGGTTTGAGGCGGAACTTTTTAAGAGTGCTAGTCTCTTTGCTACTCTCCTGGAGGAGGGTGATAGCATCATCTGGAGTGACAAGGGTATGACTAGGACGGCGTACTGTACTAATGCGCGAGGGTTCGTAACGGGCGGCCGCTGCGATCAGGGGATTACGGTGTTTAATGGCGTTATCGAAGAAACGCTTCGAAAGGCGTTTCATAAACTGAAGGACGGTGGGCATTCTAAGGTCTACGTGTAGACGGTCATTACGGACATAAAAAGGGGCTCCCGTGACTCTACGTAAGAACCGGTTCTGTAAAATTTGCATCCTATGGATGTACTTAGGCTTGGTGTGAGCGTACACGACGCAAGCGTACGTCATAATGGGGCGGATCACCGCGGTATAAAGGCGCAATTTGCACTTGAGTGACAACTTGCTTTTTGCCGAAATCATGAAATGAAGCCTACCCATAGCAAACGCAGCTCGGTCGCGAGCTGCTTTGATGTGCGCCGCGAAAGACAAGTGGTTGTCAAGTATGACTCCTAAGTACTTGGCTTGCTTCTCCCAAGGGACAGGCTTGATCGGGCTGAGCGCGGGTGGCTTAATTTTACGCTGTTTAGAGTAAAGAACTGCCTGGCTCTTGTCGGGGTTCACCTCGATTCTCCATTTCCGGAACCAAGCGCCTAAGACGTTGGCTGAGGTTTGGAGGGTGCTATAGATAGCGTCGTGACTGCGGCCAGTGTAATAAATGGCCGTGTCGTCCGCGAACAGGGCTAACTGAGCCTTCTTGCTCTTGGGGATGTCATTGGTGAACAGAGTAAAGATAAGGGGAGAGACGACGGAGCCCTGAGGGACTCCGGCTCTAATGGGGTGGGGGGAAGACAGTGCCTTCCCAATGCGATAGCGGAAGGTGCGATCCGACAAAAAGTCTCGTAAGATGAGCACGAGACGGTCTGGCACTCCCAGTTTGTACAGCTTATATAATAAGCCGTTGTGCCAGACTTTGTCGAAAGCCTTTGCTATGTCGAAGAACAACACACCCGTCATCGCTCCACGCTGGAAGCCAGCGCTCAAGTGCTCTACGATGCGATGGGCCTGTTGAATACAAGAGTGACCGGTCCTGAAGCCGAACTGCTCGTTGGGGATGAGACTCTTAGCCTCGGCGAAGTCTTTGAGTCGCTTATAAATAAGTCTCTCGTAGATTTTGCCGAGTGCGTTCAGGAGACTGATAGGTCTGTAGCTCGAGGGCTCAGACTTGGGTTTGCCTGGCTTGGCGAAACCGATGACAGTGGCCTCTTTCCATATTTGGGGAAAAGCGTTGTTGCTCAGGGCGCCATTGAAGATGGCCGCCATTAACACAACGAGCTGAGCGGGGAGGAGTTTAAACACCCTATTGGTGATTCCGTCGGAAAAGCGCGTTTTTCAAAATCAAAATATTTTTATTTCACATAGGCCTACATGGGCACTTGTAAAACGTCGACAAAAAGGTGCTCGGTTCGGATTGGTCGTTTCCTATGGAGAAGAACCGGCAAGAAACTCCATGGTTACTCTTTTGAAATCATTTGGCTTTACAATTTTTCTATGTTACACTTAAGTATGAGTGGACATCGTAGGCCCGACAATAAGTCGTTGCTTACTACAAATACTACTTTCAATTTTCAAAAGCTTGGCTCAGCGCCGTAAGTTGAAATTCTAACAGTATTTAGGTGAATCCCTAATGTCATGTCGCCGTGTGCTGACGAGCAATATATTTGTATTAAAAGGAGTTAAAAAAAAATGTAAGTTTGTATGAAGGGAGTAATCTTCGAAACCTCAGAGGTTTCCGATTCTGAAAATTCTTTCACTACGGGAAGCTACATTATCCCCGAGTGACTACATTTAAAACGGGTTAGTTTTCGTACATAACGGGAGCGAAGCCGAGTGAAAAAGCTAGTTAGCAATAATAAAATATGAAACTATATGTATTGTATGTATTACGTATGTAGTAGTTAATTTAAGTTTTGAATGTACTGTTTTTGCAAATGCTCTTGAGTTTATCCTCTTTTGCAAATCTCGCAATCGAAAAATGGTTTGCTGTAAGAAAACCCAATTCTGGGTTAAGCACGCCGTTGTACATAAGTTTTTATATTGCAATCTGTTTGTATATTTCTTTTTAATTTGGTGTGCAATAAAGAATAAGAACAAAGTATAAATTAATTACATAAATTTTCAAAGATCTACGAACTCTAGTCCCTGGCCCACATACGCAAAAAAAAAAGAATTCCTGAGGCGTAATATCGTATCTTGGTCATGGAAGCAAAATCGTAGCACGTGCTACTCCGTACTTACTACCTACCCCCAAGGGGATACGTCGTGAGTGTAGGGGTAAAAGGATGTTCATGTAGCAGTCGCTGATATTATGATATTCCTCTTTGTACATCGTTTACCTTTTACTTGAAGATTAACAGTTACGATATGCGTGCCACGGTAGCAAACGTGTGAAATCATTTTGGTAAAGCGGAAACTAGGTTAGGAATAAATAAGGTTAACCTACCTAGAGGAGCTCGTGGCTAAATAATAACAGCCGCACAGGTCGATCTTTAAGGTTAAGCCGTGCTTGCCTAGGTTGGTCCGTGGATGGGTGACCATAATTACATACCGAGTTTCCTCCGTGCCTCGGAAAGCACGTTAAGCCGTTGGTCCCGGCTATCATTTGTAGATCTTTGACAGTCGTTACGAATAGTCAGAAGCCAAAAAGTCTGACATCCAGTCTTACCAAGGGGTATCGTATTACCTAGTTACTGGGTTGTGGAGGTCAGATAGGCAGTCGCTTCATGTAAAATACTGGTACTCAGCTGCAACCGGTTAGACTGGAAGCCGACCCCAAGATAGTTTGGGAAAAGGCTAGGCAGATGATGAACCTACCTACTAGAAACTTAAACTCAAAGCATTTATATCAATTAGACCATTACAGGAACTTTTGATAGTCTAAAACAAAAAAAAAAAACTCGAAGCTACAGTCCCAGTCACAAGGCATAATAACTTGTGAAAGTACTGTAGTTGCCCATTCCAAAGTGTAGATCTTTATGGAGAAGAATGGGCAAGAAACTCCATGGACACTCTTATAAATCAAAAAATGTTAAAGAATCTTGGTAACATAATTTATTAGGTTACTAGGTTTTTTAACCGGCTTTAAAAAAGGAGGACGTTCTCAAACCGTCACGCGTCGGCTTTTTTTTATGTAAGTAGGTGTGTGTGTTCAGCGATTACTCTAAGACGCCCGGACCGACTTGGTTTTTGTCAAAGTCAAAGTCAAAGTCAAAGTCAAAGCATTTATTTCAATTAGACCATTACAGGCACTTTTGAAAGTCAACAAAACAAAATAAAACGCGAAGCTACAGTCCCAGTCACAAGGCATAATAACTTGTGAAAGTACTGTAGTTGCCCATTTGTTTTTTGGATTCAAACGGTATACATCCCAGGTGGTTCCATGTTTATCTGGATCTGAAGATAGGATCCTGGAGAAATTGAGGGAACTATTCATAAGCACAATTGTAGCGATTTGGTATATTTTTCTTATTACTATGTAAAATTGTAAAATTTATACTTGACAAGGAAATTTTTGAGAAACCGCAACTGAAAGAACTAAAACATTTTTTTGCAATAAAATAACCGACTATAAACGACTTACGAACAAACCGACAATTAAAAAAAAAATGTGATACTGGTGCTTCGTACCTTATGAGTCTGAGGTCACTTTATCCAACTCTCTTTTAAAGGACCACCAAGCTACCGCTACCAAGTAGGTATGAAACTTACCTACATGTGACGTCATGCGCCATTTCAACTCAATATATCTCCGTAATTTTATGACCACGTGAAAAAAGAAAAAATACGTGTCCAATACTTTTCAATAAACTACCCGACGGACAAAGAAAAAAAAATTGGATTATCCCCTATTAGTTAAAGTATTCAAAACAGTCAATTAATTTAGTTTTTAAACGGACATGGTCACTAACACTAGTAACGGGATATTTACCATGGTTCTATTTATTTTGAGTTCCCGATATTACCCAAATAGTAAATAAAGTAAATAGTTACTAGCCATCATCTGCCTAGCCTTTTCCCGAACTATTTTTGGGTCGGCTTCCAGTCTAACTGGATGCAGCTGAGTACCAGTATTTTACATGAAGCAACTGCCTATCTGACCTCCACAACCCAGTAACTGGGTAATACTATAAGCCAAAAGCCTGACAACCAGTCTTATTTAAGAGTATCTTAAGTAAGACTGGTTGTCAGGCTTTTGGCTTCTGACTACTCGTAACGACTGTCAAAGATCAACAAATGACAGCTGAGACATCCGGCTTTTCGTGCTTTCCGAGGCACGGAGGAAACTCGGTCTGTAACTATGATCACCCATCTACGGACCAACCTCGGCAAGCGCGGCTTAACCTCAAAGATAGAGATTTAGCTACGAGCTCCACAAATAGTTACTAGTGTTACTGATAATTAACACTAAACTTTAACAAGATATTTCCCCTCCCAGATCTGCCTCCGCGAACAAGACATCAGCCACGCAGCGTCAGATCAAGACATCTCCATCCACCCAGCATCCTACGAAGGTCACCTGACCCTGACGTACTCCGGGAACAAGACTGACTGCTTCGAGTCAGGACCTGCGTCAGAATTGACCCTGAAGTATAAAGGGGTTCCGCAGAACCTGTATGGGAAACTGGAGAGATACTTTGAGGTTAAGATCTTTGGGAGCAATGTGAGTATTTTGGTACGATAGATTTGCTTTTGAACTTTTTAAAGTGAAACTTTTATTACATCGTCTCAAACTTTTTCGTCTGTGTGTTGCATGTCGCGTGACGCTCGGCCGCGGAGTAGGGATAAAGTGAAGGGCGCTCGTCAGAGCGCCTTTCACTTTATCCCTACTCTACCCTACCCAAAAATTTTTAGTTAAATATCTATAGTGTGAAAAAAAGTTTCACTTTTACCGTGGTTTCATAAAACCACACAATCCTTTTTTTTTATTCCAGACTAAATATTTATTAATTCTAATTATAAAACAATTAAAAATAACAACAAATTATAAAAGTGCGTCAAAAAACTCCTCCTCAACGCTGTCAGCCGGTAACGTGTCCAAGAGACTGGCTACGTTCTATGGCAATACTTAGCCTCTGCCCAAAGTAAAACCGAGCCCTGGGTCACGGAAAGCATTAACTAGGCGTTTGGAAATTTCCTTAAAAAGGCTCTGAGCACTCGGACCCTATGGCCCCAGAGTTTTTCTTTTGAACTGAATTATAAAAAAGTAAGAGGTTATGTATTCCACCAGCAACTTTCTTTTTCATAATTATATTCTTACCAAATTCTCCGTGATTACTTGTCTGATTTAAGTGATTATCTTTTCATTAGGTAGAGGAAGCTTGCGGATTGTGGTTCCATATCAATTTTTTTTTTTTTTTTTTTTTTTTTTTTTTATGAATGGCATCTCGCAATTCAGCCTCTGAGGCTGGCTACTGCTTAACCGGTCTAATCCTATGGATGCCTAGAATTTAAGGCCTCCAGCTAGGGCAGCAAAATTATCTGAGTTAAGCGACAGCTCGCTAAGGGCACCCCCTGCGGGGTTCGGGCCTCGGCTTAGGGTGTCGCTTGGGGAGGGCAGCAAAGGGACAGGCTGGATCTGAGTGATTTCATTATTTAGGGGCTGATTTAAAACTAAAGGCTCAGCATCGCGGGCTGGCTCGAGCAAGGGTCGGGGGGGGTCCATATCAATTATTATTAACTTTGTTTATATACTTTATGATTTATCTTCTAAATATGCCTCTTGAACTGAAACTTCTTATGCGACTTCCAACAAGTTTAACGCTACCATGGAGGGGGAATATTTTCTAAGACTCACTAAGAGATGGCAGTATTACAAGATTTGTGACTACGTAGTTCTATTAGGTACGCAAGATGGCGTGCAAACAGTCATGCATTCGATTCTTCGGTGTGACCAGCCTTTGCTCAATTTCTATAAGTAGAATAACCTCGTTATACTTATGTAATAAAAATAATACAACAAGAAAACAACAAAATATTATTTAGAAGGTCAATAAAATAACGAGAGTGAATGCGTGGCACTCTAACGCATGCGTGTAGTATTACGAAGTTTCACTTCTTCCGCGCGGAGGGACTCCACGCACTATTTTTTTTCTTCTGTCTATGTGGATTATGTTCCTATTTACTTCATAAAAACAGCTATAATAAAAAGTTTGAAGTCACAGTATTATTTTTCTCTTGCAGCTATCAGAAATGGGTATCTTAGAATCAGATATAGTGACGCAATCGGCTCTGGGACAACTTGTGAGGAGTTACAGTAAGGAACCATTGAATATGACTGCGGTTATTAAGGTCAGTAAAAAAGCAAAAGTTCACAATGTTTATCGTTTTTAAACTGACATCTCATCATCTGCCACCCCAAGTTAGTTTGGGAAAAGGCTAGGCAGATGATGATGAGGATCTGGTATACCCTGATGTCGTCTTGTATGTGCTTTCCGTATAAAGAGAGATCAGCTTAATTTGGTTTTGCATAGCTTGATTGGTCCTCGTGTAACATTACCCAACCTTCACAAATCACAATTAAGCACGATCACAGATAATATACCTAGATAATGCAAGTATCACGTTCCGTATGAAAACCAGCTGGCCTAGTAGTCCAGTGTGGGAAAGAGATGGCGCTAGGCATCCTGTATAGCTCCGCCTCTTTCCCACACGGAATAAAAGTAAAACAATACTGCTTTAAGACGTCATGGTAGACCAGCAAGCGTGCCATTTATTGGTTACTTACTCATCATCTGCCTAGCCTTTTCACAAACTTACTTGGGGTCGGCTTTCAGTCTAACCGGATGCAGCTGAGTACCAGTATTTTACATGAAGCGACTGCCTATCTGACCTCCACAACCCAGTAACTGGGTAGTACGATACCCCTTGGTAAGACTGGATGTCAGACTTTTGGCTTCTGACTACTCGTAACGACTGTCAAAGATCTACAAATGACAGCCGGGACAAACGGCTTAACGTGCTTTCCGAGGCACGGAGGAAACTGGGTATGTAATTATGGTTACCCATCCACGGACGAACCTCGGCAATCACGGCTTAGCCTTAAAGATTGACCCGTGCGGCTGTTATTCTTTAGCCACGAGCTCCTCGTATAAAAGCAATGTTGAAGGTGTGTGATTTTGACTATGATACTGATAATTCCAAGTGAAGAGAAGTTCCAAGAAGAAAAAAACTTAATTTTGTTTTTTTCAATATATTTGTATCATCACTTACACTAGAAACGGCATATTTACCATGTTTAGGTACTATTCGTTTTGAGTTCCCGAAATTCCAATGCAAGCATGCATGATCGCGGATAAACTCAAATAAAAGTGTTTTCAACACACTTGCTCATAAAGTGTCTTTATGGTCACCGCAATTAGGCACAGAATGACACCCATAATCAAACTGTGACGTTTTCATTGCTATAACTCACTAGTGAGTTATAGTTTTTTTTTTAATTTATTGGTTGAGGTGCTTGTTCTTAAAAAAGTTTTTATTCAAAAAAAAGATCGTGTTCAATCTATTGCTTGCTCATTTCATGCAACTTCTTATTTAGATAGATAATTTTAAATAGTTCGTGTTTAATAAATAAATCTTTCACTCAAATATAACTTTTGTTTTCTCTGTAATAAAAGAAAACTTTAAATTCCCCATTTTGTACGTGGTAGAATAAGCGCAAACCCTATGCACGGAAAATAAAAAAAAACCTCATCCCTTTAGTTTGTGGCTGATCGCAATGCGCGCGCATAGGAAAACTGATTAATTTTTCCCACCATAACGAATCATTTTTCAAAACTCGTTTTCACTGTTGAAATTATAGTTATTTATTAATTAAAATGTCTACAAGTAGGTACTAGTTACAAAGAAAATGATTTATGTTGTACACCGCCCGATATGAACCCGATATGTGAAGCCCTTAACGTTATGGAAAGTTTACTACCTGAAAACTCCAAGGAAAAATATATATTATCTACTAAATAAAATGAGTTTTTATTGTTATTTTATTCACAAGTGTGTTGAAAAACGTCGTATGATACACGTGTGTATTGGTGATTACCGTCCTCGGCTCTCTTAAGACCCTCACCTAACGGCTCGGGTCTCAATGGCGCCTCAGCGGTAATTACCAACATTACACACTAGTACCATAATGTACTATAAATATTCTGTTTCCAGTGTTAATGATAGTGTGACCATGTCACTTTAAAAAACTTATATTTTGTATTATTCCAGGAGAGAAACGGACTAGCCTCGGTAAGCGTCAACAAGGGAGCTGACATGCAGTTCAAGTCTGACAACTTCGCGTGGCTTTTAGACAGCTGGACTGATATGCAGATCATGAAGACTTTAGGATTGTACCGTGCGTATTTGTTTTTTTATGCTGGGTTTTGGTAATGAGCCTACAGACGTATGAGGAACACGGTGTAATGTTCGCTATCTTTAGAATCCGCCAAATAGACGGGTGTTGTGTCTGTTGGCCTAATATGGCCAATGGTTGTTGACGTTGAAGTAGTATAGTGCTCCGTTTATCAAGGCTGATCATACTTCTTGCAATCTATTCTAGTACTAATATCAATGCTGAAGAGTTTGTTGGTTTGTTTGCTTGAACGCGCTAATCTCAGAAAGTGATGAATGATTTGAAAAAATCTTTCAGTGTTAGATAGCCCATTTATTGAGAAAGGCTATAGGCTATACACCGTGTAAATCACCTCATCACGAAGCCGTCAAGCAAGCATTCTGTACATGAAACTAAGTAACTATACGCAAAAATTATTGCTGGGAAACGACTTTTTTTTTGGGGGGTGTAAAATCATGTTTTGTGGTAGAACTCAATGTAACGCACTCAAAACATTGTTCCTATGGACGGATTGAATAGTACGGGGGTCGTGGAGGTGTTTAAAGTAAAAATGTTACATTAAAAACTTGTATTCAAAAAAAATACTTGTCAAAAAGTTGGAACTTTGACCCCTAATATCTCCGTAACTAGAAGGTTCCCAAGTATGGTGTAGAACAAAAAAATGATTGCAATGACAGGGAGAACCAGTGCCTTTCGGCTTCGTTAAGAGGTGTTTTACACCCTTTATATCACCACGCTATAACCAATAGGAGCGGAGCAGCAATGGATTATGTTGCGAAAACGGGTAAAATGTGACGCAGACGATATGGCGCGGGACAGCTAGTCCTGTATACCTGGCGAATTTATTATCAAAAATCTAGACACCATTCTGCTAGGTCCTGTTAGAAAAACTAACAGTCTGACTTTAGCTGAAAGACTTTTTCGCCGTTCTAGGTGAATGCCGCGTACAGGAGAACTTGGTGCAGATGCTGTTTGGAGGTGCAGAGCATATCATGACATCAGATTGCATCGAGAATGTAGTTCTAGCTGATTGTACTGAAGCACCAAAGTACGTATTTTGGAAGTCATTTTAATAAAAATTAAAAATCAGTCCGCTTTGTTATGTGCTTGTACTAAGCGGTCTACTTAGCGGTCCCCCGACGCTAAGACGCTTGGATTATTTTATTTGTTTTTTTTTAGAGGTTTTTGTGTCGGTTTTTTTTTTTAATTTTTAATTTAATTTTTATTTCATGCTTTTTAAACTTATATTGTTTTATCTTAGCCTTGACTGTCCCAATACTGGGCATAGGCCTCCCCCATTGCTTCCACTTTTCTCGGTGTTGCGTGTCATCTCGCCAATTAAAGAAAACAGCAAAAATAAAAATAAAACTTTCTGGTGGGAGGGGGGGGGGGGGGGTTAGCACCCCCCCTGGCAATGCCCATGGTGACAAGTGACAAGATTTCAAATTTCGAATCGATCAGACCTGTGCAAATTGTTAATTTCCATTCAACTAGAAAAGAGGTGATGGCCTTCAAACGGCTGATCAGATTTTATCGAAATATAGCTAAGAACACTCTCGATTAAAACACCTTTCAAACGAAACCAATTTCATCAAAATCGGTTCATCCGTTTAGGAGCTACGATACCACAGACAGACACACAGATACACAGATACACACTCAATATCCTTTTTAAATTTTTTAGTAAAAAAAGCAAATTTTGGTAGCATATGGTAATCTGTTGTAAAATTAGTTGAGTGTTTTCTGAGTGAGCTCGTTCAGTGAACCCCAAGCTGTTTTGGTTTGAAAGAGGCAGAGATGTTTTTTTTAAAAAACGTTGCTCCACGCTAGGTATTTCTCCTGTATCGTGGGTTCATTTCATCATCATTATCATCAGCCTATAATGTTCCCACTGCTAGGACACAGGCCTCTTCTCTATGAGAGGGAGTGGGCTGTAATCCACCACACGGGCCCAGTGCGGGTTGGTAGATGTCACATGTCTTCGATTTTTTACTTCTAGGACATGCCGGTTTCCTCACGATGTTTTCCTTCACCGTTTTTGAGGGCAGCGGTGATGAAATAAATTACACAAAGAAATGCGTTTGCCTGGGTTTGAACCCACAGCTTACTGCTCGTAAGTCGGGGCTGCAATAATCATTGCTAATTAAAGTCTAAATAAATAGGGAAAATATGAGTGGGTGTGAAAATATGGTGGTGCTCAGAGCCTTTTTAAGAAAATTTCGAAATGCCTAGTTGACGTTACCGGTGACCCAAGGGCCGGCTTTTACTTTAGACAGAGGCTAAGTATTGCCATACAACGTGGCACTAACCAGCTGACAGCGTTGAGGCGGAGTTTTTTGACGCCCTTTTATAGTTTATTGTTATTTTAGTTATTAAATTTATTAGTTTGTTAATCGTCGTAATTTACAGGGTGTAACGGAAAGGGTATATACATCCTTAAGGGTGTGCTACAGACCATCAAACTGAACATGTTTCTCATCATAAAACATGTTTTTCAGCAAAAAAAAATATCTGCTGCCCCATAGTAAATTACAATACCTATTCGACCCAAATGCAGCAAAATTTTTTTTTTGCTGCAAAAAATTTTTTATTTTGAGAAACATGTTCAGTTTGATGGTCTGTAGCACACCCTTAAGGATGGATATACCCTTTCCGTTACACCCTGTATATGTTAGTTATTTAAATGAAAAGCCTATTACAAATCTAAAAAAAAATAGTGTGTGGAGTCTCTCCGCGCGGAGGAAGTGAAACTTCGTAATACTACACGTATGCGTTCGAGTGCCACGCATTCAATCTCGCTCTGTCTCTTTCTATTCCCCCTCCATGGTAGCGTTAAACGTTTAACGCAACCTTTTTGGAAGTCGCATAAAAAGTTTCACTTAAAAAAATGCTATGGAAAAGAAAAAGAAAAATTAAATACATCACTTTCTCTTAGGTTTGCTGTGATCAAGGTAAAGGACGGCGTGAAAGTCTACACAGGAGGTTACTACGTGTTGGTGAAGTCACAAGATGACCCGAAGCCGGTGGTTGATACCACCCACGCTGGTAACCACTTCTGGTGAGTAATTTATCTTCTTAATGAGTGTAGCGACCTACAAAATGCAACTTACTTCAAAAAGTACTACAGCGCCATCTATGACACGACGGAAGAACTAACATCAATTTCCTATATCTCGCAAGCAAAGTTTACATAGACTTAAGACTATAATAGACTAGAGCAAACCGACAACAACTGTCGGGCAGTTGCCCACCAGACATGACTGAACTGATTTTAATGAAACTTAACACGAATAAGCAGGATACATAGATCTAAAAAGTTACTACAAAAACATTTACGAAAAATAGTATTACAGCTATATTAAACCGATTTCCAATAAAAATCTTTTTTTTTAAAGACATTTCAGAAATGTTTTTTTGTAACTTTTTAGACCTTTTATATTCTGCTTATGCGTATTAAGTTTCATTAAAAGCGATTCAGTCATTTCGGAAAATAAGGACTTGGAAGTTTGTATGAAATGTCGTGAGACGTAAATGCTCTTAACGAAGGAATTACAGACTATGGTAGATTTTACAGAATACAGAGCCTTCTGTGTCAGGCAATGGTTAATAGAACACCAATCTTTCGCCAGTTATGTTTTAAGTCACAGGTAATTGAGGGTGAGGATATTGCCATCAACCGGGCTCAAATCCTAACTCCGTCGCTGCTACAGAGAGATTCAAGATGGAAAAACCCAATAAAAAAACGGGTTGCACTCCGGGAGTGCCGGCAGAAGTGAAAACTTGATTATCAAACGTTGATAATCAAGTTTTCACTTCTGCGTGTATTTTTGGAATGGTTAGGGAATAATTTTGCATGAATTGCTTTAATTATCAGTATAAAAGTACTATCATTTATGTGGTAAAATACAACATTAATTTATTGCGCTATCGTACACAAACATGACAATTTATATTACATAAAAAATTAACACTTCAGAACTACTACAATCCATCTTAAAAAAATTAAATTGTGCGTGGAGTCTCTCCGCGTGGAAGAAGTGAAACTTCGTAATACTACACGCATGCGTTCGAGTGTCACGCATTCACTGTCGTTATTTTATTGAGCTTCTAAATAATATTTTATTGTTTTATTGTTGTACACTTTTTATTACATAAGTTTATTCATAATCTACTCATGGAAATTGAGCGAAGGCTGGTCACACCGAAGAGTCGAATGCATTACTGTTTGCACGCCATCTTGCGTACCTAGTAGAACTACGTAGTCACAAATCTTGTAATAGCGCCATCTCTTAGTGGGTAATAGAAAATATTCCCCCTCCACTAGAACGTTAAACTTGTTGGAAGTCGCATAAGAAGTTTCACTTCAAAATTTTACCTCTTTGGAGAAACCGAAGGTTTATTATCCAGTTTTGGAAACACAAACACAATGACAGAATATGTCATAAAGTTCAAATTCCTTCGTAACCTAATGTCAATCCGTCTTATAAATTTTCCTGTTTCGGAAAGCCAAACTCAATGACAGATGTCATAAAGTTCAAATTCCGTCGCAACTTACGTGACCTGACGCGAGACCTGATGCGAGTTTAACATTATTTACCCATCACAAAAGTGCACAACGACGCTAAAGAAGTTTTTACTTCAAAAATGCCGCCTCGGGGATCCAACCCGAGACCTCATGCTGAGCAGTCACGCTCGCCCTCGACAATTTACTCGTTTATTTAAATTTTTTTTTTTGGTTTTCAGGGTCACACACATCAGGAACACCGTTAAAATAGTATCCCGTTTCACAGATCTACAAGTTTATTATAACAGAGATGAATTAGTAACTTTAGTACCGCATGTTTATCTAGATACTGTTTGTGGAATGTGTACTCACAAGCATATTTTTAATGAATGTTAGTTTTTATTGTAATTTAAATGTACTCGGTTCCTGTTTGTGAAATAAACAATCGTTTGAGATATTAAAAAATCGGCCATGTGTGAGTCGGAGTCGCGCACGAAGGGTTTCGTACCAGGGTAATATCAAAATAAATTGTACAGTCACCAAAAAGAAACAAAAATGAATTTCGTTACAAAAATGAAAAGTGTTACAAAAAGGAAACAAAAAGGAACTAATCGGGCAATTTCACACTATAAGCAAAACAAAATAGGTTTCCGTTTTTTTTTATTTTTTGTGATCAATCACATAATAACTCAACTAGTTAGATACAACTTGGATAGGTTCATCTGAACATAATAATAATAAAAAAACAGCTTTTGATAAAAACTTTTAAATCACAAACACACATTCTTTCCAAGTTTCTTTTACGAATTTCTTCATATTTATCGGGATCGTTTTGTTTCAGTCGTTCTCAGTAATTGCGTTGTCGTTCTGCAAGTGTCATGGGCATTTTTTCTAGAACAAATCTTAGATTACTATCTGGGATTAAAAGCGAACTTTAGAAAAAACATAGCAATATTTTCACATATTTTCGTATTAAGAACATTTCGTGAGACATGATTAATTTGATGTCAGGTAGGATTAGACATTTTACTAACGTATTCATTAATTATTTGCCATAAGTATTAGTTTCAATCTCGATTAGATCTTAGTCATGAACTCAAAACACAGCGGTGATGGCACGGCCGGTTGAAACAAGTTGGGTAAACATGAGTAAAACTATAAAAATAACATTAGTAAATTGATACTTTCCTTTCATTTACTATTCCTACTATTCCTAGTAGGTAAGGTGAAAGCATTGCTAGATTTTTTTTGTTTGGTAATAAACTACACTTGTGACGTATTCTTCAGCAGTATAAAATCATCCTTACTTCCTTTTTGTTAACTCATTTTTGTTACGTAACAAATTGTAACAAAAAGGAATATAAAACACGTGTTGAATATAATCTCGAACGAATTAAAAATCAATAAAGCTGCTTAGATAAGATTGTTGTTTATTTTTGATTTAGACGAGAGTAATACAATATTTAAATGGTCTAAAAGTAAATAAATAACTTACCAGGTGCTGAACAGACCAGCACACAAAAGGAAAGTATTATTGTTGAAAAAATTCACAACTGACTTAGGCACACTGCACTCAGAAAAACGCACGTTGCAAAATGGCCGACTGTCACTAGTTAGTGCTACGTGATTGGCTGCTAACAAAAAAAATCGTGTTGCCGATTCCACTTTTAAAAAACAACTAAATATTGGTGTTACAAAATAGAATAACAAAAATGACAAAAATCGTGGACGCGGATTTGATTTAAGGTAATTATCTATTTCTTTATAATTTTTAAAAAATAAAGCAGGATCTAGATAGCCTTTATAATACTGAAGTTCATTTTTAGCTTGAATTAATGAGATTCTAGCACGCAAAAAAACTAGAGGCATTTTTGTAACGCGCAAGTCTTCGAGGACATCATTATTTACATGGGAGAAATGTGATATACCCCCAAACAATAATGTGTATTTTAAAAACTATATGCTTTATTATGCTCTGATATTCATATTATTCATCTCTAATTCTGAATGTCTACGTATCATAACTGGTTTTATAAAATATACGCATTATTTCGATAGGACCTACCATGGACATTTCAGCATGTCGGAATGTACAATTATTTTTGATATTACCCACCATTCATTATAAAAACGACCAAAAATAATCTCTTTTTTTGTATGGGAGCCCCTTAAATATTTATTTGATTCTGTTTGTCGTATTTTTTGTTATAGCGGCAACAGAAATACATAATCTGTAGAAATTTCAACTGGCTAACTATCACGGTTCATGAGATACAGTCTGGTGACAGATGGACGGACGGACGGACAACGAAGTTTCAGTAATAGGGTCCCGTTTGACTCTTGGGTACGGAACCGTAAAAATGTTGGCCAATATTGTACGTAAAGTCAGAAAAATATCAAGTTTACAAACTTAATTGTAAGGCATCAGTTTATTTGAATAACTTTGTGGAACAGGTTTTCGGGATATGAAAAATAAATGTTGGCCAGTTCTCAGACCTACCCGATATGCACACAAAATGTCATACAATTCGGTTCAGCCGTTTTCGAGGAGTTTGGTAACAAACACCGCGACGCGACAATTTTATATATTAGAAGATTTTATTCGAAGAGTTTTCTTTTTTATACGTAACTTTTATTAAAGTTACGTATAAAAAAAGTGACAAACAATTTTTTCAACGTTTTAAATCGTTCTTATATACGTTACGTTTACTGTCTACCGTGCGTATGTCTATCGATGATAATGAGATAACTGTTAAATGATCAACTAAAACAAGGAATCGGGTAGCACAAATAAGATAAGAGTTAATGTTATAAATAAATGCTTTAAACTAATAGCTCTTTTGACAGCAAGGCCCGTTTGTACCACAATTCACTAAATGATTCAAAACTTAAAATAGTAAAACTGTCACTTAATTAAAACCACCAAGTAATATCAAAACGCTAACTCACTCACCTAATTTCTGTCTGCAGGGTTTAAAGTAACCTAACACGAAGGGGGTGGCGGGGTCTTAGTTGGCTCACTTCGCTCGCACTCTAGACCCCGCCATCCCCTTCGAACCTAAGCTGTCCAAGTTGGGTTGTTTCTTATGATTTCCTTGCCACAATGCCTTTTTAACTATATTGCGTGGTTTGTGTTTATTATAACTAAATTAAAAAAAAAGATGTACTTTTTGAGATGCAGTCAAAACCGGCTGCGGACATTGGACATTCTTTCTTTCATCTGTACTGATTTGACCGAACTTTAACTTAAACCATAGTTAAACAACTATGGTTTAAGTTAAAGTTCGGTCAAATAAAAAAAAATCAAGTTTGTCTCTGTCCTTTTAGATTGACAGATATTTAGGTAAAAGCTAAATGCATTTAGTCATCGTGCTGCAAATGGGCCTAAATAGCTTTTAAATTAAACTTGATTAATAATAACTTGATCAATTGATACCTAGCATTTATATTTTCGGTATTATTTACTGCTCGCTTTTGTTGGTAAGATTAATTAAGATAATAGAATAGAATAAAAACTTTATTGTACACCAAAAGCGAAACATAACGGTTTTAAAAAACTGCAATATTATGTCTAAAGTAGTCTCTTGTTTTGTCTCAAGATATTTTATTTATACAAGATGTAAGACCCTTTATGGAGCCGTCAACCAAGCATTCAGTAATCAAATTACAAGTGACTTTATTTTTAGGTAAGAATCACTATTTACGGTAGGACACAATATAACCCACTCAAAACATTGTTCTGACGCTTTGAATAGTACAAGGCGTGTGGAGGTATATAAAGTTATAACATTAAAAATTTGACTGCATTTTCATTCGACTGAAAAAACCTATAGTGCTTGTGCTGAGCGGTCTACTTAGCGGTTCCCCGGCGCTACGACGCTTGTTTTTTTTTTTTTTTTTTTTGAATGGCGTCTCGCAGTTCAACCTATGAGGTTGTCGTCTGCTTAACCGGACTATCCTGTGGGTGCCTTTAGAGTAAGGCCTCCAGCCAGGGCATAAAAACTTACAAACTAAGCGACTGCACGCTAAGGGCATCCCCTGTGGGGTACGAACCTCGGCTTAGGGCGTCGCTGGGGGAGGACTGCATGGGGACGGGCTGGATCTGAATGGTATCATTATTTAGGGGCTGATTTAAAACTACTGGCAGCATCGCGGGCTGGCTCGAGCGAGGGTCGGGGAGGACATGGACCGGGACGCTTGTATTAATTTTATTTTTGGTTTTTTAGAGGTTTTTTTCAGTCGGGGGTTTTTTAAATTTTTAATTTAATTTTTATTTCATGCTTTTTAAATTTAGATTATTTTTTCTTAGCCTTTCACTTTTCTCGGTGTTGCGTCTCTTCTCGCTAATTATTATTATTATTATTTTTTTCAAGTTCAAAATTTTATTGGATTTATTATATTTTACAAATTAATATTATTTTTAAAACTAGATAACTAAAATAACAAAAAATTATAAAAGGGCGTCAAAAAACTCCTCCTCAACGCTGTCAACTGGTAACGTGCCCAAAAGACTGGCGGCGTTGCCACGTTGTATGGCAATACTTAGCCTTCTCGCTAATTAACGAAAACAAACAAGTTATAAATTTAAAAAATCTCTAGCTCTTAGAGGGGTTTCAGCCTCCCCCCCCTGATGAAGCCCATGGTGACAAGTGACAAGAATTCAAATTTCGAATCGATCAGACCAGTAGAAGTTGTTTATTTTCCTTCATCAACTGGCAAAGAGGTGATGATCTTCAAACGGCTTAGCAGATTTTCTCGAAACATAGCTAAGAACACTCTCGATTAAAACACCTTTCAAACGACACCAATTTTATCAAAATCGGTTCATCCGTTCAGGAGCTACGATGCCACAGACAGACACACAGATACACAGACACACAGATACATAGATACACACGTCAAGCTTATAACACCCCTCTTTTTTGGTCAGGGGTTAAAAACTTGTGAAAAAGTTGGAACTTTGATCCCCAATATCTCCGAAACTAGAAGGTCCCTGGTATGATCTAGAACAGGGGTGGCGAACCTTAAGGTATCCCCGTGCCATTTTGTCTAAAGAAATGTTTGATGAGGCCATAGATGTGCAGCCAAATAATTTGGCTTAGTGATTGTTAGTAAAACTGAAGTCTTTATTCTCAAAACTCTTTAACTTTTAGCACTGTATAGTATTAAACGTTTCTGTTATACATGTAACTTTAATGAAAGTAACATTAGTATGACTTCTATGTTGCAGATCAGATGACAAATACAATGAATTAAGGTTATAAGAGGTTACTTTTAGTAGAATACATGGTAGCTAAGTGAATCTATAATGTTAATCACCTCTGAAAATAATGAGCGCAGGCCATAGGTAGATGAAAATATGGTTAATACCAATGGCGTGCCCAAAATATTGTGTCGTGTGCCACCAATGGCATGCGTGCCATTGGTTCGCCATCCCTGGTCTAGAACCAAAAAATATCGCAATGACGTGAGTGAGAACAAGCGCCTTTCGGTTTCGATAGAAGTAATTTGGGACCCATTATTATTTCCTTTATTTATTTTCTTACATATAGATTACATTTTTAAATATTTTAATAAAATCATATAAAAAAACATTTAAAATTATAAAAATTAGTAGCCCACCGGTATCGGGAACAGGGTCCGGGCTACCGGTTACAACCATTTATTACTACTGTAAATAATTATTTTTTATTTTTTATTATTGTTTCAAAACTGTTAAATACAGTGCTAGCTTTCGGCACTTTAACTGTCTTGGATAGAAGAGCCCAGCATGCAGTGGAATTGTATAGAAAAAATAAGATGGCGCCGTTAGTTTCAATTTTGGTAATGTGTTAAAATTGTATAACTCTACATTATGGTACTGCTTGTAATAGACAATAATATTTTTCAACGAAAATATTGAAAATAAAATTCAGGAACTTATTAAATAATTATTTGTAATGTGTATAATGTAGTATAATGATGGAATTTTAACAATAATTTAATGATTAAATTATAGTTTTAAAGCTTTTTATTTTATTTTATTTCGTGGTATGGGTACACCATACATGATCACCAAAGAAACGATGGACGGTGTAAAAAACGTTGAAGATAGAGAAGTTTGGCCTTAACCCCGTCGCACAAGCAGCTTCCCCCCTGGTAGCTCATAACTAGACATGCGCAAAACAGTGCTTTTGAAAGTAATGTAATATGGCATTACATTTCATAACGCGTAATATTACTTTAGAACATCACTTCGAACATTACCTGAGATGTCGCGCTATGCGACGGCCCATCAACAGTTCTGTGATGTATGTACTGGCGGCATGTTAGGATCTAATATCACTAGATAGACATGAGATAGCGAATTATATTGCAATGCGATATCGAATTGTTGACATGCGTTACAACATGAAACCAATAGGAATAGGTATCACGATTATTTATATCAGGCATCAGGAACGGGGCGGTGCCAAATAAATTTAAACATTATTGCATGAGCAATAAGAACATACTATCAAAGTTGCATTGGAAATCGGGCGTCCAGAGAGTCTAGAGTCCGGCGCGGCCAGACTTCGAGTCAGAAATTCGGCGGCGGCAGCGTGCGAGAATGAGAGGGAACAAGTGTGCAATGCGTAAACATAGTTCGAACCCTGCCGAATACGGCCGAACGAACGAACAACGAAGTCAACCGATCAAGATTCAATTCAAGAACAGTGCGCCGCGCCGCGTGCAGTCAGGACTTGCGCTATGGTAATGTGATGTGATGTGTCATGCTTATTTTGGTCGAGTAATAAGTAATGTTACATTACTCGGTCGGGTAATATTACGCGTAATGTATCAATCGCATTACTTACACATGTCTACTCATAACTTTTACTTTTTTTCCATTCTTTTTTTGTTCTTGTTTAGACTCTTTTTCTTATTTAACCATTGTTTGTAAATGTACGGACATTGTAGGCCTTATAGATTCCTAGATCCTTGGTAACTTTTTTATTTTGTTCTATGTTTTGTAGTAAGCAACGACTTATTGTCCGGCCTACGATGTCCTCCCATACATAAGTACTGTATTACTTAAGTATGGGAACGAGCAGTGTGTACTTACATTCGGTGAAAGCGAATTTCGTAATATCATTATTTACCTCAGTTTGCCATAACGTTTACCGATTTCTGCATCAAACTCTTGATGGAAATACCTAACGAGAAACCGATTGCAAAAAAGTCTGTAACCAGTTTTTTTACACAATTGAGTAAAAAAAACTACGACATAAATAACCTACCGTTTTACAGCCTTTTTTCTGAACCATAAAAAAAGTCAACATTGCAAAGCAACTAGGTCGGAAATTCAACCTGAATAAACAAAGCTAATTTATTATTATAACAGCCCCCTTCACTTATTTTTAATAGAGCGAAAAAATCCAATCCTTTGATCAGTAGCGTGTTCACTCAACGACATGCAAGCGTCGACTGGGCGACATCGTACGGTAATTTTAAATAAAGAAGCATGCCAGCTCGACTAGTGATTGGTCAGCCGGGCGACCATAGACTAATCGGCTTATACTTTCAATCAGGCATAGACGAAGGGACACTTTGATCGTGTTTACGGTTGAATAAGTTTTTAATTTTACAAAGTTTAGTAATGAGGAACTAAATAGTACCCTAGGCTAGGTTCTTCAGTGAGCGGAATGTTTCAGTGCCCGATTATAGACACCCTATGTTCGTGGAGGAGGTGAGGAGTGAGGTGGCATATGTCCTAGCATTGAAAAGGCTTATTAGGTAATGCCTAAGCATATTTTGTCAAAATAAACTATACGTTTTGAAACTGGCATGGTCACTAATATTATCTCAATGTAACGCTGTCAAAACATTATGCGTTTAGAGCACAATGTTTTGAATGTGCTACGCCACTATCACTTTGCTCCACTATTCAAAGCATTTTTCAAGACAAATGTTAGTACAGGACTAATGGAGGTTTTAAAGTAAAGTTATATTTTTACAAAATTGTATTAAAATAAAAAAACCAGCCAAGTGCGACTCGGACTCGCGCACGAAAGGTTCCGTACCATAATGTATAAAAACGAGCAAAAAACTCACTTTTTTATGGGAGCCCCTTCAATATTTATTTTTTGTAGAAATTTCAACTGGCTAACTATCACGGTCACGGTTCATGAGATAAAGCCTAGTGACAGACGGACGGACGGACAGCGAAGTCACAGTAATAGGGTATAATTTGACCCCGTTTGACCCTTTGGGTACGAAATCCTAAGAAGTGGCATTTTGTCCTCCAATATCTCCGTAGCTTAAATGTTCCCAGGTATGGTCCAACAAAACAAATATCGCAATGAATCAAATCAATCAATCAAATCAAAATATTTTATTTTACATAGGCCTACATGGGCACTTATAAAACGTCAACAAAAGGTGCACGGTTCGGGTTGGTCGTTTCCTATGGAGAAGAACCAGCAAGAAACTCCATGGTTACTCTTTTAAAATCATTTGGTTTTACAATAATTGAAGTTACAGCGTTAGTACTTAAGTATGGGAGGACAGCGTAGGCCCGACAATAAGTCGTTGCTTACGACATGAATCACAGGTAGAACCAGTGGTTTTCGGTTTCGCTAAGGATCCTTAACGCCCATTCTGTCTTTTCCAAACGTCGCCACATCGCACATTCTTGTAATTCTCACCGACGACGCTGGCACAACCGTAGATTTTAAGTTATAGTCTTTTTTAACCGATTTCTAAAAAGGGAGGAGGTTATGGAGTATATAACCAGCTCCGTTTTGAAAATCTTCTTTTAGACACCAGTATCTTTTTTTCCATATATCTCAAACGATTGGACGATTTAAGTGATTCTTTTTTCATTTTGTAAAGGAAGCCTGCTTGCTTGGGACCACAGCCCCAAGTTTTTTATTAACTTTGATTCGGTACTTACCGGTTTCGGTGAGGAGCTCGTGGCTAAATAATAACAGCCGCCCGGGTCGATCTTTAAGGTTAAGCCGTGCTTGCCGAGGTTGGTCCGTGGATGGGTGACCATCATTACATACCGAGTTTCCTCCGTGCCTCGGAAAGCACGTTAAGCCGTTGGTCCCGGCTGTCATTTGTAGATCTTTGACAGTCGTTACGAGTAGTCAGAAGCCAAAAAAAGTCTGACATCCAGTCTTACCAAGGGGTATCGTATTACCCAGTTACTGGGTTGTGGAGGTCAGATAGGCAGTCGCTTCATGTAAAATACTGGTACTCAGCTGCATCCGGTTAGACTGGAAGCCGACCCCAAGAGAGTTTGGGAAAAGGCTAGGCAGATGATGATTCGGTACTTATTGAGTCTCTATAAAATGCATTTTATTGTTTTCGTCTATCTGGATGTTAATGCAAATATTTTCGAGTGCTTTTTCGAGCGTAGCGTTTTTCCGCTCCGTATTTTTTTTTTCGGATGTGTAATCATCAAATGACTCCTCCCGCTCTGGGTGGAGCGGAAGGGAGTGTCAGACTTGTACTGACTAAAACCCATCCATGTTCCTTCTTAGCCCTTTGTGTTTCAGGGCCACGATATCTCTTTCGAACAGTCCCGCAGCCCTGGCAGGCATCGGCCCTCTCAGACCCCTTCTAGTTTGCTGACATCTCCTTGAACCGCGCGTGGAATACGAACGCGCCGTCGACACGGCCAGTCGTCATGAGACGGACAGACTGTGAGCTAGCCCATTACTCACCGTCCACAGACCCGCACCTACCGTGGACGGGGGCCAGTGGGTAGCCCCCGACGCCCGGGGCGTCTCCAGCGGTGGCTGGGACGTGAGGCTCTCTCCCTCTCACGTTCCGCCGCCTCCTTCGCACCGTATCAGACAATCACGGGAGGACAATCTAGTAATAGTTACGAGTTAGAATGTAAAATTGATACTTGACAAAGATTTGTGTGCGATACCACACCAAAAAATGGGTGTGTTTCATTGAGTTTTTCGCCACCAAAAAGTCTTTTCGGTCTAAAGATCGATTACAACTGCAATACTACGTGGGTCACGTCCATCAGACGTGCCGTGTCATGTCATTGTGACTGAAACCCAATAAAAAAGTTAAAAGATCTTATTGCATTGTACCTATTGTCCTGCTGGAGGGTACAGGGAATAAACGAGTATCTCAAGACAGTTCACTGTGTGTGGATTTCAGTATTAACAGCGTTAACACCTTACGACATGTCAAACAAACTTCCAAGTAAGTATTTTCCGAAATGACTGAACCGATTTTAATGAAACTTCATACGCATAAGCAGAATCACAGTTCTAAAAAGTTACTCATTACATTTTCGAAAAATAGTGTCACACCAAAATTTAAATCAAAACATTTTAGAAAAATAGTGTTACAGCCAATTTTAAATTACCTATAGAAACTGAAATTTCCAATTATCTTTTTTTTTTAAAGACATTTCATAAATGTTTTTTTGTAATTACTTTTTAGACCTACGTATCCTGCTAATGCGTTTTAAGTTTCATTGAAATCGGTTCAGTCATTTCGGAAAATAAAGACTTGAAATTTGGTATGAAATGCCGTATGGTGTAAACGCTCTTAAGTGTGCATCATCTGCCTAGCCTTTTCCCAACTTGTTGGCTTTGGCTTTCAGTCTAACCGGATTTATCTGAGCACCAGTATTTTACATGGAGCGACTGCCTATCTGACCTCCAAAACCCAGCATTTAAAAATTAAAAATACTAGTTTCACAAATTTCTTATAATACACGTAAAGACATATTAGTTACGTAACGAAAAACGTCAAAACGCGTGCTAAGGCCAAGGCTCTAGCACGTTCACCTTAAATACTAGCATTTAAAAAAAAAAATTTGGGGCCCAGGTATGATCCACAACAGAAAATGACGGGTAGAACAAGTGCCCTTCGTCATCATTAAGGGTATATTTACCCATTATTTTTGCGCCAGTCCAGCACTGGCAGATGACACCGGTTTACATGTAGCCATTGCAGTTGACAATCAATGCCACAATATAAACCGGCCTTATTATACACGTTTTGCTTCGTCCACGTTCATCAGCATTCCTGTTCATTTACCCCCAACAAACTACCAATCAATCCACGCTACAGATTCCCACACGAAAATCTCACATGAGTAGGCACGCAACAGCAAAACATCCTGTATACACAACAGAACACACCCTGTGTAATAACCCTCCCATGTTCACTGCGCAGGACTCTGATCAAAGACTTCAAAAGACATGTTCAATGAACATGATCTGTAGAGATTTTACGGTCTTCTGACCACTTTGGGCACCGCAGCGGATGAGAGGTTAAGCCTTGCGTAGATTGCGGTGTAATTTGTTAACGGTTGTTACTTTTGTAGGTTAGAGAGGGTTAGTGTAAAATGGTGCAAGAATTGATTTATTTTTACGTTGGTAATGGAGCGTTATGAGTGGCTAGCAGCGGTGGCCCAGTGGTGTCAGGCCCAACTTACGAGCAGTAAACCGTGAGTTCGATCTCGGGCAGGCGCATTACTTTGTGTAATTTATTTACTCACCGCTGCTCTCAAAAACGGTGAAGGAAAACATCGTAAGAAAACCGGCGTGTCCTAGAACTCAGAATTCGAAGACATGTGACATCTACCAACCCGCACTGGGCCCGCGTGGTGGACCACAGCCAACTCCCTCTCATAGAGAGGAGGCCTGTGTCCCAGCAGTGGGAACATTATTGGCTGATGGTGATGATGATGATGATGAGTGGCTATTTATTTTTAAATGCGATGTGCTGTAAGCAAATCATGTCTTTTGTGTTGCAAGCCCCGTAAAACATACTTCAGATTTTATTTTCTTTGCAAAAGTCGTGTAAGAAACCAAAAATGGGACTATAAGGAAATGGCACTCAATGATAAGACAATGATGATTTCATCTAGCTGATTTTGGCCACAGAGTCTACATTCGATGGCTGTCTAGGGATGTTGCGAAGTAAATGCAGTACAAATCGATTTTAACTTTGTCATTATATTGGACCTTATTTCCCGAACACAGAGAATTTACTAAAGCCATATAATGGTGGATATTTTAGAATCCAACCTAATAGACATACTCCGAGATAACTGTGAGAAACGATGCCCAAGAATCCCGATGAAAAAACCAAAAAAGCACTCCACACGACTTTCTAGACTCGAACCGACGCTCTAGTCTATTTGGTACAAGAATTTGTACCAAATAGACTCAGCATTCGCATTTTTAAACCAGACTTACAATAGGGGATCGGACTGGGTAAAGAAAACGACATTCTATTTTGTCCGTCAGACAGGTAATACAAAAATATTAGGCACGTATTTTTTGTTTTATCAAAATATCAAAAAATTACTTAGTTAAATAACTCATTAAAGTTGGAGAGTGGGGGCTTACTACGTCACAAGTAGGTATAAAACTTACCTACGTGTGACGTCATGCGCCATTTCAAGTCTTTCAATATATCTCCGTAATTTTATGACCACGTGAAAAAAGAAAAAATACATGTCCAATACTTTTCAATAAACTACCCGACGGACAAAGAAAAAAAAAATAGGATTATCCCCTATTAAGACAGTCTTGTTACTAGATCTTTGACAGTCGTTACAGGTAGTCAGTGGCTCGAAAGTCTGACAACCAGTCTTACCAAGGGGTATGGTATTATCCAGTATTACTGGATTGTGGAGGTCAGATAGGCAGTTGCTCCATGTAAAATACTGGTATTCAGCTGCATCCGTTAAGACCGGAAGCCGACGCTTACATGGTTAGGAAAAGGCTAGGCAGATGATGATGATGTTAACTCTGGGAGTTTAAAAAACAGTGCGTGGAGTCCCTCCGCGCGGAAGAAGTGAAACTTCGTAATACTACACGCATGCGTTCGAGTGCCACGCATTCAGTTTCGCTCTGTCTCTTTCTATTCCCCCTCCATGATAGCGTTAAACGTTAAACTTGTTGGAAGTCGCATAAGAAGTTTCACTTCAATGATATTTTGTTGTTTTCTTGTTGTATTATTTTGATTACATAATTATTACATAAGTTTATAGAGGTTATTCTACTCAAGGAAATTGAGCGAAGGCTGGTCACACTGAAGGGTCGAATGCATGACTGTTTGCACGCTATCTTGCGTACCTAGTAGAACTACGTAGTCACAAATCTTGTAATACTGCCATCTCTTAGTGAGTTACAGAAAATATTCCCCCTCCATGGTAGCGTTAAACTTGTTGGAAGTCGCATAAGAAGTTTCACTCCAAAAATACGGAAATAATGCAGTAACGAAAGGATCATACAAATGATGATTTTAAAAAGCCACAAACCATAACAAATTTCTACGGCCGTCGCTGTTGAATTCCAAGAACCGGACAGTAGTAAATAAGGAATATATTCTCAAAAATGTTACGAAAACATTGTTTAAGAGCGTTTACGACTTACGACATTTCATTAAAACTTTCAATTCCTTATTTTCCGAAATGACTGAACAGATTTTAATGAAATTTCATCGTTTAAGCAGAATACATAGGTCCCAAAAGTTACTTAAAACATTTTCGAAAAATAGTGTAACAGCTAAATTAGACCGATTATAAATTATCTATAGAAACAGAAATTTCCAATTCCCTTTTTTTTTTAGAGAAATTTCGAAAATGTTTTTTAGTAACTTTTTAGACCTATGTATTTTGCTTATGCGTATGAAGTTTTATTAAATCGGTTAACTCATGTCGGAAAATAAGAACTTGAAAGTCTGTCTTAAATGCCGTAAGGCGTGAACCCTCTTAAAAACAAACTCCTCAGTATGTTACGCCTCAATGCAAGAGTACCTTTACCATTCGCACACTAATCTTCACACGTGTGTGATACGATATGAATTTGATGATTTAATTTAGATTTCCGTATCAAGATTTAATCGTATTTGAAATGAATTGCTTGATAAAATTGTTTATGTAAATAATTTACTGCCGAGCTGTTTGATTTGCGTTAAAAGAGCTTTCGCGAGCTTTTATGATAATATTTGTTTTAGAATTATCGGCATGTTGGATGTTAAATATTAATTTTAACTTGTAGGTTAATTTATTATTACGTTTACATTATTTTTCGACTACCTCGTTGGTCATGTGGTTGGAAACGCGGCTGTTGAGGATGAGGATGTGTTTTTAATTATTTATTAAACTTCGTGTACAAAAGTGGTACAGTGGACTTAATGCCACAAGGCATTCTCTACCAGTCAACCATTGGGTCAAAAAGGACAACATTGTGATGGTACAAAATAATATCTAAACTAGCTTATGCCGACGGGTTCACCCGCGTTTTTGGTTATTGTCCCGCGGGATCACACTACCGGGATAAAAAGTATCCTATGTGCTATTCTAGACGATTATCTATCCCTCTGCCAAATTTCATCCAGATCCATTCAGTATTTTTAACGTGAAAGAGTAACAAACATCCATCCATCCATCCATCTATCCATACTTACAAACTTTTGGCGTTTATAATATTAGTAGGATATATTTTTGAAATTAATTTCAAAATTGTATTACAAAATTTCAATACCTATTCGGCACAAATGTATGGGGCAGCAAATATTTTTGTCGCTATTACTATGTTTGTCCGATGGGTAAACATGTTCAGTTTGATGGTTTGGTAGACATACATACTTAAGTGTGTGCTACAGCACAGGTTTTTTTTTTGGATTGAAGTTCCTTATCGCGCGTTGTGAAAGGGGGCTAGACGGAAAAAATTCTTACGAAAAGTTGTCACGACACTTTTTGCTATAGTAAGCTATTGTAAGCTTTATTTCTTTAAAATAAAGTTGAAATTTTTCATCTTGAAATTTTTTTTTTCATGTTGAAATCATTTCCTTAAATTACGTACAATTGGGGTGTGTATGTGAGTTAGGATAGATATGATTATTATTTTGAGTGACCGAACTACAAAGTACAAATTCGGTTGTGCAGTTAAGTAAGACGTATTGCTTCGAATTAAGGATTAATCTTCCTAAAATTAAATATTTTATTTTTCGTACACTAACTTAAATCTAAAATGTATTGATATTATGTACGTGAAAGGAACTTCGTTCCATCCGGGTGTCCCTTGACACCTCACAAGTTTTTTTTTTGAAGGATGTGAAACCATCAAATGACTTCTCCCGCTCTGGGCGGAGCGGGAGGGAGTGTCAGACTTGACTGAATAAAACCCATCCATGTTCCTTCTTAGCCCTTTGTGTTCCAGGGCCACGGTATCTCTTTCGAACAACCCGCAGTCCTGACAGGCATCGGCCCTCTCGGACCCCTTCCGATTTGCTGACATCTCCTTGAGGCGCGCGTGGAACACAAACGCGCCGTCGGCACGGCCTGTCATCATAAGACAGACGGACGGTGAGCTAGCCCATTACTCACCGTCTACAGGCGCTACAGCACACCCTTAAGTATGTATGTACCCTTTCCATAAAATAAAATAAAATAAAATACAATTCCTTATCCAATAAAATAAAAATAACGAAAGAACCTGCTTTTCATTTTCCATATAATACTATTTCCAGTCACCTTTTTTTTGATATCTTAGGAGTTTAACTTCAACCCCCTTCCACCCCGTCTCGCCAATGTCACCTTTATACCGTTTTTTTGCCAGTTAACCCAAATACGACGCTCGATGTTAACCAGAATCTTTGTTTTTTGTAATTCTTTTTAAAATAATACGCCGTACTAGGTATAGACTAAGGACCTAATTTAACGCGTGGGAGACGAAGAAGCTGGGCCATAGAATCAGCGAAGAGCGAGCTTCTCTTGTTTTATAAAAAGGGCTTGTAATAAGTGGGTAGTTGAAAAATAAATATTCGTATTCATTATAAAAAGTTTTTTTTTAATTTACCCACCTGTTTACAATATAAGTTATTTGGCGTGAATCATATTGGTCATTCTTTAATAATGCAAGCAATATTGTAGAAATTAAAACAAATTAAAAAGACAGTTTCTTTTCTAATAGTTGGACTATGTTTTCGAATCCACATGTTTTTCATCGCCAATCCAGCATCAAACCGCTAAGCCACAAGAACTTTTAAGTACGCGAAATTAAAGGTTGGGTAGTATTTTAACAAAATGATATTAATGCCGGTTCTCCGACAATGTTCAGTGGGTTTACCTTAACGTTACGTGTTAAAGATCAAATTTGCGTGTCTGTATGTATTGTTATTGTATTTGTTCATTGAGTCCTTGAGCAACGTGTCTGATAAGCTCATATAAATTGAATAAACCATAAAGTTATAAAAAGAGGGTCCAAATTCGTTTGTTTTTAGGGTGGGTCAGATAATTTTGACAACAGACTGTACCAGGCTATCAAGCCTAGTGCTGTCACCGTCGGACTGCCAAGTCATAGGTCTCAAGTTAGAACCCAAAACAGGGACTTCTAATTTCACTTCATGTGCGTATTATCACTTGCTTCTGTGAACGAAAACATCGCGAGGAAACAAGCACGCCTGAGAGATATTTCTGGATGTTAAGTCAAGTCAGAAGCCCATGGGTGGCATGAAAATTCTGACACCAGGTTAGGTAAACACACGTATAAAGAACCAAAGAACCTAAAGAAGTATCATCATCCATCTACGGATCGACAACGGTGAATTTAACTAAAATACACTCGTTCAGATGTTATTTTTTTTTGAATGGCATCTCGCAGATCAACCTATGAGGTTGTCGTCTGCTTAGCCGGACTATCCTGTGGGTGCCTTTAGAGTAAGGCCTCCAGCCAGGGCATAAAAACTTACAAACTAAGCGACTGCACGCTAAGGGCACCCCCTGTGGGGTACGAACCTAGGCTTAGGGCGTCGCTGGGGGAGGACTGCATGGGGACAGGCTGGATCTGAATGATATCATTATTTAGGGGCTGATTTAAAACTACTGGCACAGCATCGCGGACTGCCTCGAGTGAGGGTCGGGGAGGGCATGGACCGGGACTTATTATTATCCGCCGAAACGTCCGGGCGTATTTATAGCGATTAGGCCTAACGGCATTTCATACAAACTTACAAGTCCTTATTTTCCGAAATGAAACTTGAATACGCATATATTACTGAACTAATTTTGATGAAACTTCATACGCATTTGCAGCAGAGTGTATAACGTGAGGTCGACACATGGAAGCGCGATTAACGCTTGTGCGACAAAACTGTATTGCGACTCACTATAGGTCGAATGCACGCATACATAGGTATAGAAAGTCACTAAAAAACATTTTCGAAAAATAGTGTTACAGCTAAATTAGACCGATTATAAATTACCCATAGAAACAGAAATTTCTTTTTTTTTAATTATCTTTTTTTTTTTAAGACATTGCCCTAAGACGTAAACGCTCTTAAGCCATGAAGCCCTGTTTTATAATAGCTCAAAGGGCGGAGTTCTCCAGGCCCCAACTCACAAAGTCTGTCAAATATTTGCTCCCGGATAAAAAATAAATAAAAGAATGTTCCCTCAGAGATATTTAATTAAATTTTTATAAATGTACGCTTGTGTCCCCGGGTGATGAGACCATGTAGGAAGGGGAGATCGATCATACGGATATTATATTGAGATTGCGTGGCTTCCCCGCCAACCATTCTTAGTACCCGTACAATTTTTTTACCCCGTACACGGGTAAAAAAATTGTCCGTGCTACTACCGCAGTTGAAAGTAGCAGCACGGGCAATTATTTATTACCCGTGTTACTACCCGCGGTTGCAAACTAAAAAAGAAAGGGAAAAAATACAAATAGTGATGACACATTCAAAGTCGATTAGTAAAAAAATAAATTAAAAATTAAAAAAAACCCCGACACAAAAAATCTCTAAAAAACCAAAAATAAAATAATCCAATTGCTTAGCGTCGGGGGTCCGCTTTGTTACGTGCTTGTACTAAGCGGTCTACTTAGCGGTCCCCCGCCGCTAAGACGCTTGGATTATTTTATTTTTATATTTTATTTATATTGTCGGGGGTTTTTTAAATTTTTATTTAATTTTTATTTCATGCTTTTTAAACTTATATTGTTTTATCTTAGCCTTGACTGTCCCAATACTGGGCATAGGCCTTTCCCATTGCTTTCCACTTTTCTCGGTGTTGCGTGTCATCTCGCCAATTAACGAAAACAGCAAAAAATAAAAAATAAAACTTTCTGGGGGGAGGGGGGATAGCACCCACCACCCCTGGCAATGCTCATGGTGACAAGTGACAAGATTTCAAATTTCGAATCGATCAGACCTGTGGAAATTGTTAATTTCCCTTCAACTAGAAAAGAGGTGATGGCCTTCAAACGGCTGATCAGATTTTATCGAAACATAGCTAAGAACACTTTCGATTAAAAAAATCGGTTCATCCGTTTAGGAGCTACGATACCACAGACAGACACACAGATACACACGTCAAACTTATAACACCCCTCGTTTTTGGTCGGGAGTTAAAAATAAATTAAAATATCCCAGCAAAAGTACTAAGCTAGCATAAGTTTAAGGTAGTCTCAGTAGTGTGTATATTTAGAGTTCCACGTAGTAGCAGCACGGGTAATTATTCATTCCCCGTGTTACTACTGGCGGTTGCAAACTAAAAAAAAAGAAAGAAAAAAAAATACAAATATTGATGATAATAACACATACAAAGACGATTAGTAAAAATAAAAATAAATTAAAATAACCCAGCAAAAGTACTAAGCTAGCATACGGTTAAGGAAGTGTGTATATTAAGAGTTCCACGTAGTAGTAGCACGGGCAATTATTTATTCCCCGTGTTACTGGCGGTTGCAACCTAAAAAAGAAAAAAAAAATTACAAATAGTGATGATAACTACAAAGACTATTAAAAGTCAAAGTCAAGTCAAAGCATTTATTTCAATTAGACCATTACAGGCACTTTTGAAAGTCAAAAAAAAAACAAAATAAAACGCGAAGCTACAGTCCCAGTCACAAGGCATAATAACTTATGAAAGTACTGTAGTTGCCCATTCCGTAGCGTAGATCTCTATGGAGAAGAACGGGCTAGAAACTCCATGGACACTCTTTTAAATCAAAATATGTTACAAAATCTTGGTTACATCATTCATGTTAAGAATTACAAATATGTGAGAACAATGTAGAAATACGGGCAAGTTAAGAGCGTCCAGAGTAAAAGATTAAATCAGTAATTAAAAATATAGTAATTAGTCACAACTGACAGCGCCCGTTCACGAACATGACGCATGTATCAGCCATCATTCAACACAACCATTTTGAAGGGAACTAAAGTACTTAGTAAAAACAAAAAAAATTAACCCAGCAAAAGTACTAGGTTAGCATAAGTTGTTTTAAGTATGTATATTAAAAGTTCTGGGTTGGCAAGTAGAATTTAAACAACATCATCCAACGAGCTCTTGTCACCGTCGACGTTCCAGCTGTTTTAGAACCCAATAACTTGGCACACGACGCACGATGGCAAAGGACCCAAAAATAAAATCGACATCATATTTATCATCATTCCTCGTTGTTAAATAAAATCAGTGCGTGGAGGCCCTAGGCGCGGAAGAAGTGAAGCTTCGTAATACTACACGCATGCGTTCAAGTGCCACGCATTTACTCTCGTTATTTTATTGAGCTTCTAAATAATATTTTGTTGTTTTCTTGTTGTATTATTTTTATAACATAAATATTACATAAGTTTATCGGGGTTATTCTACTCATGGAAATTGAGCGAAAGCTGGTCACACCGAAGAGTCGAATGCATGACTGTTTGCACGCCATCTTGCGTACCTAGTAGAACTACGTAGTCACAAATCTTGTAATACTGCCATCTCTTAGTGAGTTTTAGAAAATATTCCCTCTCCATAGTAGCGTTAAACTTGTTGGAAGTCGCATAAGAAGTTTCACTTCAATAACAGCCGCTCGGGTCGATCTTTAGGTTAAGCCGCGTTTACCTAGATTGGTCCCTGGATGAGTGACCACTCTTTACATAACGAGTTTCCTCCGTGCCTCGGAAAGCATGTTAAGCCTTTGGTTCCATAATTTTAAGATCCTTGACAGTCGTTACAGGTAGTCCCGAAGTGGCCCTAAAATCTGACAAGTTTTATCGTATTAAACAGTACTAATTTGATTTAGAGGCCAGATAGGAGTCGCCCTATGTAAAATACTGGTATTAATCTGCATCCTGTTAGACTGGAAGTCGACCCCAACATAGTTTGGAAAAGGCTAGATAGATGATGATGCAGCATCATTCTTTTTTGGGGGCACTCGTGACAGACGAACAATGTGTACTCATTATTTTGAAGTTTTTAAGCGTGTGTTGCAGTATTTTTCAGCTAATAAATCCTCACCCACGAACTGATTAGTATTTCTGGTTCCGTACAAACATTTTTAACGAGATCTTAGACGCTCACTGTTGACCCAAAAACAGCGGAGTGGTGGCGCGTTTAGATAGGACAGTGAATTGGTTTAGTAACTGGAGTAGTGCTGCCAAGGTCGAGTGTTGGGTGATGTTTTTCTTTTGTCTAGTTTATTTTGGTTGGAAAGTAAATGTAGGGTGGAGTAGTGTTTAGACGAAATTACTTTTTTATTCATTTTGATAAAATGTAAGCAGCATTACCAGCTTCGTTGATCTAGTGGTCGCAAATCGCAATCGCGACTGTTTAGCATGTATCGGGAGATTTGCGCGAAAGTCATTAGCTCGAAGGACACTTGCGCGAAGAAATTCGTGCGAAAAGACATTTGCACGCATGGACTTTTACGCGAACGGATATTTGCGAGTATGGATATTTGCGCGAACGCAAATATTTCCGCGACTTACACTTGCAAGACAGACACTCACGCGACTTAATGACTTCATGGGTGTCGTTCTCGTGGTTTTCCACCTTAAACCCCATAAACCACGGAAACGCAATTTCATTCTTTCTTTCTTTTCTCATGAAGGAAAAACCGAAAATTTTCCTCAGCGCTATCCTGCATTATTATTTTGACCTTATATTCGTTAACAGCAACCCGAAAATTACAAAGACGACAACCATGATGGAAAATCCAATAATTTTCCAAGGTGCCATCTTGGATTTTCATTCTGACTTCATTTTCGTTATTAACCCCAAAAACCAAGAAAATGACACCCATGAAGCCATTAAGTCGCGCAAGTGTCCAGTCGCGCAAGTGTCCAGTCGCGCAAGTGTCCAGTCGGGCAAGTATCTGTCACGCAAGCATAAGCCGCGCAAATGTTTATCACGCATAATTATGTTCGTTCGCGCAAATTTCCATGCACGCAAATGTCCGTTCGCGCAAAAGTTCATTCGCACAAGTGTCCAATAGCGCAAATGTCCGTTCAAGCAAAAGTCCTGTCGCGCAATAGTCCATGCGCGCAATTGTCTTTCGCGCAAATGTAAAAGCAAGGTCATGCAAGGTCATGGGTCCGCAATTTTTATATTAGGTTTTTTCATCAGGAATTTCTCAATAGCACCCAAGGAGTCGGGATTTATGACCGGTTTATGGAAATAGGCTCGCCCCTTACTATATGGGACTTAAACATAACTGACGAAATATGAGTCTACTACTAGTTACACTTCTGCCTAACCCTTTGGGTATTACAGGCGTGATGTTATTGTTCTAATTCCACTGTAAACAGGAGTGCTTACACAGGTAAGTTAGGCTAAGTATAAAATAGTAGATTTTATCATAAGGGAGCAAAATAATATTTATACGGCGAGGGCGCTTTTTTGAATCCAGAGCGTAATATCATGTTTTGTGGTAGAACTCAATGTAACACACTCAAAACATTGTGCTGATGGACGGATTGAATAGTACGGGGGTCGCGGAGGTGTTTAAAAGTAAAAATCTTACATTAAAAACTTGTACTTAAAAAAAATACTTGTCAAAAAGTTGGAACTTTGACCCCTAATATCTCTGTAACTAGAAAGTTCCCAGGTATGGTGTAGAACAAAAAAATGATCGCAATGACAGGGAGAACAGTGCCTGTCGGCTTCGTTAAGAGGTGTTTTCACTCTTTATGAGTAGGATTCATTAAACTAATACTGTAATAGCATACAATGGTAAATTCTAAATCACTGTACATCAAGTTTTCTAAGGAGAGCTGACTCGCCCATCTAAACGCTCCTTCTCACTGGTTCGCTCTAAAGGCGGTATTTTAAAGATACTTTTAACCGCATATTCTACTCCACCTGCTTTCTCCTACAGGGCAAGTTTACTTTCCCATTTAAACGCGTTCCAGTGCAGTGGCTTGCTGTTATAGGAAACTTTGAAGGACTTTTGAAATGCTAGTTAGTTTGACACAAGTACGTGTGGCAAAGATTTGGTGTACTTTGCTAAAAACTTTAAGAGTAAGTAAGTTGATAAACAGTCTATTTACATGATTAATTCAATATTATAACGATTAACATTTGCATGTATTAGATACTAGACTATGCCCGCGGCGCGTGGAGTTCGGTCACTGTCCCACGGGATTGTACTACCGAGATAAAAAGTATCCTATGTGTTAGTCCAGGTCATAAACTACCCGTGTGCCAAATTTCATCCAAACCCATTCAGTAGTTTAGCGTGAAATAGTAACAAACATCCATCCATCCATACTTACAAACTTTCGCGTTTATAATATTAGTAGGACTAGCTGTCCCACGCAACATCGTCTGCATCACATTTTCCCCGTTTTCGAAACATTTTTCATTTCTGCTCCGCTCCTATTGATCGTCGCGTGATGATGTATAACCTATAGCCTTTCTCGATATATGGGCTATCTAAAACTGAAAGATTTTTTTTAAATCGGGCCTGTAGTTCCTGAGATTAGCGCGTTCTAGCAAACAAACAAACATAATTTACAAAATTAGTATATTAGATTTGCACACCTGTTAAGGTACAATATAGCAGTAAGGACTTTTGATGTTTGTAACACCTCATGTATGTACCCATAATAAAGCAAATAAACGATTTGATTTGAAAGAAAAACCTAATGCACATTTTTAACGCGACCTCCCTTAAATTGAGCTTTTCCTTTCAAGAGTCCAGGTGCTTCTGTAAACCTGAAAACCTGTAAGGATGTATGAGTTGAAGTAACTTTCATAGAAAAAAACTACTGAACGGATGTTGATGAAATCATCATCAGAATAACATAATTATTATTATATGGTACAATTTACAAAAATGTCGCGTAAAAAAGGGTACGCGGGTGCACTTGCAATATAGGGTATATGGGATTTTTTTATATAATACAGGTGTATTTTTAGGAAATACACAAAACACAAACCCAAGTTTTTCAGTATGAGTCTGACTTAGACTTCTTTTCTTTCTTTTGAAAAAAGCCTACCCATAAATGTACACTATTCCATTCAAAAAGATCTAGACTATTCCGAATAATATGCCTTTTAAACCTTATAAGCCAGAATCATCAAAAAAGCGCCTGAAACATTGAAGTTCCTAGTGGAACTTCATTGTTTCACTTTCCGCTAGATCTGGTGATCTAGAGATATTATTCAACTGTCTTAAAACTTTTTTATTTTCTTCTGTTATTAATTTAGTATCCTGTGTGTGTTGTTTCTTATTCCTGTGTACTCCACATATGAGTTTTAATTGCTCGAAATAAATGTATTTTATTTTATTTTATTATTTATTATTTATAAAACCCACTGTAGGCAAGTCCACTGGCCCGTTCAAACGCTCCACTTCTGTGGTACGTGGTAACAGCCGTATTTTATAGGTAACTAGCTGTACCCAGCATGCGTTGCAATGCACTTTTTACTACCCACCTACCCTATCAGACCTACCTACCCTATCCTACCTACCCTACCCTACGCTACCTACCTACCCTACCCTACCTACCTACCCTACCCTACCTACCTACCCTACCCTACCTACCTACCTACCCTACCCTACCTACCTACCCTACCCTACCTACCTACCCTACCCTACCTACCTACCCTACCTACCTACTCTACCCTACCCTACCCTACCCTTACTACCTACCTACCCTACCCTACCTACCTACCCTACCCTACCTACCTACGCTACCCTACCCTACCTACCTACCCTACCCTACCTACCTACCCTACCCTACCTACCTACCCTACCCTACCTACCTACCTACCCTACCCTACCTACCTACCCTACCCTACCTACCTACCCTACCCTACCTACCTACCCTACCCTACCTACCTACCCTACCTACCTACCCTACCTACCTACCCTACCCTACCTACCTACCCTACCCTACCCTACCTACCTACCCTACCCTACCGTATCCTATGTCCGTCTCCTGGTTCTAAGCTACCTCCCCACCAATTTTCAGTCAAATCGGTTCAGCCGTTCTTGAGTTATAAGTGAAGTAACTAACACGACTTTCTTTTATATATATAGACTAGCTGTACCTAGCATGCGTTGCAATGCACTTTTTACTACCCACCTACCCTATCCGACCTACCTACCCTATCCTACCTACCCTACCCGACGCTACCTACCTACCTACTCTACCCTACCCTACCTACCTACTCTACCCTACCCTACCCTACCCTTACTACCTACCTACCCTACCTACCTACCCTACCCTACCTACCTACCCTACCCTACCCTACCTACCTACCCTACCTACCTACCCTACCCTACCTACCTACCCTACCCTACCTACCTACCTACCCTACCCTACCTACCTACCCTACCTACCTACCTACCCTACCTACCTACCCTACCCTACCTACCTACCCTACCTAACCTACCCTACCCTACCTACCTACCCTACCCTACCTACCTACCCTACCCTACCTACCTACCCTACCCTACCTACCTACCCTACCCTACCTACCTACCCTACCCTACCTACCTACCCTATCCTACCTACCTACCCTACCCTACCCTACCGTATCCTATGTCCTTCTCCTGGCTCTAAACTACCTCCCTGCCAATTTTCAGCTAAATCGGTTCAGCCGTTCTTGAGTTATAAGTGAAGTAACTAACACGACTTTCTTTTATATATATAGATTTGCACCAGTACCTGTGCTGGTACCTACATCAATTGCTCCGCCGCACAGTGGAACGAATGTATGGGAGCGGTTGGACGTAGACATGTCCGAAAAAAAAGAGTAAAATTATGCCAAACTAATGATGCCATCTTATTCGATTACTTAATGCCTTCATAACTTGTGGTGATGAATTTCTTCATAACTCCCATATTTCGGGAGTAATTTGAGAAAATGTGAAATTTTACTATGAAAATGAGTGTATCGAGCTCTCTCCCTCCTGATTCCGGGCTTGTTTCAAGTAGCGGTCTCTAATATCATAATGCTAATACTAAGAGCTATATTTAATACTAAGACACATAGTGCGCCAAATGTGCACTTTCTGGGATAAAGAGTGATGTTTATTTTATAACACAATTTTTTTATTTTTTGTTTATTTTGTTGATTAAAACCGTTTTTCTAAAGGTTTACCTTATTACAATAACATTTCTGAGCAGCCAATTAGAGAAGATATAAGCTAATTAGGATATATAATTAGGGACTTAAGGTTTACATATAAAACTGATGCACTAATGATTACTGATAAGAACATTGCTATTATTTAATTACTAAATGGCTCTTAATACACTAATTTAGCATGCATCATTTACTAATTATCACAATAACTAATTACCTTGCAATATTTAACAAAGGATACCTGGGATACCTGGATTTTATATAAATAGGTCACTATTAGTAACTTTAAAATCAGTGTTGATTTACACCTCGTTGTATCCAAGCTAATCTCGCAATGTATTTTCCAAATTTTAATACAAATCTTGATATTCACGTTGCTTTATGCGCACGCGCACATAAAGATTTACGCGACTTTAACTATTTGTTCAGTGTTTTAAAAGATAACAGTTGTGTTCAGTTATGTGAAAGTGCTGAAACAAGTTTAAAAGACTGGTGTCGTCGATTTTGCTACCGCATTTATGCAAAATGGACACAGTCTGGAAGAAGCACAGATAAGTTTCGGAAGAAACATGAGATTTGGCTACAGGCTGCAATTCAATGGCCGGAATTACAGAATGAAAATATGGAACCTTCTACAGAAAATATAAGTGACGTCATCGAGCCCATAATTTCTCCTGCTAAATCTAATGCTTCAACTTGTACACATCCTAGTCCTCGTAAATCTTTTGAGGACCTTAGTAACCGGCAAAAAAGAAGACGCACTGAAGATAGTCTTTCATGCAGCAGTAGCAGCGCTGAAATTATGTTTTCGGCCGAAAGGGCGCTTCAAAAGGCAGGACAAAGCGATACAGCTTATGTTATGAAATACTTGACGGAGAATCCAGAAGAGGCCTCAAAAATCAAAGCCTTCATTGAAGGTAAATCAATTCAGGTACGGGAAATATCCCCTTTGAAGGCATTGGCTCTTTATGTATCGATGAACTTATCGAAATGGCGCTATAACACTCTTCGGGATTTCAACACTCAAGAAGGAGCTCTTCAATACCCGAGTTACTACATGTTGGTTAAAGAAAAAATTAAGTGCTATCCGGCCAAAGAAGATCTCACAGTTACAGAGAGCTCTGCAAAAATCAAATTACAAGCCTTGATGGATTTAACCTCAAGAAGACTTATTAGGTCGTTAGAAACCCCTGTTGATCCCAATCAACAGCTCGTATTGACCAGCAAATGGGGTTTTGACGGATCATCTAGCCAAAGCATTTATCATCAAAGGACGAGTGAAGATGAGCAAATCGATCTTGCTAGTAATTTTATGATTAGTCTTGTACCACTGCGGCTCGTCTCAAAAGGTGTAACAATTTGGGAAAACGAGCGACCATCTTCCACTTCATTTTGCCGGCCAATATTGTTTAAGTTTATAAAGGAAACCAAAGAAAATGTGCAGAGAGAGATGGCTGAAATCGAAGCAGAGATTGAAGCCTTAACTCCATCCACCATCACTGATGGAATTAGTGTCAAACACCAACTGCTGTTGACAATGATTGATGGTAAAATTCATTCCATTATATCCAATACAGCAGCTTCAGTGTGTGACATATGCAAGGCTTGTCCTAAAGAAATGAATAATTTAGAGTTAATCAAAGATAAACACGCAAACGAGGACATGTATAAATATAGCTTAAGCACCCTTCACGCTTGGATTCGCTCAATGGAATGCTTATTACACATTTCCTACAAATTAGACATAAAATCATGGCAAGTAAGGGGTGATATAGCAAAAAGGCAAGTTGATGACAGGAAGAAAAGAGTTCAAGAGGCTGTAAGAAGAGAAACGGGCTTACTTCTCGATGTTGTGAAACAAGGCAGTGGATCCACCAACAATGGCAACTCGGCAAGGAGATTTTTTGAAAACTACACTAAATCTGCTGAACTGACCGGAATAGATGCTATGCTTTTAAGAAAAATCTGTGTGATCTTGCAGTGTATTTCATCAGGAGAGAAGATCAACGTAACTAAATTCCGAGAGTTCTGCTTTGATACTGCTAAGCTTTACGTGGAGTTATACCCATGGTATTATATGCCTTCTTCACTTCATAAAATTTTAATGCATGGGCCAGACATAGTTCAGAACATGTCAATTGTGCCCATTGGTTTTCTATCCGAAGAGGCATCTGAGGCTAGAAATAAAGATTTTAGAAAATATAGAGAGGGGCATTCTCGAAAGCATAGCAGTATCTCATGCAATGAAGATATTATGCACAATCTTTTACTGTCTTCTGATCCACTTGTTACAAGTATCCGTCCAAAAGGAAATAAGTTTGTAAAAAAATCTTCTTATAAGGAATTTTATGAGCTTACGGATTCTGAGAAAAGTGATATCGAATTTGTTAACATAAATGATTTAGCGGACATCGATTCTGAATTTGAATTAATTGATGATGATGATGATGACGAAGATAATTAAATGATGTTATTGTTTTAAAATGTGTAACTTAGTAAATTAGAGCTTACATCTTAATTATTTATTGTACTTTTAATGAAACTAGGTAATTTATTATCAACTTACTTAAAAGTCATACTCTCATCAGTTCTTGTGAATATTTTTGTTAATATATATTTCTGTATATATATAATATATTTATAGACCTCTTAATAAGTCTGTCTGCGGTTTAAAGTAAATACAAATGGGGAAAAAACGTTTTTTTTTTTTAAATTTTCATTTCCTTTTATCCCAGAAAGTGCACATTTGGCGCACTATGTGTCTTAGTATTAAATATAGCTCTTAGTAATAGCATTATGATATTAGAGACCGCTACTTGAAACAAGCCCGGAATCAGGAGGGAGAGAGCTCGATACACTCATTTTCATAGTAAAATTTCACATTTTCTCAAATTACTCCCGAAATATGGGAGTTATGAAGAAATTCATCACCACAATTTATGAAGGCATTAAGTAATCGAATAAGATGGCATCATTAGTTTGTCATAATTTTACTCTTATTTTTCGGACATGTCTACGTCCAACCGCTCCCATACATTCGTTCCACTGTGCGCCGGTACCGACGAGGTGTATCTCGCGATAATTAGATTCCGATCCTACTCTGTTACAGAATTTTAAAACTTTTTTTTTTTTGTAATTGGGAACGAGCTTTGTAAAATATCTGTCTTTCTTTCTCTTTCTATCTTCTGGCGTGTGAATTTACATCAACTCATGTGTCTGTAACCATTCTATTCATCTATACATACAAATAAATAAAATTGAAGTGTCTGTTTGTAATACATATAACAAAAAAAAAAACACTTTTTACTACGTGCATATGAATGTAGATACGGTACATAAACCATAATATTTGTCTGTTTGTTCCAGCTAATCTCTGGAACGGCTGGACCGATTTTGACTGGAGTTTCACTGGCAGATAGCTGATGTAATAATAACTTAGGCTGCTTTTATTTTAGAAAATATCTAATCCTACGCGGACGAAGTCGCGGGTACAGTAACAGTTAGTTTGACATAAACTTACATCTTTCTTTATGGTGTGGTTAGCACCTACCCTGGTGTCAGGGTTTTTCATGCCGCCCATGGGCCTCTGACTTGGCTTTACATGTCGTCGAGAAATATCACTCAGGCATACTGGTTTCCTCACGATGTGTTCCTTCACCGAAGCAAGCGATAATTAAACAATACGCACATGAATCCGAAAAATCAGAGTTGCGTGTCGGGGGTTCGAACTCGAGACCTATAAAACACACGAGGCACGGTTGGCGCAGTGGTTGAGCGATCGACTGCTGCGGTGCGTGTCGCGGGTTCGATCACAGCATGGAACAAATATTTGTATGGCTTACAGATAGTTGTTCCAGGTCTGGCTGTTTGTGTATGTGTGTTTCTCCAGAGCCTTGAACATCGTCGCCGAGTTGCCAGCCTATCGGTTTTTTACCGGTTACATTTCGGGGAGTGTGCGATGGAATTGCATGACCTAATTCCAGCTAGCCCGTTTCATCATCGGACTACAAGACGTACGGCGATGCGCCATCGGTACATGGTGGACATCCCACCTATACGCACTAAGCGCTTTGGGATTACTTTTATTATGCGTACCGCTAAGGAGTGGAATTCCCTGCCGGAGTCTGTGTTTCCCGATAGCTACAATCTGGGGGTCTTCAAGTCAAGAGTGAATAGGTTTCTTCTAAGCAAGCGTGCTTCACCGTCGACCACATCATCGCTTACCATCAGGTGAGATAGTGGTCAAACGCGAGCCTATTTATAATAAAAAAAAAATAAAAATAAAAATGTAAGTTTAGATGTTTGTAAATGCACCCATACACAGAGAGCAGCGGTGGCCCAGTGGTGGCAGCCCCGACTTGCGAGGCGTAAGCCATGGGTTCGCAACCAGGTAGGCGCATTACTTTGTGTAATTTATTTCATCACCGCTGCTCTCAAAAACATGCATGTCCTAGAACTATAAATTTAAAGACATGTGACATCTACCAACCCGCACTGGGCCCGCGTGGTGGATAACAGCCCACTCCCTCTCATAGAGAGGAGGCCTGTGTCCCAGCAATGGAAACATTATAGGCTGATGATAATGATGATGAAACGCACCCACGATACAGGAGAAATACCTAGAGTGGAGCAACGTTTTTTAAAAAAAAAAACATCTCTTCTTCTTTCAAACCAAAACAGCATGGGGTTCACTGAACGAGCTCACTCAGAAAACACTCAACTAGTTTTACAACAGATTACCATATGCTACCAAAATTTGCTTTTTTTACTAAAAATATTATATTAAAAAGGATATTGAAAAGCTCATCTTACATGTTACATCCAATATACCTACAGCCGGTCTCGCAATTTAATTATCAACCAATATCCGCACCGACACAGGGTATTACCATATTTGCCATAATCCAGTTTGGTACGAAGCTTTGTTTTTCACTCAAGACTTTAATCTTAAGTTAATTAGTGTTTGTTTTTGGATTATAACTGAGATCAAGGGAGGAGCTCATGGCTAAATAGTGACAGACGCTCGGACAGACGATGAAAGAGAAAATAGAGTAGATACTCGCAGAAAGAATCTTCCTACTATGCTGCAGGCAAAGCTTAATGTTGTCAAACACTCGTCACGTGTGCAGTCTGTCAATCTTTTTAACAAATTACCAGCAGAATTAAAGAATATTCAGAATGTGAACATGTTTAAAAATAAACTCAGGACTTTTTTTTTTTTTTTTTGCCCCACTCTAGGAATTTCTCCTGTATCGTGGGTGCATTTACAAACATTTAAACTCACATACACAAACAGCCAGACCCGGAACAACTATCTGTAGGCCATACAAATATTTGTTCCGTGCGGGGATTGAACCCGCGACACGCAGCGCAGCAGTCGATCGCTCAGCCACTGCGCCAACCGTGCCGTCAGTTACTTACTAGTACTTTGTTAATCATTAAGGCCTATTACAGCATTGATGAATTTTGTAATGACAAAAATCTCAAAACTAGTATTAAATTTAAATAAATATATGTGTAACCACTGCTTTTTGACTTTGTTATAATTGTTTTTTTCTTTTCTTTTTCACTTTGAATGTATTTTTGTAGCATTTTGCTGGGGACTTTGTTCTGTATTAATTATATTAATGTTTGTAAAGTTAATATTTTTTAATTAGGACAGACTTTCTAACTTCGATTATGGGTGAGGAACGATAACCTCGTTCCTCACCCATACTAATATATTTTTTGATGTTGTTTTTTGTGTACCTGCTTTAGAAATATTTCGACACAAATGTATTTTTGTTATGAAATAAATAACTTGAACTTGATCAGTCTTCAAGTTGCCGCGCTTCCCTAGGTTGGTCTGTGGATGGGCGACCGCACCCATTACATACCGAGTGTCCTCCGTGCCTTTGAAGCATGTAAAACCGTTGGCCCCGGCTGTCATTTTGTAGATCTTTGGCAGCCGTTTCAGGTCGTCAGTGGCCGGAAGTCTGACTGTAAGTCTTACCAAGGGGTATCGACCTAGTGCTAACTGGGATGTGGAGGTCAGATTTCTACTGCATCCGGTTAGACTGGAAGCTGACCCTTTTTTTACTGATGGTATTTCATTACATGACCCCTCTCGCTCTGCGCGGAGCTCAGTTTGTAAGTTTTTATGCCCTGGCTGGAGGCCTTACTCTTAAGGCACCCACAGGATAGCCCGGTTAAGCAGACGAGAACCTTATAGGTTGAACTGAGAGATGCCATTCATAAAAAAAAATGGGTGAACGGAAGGGAGTGTCAGACTTGTACTGACTAAAACCCATCCATGTTCCTTCTTAGCCCTTTGTGTTCCAGGGCCATGGTATCTCTTTCGAACACTCCCGCAGCCCTGGAAGGCATCGGCCCTCTTGGATCCCTTCCAGTTTGCTGACATCTCCTTGAGGCGCGCGTGGAACACGAACGCGCCGTCGACACGGCCTGTCGTCATGAGTAGGACGGACGGTGAGCTAGCCCATTACTCACCGTCCACAGGCCCGCTTGTTGGACAAGCTTCTGTTTTGTTATTAACAAACCATAAGCTTGTCCAACAAAAAAAAATAGGTTATCCCTTTTTCGATTACCAGTCATAATGAATATAAAATTAATACGCCGATAAAATAACACCATTTCCGTTAAACAGCCCGATTTTTCATCGACGCGTGTCGTTTTAAATCGTTGAAGTGTAAAGTATTCGATAAAAATCTTGATAGGTATACGATGTCTATAAAAGAGTCGTTAAATTCCGTTTTGTTCTTGCGGTTGTAAGCGGTGGCTGCTGGAAAAAGTATACTGGATTTAATACCGAGGTTAGCCAAATTTTTATTGAGTTTTTTGTCGCGAATTTCTTTGACAGACCGATGTTTGGACTTTGGCTCGGTTTATGGCAAAAGATTCGTCGTTTCTACATGGGATTTAAATATGACTGACGAAATTTGGATTTATTATACAAGGTATTGTTTTGCATCCTCGTCAAAATTCAGGAAGTTACCACAAAAGACATAAATAATCAATTAAAATTACGGTACCTTGTTAATTATTAAAAAACGGTGATTTTTTTGGTTGTTTAAGTTTGTCAGTATTTCAGAATAACCCCCTTAACGTGATTTAGGGAAAAATAAATTATCGAATAAACGTTTGAGATTGTATGTATGTGTGAAAGCGCGGCTACAGGGCGAGGATCTGGCTGCGTTTAAAACAAGGGTGGTTCACACTTACCGTTTTCCGTAAATAAGAATAAAAATAAAAATTACCTAACCGTTTTATTATTGATTCGGGACGAGAATCATTAGCATAGTTACCTCCTTCAATTTGACGAGGATGCAAAACAACACCTTGTAGAGTAAACCTCTGCTAAACCTTACTTGGATTACAAAATTTCTTATTGGGGAATTCTTGATGGAAAACAGACTTTGACCGAGCTGGTAATTGAACCCAGGACCTCGTGCTCAACAGTCTATTCTAAATACATTCACATCCTTTTGTCAGACTAATGTCGCTACATAGCAAAAGCTTAATAAGCCAAGAGGCGTAACTTAAAATAGACGGATGTATACAGGCAGTTGTTTTGCATCCTAGTCAAATTCAAGGAGGTAACTATGCTGATGATTCTCGACCCGAATCATTAATAAAATGGGTAGGTAATTTTTATTACTTTTCTTATCGGAAATCGGTATGTGCGGATCATCATCATTCTCTTGCCCTTATCCCAATTTATTTGGGGTCGGCGCAGCATGTCTTCTTCTTCCATACTTCTCTATTACTTGTCATCTCATCAGACACCTCCTTTCTTGCCATATCATTCTTCACACAGTCCATCCATCGTTTCTTTGGTATATGTATGTGCGAAATTTGGTTTCGGTATGTGCGAATCACTCGTGTTTTAAACGCAGTCCGTCTGATCTTCGCCTTATAACCGCGCTTTGACACATACAAACAATCTCAAACGTTTAACCGATCATTTCTCATTCCCTAAACCTCGTTAATGGGGTTATTCTTATATACTGACAAACTCAAACAATCAAAAAAATCTGCTTTTATTAAAAATTAACTAGGTACCGTAATTTAAATTGATTATTTATGTATTTTGTGACAACCTGCTAAATTTTGACGAGGATGCAAACAACGCCTTGTTTTATCTTTTTAATTGATTTTGACTTATTACCGTTCTTGAGGGCTAACTTCTATCGAGCTATATTTAATACACTCACTCTTATCTCATTACAATATACACAGCCAAGTTAAATAAGCCATGCCTCCGTACCTAAGGGTTGTATTAAGCAAGTGTAACTTAAAACAGACGGTTAAAATATAACAAACGGGTATACGTAGGTATAGATATATATATAGTGGGGGACGCGTTAGCTCCGGAATGTAAAGTGGCATAAGTGCGTTTTTGAGTTTTTTGTGTTACCCGACTGTGGCGGGAAAGGGGGTGGTTATGGGTTTAAGTTGGTTTTTTGGATAAGAACTGTTACTGTTCAAGGAAAATTAAGAGAAGATTGATTTGTTTGATGTTTATTTCACAATTATTACCTGTGTCAAACATTTTTTTTTTGAGATTTTTGTTAATTTTTGCTATGATTTTTAATTGAAAATTAAAGAATACCAGTCTTTAAAACAATCATTGTAACTTAAACCTTATATTCTAGTCTATAAAAGTCATAAGTATGAGAAAATAGCTGAAAGAATTCAGAGGCTTAAACAAGAATAGAACTAGTCATAAAAATTGATTAAAGTCATCGTATCGTTGTTTTGTATGCCCCATACATAATAAGACCTATACAAGTGTACGAAAAAACTGTTTATTTTTCAAACAGTAAAAGGAAAACATAGAAATTGACGTGATTTTTTATTACGCAATCTGGTGGCCTACTATGCCGTCTTAAAGCAGTATTATTTTAATGTTATTCCAAAGTGTGAAAGAGATGGCGCTAGACGTCCTCTATAGCTCCGTCTCTTTCCCACACTGGAATAAGAATAAAACAATACTGCTTTAAGAGCGTTTACGTCTTCCGACATTTCATACAAACATTCAAGTCCCTATTTTCCGAAATGACTGAACCAATTTTAATGAAACTTAATACGCACAAGCAGGATAGATAGGTCTAAAAAGTTACTACGAACATTTTCGAGAAATAGTGTTACAGCTAATAATGACCGATTATAAATTATCTAAAGAAACAGAAATTTCCAATATCTTTTTTAGGGTTCCGTAGCCGAATGGCAAAAAACGGAACCCTTATAGATTCGTCATGTCTGTCTGTCTGTCTGTCTGTCTGTCCGTCCGTATCACAGCCACATTATTCCGAAACTATTAGGACTACACAGCTGAAACTTGGTAGGTAGATGTATTCTGTGAACCGCATTATGATTTTTGTACAAAATTTAAAAAAATATATAGATAAGGATATCCTCCCATACACGGAACAAAACTAAAAAAAAAAAAACGATCAAACCTATACGTGTGGGGTGTCTGTAGATAGGTCTTTAAAAATGACATTGAGGTTCCTAAAACCATTTTTATTCAAAGTCAATCTTTTGAAAGATAGACACTTCCAAAGTAGTAAAAAGTGTGCCCCCCCCCCTCTAATTTCTAAAGTAAGAGGATGAAAATTCTGAAAAAAATATGGGGATGTAGAACGTAAAAAAAACTTTCAACGAAAATTGGTTTGAATAAGATTTGATATGTAGTTTTTGAGATATGGGACTTTTTCACCAAACTGCAGCAGTAACTTTGTTTTTCATTAACTTACTATGAAAAACAAATTTAGTTTTGCGGTTGAGTGAAGGTTTACTAATGAATGACCGTTCAAAACATTGTTATTATATTGTTTGGGGCTATGGAACCCTGTGTGCGAGTAAGACTCGCACTTGGCCCGTTTTTTGAAGTAATACTTCTTATGCGACTTCCAACAAATTTAACGCTACCATGGAGGGGGAATATTTTCTACAACTCACTAAGAGATGGCAGTATTTAGTTCTACTAGGTACGCAAGATGGCGCGCAAACAGTCATGCATTCGACTCTTCGGTGTGACCAGCCTTCGCTCAATTTCCATGAGTAGAATAACCTTGATAAACTTATGTAATAATTATGCCTAAAGATAATACAACAAGAAAACAACAAAATGTTATTTAGAAGCTCAATGAAATAACGAGAGTGAATGCGTGGCACTCGAACGCATGCGTGTAGTATTACGAAGTTTCACTTCTTCCGCGCGGAGGGACTCCACGCACTGTTTTTTTTTTAAGACGCTTCGAAATTGTTTTTAGTAACTTTTTAGACCAATGTATCCTGCTTATGCGTATTAAGTTTAATTAAAATCAGTTCTGTCTTTTCAGTAAATAGGGACTTGAAAGTTTGGATGAAATGCCGTAAGGTGAAAAAGCTTTTAGGACGTCATTGTCACCCCAGTGATCTTTCTGAACCAAACACAAGTGTGTGAACAGACACAGGTGCACTCTCTGTTCTTTTACTCTCATAGTCTGATGGGACAGCGACGGAGAGGACCTCGTGGCTAAGCTTTAAGGTTAAGCCGTGCTTGCCGAGGTTGGTCCGTGGATGGGTGACCATAATTACATACCGAGTTTCCTCCATGCCTCGGAAAGCACGTTAAGCCGTTGCTCCCGGCTGTCATTTGTAGATCTTTGACAGTCGTTACGAGTAGTCAGAAGCCAAAAAGTCTGACATCCAGTCTTACCAAGAGGTATCGTATTACCCAGTTACAGGGTTGTGGAGGTCAGATAGGCAGTCGCTTCATGTAAAATACTGGTATTCAGCTGCATCTGGTAAGCCTGGAAGCCGACCCCAAGATAGTTTGGGAAAAGGCTAGGCAGATGATGATGAGTCCGTTGGGACGGCAATGCGACACGACTGGATAGATCAGGCGCAGGACCAACGTCTTAACGTGCTTTCCGAAGCACGGGGGTATCTTACCGCCAACTTCCAAACTCCGGGGTATTACTGAGATATCTCTAATGGAAAGACCTAATGGCACTTTCTGCCCGACGCGATAATCGAACCCAGAACCCTACGCTCAGCAGTCGAGCTCGTGACCAGGATACCAAAGGAGCAGTTCTTCAAGACAGAGAGACGAATAGTAGAATATAACCAGGCATCATTATCATAAACCCTACTTCAGTCAAAAGTCGTCCACTGCTGGGCATAGGCCTTCTTAAGCGTCGCCACATCAACCACTTGTGTGCTTTTCGCATTTAGCGGAAAAAATAAACCAGTGGGTTAGAAGAAGTATTTTTTTTTTAAAGTTTACTTAATATCTGCCAATAACTATATAAATAATAAGAGAGAATTTATGATACTCTAATTTCTTAAAAGAGTTATACTTATAAATATATTGTTTTATGTTATGTTGTGTATACTAACATAAATGGGCCATGTTGTCTGAAAACAAAAATTTTTTTATTTTATTTATTTATTTAAAAGCCATAAAAAGAGGCCTTATTAAACTTAAAGCTCATCACACCAACCTCTCATAAACAAAACAATCCCCTTCAAAACTGAAAACTCCAATTTCCCTCTTACCCCACTTTCACACTCGTCGTTCAACATACCTACACTCTCCGAGTATACATAAACTCCACCAGCCCTTATAGCTTCAGTCGATTCTGTGCTCGCGTCGAGAGCGGTCGCCGGTCTCATCCCTCTCCGCAAGAAAACAAGAATACATAAAAAATAAGAATCAAAATACAAAACGTACCATAGACTTACAAAAAAAATATATTAAAGACTTTCAACTCTTTCGCGAGTGAGTGACAAGTGCGTGATTTAAAAAAAAAAGTTACGAGGCGAAGGTAAGCTTTTTCAAGGTCAATGAGCTTTTGTAGTCTATGGATATTTTTCCGTTTTGTTTTTTTAGATGAAAGGTGTATTGTGATCCCGTTTTTATCCGTTTTTCTTATAGGTTTGCGTAAGATGTTTTTTTAAAGAACTTTGGAAGTAATATAAGTTAAGGAGACATTTTTTTGTGTTGCTTTTCGATAGTAGTTGAAAAGATTCTAATTTCGGGAAAATTGGTTTAGGAAAATGTGTGTTCTCTTAAAATTCTTGGCACAGAAAGATTTGTTTTGACATTGTCAGTGAAAACTTTTTTTTTTGGGGATATTTTCTCTGAAAATGTTTAGGAATAAAAAAATATTTTTCTCTGAAAATTATTGGTTTCTACATTCAAACAGTAGAAACCAATACATTCGAGAAAAAAAAAACAATATTTTTTCGGGAAACTTGGTTACACAACACAAAGGAAATATAATTTAAACTAGGGGGAAAATAAACATTACTGGCGAAATGTCGGTGTACTATAAATTAGGTACACCTCTGCTTAAACGTTCGAGGACAACAGGCGCGATGTTATGTTTTCAATAGCTTCTTTCCGACTTGCAAAAAAAAAAAAACAAAAAAAGTGGAAAATAATTTTTACTTTCGCCAGTCGCTGACTTTTTAGTTTTTTTTTTTGGAAGTCTGTTATAATTATTTGTAAAAAAGTTTTTACTGTACCCTTTTTAGTTGTGGTATCTCACAAAAATCCTAGTCCAGTATAATTTTTATTACATTATAACTAAACAGCAGCACATCGTCCCACATACGACAAAGGAAAAAATGCATAATAAAGTGGATTTCTCAAAAAGTACCTAAACAAAGTTAATAAAATTCATATGGGCCCACCGGGCAAGCTTTTTCTACCAAATGAATGAAAAATCATCTAAATCGGTCCAGTAATCACGGAGAAATAGGTGTACATAAGTGAAAAATTTTCATAAATAAATTTAAAAAATGTTCATAAAATTAAAACTAACGGGCCGAACTATGTTAATTTTTTATGGGACCAAATGGCAACTATTCCGCATCAAGCTAAAGAAGAATCTCGTAAATTGGATCATAAATCTCAGCGTAGAATAGAATAGAATAATACTTTATTGTACACCAAAAATCAAACATAACGGGTTTACAAAACTTAAAATTTTATGGTTACAACGGCGGTCTTATCGCATAAAGCGATATCTTCCAGACAACTTTTGTATGGACATTACGGAATTAAAAATAATCGCAATAGCGTAATCCGAGTAAATACATTACTAAAAAGCTTGTAAAAAAATTCCAATCGAATTGAGAACCTCCTCCTTTTTTGAAGTCGGTTAAAAAACATATATTTTCTAAAGACGTAAAACCGTCTGAAGCAGGAGCAGGGCGCAAGTTTTTACAAAAACAAGTTTTCATCATCATCATCATTAGCCTATTATGTTCCCACTGCTGGGACACAGGCCTCCTCTCTATGAGAGGGAGTGGGCTGTAATCCACCACGCGGCCCCAGTGCGGGTTGGTAGATGTTACATGTCTTCGAATTTTTAGTTCTAGGACATGCCGGTTTCCTCACGATGTTTTCCTTCACCGTTTTTGAGGGCAGCGGTGATGAAATAAAGTACACAAAGTAATGCGCCTGCCTGGGTTCGAACCCACGGCTTACTGCTCGTAAGTCGGGGCTGCCACCACTGGGCCACCGCTGCTCTCACAAAACAAGTTTTAGTTGAAACAAATTACAACTAGAACCTAAATATTGTTTTAGGCGGTTCAAATTTAATAGAAAATCAACCTCTTGCTTCTGAAAACATTTTCGAGAAACATTTATAGTCAAAATATACAATGACGGTCTCCTTTGGGTCGAGGTTGCTAGAGTGTCTGCTATCGGTAAGGTCTTGGGTTAATTATAAAGGGTGTAAAACACCTCTTAACGAAGCCGAAAGGCACTGGTTCTCCCTGTCATTGCGGTCATTCTTTTGTTCTACACCATACCTGGGAACCTTCTAGTTACGGAGATATTAGGGGTCAAAGTTCCAACTTTTTGACAAGTATTTTTTTAAATACAAGTTTTTAATGTAAGTTTTTTATTTTAAACACCTCCACGACCCCCGTACTATTCAATCCGTCCATCAGCACAATGTTTTGAGTGCGTTACATTGAGTTCTACCACAAAACATGATTTTACACCCCCCCCAAATAAATCGTTTCCGTTTCCCAGCAATAATTTTTGCGTAAAGTTACTTAGTTTCATGTACAGAATGCTTGGTTGACGGCTTCGTTTTGAGGTGATTTACACGGTGTATCGCGAAGAGTGGAATTTAAGTCATTATCAAAAGTATCAATATTTCAACCTGTAAAGATGGCTTGCAATGGAATGCCATTGCCTTGCAACCATGGAGTTTCTGTCCTGTTCTTTTCCATAGGAAACGACCAACCCGAACCGTGCACCTTTTGTTGACGTTTTATAAGTGCCCATGTAGGACTATGTAAAAAAAAAATTGATTTTGATTTTGACGGCACGGTTGGCGCAGTGGTTGAGCGATCGACTGCTGCGCTTCGTGTCGCGGGTTCGATCCCCGCACGGAACAAATATTTTGCCTATAGATAGTTGTTCCGGGTCTGGCTGTTTGTGTATGTGAGTTTAAATGTTTGTAAACGCACCCACGACACAGGAGAAATTGCTAGTGTGGGGCAACGTGTTATAAAAGAAAAAAAAAAAAGAAAAAAATTATAGATGGTCACCCATCTAAAGACCGACCTCAAAAAGCGTTGCGTAAACTTGAAATACGACCCATCCTGCTGTTATCGGGGCAACGTTTTTTTTTTTTTTTTAAAAAAAAAAAAAGGCAAGAAAATGGAATGGAAGTTGAAAGTTAAAGCTTGTACATTATAATAATGAAGTTATATCATCATGTAATATCTAAGTATATAAGACCCTTGGTTAAGATAATATACGACATGTCTATTACACTCAACCCTTATTATAATCCCTTTTATGTCATGTTCAAAAAGATAACCCTTTTTGCTGAAGCCTTTTTACAAGTTCGTCGCAGTCGACTTTAGATTAAGTCAACTACATTTTGGAATCTTACGACTTCGCTTTTGACGTTTCAAGACATGATCTTATATGTCATCTAGCCTCTATTTTTAAAAGGAGTAGACAGAGGTCATCATCATCATCATCATCAGCCTATATTGTTCCCACTGCTGGGACGCAGGCCTCCTCCCTATGAGAGGGAATGGGCTGTAATCCACCACGCGGGCACAGTGCGGGTTGGTAGATGTCACATGTTTTCGAATTTTTAGTTCTAGGTCATGCCGGTTTCCTCACGATGTTTTCCTTCACCGTTTTGAGAGCAGCGGTGATGAAATAAATTACACAAAGTAATGCGCCTGCCTGGGTTCGAACCTACGACTTACTGCTCGTAAGTCGGGGCTGCTACCACTGGGCCACCGCTGCTCCTTGACAGAGGTGTCTAGTGTATAAACCTTTGAAACACCGTCATGAGCTTCAACCTTATTAGAGTTCCGGACCCAAAGGGTCGAACGGGACCCTATTGCTGAGACTTCGCTGTCTGTCCGTCCGTCACCAGGCTGTATCGCATGAACGATGATAGTTAGCCAGTTGAAAGGGGTACGAACCTTTGTGGCATATCTAGCCGTTGCCATCTTGATTTTTTTTTCAAAATTTCCGAGCACGATAAAAGTGGTATATTTTTAGGATAAAGTGAAAGGCGCTCATCAGAGCGCCTTTCACTTTATCCTTACTTCGCGTTTTATACCCTTAATGGAATATTATTCCAAAAATTTTTAGTTAAATGTCTATAGTGTGAAAAAAGTTTCACTTTTACCGTGGTTTCATAAAACCACACAATCCTTTTTTTTTTTATTATATTTTTTTAAATTTATTTATTAACAAATATAATGTAATATAAACTTAATCACAACATCTTAAACAACAACAAACAACATCAACGTCTTAGAAACACGCGCACGCCGCACGGCTTACAACTATAGCAAAAAGTGTCGTTACAACTTTTGGTCTTAATTTTTTCCGTCTAGCCCCCTTTCGCAACGCGCGATATGGAACTTCGTTCCAAAAAAAAATTACACAAGATCACGATTTTAATCTCCGAAAGGTTATGCAAATCAATTCCAGATTCCGTGACTCATCATCTGCCTAGCCTTTTCCCAAACTATCTTGAGGTCGGCTTCCACTAACCGTATGCAGCTGAGTACCAGTATTTTACATGGAGCGACTGCCTATCTGAGCTCCACAACCCAGTAACTGGGAAATACGATACCCCTTGCTCTTACCAAGACCTCGTTTTCGTGGAATTTATGATGTTTATGTGCTTCCCCAGCATATAATCTATCTCTTTGCCAAATTTTATTGCGTTGTCGTTAAAAGAAAAAAAAAAAACAAACACAGTTACTTTCGCAATTATAATTTTAAAGTACGAATCAGTAAAATGTACTAACTCTTCATAAAATTTATATTCTTTTAACTAATATATTGAATTAAGTTACAACTTTTTATAATTACTGATTATAAAAAGATAAAACTAGATAACTAAAATAACAAAAAATTAAAAAAGGGCGTCAAAAAACTCCTCCTCAACGCTGTCAACTGGTTACGTGCCCAAGAGACTGGCGGCGTTGCCACGTTTTAGGGCAAAACTTAGCCTCTGGCCAAAGTTAAACCCAGCCCTTGGGTCACGGGAAGTGACAACTAGGCGTTTAGAAATTTCCTTGAAAAGGCTTTAACTTAGACTCAAAATGTCTGAAATATCAGTGGTTTTAAAAAGAAAACCTTAAACTCTTTTTTTTTTTTTGAATGGCATCTCGCAGTTCAACCTATGAGGTTGTCGTCTGCTTAACCGGACTATCCTGTGGGTGCCTTTAGAGTAAGGCCTCCAGCCAGGGCATAAAAACTTACAAACTAAGCGACTACACGCTAAGGGCACCCCCTGTGGGGTACGAACCTCGGCTTAGGGCGCTGGGGGAGGACTGCATGGGGACAGGCTCGATCTGAATGGTATCATTATTTAGGGTCTGACTTAAAACTACTGGCACAGCATCGCGGGCTGGCTCGAGCGAGGGTCGGCGAGGGCATGGACCGGGACGTCGCGACGGCCCTTAAACTCTGTTTCGTTTCTAAGTTAAATTGAAAATACCAGTCTCATGAAGATCAAGATATTTAAATAGGAACCAGCCAGTCCTATCAAGATTTGAGAAACACTTGTTGAATAAGAATTTAATTTAACAGAAACAGGTATATGTTTTCAGTCGTGAAAATTTTACTGTAGCTTATAGCAGTCTTCTTGCCAAAGACTGTTTGATAAGATTAAACGACAGTGGCTCAGTTAAAATTCTGATGGTGTTCGTGTCAATTTAAGTATTTTCGACTAACCTTGAATAGGGATGATGACTGGGTAATGAAAACGAAATTCTATTTGGTCCGTCAATCAGGTAATACAAAAATATTAGATACGTATTTTTTGTTTTATCAAAATATCAAAAGAATACTTAGTTAAAGCGCATTAAAGTTGGAGAGTGGGGGCTCACTACGTCACAACTAGGTATAAAATGTACTGAGCCGTGACGTCATGCGCCATTTCAACTCAAAATATCTCCGTAATTTTACGATTACGTGAAAAAAGAAAAAATACGTGTTCAATACTTTTCAATAAACTAACCGACGGACAAATAAAAAAAAATGAGTCACCATCCCTATTACGAAGTGTTGTTTTGCATCCTCGTCAAAATTCAGGAGGTTGTCACAAAAGACATAAATCAACAATTCAAATTACGGTACCTAGTTAATTATTAATAAACGCTGATTTTTTTGGTTGTTCATATGTGTCAGCATTTCAGAATAACCGCCATAACGTGGTTTAGGGAATAAGAAGTTATCGAATAAACATTTGAGATTGTTTGTACGTGTGGAAGCGCGGTTATAGGACGAGAATCAGACAGGCCACGTTTAAAACACGGGTGGTTCACGCTTACCGATTTCCCTACTTATTTTATTATTGATTCGGAACTATAATCATTAGCATTCTTACCTCATTGAATTTGACGAGGATGCAAAACAACACATTGTATAGTTAGAATAGACAAACTTAGTCCCAAGAACTACCGCTGAGCATGTAGTCTTAGGTTCAATTTCCAGTTAGAGCAAAGTTTTATTGTTTTTAAATTTCTAGTTGGAGATGTTTTATTGTTTTTTTTCCTATTAGGAATTTTTTATTTTAATAGCCCGGGTCTTGTTTGATGCCTCATTGATGGCAATAGGTTCGCCTCTATTACATGATACTTAAAAAATATGTATCTGTTAAAATGCGGGTGGAGCTTGGCCTTTTATTTTAAGTTACAGCTTAACTTAATTAAATAATCTGTTTACTTTAATCGCGGTCACCCATCCAATTCCAAACCTCAGCAGCATAAGTAACAGCCATTTGGACACATTATTAATACATAATAATAATATCTAAACACTCATCTAAATAAATTAAATACTCCTTACTCCCATTTTGTAATCTCGTAGACGGCTACGTAGCACGTCTACGCCGTAGCGCTACGCCGTAGCATCTTATTACATAGATTTGAATACTAGCTTCGCAAGTAAATATTCAGGTTTTCTTAGAGGCAGCTTTTAGCTTTTGTTAAGGTCTTTAATGGCTTACTTTAGAACTTTGATAATTAGCATTTTTGTAAGGATAATGTTTTTGTGTTCACCAAAAATCTAAAGGTACCTATGTATGCATTTCTAAAATATTGATCTTAAACCCGTTTAATTGTTCTACTATAATTAAACTACTCGGCCAACAAAATATGTTACATCAAACAAATTCCAAATTAACACCAAGATATATAACACTTTTTTATTGTAGTGCGCTGCAAATATTCTATTGTAACAATAACTATTTTATTCTTCCCCGAAAAATACTGATCGTGCACCAAATATTCCTGACTTCTTGGGGCACCCCGACTTGGACAGGTTAGGTTCGAAGGGGATGGCGGGGTCTAGTGAGCGAGCGGAGCGAGCGAACTAAGACCCCGACATCCCCTTCGTGTTAGGTTACTTTAAACCCTGTAGACAGAAATAGGAGCCCCGCGTAGCGGGGCTACGTCGTAAAACTAAAAAAATAAATGCTTGTTTTTAAAATTAGGTGTATTACTATTTTCACAAATTTGCAACAGTTGTTAAATAGATGCTCGTTATGACATATTTTAATGAACATATTTTGGTGCACATTCAGTATATTTGGTGGAACACAGGCAAAATTAGGTAAATGAAATGGGAATAAATTGAAGTACTTTTAAATACCATCCTTTTTGTATTACTTGCAATTTTCCTACGAATTCTTCTGCTTAACACAAATTTTTTTGACGTGAAAGCGTCTAATCATCGATGAACGCCGGCTGCACGCATGAAAAAGGATGACTCATTGTAACGTTACGCTCATTGTAACGTTACGATCGGAGTGAGAGCGCTGCACGAGTGAGCGAAAGGCACGATCGGCTTGAGCGTTCGGTTTGGTATTGGTATAATCAAGTTTCAAGTATTTATTCTTTAATTATTAAAAAAAGTAGCATCGGTTGGTAAGTGCAGTAATAATAGGTTACGTAGTATGCAATCATTTCATCAATGTCTTGTTATGACGTTGTCACTTTACAGACAACCAATTTTTCTTCTTTTTTTAAGAACGTTAGCACACACTAGGATTTTTCTCCTGTATCGTGGGTGCGTATACAAATATTTAAAATGACAAATACAAACAGCCAGACCCGGAACAACTATCTGCAGGCCATACAAATATTTGTTCCGTGCGTGGTTCGAACCCGCGACACGCAGCGCAGCAGTCGATAGCTCAGCCACTGCGCCAACCGTGTCACCGTTGGATTTTCTTGAACCAGATTCAAAATCCCGTTTCACCCCCATAGGGTGGTTTTTTAAATATCTTTCTTGGGGATTACGCCACCTTTGAGGCTAACTTTTTCATAATCTGTTGAGCAGTTTAGCTGCCGTTTTTGCCTTTCACCAACTATTTTGGGGTCGGCTTCCAGTCTAACCGGGTGCAGCTGAAAACCAGTATTTTACATGGAGCGACTGCCTATCTGACCTCCACAACCCAGTTAGTACTGGGCAATACGAAAACCCCTTGATAAGGACACATTTTGGACACTCCATACACCGGACTTTGACAGCCTTACTTATACTAATTATTAATAAATAATAAAAATATTAATTGCCAATATACTATACTAGCTTATGCCCGCGGCGTCGCCCGCGTGGAGTTCGATAATTGTCCCACGGGAACATACTATCGGGATAAAAAGTAACCTATGTGTTAATCCAGGTTATAAACTACCCGTGTGCAAAATTTCATCCAAATCCATTCAGTAGTTTTCGCGTGAAAGAGTAACAAACATCCATCCATCCATCCTTTTTTTTTTTTTTATGAATGGCATCTCGCAGTTCAACCTATGAGGTTGTCGTCTGCTTAACCGGACTATCCTGTGGGTGCTTTTAGAGTAAGGCCTCCAGCCAGGGCATAAAAACTTACAAACTAAGCGACTGCACGCTAAGGGCACCCCCTGTGGGGTACGAACCTCGGCTTAGGGCGTCGCTGGGGGAAGACTGCATGGAGACAGGCTGGATCTGAATGGTATCATTATTTAGGGGCTGATTTAAAACTACTGGCACAGCATCGCGGGCTGGCTCGAGCGAGGGTCGGGGAGGGCATGGACCGGGACGTCGCGGCGGACCTCGACGGCGAGGTCGGAAAGACGGCGGTTTGAGTCGGAACTTTTTAAGAGTGCTATCCATCCATCCTCACAAACTTTCGCATTTATAATATAACCATTTAATAGTAGGAAGTAGGATTACCAACCCGTACTGGGCCCGCGTTGTGGATTAAAGCCTATTCCCTCTCATTGAGAGGAGGCCTGTGTCCCAGCAGTGGGAACATAATAGGCTAATGATGATGGTGATACTATATTATCATAATATATAGTTTGTCAGTGTCACTTGTCCACAGCAGGTCCACAGCCTTCCGGCATCCATGTTGTCTTAAAGCAGTATTGTTTTGCCCTTTTTCAAGTGTGGGAAAGAGACGGAGCTACACAGGATGTCTAGCGCCATCTCTTTCCCACACTGGAAAAAGAGTAAAACAATATTTTTGTAAGACGTCAGGGTAGGCCACCTCTTTGTACAATTTGGACAGCATCTTTAAGAGCGTTTAAACCTTACCGCTTTTCATACAAACTTTCAAGTCGTTATTTTCCGAAATGACTGAACCGATTTAAATGAAACTTCGTACACATAAGCAGGATACACAGATCTAAAAAGTTACTAAGAAACATTTTCGAAAAATATTGTTACAGTTAAATTAGACCGATTATAATTTTTTTATAGAAACAGAAAATTCCAATTATCTCTTTTTTTTCCAAAACACATTTTGAAAATATTTTTTAATAACTTTTTAGATCTATGTATGCTGCTTATGCGTATAAAGTTTCATTTTAATCGGTTCAGTCATTTCAGAAAATAACGTCTTGAAAGTTTATAAACTTAATAAACGCGCAAAAAAAACGTTAGCTCTACATCTTAACTCTACGTGCAATGGAGAGCTAAAAAAACACCAATTCCGTTAAGAAAACCGGTCCGTATAAGGTTTTTATTTAAAACCTCTGATAATGGCGTCACGTAGAGCCGTATTTTGTAGACTCTACGTAGAGACTACGTAGAGATCGCTTTTGTTGAAAGATATTTGATACTGTAGAGTTTTGTTCGGGAGCTGTGGAAGGGTAGGTCGATTTACTAGTTTTTTTTTTATGTTCGTTACGTTGCTATAGTTGTTCGCATATTGATATAACAGCGCGCCTGAAATCCACAAAGGGGTAAGCAAAGGTGTAGGTAACAATAGAATACCAGCATCAACAAGGCATTAATAAAAACTCGGGGAAACTGCTGAAAAAATCTTGATGAAAAAACCCGTTTTCGTAGATAGACGATGAAATTATTTATTCATCTATTTACATCAGGAGCTTGTGGCTAAATAGTAACAGCCGCACGGGTCGATCTTTAAGGTTAAGCCGTTCTTGCTGAGGTTGGTTGGTGGATGGGTGACCATAATTACATACCTAGTTTCCTACGTGCCCCGGAAAGCACGTTAAGCTGTTGGTCCCGCTGTCATTTATAGTTCTTTGACAGTCGTTACGAGTAGTCAGAAGCCAAAAGTCTGACATCCAGTTCTCCCAAAGGGGTATGGTATTACCCAGTTACTGGGTTGTGGGGGTCAGATATGCATTCGCTTTATGTGAAATACTGGTACTCAGCTGCATCCGGTTAGACTGGAAGCCGACCCCAAGATAGTTTGGGAAAAGGCTAGGCAGATGATTCATCTATTTACATATTATTTACATTTTTAAATATTGTAAATAAATAAAATAAAAAAATAGTGCGTGGAGTCCCTCCGCGCGGAAAAAGTAAAACTTCGTAATACTACACGCATGCGTTCGAGTGCCACGCATTCACTCTCGTTATTTTATTGAGCTTCTAAATAATATTTTATTGTTTTATTGTCGTACACTTTTTATTACATAATTTTATCGAGGTTATTCTACTCATGGAAATTGAGCGAAGGCTGGTCACACCGAAGAGTCGAATGCATGACTGTTTGCACGCCATCTTGCGTACCTAGTAGAACTACGGAGTCACAAATCTTGTAATAGCGCCATCTCTGAGTGGGTTATAGAAAATATTACCCCTTCATGAAAACGTTAAACTTGTTGGAAGTCACATAAGAAGTTTCACTTCAAAAAAGAAAACTATTTATATAAAAAATAGCAAATAGCAGCCCAACAGCATTGAAAACAGGGTCACCGGTGGTCAGGGCTCTTGAGAGAGGAACCTCCTAACAATACGCGCCGTGCCCAGAAATACTGCTTTCTGAACCAAACCCTTGATCCAGCTGCCAAGCGAACAATTCTTTTCTTTTTGTTTTTTTTTAGTATGGGAAATCATCAAATGACTTCTCCCGCTCTGGGCGGAACGGAAGGGAGTATCAGACTTGAACTGACTAAAACCCATCCATGTTCCTTCTAAGCCCTTTGTGTTCCAGGGCCACGGTATCTCTCAGATGTTGATCGAAGCTTTTGGCTATCAAGCCATTGGCCGACACTTTTATGTGCACAATGACTGCTGTACTCACGTCCCACATGTCGACAACTTCGCGAGCCAAATCTAGATATTTGAATTGTTTTAGATAATGTTTTTTTTTTTTTTAAATCATCATCATCTGCCTAGCTTTTTCCCAAACGATTTTTGGGTCGGCTTCCAGTCTAATTGAACTTAGTTGAACTTGTCTTTTTAACCCTCGACCACAGGTGTTATACTATTGACGTGTGTATCTGTGTTTCTGTTTGTGACATAATAGCTCTTAAACGGATAAACCGATTTGAATAGAATTAGTTTCGTTTGAAAGGTGTTTTAATCGAGAACGTTTTTAGCTATGTTTTTAAGACCTCTTTTCTAGTTGATGAAGGTCGAAAATGTTTTTAAGTAACTTTTTAAACCTTTTTATCCTGCCTATAATAATAATAATCATTTATTTTCTAGTTTCATAGACTCATTTAAGTTAAATAATTATACACACACAGTCACATTAAATAATCAATTAAATAGTTAAATATTTGAAAATTAAATTGAAATTATGAAATTATGCGTATTATTATTATGATACTATGCGTATGAAGTTTCATTGAAATTGGTTCAGCAATTTCGGAAATTAAGGACATTTGACATTTGAAAGTTTGTATGGAATGTCTTAAGGCGTAAATGCTCTTAAACAAAACTATCTTTTTAAGTTTTCACATACAAATTAGGCTTACGTTTGGATGCAACGCGCCTGATATGAAGCGATGATGCAGCCTAGGGTGGAGCACGCTTGCCTAGAATAAACCGATTTACTCGAACTTTGAAGAGGTAAACATACACTTTCATCTCAGCCAACCCTTTTACTCCTAACAAGGTAAATGTTACATCATATTTAAACGTATTCAATCAACGATTCTCCTCACCGTTGATATTCATTGAGCAATATCTTTGAACCTTTGATCAGTAACCGCACTAAGCGCATTTGGGCACGCATGTGTAGGTTCCATTCTCCGTTATTATCCTCCGTGCCTCGGATAGCACTTTATCCCGTTGGCTGTCATTTGCAGATATTTAACAGTCGTTACGAGTAGTCAAAAGCTAAAAGTCTGACATCCAGTCTTATCAAGGGTTATCGGATTATCCAGTTACTGGGTTGTGGAGGTCAGTTAGGCAGTTGCTTCATGTAAAATACTGGTACTCAGCTGAATATGGTTAGCCTGGAAGCCGACGTCAAGATAGTTTGGGAAAAGGCTAGGCAGATGATGTGTAGTAGTATTTACACAGATCCTTAAGTATAATGGGATTGGAATGCTGTAGTTGGGAGACATAATTGTTTGTAGAGAAATGTCGGGTCTCTGGGTAGTATGTAGGATGAAGAAAGGAAATACGATAAGAAAAAATTATTTGCTTAAATAATGTATTCACATTTACAACAGATTTTTTGAAATGGAAAGCTGTGTGCATGAATAGTGGCACAGAATTAAAAATTATGTTTACATATCTTTTTCCTGTGTTTTTTTTTTTTAATTGTGAATGGCATCTCGCAGTTCAACCTATGAGGTTGTCGTCTGCTTAACCGGACTATCCTGTGGGTGCCTTAAGAGCAAGGCCTCCAGCCAGGGCATAAAAACTAAGGGCACCCCCTGTGGGGTACGAACCTCGGCTTAGGGCGTCGCTGGAGGAGGACTGCAAGGGGACAGGCTGGATCTGAATGGTATCATTATTTAGGGGCTGATTTAAAGCTACTGGCACAGCATTGCGGGCAGGCTCGAGCGAGAGTCGGAAAGGGATCTTTTTCCCGTGACTTCACTCGCCTTTATTTTTATTGACAGTCGGGGATTTTTTTTTATACATCCTTTTGTTTTTATAAATTAGAGTTTTGCGACGATCCCAAGTAACATGGGAAAGAAAAGATAGTCTGATATTTTTTTATCGGTTTTTATTAGTATGATTTTTGGTGATACAGTAGGTCTTATCTTTAGGTTGTGGTAACTCAAAAAAGTAACAATTTAATAATGTAAATCGATATTGCGTAAATATAAATTAACAAAAGTTACAATTTAAGAATCCAATAAATTTTATACAAGGTGTTAATTTGCATCCTCGTCAAAATTCAGGAGGTTGTCACACAAGACATAAATAATCAATTAAAATTACGGTTAATTATTAAAAAAAAAACATGTTTTTTTTGGTTGTTTATGTTTGTCTGTATTTCAGAATTACCCTTTTAATGTGGTATAATAGCAAATAAGAAATTATCGAATAAACGTGTGACCGCGCTTCCACAAATACAAACAGTATTTGTGGAAGCGCGGTTATTGGGCGAGAATCAGACGGGCCGCGATTGAACCACGGGTAGTTCACACTCAGCGATTTCCATAAATAAGAAAAAAAATACCTACCCATTTTATTATTGATTCGGGACGAGAATCATTAGCATAGGCTACCTCCTTGAATTTGACGAGCATGCAAAACAACACCTTGTAAAATAAACATTAAGAATCTAATTATGATGATTCTTCTTTAATCTTTCGGCCCCACAAATCAGTACCATCACCAGTCCTTCTTTTTCTACCTTCAACCATCCCACCAGTGGCACTTTTCAAATCGTAAGCCAACCCCAATTTCGCAAAAAAATCGATCATTGTCGTTACATAATTCAAACAGCCAGTATCCATTTCTGCTGCCCTATAATCCCACGGAAAAGCGTGATGGTAGTTATGGAACCCTTCGCCCATAGACATTAAGATGACGGAGAGGTTCTGACCAGCTTTTATGGTCTTGTCATATGGTTTATAGCCCACAGTATGGGCTAGGCTGTTGGTCATGAATGTTAGGTTGACTGTCAGGATGAATCGGAAGATGTTGACGTGCCAAGAGTTGGAGAAAGTGTCTCCGAGGAGCCAGGGTATGACTGTAGGGATCACAAAACCCATGAAGTTCAGAAGCCAGCGCTTGTGTCTGAAAAAATAGAAATAGTTAGGATTAAAAACGAGCTAAACAAACTATTAAAGGGTGTCAAAAACTCCTCCTTAAAACTCATCATCTGCCTAGCCTTTTCCAAAACTATCTTGGGGTCGGTTTCCAGTCTAACCGGATGCAGCTGAGTACCAGTATTTTTCATGAAGCGACTGCCTATCTGACCTCCACAATCCAGTAACTGGGTCCCACGATTTACCTTGGTCAGACTGGATGTCTGACTGGCTTCTGACTACTCGTAACGACTGTCATGGATTTACAAATGACAGCCGGGACCAACGGTTTAACGTGCTTTGCGAGGCACGGAGGAAACTCGGTATGTAATTATGGTCACCCATCCACGGACCAACCTCGGCAAGCACGGTTTACCATAAAGATCGACTCGTGCGGCTGTTGTAATTTAGCCACGAGCTCGATAGATAATTAAGCTGAAGATTTTGTTTGTTTGTTTGTTTGCTTGAACGAGCTAATCTTAGGAACTACTGACCTGATTTTAAATATTATTTCAGTGTTAGATAGCCCATTTATCGAGGAAGGCTTATATATTATCACGCTACGACCAATAGGAGCGGAGCAGCAATGAAAAATGTTGCGAAAACGGGAAAAATGTGACTCAGACGAAGTTGCGCGGAACAGTTAGTTTATAATAAAAACGAGCAAAAAACTTTTTTGTATGGGGGCTCCCATACAAAAAAGTTTAACTTAAACCTTAAATATTTATTTTATTCTGTTTTTGTTTTTTGTTGTTATAGCGGCAACAAAGATACATAATCTGTAGAAATTTCAACTGGCTAACTATCACGGTTCATGAGATACAGCCTATGGTGACAGACGGACGGACGGACGGAAAGCGAAGTCTCAGTAATAGGCTCCCGTTTGACCCATTGGGTACGGAACCCTAAAAAGTAACCTGTTTTTAAACACAGGTCAAACACAAGCCACAAAATGCAGTAGATAACATTATCAAAACTAAAACTCGCGATTTAATTTACGATTTACGGCTGCGGGAAAAATGTAATAGGATAATATTTGCATAAAGTTAGCGAAAGCGAGCAAGGAGTGGATTGTTTTTAAACTTAAATAGAAAAGGCATACGTTGATAAAGTAAAGGTTATTTTGTGCAGTTGATTTATTTGAGCTTTGCAGATGTTCATACATACACCGTGTAAATCACCTCATCACGAAGCCGTCAACCAAGCATTCTGTACATGAAACTAAGTAACTTTACGCAAAAATTATTGCTGGGAAACGACTTTTTTTGGGGGGTGTAAAATCATGTTTTGTGGTGGAACTCAATGTAACGCACTCAAAACATTGTGCTGATGGACGGATTGAATACTACGGGGGTCGTGAATGTGCTTAAAGTAAAAATCTTACATTAAAACTTTTATTTAAAAAAATACTTGTCAAAAAGTTGGAACTTTGACCCCTAAAATCTCCGTAACTAGAAGGTTCCCAGGTATGTTGTAGAACAAAAAAATGATCGCAATGACAGGGAGAACCAGTGCCTTTCGGCTTCGTTAAGAGGTGTTTTACACCCTTTATAATCAAGGATTTATTCGTGGAGTGGCAATGCTGCCAGTCTTTTGGGCACATTACCCTGTTGACAACGTTGTGCATTTTTTTGATTTTGTATTAAGTTGTTTGTAAGTTTGAGTTATTATATTGATTCAAAAATAAGAACAGCCACAAGGCTTGATCTTTAAAGTTAAGCCGTGCTTGCCGATGTTGGTCCGTAGATTACTTTATTTTTTAATTACTGATTTAATCTTTTACTCTGGACGCTCTTAACTTGCCCGTATTTCTACATTGCTCTCACATATTTGTAATTCTTAACATGAATGATGTAACCAAGATTTTGTAACATATTTTGATTTAAAAGAGTGTCAATGGAGTTTCTTGCCCGTTCTTCTCCATAGAGATCTACGCTACGGAATGGGCAACTACAGTACTTACACAAGTTATTATGCCTTGTGACTGGGACTGTAGCTTCGCGTTTTATTTTGTTTTTTTTTTGACTTTCAAAAGTGCCTGTAATGGTCTAATTGAAATAAATGCTTGACTTTGACTTTGATGGGTGACCATAATTAAATACCGAGTTTCCTTCGTGCCTTGGAAAGCACGTTAAGCTGTTGGTTCCGCTGTCATTTGTAGATCTTTGACCGTTGTTACGAGTAGTCAGAAGCCAAAAGTCTGACATCCAGTCTTACCAAGGGGTATCGTATTACCCAGTTACTGGGTTGTGGAGGTCAGATAGGCAGTCGCTTCATGTAAAATACTGGTACTCAGCTGCATTCGGTTAGACTGGAAACCGACCCCAAGATACTTTGGGAAAAGGCTAGGCTAGGATGCATGATGTATGTACTTATGTATGGAAATAAACTTCGGTGTATTTGAAGTATGAATCTCTGTTTCGCATAAGTTGAAAAGTAAGCCATTCCACATCGTTTGCTCGCCTGTTGGCAAACTTTATGCAAGTATTTATGTGCTTTCAACCTATTTGTTCCGACATGTTTGTTCGTACATATTTGACGTGGAGAAATGTTGAATCTGGTTTAAAATTGTAGTTTTGATTAGGTATTTAAATGTTGTTTTAAATAACTGGGTTGGGCCTCATCTATCAGTACGCAATCGCATGCATCCATGCCCCTTATTTTGTCAGTCTTACCAAGGGGTATCGTATACCCAGTACTAACTGGGTTGTAGAGAGCAGCGATGGCTCAGTGGTGGCAGCCGCGACTTACGAGCAGTAAGCCGTGGGTTCGAACCCAGGCAGGCGTATTACTTTGTGTAATTTATTTCATCACCACTGCCCTCAAAAACGGTGAAGGAAAACATCGTGAGGAAACCGGCATGGCCTAGAACTAAAAATTCGAAGACATGTGACATCTACTAATCCGCACTGGGCCTGCGTGGTGGATTACAGCCCACTCCCACACATAGAGAGGAGGCCTGTGTCCAGCAGTGGGAACATTATAGGCTGATGATGATGAACTGGGTTGCAGAGTCTCTCCAAGCGAAATTCTGATATTCAACCGCATTCGTTTACGCTGCAAGCGACCCCAACATTAGCACTGGCAAAAGGCAGGCAGATGATGAAACGTAAATAATAGTCTGCCAACATATCCTTAAAATTGTCTTACTAAAAAAATAGTGCGTGGAGTCCCTCCGCGCGGAAGAAATGAAACTTCGTAATACTACACGCATGCGTTCGAGTGCCACGCATTCACTCTCGTTATTTTATTGAGCTTCTAAATAACATTTTGTTGTTTTCTTGTTGTATTATTTTTATTACATAATTATTATATAAATTTATCGAGTTTATTCTACTCATGGAAATTGAGCGAAGGCTGGTCACACCGAAGAGTCGAATGCATGACTATTTGAACGCAATCTTGCGTACCTAGTAGAACTACGTAGTCACAAATCTTGTTATACTGCCATCTCTTAGTGAGTTTTAGAAATGATAGCGTTGAACTTGTTGGAAGTCGCATAAGAAGTTTCACTTAAAAAAAAATACTACTAACCTCCTCTGAAACATAACAACCTCATTGCTGTACACGTCACTCATGTCCACAGTCCCCTTCCTCTTTTCCACTTCAGGATGATTTTTAACCAGCAACCATCCAATATGGGCGAAGAAAAAATTCCTATTGATGTTGTGGGGATCTGCGTCCGTGTCACTGTATTTATGGTGGAGTCTATGGTCTCTGATCCATGTGACTAAGGTACGCTGGTAAGCTAGACTGTGGCATAGCATCAGGAAGATCTGAAGTGGCTTTTTAGCTTTGTATGCTTTGTGAGAGAATAGTCGGTGAGCACCTGCGGTTATGCCTAGGACGGTTGCGATGTACGAAATAATTGCTGTAAGGAAGATGGAGAAAAACTTTTGTGTTATTATGTTAAAGTTGTTATTGTGTTAAGGATGATGACTGGGTAAAGAAAACGAAATTCTATTTTGTCCGTCAATTAGGTAATACAAAAATATTAGATACGTATTTTTTGTTTTATCAAAATATCAAAAGAATACTTAATTAAAACGCATTAAAGTTGGAGAGTGGGGGCTCACTACGTCACAACTAGGTATAAAATGTACTGAGCCGTGACGTCATGCGCCATTTCAACTAAAAATATCTCCATAATTTTACGATTACGTGAAAAAAGAAAAAATACGTGTTCAATTCTTTTCAATAAACTACCCGACGGACAAATAAAAAAAAATGAGTCACCATCCCTATTACCAGGCTGGCCATTTCGTGCAACGATTATGTTTGTCAAGAGTGCATTTTGTATGGGACCTAGAATCTACACATCTACTATACATCTATATGTATACATCTATACAAATAAATAAAATTGAAGTGTCTGTCTGTTGTAATATTAAAATGACGGCTTTTTACTACATACATACGAATGTGTATACGGTACATATAACATTTTTTTTTTTTTATTTGTCTTTCTTTCAGCCTGTCTGTTTGTTCCGGCTAATGTCTGGAACAGCTGGACTAATTTGACGGGGCTTTCGGCTGATAGCTGATGTAATTAGGCTACTTCTATTTTAGAAAAATTCTAATTCCACGCGGACGAAGTCGCGGGCACTGCTAGTTTATAATAAATTGCCTAGTTATATAAAGGAGGCCAAGAATTTTACCTCGTTTAAAATTAAATTAAAGACGTATCTAATTAATAAAGCCTATTGTTATGTAAATGATTATTTAAATGAAGCAATGTAATTTATATGTAATAATTATTCAAATTTTGAACTATTATTATAAAAATATTTGGCATTAAATATATATACCATCCTCTTATTTTTTCGCATTTATAATATTAAGGAAGATTTTAAGAATAATCTGATAATGCACCTACAGTAATAGTACATTGTTACCCTAGGGGTGAAAGTGACTTATATAGTCCCGAGACGGGGTTTGGCGCACGATCGAAGTGAGGGCGCCAATAGTTCGAGGGACTAAATAAGTCTTTAACCCGAGGTAAACACTGTGCTTTTCATTACGAATAGTACAAGGAAAGTAAAAAAATAAAAATAATTAGCTAAAGAAAAAATGAGTAAAACCGTTTGCCGCTTTCCCGCCTGTTTTGTTTTTTTTTTTCTGTGGCCAGCCAGCTATTCAGCCTTTATTTTTCATTTTTATCATTGAAAAATGGTTTATATTTTGCCCAAATCAAAGTTGTTTAAAAAAAAACTGGGGAAACTAAATTATAATAAAGTGTTTTAAAAATATATATCCTTTAATCAATACTTAACTTTACATCGTGGCTGCATAGAAAGTTGGAACATAGTTCAATAAAAATGTGAAAATAGAACTAGTTTTTTTTTTTAATAATTTGACATCTGTCAGTTGAAAGCGATTCTCCCTTGGGCTGAAAAGTATTACTTTCAACCCGCTCTTCAGGCAACTTCAGATCTACTTTCAGAGTATGAGTAATGAAATAGTATATTGTGTATTAAGGGCGGTAAGTAAGGAATTACGATCGAGGCTCTAGTAGAAGCCCGAAGTCGAAGACTGAGGGCTTTCTGAGTCGAGGTTCGTATTTCCCGTACCGCCCGTGAAACATACAATGTTTTTCATCACACTTGCGAGTTAATAATTATGAATTTACACAAGTCAGCACACATATTATTACGAAATACGTGAACTGATTTGCGGATGGCGGGCTGTTTGCCCACACCACAGATTATACAAATGTTTTGTTCAGAAACTTTAAAGGCAAAATACATACCTAGGTATATACAGCCATGACGGAGTGTAAAAAAATAAAAATTTCGACGTTTGGATACAAAAAACTATCGATTATTTAGATTTTAGAACATTAGTTGAGTAGTTAAATAACATGTAGCGAGATTGAATGAAATTCCTGTTTAGATAACATTTTAAGACAATTTTTCAATTGCGTGTAAACTCCTTGCTTGATGAACTTGCATGACCTGTGTGCTGTCAAGCGGTGCTGTAAATTAAAAAAAAATTACTTACCGCCCTAGGGTTTTATATGGGGCATTACAGCCAAGTTCACCTGTATGTTATTACACTGTTTACGTGCAAGTGTGATGAAAATTAAAAAAAAAAAACTTACCGCCCTAGGGTTTTATATAGGGCATTACAGCCAAGTTAACCTGTATGTTATGACACTGTTTACGTGCAAGTGTGATGAAAAGTACTATAAAGTTATCTTAAGATGTTTCCTTATATTCTCTCTTGTGTGTAGATAAAACAAACAAAAAAAAAAGTAGAAAAATATACTTACTGAATATAATGGTACTCCATTTTGCCGATGTGAAAAATAAGTATGATCCATATATTCCCGCTATGTGACAGTATGTAAAGAAAAGTATGTTCTGCGGTATAAATACTCTTTTATATGGCTCTGCTATAGTTGGTTCCTTAATAATATATTGTTCTTCTTCATTAATATTTTCCGCAATAACTGTTGATTTGGAATTCGGTGAAGGCACCATTTTTATCTGAAAATAAAATATTCTTATTCTTTATTGTACAGAAAATTAAAAAGAAATATACATACAGATTGCAATAATAAAAACGTATGTACAAAGGCGAGCTCAACCCAGAATTGGATTTTAGCAAACCATTTTTCAATTGCGAGATTTGCAAAAGAGGATAAACTTACGAGCATGTGCAAAGACAGTACATTCAAAACTTAAATTAACTACTACATACGTAATACATACATATATAAATAAACATACATATATAAATAAACACACATATAAAATACTACATATATACTATTAGCTGTCCCGCCCAACTTCGTCTGCGTCACATTTTCCCCGTTTACGCAACATTTTTCAATGCTGCTCCGCTCCTATTGGTCGTAGCGTGAATATATAAGCCGACCCCAAGATAGTTTGCGAAAAGGCTAGGCAGATGATGATCATCATCAATCTGCTGCCCTATTTCCAATTTATTTGGGGTCGGCGCACCATGTCTTCATCTTCTATACTTCTCTATTACCTGTCAACTCATGAGATACCTCCGTTCTTGCCATATCATCCTTCACACAGTCCATCCATCTTTTCTTTGGTCTTCCTCCACTCGTATACCCATCCACATTCAAACTCAAAACTTTCCTCACGACATTTTCCTCATTCCTCCGCATCACATGCCACGACGACCGATTATCACACATCTTTGCAGTCACCGGCGCTACTTTCAAATTTCCTCTGATATACTCATTTCTTATTTTATCCATTCGCGTAACACCACACTTCCCCCTTAGCATTCTCATCTCAGCTACATGCAAATGCTTTTCATTCATCCCTTTATGGCTCAACATTCTGATCCATACAAGACAGCAGGTCTAACCATTGTTTTATAAATCTTCCCCCTAAGTTTAAGGGGAAAGCGGGAGCAGATTTCAAAAGAATGATTCTACGCGTCATACTAAAAACATTTTTGCAAAAGACATATCCGAGTTCCAAAAAAAAAAACCAACACTTAACTTTCGGAAGTCGGGGACTTTTATCGGTTTTATTGACTTTTTTGCCACCGATTTTTAACTTTTAACACAATACCCCTAGGTAAGACGTTCGGGCGTCAACTACACGTAACAATTGTCAAAGATCAACAAATGAAAGTCGGGACCAACGGCTTTACATGCTTTCCGAGGCTCGGAGGAAACTTGGTTTGTAATGATGATCACCCATCCACGAACTGACCTAGTCACAGTCAACCCGTTAAGGAATGAAGGCTACCAAATGACACTGACCTTAATGGTTTAATCTCCAAACACCACAATCCGCAACCAAACTGTTCTCTGCGAATTTTATTGAAGAACTGACTTGTTTTAAAACGTGCGAGTCTTTACTACGCAATTTATATAATTATATTCGCGAAAAGACGCGTGTTTAATAATGAAAACGTGACCAATCAGTGAGAAAATGAAAAAAAAATTGCATAAAAACAAAATTTAAATAGAAATAGTCACTAAAATAAATTTTGGTAGGTATCTGTGACTCCGGTCAAGATAATAAAAAAAATATATATCAATGTGTCGTTAAAACAATAAATTGTAGTGCTGTTTTTGTCGTTTACGACTTTATTTTAAAATATTTTTGTTTTTTTTTTTTGTACTAAATGTAAATGCGTCACGAAGCAGTCAAGCAAGCATTCTGCATATCTATTTGAGAGCGTACCGAGTTTCTGGCGGTAGGTATCTATGCGCTCCGTGTATGTGTGCGTAAGACAGACGCGCGCGACGCTACGGGAAGAGTGCCGGCTCTAGTTATAATGGGCCGAACGCGCGCTAATTTAGGTATTTCCTTCATATTATTAAAACCAATATACATTATGAAAATCTAAAATGTATACGTTATAGAAAACATGTAGTTTTGTTATTATTTAAAAGCTGATGACCTGCCGTGAAGGTTTTACGCCGTACCTAGGATTTATTTTCTTTTTTAGAGATTACTTTGGCATTATTTTCTATAGAAAACTACAAGTAATCGTGTTTCTAAAGTGTATGATTTATACAGTATGTTAGGTTAAACGAGGGACATATTGAGGGAGGGTATTCAGTATTCGATTCTCGTCCCAAATATGTAAAAAACCTATAACGTATATAGAAGAATTTTTAATGTTTTGTTTAGTGCCTAGATATTTTGGACTGTCATAAGCCAGGTAAGTTTAAAGTATGAAGGGAAAATGGATTGTACCTAAGAGTCATTGCCCCGCTCACATGTTCTGCGATAGTATTAAGTCGCTAGCGCAAGGGTGTATACACGTTGCGTGACATTTGCGAAAATTTTGGTATAGTTTTGTCTGTTATTTATCAGTGTTTTTTTTTTGTTTATTCTTTTATTAGTATCATGTTAGTATGTACTATTATGGGTTTCAATATGTCCCTCGTTTAAACTAACATACTGTAGAGTGAATCCTTGAATATCTTAAAAATTAATTTCATAACTAAATGTTTAGTAATAACGATGCAGCAAGGGATCATACGAACGGAATTATTTCGAAATCACTTATCGTTCCCTCGGTGCGCCCTTAAGGAATTCTAGGCAAAAATTTATTGCTAGGAAACGAAACTTTTTTTGATTGAAAAATCACGTTTTACGGTAGAACTCAATGTAACGCACTCAAAACATCGTGCTGATGGATGCATTGCATAATACAAGAAGTCATGGAGGTATTTAAAAAAAGTTGTAACTGTGACTCTCAATATCTCTATCAATATAATTATCTAGAAGGTTCCCAGTAGTGGTCTACAGCAAAAAAAAAAATATCGCAATGACGGGGAGAACTGACATTCAGCTTCCTTAAGTGCTTTTTTAAATACACGGTGTAAATCACCTCATCACGAAGCCGCCAACCAAGCATTCTCTACATGAAACTAAGTAACTCTACGCAAAAATTATTGTTGGGAAACGACTTTTTTTTGGGGGGTGTAGAATCATGTTTTGTGGTAGAACTCAATGTAACGCACTCAAAACATTGTGCTGATGGACGGATTGAATAGTACGGGGGTCGTGGAGGTGTTTAAAGTAAAAATCTTACATTAAAAACTTGTATTTAAAAAAATACTTGTCAAAAAGTTGGAACTTTGACCCCTAATATCTCCGTAACTAGAAGGTTCCCAGGTATGGTGTAGAACAAAAAAATGATCGCAATGACAGGGAGAACCAGTGCCTTTCGGCTTCGTTAAGAGGTGTTTTACACCCTTTATATCATTTTTTTAACCTCTGCTATAAAGCTCTAAATAAGGTGGCAATGACTTTTTAACTATACGCGACGATTCACCAACGCGATGATGCGGCTTAGGGTGGAGCACGCTTGCCTAGAATAAACCGATTAACTCTAACTTTAAAGATATAAAATAGTAGAAAGTTGAAACAAAAAAGATACCTAAGCTCTCAAGACCAAGAGAAAGGCAAAACTTAATTTAAAGTTCTATGAATGATTGACGGACAGCACTAACTAAACTTCACTTTCAACTTCTTTAAATGTATTTTTACACCCATCATTAATTAAATCAGGGGGTCCAGAGTGGGAAAGAGATATAGCTCCGTCTCTTTCCCACTCTGGAATAAGTATGAAACAAAATTGTTTTAAGATGTCATAGTAGGCCTCCATTACATTCTGGAGGCCTACTATGACGTCTTAAAACACTGTTTATACTCTTTAAGTCAAAGTCAAAATGAAAGTCAAAGCATTTATTTCAATGAGACCATTACAGGTACTTTTGAAAGTCAAAAAAAAAACTAAATAAAACGCGAAGCTACAGTCCCAGTCACAAGGCATAATAACTTATGAAATTACTGTAGTTGACACCTCATTTGACACCCCACTCAATAGCAAAACATTTCAGGGACCCCCTGTTTTTTTAATGTAGCATTAGCTGTTTTGAATTTGGTTACATAAAATCCCCATGTCACGTAAGTATTGATTGACACTTCATTAGTGAAAATCGGCTCAGCAGATTAGTCCCTACCGTCGGTCTAACACTAAAATGTTACAAATACAAGGTGTTGTTTTGCATCCTCGTCAAAATTCAAGAGATTGTTACAAAAGACATAAATAATCAATTAAAATTATGGTACCTAGTCAACTATTAAAAAACGCAGATTTTTTGGTTGTTTAAGTTTGTCATTATTTCAGAATAACCCCCTTAACGTGATTTAGGGAATAAGAAATTATCGAATAAACGTTTGAGATTTTTTTTATCATGTGAAAGTGCGGTTATACGGCGAGGATCAGACGTGTTGTGTTTAAAACAAAGGTGGATCACACTTTCCGATTTCCGTAAATAAGAAAAATAAAAATATTACATATCCATTTTATTATTGACTAGCTGTGCCCGCGACTTCGTCCGCGTGGAATTAGAGATTAGCCGGAACAGACAGACAGAAATTGTAAAAAAGAAATATTTTGGTATATGTACCGTATATTCGTATATATTCGTATATACCGTAAATTCATATGGATGTAGTAAAAAGCGGTTATTTTAATATTACAAACAAATAAATAAAATTGAAGTGTCTACTTCAATTTTATTTGTTTCATAAAATATGTAAAGATTTGGGTCGAGAATCATTGGCATAGTTACCTTCTTAAATTTGATGAGGATACAAAACAACAGCTTGTATACATAAATGAACTGTTAAAATGATAACTCTTCCTTTTGGCTTTCCTGCAGTCGGGTAAAACAAAAACCGAAACGTGACGTTACAAAAAGGCGAGAGATTTATTAATAAAATCATTACAAAAACATGAAGACAATAGGCCCATAAAAATGTCTAGTTTTTTTTAGGCTCATTCCCATGCGATCCAAAATTGGCTCAAAAAGAAAAAAGCAACTGATGAAAATTATTTTATGGGTACGTCCCAACTGGTAAATTTTTATTGACGTTGCTATTTTTTGTCTCTCTCTGGCACACTTCTTCTTCATCTTTTCGTATCAATGGCACTCCTTTGTAATATGGTTTGGGCCCAGTAGCCACATTTACTGCAGCGTCAGAGACATTATTTAGGTCGTGGAGAGTGCAGGTAAATGGACGACTTGGACACTCCAGCAGGTGGGGCATAGCACTCGGTATTAGAGGAATTAATAATACCCTATTTTGCCAGATTATGTTTGCAGTGGCCTACTTGTGTACGCAATCGATTTAAAGCTTTCCAGATAGGCCACTGCAAATCACTACCGCGAGCCAGGTGTTCTTGGGGTTTACCGAAGTTGTGAGGTGGTGGACATCTTTCTTGCCACAGCTTGCTTTGTTCTTTAGATGATCCGTTTTGAATTGCATGGGTGGAGTGCAAGAAACTTTTACGTCTTTAAGTCTACCCGGATTGCCTGTCTGGCACACTAAGGTTTTTTAACAGAGCACCTAATTTGAACAGAAAAGAACAGAGCATAAAAAAGCATGAAGAAGATGTTGGTGCCGCTAAAATAGTATTTTTAGTGAAAACCCTTTTGAAAGTGCTAGGCTTGCATGAACTCAATGTGGTATTTATTTTAACAGTTCCGTGTGCACTCACAAAATCTGGGTAGAAGTAGTCCTACCCGACCCTGATTTTGTATTTGTTCTCATAGCGAGATGTTTTGATTTTTTGTGCCTACCTTGTTTGGGTATAAATGTAAATTAAAAATAAATAAGAGCTTACAGATATTAATTGTGGTATTTTTTAGTAGTTCTTCTGAGTCCTAGCTATACTTGCCAAGCAAAATGTTTACCAAACCGGAATGAATACACGCATACTCAAAAGTTGACGAAACGAGACTCGAATGTATGAAAATCAAAATAGTTACGAAACGGCACTTTTTTGTTGATATTTTGTTTAGTTGGCGAAATGGAACTTACCAGTTGGGAAGTAGCTGATTTTATACATTGCTCTTTTGTTTTTTTTGGGGCACGTGTGAATGACACTTTTTTTAATTACCTATATAAAATTTGAATTTAGATTATTTTAAAGCGTATAAATTAGTGTAAAATTGTGGATAAATTATCTAATTTAATATTATTATTATAAATTAGTATGACTGCTTCTCACGAAGAGCTCGTGGCTAAATAATAACAGCCGCACAGGTCGATCTTCAAGATTAATCCGTGCTTGCCAAGGTTGGTCCGTAGTTGGGTGACCATAATAACATACCGAGTTTCCTCCGTGCATGTGAAAGCACGTTAAGCCGTTGGTCCCGGCTGTTACTTGTAGATCTTGGACAGTCGTTACAAGTAGTCAGAAGCCAAAAGCCTGACATCCAGTCTTACTAAGGGATATCGTATTATTTATTTATTTATTTATTTAACACTTCAAGTACAATGTACAGAGGCGGACTTAATGCCATGGGCATTTTCTACCAGTCAACCTTTGGGTAATGCAGAGACAAACAGTGGTAGGTGTCTAACTGTAAAAAAATTAGAAATTAATAAGACATACTAAAAAGATATATAAAATACCAAAAAGATATATAAAATACTATAAATTTATAACAAAATACTATAAATATATATCAATATATAAATTATAAAATAAAAGGACCAACAATGAGCCAGCTACTTAGTATTACCCAGCTACTGGGTTGTGGAGGTCAGATAGGCAGTCTTTTTTTTTTTTTTTTTTATATTTTAGGCTTTGTTTATCTACGGTTACATAATTTAGCTCCACTTCCGTCAAATATAATACTGGAACGTTTTATGTACCTACACTTTTGCGATCGCATCACAAATTTTCCATCACAAAAATTTCCGTTATTTCCGACAAATTTTACTATTAGTCCATCGCACTCGGCTGCTTGCAGCGTATTGACGAAGTGCACGGCACGGATTAATTAAATATTGTGCGTCTAGTAGTTAGAAACGAAACGTGCGAAAGGTTTATTCGTCCGTCCCATTTATTTTTGGTACCTATTGGTTTTTGTTTTGCACTTTTTTCAATTTTTCTTGTTTTTTATTAATGTGTAGTTTTATTTTATTAGTATTGCACTGATATTTATATTTATTGTATATAAGTACATACCTATTCATACACATAATTCACAACACAAAGCACCTACATACCTACTAAAACTGTTATTCATCCGTCACGTCATTATCTTGGGTCCAGTTGAAAATCAGCGTCGGGCACTAGCTGTTTGGCAGTTTGCTGAACTGGGCCTTTTTGGCGCAGCCGTGAGACACACAATATTATTTATTTCTTTCTGTTTAGTTTTAAGTTTAACTATTTTTTTTTTTTTGTTGTGTGCGCTTGTGGCTTGTGCCAAATAAATATGTTTTCTTTCTTTCTTTCTTTCTTTCAGTCGCTTCATGTAAAATACTGGTACTCACCTGCATCTGGTTAGACTGGAAGCCGACCCCAAGATAGTTTGAGAAACGGCTAGGCAGATGATGATCACTCGTTGTTCTAGTGGTCACAAGCATGGCTACTGAGCGTAAGGTCCTGTATTCAATTTCCAGGTCGCGCAAAATGTCATTAGGTTTTTCCATTAGGATTTTCTTCAGTAGCTGAATGGATCTGTGCCCGGTTGATGGCAATAGGCTCGCCCCCTTTTACATGGGACTTAAACATAACTGGCGGAATGTGGGTAAACTAATAAGTAAGTAAGAAAGAATAGTACATTATGGTACTAGTGTGTAATGTTGGTGATTACCGCCGAGGCGCCATTGAGACCCGAGCCGCTAGGTGAGGGTCTTAAGAGAGCCGAGGACGGTAATCACCAATACACACGTGTATCATACGACGTTTTCAACACACTTGTGAATAAAATAACAATAAAAACTCATTTTATTTAGTAGATAATAGATATTTTTCCTTGGAGTTTTCGGGTAGTAAACTTTCCATAACGTTAAGGGCTTCACATATCGGGTTTATATCGGGCGGTGTACAACATAAATCATTTTCTTCGTAACTAGTACCTACTTGTAGACATTTTAATGAATAAATAACTATAATTTCAACAGTGAAAACGAGTTTTGAAAAATGATTCGCTATGGTGGTGGGAAAAATTAATCAGTTTTCCTATACGCGCGCATTGCGATCAGCCACAAACTAAAGGGATGAGGTTTTTTTTTTATTTTCCGCGCATAAAGTTTGCGCTTATTCTGCCACGTACAAAATGGGGAATTTAAAGTTTTCTTTTATTACAGAGAAAACAAAAGTTATATTTGAGTGAAAGTTTTATTTATTAAACACGAACGAGTTAAAATTATCTATTTAAATATGAAGTTGCATGAAATGAGCAAGCAATAGATTGAACACGATCTTTTTTTTGAATAAAAACTTTTTTAAGAACAAAGCACCTCAACCAATAATTTCAAAAAAAATCTAGCTTTTTTTTTTTAAACTCACTAGTGAGTTATAGCATTGAAAAATTCACAGTTTGATTATGGGTGTCATTCTGTGCCTCATTGCGGTGACTATAAAGTCACTTTATGAGCAAGTGTGTTGAAAAATACGTTTATTTAGCACAAGGCACAAGAACACAGTTAAAAAAAAAAACTTAAACCTAAAACACAGTTAAAACAAAAAGAAATATATTTTATGTGTGTCTCACGACTGTGCCAAATAGGCCCAGTTCAGCAAAATGCCGGGCAACTAGTGTCCGATGCTGGTTTTCAACTGGACCTGAAAAAGTGATGTGACGGACGTAAAACAGTTTCATACCTTTGTCAAAGTGTATATGCGAACAAGTTCATAAATAAAATAAAAGTAAAATTTGTACGTACAGCAATAATAATATTTAACAAATAAACTACACAATTATACTGAGATAAGGGGCCGTCCATTAATCACGTGAGGCTTGAAAGGAGGGGGTTTAGCGCAAATCACGAAATATCACAAGGGGGAGGGGGGTGTAGTAAGATATCACGTGTATTTTTTTTTTTTCAACACACTTGCTCATAAAGTGGCTTTATGGTCACCGCAATTAGGCACAGAATGACACCCATAATCAAACTGTGACTTTTTCATTGATATAACTCACTAGTGAGTTATAGTTTTTTTTTTAATTTTATTGGTTGAGGTGCTTTGTTTAAAAAAAAGTATATATTCAAAAAAAAGATCGTGTTCAATAGAACAAATAAATTAATGTTCCTATTGCTGGCTCATTTCATGCAACTTCTTATTTAAATAGATAATTTTAACTCGTACGTGTTTAATAAATAAAACTTTCACTCAAATATAACTTTTGTTTTCTCTGTAATAAAAGAAAACTTTAAATTCCCCATTTTGTACGTGGCAGAAAAAGCGCAAACCATATGCGCGGAAAATTAAAAAAATCCTCATCCCTTTAGTTTGTGGCTGATCGCAATGCGCGCGCATAGGAAAACTGATTAATTTTTCCCGCCATAGCGAATCATTTTTCACAACTCGTTTTCACTGTTGAAATTAAAGTTATTTATTAATTAAAATGTCTACAAGTAGGTACTAGTTACAAAGAAAATGATTTATGTAGTACACCGCCCGATATAAACCCGATATGTGAAGCCCTTAACGTTATGGAAAGTTTACTACCTGAAAACTCCAAGGAAAAATATCTATTATCTACTAAATAAAATGAGTTTTTATTGTTATTTTATTCACAAGTGTGTTGAAAAACGTCGTATGATACACGTGTGTATTGGTGATTACCGTCCTCGGCTCTCTTAAGACCCTCACCTAACGGCTCGTGTCTCAATGGCGCCTCAGCGGTAATCACCAACATTACACACTAGTACCATAATGTACTATTAACAAATAAACTACACAATTATACTGAGATAAGGGGCCGTCCATTAATCACGTGAGGCTTGAAAGGAGGGGAGGGGGTTTAGCGAAAATCACGAAATATCACAAGGGGGAGGGGGGTGTAGTAAGATATTACGCGTATTTATTTTTTTGTCAAACGCGCGATTCTAAACCGAAAAGCGGCTTGTAGTACGAGCGTGACTCGCCAGGCATCAAACGAAGTTCTAAAAATTTTAAGATTCTGTGTAGGTACTAAAAATACACGTGATTTTGGGTGGGGCGGGGGGTTCGTCTTAAACCCCACCACGTATCACAAAGGGTGTTGAAAAATGCAAAAAAAAACATCACGTGATTAATGGACGGCCCCTAACTGCAAAAAAAAAGGGTAAACAAATGGGCTAGATGGAGTAGCTTAGTTTAATATTGGCTGTTTGTGCTTTTTTTTCTTTAATTTGTCGATCTAAAACGAAGGTACACCTCTACTGCTCTCTGCTAACCTAACCTAACCGTTCGGGGATTCAGGCGTCATGTTTTGTTTTGGTATATTTTCTCAAACTTAAACCAGAGTGCCATTTAAAGAATTTAATAATAAATTCTATGTTTGTACCGCAAATTTTTCCAACAAATTAGCATTCCGCCCACGGCTTTGCTCGCATATTTTAATTATGTAAAAGAATATTTTTACAGTTCAAAATATTTTTTCATTAATTCTGCGAAAACAGGAGTCTGGGGCCGATTCGTAATGAAAATTCATCATAGAAATCTCAACCTTTACGCCTAAGAAGTTAAAGTCTATTTTAGTAGAACAGAAACCCTTTGAAGATATCTAAAGGAGATTTTTGAAGTACCAAAACCAAAACGTTCTTCGTAGTCATCATCTCCATACCCTTTTCCAAACTATCTTGGGGTCGGCTTCCAGTCTAACCGGATGCAGCTGAATACCAGTATTTTACATGACGCGACTTCCTATTGACCGGATGGTAACTGGGTTGTGAAAGTCAGATAAGCAGTCGATACTCATAATACGACACCCCTTGGTAAGACTGGCTGTCAGACTTTCGGGCCACTGACTACTCGTAACAACTGTCTAAGATCTACAAATGACAGCCCGGACCAACGGCTTAACGTGCTTTCCGAGGCACGCACTCTGTATGTAATGATTCACGGCCGTAAAAAATATGGTTTTACAAAATTAAAATCATCAATACAACCGCTTTTAGTTCATTTAACGCCATTAAATGACAATTTCATGAATAAAAACTTTTCTACAAAAAAAAAAAAAACGACTTCCAAAAAAAGCACTAAAAAGTGGAAAATAATTTTAGTTTCGGAAGTCACTGAAACAACCAAGTCACCGACTTCCGAAACTAAAATTATTTTCCACTTTTTAGTGCTTTTTAGTGCGTCAAGTCGTAATAAACCGAGTGAAACAGGGCTTGGTTCCTAGTTAGTATTATAAGATGATAATATGAACTTTTCCTATAAACAGAACGCGTGCGTGCTAAAACATCCTAAAGCTTATTATCTCTAAATCGCGTGACAAACATTTCGCAAACTCCACAAAGAAATAATCATTTCCAAACTAATTTAATCCTTATCGCAAACAATTGAAAGTGCATATTCACTTAGCTTTCCACTTGACTAAGGTGCGTTAGATATTAAACTTTGCTCTGTGCTGTTAAGGTTAGTTTTGTCTTGTGTGCAGTAAGTTCATTGACTCTGTAGCGTATGTGCTGTCTGAGAGTATATGAAAGCATAGAAAAACAGATGTTTTTATTTTTATTTAAACTTGCTTTTAATGCTTTTAGACTGCCTTTGGTGTAGTGGATTCAAGTGTGACTTTTTAGGGTTCCGTAGCCGAATGGCAAAAACGGAACTCTTATAGATTCGTCATGTCTGTCTGTCCGTATGTCACAGCCATTTTACTCCGAAACTATTTGGACTACACAGTTGAAACTTGGTAGGTAGCTGATGTATACTAAGAACCGCTTTACGCTTTAAAAAAATTGGGTTCTCCCCATACATCAAAACTATACGTACATAGAACTAGAACTACAGTTTTGGAAACCCAAACTCAATGACAGATGTCATAAAGTTCAAATTCCTTCGTAACCTAATGTCAATCTGTCTTACGAATTTTCGATCAGGACACGTGACCTGACGCGAGTTTAAAATTTTTTGCCCATCACAAAAAAGCACAACGCCGCTAAAGAAGTTTTCACTTCAAAAATGTTGCTTTGAAACAACTCTTTTTGGGGGTGAAAAATCATGTTTTACGGTAGAACTCAATGTAACGCACTCAAAACATTGTGTTGGGTAATATGATACCCCTTAGTTAGACTGGATCTCTGACTTTAGGCTTCTGACTACACGTAACGACTCTCAAAGTTCTACAAATGACAGCCAGTCACGGAGGAGACTCGGTATGTAGTTTTGGTTACTGATCCGACCAACCTCGGCAAGCATGGTTTAACCTTAAAGATAGAACCGTGCGGCTGTTATTATTTAGCCACGAGCATCATACATATACCGGTCAAAATCATAACCCTCCTTTTTGCTTAGCCTTTTATCCGACACGTGAAACTGTACATTACTTTGTGTACAAAACGTAATCCTCCACCTAAAAGGTTTCACTGGTTGGATCGTAAACTTTATCGCTGTCCAGGGGGTTCTGGAAGATTTGACGGTTTAGCTTGAGATAAAAGTTGTAAGTGACAAAGGAGATTGTGTGATGCGATTTCAAATGCACACATTTTGCCAGGCTCGCAGTGGCTGAGCGATCGACTGCTGCGCTGCGTGTCGCGGGTTCGATCCCAGCATGGAACAAATATTTGTATGACCTACAGATAGATGTTCCGGGTCTGGCTGTTTGTGTATGTGAGTTTAAATGTTTGTAAACGCACCCACGATACAGGGGTAATTCCTAATGTGAACCAAAGTATAAACAAGGAACGATATGAATTAAAAAAAAAAACTTGGGCTTATAGGGGGGAGGAGGGGGTGTGCAGCCTACCCCTCTGGCGATGCCCATGGTGAGAAAGTGACAAGAATTCAAATTTCCAATCAACTAGACCCGTAGAAGTTGTTTAAATCCCTTCATCAACTAGAAAAGAGATGATGAGCTTCAAACGGCTGAGCAGATTTTTTCGAAACATAGCTAAGTACACTCTCGACTAAAATACCTTTCAAATGACACCAATTTTATCAAAATCGGTTCATCCGTTTAGGAGCTACGATGCCACAAACAGACACACAGATACACAGACACACAGATACACACGTCAAACTTATAACACCCCTCTTTTTTGGTCGGGGGTTAAAAAAAAATATGGATGAGTTTATTGCCCTAACTTCGGGTAGCTTTTGAAAGACTCCTCGATGGAAGAATCAAATAATTCTGTAGAAGGTATTGTTGGTTGACAATGACATTGAATATTAAAGGTACAAAGGTGATGCTATTTTTTATTATATTTTACAAATTAATATTAATTTTAAAACTAGATAACTAAAATAACAACAAATTATAAAAGGGCGTCAAAAAACTCCTCCTCAACGCTGTCAACTGGTAAAGTGCCCAAGAGACTGGCGGCGTTGCCACGTTGTATGGCAATACTTAGCCTCTGGCCAAAGTAAAACCCAGCCCTTGGGTCACGGGAAGTGTCAACTAGGCGTTTAAAAATTTCCTTGAAAAGGCTGTGAGCACTCGGACCCCACGGCCCCAGATTTTCAACCCCAAACGGCTCAAAAATATAGTTACCACAAAGGTTACTATATTTACGCCGCTTGAGGTTCTCCGCAGCCGCAGCAACTAGTATTTTAGAAAAAACTTGTGCTAAGGTAATAATTTGACATCCAATATCTTCGTAACGGGAAGGTTCCCAGGTATGATCTAGAACATTAAAAAAATATCGCAATGTGGGTAGAACAAGTGTCTTTTGGCATCGTCAAGAGGGATCTCTAGTAAGCCTTTCTCCTTACAAACGTATTTCGCTGTTTTCTTCGTGGCTAATGCGTCTAGAGCAATGATTCTTTTCCGAAAAATCTAGGTCTTATTAATACATGCCCCTTACATTTCCTTTTTTTCAAAACATAATCACTAAAATAATTATGACAATCCAAAAACCCAAAAAAAAGCCCGCCATGTTCAGACGAATATCTGACGAATTAGATGAGTTTTTAACATTAAAGAAAATAATAGAAGAATAGGTTTACTTTTCCTCTAAATTTTGATATAAGAATTATTTGGATCAGTTAAGTTTTGAAGAACAAAACAGCGGAATACAAAAAGTCTTTTGGTCAAGATATTTATAGTTTTTTTTTTTTTAAACCTTGCCCCACACTAGGAATTTCTCCTATATCGTGGATACGTTTACATACATTTAAACTCACATACACAAACAGCCAGACCCGGAACAACTATCTGTAGGTCATACAAATATTTGTTCCGTGCGGGGGTCGAGCCCGCGACACGCAGCGCAGCAGTCGCTCGCTCAACCACTGCGCCAACCGTGTCGTCGTATAGTCAGGCTGAGCTGCAGTTGTAGGGGCTTGGTCAGGCACAGCGCGACGGCAATAGTTTCTTCAAATATTCTTCAAATTCCTCGGGACTAGAGTCCCCTCTTAATGGTCTATTATCACCCTTTATACAATACCCGACAACAACTGTCTGTGTCTGGCAGAGCTCACCAGACACAACAACCGTCTGCACGCGTATCATGACCGTCGAAGAAACGGGCTATGACGACGGAAGAATCAACAAACTGAATAATCATTGTCTATCTGTCATTATGACAATATCATCGGAATAATTTATCGTGTCAATAGTAAAAATCACATGAAAAGTGTTTTAAGGAAGCATTACCTGTCGATGTGTCCATAGTTGCTGTGGTCGACTGAAGTCTTTGATCCTATGTCTGCTTACCTTTTTTTTTTTTTTGGGGGATGGGAAATCATCAAATGACTTCTCCCGCCCTGGGCGGAGCGGGAGGGAGTGTCAGACTTGTACTGACTAAAACCCATCCATGTTCCTTCTTAGCCCTTTGTGTTCCAGGGCCACGGTATCTCTTTCGAACAACCCGCAGCCCTGGCAGGCATCGGCCCTTTCGGACCCCTTCCGATTTGCTGACATCTCCTTGAAGCGCGAGTGGAACACAAATGCGCCGTCGGCACGGCCTGTCGTCATAAGACGGACGGACGGTGAGCTAGCCCAATACTCACCGTCCACAGGCCCGCGCCTACGGTCGCGGTGGCCGGGGGCCACTGGTTGCCCCGCGACGCCCGGGGCGTCTCCCGCGGTGGCTGGGACGTGAGGTTCTCTCCCTCTCACGTTCCGCCACCTTCTTCGCTAGCATGACTGCTTCGCAGAAGGAGGCGACGGCTTCCCATTCCCTCTCGCTCCGGACCTTGGATTGAACCAGGGCCGGACGCGAGAGGTCGCCGCGGCCAATCGCCGCTTGTCTGCTTACCTTACATTATAGATACAATGGGATGGTCTCATGACATTCGTAGGCTGATGCCGCTGAGTGTATTAATTGAGGTGGTGGAATCTGTGGTTTAGTGGGTAACTACACGGGTCCATATTGGCTCACCTAAAGTTCTTTACCCGAAATTGTTCTTCCTAATGATTTGTAATCCGAATGATCACTCTTCCTAAAATTTTTCACCCTAAAGTTTTCATTCATACTATTTGTAGTGCTACCGGCGATGTTCATAACACTCATGTTTCCGAAAATTGTAATTAATAATATCATTAATGTAAATATATTTCAACTCCTACTGTTTTTTATCATAACGCTATTATCCCTAAACATAATATACCATACCATAATATTTTCACTCATTCTCAGAAAGAAACATTTACCAAGTGTAATAAATAATATATGTGAGTAGAAGATGATATTTATAGTGCCCCCACCATGAAAGAAATACTTAGAAAAATTTCGCAACCAATTTTGAGGTAGCGCTCGCCGGCCGCTGCCGCGGCACCGCTCGCTCCGCTCGCTCGGCTCGCGCGTAGTTGGTCACAGTTCTAACCTAACCTAACCTATGGATATCTTTGCGGGTGCACACCGCTTTAAATAAAATGAAAGAAGACGATTTAATTAATAAAAAATAAATCTAAACAAAAAAAATATGACTTTGAATAATTGTGTAAAAGATGGTTATGTTGAGAAAATATAAGAAAACAAATAAGAGTATAATAGATGATTATTGCTACTGACATTATGAAGTTGAATGCTTCGGAATTATGAACATTAGAGACAGAGTAGTTGGAATTGCGATTGTTAGGATGAAAAATGTTAGGAAGAACATTTTCGGATTTCCAATTATCGGAGTTGAAAATTTAGGTGAACTTTGGCGCACCCTAACTACACCGTACTCAAATACGGAATCTTCGCCTATAGAACCACAGTCTTAGTCATAACTTAGAGTTAATTATTGTGTTTATTTTTAGCAAAGACTTGAGCAAAATCCACGAGAACCTTCTGCCGACAAATTGTTTAGCAGTTTGGCGGGTGTTAAGTAAAAATAAAACTCATTTTCGATTAAATAAAAAAAAATTGCTGGATTCTTCCGCAGACAAACTCGTTTCTACAGTGGTCATGCTACGCGTGCTGGTCGGAGGATCCTATTCAATAGAGGTTGGAGTACGTTACAATTTTCCTCATACCTCGAAACGTTCATACAAAAAACAAACAAAACTCTTCAGGTTTATTATTATATTAAAATAGATATGTGAGGATAACACGACTAAAAGTAATTTTCGTATCACAAACAATATATGAGTCAATAAAGATGGCGGGGAGTTACCGCATACTTTCACTTACTTTTTATTAAACATTGATAAATTACATGTGAGGAGCTCGTGGCTAAATAATAAAAGCCGCCCGGGTCGATCTTTAAGGTTAAGCCGTGCTTGCCGAGGTCGGTCCGTGGATGGGTGACCATAATTACATACAAAGTTTCCGCCGTGCCTCGGAAAGTACGTTAAGCCGTTGGTCCCGGCTGTCATTTGTAGATCTTTGACAGTCGTTACTGTTAGTCAGATGCTGAAAGTTTGACATCCAGTTCTACCAAAGGGTATCGTATTACCCAGTTACTGGGTTGTGGAGGTCAGATAGGCAGTCGCTTCATGTAAAATACTGGTACTCAGCTGCATCCGGTTAGACTGGCAGCCGACCCCAAGATGGTTTGGGAAAAGGCTAGGCAGATGATGATGAAATTACATGTGGGTTCTCGACTAGTCTAAATAACAAGCTGGAAAATCTATACATCTTCTATACAAATAAATAAAATTCAAGTGTCTGTTTGTAATTTAAAATAACGGCTTTTTACGACATGCACATGAATGTATATGCGGTAACATATACCAAAATATTATTTTTTCAATTTTTGTCTGTCTGTCGGCTTTTATTTAACCAGCTTTTATTAAATAATTAACTGGGTACAGTAATTTAAATTGATTATTTAGGTCTTTTGTGACATGCTCTCGAATTTTGACGACGATGCAAAACAACACCTTGTATATTGTTTTAAAATCAAATTAAGTAAAACTGCGCAAAAAAATTTGCTGAGAAACTAATTTTTTTAGTTTTGAAGAAAAAGTTTTTTTTTTAAACCTTGCCCCACACTAGGAATTTCTCCTGTATCGTGGATACGTTTACATATATTTAAACTCACATACACAAACAGCCAGACCCGGAACAACTATCTGTAAACCCTACAAATATTTGTTCCGTGCGGGGAACGAGCAGTCGCTCGCTCAACCACTGCGCCAACCGTGTCGTCGTATAGTCAGGCTGAGCTGCAGTTGTAGGGGCTTGGTCAGGCACAGCGCGACGGCAATAGTTTCTTCAAATATTCTTCAAATTCCTCGGGACTAGAGTCCCCTCTTAATGGTCTATTATCACCCTTTATACAATACCCGACAACAACTGTCTGGCAGAAGCTCACCAGACACAACAACCGTCTGCACGCGTAGCATGACCGCCGAAGAAACGGATTATGTCGACGGAAGAATCGACAAACTGAATAATCATTGTCTATCTGTCATTATGACAATATCATCGGAATAATCGATCGTGTCAATAGTAAAAAACACATGAAAAGTGTTTTAAGGAAGCATTAGCTGTCGATGTGTCCATAGTTGCTGTGGTCGATCGGTGGCCGCGGTCGACTGAAGTCGTTGATCCTATGTCTGCTTACCTTTGGGGATGGGAAATCATCAAATGACTTCTCCCGCCCTGGGCGGAGCGGAAGGGAATGTGAGACTTGTACTGACTAAAACCCATCCATGTTCCTTCTTAGCCCTTTGTGTTCCAGGGCCACGGTATCTCTTTCGAACAACCCGCAGCCCTGGCAGGCATCGGCCCTTTCGGACCCCTTCCGATTTGCTGACATCTCCTTGAGGCGCGCGTGGAACACAAACGCGCCGTCGGCACGGCCTGTCGTCATAAGACGGACGGACGGTGAGCTAGCCCATTACTCACCGTCCACAGGCCCGCGCCTACGGTGGCCGGGGGCCACTGGTTGTCTCCCGCGGCGGCTGGGACGTGTGGTTCTCTCCCTCTCACGTTCCGCCACCTTCTTCGCTAGCATGACTGCTTCGCAGAAGGAGGCGACACCATGGATTGAACCAGGGCCGGACGCGAGAGGTCGCCGCTGCCAATCACCGCTTGTCTGCTTACCTTACATTATAGATACAATGGGATGGTCTCATGACATTCGTAGGCTGATGCCGCTGAGTGTATTAATTGAGGTGGTGGAATCTGTGGTTGAGCGGGTAACTACTCCGACCTCACATACGGAAACTTCGCCTATAGAATCACAGTCTTAGTCATAACTTAGAGTTAATTATTGTGTTTATTTTTAGCAAAGACTCGAGCAAAATCCACGAGAACCTTCTGCCGACAAATTGTTTAGCAGTTTGGCGGGTGTTAAGTAAAAATAAAACTTATTTTCGATTAAATAAAAAAAAATGGCTGGATTCTTCCATAGATAAAACTCGTTTCTACAGTGGTCATGCTACGCGTGCTGGTCGGAGGATCCTTTTCAATAGAGGTTGGAGTACGTTACAATTTTCCTCATACCTCGAAACGTTCATACAAAAAACTAGCAAAACTCTTCAGGTTTATTATTATATTAAAATAGATATGTGAGGATAACACGACTAAAAGTAATTTTCGTCTGACAAACAATATATGAGTCAATAAAGATACCGGGGAGTTACCGTATACTTTCACTTACTTTTTATTAAACATTGATAAATTACATGTGAGGAGCTCGTGGCTAAATAATAAAAGCCGCCCGGGTCGATCTTTAAGGTTAAGCCGTGCTTGCCGAGGTTGGTCCGTGGATAGGTGACCATAATTACATACCGAGTTTCCTCCGTGCATCGGAAATCACGTTAAGCCGTTGGTCCCGGCTGTCATTTGTAGATCTTTGACAGTCGTTACGAGTAGTCAGAAGCCAAAAAGTCTGACATCCAGTCTTACCAAGTGGTATCGTATCACCCAGTTACTGGGTTGTGGAGGTCAGATAGGCAGTCGCTTCATGTAAAATACTGGTACTCAGCTGCATCCGGTTAGACTGGAAGCCGACCCCAAGATGGTTTGGGAAAAGGCTAGGCAGATGATGATGAAATTACATGTGGGTTCTCGACTAGTCTAAATAACAAGCTGGAAAATCTATACATCTTCTATACAAATAAATAAAATTGACGTGTCTGTTTGTAATATTAAAATAACGGCTTTTTACGGCATGGACATGAATGTATATGCGGTAACATATACCAAAATATTATTTTTTCAATTTTTGTCTGTCTGTCGGCTTTTATTTAACCAGCTTTTATTAAATAATTAACTGGGTACAGTAATTTAAATTGATTATTTAGGTCTTTTGTGACATGCTCTCGAATTTTGACGACGATGCAAAACAACACCTTGTATATTGTTTTAAAATCAAACTAAGTTAAACTGCGCAAAAAAATTTGCTGAGAAACTAATTTTTTTGGTGTGAAAAATTACTTTGGACTCAACGTACGCACTTAAAACATTGTGATAATGGATGCATTGTATTTAAAGTAAAGTTATTACAATAATTTAAAACACGTTTTGTTTCTATTTTTTATTAGTGAAAAACATGGAAATTCGGCCTTCATTAACTCTGTGACTAGAAGGTTCCCTGGTAAAGTATTACTATTTATTTAGGTATATATCTGGAATTATAAAAATCATTGCCACTTTTCGTTGTAATTTTATAACTCAAGAACGGCTGGGCCGATTTAGCTGATTTTAGTTTTAAAATGTTTGTCGTAGTCCAGGAAAGATTAAGGGTAGGATAGGGTAGGGTAGGTAGGTAGGTAGGGTAGGGTAGGGTAGGTAGGTAGGATAGGGTAGGGTATGGTAGGTAGGTACATAGAGTAGGTAAAAAGTGCATTGCAATACATGCCGGGGACAGCTGGTTTATTATAGAAAAAATATTGCAACGACGGGATTATTACGCGTATTTCGGCCCTTATAAAGGTTTTTTAACACCCTACATGACCAAGAAAGGAACATTACACATCTCTGTTCACCCCTTCGATAAATCATCATCTGCCCAGCCTTTTCCATTATCTTGGGGTCGGCTTCCAGTCTAACTGGATGCAGCTGAGTATCAGTATTTTACATGAAGCGACTGTCTGTCACTGCCAACCCAGTAGTGCGATACCCTTTGGTATGAATGTCAGACTTTTGGGCTTCTGACTACTCGTAACGACTGTCAAAGATCTAGAAATGACAGCCGGGACCAACGGCTTAACGTGCTTTCCGAGGAGGAAACTCGGTATGTAAATGTTCACCCCTTTTTTTTTTTTGCGGATGGGAAATCATCAAATGACTTCTCCCGCTCTGGGCGGAGCGGGAGGGAGTGTCAGACTTGACTGACTAAAACCCACCCATGTTCCTTCTTAGCCCTTTGTGTTCCAGGGCCGCGGTATCTCTTTCGAACAACCCGCAGCCCAAATGTTCACCCCTTCGATAAATAAATACGTAATATTTTAAATTCTGATGACTCAAGCTAAGTATAAATACCTTCCATTTTACTGCCCATAAACGTTGAGCAGTTTCACATAAATATGCTGCAGCGCTTTTGTCACCGAAGCTGACATGGCTTTAAAGCGCTACAGCGCGGCTCGATCGATACCACGATGTCAATGTATTATTAATACTGCCTTTTAGTGTTACACCTTGAAACCCGATATAACATTGTATTTGTTGTAACTTGGAGCTTCAGTTTTACAATGAGTAAACAATTTGAATGGAGGGCCGTTTTTGAAGCTATTATAGCAATATGCATGATCATCTGCCTTCCCTTTATCCAAGAATGTTGGGTGCGGCCATCATCATCAGCCTATACTGTTCCCACTGTCCCACTGTTGGGACACAGGCCTCCTCTCTATGAGAATGAGTGGGCTGTAATCCACCACGCGGGCCCAGTGCGGGTTGGTAGATGTCACAAGTCTTCGAATTTTTAGTTCTTGGACATGCCGGTTGCCTCACGATGTTTTCCTTCACCGGTTTTGAGAGCAGTGGTGATGAAATTAATTACGCAAAGTAATGCGCCTGCCTGGGTTCGAACCCTCGGCTCACTGCTCGTAAGTCGGGGCTGCCACCACTGGGCCACCGCTGCTCCCTTCAATATGGTTGAGATGAATGATAGCTGATACATGCGTCATTTTCGTGAACGGGCGCAGTCAGTTGTGACTTGTTGATTATTGATTTAATCTTTTATTCTGGACGCTCTTAACTTGCCCGTATTTTTACATCGTTATCACATATTTGTAATTTTCAACATGATTGATGTAACCACGATTTTGTAACAATATTTGGATTTAAAAGAGTCTCCATGGAGTTTCTTGCCCATTCTTATCCATAGAGATCTACGCTTTGGAATGGGCAACTACAGTACTTTCACAAGTTATTATATTACACTATTTTTTGACTTTCAAAAGTGCCTGTAATGGTCTAATTGAAATGATTGCTTTGAGTTTGAGTCTCACCTAATGCAGTTGAATACCAGTATTTTGCATGGAGCGACTGTCTATCTGACCTCCACAACCCAGTTAGTACTGGGTATGAGATACCCCTTGGTAAGACTGGTTGTCAGACTTTCGCGCCACTAACTAAAAATATTATTAACTTTGACGGCACGGTTGGCGCAGTGGTTGAGCGATCGACTGCTGCGCTGCGTTTCGCGGGTTCGAACCCCGCACGGAACAAATATTTGTATGGCCTACAGATAGTTGTTCCGGGTCTGGCTGTTTGTGCATGTGAGTTTAAATGTTTGTAAACGCACCCACGGTACAGGAGAAATTCCTAGTGTGGGGAAACGTTTATAAAAAAAATAATAAAAAAATTAAAAAAAGAACTACCTGTAAGAACTGTCAAAGATCTACAAATGGCAGCCACGTTGATCTAGTGGTCCCAATCAACTGCTGATTAAGGATCTGTGTACGATTCCCAGGTTGACAAAAGTGTTATTGGGGTTTTTCATCAAGAATTTCTTAGTAGCAGCCACGGAGTCTGGATTTGAGCCCGGTTGATGGCAATAGGATCGCCCCCTATTATACAAGGTGTTGTTTTGCACCCTCGTCAAATTCAAGGAGGTAACTATGCTAATGATTCTCAACCAGAATCAATAACAAAATTGGTAGGTCGTTTTTTTTTTTTTTTCAGATTTACCGAAATCGGTAAGTTTGCACCGCCCGTCATCACCCGTATTATAAACGCGTCTGAGAAGTCTGAAGTCTTCTCGCCCTATAACCGCGCTTCACATACAAACAATCTCAAACGTTTATTCGATAATTTCTTATTTCCTAAACTACGTTAAGGGGGTTATTCTGACATGCTGACAAACTTAAACAACCAAAAAAATCAGCGTTTATTAATAACTGGCTGTCCCGCGCAACTTCGTCTGCGTCACATTTTCCCCATTTTCGCAACATTTTTCATTGCTGCTCCGCTCCTATCGGCCGTAGCGTGATGATAAATAGCCTATGTCCGTCCTCAGGTTGAAATCTATCTTCTTGCCAAATTTCATTAAGATGCTATCAGCCGTTTAGTCGTAAAAAAGGTATCAAAAAAACTTACTTTCGCATTTAAAATATTAGTTAGGATTAACTGGGTAGCGTAATTTAAATTGATTATTTTATGTATTTTGTGTCAACCTCGTGAATTTTGACTAGTATGCAAAACAACAGCTTGTATGGGACATATATGACACCTTGTTCGTTTCTGCGTAAATCTCGTTTTTTGCACAATACCAACGATAAGGACTAATTACAGACAAAACTCGTACATGATTAGGGCGAGCCGTGTGTACAATGCTGCTGCTGCTGCTTGCCAGGAGGTTGAGATCGACATGTTTAATACAAGCGTGCCTAAATTGAAGAAGACTCTTTGCGACCACTTCTTCGACAACCCATAACCATGGCATGGTGTCAATATGTGTTATTTTTTCTTTAATGTTTTTGTGTTTATTAATCCTTACCACTGTCTTTTAGTTTAAGTCGTTTTTTTATTATTATTTAACGATTCTTTAGCTATTTGTGAAAACTTGTAATTGGCCATATTATTGTTGTTAACGAAATTATTGTGTCTACCTAGCTGTAAGTTTTCCGAAAATAATAAAATAAAATAAAATAACAATAAATGGCGGAGAGCAGCGGTGGCCCAGTGGTGGCAGCCCCGACTTACGAGCAGTAAGCCGTGGGTTCGAACCCAGGCAGGCGCATTACTTTGTGTAATTTATTTCATCACCGCTGCTCTCAAAACGGTGAAGGAAAACATCGTGAGGAAACCGGCATGTCCTAGAACTAAAAATTCGAAGACATGTGACATCTACCAACCCGCACTGGGCCCGCGTGGTGGATTACAGCCCGCTCCCTCTCATAGAGAGGAGGCCTGTGTCCCAGCAGTGGGAACATAATAGGCTAATGATGATGATGAACTGGCGGAATGAGGGCGTATTAGGTACACCGCTGCCTAATCCTTCGAGGATAAGATAATAATAAGATAAGATTATTCAGCTGGATCCAGTAAGTCTGGAAGGCGACTAAGACCTTCAGAAAGTTTTCTTCATAACAGGATGAAAAACTTTCCTTCTTAATAGAATAAAAGGATTCATCCTTTCACTTAATAAGTTTACCACGTCCGTAATTTCCTCAATTACGGCTCTTATAAGGGATTAGTAAATATTTGACCTTGTGTTGGCCTTGTGTTGACCTTGTGTTAGTCTCGTGTTGATATTGTGTTGACCTTGACAGTAATTAGGGTAACATTATGTGAGTTTCATGAGTTTATTTATTTTATCGTTTTGGATTGAGTTATTTAAGTTTTGAAGAGTTTGTGGGGGAATACAAGCGATGGGTTATGCTTTAAAAATTTTGTTTGTAGTAGTTTTACATATGCTTTTTACTCTGTACCTCTGAAATCAAGATTATTATAAGGAATCCTTGACTTGTTGTTCATAGTAATGGCTGTTAAAGATGAGGAACTCGTGCTTGCCGAGTTTGGTCCGTAGATGGGTGACCATAATTACATACCGAGTTTCTTTCGTGCCTCGGAAAGCACGTAAAGCCGTTGGTCCCAGCTGTCATTTGTAGATATTTGACAATCGTTACGAGTAGTCAGAAGTCAAAAGTCTGACGTCCAGTCTTACCAAGCGGTGTCGTAATACCCAGTTACTGGGTTGTGGAGGTCAGATAAGCAGTCGCTTCATGTAAAATACTGGTACTCAGCTGCATCCGGTTAGACTGGAAGCCGACCTCAAGATAGTTTGGGAAAAGGCTAGGCAGATGATGATGATGATGAATAATGGGTGTGAAAGTACCCTAAGTGAGGCAGTAAGGCACTTGTTGTGTCCGTCATAGCAATAATAATTTATTTTGTTCTAAGCCATACCTGGGAACGTTGTAATTACGGAGATATTAGGGGTCTAAGTAAACGGGTTGCACTCCGGGAGTGCCGGCAGAAGTGAAAACTTGAATATTCACGTTGTGCATTTTGGATATTTTGGAATGGTTAGTGAATAATTTTGCACGAATTGCTTTAATTATCAGTATAAAACTACTATCATTTATGTGGTAAAATACAAAGATGTTTTTTAGGGAAAAAAAAATATCTGCTGCCCCCATAGAAAATTACAATACCTATTCGACCCATATGTATAGGCAGCTGTTTTTTTTTTTTTGCTGCAATTTTTTTTTTGTGTTGAGAAACATGTTCAGTTTGATGGTCTGTAGCACACCCTTAAGGATGTATATACCCTTTCCGTTACACCCTGTATAAAACAACAAAAAAAAAATAGGTTTTGTTTATTTTGAACATTTGGAAAAATTTAGTCATGTACGTTTTAATTAGCGTATTTATAAGTTAAATTATCTTTATTTATCCCATAATGTTTTAAAAAAATGACCACCCGTGCGAAGCCGGGACGGGCCGCTAGTTACATTTAAAATTTAACACTTCAGAACTATTACAATCCGTCTTACGAATTTTACGTCTTTGGAGAAACCGAAGGTTTTGTTTGTGCATAAGATAATTATCCAGTTTTGGAAACCCAAACTCAATGACAGATGTCATAAAGTTCAAATTCCTTCGTAACCTAATGTCAATCCGTCTGCGTCTCACGAATTTTCAATCAAAAATTTTTTCGAGTTTAAAATGTTTTACCCATCACAAAAGTGCACAACGCCGCTAAAGAAGTTTTCACTTCACAAAAAACAAACGATATCGTTGGTGTTTTTTTTTTTAAAAAAAAACCTTGCCCCACTCTAGGAATTTCTCCTGTATCGTGGGTGCGTTTACAAACATTTAAATTGACATACACAAACAGCCAGACCCAGAACAACTATCTGTAGACCAGACAAATATTTGTTCCGTGCGGGGATCGAACCCGCGACACGCAGCGCAGCAGTCGATCGCTCAACCACTGCGCCAACCGTGCCGTCGTTTTACGTTCTGTGGTTTAGTTGGTGCTGTCCGTCAATCACTCACAGAACTTAAAATTAAGTTTTGCGTTTCTCTTGGTCTTGGGAGCTTAGGTATCTTTTTTGTTTCAACTTTCCACTTACTTACTTAACTAAGTTTTAACAAATAAGATGCGGTGAGGGCCTAGACGGAGTGACATTATAATCTGGATCTCTTCAAAGTTCGATGAATCCGTTTCTTCTAGGCAAGCGTGGTCTAGGCCGCATCATCGCGTTTGTGAATCGTCGCGCATAGTTAAAAGTCATTGCCTCTTTTTTAGAGCATAAAGAAGAAGATTTAAAACTATGTTCTGGACCATACCTCGGAAACCTTCTAATTATGGAGATATTGGATGTCAAAGTTCCAATTTTTTCACATTTTTTTTTTTTAACCCCAAACTAAAAAAGAGGGGTGTTATAAGTTTGACGTGTGTATCTGTGTATCTGTGTGTCTGTCTGTGGCATCGTAGCTCCCAAACGGATGAAGCGATTTTGATAAAATTGGTGTCATTTGAAAGGTATTTTATTAGAGTGTTCTTAGCTATGTTTTGAGAAAATCTGCTCAGCCGTTTGAAGCTCATCACCTCTTTTCTAGTTGATGAAGGGATTTAAACAACTTCTACGGGTCTAGTTGATTGGAAATTTTAATTCTTGTCACTTTCTCGCCATGGGCATCGCCAGGGGGGTAGGCTACACACCCCCCCTCCCCCTATAAGCCCAAGTTTTCTTTTAATTAATATCTTTCCTTGTTTTCGTTAATAAGCGAGAAGAGGCGCAACACCAAGAAAAGTGGAAGGAATGGGAGTAGACCTATGCCCAGGAGTGGGACAGTCAAGGCTAAGAAAAAATAATTTAAGTTTAAAAAGCATGAAATAAAAATTAAATTAAAAATTTAAAAAACCCCCGACGGACAAAACCTCTAAAAAACCAAAAATAAAATTAATCCAAGCGTCGTAGCGTCGGGGGACCGCTAAGTAGACCGCTTAGTACATAAAAATATATATACAAACAAAACGGACCCCCGACGCTACGACGCTTGGATTAATTTTATTTTTGGTTTTTTAGAGGTTTTGTCCGTCGGGGGTTTTTTAAATTTTTAATTTAATTTTTTAAATACTACTTTTTAAGGTTTTTACTTTAGTTTAAATTCATGACCCGTTGAGTGCGTTACATTGAGTTTTACCGTAAAACGTGATGTTTTCATCCCAAAAAAAAAGCCGTTTCCCAGCAATAGTCTTTGCATAGTATTACTCAGTTTGATGTCCAGAAAGCTTGGGTGACGAGTTCAAGAACGGTCCCCTTACACCTTTTTCTAAAGTAGGTACGTTAGAACGTCAAGTACGTTAGAACGTCAAGTACGTTAGAACGTCAAGTACGTTAGAACGTCAAGTACGTTAGAACGTCAAGTACGTTAGAACGTCAAGTACGTTAGAACGTCAAGTACGTTAGAACGTCAAGTACGTTAGAAATCTGGCAACGTGCGAAACAGGTTTCTAGATCCTTAGTCTGTTGTCATGCGTTCATCCCATTTGTTTACCTTCTTATTTTACTCGGCACTTTACTTTGTATTATTATTGCGTAGTTTTACTTTTATTTGTTATTATTATTGCTGTACACAATCTTATTTTATATAAGTACCCGTCTCACACACACATACACTCTGACACAATATATAAAACTGTTTTACGTCCGTCACATCACATTCGCAGGTCTAGTTGAAAACCAGCGTCAGGCAGCCTAGCTGCCCGGCATTTTGCTGAACTGGCCCTATTTGGCGCTGCCGTGAGGCACACAAAAATTATTCCTCTTTTTTATTATTATTTTTTTTATTGTTATTAGTTAGATACACAATAATTTCCCCTTTTTACTTTTGTTTAAATTTATGAATTTCTGATTAATTTTTGTTTAATGTTGTGTGTACTTGTGGCATGTGCCAAATAAACTTATTTTCTTTCTTTCTTTTTAAGATACTAGCTGTCCGCGCAACTTCTTCTGCGTCATATTTTCCCCGTTTTCGCAACATTTTTCATTGCTGCACCGCTCCTTTTGATTGTAGCGTGATGATATATAGCCTATAGCCTTCCTCGATAAATGGGCTATGAAACACTGAAATAATTTTTCAAATCGGTTCCTGATATTAGCGCGTTCAAGCAAACAAACAAACTCTTCAGCTTTATTATTAGTACATTAGATTTGTACCGTGAATTAACCTCATTTCAACATACCCAATCTGTCTTGACCTTTATGTCTTCCCCAAATGAAACCACACCCTAATTTTCAAACAACTCGAAGTAAATCGTGGCAGTCAAGTTGGGAAGTTTTTTCATATTGACACACCATTCCAATTGAACTTTTAAAATAAAAATGTCTGTTGGTGAAGATTATTACAGAGTTTTCTGGAGAAAATTTCGTGGTTTCGCCGTTAATATGTACAAAGTGTTGTTTTGCATCCTCGTCAAATTCAAGGAGGTAACTATGCTAATGATTCTCGTCCCGAATCCATAATAAAATGGGTAGGTAATTTTTATTTTTTTTCTTATTTACGGAAATCGGTAAGTGTGAACCACCCGTGTTTTAAATGCGGCCCGTCTGATTCTCGCCTTAAAGCCTTGCTTCCACACATACAAACAATCACAAACGTTTTTTCTATAATTTCTAATTCTCTAAACCATGTTAAGGGGGTTATTCTGAAAAACTGACAATCTTAAACAACCAAAAAAATCTGCGTTTATTTATAATTAACTAGGAACCGTAATTTATATTGATTATTTATGTCTTTTCAGACAACCTCCTGAATTTTGACGAGGTTGCAAAACAACACCTTGTATTTGTAGACTCGTTTCTTAACAAACTTACCAAGGAGTATGGTATAACCCAGTTACTGGGTTGTGGAGGTCAGTTAAGCAGTCGCTTCATGTAAAATACTGGTACTCAGCTGCATCCGGTTAGACTGGAAGCCGACCTCAAGATAGTTTGGGAAAAAGCTAGGCAATCATCGCGATGTGCAAGTTTGTGAGGATGGATGAATTAAATGTTTTTTACTCTTTCACGCAAAAACTACTGAACGGTTTTACTGCACGCTGATAAGTTATAACCTGAACTAACATAAAGGGTGTAAAACACCTCTTAACGAAGCCGAAAGGCACTGGTTCTCCCTGTCATTGTGATCATTTTTTTGTTCTACACCATACCTGGGATCCTTCTAGTTACGGAGATATTAGGGGTCAAAGTTTCAACTTTTTGACAAGTGTTTTTTTTTAATACAAGATTTTAATGTAAGATTTTTACTTTAAACACCTCCACCACCCCCGTACTATTTAATCCGTCCATCAGCACAATGTTTTGAGTGCGTTACATTGAGTTCTATCACAAAACATGATTTTACACCACCCAAAAAAAAGTTGTTTCCCAGCAATAATTTTTGCGTAAAGTTACTTAGTTTCATGTACAGAATGCTTGGTTGACGGCTTCGTGATGAGGTGATTTTCACGGTGTATAGGATACTTTTCCCCCGTTTTCTCCCCCATAGTGAAACCCCGCGGGACTATTACGGATAACCACGTGGGCGAAGCCGCGGGTATAAACTATAGTGTCTCATGCGCTTTCAACTAAAGAATACAAGTAATCTAAGTCGAATTATAGTCGACAAAGTTAGCGGTTGACCACTTTTCAATTAATGCTAAACGCATAAGACCTAAAAGTGGTCAACACAACGAGCTTTATTTCGGTACAGTACATAGGCGAACTTAATGCAACCTGTTGGTTATATGCCTAGAAGTGGTAGCTGAAACAATAAGGTAAATATTTTAATGCAAACTAGATTCAGAGTTTTGTGGGCAGGTTTGTTTTACCGACTTCTAAAAGGAGGAGGTCATCAATTCGATTGGTATTTTTACAAGGTTTTTATTAGCTTCACCTGTATTTTTGTTTGTAACCGACTCCTTTGGGCGCGATTTTGACCCACTTTAAACGGCCAGATCTCGTTCAAACTTTGTAGATTTATCGAGGACGGATGACAATACATTAATTTGATAAAATTATTCCATTATCAATTTGCAAAATAAGTTTTTTGTTAATTTATATAATTTTCATCTATAGTCGATAAGGCAGGAATTGATGTTAATTTTAAATTTCAACCATCATCCTAAGCGATTTATCTAATATTAGGAAATTTTCGAATATCAAAGAGAATTTCTTATTCAACGGAGCAAACAATAGTTAAAAAAACAAGCAGTTATAAATAAACCAAACTAAAAAGTATAAAATAAATAATAGTTTAAAAAAACTAAAAAACACGCTTTTTATAGAAAACGAAACTAAAAAATTGAAAATAAAAAGCGTGTTTTTCAGTTTTTATTTATGCACATTTTTCACGTATGCACATTTTTCACGTATTTCTCCGTGATTACTGGACTGATTTAGATGATTCTTCATTCATTTGGTAGAGAAAGCTTGCACGGTGGGGCATGAATGGCATTTTTTACAATTTTTGGATGTCTGTCTGTCTGTTTCTTCCGCCTAATCTCTGGAACGGCTAGACCGATTTTGACGGGACTTTCACTGGCAGATAGCAGATGCAATAAGGAGTAAAGTAGGCTACTTCTTAAATTTCACGCAGACGAAGTCGCGGGCACAGCTAGTAATATTTAAATTCGAAAGTTTTATACCTTGACCTCTGAGAACTAGGTAACGCTGACTATACTTACCATCAAAGACATTGCCTTGTCCACAATCCAATAAACTAAAAATAGGAAGAAAAAAACTGCCTACGATAACAGTCGAAGTTTTAAATAAATTGTTATCGGAGAAGTTTTGAAATATTTACACAGAAACTTGAAATGCAGAGCGAGTGTCCTCAACAGAATTGAGGACTGTTTTAAACGAGAGTCGATTTTAAAGGCGCTGGGACTATAATAATATTTGTCATCGAATTTTCGTCATTTATGTAACTTTTAAATTATGTTGTTTTCCTGTTATCTTGTAACCTGGTTGTACTATAAGGGATGTATGATAAAACTACATAAATCGTCTGCGACAGAATTCACCCATCAGTGTCCCTGGCTGGAGGCCTTACTCTAAAGGCACCCACAGGATAGTCCGGTTAAGCAGACGACAATGTGTGACCTCATAGGTTGAACTGCGAGATGCCATTCAAAAAAAAAAAAAAAAAAATTCACCCATCCAAAAAGGTACCCCACTGTGATCCGAAACGACTCATTGCAAAAAGTTCTTGGGCGATTCGCACCGCGGTGCGTAAGGACCCATTCAAAAAGAGTTCTTGGGTAATTCACAACGATTGATGACCCAAAATAACACGATTCAAATAAATAGGTTCTTTACGAATATTATTAAATGCAGGATTTATATTATTATAAGTGAAGATCTAATTTCTTTTCGATAATGATATCGAGAATGAGGAGGGAAAATATTCGGATCGCTCAAGGTCCTACGTTTCCCTGGCGACGCTACCCCTGATTAGGATTACCACACGTCCGAAAATTGGTAGGGACATTTTTACCGGTCTTTTTGCCATTAGTTCAGATTTTTTTGTCGGTTCTGGTCTTTTAAATACGGTTGATCGGATTTGATTACGGGAATGCAAATACTATTGAAGAAAAGACTAGATACTAAAGAGTATAATATACTAGCTTTTCCCCGCGAGTTCGCCCAAATTACAAAATACATTTTAGAAATGTAAAAAAAAAAGAATATAATTGGTAATTTCTGTTTCTATAGATAATTTACAATTGGTCTAATTTAGCCGTAACACTATTGTTCGATAATTGTTAGTAACTATTTAGACCTATGTATTCTGCTTATGCGTATGAAGTTTCATTAAAATTGGTTCACACCACACTTTTCTTTAAACGTTTAGCTATTGTCCCGAGTTTTCCTTCTCCGAAATGGTAACCCTCAGGCCCCGAGCGATTACGTCACAGCCTCTAATTGTGTTAGCTCAGCTTCACAAACAAACCGACAAAGGTTTTCAGCCACAAAGTGACATGGTAACGATTTGAAGTCGTTTATGTCACTTTGTGGTATGCATCCATAGGAATATATTAAAAACATCCTGGCTGGAGGCCTTAAGCTCAAGGCTCCCACAGCAGACGACATCCTCTTTGGTTGAACTGCGAGATGCCTTTCATAAAAAAAAAGGAATTAAATTTGAGTTTGCGAGATGCCATTAACAAAAAAAAAAAAAGAGTTTTTTATAGTAAGAGTTATATTTTTATATGTATAAAAAGAGTTTTTTATAGAGAGATTTTGGTTATTATCTCAATATTTGAGGAAATAAGTCCGAACTCGGGGAGAAAGGGGTGTTTCGTGGGAAAATGATAACAGCAGGATGGGTCGTATTTGAAGGTTACGCAACGCTTGTTGAGGTCGGTCTTTAGATGGGTGACCATCTATAATATTCTGATACTACGACTATACTACAGATAGTTGTTCCGGGTCTGGCTGTTCTTGTATGTGAGTTTTAATGTTTGTAAACGCACCCACGATACAGGAGAAATTCCTAGTGAGGGGTAATGTTTTAAAAAAAAAAAAAAAATACCTCGTAAAGTACGTTAAACCGTTGCATCTTTTTTTTTTTTTTTTTTCCGATGGATTTGCTCTTGACTCTAGTCTAGGTCAGAGATGACAGAGAGGTTCCGGCTCGTCTTTGTAGATCTTTGACAGTCGTTACAGGTAGTCAGTGGCCCGATAGACTGACAACTAGTTTTATGAGGGGTATCTTATTACCCAGTATTAACTGGGTTGTGGAAATAGAAAGTCATTCCATGTAAAATACTAGTATATTCAGTTGCTTCTGGTTAAACCCGCAGCCGACCGCAACATAGTAGAGAAAATAAAGAAAGAAAGACATTTATTTGACACATGCCACAAGTGCACACAATAAAAAAATAAATAAAAAAAAAATTGCGTGGAATCCCTCCGCGCGGATGAAGTGAAACATCGTAATACTAAACGCATGCGTTCGAGTGCAAGGCATTCACTCTCGTTATTATAATAAGCTTGTAAATAATATTTTATTGCTGTACTCTTTTTATTACATAAGTTTATCGAGGTTATTCTACTCATGGAAATTGAGCGAAGGCTGGTCACACCGAAGAGTCGAATGCATGACTGTTTGCACGCCATCTTGCGTACCTAGTAGAACTACGAAGTCACAAATCTTGTAATAGCGCCATCTCTTAGTGGGTAATAGAAAATATTCCCCCTCCATGAAAACGTTAAACTTGTTGGAAGTCGCATAAGAAGTTTCACTTCAAAAACTGAAATATGAAAATATTGTTTGTCTCACGGCTGCGCCAAATAGGCCCAGTTCAGCAAACTGCCGAGCAGCTAGTGCCTGACGCTGGTTTGGTGGACCTTTTCGTATGCTTGACTGTGTTTTACTTTAGACTAGCTGTGCTCGTGACTTGACGGCGTGAAAAATTAGGTTTTTTTTTCGTTCTTGCATTTTTTTTTAATAGACGTAGGCTTCTCCTTATTACATCAGCTATCTGCCAGTGAAAATCCCGTCAAAATCGGTCCAGCCGTTCTAGAGATTAATTGGAACAAAGAGACAGAGACAGAGGGACAAAAATTAAAAAAAAAAATGTTATTTTGTTATATGTACCGAATATACATTCTTTATGCATGTAGTAAAAAGCGGTTATTTTAATATGACAAACAGACACTTCAATTTTATTTATTTGTAGTATCTAGATGTGTAGAAAAATGAAACTCTAAAAACGCTTTATTACGCGTCCATCACATTGATACTGAACAGTTGGATGCCAAAATTTACGAAGAATAGTTCGAAAAGCTGTAATGGGAAACATAATGAGATAAAGTTTTGCAATAAATTCTCACTTCTATAATATTTGCTTCGGGAGATTGAGCCGCCATTTTTTTGTGAAACGTATACCTTCTACTACTTTAAGTATAAAGTATTATACACCGTGTAAATCACCTCATCACGAAGCCGACAACCAAGCATTCTGTACATGAAACTAAGTAACTTTACGCAAAAATTATTGCTGGGAAACGACTTTTTTTTGGGGGGTGTAAAATCATGTTTTGTGGTAGAATTCAATGTAACGCACTCAAAACATTGTGCTGATGGACGGATTGAATAGTACGGGGGTCGTGGAGGTGTTTAAAGTAAAAATATTTCAGTAAAAACGTGTATAAAAAATTTTTGTCAAAAAGTTGGAACTTTGACCCCTAATATCTCCGTAACTAGAAGGTTCCAAGGTATGGTTTAGAACAAAAAAATTATCGCAGTGACAGGGAAAACCAGTGCCTTTCGGCAACCTAGTTCAGGCAAATAAGCAACTGTGCTCTATTTCAATTATAGTGACACTTCATTGTAAATGTGCCCATTTTTAGGGTTCCGTACCCAAAGGGTCAAGCGTCTGTCACCAGGCTGTATCTCATAAGCCGTGGTAGTTAGCCAGTTGAAATTTCTACAGATCGTGTAGTTCTGTTGCCGCTATAACAATGAAATAAATATTTCATGGGGCTCTCATAATTGCGGGACTGTTCGAAAGAGATACCGTGGCCCTGGAACACAAAGGGCTAAGAAGGAACATGGATGGGTTTTAGTCAGTACAAGTCTGACACTCACTCCCGCTCCGCCCAGAGCGGGGAAATCATCAAATACCCGCCGGTATTTGATGATTTCCCATCCGTAAAAAAGGGGCCGTCATACAAGAAAATGATTTTTTTGCTCGTTTTATTAATAATGGTACGAAACAATTCGTGCGCGAGTCCGACTCGCACTTGGCCGGTTTTTATAAATAAACGATTTTGTTATTATTTTATTACATTACCTTTGACTGTAGTGACAACCAGTCTTTGCAAGGCAGTTGTATTTTTTGCGTATTAATAAAATGTTTCGTAGCAATATAGTACAAGGCCATGAGAATCCTATTGTATATAGTAAGACGAGAATTATCTAAACAAGACATCAAACGGAGGAAAATTATTCACTACTTGATGTATTTAATTTACAATAATACAACCATTGTTGTCATACCGTCAATTGAGAATTCTAATAGGCAAAGAGCTCGACTTTGTGAAAACACAGCTATGTTATTTGGATGTATTAATATGTATGAATGTTTAGAGAGCAGCGGTGGTCCAGTGGTGGCAACCCAACCCAGGCAGGTGCATTACTTTGTTAATTTATTTCATCACCGCTGCCCTCAAAAACGGTGAAGGAAAACATCGTGAGGTAACCGGCATGTCCTAGAACTAAAAATTCGAAGACATGTGACATCTATCAACTCGCACTGGACCCGAGTGGTGGATTACAGCCCACTCCCTCTCATAGCGAGGAGGCTTTTGTCCCAGCAGTGGGAACATTATAGGCTGATGATGATGATGATGATTTAGGAATGTTTGTTTTTTTTACTCTGATGAACTCATCTCGTGGCGAACAATGTTGAATAATAATAGGGGTGTTTGGATCGATCTTGAAGGTTAAATAACGCTTGCCGAGGTTAGAGTAGGGATGATACTAACATATCAAGATCAAGGTAATCGGGGAACATACATAAAAAATAAAGATTCCGACGAATTGAGAACCCTCCTTATTTGAAGTCGGTTAAGAATTTTCCTTCCATGATACCTAACCGTAGCCCCAGAATCCCTGTTTAGATTTAAAGATCTTTTAACAAAACAAAACCATTCTTTCGAAACAAGCAAAACCGTTTTTCATCGAACGGTTTTCAAAGAGTTCACAGTCCAACAAATTCTGTTTCTTTTTTTGCTTTCAGAAACCGCTTTTGTAAGCCGCTCACACGAAATCTATCAAAAAAACTTTGCCGAAGTATTTCAATTGAAAACCAGGGGTTTTTATACCTTTTTTTTTGAGGTCAGGCGCTAGAAATGTTTCGCGTTTCACTTTTTATGGGTAAAAGTGGGTTTACGATTTAATTCGCGCGTGTTCTGTGGGGTTTAACGTCACGTTCACGCCGCGTAGACGCTACGCAGATGCTCTGTAGACGTTGCGTGGGCGTTGAAGACACGTAAACACTACTTAGACGTGATTTTATCTATGATTATAACATTAGAGTGCGATGGGCAACGAGCTCGTGGCTAATTAATAACAGCCGCATGTGTCGATCTTTTAAGTTAAACCGTGCTTGCAGAGGTTGGTCCATTTCTATATATCATATTCCATTTCTCTTCAATCGATCTCCAAACAGGTATTAGCATAAAGTATATTGAACCCTTCAAATCATATCAGCTAGTCGGTTACTGATCACAAAACTTATAGAATATTGGTAAGCGTCGGCGAAGCGATGGATCCAAATAAAACTTATTTTATACTAGCCATAAGGATGGGTACACTTGCTGAACTGGCATGTAAATGACAATATTATAGCATGACATCACGCTGAACCTTAGGGCATGAAAAAACAAAAGAACAAACAAACAATAACAAATGAGTAATATTGACATTAATGTTATACGTTGACGTTACTATTAGTGTGTCGTAGGCCAGAAGGTGCCTGAGCCTTAGCTTTTTTAATTAAGATAATAGTTTTATATTTTTTTACTATTAAGATTTATTATGTCCAGTCCAAAATCAACTCACGTTTACCGTGGTCAGAATGTTTTCTGCTTCTTCGCGTTAGAGATATTAATCAATCACCTACTGTTTTTAGGGTTCCGTAGCCAAAGGGTCAAACGGGACCCTATTTCTGAGACTTTGCTGTCCGTCCTTCTGTCACCAGGCTGTATCTCATGAACCGTGATAGTTAGCCAGTTGAATTTTCTACAGATTATGTATTTCTGTTGCCGCTATAACAACAAATACTAAAAACAGAATAAAATAAATATTTAAGGGGGCTCCCATACAAAAAAGTGTTTTTTTTTTGCTCGTAAATAATGGTACGGAACCCATCGTGCGCCAGTCCGACTCGCACTTGGCTAGTTTTTAAGTTTCATGTTATTGCATGAAACTATTGCTATCAGCCGGGCACAGATGCGAACTTCGTAGATGCTTTGAGAAATTCTTCATGGAAAAACACAATACCACTTTGCTCAACCTGTCTATCGAACTCAGAACTCCCTCGTATCATCAGGAGCTTACGACAACCAGATCAATGAAGCATTCTTTTATTTTACTATTCATTATTTTCTCAACAAACACTATAAATAATTAATTCACGATAACATACGTTTGAACTTCCCTATCTCTCCGCCTACAAAGACTGCGAAGGTCTTGTTTTCACAAATGAAGTCCTGCATATTTTAACAATGCGAGGATTCTAAGAATTCGAACAATTTGGCTTTTGATAATGTTTCGCTTTACAGAGGCTTAAAATTGTCTGTAACTAAGTATATGCTAGGTAGAGGCTGATAGTTAAATTATTATATATATATGCTGGCCTAGATCAATCTGGAAAACCGCCCAAGTGCGAGTCGGACTCGCGCACGAAGGGTTCCGTTCGTACCATTTTTTTATAAAACGAGCAATAAATCACTTTTTTGTATGAGAGCCCCCTTAAATATTTATTTTATTCTGTTTTTATTATTTTTTGTTATAGCTGTAACAGAAATACATTATCTCTTGAAATTTCAACTGGCTAACTATCACGGTTCATGAGATACAGCCTGGTGATGGATAGATACAAATTATTCGAGCTCCTCCTCGAATAATTTGTATCTATAGGTACTAATATTATAAAGCTGAAGAGTTTGTTTGTTTGTTTTCTTGAACGCACTAATCTCAGAAACTACTGGTCCGATTTGAAACAATCGTTCAGTGTTAGATAGCTCATTTATCGAGAAAGGCTATAGGCTATCATGCTATCACCAAAAATGTTGCAGAATCGGGGAAAATGTGACGCAGACGAAATCGCGCAGGTCAGCTAGTAAAGCATAAAAATTGTTGCTCAGCTAAAAGCGTCAAAATCAAAATATTTTATTTCACATAGTCCTACATGGGCACTTATAAAACGTCGACAAAAGGTGCACGGTTCGGGTTGGTCGTTTCCTATGGAGAAGAACCGGCAATAAAATTCCGTGGTTACTCTTTTAAAATCACTAGGTTTTACAATATTTGAATGTTACAGCGTTAGTACTTAAGTATGGGAGGACGGCGTAGGCCCGGCCCTCCCCGACCCTCGCTCGAGCCAGACCGCGATGCAGTGCCAGTAGTTTTAAATCAGCCCCTAAATAATGATACCATTCAGATCCAGTCTGTCCCCATGCAGTCCTCCCCCAGCGACAACCTAAGCCGAGGTTCGTACCCCACAGGGGGTGCCCTTAGCGTGCAGTCGCATAGTCTGTAAGTTTTAATGCCCTGGCTGGAGGCCTTACTCTAAAGGCACCCACAGGATAGTCCGGTTAAGCAGACGACAACCTCATAGGTTGAACTGCGAGATGCCATTCCAAAAAAAAAAAAAAACGTAGGCCCAACAATAAGTCGTTACTTACTACAAAAGGTAGAACAAGATAAAAAAAGTCCGTTTGCGACCGGCATGTACACTACCTACTTTGTTTACCGCGGTCACTCCGTGGTTCACTGACTATTTACTCAACGAGAACCCTTATAGTTAATAGGGAGCGATGAACCTTTGCTCTCTGTTCTCGTATGCATCTCTAAACGAGCTCGTGGCTAAATTAAAAACAGCCGCGCCGAGGGCCGATTAAAGGTACAAGCTACTGTTGCCGAGGTCATGACCGTGGATCTACATACAAGGTGTTGTTTTGCATCCTCGTCAAGGTAACTACGCTAATGATTCTCGTCCCGAATCAATAATAAAATGGGTAGGTATTTTTTTTTTTCGAAAATCGGAAAGTGTGAACTACCCGTGTTTTAAACGCGAGCCGTCTGTTCCTCGCCCTATAACCGCGCTTTCATACATACAAACGATGTCAAGTGTTTATTCGATAATTTCTTATTCCCTGAACCACGTTAAGGGGGTTATTCTGAAATACTAACAAACTTAAACAACCAAAAGATCTGCGTTTATTAACGCGTAACATATATATATATATATATAGTTTTAATTGATTATATAAGTCTTTTGTGGCATCCTCTTGAATTTTGACGAGGATGCAAAACAGCACCTTGTATAACGATCTATTACATATTGAGACCGCTTCATGCAAAAGCATGAATGAAAGCACGTTAAGGCATTGGTACCAGCTATTGTTTCTATATATTTGACAGTCCGTACAGGTAGTAACAGCCCGAAAGTCTGAAAACCAGTCCTAATGAAGGTCCTACTGTGTAATACACGGTGTAAATCACCTTATCACGAAGTCGTCAACCAATCATTCTGTACATGAAACTAAGTAACTTTACGCAAACATTATTGCTGGGAAACGACTTTTTTTTGGGTGGTGTGAAATCATGTTTTTTGGTAGAACTCAATGTAAAGCACTCAAAACATTGTGCTGATGGACGGATTGAATAGTACGGGGGTCGTGGAGGTGTTTAAAGTAAAAATCTCTCATTAAAAACTTGTATTCAAAAAAATACTTGTCAAAAAGTTGATACTTTGACCCTTAATATCTCCGTAACTAGAAGGTTCCCAGGTATGGTGTAGAACAAAAAAATGATCGCAATGACAGGGAGAACCAGTGCCTTTCGGCTTCGTTAAGAGGTGTTTTACACTCTTTATGTTCGATTAATGGAAAGTCAACTGAACGATTGTTCGAATGGAATTTATTGCGAAACAAGCTTTTATCGCCAAACGTTACTTCGACTGAACGATTCATCGAATATTTATTAATCGAGGGACTGATCTTTCGAATAAAAAAAAAAACATTTACTTTTATGATTTTCGCACAAAATTTAGGTAGGTAATCAAAATCTTTTTCGGTGGATTAGGGTTCTTTAACGCCCTGAGAACTCCACTTAAAATACAAAAATAAAATCACTAATCATCAAATTTAATGTTGTTTTTTTTTTTAAAGTGGCAAATATAAGCCATCGAGCTCATGAAGTCGACTTCATGAGCTCGATGGCTTTTTCTAGTCAAGCTTGCTCCACCCTAGGCCGCATCATCGCTTCACATCAGGCGAGTTGGGCCTATTTTTTTTAAAAGCGTTTATTTAACTTGCAATGTATGTATGTATGTTTGTATGTTTGTTACGGTGGATTCTTGGAAGCTAAATTAGAATCACTTCCCGATATCCGATTGAGCTGAAATTTTGCACACACATTTGGTTCTGGTGACAATACATTTTTATGACAGACATAACTTAATCCTGCAGCCAGGATCGTCTCCTCGCGAGAAAACTCAACGTTTAATAGCACAGACACGAAACTTTGCATGCACGTTCATATTTGATAGATAATCACGATTTGTATCATGATATTATCCTGCAGCCAGGATCGTCATCTTACGAGAGAACTCCTCGACCGTTAATAGCACAGACACAAAAATTTGTATGGACGTTCATATTTGATGGCTAAACATGAATTCTATCATGATCTCATCCTGCAGCCAGGATCGTCTTCTCACGAGGGAACTCCTCAACGGTTAATAGCACAGACACGAAAATTTGTATACACGTTCATATTTCATGGATAAACATGAATTCTCTATATAGGTCAGAGATGACAGAGACAAAGTCTGCGATGGTACGAGCTAACCAAGAAGAAGCCTGTTCACTCTAACTTTGAAGAAATTAGGCAGTAGTAGTAGTAAGCGTAGGGTTGTTGTATTTGCCAGGGTTGCGGGACTGTTCGAAAGAGATACCGCGGCCCTGGAACACAAAGGGCTAAGAAGGAACATGGATGGGTTTTAGTCAGTCAAGTCTGACACTCCCTCCCGCTCCACCCAGAGCGGGAGAAGTCATTTGATGATTTCCCATCCGCAAAAAAAAAAAGGTTGTTGTCTCTACTATATCTACTATACAAATAAATAAAATTTAAGTGTCTGTTTGTAATAATAAAATAACCGTTTTTTACTACATGCATATGAATGTATATACGGTACATATACCAAAATAACATTTTTCACAAATTTTGTCTGTCTGTCGGTTTGTTCGGGCTAATGTCTTGAACGGCTGGACCGTTTTTGACGGGACTTTCACTGGCAGTTAGCTGATGTTAGGCTAGTTCTATTTTAGAAAAATTCTTACTCCACGCGGACGAAGTCGCGGTCGAGCTAGTTTAGTATAAAAAGGGCTGACACCATCATATTTGGATATGGCCAACTAGATGATGATTATTTCCCCGTATTGTTCGTGCCTGATAAGAAATTAGAGGTCAATGGTCGCTCGTCCAAGCATCTGAAACCAGACATGTCATATTTTTATTAGGTAACGGAATTATCGACGCTAATAAGCATATCTTATCTTATCAGTGAATAGAATATCGATTTGTGGCAGTTCATGGCACTTATTTCATCATACCTTATCGGGCGATGTGAAACCCCTTATTGGTTTGTTGCACTAGTAGTTGTATATTATATAAATCATCGTCATCTGCCTAGCCTTTTCCCAAACTATCTTGGGGTCGGCTTCCAGTCTAACCGGATGCAGCTGAGTACCAGTATTTTACATGAAGCGACTACCTATCTGACCTCCACAACCCAGTAACTGGGTAATACGATACCCCTTGGTAAGACTGGATGTCAGACTTTTTGGCTTCTGACTACTCGTAACGACTGTCAAAGATCTACAAATGACGGCCGGGACCAACGGCTTAACGTGCTTTCCGAGGCACGGAGGAAACTCGGTATGTAATTATGGTCACCCATCCACGGACCAACCTCGGCAAGCACGGCTTAACCTAAAAGATTGACCCGGGCGGCTGTTATTATTTAGCCACGAGCTCCCTATATTATATAAATATACCTATTTATTAAAGTGAAACTTTTATTGCATCATAAGTTTTTAAACTGACATGGTCACTAACACTATTAATAACACTTGCAACGGGATATCCGTGATCATGGCGTTTGCAACAGCGCCGAAATATCGGGAACTCGAAACAAATAATACACATGGTAAATATCCCGTTGCAAGTGTTATTAATAGTTTTATTACATCGTCTCAAACTTTTTCGTCTGTGTGTTGCATGTCGCGTGACGGTGGGCCGTGGAGTAGGGATAAAGTGAAAGGCGCTCCAAAAATTTTTTAATTAAATGTCTATAGTGTGAAAAAAAGGTTCACTTTTACCTTGATTTCATAAAACCACACAAAATCCTTTTTTTTTATTCAGATGATCCATAAAAAAAACCCCGCGGCCGAAGTCGCGGGCAGCAGCTAGTCTAATATATGAAATTCTCGTGTCGTGGTATTTGTTACCGAACTCCTCCGAAACGGCTGAACCGATTTGTATGAAATTTTATGTGCATATCGTGTAGGTGTGAGAATCGGCCAACATCTTTTTTTTATACCCCTAAAACCCATCAAAATTTCCAAGCGAACGAATTCGCGGGCAGCAACTAGTAACGTAATTAAAATAACTTAACTTTCGTAAATCGGTGGCAAAATAGTCAATGAAATAAATGATCATGTTTTTTTTAAGAGCGTTTATAACTTACCGCTATTCATACAAACTTTCAAGTAGTTATTTTCCGAAATGACTGAACCGATTTAAATGAAACTTTATACGCATAAGCAGGATACATAGATCTAAAAAGTTACAAAAAATATTTTCAAAATGTATTTAAAAAAAAGAGATAATTGGAATTTTCTGTTTTTATAGAAAATTTATAATCGGTCTTATTTAACTGTAATACTATTTTTCGAAAATGTTTTTAGTAACTTTTTAGATCTGTGTATCCTGCTTATGTATACGAAGTTTCATTTAAATCAGTTCAGTCATTTCGGAAAATAACGACTTGAAAGTTTGTATGAAAAGTGGTAAGGTATAAACGCTCTTAAAGTCAGTAATTTTTTACCAAAACAGTTTTTGGACATCATTAAAGCTGACAGATATTAACTTAGTCTCACTTTACGCCCTCAGTAACAATAAAGAATCGCAAACAAACTTCACCTTTTAATTCCATAAGTGCACCTGTTCTATATCCCCTCAGCCTTAGGGATTAAAAACATTATTTACGTAATTTCCATGACTTGTCTTGCCATTAAAAAATAAGGTCATCGCAAAACTCCCTGCGGTCTCGTTACGTAATGTAAATTACAATTACGTAATACAGGATCAATTTAACATTCATTTATCATGTGTTTTTTTTTCAAAATGGTGTCTTGTCATGATTAGATAGGACTTAGTTTATCACCATCGTGTCCATAAATACGCCTGTAACGTTCCCACCGCTGGGACAAACCTCCTCGTTGTGAGTGGGCGGTGACTGAAGTCGACCACGCGTGTCTGGTTCAGTTATTTTTTATGTTTTATAAACATATACAGCAACATACAGAGAGCAGCGGTAGCCCAGTGGTGGCAGCCCCGCCTTACGAGCATTAAGCCGTGGGTTCGAACCCAGGCAGGCACATTACTTTGTGTAAGTTATTTAATCATCGCTGCTCTCAAAAACGGTGAAAGAAAACATCGTAAGGAAACCGGCATGTCCTAGAACAAAAAATTCGAAGACATGTGTCATCTACCAACCCGCACTGGGCCCGCGTGGTGGATTACAGCCCACTCCCTCTCATAGAGAGGAGGCCTGTGTCCCAGCAGTGGGAACATTAGCTGATGATGATGATAGACATACTGGTTTCCTCGCTATGATTAAGAGAAAAAATCAGGCGGAATATGAATATTGTATGTACTGTATTTTAATTTGATTTTCTCTCACTCTCTATACAGTATGTTAGTTTAAACGAAGGACATATTCAAACCCATAATAGTACATGCTAACATGATACTAATAAAAAAAATAAACAAAAAAAAAACACTGATAAATAACAGACAGAACCATACAAAAATTTTCGCAAATGTCACGCAACGTGTATACACCCTTGCGCTAGCTACTTAATACTATCGCAGAACATGTGAGCGGGTCAATGACTCTTAGGTATAATCCATTTTCCCTTCATACTTTAAACTTACCTGGCTTAGGACAGTCAAAAATATCTAGGCACGAAACAAAACATTAAAAATTCTTCTATATACGTTATAGGTTTTTTACATATTTGGGACGAGAATCGAATACTGAATACCCTCCCTCAATATGTCCCTCGTTTAACCTAACATATTGTATAATAGCCATCCATAAATTCATACTCAAAATTCTTAAGTTCGTAAAATGAAGAAGCGAATGTCAAAATCATGAGTGAATGACAAAAGAATGAACGATCAACAATGAATGATTGATGGGTAGGTGAATGATAGAATCGTATGTGTTACTGTTGAACACAGTAAACTCCACTAACTGAAATTGACTAAGTTTAATTAAATTAAGAGGGAAGACATAGGTGTTGTTTTCATCGAAATATTCTTAGTTAACTTTTCTTTTGTGAAAAGCGAACATCTTTGCGATGACTTTCAGCAAAGCTTACACAAAAAAGCACACATAACAAATTAATAAAATATAATAATTAATACAAATTAATAATATAGAATATAAATTAATAAAATGTAATAATTCATACAAATTAATGAAATTATAACGGTGAAGGAAAACATCGTGAGGAAACCGGTATGTCCTAGAACCAAAAATTCTAAGACATGTGACATCTACCAACCTGCACTGGGCCCGCGTGGTGGATTACAGCCCACTCCCTCTCATAGAGAGGAGGCCTGTGTCCCAGCAGTGGGAACATTATAGGCTGATGATGATGATGAATGAAATTATAATAAGAATGCAAATAAATAAAGTATAATAATGAATACACTTAAATTATATTATTTGATCATTATATATATTATGTATTAGTATGTACCTATTTATGTTTATCAGTTTATGTTAGCTAAATGGTATTTTTCTTATTTATTTTTTTGTACTCTACCACAATGCTGTCCTATTTGACCCAAAGGTTGACTGGTAGAGAATGCCTTGTGGCATTAAGTCCGCCTATGTACCACCAATGTACGTGAAGTTTAAATAAATAAATAAAATAATTGAATATCCTCATGATATTTTTTAACAAACTTGATAAACCTAGATACTTGTAATATTTCCGATAATAATTATATTTGTTTAATAAACTTGCAATCCAGTATACCTACTAAGTGGATGCTTGTTTTGTCCAATCTACCTTTATGTTGCCGTGCCCTAACCGTGTTTCATGTTGGAACTTACTTACATACACCGTGTAAATCACCTCATCACGTAGCCGTCAACCAAGAATTCTGTACATGAAACTAAGTAACTTTACGCAAAAACTATTGCTGGGAAACGACTTTTTTTTTTGGGGGTGTAAAATCATGTTTTGTGATAGAACTCAATGTAAGGCACTCAAAACATTGTGCTGATGGACGGATTGAATAGTACGGGGGTCGTGGAGGTGTTTAAAAGTAAAAATCTTTCATTAAAAACTTGTATTTAAAAAAATACTTGTCAAAAAGTTGGGACTTTGACCCCTAATATCTCCGTAACTAGAAGGTTCCCAGGTATGGTGTAGAACAAAAAAATGATCGCAATGACAGGGAGAACTAGTGCCATTCGGCTTCGTTAAGAGGTGTTTTACACCCTTTATATGTAACAACTAAATGTATACACATGAATGCAATAAAGAGCGTGTGGTTGAGCTTTATTCTGTAGTAAGGAGATGGTCCACAAAAACCCAGAATCATTGCCATTTCAGTGGGGTAAATTGTGCATTAAAATGAATCTATTGGTACCCAGTTTGTCCCAATCGATTCTGGGTTTTTGGTCCATATATTATAGACAATCCTTTAACTATACTTACGATTTTTGACCCGAATCAATTATAAAATTGGTTGGGATTTTTATATTTTATTTATTTACAAAATCGGGAAGTGCGAACCACCCGTGTTTCGAACGCGGCTCGTCCGATCCTCGCCCTCGAACCGCGCTTTCACACAAACAAACAATCTCAAACATTTATTCAATAATTTCTTATTCCCTAAACCAGGTTAAGGGTGTCAATACTCCAGGGCTGCGGAATGATACCATTCAGATCCAGCCTGTCCCCATGCAGTCCTCCACCAGCGACGCCCTAAGCCGAGGTTCGTACCCCACAGGGGGTGCCCTTAGCGTGCAGTCGCTTAGTTTGTAAGTTTTTATGCCCTGGCTGGAGGCCTTACTCTAAAGGCACCCACAGGATAGTCCGGTTAAGCAGACGACAACCTCATAGGTTGAACAGCGAGATGCCATTCAAAAAAAACAGGGCTGCGGGTTGTTCGAAACCAGGGCTGCGGGTTGTTCGAAAGAGATACCGCGGCCCTGGAACACAAAGGGCTAAGAAGGAACATGGGTGGGTTTTAGTCAGTCAAGTCTGACACTCCCTCCCGCTCCGCCCGGAGCGGGAGAAGTCATTTGATGATTTCCCATCCGCAAAAAAAAAAAAGGGTGTCAATACTGTCAAACATAATCAGCAGCGGTCTTTAATAATAAACTAGGTACCGTAATTTACATGGATTATTTATGTCTTTTGTGACAGCCTCCTGAATTTTGACTACTATGCAAAAGACTCGATGTAAATTTTGCTTGCGAGATTCAGACCACATTAGTTGTTCAGTTTTATCATAGATAGCGCTGTAGTACTTTTTTGTAAATGATAAATGATGTTTATTTTGCAAGTAGGTTTTTACAAACACTTTTACACGTCATTTTTTTTTAAACTAGATGAGGCCTGTGTTTCGTACCTGACTAATCTGAGAAGAAACAGCCGAAACCAACTCAGAGGTTCTCTGTTAACTTGTTACTCTTTTAAAGTCCAGACATTGCTCAATTTACATGAGGAGTACGCAGATTAGTGTCTGACATGGTCTTTTGAAGGAAGAACCACACAGATTTGAGTGGACCTGTCCAGTCAGTGCAAGCATGTCATGTCATTTGTCTTTAAGTTCCTCGTTGTTGTTCGCTACAGAACAAATAGCTATAAAACGTTCCTCAATTTTACATTTTACAAAACAAAACACATGTAACATAAGAAACAGTGCGACACACCTTTTAATGGTTTCCATTTCGTTAATTTCCGGAAGTATGTGGTATTGATTGACATTTTTGTCAAGTAGGCCAATAGTTTAGTATGTTTGTACTTAGGTATACATGTGAGGTTGTAGCATTAATAGGGTGTGGTTATTTTTAGAACTAGTTATTCAATTTTTATCGTAATTTGGGTTTAAATTAAAATTTTACTTTCATCGGCATGTATAAGATTTATGTATACAGTATGTTAGGTTAAACGAGGGACATATTGAGGGAGGGTATTCAGTATTCGATTCTCGTCTCAAATATGTAAAAAACCTATAACGTATATAGAAGAATTTTTAATGTTTTGTTTAGTGCCTAGATATTTTGGACTGTCCTAAGCCAGGTAAGTTTAAAGTATGAAGGGAAAATGGATTATACCTAAGAGTCATTGACCCGCCCACATGTTCTGCGATAGTATTAAGTCGCTAGCGCAAGGGTGTATACACGTTGCGTGACATTTGCGAAAATTTTGGTATGGTTCTGTCTGTTATTTATCAGTGTTTTTTTTTGTTTATATTTTTATTAGTATCATGTTAGCATGTACTATTATGGGTTTGAATATGTCCCTCGTTTAAACTAACATACTGTATAACTTTAAATTTTATATATATAGGGTGACTTGTAATTAGTGACCCTAAACACATGATTCTACTCATTATAACAAACAACTTTCCCAAAGAAACATTTTTTTATACTCTTTCACTTTTATCACAATAACACAACAGCAGTATGAAATTCGCGCGCACGTGCCCCTGTGACTTATCAGCTTTTAGCCGCGCGACGCCGTTCTGACTTATTTAAATAGTACTACTAGTTACTATAAAAAAAAACGAAAAATAGTGTTACAGCATAATTAGTCCGATTATAAATATCAATACAAGCAGAAATTTCCAATTATCTTTTTTTTTAAAGATATTTCGAAAATGTTTTTTAGTAAGTCTTTATACTTATGTATCCTGCTTATGCGTATTAAGTTTAATTAAAATCAGTTCAGTCATTTCAAGTATTAATTTATTTGACTGAACTTTCAATTGAAAGTTTGTATGAAATGCCGAAAGGTATAAACACTCTTAATTGACGGTTTCATGAAGGATCCAACAACGAGAAGGAAAAGGAGAGCAACGGTGGCCCAGTGGTGGCAGCCCCGACTTACGAGCAAGCCGTGGGTTCAAACCCAGGCAGGCGTATTACTTTGTACAATTTATTTCATTACCGCTACCCTCAAAAACGGTGAAGGAAAACATCGTGAGGAAACCGGCATGTCCTAGAACTAAAAATTCGAAGACATGTGACATCTACCAAACCACACTGGGCCCGCGTGGTGGATTACAGCCCACTCCCTCTCATAGAGAGGAGGCTTGTGTCCCAGCAGTGGGAACATTATAGGCTGATGATGATGATGATGATGAAGGATTCGATTACACCTTGTATGTTTGAGCATGTAAGGATCTTATCTGATAGCATTCTGTATTATTTCTGCTTGGGGGTCCAGGGAAAAAGTGCCTGTATTGTGTGAAACAACAATCACTCACTTCTCACTCTCACTCTTCTCTCGTCTCACTTCTTTCCACCCATTTAAAACTGACCTCAACAAGCTCATCTTAACCTAGACCTACACGTGGCTACTAAGCAACGAGCCCCTCAAATATAGGTCACATTCTCTAAGTAATTACGTGGCTAGTAAAATGCTCATAAAATATTTATAGTTTTCATCGATCGCTGTTAATTTGGTTCCGACTAGTAATCTAGTCAGTTCTAATAAACCAGGCGTTTTAACTACTAGTCGTTTACTTGTTGATGCTTGTAGTTTTCTGTCGAAGGGCGAGTTGGAGTCAAAATCAAAATATTTTTATTTTACTTTGGCCTACATGGCCACTTACAAAACGTTGACAAAAGGTGCACGGTTCGGGTTGGTCGTTTCCTATGTTGAAGAACCAGCAAGTAACTCCATGGTTACTCTTTTAAAATCATTTGGTTTTACAGTATTTTTATGTTACTTAAGTATGGGAGGACATCGTAGGCCCGACAATAAATAAGTCGTTGCTTACTACAAAACGTAGAACAAAATAAAAATAATCTCGTTTGTAGAATGGAGGAAAGTACAAGTCAGGACTGCTTCCTTGCCGATGCACGGGCTACGGGACTGTTCGAAACAGATACCGCGGCCCTGGATTACAATGGGTTAAGAAGGAACATGGATGGGTTTTAGTCAGTACAAGTCTGACACTCCCTTCCGCTCCGCCCAGAGCAGGAGGGGTCATTTGAAGATTTCCAATCCGTAAAAAAAAAGGACTGAAAACTGAAAAAAGGACTCTTTGGAGTAATGGTCCCTATCTCGACTGCTAAGCATGAAGTCTTGGGTTCAATTCCCGTGTCGAGCATATTGTTATTGGGTTTTTTCATCGGGAACTTCTCAGTAGCAGACACAGAGTCGGAGTCGATTTGTGCCCGTTTGATGGCAATAGGCTCGGCCCTCTATTTTATGGGACTAGAACATAACGAAATGTTGGTGTTGTACTATTAGGTACAAATTAAATCCAAATCATTTATTTCAAGTAGGCCAGTTACAGGCACTTTTGAATAGTCGAACAACAATAAAAATGAAGCTACAGTCCCAGTCACAAGACATAATAACTGTGAAAGTACTGTAGTTGCACATTTCAAAGCGTAGATCTCTATGAAGAAGAAAGGGCAAGAAACTCCATGGACACTCTTTTAAATCAGAATCTACAGTTACAAAAACCTTGGTAACATCATTCATGTTGAGATGGTACATTACGTGAGAACGACGTAGTAAGACCTGCACGTAAAAAGGGTCCATAGCAAAAACAAAAAAGACAATTAAAATATTTAGTTCGAAATGAGTCGTGGCAGCTAAGGAACGACCAGGCACAACAAACAGCACCCGTTCACGAACATGACGTATGGATCAGCCATCATTCAACTCAACCATTTTGTACGACACACGCGCCACCATCAGTGTGATTTTTAGTGAGCATGACACACTCTTAACCGCCAGGGCACATTCAAGTCAATCAAAGACGTAGGTTTCCAGTAAATTATAGCTTTCTAGTACATAGTACTCACACAATTTGGGCTATGCGATTATACAACCTGTTTTTTTTTATATCCCATAACTCAAGGATATGATTGAGACCATATCAAGGAATCAACTGACAAATGAATTATGTTTAAATCATACTTTTTTTTTGTTTTTTTCGCATTTTCTTAGCTTTAAATATGAATTAAATAAATAAATAAATACACTACTGCGAAGTTTGGCAACCTCGCAAACGTAAAGATTTGTCATACTGGTGACAATGTTTGACCTAATTTAATTATGATTGATGATATCTGGGAAACTATGCATTTTTGGACCACCCATTCTAGCAGTTTTAGTATTATTTTTACCTACAGAATATAGCCCTAGAGATGTAGGATATAAAAAAAAAACAGGTTGTATAATACTAAAATAATTGAATTTAAACAATGCAAAGATAGTTGTACAATCTTCAGCAGCTCCAACTAATATTTAATGCTATCAATTTATGCAAACCTGTCCTTGTGGAGCAGGACCGGCATTGAGCCAAGTATTATTATCAGCGATAGCTTATACCCTGGTTCAACACATAGGATTTCTATCTCGGTTTGCGCGGGTGAAACCGCGGGGCGCAGCTAGTTCTTCATAGTTTCAGGTTGGACCAACCACACCCACTTTAAAAATTCACCCTGGAAACTACGAGTACTTACTTCCGTCCTCCAGTACAGAAATAGATACCAATCAATAGTACGGAATGTTTTATGAGATTTTAATAGCCGGTACCTTTGTCCTTGACTTGTAATTTTTGGCTTTTCGTGTCCAAATGGTCAGGAAAGTAAGAAAAATTGTATTTTATTATTCTAATACGATACCTCTATATACTGGTTGTCGTGCTCGTTTAGCAGCCTAAGGTCAAAAGCGCGAAATGACAAATGGGTTGCAAATCTTCAAAAGCGTAAAAAAACAAAGGCGCTTTCAGGCCACTAACTACAGACGGACAGCCTAGACAGACATGACGAATCTAAAAGGATTCCGGTTTCTGCCATTCGGCTACGTAACCCTAAAAACTGTTTTTTTCACGATTGCAACCACTAATCAGTGTCATGATGTATGTAAACCTTTATGACACGCAAAAGAACATAACACACACTTGCAAAGTTCAAACGTGTTTTGTTTGCAAGTCAAAGGTCAGCGCACAGATGTGGATACATGAATAACGTATTATGGAGGGTAGGAGATCAATCAAATGTATATTTAGGTGGCATATTGTTAAGAAATAGGTCAGCTTCGCACGTTAGGGATTTCTGGATTTAGACCAGAATATATTAATTTATTTATTTATTATTTAAGAATAGTTTATTTCTGAAAGACGTATCTTGTTAACCAGTTTTTGTACCGGTTTGTTAAGCAGTTCATAGAATGTAAAACTCTTTTGAAAAAATAAATAAACGATATATAAAAAAAATAAACAAAAGGATTAAAAAAGAGTAAACTTCAATTTTTTTTTTTGTAAAAAAAAATCCAAGAAAAAAAATATTTTCGGAAGTTAGCGACTTTTATTTGTTTCATTGACTTTTTTGCAACCGAGAAGTATAGTTATTTTCCACTTTTCACAGTTTTTTTTTTCATAAAACGGAAAAAACCGGGTATTTAGCTTCATTTGGAAACTAGTTTAAATACCGAAAACGGACCATAAAGTCGAGGTAATTTTCCACTTATTAGAGATTTTTTTTTCTCCATAAAAACTGTATAGAAAACCGGTATTCAGCTTCATTGGATTTCATCTGGAAACTAGTTAAAATACTGAAAACCGTAAACGTAGTTGAAAAAGGCAAATTATGAATCTTTTCAATTCGTTCTGTAAAACACACACCTGAAATGTTTGGCTGTTGACACCATTAACACTCGGTAAAGCAAAGCAGAAAACTCGCTGAAAATGTTGCGTTTAGGTTTTTTTATTGGGAATTTTTCATTAGCGACTAAGAGTCTGACTTTGAGCCTATTTACAATAGGGGATAATCCAATTTTTTTTTCTTTGTCCGTCGGGTAGTTCATTGAAAAGTATTGGACACGTATTTTTTCTTTTTTCACGTGGTCATAAAATTACGGAGATATATTGAGTTGAAATGGCGCATGACGTCACATGTAGGTAAGTTTTATACCTACTTGTGCCGTAGTGAGCCCCCACTCTCCCACTTTAATGAGTTTTAACTGAGTACTTTTTGGATATTTTGATAAAATAAAAAATACGTTTCTAATATTTATGTATTACCTTTCTGACGGACAAAATAGAATGTCGTTTTCTTTACCCCGTCCGCACCCCTATTGGCTTACCTTCTATTACATGAGACCTTGTCTCTTAACTGTCTGAATATACATAGCATACTTACATAAGATCACGCCTGTAACCTCGAAGAGTTAGGCAGAGATGGACCTATTAGGTCACCTACATTTGTGTGCCAACGTGCAATCGAGCCCAGCATTCCAGGCGTCAAACAAACTGACCACAAACGCAACACCACACTGGGCTCCAAAACACAAATAACTGAAGTTGCTCAAAAAGCCGCTAAGCTGAATTGGGACTGGGCTGGCCATGTCTGCCGTATGCCCGACGAGCTGTGGGCCAAAATAACCACGACGTGGAACACTGACACAGTCAGAAGGCGACGCGGTAGACCTCGCAGGAGATGGTTGGACGAGTTTGACAGAACCAACGACCAGTGTGGACCACATTGGCCCTGGTTCGAAGGATTTGGAAGACATGGGGAGAGGCTTTTGCCCAGCAGTGGGATGACATAGGCTTACAGTAACAATAACATTTCGGCTGTTATGTGTAAGTCCCATATGTAGCCCCATATGTATGTATACAGGAGCTCGTGCCTAAATAATAACAGCCGCACGGGTCGATCTTAAAGGTTAAGCCGTGCTTGCCGAGGTTGGTCCGTGGATGGGTGACCATAATTACATACTGATCCCCGATAGAGCTGATATTTTGCATGCACGTTTAGTTTGGATAACAATGCGTGGTTATTTAGATGACGTCATTCTGAATCCAATATGGCGGGCTCCCAAATATTTCTCGACGGCATGTAAAGCAAAGTTAGAGGCTCATGGGCGGTATAAAAACTCTGACACCAGGGTTGGTTAGGTTAGGTTGCGATGGTCGGCGGCACAGAGTCTTACGATTCGGTGGTGTCCTCTGCGAAACCGTCATGTCACAGAAGATAGCTGTGGAAAGGGAGAGGAAGATCTCGAGTTCCTTCCCATTCTGCAGCAGACGCTCGGCAGAAGGCGGATAACGCCCTCTTGCAGCCCCCCTAAACAGGTCCAGGGGCGACGGATTTCGGGACATCCGTCGCCCCCCAATCATACTGGACCCGAGACGGCGGCGCGTTGTGTTTCACCCGCACCTCTCACAGACGTAACGGGGGGAGTAGACCTCACTCCCCCCAGTGACGAGGCCCGCACTGGTCAAGCGGGCACTAGTCCGGGGCAGCGGAAGTCGCATTCATTCCCTCTACCCCCCGACGCAAGTGTGCGAGGGAACACCGATTTGGTTTTAGTCAGTACGAGTCTGACAGACCCCTTCGCTCTCCCCAGGGCGGGGGACATCCATCGAGGATTTCCACATCGTTAAAAAAGCTTAGGTTAGTTGGTTGCTGAACCACACGATAAAGAAGAAGAAGAGAAGCCACTTAAAACTACTGAAACACACTCCAAACACATACAAACGTAATTGTCTTTTAACTCGGTTTCCGCTGCTTACATCCAACACTGCCCCACTGTCGAAGGTAAATGAAGTTATCTACCTGATCTAGTTTCTGGGTTATATTGCTTGCATATGGGGGTTCTAATTGCGTTATAGAAGACAATCAGGGTCTGCATGGAGGAGCTATATGGAGCAATAAGTGTAGTCATACCTACACATATTGCGCCATGGTTCCCGGATGTCGGTCGCATGTTAGATAAAGCTTGACTTTGTTTGTTTCAAAGTGGAGCTCCTGGGTAAATATAACAGCCGCATGGGTCGATCTTCAACGTTAAGTAGTGCTTGCCGTGGTTGGTCGTGGATGGGTGATCATCATTTCATACCGAGTTTCCTCCGTGCCTCGGAAAGCACGTTAAGCTGTTGGTCCCGGCTCTCAATTGTAGATCAAGTCAGAGGCCCATGGGTGCCATAAAAAGGCTGACACCATGATAAGAACTTACCTCACGAACAGAACGAAAGAAAAAAAGAGAAAAAAAAATAGTGCGTGGAGTCCCTCCGCGCGGAAGAAGTGAAACTTCGTAATACTACACGCATGCGTTCGAGTGCCACGCATTCACTCTCGTTATTTTATTGAGCTTCTAAATAATATTTTATTGTTGTACACTTTTTATTACATAAGTTTATCAAGGTTATTCTACTCATAGAAATTGAGCAAAGGCTGGTCACACCGAAGAGTCGAATGTGATAAATTAATTTTAATATAAGGCTAAGTAATTTGATCTTAAAAAGCCAGTATTATTATATATTTTTAAGAATTGTTGCAGTCTCGATTTACAGTTATTTACAGTTACCATAACTTTTACATAAAATAGATAGGTAAGGTTCACAGAGAATAAGACATTAATAATCGAATATCATACTATTTATTTGTAATCAGAATACTTGGACATAATTTTAGCACATCAGCAAATAACAACAAAATCAAATAAAATTACTTAACTTTTATTCGGTATCCAATCACAATTTCTCCAACACTATAGATCACTTGATCCACCACACTTGTGTATTTTCCCGAGGTCCGTACAGCTCAAAAGTCGAATAAGAAGTGCCGCCATATTGGACGGTCGCTTGTTTTATAACATCGGTTCTCGTAAACAAGGTGGGGTGATCAGGTGACGACATAACTCAACAGCTGTTTTAAATAAACGTTAAAACACTTTAATGTTCAAAAGAGTTATTAAATATTAAATAATTCCTAAATTACATGATTGAATAGTAGTTTATATATTTAAATAATAGTAACATATATTAAAATGCATGGACAACTACAAATAAAAGCGATAGCTATTATTTAAAGTTGTTCTTAGAATTCACAACAAATAATTAATCATATTTTTTATGAATCTGAATTCAGTTCCTGTTATTATATGATTTACAAAAATAAACAAACAATTGTCATTGTCTCGATTGGATGTTTTGTCAAATTGAAGAATATTGACCAAAAATAGTAATCAGTTTGAAAATAATCTATCACGGCCATACTGAACTGTGCTTCGCTCTCGAAGTACAAGTTTCCAAAAAAAAAAACAAAGATCATGACGTGTCATAATTCCAATAGGAAGTCAGGTACGAACCCTCAATCATTATTCATTTGTATTATAGCCCCTGACCTTCACATGTTAGGGCTCTCACCTGCTGTACATGAGATCCAGACTAACAGCAGCATCAGTGACCGTCCAGCAGTAAGTAATATGTCTCTGACCTTTGCGTGTTAGGGCTCCCACCTGCTGTACATGAGATCCAGACCAACACCTAGCGCCAGGACTGTCCAGCAGTAAGTCATGTCTAATGTCAGCAGTCATAAATGTATAACCCTAAGTTAAGAAATATAAGTCATGATAAATCATTGGTAAGTAATATGTCTCTGACCTTTGCATGTTAGGGCTCCCACCTGCTGTACATGAGATCCAGACTAACACCTAGCGCCAGGACTGTCCAGCAGTAAGTCATGTCTAATGTCAGGAGTCATAAATATACATATAACCCTAAGTTAATAAATATAAGTCATTATTTTTATTCTTTGGGTATATATTTAAAGTCTCATTTATTAACTATAAATCCTCATTTGAGTGTAACTACTCAATATTGAGTTTGTATTATTAAATATACTTTGTTTAATTAAACTCTCCAGAGTGATGTAAACAAACAAGAGATCTTTATTTCATTCAATCGCAAACAAATCATCCAACAAACAATTTGTTTTTTAACAAATAAGGTAAAAGATAAGAGAATAGTAAACAATCAATTATATTTTGAGACCAATTCGTCCAACAACCAATATTGGTTAAATTACTTAAACACTAAAATATACTTAAAACATAAATGAATAAGCTATGAAGAACAATAAGTTTCTAAAAATAATCTATCACGGCCAACCGCCGTTGTTAACACCTACATAATTTGTTTATTAAGACTCTTCAAAAGCAACGTTTTGATCTAACCATTCACCAGGCCAATACCTTATCTTTTCTTTGGCGACAATAACATTTCTGAGGTTACCATGGCCCCTTAAAGAGAATCTGTCATTTGGTAGTAATTCAATGATTTCATACGGGCCTTTGAATTTAGGACCTAACTTATCATGGCGTCTATGTTCCTGACTAATGTAAACTATGTCTCCAAGATTGTATGATTTGTTGGTTCGTCTGGTAGTATCAAAACGTTCTTTAAATTTGTTTGCAACGTCTGTAAGACGTTGCTGAGCTAATTCACGATCGGCTTGCATATTAATTATTGGCTGTGTTGACTCATCTACAACATCAGCCAATCGAGCCTGTATAGAAGGAAGATATCCTTCTCTGCCTATCAACAGTCTAATTGGAGAAAACCCAGTGCTTTTTTGAATAGTGGTGTTAAGGGATTGTTGAACCTTCCAAAGTGCGTTTGGCCATTCTGGAAGATCAGTAACAGTTGTAGCCAACATATTGGTTACCGTGGCTACGTATCTCTCTACCTGCCCATTACTACGAGGAGTACCAGTAGATATCATATGATGTTCGATTCTCATTTCTTGGAAAAGTGACTGTACATGATTAGAGGTGAAGTTTGTCCCTCTATCAGTGACTACAAGACTTGGGGTACCAAACAGCGTAATATTTTCCCTTAATACAAGTAGTAATTCCTGGCCGTTTAGGGTCTTAAGGGGTCTAAGCATACAAAATTTTGTAAAACAGTCTATTATTAATAATATGTACTTATATCCGTCAACCGATTGTCTGAAGGGTCCGGTGCAATCCAGATGCAATGTGTGAAATGGAACAGATTTTTGAATTGGATGCAACATGCCTTGCTTTGGCCCAGAGTGACTTTTTCGTGAAGTGCAAATCAAACAATGTGTAATATATTTCTTTGTAAATGCTGCCATACCAGGAAACCAAAAATTATCTTTTATTTTATTAAGGGTCTTTTCATAACCCACGTGACAATTATCATCGTGATAAAGACGCAATAAACTAAGTCTGTAACCTCTGGGAACATACAATTTTGGCACTGCATCAGGACAAATTTTATAGTGAAGCAAGTTGTTGATTATTATGTATTGATTGGGATCCACCTCACCGATTTGTACTTTATTTATTATTGTCTGAGTCTCGTTGTCATCTCGTTGTGCAACCTCTAACCATGATGGTGGATTATTTTCATCATTAATAACATTAACTACCAAAGGAGCCACTGTTGTAAGTTTACTAGGATTGCGGCTGAGATAATCCACATGTCCTACATATTTTCCTTTTTTATAAACAATTTCAAATTGAAAATCCTGCATGTAAGTCCACCATCTGGCGACACGAGGTGACAAATCTCTCTTATTCATGGTTGGTTTAATGGCATTGCAATCTGTAATAATTGTGAAATGGATACCCAGCAAATACACTCTAAAATGTTGAAGAGCGTTATATATGGCAAGAGTCTCCAGGTCATAAGAACAATACCTAGACTCAGCAGGGGAAGTTCGTTTGCTAAAATATGCTACAACTTTATTCTGCCCTTCTACTTTTTGCATCAGGATGGCACCGTATCCCAATGAACTTGCATCAGTATGCAATTCAGTTTTTAGATTGGGGTCGAATATAGTTAACAAAGGTTTACCTATCAAACGGTTTATAACGTAATCTCTAGCTTCCTCCTGTTCTGGTCCCCATTCCCATTTTTGGTTACTCTTGGTGAGTTTTGTTATAGCAGAAGTTCGTGAAGCGAACTCTGGAATAAACCTTCTAAAATAGCTTGCCAGACCCATGAATTGCCGGACCTCCCTTACGGTAGCCGGAGTGGGGGAATTAGTAAGAGCTGAAACCTTATTACCGCTCGGCCTTACACCTTCTTCAGAAATGTGCCTACCCAGATACTCTATTTCTTTAACAAAGAATTTACATTTCTTTAAATTTACGGTGAAACCAGCAGAACTAAGGGCCTGGAGGGTCTGTTCTAAATATTTTAATCCATCTTCTTCAGTTTTGAATGGAATCAATAAATCGTCAATATAAACTAATAGAAACTTTAAATGTTGTACGGCTTTACTGATGGCCCTTTGGAATACGGATGGCCCATTACATATTCCAAATGGCATTTTCAGAAATTCGTAGTGGCCGTCTGGCGTTACAAATGCAGTATATTTTATTGAATTTTGAGCAACTGGAATTTGGTGGAAGCCATTTTTCATATCTATAGATATGTAATACTTTGCGTTACCCAATTTATCTATCTGGTCCTCGATGAGAGGGAGAGGGTACCTTTCTTTTTCTATAATTTTATTCAGTGCCCTGAAGTCTACGCACATCCTGTCACTTCCATCTTTCTTTTTGACGAGTAAAACAGGACTAGCGTAAGACGAGTCACTTTCCCTAATAATATTTTTCTTAATTAAATCTAGGACCATTTCTTTAACTTTCTCTCTCTCAACGGGGGCCAACCTATAAGGCCGGTAATATATTACTTCATCTCTTTTTACACGTAAACTCATTTCACCAGTTTTTACAGTACCAATATTGTCTGGTAACGGTAGAACAGACGAAAACTTGGCAAACAATGTTTTTATTTTTATTTGCAAATTGCAATCTAAATGATCTATTGCTCCACTCAACTGAGCTATTTCAGTATCTAAACAATTTAAGGCATGGCTCTTAACATTAGTTGGCCCACCAGAAGAACATATACGAGTCAGCTTACAACCAGAAGAGTCTAAGATCACCGCGATATCCGGGTATTGTACAGCATTTCTTCCAATCAGACAGTCATAGTAAACGTCTCTATCTCTAGCTACATGAAATTCGATCTCAAGACAGATATCGTCAAATTTCACAGGGGCAGTTACCAGAGCAGTTATATGTAATTTACCATTACCTATCCCTTCAAGAACCGACGAGTATGGTACAAAATTGCAACCTAAATGTCTAGCAATGGAATCTTTTATGACACTACAGCTTGCACCGGTATCTATAAGTGCCTTAATTATATTGCCCTTAATATCGACTTCGGTCAACTTCAAATTTGTCTGTGTGAGACAATTAACATCATTATCCTTGGTGGTAGATTTACCGACAGCCCGCTTTTTAAAGAAACAAGCAGACTCAACATGACCGGACTTCTTACAGTACGTACACTGAATAGACTTTGTTGGGGGACTAGGACTAACGCTAGCAGTTGCATCTACAGTCGCGGAACCTTGACGGGCTTCAAGATTTCTAAATTTGTAGCATTGACTCTTAACATGACCCGGCCTTTTACAAAACAAACAACGTTTTTCCTGTGAGTCGTCAGATTTAAAATGTTTGCTAGGTAGTTCACCCTCTCGTTTGTCAGTGGATTTACCAGCTGAATCTATTGGACGCTTTCTTGATATTTTTACATACGTCGTAAAAAGAGAGATCAGTTCGGCAGTAGTTTTTACACAACTATTGTAAGAAGCCATTTTAACATTAACGTCATGTATACCTCCACAAACAAGCTCGAGTAATTGATTTTCGGTGAAAGAAATCTTAGTATTTTTAAGTAACCTTAATTTTTCTCTGGCATATTCACAATATGAATCAGATAATTCTGAGGTAAGTAGTACAGCCTTGGTAAGTTTTTCGGTCAAGTTTCGTTTCTCCGGATACAGATCCTTAAGGGTCGTTCGAAAATTTTCCCAGGATCTTCCTTCCTCGGGTTCCCAAGTCTCGTACCACAATAAAGCAGAGCCCTTTAAGGCCTTACCTGCTTTCGCCACTGTCGTGATACTGCTCCATTCAAGATCCTTTGCAATTGAATCGATGGTGGCGCACCAGTTTTCGGCACCGTTATCATTCTTGGCAGGATCAAATGGTGGCAATACGACATCGTCCCCACGTTGTTTCACTGATACTGCATCGCGTATGGCTTTCAGCAAGCCCTCTATTGTTGCTGGATCCATCGCAAGCCACGCTCACAATCCCTGTACAAAAATCAAATATTAGTAGATGGTCCGTCAGGTTAGAATCCCACTTCTGATGATAAATTAATTTTAATATAAGGCTAAGTAATTTGATCTTAAAAAGCCAGTATTATTATATATTTTTAAGAATTGTTGCAGTCTCGATTTACAGTTATTTACAGTTACCATAACTTTTACATAAAATAGATAGGTAAGGTTCACAGAGAATAAGACATTAATAATCGAATATCATACTATTTATTTGTAATCAGAATACTTGGACATAATTTTAGCACATCAGCAAATAACAACAAAATCAAATAAAATTACTTAACTTTTATTCGGTATCCAATCACAATTTCTCCAACACTATAGATCACTTGATCCACCACACTTGTGTATTTTCCCGAGGTCCGTACAGCTCAAAAGTCGAATAAGAAGTGCCGCCATATTGGACGGTCGCTTGTTTTATAACATCGGTTCTCGTAAACAAGGTGGGGTGATCAGGTGACGACATAACTCAACAGCTGTTTTAAATAAACGTTAAAACACTTTAATGTTCAAAAGAGTTATTAAATATTAAATAATTCCTAAATTACATGATTGAATAGTAGTTTATATATTTAAATAATAGTAACATATATTAAAATGCATGGACAACTACAAATAAAAGCGATAGCTATTATTTAAAGTTGTTCTTAGAATTCACAACAAATAATTAATCATATTTTTTATGAATCTGAATTCAGTTCCTGTTATTATATGATTTACAAAAATAAACAAACAATTGTCATTGTCTCGATTGGATGTTTTGTCAAATTGAAGAATATTGACCAAAAATAGTAATCAGTTTGAAAATAATCTATCAAATGCATAACTGTTTGCACGCCATCTTGCGTACCTAGTAAAACTACGTAGTCACAAATCTTGTTATAGCGCCATCTCTTAGTGGGTAATAGAAAATGTTCCCCCTCCATGAAAACGTTAAACGCGTTGGAAGTCGCTTAAGAAGTTTCACTTCAAAAAGATTTTTCATCGATCTATGTACAAATTATCAAGAAGGAAAGTTAGTCGAATATCTTTGATGTGTCAGGCTATCCTAATTTATTTAAATCTTTTTGAGATTTATATTATATTAAAAGTTTTTTTTTATGTAAAACTTTACTTAGATCGGATGAGGCAGCATTAAACATACGTCACGCAATCTGTTAGGTTTAGACTTGAGAAAAACTTCCAATAACCACCAACACAATAAAATCAGAACCTAGCTAGCTCATCTCATTCCTAGCACAGCTTACCTCGCTCGCATTCCTTTCAAGCATAGTTCTCTAACACAGTGGAATTTCACTACAAAAGTTCGCAGCGGCCTGTGATCGTTTCTGTTCGTGTTAAAATCTATCTAATATTTCAAATTCTCGTGTCGCGGTGTTTGTTACTAAACTCCTCCGCAACGGCTTAATCTTAATGATTTAATTTTAATGATTTAGTTTTAATGATTAGCTTAATGATTTGTATGAAATTTTGTGTGCATATCGGGTAGGTCTGTGAGAGTGTATAACGTGAGGTCGACACACGGAAGCGCGATTAACGGTTGTGCGACAAAACTATACTGCGACTCAATATAGGTCGAATGCACGCTTGTGCGACGAACTGTAGCTCGACATCTCCCTAGTGCGATACACTGAAGATCGACATCACGGTGGTGCGACATGAATCTAGTGATAACTAAATCAAAGTCGGCTTATTTGAAAGTGGTTATGATAACAAGTTCTGAATCGGCCAACATCTATTTTTCATACCCCTAAAAACCATCAAAATTTCCAAACGAACGAAGGGCAGCAGCTAGTAGCTTATATATTCTGCAATTGATTCGAGTTACAGCGCCGGCGTAGACACAATGAAAGAGTATTTATTCAGGAGTCGTGGGTGCCTGAAATTACTGTTTCTTTGACCTGGTTGTCGCAAGGACAACTGAAGAGCGGGAGGTCTTTGCTCTAAAGTTACAACAAACAAGCTTTTAGTCAAAACATTTCTAAAACATAACATGACGCTTGTAATCCTCGAAAGGTATGGCAGAGTTGTGTCTGCGCCATTCTTGCGCCTGATGAATTTTTCATACTAATAAGTTACGCGTTCGAGTGATCCTACAAATCGTACATAAGTTTTTTACTCACACCCGCACACCATTGACTTTTTCACTTTTTTCTATTCTATTATCTGTACACGGGTGCGTCACCACGCAAAATTCCAATAAATTGTATAATTTACCAATTACGAATATTAAAGCTGTATATTTGAAGAAACTGAGGTTTTTAATAGTTAAAACTTCCAAATGTCCACTATCAGACAGTTGTATCTAATAGTACCCACATTTCACCAGTTATGTTTAAGTCCCATTTAATAGGGGGTGAGCCTATTGCCATCAAATGGGCGCAAATCCAGAGTCCGTGGCTGTTACTGTGAAATTCCTGGTAGAAACGCCCAATAACAATTCCCTCGATAGAGATATTACCATTCTTGAGAACTGGGTCGGGCGCATACTTATATTATGGCACTTTTGGGTAAGTAATATTATAATATGATATAATTACAAAACCTCTAATATATACAAGATACTAGCTGTCCCGCGCAACTTCGTCTGCATCCAATTTTCCCCGTTTTCGCAACATTTTTCATTGCTGTTCCACCCCTATTGGTCGTAGCGTGATGATATATAGCCTATGTCCTTCCCAAGGTTGAAATCTATCTTCTTGCCAAATTTCATTAAGATCCAATCAGCCGTTTAGTCGTGAAAAGGTAACAAACAAACAAACAAACAAACAGAGTGACATTCGCATTTATAATATTAGTATGGAAGTATGGAAGTATGGATAGTATGGATAACAACTGAATCTATAATTTTATTCGATATAATGATCAGTTAATATAATAAACGATTTATATAATTTTAAAATAACTATTTTTTATAAGCATAACATACATTGAATATAGAATCGTTTGAAATACCAGTCAAAAGACATAAAACCTATTTAGTCTAATGTGATAAAACGCCCAGTAAAAAACACAAAGCAAGCTTGCAGCATGCAAGTATGCAATTCTGTGTAAGACTGGCTGTCAGACTTTCGGGCCACTGACCTGTAACGACTGTCAAAGCCGTTGGTCCCGGCTATCATTTGTAGATCTTTATCTACAAATGATAGCCGGGACCAACGGCCATACGTGTACGGGAAACTCGGCAAGTATTGGGTTTCATCCACGAACCAACCTAGTTTAGCACGGCTTAACCAAAACATCGACCCGACCGGCTGTTATAATCTAAACCACCGGCTAGCGATAAATATCGTTAACAACGGCGAGTTTTTGGTACTAGCTCATATTCATTTGTTTTGCCAGTTAAGCGTTTACTATAGTATGAAAAACGACTGGAACTTTTATAGCACGAAGTTTCCGAGCTATTGCAAACTCCAATCGTATTGAATGCAGCTGCACAAACGATAAAATAGCTTTTATTCTGGCAATTCTTTGAACTCGTGGCTGCACAAGTATTGATTGTGCCGAAGTATTTTTGAAACTGAAGTCTCTGCTTCGACGCCAGTATGATCGATTTAGATAGACTGCGGAATTTTTTCAACTATCTGTACAGAGTCAAAATCGGCTTCATTTGTTTTGTTAGGCCCTCGCCATGGGTGCGCCAAAGTTCACCTAAATTTTCAACTCCGATAATTGGAAATCCGAAAATGTTCTTCCTAACATTTTTCATCCTAACAATCACAATTCCTAACTACTCTGTCTGTAATGTTCATAATTCCGAAGCATTCAACTTTATAATGTCTGTAGCAATAAACATCTATTATACTTTTATTTGTTTTCCTATATTTTCTCGACATAACCATCTTTTACACTATTATTCAAAGTCATATCTTTTTTGTTTAGATTTATTTTTTATTAATTAAAGCGTCTTCTTTAATTTTATTTATAGCGGTGTGTACCTGCAAAGATGTCCATAGGTTAGGTCAGGTTAGAACTGTGACCAAGTACTACCTTGAAATTGGTCGCGAAAGGAGACGGGCGAGACTACATGTATTTTGGGACCCACTCTTAGAGGTAGCATTCACTATAGCAACTTATACATAGTTGTAAAACGACTAAAGACTATCAGAAAAGTAAATGGAAAGTAAGACAGAAAAGTTGGGAGAAAAGAGATATACGTCTATTTACAAGATAACCTAAAAATCTTACGACTAAGGTTTTTAACAGTGGAATATCTCCGTAATTAAGATTAATCAAAATATAATAATACTTAAGACGACTCATAAAGGAAGATTCGAACTACTGTATTTCCCTCGCAGTTTTAGTTCTGACTTTACGTGTTTTGCTTCTTGTCATAAGCCAAAACCAGAATTTTTACTTCATTGCCTGTACCTAATTGATGAATCATAAAACTACTAGACTGCAGCTAGAGACTAAACTGATTACCAACCCTGTAATTAGTTCAATCACTATTAAAATTATGTCGTTACGATTTTGATCTATAAGCGAATTATAGTCAAGTAAAACGATTCTTATTACGCTGAGACAAGATAATATTGTTTTACATAAATTATAACAGCCAGAGCTGACTAGCTATGTACAGCTATTGAAAAGCAGGGTTTGTTGAATAAAAAAAGTATGAGTAATAAATCTTATTTTTTGGTATTTTTACACAGTTTTTGTTTTATGCAACACAGACGTTACGATGGCCAAGTTGCTGTCGGGTTTCATTTTCAGGGTCGCAGCTTATCAGCCCCCAGCATGAGTGACAAAGGTAGTCGTCTCCTGTTATCTGGAATTAATTAATTATGTTAAAATAAATAAATTCACCTATAATGTAATAAACATAAAGAGTTCCATAAGTAACAAAAGAAAAACAGAAATGTCGAAAGATAATATAGAGGTCGAAGACCTCTGATACCTGTGGAGGGGTATATAAATATTAGGTATAAATATTTCATGATAAAATGCGACAGCCACTCATCTTCTATTTTGATGACTGAAAGATCTCAGTAAAATACACTACTGCTACCTCGGCCAGTCTTATACTGCATACTGTTTTAGTCCGATAAAGTATAGGGCAACAGTAAGAATGAGCCTAATATAAGATTACAACAGTATGTATTTTTATATATAAAAGCTAAACGAATCTCAGTTTGTTGTTCAGATAGATATCTTAAATAAGTTCTTAACTTATGATATAAATACATGTTTTTTTACAAATATACTTACATCACGTGGATACACCCATCTCTGAACTTTTTCAAAGCCCTGAGCACCTTCATCAAAGAGACGACACCTCCGTAAGAGTGTAAGTCGTAAGGGAAGAAGAAATTAACGCAACGCATGTTTGTGGTTAAAATCAAAGTCCAAATCAAAAACAACTCATTGTCCAATATCCAGAGAAGAATGCGGTAGGTAGTCTATGACAGGGTGCATTATCTTCAGTTCAAGATGTAAAGGCCAAGTCGTCGGGAATCTACAAAATCGCAATGATAAACATAAAATCCCAGACAAAAATACAAACATAACGATGGACTAGATCATCACAGATCTGACAATGACAGTAGTGACGGGACTCAATCAATCATCATTGATACCGTTCCTTTATAAGAAATACTATAAAATCGCCATTGTTCCATTTTTATTAAATGCTTTTGCATTGTTAATTGGCGTTTTAATATCAGGTTTGCATGTTATTTTTTATGAATTTTTGACATAATAGAATGTATAAAAACTAAGAGAAAGAGCCATTTGTAGTAAGAAAACCCTTGAGCAAAAACACATGTCATTGGATTGGAAGGTAATCGGAAAAAAGTTGCGTTTTGTAATTGCACGACTACTTAATTTTAGTAAATTGAAAATATTTATAGCTTTTGATTCCCGAGTCCTAAAAATTCAATATTTTAAAAATAAATATCTCATAAAACTGTAGTTATAATTATTTTATATTTACACTGGAACGGAGTTTAGTTAATTTTTAGATTCTTTGGGTCCATTTTCGCCAGCCTTCTTTTTCTAAGTATTTTTTTCATAGTGGGGGCACTATAACTATCATCTTCTACCCACATATATATGTTTTATTACACATGGTAAATGTTTCTTTCTGAGTATGAGTGAATATATTATGGTAATTATGTTTAAGGATAAAAGCGTTATGATAAAAAACAGTAGGAGTTTAAATATATTTACATTAATGATAGTATTAATTAAAATTTTCGGAAATATGAGTGTTATGAACATCGCCGGTAGCACGACAAATAGTATGAATTAAAAACTTTAGGATGAAAAATTTTAGGAAGAGTGATCATTCGGATTACAAATCATTAGGAAGAACAATTTCGGGTAAAGAACTTTAGGTGAGCCAATATGGACCGCTCGCCATAATAAGGCCTGAAGAGCAGTGGTGGCCCAGTGGTTGCACCGACTCACGAGCGTGGGTTCGAACCCGGGCAGGCGCATTACTTTGTGTAATTTATTTCATCACCTGCTCTCAAAAACGGTAAAGGAAAACATCGTGAGGAAACCAACATGTCCTAGAACAAAAAATCGAAGACATGTGACATCTACCAACCCGCACTGGATCCGCATGGTGGATTACAGCCCACTCCCTTTCATAGAGAGGCGGCCTGTGTCCCAGCAGTGGGAACATTATAGGCTGATGATGATGATGATACTAAGGCCTCGCAAAAACGAGTATAGATTGAGAATAGTGATATGACATATACACCGCATATAGATAGATAACATTTTCAAAATGAGTTAACGAGAGAATACCAACTATGTTAATACACGGTGTAAATCACCTCATCACGAAGCCGTCAACCAAGCATTCTGTACATGAAACTAAGTAACTTTACGCAAAAATTATTGCTGGGGAACGACTTTTTTTTTGGGGGTGTAAAATCATGTTTTGTGGTAGAACTCAATGTAACGCACTCAAAACATTGTGCTGATGGACGGATTGAATAGTACGGGGGTCGTGGAAGTGTTTAAAGTAAAAATCTTATATTAAAAACTTGTTTTAAAAAAAATGCTTGTCAAAAAGTTGGAACTTTTGACCCCTAATATCTCCGTAACTAGAAGGTTCCCAGGTATGGTGTAGAACAAAAAAAATATCGCAATGACAGGGAGAACCAGTGCCTTTCGGCTTCGTTAAGAGGTGTTTTACACCCTTTATACTGGCAGACCTGGAAGTCTTTAAATGGACTCCGGACACCAGGTTGGCCGAAGCAAGGAAAACCTGATTAGGTTTAGGTTTATTAATGACTCTGCCCTCGAGTGTAAATGTGATGCTGTTCCACAAACGATGGGGCACTTATTATCGTGTCCTGCTGTTTGTTCATTACACGAACTGATGGACGCTGATTGCCATCGACACGCTAAGTAGAATAGATACAGATGTCGTTGTGAATTAAACAGACGTGAACATATTTTGACACAATCTTACAATTTGAATCTTTGGATCTAGTACAAGCATAAAACAAAGCCCCCGACGCAACGACGACGCTTGGTTTTTTTTTTTTTTTTTTTTTTTAGTTTTTTTTCGGGGGTTTTCATCATTAGCCTATTATATTGTTCCCACTGCTGGGACTCAGACCTCCTCTCTTGAGAGGGTGTGGGCTGTAATCAACCACGCGGGTCCAGTGCGGGTTGGTAGATGTCACATGTCTTCGAATTTTTAGTTCCAGGACATGCCGTTTTCCTCACGATGTGTAAGGAAAACAAAACCGCTTTTGAGAGCAGAGGTGATGAAATAAATTACACAAAGTAATGCGCCTGCCTGGGTTCGAACCCACGGCTTACTGTTCGTAAGTCGGGGCTGCCACCACTGGGCCACCACTGCTCTCGGTTTTGAGAGGGTGTGAGCCATGTTGGTATGAGTCAAGATTATCGTTCCCGTCTTCGCCGTGGTCTGCCACAACGACCCCTCGAGCTCTTTGAAACTCGCCCGTTAAACAGAATTTAGTAAGACTGAAAGCTGACCCCGACAAAGTTACTGAAAGGCTGGACTGGTGGCCTACCATGACATCTTAGAACATTATTGTTTTACTCATTTTCCAGTGTGGGAAAGAGATGGCGCTAGACATCCTGTATGGCTCCGTCTCTTTCCCACACTGGCATAAGAGTAAAAAAATACTGCTTTAAGACGTCATGGTAGACCAGCAGATGTGATAATGAACTGTTTAAAAACATTCTTGCTACATTCCCAAAACTTATCGTTACACAAAAATTGCCTTGTTATGAACAGGGTGAAGTTATTTCCGTAAAGTTAAGGAATTCCTTTGACTTGACTACTGAACGAAAAGCGTAAATTGGGATTATTCCGATCTGTCACCCCGTTTTGTCCCCTTAGGGGGACAGATCGGAAAAAAAAGTTTGATCTGTCCCCCAGTTAGCAATGAGGGGACAGTTCGAACTTTATTCACTCCTTAATGGTTTCATCTGTCCCCCTATCAGTGATAGGGGGACAGATAAAACTTTTTATTCCTGTTTGTCCCCCATAGTATTTTAATTAATTCTTAAAAGTAATGCTACACGTTATAAGCTTACTTTTAAGAATTAAATAAAAGATTAGTGTTTGGATTATTATAACGACTTGTATTTAAATAAATTATAAATATTTCTTTTGTTTCTGTATCGATCAGAACTAACGGTTCTCGGTACTCCTTAACGGTTTCATCTGTCCCCCTATCACTGATAGGGAACAGACGAAACTTTTTATTCCTGTTTGTCCCCCACAGAATTTAATATATTAATTCTTAAAAGTCATGCCACACTTGCTAACAATTTCCAAAAGTCTTATTGTGTGTAGTGCACATTCTATATGAACTTACCTCTGTCTGTAATTTCGTCTCAGTTTAATGATACTATGCAATAGTTCGATTGAAAACTACATACTTGGTAATATAAACACTTCACTCAAATTAATTATAACGAACAATTTAACACTGATGTCTCACCTTCAAAAATGGTAAATCTGCACTAGTTCTCTTAGTAATGCGCATCATTGCGGCTGCCCATAAGGCCCCATGAGTAAGAAAGAGAGAGAGAACCGAATTTTTTTGCTTGTTTTGAAATCTATTGTTTACTTGCACTGAGTAAATTCCCGGAAGAGCCAGCTTTTTTGGAAACAATAATGGAGTGCAAGTAATTCCCTACCATATTTTATAAATCTATAAGTTGTTATCGCAAAATAAGTTTTGATATTAAAGTACTGACATACAAAGCACAGACAGAAATTTTATTTTGTTTGATAACTCTTACAGGAATGAAAACGTCAAAACTTGAATTTATTTATGTTGGCAACACCAAGTAAAGCTACTGAGAGTGGCGGTGAGGGAAGAGGGGCCGAGATGACGCCGGTGGACACGGCGGGAGGATCGCCCCTTTTCAGCGACCGACCTCGACGCGAACGCTTGTGCTGTGCTTACCTTTACTTAATTTTGATATAATAAGTTGATTGTCTAAATTTATGGTTTTAATATACACAAGTTATATATCTAGTTTGTTTTGCTTTAACAGCCTTAAATAGTAGAATACCTACATAAAGTTAACATCAGAAGTGTGCTAAATACCTAGTATTTAACCCAGCCCACATAATGGGGAAAACAAGCAAAAGTAAACGCAAGCATAAAGCCAAACGCGCTAGACACACGTCAAGTAGCAGCAGCTCAAGCACAGAAAGCAGCAGCAGTGGCACGGAGACGCCGCCACTGCCGTCGCGATCTCGAAAGAGGGTAAAGTCAACAACGACTGTGAGTACAAATTTGAATACCCTCCATAATATGATACCTGATTTTGAACCTTTGAATGATAATGTTACCTCATGGCTGAATGTAATCGAATCTTATGCATCAACTTTTAAATGGTCTGATAGTATCGTTCGTTATCAAGCTCTTAACAAGCTCAAAGGTTCCGCTAAAACGTGGTACGAGTCTATATTACGTAATGATCACATGTGGACGGCTTGGTTATGGAAAGACTGGAAAGAACGGATTTCTATAACGTTCAAAGTCAAAAGGAATATGTTTGAATTATTGCGAGAAATTATTGACCGAAAACCCGTCGATAATCAATCCTTATACGATTTCTTTTTTGAACAAAAGGCAAAAATTGATAATTTGTGTTTAAATTTCTCCGAAAATGATATTATTTCTATTATACTAGGAAATATAGGCGATAATAATATTACAGCATCTGTCGAAGCTAGTAATTTTAAATCATGTGATAGTTTGGCGGGCTTTCTGCATAGTCGTGTCTATAAACCCAAAATAGCTCGGCAAGCAGTCAATCATAGTGGATCAAGTAATCGTGAAGTAAATATCAAAGGCGCAACGACAAATAATGTTCCCCAAACCGTAACGTCTGTTCCACTACCCACAAGTTCGTCAAATCAAAACAACACTAATGCATCATTAGGTCGTAAATTAATAGAATGTTACAATTGTGGCGGTAATCACAAAAGAATTCAGTGCACAGTTAAATGTGAATATTGCGGTAAAAAAGGGCATTCGGAAAGTTCTTGTTACCATAAAAAGAATGCGAAGGTAGAAAAATCAAATTCCACCACAGATAAACAGGAAACAAAATTCGTGCAGCAAATAAATACCAAAGATAAATTTTGTAAGAAAATAAGTATTTGTGGTCTCACACACGAAGCGTTTATAGATACAGGCAGTAGTTGTTCGATAATAAGGTCTGATTTCGCTAAGAAATATAATAATTTTGAGATAACTCAACTACCCTCTCCTGTGATTTTGCAAGGGTTTTCGAAGGATAATGTTAAAACAGTGACAAAGAAGGTTCGAGTGAATATCAAGTTAGATTCGGCTTGCATTAATGATATAGAAATGTATGTTCTCGACGAATTATCTGGTTGTGACGTGTTGATTGGTCGTAACGTAACAGAAAGATCTGATTTGATGTATACTCGAATAGGCGATACACTGACATTTCAAAATGTCACTGATCTAGAGAACATTTGTAGTATGGTAGACGAATCACTTCTAAACTTGGATACTGGTTCGCGTAGTAACGAACTAATGTTACTATTAAATAAATATAGGCAGTGCATAGCCTCAACTATAGGACAATTGGGTAAAGTAGAAGGTCATGAGATGGTTATTAATGTGAGTGATGATAAACCAGTTCAATTTAGGCCATATAGAACGTGTAATTCAGATAGAATCATTATCAGGGAGATGGTAAATGAACTTTTAGAGAACGGTATCATACAAGAGAGTAAATCATCATACGCTAGCCCGGTTTTACTTGTTAATAAAAAGAACGGTGAGAAAAGATTGTGTATTGACTACAGAGCTTTAAATAAATTAACCATAAAAGATAAATACCCAATGCCACGGATAGAGGATTTAATTGACAGACTTCAAGGTTGTACATTTTTCTCTTGTTTTTATTTAAAAAGTGGGTATTATCAAATTAAAATGGCCCAGGCGTCTATCCATAAGACAGCTTTCATAACGGAAGACGGGCATTATGAATTTTTGCGAATGCCGTTCGGCTTGGCCAATGCCCCTTCGTGTTTCCAACAAATGATGGATAAAGTGATAGGTAACATGAGATTCGGTAATATCATTAATTATCTTGACGATACTTTGCTTATAAGTAAAACGGCGGAAGATAACTTAATTCTTATTGAAAAGGTACTCCGCATTTTTAAGGAAAACGGTCTAACAATTAATTTAAAAAAAATGTCATTTTCTCAAAAGAGAAATAGAGTTTTTAGGGTACCGAGTAAATTTCGAAGGTCTCAAACCTAGCAAAAATAAAGTTAAAGCAGTAAAAGAATTCCCTACCCCCAAAACGGTTCACCAACTTCGTCAATTCCTAGGCCTTATTAGCTATTTTCGTAAATTTATTAAGAATTGTGCCGTGCTTTCTAGTCCTCTTACTAAATTGTTAAAAAAAGATATCCCATGGCAATGGACTTCCGAACATGATAATGCTTTTTTGGTTTTGAAAGACGCTCTTATCTCTGACAATGTTTTAATAGTTTATGACCCCAATAAACAAAATGTACTGTACACGGACGCAAGTAGAGACGGAATCGCTGGTATCTTGATGCAAGTTACCGATCACGGTGAGAAGCCAGTACATTTTTATAGCCGTCAGACTACAGAAGGTGAAAAGAAATATCACTCGTTTGAACTAGAATTATTGGCTATCGTACAATCGTTAGAAAAGTTTAGGCATTATCTACTAGGCACTCATTTTCGTATAGTGACGGATTGTAATGCAGTACGTTACGCACTGACAAAAAAAGATATAATTCCCAGAATATCTCGGTGGGTTTTGTCTACACAAGAGTACTCGTTTGACATTGTTCATAGAGAAGGTAGTCGGATGCAACATGTGGACGCTTTAAGCAGGAATCCATTGGATTCTGGAGAAAAATCGGAGGCTGAGGTAGTTATGTCCATAACCGAAGCCGACTGGTTGCTTTCTGTTCAGTTGCAAGACCCTCGTATAAAAAACATTCGAGAAACCTTAGCATTAGGTGAAGTGTACAAAAACAAAGAAATATTTGATAAATATGAGCTCCTAGGTAATAAAGTTTACCGACGTACCAGTCAAGGTCGTCGTTGGGTCGTGCCTAAAAAGTGTATATGGCAAATCATTAAATACAACCACGATGACGTTGGTCATTTTTCAGTTGACAAGACGGTAGAAAGAATATCATGTAGATATTGGTTTACACGCTTACGACATATAGTAAAAAAATATATTAAAAATTGTTTGCACTGTGTCTTCTATAAGTGTAAGGGCGGGCCAAAAGAAGGCGAGTTACATTCGATACCAAAATATGCGCAGCCGTTTCACACCCTACACCTAGACCATCTGGGACCTTTTGTCACTACGCAAAATAACAATAAATATTTGCTAGTTATAGTAGATTCTTTTACAAAATTTGTATTCATTACGGCGGTACCTAATACAGAGTCTAGTAATGTAATCAATGAACTAGGAAATATTTCCAAAATATTTGGTAACCCTCGGAGACTTATCACAGATGCTGGATCGGCTTTTACATCTAAAATGTTTGATAAATTTTGTATTTCTAAAAATATTAGGTTACACACGATCGCTACGGGCATGCCCCGATCTAACGGCCAAGTCGAAAGATTTAATAAGACTATATTAGAATCTATGAAAACTATGGGAGCTAATTTAGATGAGGATCATTGGGATAAATGTATACCGCCATTACAACAAGCTATAAACAGTACTTACCACAAAACAATAAAAGCTGTCCCTTGTGAAGTGTTTTTGGGCTATAGACTGCGTACAGATAGTGACAGTTTAGGACCTGAGCTAGGAGACGTTGATGGCCATACTATTGACGTGACCAAATTACGTAAAGATGCATCTGAGAATATAAATAAGAATGCAATATCGCAGAAAAAACGATTCGATCTAAGCCGCACCAAAGCAAAATTGTATCACGAGGGTGATCTAGTACTCGTTAAAATCCAAAGTCAAACTAACGATGGGCGGAGCAAGAAGCTACTACCAACATTCAAGGGCCCGTTTCAAATAAAGAAATACGTAGGACAAGACAGGTATCAAATAGAAGATATGAGAGGAAGTCAAAGGTCAAAAAAAAAATATGAAGGAGTGGCCGCTGCGGAGAATATCAAACCATGGATCAAAATCGATAATTGGTCTATAGAGTAGGACGCGTGTTGGCAAGGTACATGATTTATACACTTATTTACAGATACCTCTTATTATGTTATAAGCTTATGTGAAATAGGGTAAACTATAAATGAGTATGTGTGCTGGTTTGCCAGAAACAGTGTTCACTATCCAGGGTAGAAGTGGTGTGCTGAAGCAGTTACTGCCTAAGACTAAAGGAGTAAACTGGAACAGGCACTTCTTCGGACTAAAGGAGTGAACAGCTGGTTTACAGAGTTTTTCTAAGCCTAAAGACAATAAGCTGTAAGTTGGGCAAATCAGTACTATAAGGAGACAGTGAATCTGTTTCGCAGTTTCCTAAGCCTAAAGGAGACTTTGATAAAGTTCACTGATTAAAGGCAACACAAGTTCAAAATTTCTAGAATACTTTCTAATACTTGTGTTTTATTTCTAGATGTATTGATACCGGTCTGCAAAGATCGGTATTGGTTGGAGCGTGCCTGAGGACATGCACGATGCAGGAGGGCCGTGTTGGCAACACCAAGTAAAGCTACTGAGAGTGGCGGTGAGGGAAGAGGGGCCGAGATGACGCCGGTGGACACGGCGGGAGGATCGCCCCTTTTCAGCGACCGACCTCGACGCGAACGCTTGTGCTGTGCTTACCTTTACTTAATTTTGATATAATAAGTTGATTGTCTAAATTTATGGTTTTAATATACACAAGTTATATATCTAGTTTGTTTTGCTTTAACAGCCTTAAATAGTAGAATACCTACATAAAGTTAACATTTACTTCATTGCTGATTAATACAGAATTACCTTAAAAGAAGCTGCGATTTTATCTAAACACGTTAAATTTTCTTATTAGGAACATTTCCTCATCTAAAAGTTAACATTATTGTTAGTAAAAATTAACATTTGTAATATGAAGTCAAATCAGAGGACTGATTGTTATAATACTTATTATACCTGGAATACCTACTACGTGATTTATGGGAGTGTGACTGATCGATACAGAAACAAAAGAAATATTTATAATTTATTTAAATACAGATCGTTATAATAATCCAAACCACTAATCTTTTATTTAATTCTTAAAAGTAAGCTTATAACGTGTAGCATTACTTTTAAGAATTAATTTAAATTCTATGGGGGACAAACAGGAATAAAAAGTTTTATCTGTCCCCCTATCACTGATAGGGGGACAGATGAAACCGTTAAGGAGTGAATAAAGTTCGAACTGTCCCCTCATTGGTAACAGGGGGACAGATCAAACTTTTTTTTCCGATCTGTCCCCTTAGGGGGACAAAGCGGGGTGACAGATCGGAATAATCCGTCACAAAATGTGCACAGTGCGTATCGGGTGTCGACACGTTGCGTCGCGTCGCGTGTTAATAATGTGTTTCCGTCTTAATCAAATAAAATTACGGTACCTAGTTTCCTATTAAAAAACGCTGATTTTTTTTGGTTGTTCAAGTTTGTCAGTTTTTTAAGAATAACCCCCTTAACGTGTTTTAACTTTTTAATTTAATTTTTATTTCATGCTTTTTAAACTTATTTTTTTTTTTGACTTGTTTGTACCACTCCTGGGCATAGGTCTCCTCCCATTCCTTCCACTTTTCTCGGGGTAGTGTCTCTTCTCGCTCATTTACGAAAACGAGAAAACTTATAAATTTAAAAAATAAAACTGGGCTTTTAGGGGGGAGGGGAGATATGCAGCCTACGCTCCTGGCGATGCCCATGGTGACAAGTGATAAGAATTCAAATTTCGAATCAACCAGACCCGTAAAAGTTGTTTACATCCCTTCATCAACTAGAAAAGAAGTGATGAGCTTCAAACGGCTGAGTAGATTTTCTCGAAACATAGCTAAAAACACTTTCGATTAAATTACCTTTCAAACGACACCAATTTCATCAAAATCCATTCATCCGTTTAGGAGCTACGAAGTCACAGGCAGACACACAGATACACACGTCAAACGTATAACACCCCTCTTTTTTGGTCGGGGGTTAAAAACATTATGGGAAAAACGAGATTGTTTGTATGTGTGGAAGCGCGGTTAAAACACGGGTGGTTCACACTTACCGATTTGCGTAAATAAGAAAAAAAAACCTACCCATTTTATTATTGATTCGGGACGAGAATCAGTAGCATAGTTACCTCCTTGAATTGGACGAGAATGCAAAACAACACCTTGTATTATTATGGAGAAGAAATGCTGATAAAATGTATCTTTGGTAAAGTTGTTTGCTATCATGAGTACAATCATGTGTTTAAGTATCGGTCACTAATTACCAGTCACCCTAAATAATTTAAGCGATAATGGTATCTCAATCGGCATAACAACCAAATTGCTAAAGGATAGTAATTGTATTATCCGTTATATTGTTGGAGTTCCACGAACCCGAAAAGCTTTGCTCCCACATCAAATCACACCTCAGCTTATTGTGCGAATCCCCAGTCTGTGGAATTCACTGCTAGTTTATTTTTTTTTTGTTTTTATTAATAGCATCTCGCAGTTCAACCTATGAGGTTGTCGTCTGCTTAACCGGACTATCCTGTGGATGCCTTGAGAGTAAGGCCTCCAGCCAGGGCATAATAACTTACAAACTAAGCGACTACACGCTAAGGGCACCCCCTGTGGGGTACGAGCCTCGGCTTAGGGCGTCACTGGGGGAGGACTGGAGACAGACTGCATCTGAATGATATCATTATTTAGGGACTGATTTAAACTGGCACAGCATCGCGGGCTGGCTCGAGCAAGGGTCGGGGAGGGCAAGGACCGGGACGTCGCAACTCACCTCGACGGCGAGGTCGGAAAGACGGCGGTTTGCGTCTGAACTTTTTAAGAGTACTAGTCTCTTTGCTACTTTCCTGGAGGAGGGTGATAGCATCATCGGGGGTGCCTGCCAGCTGCTCTGTTCCTTGATCATTATAATCTGAATCTCTTCATATTTCGTGTGAATTGGTTCCTTCTAGGCAAGCGTGCTCCACCCTAGGCCGCATCATCGCTTCACGTAGCCAAACGCAAGCCTATTCAGTATAAAACAAAATATTCTTCGTTTCAATTTACGTTTACGTCGCGAGTTCTAAGGCCTTTTTGCTCAGAAACAGATTTGGTTTTAAAACTACGTTTGTGAAAGGATTTGTATGAAATCTGTCAGCTAGAAATTGAGTTACAAAACTGAACTTTTTAGAATTTGGTTTAGGTGTAGTCTGAAGAATATAAGAAGATATATTATCTATACATAAATAAATTAAATTGAAGTGTCTGTTTGTAATATTAAAATAACCGCCTTTTACTACATGTATATGAATGTATATATACGGTACATAAACCAAAACAATTTCTTTAACAATTTTTGTCTGTCTTCTGTTTGTCCCGGCTAATCTCTGGAACGGCTGGACCGATTCTGACGGGACTTTCACTGGCAGATAGCTGATGTAATAAGGAGTAACTAAAGCTACTTTTATTTTAGAAAAAATCTAATTCCACGCAGACAAACTCGCGGGCACAGCTAGTTGTAACTAAAAACACTAACCTTGGTCAAAAGCTAAAGTGTTGCCATACATACCTTGCAGCGTGGCAATACCCCCAGTCTCTTGGGCACATTACCAGCTGACAGCGTTGAGGTTTTTTTTTGTGAACAGCATCTCGCAGTTCAACCTAGGAGGTTGGCGTCTGCTTAACCGGACGGCCAGCGTTGAGGATTTTCATATACCCTTTTGTAGTTTGTTGTTAGTTTTATTTAATATGCAATTTATAATTGTAATAATGTTTATTATGTATAACTAGCTGTCCCGCGCAACTTCGTGTGCGTCACTTTTTCCCCGTTTTCGCAACATTTTTCATTGCTGCTCCGCTCCTATTGGTCGTAGCGTGATGATATAAAGCCTGTATCTTTCCTCAGGTTGAAATCTATCTTCTTGCCAAATTTCATTAAGATCCGATCAGCCGTTTAGTCGTGAAAAGGTAACAAACAAACTTACTTTCGCATTAATAATATTAGTTAGGATATGTAGGTGTAGGTGTTTAACAAAGACAAATAAAATAATATCTGCTGCGAAACTGAAAATAATTGTTGTTTTATTTTTGTTTCAGAATCAATGGATGACTCCTGAAATCGGTGAGTACCTACGTTTATTTTAATAAACGGATTAAGGTTCCAAAATTGTTAACAAAATCCAACATAATATTTTAATCGCACGAAGTCACAAGCAAAAGCCAGTAAATAATTAAAAATTAATAATTCACGAGACAAACAGGTCCTGACACTGAAATGGAAATGGTCAGGACATATTCAGAGAGTTACGGATGAAAGATGGTCACAAATTATTACAAATTGGTATCCAATCAGCAAAAAAAGAAGGAAGGGTAGACCATGTAAAAGATGGAGTGACGACATCGTACAAACAGCTGGAAACTTATGGCCCGGACTGGCAAAAGACAGAGTCAGCTGGAACAGTTTGGAGGAGGCTTTCATCGCAAAAGGCGGCCCTTACACTTAACAATACTAATCTTATCTTAAGTATAAACACTAACAGCACTAACAAATAAATAAATAAGTACACAACACATTAGATATTAGATACAAACTAAATGTAAGGGATAAATAAAGCTAAATAAATAAATAAATTCAAGAGACATAAACAAAAAAAAATATTACACTCTCTTTAGCATCCACCGCAGTCGGTTTATAAGAGATTCAGGTCATCATCTGCCTAGCCTTTTCCCAAACTATCTTGGGGTCAGCTTCTAGTCTAACCGGATGCAGCTGAGTACCAGTATTTTACATGAAGCGACTGACTATCTGATCACCACAACCAAGTAACTGAGTAATACGATTACCCTGGTTAGGTTAGATGTCAGACTTTCGGCTTCTGACTACTCGTAACGACTGTCAATGATCTACAAATGACAGCCGGGAACAACGGCTTAACGTGCTTTCCGAGGCACGGAAGAAACTCGGTATGTAATTATGGTCACCCATCCACGGACCAACCTCGGCAAGCACGGCTTAACCTTAAAGATCAACCCGTGTGGCTGTTAAGGCCACGAGCACCTCCTAAGAGATATAAAAGTTTAAAGTACAATATGGCCGAAGATTTTCTCGTTTCACCTAGTAGCGTGCGAGAATCTGTCAAACTTACAACGTATGTGTAGTGATGGATGACATAAATAAGACATTTATCGATAAAGTGCTACTTTTGGGAAAAAACATGTGTGTCGGAACATAATTGATAATGTGTCAGTATCTGACACATTATCAATTATTACGGAGGGCAGTGACCTCCTTCCTCAAATTTTATTAACTAGCACTTCGCCCGCGTATTCGTTCGCGTAAATTGTGATATGATATATATATATGCCTATATTACTCGGTAAAGATTTTCTTTCTAATGGTGAAAGAATTTTAAAAATCAGTCGAGTAGTTTTTGAGTTAAATCGTAACAAACAAACACTCAATTTTTTTCTTTATAATTTTAGTTTAGACTAGCGTATGCCCGCGGCATCGCACGCGTTTAGTTCGGTTATTGTCCCACTTGATTGTACTACCCGGATAAATATGTGCATATCCTATGTGTTAATCCAGGTTATAAACTACCAGTGTGCCAAATTTCATCCAAATCTGTTCAATAGTTTTTGCGTGAAAGACTAACAAACATACATAAAGAGCGAATGCGAAAGTTTGTGAGAACAAACTTTTAAATCAGAATCTTGTTACAAAACCTTGGTTACATCATTCATTTAGAGATGGTACTTCAAGATCAGACCCATTTCACAATGTCTATGAAATAAACGAACAAACTAAATATCAGCTAACTAAGTAAGCAATAGGACGCTTAAAAGCAAGGATACATCTTTAAAGTTAAGCAGGTCTTACTACGGTGTAATAGAGGACGGTTGACCGTGCATCTAATTTAAAACAAAAACTTACCATTAATGACTGCCTCATCGCTTAAAAACTAATTTAAACCTATTCAAAGAAATACAATAATAGAGCTATAGTAAGAACAATGGATGTAATTTAAAAAATACCTAGACTGGGGCTCGGGTCAGGTATTGTTTTCAGAGATCTTTGATGTTTTTTTAGCTTAGAGCAGGGATGGCGAACCACACGACACAATATTTTGGCCATGCCATCGATATTAACCATATTTTCATCTACCTATGGCCTGCACTCTTTTTTTTTTTCCAGAGAAGATTAACATTATAGATTCACTTAGCTAGCATGCATTCTACTAAAAGTAACCTCTTATAATCCTAATTTAAGTTATTTGTCAGCTAATGCAACACAGAAGTCATACTACTTTCATTTAAGTTACACGTATAATAGAAACCTTTAATACTATACAGTGTCGAAAGTTATTTTTTGCTAAAAAAAGAGGTTTGAGAATAAAGAGTTTCGTTTTCCTAACAATCACTTAGTCAAAATTATTTGACGGCATATCTATGACCTCATTAAACATTTCTTTAGAAAAAATGCCACGTTGATCCCTAAAGGTTAGCCACCCCTGGCTTAGAGCATTGAATGGAAGACATGGAGCGACGGGTATTTAATCCTCACGGCCATAACTAAAACTAAATATTATACCATAACTAAAACTAAAGATAAAATCTAAATATTATACCATAACTAAAACTAAAGATTATACCAAAATTAACACTAAATATTATACCATAACTAAAACTAGGTATTATACCGTAACTAAAACTAAATATTATACCATAACTAAAACTAAGTATTATACCATAACTAAAACTAAATATTATACAGTAACTAAAACTTAAGTATTATACCATAACTAAAACTAAATTTTATACTGATGATTATTGCCTCGTTGGTTTAGTGGCCGCAAGTGCAACTGCTGAGCATGAGGTCTTGGGTTCGATTCCCGAGTTGGGCAAAGTGTTATTGGGTTTTTCCATTGGAAATTTCTCATTATCAGAGAGTTTGGATTTGTGCCCGGTTGATGGCAATAGGGTCGCCCCCTATTACATGGGACTTAAACATAACTGGCGAAATGTGGGTGGACGCCAGCACATCAAGCTAACCGAACTGTTAAATTTACCCATTCAACCTTAAACCTATTTATTTAACGATAAAGTTGAAGATCTTTTAACGAAATTTGACAGACTGTTGTAGGTTGAAATGGTGGTGTCTGTACACCTCTGCTAACCTAACACATCGGGAGTTACAGGTGTGTGTTTAAAATTGAAATTAAATTGCTTATTTTCCAGCTTGTTATTTAGACTAATCTAAAACCCACATGTAATTTATCAATGTTTAATAAAAAGTTAGTGAAAGTATGCGGTAACTCCCCGCCATCTTTATTGACTCATATATTGTTTAAGATACGAAAATTACTATTAGGTACACTACTGTCTAATCCTTTGAGGATTTCAGGCGTGATGTTAAGATTTATGTGTTGGATTGTTGGTAATAATATCAACTCGCAATGTAAACGCAACGTGAATTCAAACTATTTCATAATTGAAAATACCCGTTTCGCACAATCAATCATCTGCCTAGCCCTAGAAAGATAATCATATAGCTGTTGTGACATCACTAATTAGTATGTTAGTAAGCGTCAAGCTCTAGTGATTATCTATGGTACACATCCTTCCGGAGGCCATAACTTGATCTCAACCCGTCTGTGACACTACGCACTGTCTAAATACATAATGTAACCTGTGTCCTGTGATAATAAATCAAGTATACCCAACGGTATCTTTCATTCCAACCATCCAACATAACAATAGCAACTAGCGTAAAAGATAATCATACGTCTGTCAGACGTACCTTAGATAATTAAGATTTTTTGTAAGTCCACGGAAGTATTGTCATGCCTTATATATTGAAATAATTGTTTGTATTCTATTTAAGGAAATAAAACGATAAAATAGCAATAATAAAGTTTAATTGACAAATTACAAACAAAAATCGTAACCTTCTTTACAAATTAACAAAAATTCTATAGGAACATTAAAAATCACTTTCTGTCTTTATATTTTCATATGTTGTACTTTATACTTAAATTAACGTAAAAAATACCTACTACGATAATCAGTATTTTAATTTCGGTTATTAAATGCACTTATGGCATACAATTCCGTTGTGTTCTCCACACACGGGATTCTGATGACGATTCCTCATCATTTTGATATAAAAATTTCTCAATTTGAGAACTATCCAACACCCTTCGGTTTGCCATAATAATATAATAAATAATTAATACCTGAAAATAATAAAAAAATGGTGTAAATAACAATAAACAATCAGTTCAAATGATTGCAAAAGTTGCATTGAAGATAATCATACGTCTCGCGGACGTACGACATAGGTATATCTTTTATTTGAAAGTACTTACCGTATCGCTACTGCTGTTTAGCGCAAGCTCCGGCCACCGACTGAGTTGACTCGCGCAGCTAGCGCGCTATGATTAATAATAAAAAAACTACAACGAAATTTAATTTCACGATACGTCTCGCGGACGTAGATTATCTTTCTAGGGCTAACCTTTTCCCAAACTATCTTGGCGTCGGCTTCCAGTCTAACCAGATGCAGCTGAGTACTAGTATTTTACATGAAGCGACTGCCTATCTGACCTCCACAACCCGGTAACTATGTAATACCCCTTGGTAAGAATTTTTGGTTTGTAATTACTCGTAACGACTGTCAAAGATCTACAAATGACTGCCGGGACCAACGGCTTAACGTGCTTTCCGAGGCACGGAGGAAACTCTGTATGTAATTATGGTCACCCATCCAAAAACCAACCTTGGCAAGCACGGCTTAACCTTAAAGATCGACCTCGGCGGCTGTTATTATTTAGCCACGAGCTCCTCCTCACTAAAAAAGGTTTTTTTTTTTTTTTTCATAAAAGCTGTAAGTAAATGGAATCTTTACGAAGCTGTCAACCCAGCATTCTGTAACTGTAACATCAAACTAAATAACTCAAAAAATATATTTTTTACTCAGAAAGGTAATTTCATCCTAACTTCTTATCTATCCTAATCCACACTAATATTAAAAACTAGCCGTCCCGCGCAACTTCTTCTGCGTCACATTTTCCCCGTTTTCGCAACATTTTTCATTGCTGCTCCGCTCCTATTGGTTGTAGCGTGATGATATATAGCCTATGTCCTTCCCCAGGTTGAAATCTATCTTCTTGCCAAATTTCATTAAGATCCGATCAGCTGTTTAGTCGTGAAAAGGTAACAAACATACAATAACATTCTTATGATAATAGATGGCGCCACGTGTCCGAGCCGGTTATACTCAAGTTTGAATTAACGCGAAAGAAGCCGCGGGCAAAAGCTAGTATAAAATAAACTACTTAAATAAATAAGCAACAGGACAAATCGCGCTATCAGACCTAGTAAGTACATCTTTTCACCCCTCATTTACCCTGGAAAGGGGAAAAAATATCGTTAATCATAGCTCCATAAAGATGATTTCCGATTGCCCCTCCTGACAGTGACGATTTCCGACGCCCGGAAGCTAAAGAAAGAGCTTTAGACTGAATTTTCTAACGATTTTTGAGAAAAAATACGATAGTGGAGTATTCTATTTTAATGGACTTGGTTATCATTTTAAATCGCCATCTTTATTGGCGTTTACGCCTTATGGCTTTTCATACAAACTTTCAATTCCTTATTTTCCGAAATGACTCAAGTGATTCCAATTAAACTCAGTACGCATAAGCAGGAAACATAGGTCTAAATAGTTACTAAAACATTTTCGACAGGTCTTTAAAAAAAAGATAATTGTAAATTCTGTTTCTATAGATAGTTTATAATCGGTCTAATTTAGCTGTATTCCAATTTTCTAAAATGTTTTTAGTAACTTTTTAGTGTTGCTGTATTCCGGTTTATAGAGTGTTTTATTTGAATGGGTCAAAAGACTACTCATCATTTTGATGATACATATAACGAATCCCCGAAAGGTTGGACAAAGTTGGACCTAGAGTTACGCCTTTAAATAAACCTCTAACGTACGTCGCCGTCGTCTCGTCTGGTTCACCCCTGGTGTGTATAGGTGTGTCATTTGCTTATGATAAAATGTTCAAAAAGGAAAATGTTGCTTATATTTATGAAGACTACTCAAAAATCCATTAAGCATTTATTTGTAAAGTTGCCTATTGCATCTCCAAACAGCCAAAATGTACCCGCAGGCATTTCCAATGAGAGAAATATTGGACATATGCCAAAACGTATATTCTTATCGCGGTATATTTTGTGTTCGAGTTGTGAGCTATAGTGCCTGAGCGAGTCAGCAATTCGAGCTATACAAGGTGTTGTTTTGCATCTTCGTCAAATTCAAGGAGGTAACTATGCTAATGCTTCTCGTCCCGAATTATTAATAACATGGGTAGGCAATTTTTTTTTTTTTTCAGAAATTGGTAAGTGTGAACCAGCCGTGTTTTAAACGCGGCCGGTCCGATCCTCGCCCTATTACCGCGTTTTCATACATACAAACAATCTTAAACGTTTATTCGATATTTTGCTTTTTCCCGAAACCATGTTATGGGTGTTTTCTTGTAATACTGACGATCTTAAACAACCAAAAATATCAGCGTTTATTAATAATTAACTAGGTACCGTAATTTTATTTATTAATTTATGTCTTTTGCGACATACTCTTGAATTTTGACGAAGATGCAAAACAACGCCTTGTTTATAGTGTGCAGTTTTTGAAATGAGGCTGTTGATACACTGAAAAGAGGAACAAATAGTAAACTAGTCAACAGACCCCGTTAAAATCGACCCTGTAATACTGGGTCTAATTTAAAGAATGATTACATTAATGCGTTTTTTTCTTGCATCTTGTATAGCTATAAATCGTAAATCGTAAGTTTTCAAAATAACTACAGTCCTACGCATAAGCGGTCATATTTTTTGACCGCGTTGATTTTTTAAAAACTGAAAAAATCCGTAGACCCAGGTATTCGATAAATAACTATAGGTACGCGTTCCTGAGAAAAACTGGTTTCGACGAACAGACATACAGACGGACAACAAAGTGATTGTCCTGTTGTTTTTATTAATATTTAGTATGCGTTGTATGTTTATTTTATTTTTGTAGTCATTTTGTAAGCACGTCATTTTTCTTTATTTTATCGTAAGGTTCCTTTTACCTTTCGAGGTGCGGAACCCTGACCAAAGAAATAGAGTATCTAATATTCCGATTAACTCCTGTAACCGAGCCAATTATGCTGTTCCCCCTCAACAATGCAAGTCACGCATTCGCTCGCCATACAGACGCCTAAGTCGAGTGGTTATGAGATCACCATTACTATCGAAATTCCTTTAACAAGAGCCTTATTAAATGCTAGTCATCCTGTATCTTGTATATCTATACTTCTATACTTCACTATCACTACAAATAGTCGCTTTCTCTGTCCCTATAAAGGGTGTAAAACACCTCTTAACGAAGCCGAAAAGCACTGGTTCTCCCTGTCATTGCGATCATTTTTTTGTTCTACACCATACCTGGGAACCTTCTAGTTGCGGAGATATTAGGGATCAAAGTTCCAACTTTTCGACAAGTATTTTTTTTAAACAAGTTTTTAATGTAAGGCTTTTACTTTAAACACCTCCACGTTCCCCGTACTATTCAATCCGTCCATCAGCATAATGTTTTGAGTGCGTTACATTGAGTTCTACCATAAAACATGATTTTACACCCCCCAAAAAAAAAGTCGTTTCCCAGCACTAATTTTTGCGTAAAGTTACTAGTTTCATGTACAGAATGCTTGGTTGACGGCTTCGTGATGAGGTGATTTACACGGTGTACAGAGATATACATAGGGATGCATGCTTAAATCTTTAAAACTACGCAACGGTTTTTGATGCGGTTTTTTTAAGTATAGAGTGATTGAAGAGGAAGGTTTATATGTATAATTACTATAAATTTATACCCGTGCCGAGCCAGAACGGGCCACTATGTTTTTGTAAACAACGTTCACAGTTTTTCTGTAGTGTATTTAGTATCAGCATTGCACCCGTGCGAAGCCGGGGCGGGACGCTAGAAATATTATAAAGCTGAAGAGTTTGTTTGTTTGCTTGAACGTGCTAATCTCAAGAACTACTGATCCGATTTAAAAAATCATTCAGAGTTACATAGCCCATTTATCGAGAAAGACTATAAGCTGTATATCATCACGCTAGGACCAGTAGGAGCAGAGCAGCAATGAAAAATGTTGCGTAAACGGGGAAAATGTGATTCATCGCAAAAGGCGGCCCTTACACTTAACAATACTAATCTTATCTTAAGTATAAACACTAACAGCACTAACAAATAAATAAATAAGTACACAACACATTAGATATTAGATACAAACTAAATGTAAGGGATAAATAAAGCTAAATAAATAAATAAATTCAAGAGACATAAACAAAAAAAAATATTACACTCTCTTTAGCATCCACCGCAGTCGGTTTATAAGAGATTCAGGTCATCATCTGCCTAGCCTTTTCCCAAACTATCTTGGGGTCAGCTTCTAGTCTAACCGGATGCAGCTGAGTACCAGTATTTTACATGAAGCGACTGACTATCTGATCACCACAACCAAGTAACTGAGTAATACGATTACCCTGGTTAGGTTAGATGTCAGACTTTCGGCTTCTGACTACTCGTAACGACTGTCAATGATCTACAAATGACAGCCGGGAACAACGGCTTAACGTGCTTTCCGAGGCACGGAAGAAACTCGGTATGTAATTATGGTCACCCATCCACGGACCAACCTCGGCAAGCACGGCTTAACCTTAAAGATCAACCCGTGTGGCTGTTAAGGCCACGAGCACCTCCTAAGAGATATAAAAGTTTAAAGTACAATATGGCCGAAGATTTTCTCGTTTCACCTAGTAGCGTGCGAGAATCTGTCAAACTTACAACGTATGTGTAGTGATGGATGACATAAATAAGACATTTATCGATAAAGTGCTACTTTTGGGAAAAAACATGTGTGTCGGAACATAATTGATAATGTGTCAGTATCTGACACATTATCAATTATTACGGAGGGCAGTGACCTCCTTCCTCAAATTTTATTAACTAGCACTTCGCCCGCGTATTCGTTCGCGTAAATTGTGATATGATATATATATATGCCTATATTACTCGGTAAAGATTTTCTTTCTAATGGTGAAAGAATTTTAAAAATCAGTCGAGTAGTTTTTGAGTTAAATCGTAACAAACAAACACTCAATTTTTTTCTTTATAATTTTAGTTTAGACTAGCGTATGCCCGCGGCATCGCACGCGTTTAGTTCGGTTATTGTCCCACTTGATTGTACTACCCGGATAAATATGTGCATATCCTATGTGTTAATCCAGGTTATAAACTACCAGTGTGCCAAATTTCATCCAAATCTGTTCAATAGTTTTTGCGTGAAAGACTAACAAACATACATAAAGAGCGAATGCGAAAGTTTGTGAGAACAAACTTTTAAATCAGAATCTTGTTACAAAACCTTGGTTACATCATTCATTTAGAGATGGTACTTCAAGATCAGACCCATTTCACAATGTCTATGAAATAAACGAACAAACTAAATATCAGCTAACTAAGTAAGCAATAGGACGCTTAAAAGCAAGGATACATCTTTAAAGTTAAGCAGGTCTTACTACGGTGTAATAGAGGACGGTTGACCGTGCATCTAATTTAAAACAAAAACTTACCATTAATGACTGCCTCATCGCTTAAAAACTAATTTAAACCTATTCAAAGAAATACAATAATAGAGCTATAGTAAGAACAATGGATGTAATTTAAAAAATACCTAGACTGGGGCTCGGGTCAGGTATTGTTTTCAGAGATCTTTGATGTTTTTTTAGCTTAGAGCAGGGATGGCGAACCACACGACACAATATTTTGGCCATGCCATCGATATTAACCATATTTTCATCTACCTATGGCCTGCACTCTTTTTTTTTTTCCAGAGAAGATTAACATTATAGATTCACTTAGCTAGCATGCATTCTACTAAAAGTAACCTCTTATAATCCTAATTTAAGTTATTTGTCAGCTAATGCAACACAGAAGTCATACTACTTTCATTTAAGTTACACGTATAATAGAAACCTTTAATACTATACAGTGTCGAAAGTTATTTTTTGCTAAAAAAAGAGGTTTGAGAATAAAGAGTTTCGTTTTCCTAACAATCACTTAGTCAAAATTATTTGACGGCATATCTATGACCTCATTAAACATTTCTTTAGAAAAAATGCCACGTTGATCCCTAAAGGTTAGCCACCCCTGGCTTAGAGCATTGAATGGAAGACATGGAGCGACGGGTATTTAATCCTCACGGCCATAACTAAAACTAAATATTATACCATAACTAAAACTAAAGATAAAATCTAAATATTATACCATAACTAAAACTAAAGATTATACCAAAATTAACACTAAATATTATACCATAACTAAAACTAGGTATTATACCGTAACTAAAACTAAATATTATACCATAACTAAAACTAAGTATTATACCATAACTAAAACTAAATATTATACAGTAACTAAAACTTAAGTATTATACCATAACTAAAACTAAATTTTATACTGATGATTATTGCCTCGTTGGTTTAGTGGCCGCAAGTGCAACTGCTGAGCATGAGGTCTTGGGTTCGATTCCCGAGTTGGGCAAAGTGTTATTGGGTTTTTCCATTGGAAATTTCTCATTATCAGAGAGTTTGGATTTGTGCCCGGTTGATGGCAATAGGGTCGCCCCCTATTACATGGGACTTAAACATAACTGGCGAAATGTGGGTGGACGCCAGCACATCAAGCTAACCGAACTGTTAAATTTACCCATTCAACCTTAAACCTATTTATTTAACGATAAAGTTGAAGATCTTTTAACGAAATTTGACAGACTGTTGTAGGTTGAAATGGTGGTGTCTGTACACCTCTGCTAACCTAACACATCGGGAGTTACAGGTGTGTGTTTAAAATTGAAATTAAATTGCTTATTTTCCAGCTTGTTATTTAGACTAATCTAAAACCCACATGTAATTTATCAATGTTTAATAAAAAGTTAGTGAAAGTATGCGGTAACTCCCCGCCATCTTTATTGACTCATATATTGTTTAAGATACGAAAATTACTATTAGGTACACTACTGTCTAATCCTTTGAGGATTTCAGGCGTGATGTTAAGATTTATGTGTTGGATTGTTGGTAATAATATCAACTCGCAATGTAAACGCAACGTGAATTCAAACTATTTCATAATTGAAAATACCCGTTTCGCACAATCAATCATCTGCCTAGCCCTAGAAAGATAATCATATAGCTGTTGTGACATCACTAATTAGTATGTTAGTAAGCGTCAAGCTCTAGTGATTATCTATGGTACACATCCTTCCGGAGGCCATAACTTGATCTCAACCCGTCTGTGACACTACGCACTGTCTAAATACATAATGTAACCTGTGTCCTGTGATAATAAATCAAGTATACCCAACGGTATCTTTCATTCCAACCATCCAACATAACAATAGCAACTAGCGTAAAAGATAATCATACGTCTGTCAGACGTACCTTAGATAATTAAGATTTTTTGTAAGTCCACGGAAGTATTGTCATGCCTTATATATTGAAATAATTGTTTGTATTCTATTTAAGGAAATAAAACGATAAAATAGCAATAATAAAGTTTAATTGACAAATTACAAACAAAAATCGTAACCTTCTTTACAAATTAACAAAAATTCTATAGGAACATTAAAAATCACTTTCTGTCTTTATATTTTCATATGTTGTACTTTATACTTAAATTAACGTAAAAAATACCTACTACGATAATCAGTATTTTAATTTCGGTTATTAAATGCACTTATGGCATACAATTCCGTTGTGTTCTCCACACACGGGATTCTGATGACGATTCCTCATCATTTTGATATAAAAATTTCTCAATTTGAGAACTATCCAACACCCTTCGGTTTGCCATAATAATATAATAAATAATTAATACCTGAAAATAATAAAAAAATGGTGTAAATAACAATAAACAATCAGTTCAAATGATTGCAAAAGTTGCATTGAAGATAATCATACGTCTCGCGGACGTACGACATAGGTATATCTTTTATTTGAAAGTACTTACCGTATCGCTACTGCTGTTTAGCGCAAGCTCCGGCCACCGACTGAGTTGACTCGCGCAGCTAGCGCGCTATGATTAATAATAAAAAAACTACAACGAAATTTAATTTCACGATACGTCTCGCGGACGTAGATTATCTTTCTAGGGCTAACCTTTTCCCAAACTATCTTGGCGTCGGCTTCCAGTCTAACCAGATGCAGCTGAGTACTAGTATTTTACATGAAGCGACTGCCTATCTGACCTCCACAACCCGGTAACTATGTAATACCCCTTGGTAAGAATTTTTGGTTTGTAATTACTCGTAACGACTGTCAAAGATCTACAAATGACTGCCGGGACCAACGGCTTAACGTGCTTTCCGAGGCACGGAGGAAACTCTGTATGTAATTATGGTCACCCATCCAAAAACCAACCTTGGCAAGCACGGCTTAACCTTAAAGATCGACCTCGGCGGCTGTTATTATTTAGCCACGAGCTCCTCCTCACTAAAAAAGGTTTTTTTTTTTTTTTTCATAAAAGCTGTAAGTAAATGGAATCTTTACGAAGCTGTCAACCCAGCATTCTGTAACTGTAACATCAAACTAAATAACTCAAAAAATATATTTTTTACTCAGAAAGGTAATTTCATCCTAACTTCTTATCTATCCTAATCCACACTAATATTAAAAACTAGCCGTCCCGCGCAACTTCTTCTGCGTCACATTTTCCCCGTTTTCGCAACATTTTTCATTGCTGCTCCGCTCCTATTGGTTGTAGCGTGATGATATATAGCCTATGTCCTTCCCCAGGTTGAAATCTATCTTCTTGCCAAATTTCATTAAGATCCGATCAGCTGTTTAGTCGTGAAAAGGTAACAAACATACAATAACATTCTTATGATAATAGATGGCGCCACGTGTCCGAGCCGGTTATACTCAAGTTTGAATTAACGCGAAAGAAGCCGCGGGCAAAAGCTAGTATAAAATAAACTACTTAAATAAATAAGCAACAGGACAAATCGCGCTATCAGACCTAGTAAGTACATCTTTTCACCCCTCATTTACCCTGGAAAGGGGAAAAAATATCGTTAATCATAGCTCCATAAAGATGATTTCCGATTGCCCCTCCTGACAGTGACGATTTCCGACGCCCGGAAGCTAAAGAAAGAGCTTTAGACTGAATTTTCTAACGATTTTTGAGAAAAAATACGATAGTGGAGTATTCTATTTTAATGGACTTGGTTATCATTTTAAATCGCCATCTTTATTGGCGTTTACGCCTTATGGCTTTTCATACAAACTTTCAATTCCTTATTTTCCGAAATGACTCAAGTGATTCCAATTAAACTCAGTACGCATAAGCAGGAAACATAGGTCTAAATAGTTACTAAAACATTTTCGACAGGTCTTTAAAAAAAAGATAATTGTAAATTCTGTTTCTATAGATAGTTTATAATCGGTCTAATTTAGCTGTATTCCAATTTTCTAAAATGTTTTTAGTAACTTTTTAGTGTTGCTGTATTCCGGTTTATAGAGTGTTTTATTTGAATGGGTCAAAAGACTACTCATCATTTTGATGATACATATAACGAATCCCCGAAAGGTTGGACAAAGTTGGACCTAGAGTTACGCCTTTAAATAAACCTCTAACGTACGTCGCCGTCGTCTCGTCTGGTTCACCCCTGGTGTGTATAGGTGTGTCATTTGCTTATGATAAAATGTTCAAAAAGGAAAATGTTGCTTATATTTATGAAGACTACTCAAAAATCCATTAAGCATTTATTTGTAAAGTTGCCTATTGCATCTCCAAACAGCCAAAATGTACCCGCAGGCATTTCCAATGAGAGAAATATTGGACATATGCCAAAACGTATATTCTTATCGCGGTATATTTTGTGTTCGAGTTGTGAGCTATAGTGCCTGAGCGAGTCAGCAATTCGAGCTATACAAGGTGTTGTTTTGCATCTTCGTCAAATTCAAGGAGGTAACTATGCTAATGCTTCTCGTCCCGAATTATTAATAACATGGGTAGGCAATTTTTTTTTTTTTTCAGAAATTGGTAAGTGTGAACCAGCCGTGTTTTAAACGCGGCCGGTCCGATCCTCGCCCTATTACCGCGTTTTCATACATACAAACAATCTTAAACGTTTATTCGATATTTTGCTTTTTCCCGAAACCATGTTATGGGTGTTTTCTTGTAATACTGACGATCTTAAACAACCAAAAATATCAGCGTTTATTAATAATTAACTAGGTACCGTAATTTTATTTATTAATTTATGTCTTTTGCGACATACTCTTGAATTTTGACGAAGATGCAAAACAACGCCTTGTTTATAGTGTGCAGTTTTTGAAATGAGGCTGTTGATACACTGAAAAGAGGAACAAATAGTAAACTAGTCAACAGACCCCGTTAAAATCGACCCTGTAATACTGGGTCTAATTTAAAGAATGATTACATTAATGCGTTTTTTTCTTGCATCTTGTATAGCTATAAATCGTAAATCGTAAGTTTTCAAAATAACTACAGTCCTACGCATAAGCGGTCATATTTTTTGACCGCGTTGATTTTTTAAAAACTGAAAAAATCCGTAGACCCAGGTATTCGATAAATAACTATAGGTACGCGTTCCTGAGAAAAACTGGTTTCGACGAACAGACATACAGACGGACAACAAAGTGATTGTCCTGTTGTTTTTATTAATATTTAGTATGCGTTGTATGTTTATTTTATTTTTGTAGTCATTTTGTAAGCACGTCATTTTTCTTTATTTTATCGTAAGGTTCCTTTTACCTTTCGAGGTGCGGAACCCTGACCAAAGAAATAGAGTATCTAATATTCCGATTAACTCCTGTAACCGAGCCAATTATGCTGTTCCCCCTCAACAATGCAAGTCACGCATTCGCTCGCCATACAGACGCCTAAGTCGAGTGGTTATGAGATCACCATTACTATCGAAATTCCTTTAACAAGAGCCTTATTAAATGCTAGTCATCCTGTATCTTGTATATCTATACTTCTATACTTCACTATCACTACAAATAGTCGCTTTCTCTGTCCCTATAAAGGGTGTAAAACACCTCTTAACGAAGCCGAAAAGCACTGGTTCTCCCTGTCATTGCGATCATTTTTTTGTTCTACACCATACCTGGGAACCTTCTAGTTGCGGAGATATTAGGGATCAAAGTTCCAACTTTTCGACAAGTATTTTTTTTAAACAAGTTTTTAATGTAAGGCTTTTACTTTAAACACCTCCACGTTCCCCGTACTATTCAATCCGTCCATCAGCATAATGTTTTGAGTGCGTTACATTGAGTTCTACCATAAAACATGATTTTACACCCCCCAAAAAAAAAGTCGTTTCCCAGCACTAATTTTTGCGTAAAGTTACTAGTTTCATGTACAGAATGCTTGGTTGACGGCTTCGTGATGAGGTGATTTACACGGTGTACAGAGATATACATAGGGATGCATGCTTAAATCTTTAAAACTACGCAACGGTTTTTGATGCGGTTTTTTTAAGTATAGAGTGATTGAAGAGGAAGGTTTATATGTATAATTACTATAAATTTATACCCGTGCCGAGCCAGAACGGGCCACTATGTTTTTGTAAACAACGTTCACAGTTTTTCTGTAGTGTATTTAGTATCAGCATTGCACCCGTGCGAAGCCGGGGCGGGACGCTAGAAATATTATAAAGCTGAAGAGTTTGTTTGTTTGCTTGAACGTGCTAATCTCAAGAACTACTGATCCGATTTAAAAAATCATTCAGAGTTACATAGCCCATTTATCGAGAAAGACTATAAGCTGTATATCATCACGCTAGGACCAGTAGGAGCAGAGCAGCAATGAAAAATGTTGCGTAAACGGGGAAAATGTGACGCAGACGAAGTTGCGCTGGACAGCTAGTCTTGTATACAGAGTGACTGTTCATTTTATGTCGGGGTCGGCTTCCAGTCTAACCGGATGCAGCTGAGTACCAGTATTTTACATGAAGCGACTGCCTATCTGACCTTGACAACCTAGTAACTGGGTAATATGATACCCTTTGGTAGAACTGGATGTCAGACTTTCGGCATCTGACTACTCGTAACGACTGTCAAAGATCTACATTTGACAGCCGGGACCAACGGTTTAACGTGCTTTCCGAGGCACGGAGGAAACTCGGTATGTAATTATGGTCACTCATCTACGGACCAACCTCGGCAAGTACGGCTTAACCTTAAAGATACTAAATACTCAATTTTTTTTTATTGCATTCCATATGTACATATATATTAAAAAGATGTTGTTATCAGATGAGTGATCAATATGGCTCAAGATCGACCCGTGCAGCCGTTATTATTTAGCCACGAGCTCCTCCATACAATCATTATCCCCTTATACACCGTGTAAATCACCTCATCACGAAGCCGTCAACCAAGCATTCTGTACATGAAACTAAGTAACTTTATGCAAAAATTATTGCTGGGAAACGACTTTTTTTTGGGGGGTGTAAAATCATGTTTTGTGGTAGAACTCAATGTTACGCACGTCCAACATTGTGCTGATGGACGGATTCAATAGTACGGGGGTCGTGGAGGTGTTTAAAGTAAAAATCTAACATTAAAAAATTGTATTTAAAAAAATACTTGTCAAAAAGTTGGAACTTTGACCCCTAATATCTCCGTAACTAGAAGGTTCCCAAGTATGGTGTAGAACAAAAAAATGATCGCAATGACAGGGAGAACCAGTGCATTTCGGCTTCGTTAAGAAGTGTTTTACACCCTTTATACAAGGTATACATTACCAACTCTTTACAAGTCAGTGAACCAAGCATTCTCAATATCAAAAAATTAAGTAAATCTACACTACAATTTTTTTTTAGGATAATTACACATGTTTTGCGGTGGAACTCAATGTAACACTCAAAACATTGTGCTGATGGATCCATTGAATAGTACGGGGGTCGTAGAGGAAATAAAAATATATTTAAAAAAAAAAACAAATTTAAATAATTTATTTCATGTAAGTAGGCCAGTTACAGGCACTTTTGCATAGTCGAACAACAATAAAAATGAAGCTACAGTCCCAGTCACAAGATATAATAACTGTGAAAGTACTGCAATTGCCCATTCCAAAGCCTAGATCTCAACGGAGAAAAAAGGGCAAGAAACTCCATGGACACTCTTTTAAATCAGAATCTCAAAAACCTTGGCTACATCATTTATGTTGAGATGCTAAAAACAAAAAAAAGACAATTAAAAAAAAAATAGTTCGAATAGGCCGTGGTAACTAAGAGATGACCTACTTCACGAACATGAATGGATCAGCCATCATTCAACTCAACCATTTTAAAGGAAACTAAATAACCCGACACACTCGCCATCATCAGCGTGACGTGATTTAAAAGTAAAGTTATAATATTAAAATTATCGTATCACAAACATGACAATTTATATTACATTAAAAATTTGACACTTCAGAACTATTACAATCCGTCTTAAGAATTTTACCTCTGGTGAAACCGAAGGTTTTGTTTGTGCATAACATAATTATGCAGTTTTGGAAACCCAAACTCAATGGCAGATGTCATAAAGTTAAAATTTCTTCGTAACCTAATGTCAAACCGTCTTACGAATTTTCGATCAGGACACGTGACCTGACGCGAGTTTAACATTTTTTACCCAGCATAAAAATGCACAACGCCGCTAAAGAAGTTTTCACTTCAAATAAAAGCTGCGCGCTTGTCGCTTCACTTGAAAGCCTATCCTTTAGCAATTAACCCTGTACATTTAGTAGTTGATGGCTGTCGTCACTCCAATCAGCCGTATCCTGCACCGGACGCCCGGACGTCCGGTGTATCCGGACGCCGGACAGCCGCGTCCGGAGCGAGCGTATCTTGTTACCTATTGATTAATGTTGTAGATTTTATGGCACGTTGTAAAGTTTTTGAAGTTGTTTTTGTAGTGACGGCTTACGGGTTTTGTATATTGGAAGTTTACATAGTTTGACGTTTTTGGAAATGTAGTGTAAATTAAGCATGACCTTGATTCCTCGCCCTTTTCATGAACGTAACATCACGACTCTAATCCCCGTAGGGTTATGCAGAGTTTACTTAAAAGTACACCCCCATTTCGCCAGTTATGTTTAAGACCCATATAATAAGTAAGGTAAGGGGGTAGGTAGTTTCTAAGATTTATTGATTGTTAAGTAATATTAGTTGCATTGTTTTTTTTTTTTTTTTAAATATCGTTCCGTTCCCACAGACAAACTGTGAAAACAGTTTTGTGGGGCTTAGTTTTTAAATGAAAGTTTGTATAAAAATTGTTTAATAAATAAATAATAATAAATAAAATCTTTAAAAAAAAACTTATTAAAACTCCTGTTCAAAAATTCCTTTACCGGTTGTACGAAACTGGGTAAACGAGGCGAAATTGCTACACTTAGATAGAAAGAAAGGAAACTTTTATTGCACAGTTGCACACACACCATGTAAACCTGCGCGCAGTGTTTCAATTTTGCCTTTGTATGAAGTAATCCTTGCTTTGGCCATTTCGTACTGTGTAATCCTCTTTGCTTCGGAGAACAGTACAAATTTACGTTGTCACATGGATTATAAATTCCTAGACTTCTTAATCACACTCCTCATAGAAGTTGGCTTGGCACTTTTGTGACGTTGAGAGGAGTGAATATATTTTTTTAATTGTCTGTGGAAATTGTTTTGAAAAAACAAAATGGCGGAGTTAATTTCGCTTTGGCCACCAGTTGCTAAGTGTCTTGATTACGAAGACTTTTTTATTGACTTCGTTATTTTTAATGTTTTAGTCAATCAATCAAATCAAATGTCATTTATTCAAACTAGGCTGATAATCAGCACTTTTTGAACGTCAAAATTACAAGATACAGTCCCCCAAAACGCCCGCCCTTCGTTATATTTATGAAATAAAATGAAAATGCACAAGCAACCCAATTTAAGAGTGTCTGAAAGAGGCGTCGGCGACTGAAAACTTGTGTGGCAATCGGTTGGCTTGGCATGTGATGCGGGGAAATGTCGTGATAAAATTAGAGCTTCCTCATTCTTTTCATCGTTTTTTTTTTTTTTTTTTTTTTATAAGAACTTTGCCCCACACTAGGAATTTCTCCTGTATCGTGGGTGCATTAACAAACATTTAAAGTCACATACACAAACAGCCAGACCCAACAGACAACTGTCTGTAAGCCATACAAATGTTTGATTTGATTTGAAATATTTGTTCCGTGCGGGGATCGAACCCGCAACACGCAGCGCAGCAGTCGATCGCTCAGCCACTGCGCCCACCGTGCCGTCAAACACATACACCACACATGCAGACACAACACATGCTGCGCCAACCTCAAAAAAACATTTATGAGGAAAAGAGCATAGCGATTTAATTACTTTATTTTAAATTATTGATTTAATCTTTTACTCTGGACGCTCTTAACTTGCCCGTATTTCTACATTGCTCTCATATATTTGTAATTCTTAACATGAATGATGTAACCAAGTTTTTGTAACATATTTTGATTTAAAAGAGTGTCCATGGAGTTTCTTGCCCATTCTTCTCCATAGAGATCTACGCTACGGAATGGGCAACTACAGTACTTTCATAAGTTATTATGCCTTGTGACTGGGACTGTAGCTTCGCGTTTTTTTGACTTTCAAAAGTGCCTGTAATGGTCTAATTGAAATAAATGATTTGACTTTCACTTTTTGACTTCGATCATAATTTTGTTATGAAAATCACATAGTTACCACTCCATGATAAAATATTGATACTACCTCATCTATTTATACTCAAAAACCGACCCCAATATAGTCACGAAAAGTCTGCCTAGAAGCAAAATATCTGATTTACACAAAGTCTAGCCCCAGGGCGAACTAAGCCTAGCCTTTCAATGTAACAACAACATTTTAAATATTACGTAAACTGGCTTTTAGCTATGGAGGAACGAATTTTGAACAGGCGCGGTCCGAAATGGCTGCGGGCGAATTTTGTGGGTTACCAAGGACGCATGGTCGCGGTGAGCTTAGTTTTAGAGAACTAATGTTAGTTATGCTTATTATATTAAGGTTGGTAAAAAAGAAAATTATTGTTAGGGTTCCGTACCTCGAAAGGAAAAAACGGAACCCTTATAGGATCACTTTGTTGTCCGTCCGTCGGTCTGTCTGTCAATACCCTTTTTCTCAGGAACGCGTGGAGGTATCAAACTGGAATTTATATTAAATACTTAAATCTACTGTCCCTTGAAGCTGTGAAAAAATCAAACTTCTAAGCCAACGTTATCAAAAGATACAGCCGTTTATGCCGCAAATTTTCGACACTCTTAAGGGAATCAAAACCAAGAGAGTACTCCCGTGAACTTAGAATCTTCGAAGCAACGTCTTAAAGCACAAATAAAGGAAAAATTGCGAAAACCGTAAATTTTTAGTAACATCATATACTAAAAATATTTAAACCCTAGCTGCACGAGTCCGAATCGCACTTGGCCGGTTTTTTTAATCGCGATGTATTTGCTCTTGACTCAAGTCTAGTAGTCCAGGAAAATTAGGGGTTTCACCTCGGAATGAAACATAGTCAGCTATAAACTTGTATAAACCTTTATTTTGACGCCCTAAAACTTGCCTCAAAACCTACTTATCGTAAGGTGTCGTTTTTTACACATTTATTGCAAATGTCACAAAAAATTAAATTAAAAATTAAAAAAACCCCCGACTGTCTCACTCCTCGGCATAGGTCTCCTCCTATTCCTTCCACTTATCTCGTTGTTGCGCCTCTTATCGCTAATTCACAAAAACCAGGTTAGAAGGGGGGTGTAGTCTCCCCCCCCCGGCGATGCACATGATAACAAGTAACAAGATTTCAAATTTCGAATCGACCAGACCTATGGAAGTTGTTTATTTCCCTTCAACTAGAAAAGAGTTCATGACCTTCAAACGGCTGAGCAGATTTTCTTGAACCATAGCTAAGAACATTTTCGATTAAAACACCTTTCAAACGAAAGCAATTTTATCAAAATCAGTTCGTCCGTTTAGGAGCTACGATGCCACAGACAGACACACAGATACACACGTCAAACTTATAACACCCCTCTTTTTTGGTCGGGGATTAAAAATAGGTAGGTAGTGCTGGTACCACGTTAGCCGGTTTGGACTACCTTTAAAATATACATGAGGCAGCCGAGGTAAGCCCTCGAGACTCGTCATGCTGTTAACTCAGAAATCTAAAACTTGTCAACTTAGATTGGATTACAGATCACATCACTATTAAGGGTGTATTTGTGAGGGGTCAGTTTTAGTTGTGAAATGCAGTTATAAAATAGTATAATAGTTTAGTTTCAACCACGACTATACATTTTATACACAAAGAAATAATACCATAGAGAATAGAGATAGCATCAACAAGAAAGCTAAACAGAGTTGCCATTACATTAGAGTACTTTCATTTAGTTTTATTTGATACTAAGTCACAATAAATAGAATAAAGGGTGTAAAACACCTCTTAACGAAGCCGAAAGGCTTAGAAAGTTCTCCCTATCATTGCGATCATCTTTTTGTTGTACACCATACCTGGGAAACTTCTAGTTACGAAGATATTAGGGGTCAAAGTTCCAACTTTTTGACAAGTATTTTTTTAAATACAAGTTTTTGTTGTAAGATTTTTACTTTAAACACCTCCATGAACCCCGTACTATACAACCCGTCCATCAGCACAATGTTTTGAGTGCGTTACATTGAGTTCTACCACAAAACATGATTTTACACCCCCCAAAAAAAAGTCGTTTCCCAGCAATAATTTTTGAGTAAAGTTACTTAGTTTCATGTACAGAATGCTTGGTTGACGGCTTCGTGATGAGGTGATTTACACGGTGTATAATTTATTGTACACCAAAATTGAAACAAAACTGTTTTACAATATTTTTAATTATATTAAGGTGACTCTGCGTAAGAACCGGTTCTGTAAAACTTGCATCCTATGGATGTACTTAGGCTTGGTGTGAGCGTACACGACGCAAGCGTACGTCATAATGGGGCGGATCACCGCGGTATAAAGGCGCAACTTGCACTTGAGTGACAACTTGCTTTTTGCCGAAATCATGAAATGAAGCCTACCCATAGCAAACGCAGCTCGGTCGCGAGCTGCTTTGATGTGCGCCGCGAAAGACAAGTGGTTGTCAAGTATGACTCCTAAGTACTTGGCTTGCTTCTCCCAAGGGATAGGCTTACCGTACATAGTGATCGGGCTGAGCGCGGGTGGCTTAATTTTACGCTGTTTAGAGTAAAGAACTGCCTGGCTCTTGTCGGGGTTCACCTCGATTCTCCATTTCCGGAACCAAGCGCCTAAGACGTTGGCTGAGGTTTGGAGGGTGCTATAGATAGCGTCGTGACTGCGGCCAGTGTAATAAATGGCCGTGTCGTCCGCGAACAGGGCTAACTGAGCCTTCTTGCTCTTGGGGATGTCACTGGTGAACAGAGTAAAGATAAGGGGAGAGACGACGGAGCCCTGAGGGACTCCGGCTCTAATGGGGTGGGGGGAAGACAGTGCCTTCCCGATGCGATAGCGGAAGGTGCGATCCGACAGAAAGTCTCGTAAGATGAGCACGAGACGGTCCGGCACTCCCAGTTTGTACAGCTTATATAATAAGCCGTTGTGCCAGACTTTGTCGAAAGCCTTTGCTATGTCGAAGTACAACACACCCGTCATCGCTCCACGCTGGAAGCCAGCGCTCAAGTGTTCTACGATGCGATGGGCCTGTTGAATGCAGGAGTGTCCGGTCCTGAAGCCAAACTGCTCGTTGGGGATGAGACTCTTAGCCTCGGCGAAGTCTTTGAGTCGCTTATAAATAAGTCTCTCGTAGATTTTGCCGAGTGCGTTCAGGAGACTGATAGGTCTGTAGCTCGAGGGCTCAGACTTGGGTTTGCCTGGCTTGGCGAAACCGATGACAGTGGCCTCTTTCCATATTTGGGGAAAGGCGTTGTTGCTCAGGGCGCCATTGAAGATGGCCGCCATTAACACGACGAGCTGAGCGGGGAGGAGTTTTAACACCCTATTGGTGATTCCGTCGGAGCCGGGTGCTTTCCGCGGTTGAAGCTTATTAATGATGTCTTGCACTTCGTCAGCTGTGACCGAAGGCAGAGGATCATCAGGGTCTTCTACGGGAGGGAGGGCGGCTTTACGTTCGACGAATGCGTTCACCTCATCGAGATGTCGCTTGTCTACTGGTTGAGAGCTGGGGGAGCACTGGGACTCCAGGCTGTCGGCTAGGCATTCGGCCTTCTCAGAGTCGTCGAATGCGACGCTCTTATCGAGTCGGGTGAGGGGAGGCATCGAAGCCTCTTCGGTGGAGCGCAACTTGCGTTGCAGCTGCCAGAAGGCTAGGTGGGTAGGCTCGAGCTCGCTAAGCGTTTTGTCCCATTGATCTGAACGATGCTCACTAGTGCGCTTCTTTACAGCACGCTGTAAATAACGCATGTGAGCTTTGTTCGCGTCGCAGGGAAAGTTGCTGTAGGCACGGATGGCCGCGTTCTTCTCGGTTATCAGTTCACGTACGTCAGCGGGTAGAATCCAGCGTTGATCGCTCATTGCTGGAACTTCCCGTGAGCAATCCTTTAGTACGGATTGCACGTGTTCTGTAAACGAGTTGATGGCGGCCGTCGTGTCTGCGACTGAGACAATGTGGTCGGGGATGGCCTCCAGGTGAGGCGACGTGGTGGATTTCAGCTTTTCGCTGACTTTCCTCCAGTCGGTTATCACTTGGGTCGGCGGGGGCTGGCTGGGGTCAGAGGGACCCGAGCGGGGAACTAAGTGCATGAGCACTGGTCGATGGTCTGAGTTAAGCTCATGTAAAGTCTCGATGGAATGCAACTTAAGGTTGACATTCTTGAGTAGCGCTATGTCGAGAACGTCCGGACGTTGGTCGGGGTCGTGGGGATAGTGAGTGTGCTCCATAGGAGCGATGGGATCGAAGTTGAGGGACTCACCCAGGTTATACACGTGACGTCCTCTGGCAGAGGTCGTCGTGCTGTTCCAGGCGGGGTGTTTGGCGTTGAGGTCGCCCGCTATGATAACGGAGTCACTCAAGCCGAAGAGGATGGCAAGGTCTTTGGTGAACAGAGTGTGCTCCTCGGACGTGCCACCGGGAGGGATGTACGCGGAGGCGATAGTGATCGATTGATGACCGGTCATGCCTAGTCGACAAACTGAAGTCTCGAGCAGAGACTCCATGGGAGGGGGATCTAAGGGGATGCAGTGCAGTTCCTTTCTATAATAGATTAGAGTACCGCCCTTGTGGCAACGTGACCGATCGTTGCGAACTATGCGATAGTTGGCAATTCTCGGATCGCGGTGACTGGGCTTGAGGAAGGTCTCCTGTATGAGGAGGATATCAATTTGATGGTCACGGAGGAAGGTGGCGATTTCATCACGCTGGCCTCTAATGCCATTGGCATTAAAGTACCCTAATTTAAGGGATCGGGGTTTGGTACACGTTAATCTCGTATTATCCATTGAAATTAAAGATTAATGCCGCTGAAGGCTTCGCCTAACTTGATTAGGGACTTGAGGATAATTTTAAGCTTATCACCGTCAGTGTTAGCCTCCCTGAGATCTGCCGCCATGCGGTCTGCTTCGGGGGTGACTAACTTTGCTAACGTTTCTAAAGTTACGTTAGGAGAGGAGACCGCGGCCGCGGGGCCGGGAGCCGCGGGACGAGCGGGCGCCGGTGCGCTCGCTTGGGCCACGGGAGTGGGGACAGGGGTATCTAATAGCCCGGGAATGGGGCTGGACTTTGCTTTGCCGAGTGCCGGGAAGGCTCTCTGGTGGTTCAGCGAGGTCCAGGGAGAGGGCCTCTGAGGGCTGAGTCTCTCCGGCATCTGTGCAGTTGGTAGCCTCACCGATGGGCTTTCTCTCTGCTGGCGGGCGTTTGCACGCTTCGCCAGTTTAGAGGAGGAGCCTTTGGGGGCTTTCGGGCAGCCGCGGTAGTTAGCCGGGTGGCCCGACTGGCCGCAAAGCACACAGCTCGGTGGCTCCGTGCATAGCGATTTGTCTTTGGGACGGGGGCAGTCTGCCGTACCATGGTCGCCTAGACACTTTACGCATCTGTGCGGCGCATGGCAGTTGGTTTGGCTGTGTCCGTACAGCTGGCAGCGGTGGCACTGCCCTACTACGGTTGAGCGGTAAGGCTTCTCTATTGAGATGCCTGTGAGGGAGCATACCGACTTCACTTTGAAGATCGGGTGGTGTCCTTCTACTGGGTCACAGATGACCAGTACCATATCGTACTGGTCTCCACCTCTCGCCTTATGAAGGCGGTGGACGGCTGCGACCGGGATGTCCTGGCTTTGGCTGCCTGCGTCTGTGTTTCCGAACGTTTATAACCTTAATCTCTTCAAAGCTAGAGTGAACAGGCTTCTTCTGGGTAAGCTCGTACCATCGTCGACTTTGTCTCTGTCATCTCTGACCTAGACTAGAGTCAAGAGCAAAAACATTGCAAATAAAAAAAATACAACGTTACCGGAGATTCCCACTACATCTTCACATACAAACTAAATTCGCTTTTAAATATGATAGCATCGATTCACGCCCTTCATTGATGCCAGACCAACTGGTTGCAGATACTTAGCTTATTAATACCAATACTTAATCTATTAAAAAGCTGAAGAGTTTGTTTGTTTGGTCGAGCGCGCTATTTTCAGGAACTACTGATGAGAATTTCAAAAATATTTTTGAGTTTAGTAGTCCATTTATCGAGGAAGGCTATAAGCTACTTAAAATCACGCTACAACCAATAGAAGCAGAGTATCAATGAAAAATGTTGCGAAAACGGGGAAAATGTGACGCAGACGAAGTTGCGCGGGACAGCTAGTTTAGAATAAAAGTACAATATTACAGTAAATCCTCTTTTCAATTTTATACAGCTTACTCTACCAAAGCCAACCGCTTATGAAACATGTAAAACTGTTACAGCACACAACGTGGTTTACCCGGACGGTTTGTCCGGACGTTTTACCCGGACGGCTTACCCGGACGTAGCGTGGTAGCAAACTAGAAATAAAAACGTTCGTGGGTGAATGTAAATCAAATTGCGTGTGTGAGATTAAGTTATTTGTTTATAATTATTAAATAGTGGAGTTCATTTATTACAATAGGGGATAATCCAATTTCTTTTTTCTTTGTCCGTCGGGTAGTTTATTGAAAAGTATTGGACACGTATTTTTTCTTTTTTCACGTGGTCATAAAATTACAGAGATATATTGAGTTGAAATGGCTCATGACGTCACATGTAGGTAAGTTTTATAACTACTTGTGACGTAGTGAGCCCCCGCTCTCCAACTTTAATGAGTTTTAACTAAGTAATTTTTTGATATTTTGATAAAACCAAAAATACGTGTCTAATATTTTTGTATTACCTGTCTGACGGACAAAATAGAATGTCGTTTTCTTTACCCAGTCCGGTCCCCTAGTTTTGTATACAGGGTGAGACAATAGGACAATGAATGAAAACAAAACTGAATATCGAAATTTGAAAATAAATATTTTTCTAACAAACTTAATAGCATTAAACTGTTGAAGGCCATCAAACACAACGCCCGTCTGGTCGGAGGATACTTCCTCTTTTTTAGTCTATCCGGATGAAGGTGAGTACCAGTATTTTACATGAAGCGACTGCCTATCTGACCTCCACAACCCAGTAACTGGGTAGTACGATATCCCTTGGTAGGACTGGATGTCAGACTTTTGGCATCTGACTACTCGTAACGACTGTCAAAGATCTACAAATGACAGTCGGGACCAACGGCTTAACGTGCTTTCCGAGGCACGGAGGAAACTCGGTATGTTATTATGGTCACCCATACACGGACCAACCTCGGCAAGCACGGCTTAACCTTTAAAAAGATCGGCCCGTGCGGCTGTTATTATTTAGCCACGAGCTCCTCCAGCAGCACTCTAAACAATAAAATCAAAAACACTTATAACGCACAAAATTTTCAATTAAAAAAGCACTTGAAAGTACAACCATCCCTTTTCAAGTTCCGTACCACAGGGGTCCGAAATTTGTGACCCTCCACACATCCTACCACTTAACTCTTAGGCTGCGTTCCACCGGAGGTGTGCGAGGATGCGTAGCGAGGGATGTGTTTGTAAAGAACCAATAGAATCGCTTCATTTACCTCGCCTCGGTCAGCACAGCTCTAGTGGAAACGGCTCAGCGGAGCTAGATTTTTGCGCATACAAAACAAGCGAGGGATGTGTGCGTGGGATGTGTGCGAAGGATGTGTACGAGGGATATGTTGCGAGGAATGTGGCAGGCAGGCGTTCGCGTTACTCCGCTCCCACTACACCGCACCCCCGTCGACACATTTCACAGCTTCGCAACGCATCCTCGCACCACACATTAATGCGCATTTTCACAGCTCCGCTACACATCCTCGTAGGCACATTTTCATCGCACAGCTTTGGTGGAAACCCCCACACATTTTCACAGCACAGCTAGACATCCTCGCACGACACATTAATGCGCATTTTCACAGCTCCGCTACACATCCTCGTAGGCACATTTTTATCGCACAGCTTTGGTGGAAACCCCCACACATTTTCACAGCACAGCTAGACATCCTCGCACGACATATTTCTATCGCACATCTCTGGTGGAAACGCACCCTTATAGGACACCGGTCCCTTTTCAAACCACCTACACAATACCACCATTACCCGTTATACAAGAATAACCTTTACAAATGCTTTCGACTTGACCCTTGTACTATTAAAAAAGAACAAGCCAAGTGCGAGTCGGACTCGCGCATGAAGGGTTCCGTACCATTATTTATATAAAAACGAGTAAAAAATCTGTTTTGTATGGGAGCCCCCTTTAATATTTATTTTATTCTGTTTTTAGTATTAATAGATATAGCGGCAACAGAAATACATAATCTGTAGAAATTTCAACTTGCTAAATATCACGGTTCATGAGAGCCTGGTGACAGACGGACAGCGAAGTTTCAGTAATAGGGTTCCGTTTGACCCTTTAGGTACAGAACCCTAAAACACGCTGAATACCTCAGAATATCCCGTCTGTAATTTTATGAAATGGTACGTACATAATTATTTTGGTTGTATTATTGAGTTTACATTTTATTGTTTTATCTTGAAATAACCCAAAATATCCCTTGAAATCAAACCTCAAATTTCAAAAAATTATGCATACATTCAAGATTTATATATATAAACCTCGTGATCTCAGCATTTCACGAAACATATTCAATAAACACTTGTGAAGAATATCGCAAATTAAGTCGGCGATGTCAGCAAATTCAGTTACTGAGCCACGCTCCGGCTTTTACTGGCAATAATTTTGTAAAACTGCCTGAAATTGCGTTACTTGTGTGATAAAATCATTTCCTTTTGGCGTGTGTATATTTCTTGGCCTATTTTGGGATTCGTCTGCAGTTGGAAATGTTAATGTCAACTTTTTTCGAAAGGACCCAAAAGCTTTCGGAAAATGTTGTCAATTGTTTGGCCTGCTGAACTTCCGCCATTATATTTTATTTCTAAAATTCCTGGTATCAATACAAACAAGTATTGTATGACACAAAATCTTCTAAATCATCACGTTTCCGAGCTAAAAATCATCATCATCTGCCTAGCCTTTTCCCAAACTATCTTGGGGTCGGCTTCCAGTCTAACCGGATGCAGCTGAGTACCAGTATTTTACATGAAGCGACTGCCTATCTGACCTCCACAACCCAGTAACTGGGTAATACGATACCCCTTGGTAAGACTGGATGTCAGACTTTTTGGCTTCTGACTACTCGTAACGACTGTCTAAGATCTACAAATGACAGCTGGGACCAACGGCTTAACGTGCTTTCCGAGGCACGGAGGAAACTCGGTTTGTAATTATGGTCACAAATCCACGGACCAACCTCGGCAAGCACGGCTTAAAGATCGACCCGGGCGGCTGTTATTATTTAGCCACGAGCTCCTTTAAAAATCCGAGCTAAAAATCATCAAAGTTGCAATATTCGGCAACAGTACACAATCTCTTCCAACCCTTTCTTTACATATAAAATAGGAAAGTTTCGAAAAAAAGTAATCAAAATATTTAATTCACATAAACATAAATATTAAACGTCAAAAGATAGGTCCACTTTCCGGATTCGCCTGTTTGCTATTAAGCAAACCATCTCGAGAAATAGTTTAAACTATTGACGCTGGCTGTCATTTGTGGATCTTTGGTAGTTACAAGTTTGACAGCCAATCCTACCAAAAGGTATCTCTTTAGATGGGGGTTCTTGGACGGCTCAGATCTCAAGTGTGTATGCAGCGTGCCTCCTCAGAAAATGGCCCATCTTCTATCTTGCGCTGCATGCCCCGTCACCTGCACACTTGAGGATCTTATGACTGCATCAGCGAGCGGAGTTCGCTTGGCTGAGTTTTGGGCTAAACAAATTTAGCGATTTGCCATCGACACGCTAAGAAGAAGAAGGTATCATGTTCCCCAGCAACTCAACCAGCAACTGGGTTGTGAAAGTCAGAGCTTCATGTAAAATACTGTCATACTGCTGCACTCGGTTAAACTTGAAACCGACCCCAAAATTGTTGTAAAAAGACTAGGCAGATGACTTCATCATCAGCCTATGGTGTTCCCACTGCTGGGACACAGGCCTCATCTCTAAGAGAGAGAGTGGTCTGTAATCTACCACGCTGGCCCAGTGCGGGTTGGTAGATGTCACATGTCTTCGAATTTTCGGTTCTAGGACATGCCGGTTTCCTCACGATGTTTTCCTTCACCGTTTTTGAGAGCACAATGCAGATGACTTAATTTTCTATAAGTAACGAAGTAATTTGACTTGAAAGAAATTTTTATTTATTTACTAGCTTATGCCCGCGGCGTCGCCCGCTTGGAGTTCGATAATTGTCCCACGGGAACATAATATCGGGATAAAAAGTATCCTATGTGTTAATCCAGGTTATAAACTACCCGTGTGCCAAATTTCATCCAAATCCATTTAGTAGTTTTTGCGTGAAAGAGTAACAAACATCCATACATCCTCACAAACTTTCGCATTTATAATATTAGTAGGATTTTTGTACACACAAAATACTTAAAAGGACAGTCATCATCATCATCATCATTTCAGCCGAAAGACGTCCACTGCTGGACATAGGCCTCCCCCAAGTGTCGCCACATTGACCGGTCCCGTGCGACGCGCATCCAGCGGATCCCCGCAACCTTTACCAGGTCATCGGTCCACCTAGTGGGAGGCCTTCCAACGCATCGTCTCCCGGTTCGCGGTCGCCATTCCAGAACTTTTCGGCTCCATCGGCCATCTGTTCTGCGAGCAATGTGCCCTGCCCACTGCCACTTAAGTTTGGCAATTCTTCGGACAAAAGGACAGTACATTAAGATAATAGAGTACAAAGGTACTGCTGATTTCAAAAGAAATTTCTTCCAGCAGACCTGCGAGAGGAAAGTTGGATTAGAAATGTAGACACAGTGTATAAAGTTGAAAAGTTAAAGAGTTGCCGCGCGCGCTTCGATAGCGTCGAGCGTGTGTTAGACTGCGTGCGCACCGGCGTGACAGTTTGTGACAATGGCGTCTAATGTAATCAAATGCCTGGGTTGTAACCTGGTAATTTGTGAAGTGCTGGCTTTTGTGAAAAACAAACTTGATGTAATGGACGAGGACAGTTTAAGTCAAATATGTGTGACGGCGTTTTCGTCTGAAGAAGTTCTCAATGCAAAGAAGTTACTGTTCGACTCAATTCCGTTGGGCCAGCAATTGAAAATTCGCAAAGGTGTAAAGAAATCGAAGCGGGACATTGAGGATATAATAACGCTTCTGAAGCAGACTGATCCTGAGCTTGTTCCAGTGTTTGTAGCCCGTGACCTTCAAAAGTTACCACCAATCACATTCGACCATGTAGATGTGACTCGACTCCTCAAGGATATTCTGGTGCTAAGGGAAGAACTGAAAGCAGTAAAGGACAGCTACGTCACAAAAGACGCATTCAACGCCTTACAAAGGAATGTGGATGTCTTAAAAACATCAACCATCAGTATCAATGACGAATATTGCAACGTTAATTTGAAAAGAGGCTGTCGACAAAATGAGTATCATTGTGACAGTTTACAGATGGGACTGCATCATATCTCCCAATCTAGTCCCAATAATAACAATTCTCCATTAATAAATAATATTGAATCACCAAATGAAACATCTGTTAATTCAAATCAAGAAAACATAAATTCAGATGTCGGTATGACTAACGGACGAAAAGGTGTAAACAGCTCCTGTGCGCCTTCAACACCACGAATGTCGAAACAGGTAATTAGCTGTGCGGTGAGTGAGATGACTAATGAAGCGACCGACATTCCATGTAATGCGCAAACAAAACCACCTTTGTCGCATAATACTTTGGTGCGCGCGGGGTTGCCGATGTCACACTCGGACTCTGATTCTGCGCAGTTAAAACAACGAATAAGCCAGCCGGAATCTCGAGCAACTTTGGCAGACGTAGTTAAGGCTCCTGGCGAATGGAAAACGGGAAATACAACGGAAGAATGGAAAGTAGTTCAGAAGAAAAGGCTTAGAAATAGAATCGTAGGAAGAAAAGGTGCCGCAGCCGTAGAACCGAAAGGAAGATTTAAGGCGGCCGACATAAAGATACCGTTGTTTATATATAACGTTGACGAGTCTACTACACATAATGATATAAGTGAGCATGTGTACAATAAGTCTCAAACGCATGTTACAGTAAATAAACTAGCTATGAAAAGTGATAAAGGTTATGGTGCTTACAAAGTGTTTGTACCTAGAAACAAATTAGACATATTTCTAGATGAAAACTTTTGGCCTGAGGGCATATTGTTTAGGCGTTTTGTGGATTTCTCGAAACCCAAAGAGAATGACAAGGGAGAACAAGACCCACACAATGGATAGTGCAGATATAAACAGGTACTGTAATTTTTTAAGTTTTAATTGTAAAAGTCTTGCGCGCTCAATGGAGTGTGTGAGGAAACTATGTAAGTCGGCGGACATCGTTGCACTCCAAGAGACTTGGTTACTACACCATGACATTCCAGTGCTGGGAGCAATAGACTCGGAATTTTCTTACACCGGTAATACGGCTGTGGACCTTTCTTCGGGAGTCCTGCGTGGCCGGCCGCACGGTGGCGTCGCGCTCCTATGGCGTAGGAGTTTGTTTCCATGTGTCTCCGTAATTCAGTGCAGAAGTGTTCGTTTAGCGGGTATCAAGGTCACAACGAGTGATATGTCTATGATAATTTTATCGGTGTACATGCCTACTGATGAACGTGAAAATCTAAGCGAGTTCTCATCATGTTTGGGTGAAATGTATGCAATTATTGAAAATGAAGATGTGGACTTGGTTTACTTGTTGGGTGATTTTAATGCGCATCCTGGCATGCCCTTTTACAATGAGCTTAAGGAATATTGTAGTGAGCAACAACTGTGTATAGTGGACACTGAACTCTTGCCTATAACTTCATATACTTATGTTAGCGATAGCCACGGATGTAGGAGGTGGCTTGATCACTGTGTGACCTCATCAGCGGCTAGAAAAACTGTTGTAAGTGCGAACATTCATCACAGTGTTTTTTGGTCTGATCATCTGCCGTTAGAAATTGTAATTAACTTAGGTAACTGCTCACCCAAGACGCGTGTAGATGGTTGTGTAAATAACAGCAATAAGAGTGTTATGTGGGGGGATAGAGATCAGTTGCAAATAGAAAATTACCATAAAATATGTCACAGTAAATTAAAATATATAGACTTTCCTGATGATTTAAACTATTGTGCTGATAAGTTGTGTAATAATATTGAGCATAGAGATGTGATTAATAGGTTGTACCGAGATGTTCTAACGGTGCTTATTGAAGCCTCTGTATCCAGCCATGAAAGCAAACCTGTGAGGGGGCGCCACATCACGGGTTGGAATAAACATGTTCGGGATGCACATCAAGAGGCTAGGTTCCATTTCCAAGAGTGGTGTTCGTATGGTAAGCCCAAGTCGGGTAGGCTCTTTGAGGCCATGCACAGCTCTAGAAAAGATTTTAAAGCCAAACTGAAATATTGCCTTAATCATAAAAATCAAATCGAGATGGATATAATAGCAGAACATCATAAGTCTAAGAAATTCAGTCAGTTTTGGAAGTCTACAAACAAGCTTAAGCCAAAGGCGAATCTCCCAGCCAGTGTGGAGGGGATTAGTACTCCCCGTGATGTGGCTAACCTATTTAGGAATTATTTTAGAGTGGAACCACTTTTGAAATCGGAAGCGGGCGACATAGTGCTTGATGCTGGGAGGTTCGGTGACCCCTCGGTTAAAATTACTTGTGCGGAGGTTGATAAGGTTATTAAGCAGATGACCAGAGGGAAGTCACCGGGGCACGACGGTCTCAGCATCGAGCATCTGCAAAATGCGGGTGTTCATCTGCCCAGGGTCCTATCCATGTTGTTTACTTTCTGTCTTCGTCATAACTACCTACCAGACGATCTTATGAAGACCATAGTAGTACCTATAATTAAAAATAAGACTGGTGACGCATCAGAAAAGGGAAATTATAGACCCATATCTCTGGCTACGATCTTGGGTAAGGTGCTGGATGGTGTGCTTAACAGACATTTAAGCCAACATGTCTCTCTGCATGACGCTCAGTTCGGATTCCGACCTGGGCTGTCCACTGAATCTGCAGTACTGTGTCTTAAGCACACTGTCCGGTACTATACTGACCGAGGAACACCAGTATACGCCTGCTTCCTAGACTTGTCGAAAGCATTTGACATGGTATCATACAATGTTCTGTGGAGGAAGATGAGACTTAACACCGGGCTGCCTGTAGAGATCATCAACTTATTTAGATACTGGTATGATAACCAAAACAATTTTGTCAGGTGGATGGGCGAATGCTCGGATGAATATAGGATGGAGTGTGGAGTAAGGCAGGGGGGATTAACTTCACCTACTCTATTTAATTTATATGTAAATGGACTGATTGAGGAGCTCAGCAGTGCTGGTGTCGGTTGTTCAGTGGATGGTGTTTGTACGAACAATATTAGCTATGCTGATGACATGGTGCTGCTGGGCCCCTCAATCAGTTCCGTGAGGTCGCTATTGTCCATATGTGAACGGTATTCAGTGGCCCATGGGCTCAAGTACAATGTTCAGAAGAGCGAGCTGCTAGTTTTTAAGGCTGGGTCTAAAACCTACCCTGTTCCTCCGACGGCACTAAATGGAACCGTTCTACAGCAAGTGTCCAAATTTAAGTACTTGGGTCACTGGGTCAATGAGAATCAAAGTGATGATATGGACATGGATAGGGAGCGCAGGGCATTGTCGGTAAGGGGTAATATGCTGTCTCGCAGGTTTGCGCGATGCTCACGTGATGTAAAAGTCACACTATTTAAAAGCTATTGCCAAACGTTATACACGTGCAACCTGTGGAGCAATTACACTAAAAAAGCCTGCAATGCCCTGCACGTCCAGTATAACAACGCGTTCAGGGGTTTGTTGGGGCTCCCATGGCGGTGCAGTGCCTCCGGCATGTTCGCCGACCACAGCACGGACGGCTTCCAGGCGGTGCTACGCATAAGAACGGCGTCCCTGCGGTCCCGGATAAAAAGTAGCACCAACACACTTCTGAGCGTGGTGTCGGACAGAGTGGACAGCCAAATCCTGAGGCATTGGTCGCTCATGCATGTCCAAAGTAATATTAATTTTAAATTTTACTAACATAGCTTTAAGTACCTGTCTGCCTACTAACATAATATGGACTTATATCTCATTTAATGTGTGCTAGTCTGAAATAAATATTTTCTATTCTATTCTATTCTATTCTATAAAAAGGAAAGGAAATTTTGTTAGTATTGCTTCGAATTTCAACTTTTAAAGTGACACTGACAAAGTGCCTGACAGTTAAATGGCCAAACAACATTAAAAACAAACAAAACAAATATCAATTTCATAATTTTACATAAAATTAAGAAGTTTTTAAGCCAAGTCGGTACCTATCTAAAAACCCAAATAATAAAATGCTTTATACGTTTCGTCTTAAAGAACAAAAATATTGCTGACATAACTTTTTACTTCGACATTCCTTTGGGAAAAGGAATGAACGAAATTGAAAAATCTTGCGGAAAAATGCTTGAAAAAATACCTTTTTTGCTTACGGTTGTATTGAGTATTATGTATACATACATAGAATACGTAGTATACGTAGGAGGAGCTCGTGGCTAAATAATAACAGCCGCCCGGGTCAATCTTTAAGGTTAAGCCGTGCTTGCCGAGGTTGGTCCGTGGATGAGTGACCATAATTACATACCGAGTTTCCTCCGTGCCTCAGAAAGTACATTAAGCCGTTTGGTCCCGGCTGTCATTTGTAGATCTTTGACTGTCGTTACAAGTAGTCAGAAGCCAATAGTCTCACATCCAGTCTTACCAAGGTGTATCGTATTACCCAGTTACTGGGTTGTTGAGGTCAGATAGGCAGTCGCTTCATGTAAAATACTGTTACTCAGCTGCATATGGTTAGACTCGAAGCCGACCCCAAGATAGTTTGGGAAAAGGCTAGTCTAGACTGCCTATCTGACCTCCATAATCCAGTTAATACTGAATAATATGATACACCTTGGTAAGACTGGTGGTCAGATATTCGGGCCACTGACTACCGGTAACGACTGTCATAGATCTACAAATGACAGCCGGGACCAACGGCTTAACGTGCTATCCGAGGCGCGGAGGAAACTCGATATTTAATGGGTGCTGACCCATCCACAGACCAACCTAGGCAAGCACGGCTTAACACCTAAGATTTATCTGAGGTCCTCCTTTTATTTTTCGTTTACGTCAGTATCTCTACAGAATCTAATACTTCTCGAAACGGCACGGAACCCTATAAAATAATTACTAGCTGAAACTGAATAAACATAATTATCCCAAATGAAATGTAACACAATAATCTCAGTATAATTGACTTACTTTCATTATTCTATAGTTATTAGAAAATAATTGGATAATCAACCTTCATTTAAATTATAATTACCATCTCCAGGGAGGCAATAAGGTCTAATATTGCTTACCTAATTGGCTACGAGCTACTCAGCATGACAAGGGATTTTTAGGTGATGAAAAAACTCAAACACAAAGCATTTATTTCAATTAGACAATAACAGGCACTTTTGAAAGTCAGAATACAAAAAAAAACCGCGTAGCTACAGTCCCAGTCACAAGGCATAATAACTTGTGAAAGTACTGTAGTTGCCCATTCCAAAGCGTAGATCTCTATGGAGAAGAATAGGCAAGAAACTCCATGGACACTCTTTTAAATCAAAATATGTTACAAAATCTTGGTTACATCATTCATGTTAAGAATCACACATATGAGGGAACGATGGAGAAATACGGGCAAGTTAAGAGCGTCCTGAGTAAAATATTAAATCTGTAATTCAAAAATAAAGTAATTAAAATAAACCGTGGCAGCTAAGAGATAACTAGAATAAGAATAAATATAAATCTAAGAGTATGAAAACAAAGTTGAAATTTCATTGAAAATGGTACTTACAATAAATCATGGCATGCCAAGATGGCTTTTGAAATGCCTCGGGCTCCCTCGGGATGCTTCGACAGACGAAATACCGGGAGGCTACAAGCGCCTGGCGTGCCTAAGATTACCGCAGCAAAGATAATGTCAGTGTGCGTCACCATGTTAAATTTTGATAACTGCCGTATCATAAGTGACACTCGCAAGATTAAGACAAATTGATTGACGTTAGACTCATAAAAAACCGGCCACGTGCGAGTCGGACTCGCGCACGAAGGGTTCCGTACCATTATTTATAAAAACCAGCAAAAAAAACAACAGCACTTTTTTGTAACTTCTCTTCTTCTTCTTAAATATTTATTTGATTCTGTTTTTAGTATTTGTTGTTAAAGCATCAACAGAAATACATAATCTGTAGAAATTTCACAAGGACAGTGACAGACGGACGGACGGACGGACAGCGAAGTATCAGTAATAGGGTCCCGTTTGACCCTTTGGGTACGGAACCCTAAAAACGGCTCACGCGTTTGTTCTCTAGTTGCCACAGAGGAACAAAAATACACATAAAAGCTGATAAATACATCACCCTTTCTCCGTCGAGTCGAGATTATCACAAAAAAAATCGATTGACAACAAATAATTCATCAAATATCGAAATAAAAAAAATGGCTTCAATAAAATCAGCTATCCAGCACTTATATTTAATATTTTTAACTTCAACATTAGCATCCCGAAGCCATAATAAAGACAACAGCTCGATTCCACAAAAATATATTCGGTTTTAACCCCCGGGGGAGCACTGGCATGACGGATGTTATTTTAACCAAAGAAAAAACGTCCACAAAGTAAATTATTCCGGAAAAATCCTGAGGGTATTGCGACAATTTTATCCTTAAAACACGGGTAGTTTACTTTGAATATCACATGACACTAGCCTGGGGTTAGACGGCATAACTCTTGAGGGTTCCGTACCCAAAGGATCAAACGGGACCCTATTAATGAGACTTCGCTGTCCGTCCGTCTGTCACTAGGCTGTATCTCATGAACAGTGATAGCTAGCCAGTTGAAATTTCTACAGATTATGTACGTCTGTTGCATAACAACAAAATAATACTAAAAATAGGATAAAATAAAGATTTAATATATAATTAATAATATAAAAATAAAAAAGCCTTTTAATTTCCATTCATCCAAAAAGATTTAATATATATAATATTAATTTCATGTTCCTTCGGGGAGTACAATCACGTGCACTTGTACGGATGTAGCAACCTACAAAAAGCAACTTATAACAAAAAGTACTACAGCGCCATCTATGATAAACACAGAAGAACTAATATGGTCTGAATCGCGCAAGCAAAGTTTACATCGACTTAAGAGTATATAGAAAAAGGGTTGTGTGGTTTTATGAAACCACGGTAAAAGTGAAACTTTTTTTCACACTAGCGGCCCACCGTCACGCGACATGCAACACACAGACGAAAAAGTTTGAGACGATGTAATAAAAGTTTCACTTTAAAAACCCGACAACAACGATCAGGCAGTTGCCCACCAGACATAACACCTGTCTGGTCGGAGGATCCTCCCTTTTCTATTGAGTATGATGAATTTTCCACCCTGTTCCTCATACCACCCCAAAACGGATACACGCTGCTACTTTTAGAAGTGATTTTCTCCTCCTGATTTGATTAAGGTTTAACGTTTTCACGAACACAGTATTTTGGAAGCTATACTGTTACGTAATATCGTATCTCGTAAGTACGAACCGTTATTTCGAGAGTAGGTAAATTGCTTTTGAATTTTGCCAAGTGTATATATATGTGTAAGTGCTCGTGACTGTACAGGCGTGATAAATAAATAAATCTTTATTTAGAACCAAAAATAATTTAAAATACCAAATTAATCTTAACCAAACAATGTAGGTCTAACAATGTTATATGCTTGTTCATGGATAATCTTGTATCACAGGCGGAAGACGCGGCGGCGTATGTTGATTTAAATCTTAGATTAGTTAGACTTTTAAACTTAAAGAGGTTGTGGCTTGGCTGATTTTGCCAGAACTAAGTCTTATAGGTATATGAAGAACAAGGTATATAGATATAGACCGCAATGGTTGCTTACCATACCTATGTAGCATCTGTACTCAGATATGGCCTTATTATTTGGGGGAACTCAATAGACGTGGAAAGAGTTTTCAAAGGACAAAAAAAATGTATCCGGGCAATATGTGGAGCCCATTTTTTAGATAGCTGTAAACCGTTATTCAAGAAACTTAAAATACTGTCTTTACCATGGCTTTATATATTAAAATTTGAAACATGCATGTTTGTTAAAAATAAATATAATTTATTTGAAAAAAGCAGTTATAAAATAAATAGTAGAACACGACACAAAGACAAATTAAAATTACCTCAAATAAAGTTTATGCTATTCAAAAGAAATATTTACTGCATGACAATTATTATGTATAACCATTTGCCAAATAATATTCAAGATTTGCCATTGTCGTTATTCAAAAGGTCATTGTTTAGATTATTATTAGAGAAAAATTATTATAGTGTTAAAGAATATTTAGAGGATAAATCATTAGTATAATAATAAAATAAATTTATTTATTTATTTAAAGACTTTGGAAGACTTACAGCTAAATACAGAAAGCCTAAATCCTACCATATGCAACAATTATAAGTACACATTTATTACTCGTCATTATTATAATTAGGTAAAAATTGCAATATTTTATTCCAATAAAATTATATTAAATAAAGTAATACATAATTAGTAATATAATGTATTAGTGTTATTAATATTATAAGTCACGATTTATAGATATTATAGAAATACTAGCTGTTACCCGCGACTTCGTACGCGTTAGGTTCGCGATTTGCCTAGAATAAGTTTTTTAGTAAGGAGGTTCTGGTTTCCAAATTTTTGTTTTGAATTCGTTACCTAATTTCTCCAGTATTAATACACCATCATCTGGCTAGTCTTTTTCCATCTATGTTGGGGTCGGCATTAAGTCCAACCGGATGCAGCTGAATACTTGGATTTTATATGAAGCGACTGCCTATCTGACCTCCACAACCAGTTAGTACTGGGTGGGTTATACGACTGTCATCATCATCTTCCTGCCCTTGTCCCATGTTACTTGGGGTCGGCGCAACACTTTTTGTTCTTCCATGCTCCTCTGTCGTTCGTCAAGCTATCATTTACTCCTTTTTCTTTCATATTATTTCTCACACAATCCATTCATCGTTTTCTAGATCTTCCTCTCGGTCTCCATCCACATTTATTTTCATCACTTTTTTTGTTTAAATTATAATCATCTCTGATACACGCAATCTTTTTTCAATCTTCTTTCCACTGGTGGTGTCGTGATCCACACAATACGACAGGTTTAGACTCACAGACTTGTATATTTTACCCTTTAACTTGAAGGGCATACGTGGGTCGCAAGTTATACGACTGTCAAAGATCTATAAATGACAGCTGGTATCAACGAATTAGCGTGCTTTCCGTGGCACAATGGAAACTCGGTACGTAATCGGTGGTCTCCATCGATGGACCAGCCTAGGCAAACGCAACTTAACCTAAAGATCGACCCTAGCGATCTAAATTGATTATTTTTCATTTGAAAGAACTTTCATATTGTGTAATCTCCATCTCAATATTTACACCCTTTTCATTCAGATGGAAAATCATCAAATGACCCCTCCCGCTCTGGGCGGAGCGGAAGGGAGTGTCAGATGACTTGTACTGACTAAAACCCTTCCATGATCCTTCTTAGACATTTGTGTTCCAGGGCCGCTGTATCTCTTTCGAACAATCCCGCAGCCCCGGCAGGCATCGGCCCTTGGCTTGCCTTGACCCCTTCCGATTTGCTGACATCTCTTTAAGGCGCGCGTGGAACACGAACGCCCCGTCGCCACGGCCCGTCGTCGTAAGACGGACGGATTATGAGCAAGCCTTTACTCAACATCTACAGACCCGCGTCTAAAATGGCCGACGCCCGGGGCGTCTCCCGTGGCGGCTGGGAAGCAAGGCTCTCTCCCTCTCACGTTTCGCCACCGCAGAAGGAGGTAACGGCTTCCCATTGCCTCTCGCTCCGCACCTTGGATTGAACCAGGGCCGGAAGCGAGAGGTCGCCGCCGCCAATCGCCGCTAAGAGAACACGGCCGCGCTCCGCCCAACCAGAGGAGTCCTCTACGTTGTGCTCCACCGTGTCCTCTGGGCGATCGTCGCAGTGGTAACAGCCGGGCGTTTCCTCCCGCCCGGTTCGGTGCAGGAACTTCCCGAAACAACCGGGCCCGGTGAGGACCTGCGGCAGGTGGAACGTGAGGGCGCCGTGGCTCCTCTCCAGCCACTTCTTAAAGAGGGGACTTATTACCACTATTATGGCGTGCCCTGACCCCAACAAAAATAAGGGTAGAATTTTCAAAAATAGTAAACACTCATGTGAAAATTACAAATAGCCCACTAAGCTTAACATTAAACCCACTTGGGGGTCAAAAATACCTTTCTACCGTACTAAGCACTGGCGAGATTTAAATTTAAATAGTTCAATAGGAGAAGTAGTTCTTGAGTGATTAATCAGTGAGTAAATAGTATTGCGGTGTCATGTATAAATGAAACTAATATTATGTCCTAATCCAGATCATGACCTGTCTCTCTTGTGGCTTTGATCCAAATCCGTTTAGCTGTTTAGGTGTAAAAAGTTAAAACAGACTGATATATAGAGACCGTTTATACTGTATCGTTGGTCTAGTGGTCGGAAACGCTACTACTGTGTATAAGGTCCTTGGTTCGATACAAAACGCCGGGCGGTGTTTTATTTGTTTTTTATTTTTCGTTTCATTATAATAAGCTCGACCCTTATTACATGGCACTTAAACATAACTGGCGAAATGTGGGTGTACTAAATGGACACACCTCTGCCAAACCCTTAAGCGATTACAGGCGTGATCTTACGTGACTGCCGTTATTATCTGGTGCTTGTATGGCACCTGTATCTTTGCCAGTTTTCAGCAGAGCTGTCGTACGGGTCGTACCATTGACCAAGTAACACCTACTTACTTACATGTTAGCGAAGTCATTCTAAGATTAACAATGTATTTCTGTGATTTAAAATTTAACGCTGGCGCGACGATATTTATAGGCGTTTGTGAGAGATTGGCTGGTCAAAACATGCGGGGAACCTCAAGCAGCGTTAATAAAGTTTTAGGGGTATGAGGAACAGGGTGTAAAGTTCCTCGATACTCCTTAGAAAAGGGAGGATCCTCCGACCAGGCAGGTGTTATGTCTGGTGGGCAACTGCCCGATAGTTGTTATCGGGTTTCTCTATATATACTAAAGTCGATGTAAACTTTGCTTGTAGGAAATTGATGTTAGTTCCTCCGTAGTGTCATAGATGGCGCTGTAGTACTTTTTGTAGTATGTTGCTTTTTGTGGTCGCTACAAAGTAAACTTATCGGTAAACATATGTTCGAGTCGTTTGGGATTGAAACTTTGGGACCGTGGGGTCCGAGTACTCATTGCTCACAGCCTTTTTACCGAAATTGCTACACTCATAGCTTATGATTTCTGAGAATCAAGATCTGGCTTTTACATTGGCCAGAGGCTAAGCCCATGTTCAATCTTGGGCACATTAGGTACCAGTTTTTTTATAAGTTTGTGAATTTACATTTATAGTTGTTTAACTATTGTTTACATGGGTCAAAATAACTAAAAGGATGTATAAAACTTAAACTATTTAGTAATGATTAGAAAATCTTAAAGCATTTAAAAAAAATACAAAATACTTTACGAATTTACGTTACAAAAAAAAAACCAGTTGGGGCTCGAACCATGGTCATTTTTGGAAATCATACAGTATTAAAAAACAAAATAAAATACAAAAAGTGAATTTCATACTGGCTCCGGTTTGATCCTGGAACATGCGATTCGAGCGGCCGCTAAACCGTCGGGCTACTTACTTCGGTGACAATTGGTTTAAAATAGCCGTTCTATTCTAATGCTTGTCATGACAATTGTCAGTTGTCAAACAGTTAAGGAGTGCCGACATAATGCAATATTGCTCTCCTCCTAAAGTTATTAGCGTGATAATATATAGCCTATGTCCTTCCCCAGGTTTAAATCTATCTTCTTGCCAAATTCCATAAAGATCTGATCAGCCGTTTAGTCGTGAAAAGGTAACAAACTAACAAACAAACAAACAAACAGAGTGACTTTCGCATTTATAATATTAGTATGGATTTGTACGCCATGTAATGGCAGGATATGCTGGAACCCATATTGTAACACCTATAGTACCATATTCTTGCAAATAAACATTTTTGATTTGATTGATATAAAAATCTTCATCCCCCAGTAAAAAGGGAAGATCCTTCGGTGTAATGTGTGGTGGGCAACTGCCCGACAGTTGCTGTCAGGTTTCCTACAAAGTCTTAAGTCGTGGATCACTTTAATGGCGCGATCCAGAATTTGGATGTTTTTCTTTTGTGGGATAGATGGCGCTGTATTACTTTTTTTAGTAACTGACAAATGCTTGCACTGGATGGACAGGTCCAATAAAATCAGTATGGTTGTTTCTTCAAAAGACCATCTTAGACAGTTATCTGCATAGTCCTCATGTGAGATGACCAAGATTATGTCTGGAATTAAAAGAAGAGAATACACCTCCGAGTTTGTTTCGGCTGTTTCTTCTCAGAGTAGTCAGGTACGAAACACCGGCCTCATCTTGTTTAAAAAAAACCGACCAAGTATGAGTTGGACTCGCGCACGAAGGGAACGCTTCGTGCGCGGCCCGCACCATTATTTATAAAAACGAGCAAAAAAAAATCACTCTTGGAGCCCCCTTTAATATTTGTTTTATTCTGTTTTAAGTATTTGTTGTTATAGCGTCAACAGAAATACATAATCTGTAGAAATTTCAACTGGCTAACTATCACGGTTCATGAGTTACAGCCTGATGACAGTAGGACGGACGGACAGCAAATTTAAAGTCTCAGTAATAGGGTCCAATTTGACCCTTTGCGCACGGAACCCTAAAAACTACGACGTCTAAAAGTGTTTTTAAAAACTTATTTGCAATATATGTCATGTTTGTACTATGTTGCTCTAGTACTTTTTGTAGTGCTGCTACACTCACAAAACAAAATCACAAAAGATTTATTTAACGAGAAGTTCTCTTCGACAAGAAGTTCCTTCAAGATTGTGTGCTGTAAAAAAGCTTCTATTGATTTTGACTACATTAAACTCGCAATGGTGACGGGTCACGCATGGTCGGAATAACAATGTGGAAACGACACGCGTTCATTTTATAAAAAGATCCTGAAGTATTACAGTGCTTGTAAACAACGTAGTACTTGGTTACGTGTTTTGAGGAGCTTGCGGGTAAATAATGCCATTTATATATTAGAAATAGCCACTTTTGTTAAGAAAAACATAAAATTGTTTAATTTCGATAAGAATGAGCGCCGCAAAACTAAGTAAATTCTACCAGCACCTAGATTAGAAATGTATAAAAAGAGTCCAGAATACCGAAGCATACAAATATATAACAAATTACCTAAAAATATCCGGTCCACAAAGACACTATGTGTATTTAAAGCAAGGCTGAAAACATTGCTTTTAGAAAAATGTTATTATAGTGTACAGGAATTTATGGTCGATGGAAAACTAAAATAGAGCTCAAATTACATGTATGTGTTTGTGTTAATTACAAAGTGCTAGTCTCTTTGCTACTCTCCTGGAGGAGGGTGAAAGCATCATCTGGAGTGACGAGGGTACGCCTAGGACGGCGTACTGTACTAATGCGCGAGCCGTAAACGCTCTTAAATACCTACTTATTTTACATCAAACTGTTAAAACGTAACCTAAAAACCGTATTATTATTAGTTTAAAATCAAGAAACCTTTTTATAATAATACCATCAGAACTACATAAGTGTGCGAAATTTCAACGAAATCGGATTACAGAAATGGGATGAAAAATCGATCACAAGATTCGACTGCAAAGACGGGCGTGAAACTCGATAAAATCGTTTTACCGAAATATAATATGGGTACGAATAGAATTTAAGAAGGCTTTACACTTTCTGCATACCTTGTTGGGAAAAAGGCATGAGATGTATGTGCAAATGGTAGGAATAGAATTTCATACGTGGCTGTCCATAAAGACGACGACACGGTTGGCACAGTGGTTGAGCGATCGACTGCTGCGCTGCGTGTTGCGAGTTCGAACCCCGCACGGAAAAAATATTTGTATGGTCTACAGATAGTTGTTCCGGGTCTGGGTGTTTCTGTATGTGAGTTTAAATGTTTGTAAACGCACCCACGATACAGGAGAAATTTGTAGTGGGGCTAGGCTAAAAGAAAAAAACGGGCCAAGTGCGAGTCTTACTCGCACACAGGGTTCCATAGCCCCAAACAATATAATGACAATGTTTTGAACGGTCATTCATTAGTAAACCTTCACTCAACCGCAAAGCTAAATTTGTTTTTCATAGTAAGTTAATGAAAAACAAAGTTACTGCTGCAGTTTGGTGAAAAAGTCCCATATCTCAAAAACTACAAATCAAATCTTATTCAAACCAATTTTCGTTGAAAGTTTTTTTACGGTCTACATCCCCATATTTTTTTCAGATTTTTTCTCCTGTTACTTTAGAAATTAGAGGGGGGGGGACACTCGTTTTACCACTTTGGAAGTGTCTAACTTTCAAACAATTGACTTTGAAAAAAAATGGTTTCAGGAACCTCAATGTCATTTTTAAAGACCTATCTATAGACCCCACACGTATAGGTTTGATAGTTTTTTTTTTTTTTTAGTTTCAATTTCATGTATGGGGGGATATCCTGATCTATATATTTTTTTTTAATTTTGTACAAAAATCATAATGCGGTTCACAGAATACATCTACCTACCAAGTTTCAGCTGTGTAGTCCTCATAGTTTCGGAATAAAGTGGCTGTGATACGGACGGACAGACAGACAGACAGACATGACGGATCTATAAGGGTTCCGTTTTTTGCCATTCGGCTACGGAACCCTAAAAAGACCTCGAGAAGTGGAGCTCTTTTCTAAATAATAACATCCGCACGGAACAAGCTTCATGTAAAGCGGTGCTTTCTTAGGTTGGTCTGTGGATGGGTGACCACCCATGAAATACCAAGTTGCCTGTGTGCTTCGGAAAGTACGTTAAGCCGTTGGTCCCGGCTGTCATTTGTAGATCTTTGACAGTTGTCACGGGTAGTCAATGGCACCCCCAGGGACGAGGCCTGCACTGGTCAAGCGGGCCAGCACTAGTCCGAGGCAGCACATTCTTTCCCGCTGCCCCCCAACGCAAGTGTGCGAGGCAACACCCGGTGTGGTTTTAGTCAGTACAAGTCTGACAGACCCCTCCGCTCTCCCCAGGGTGGGGGACATCCATCGAGGATTTTCACATCGATTACAAAAAAAAAGGTAGTCAATGGCTCGAAAGTCTGACAACCAGTCTCACCAAGGGGTATCGTATTACCCAGTACTAACTGGGTTGTAGAGGTCAGATAGGCAGTCGCTCCATGTAAAATACTGGTATTCAGCTGTATCCGGTTAGACTGGAAGCCGAGCCCAATGTAGTTGGGAAACATCCTACTAATATTATAAATGCGAAAGTTTGTGAGGATGGATCGATCGATGGATGTTTGTTACTCTTTCACGCAAAAACTACAAAATGGATTTGGATGAAATTTGGCACACGGATAGTTTATGACCTGGATTAACATATAGAATACTTTTTACCCCGATAGTAAGTTCCCGTGGGACAATTATCGAACTCCACGCGGGCGACGCCGCGGGCATAAGCTAGTTCAACATAGTTTGGGGTTCGTTGTCTAAACTAATTTATAGAGGAAAGATTTGATTGTTTGTTTGTAACGATTTAGCTCAAAAACTACTCGACCGATTTAAAAATTCACTCACCATTAGCAAGCTACATCTTTACCGAGTAAAGTATAGGTATAGAAAAAAATAAACTTCTTTGTAACTGAAAATCTTCGATCCTTGGACAGTAGCAATAAACAAAAATCTCACAATCAACTACAGCAAATTCGCTACATTTTAAACTACAATTAGTCTACTTTATTGCTCCCCGGGTTTATATTATATCACAATTTTCGCGGACAAAATCGCGGACGAAGTGCTTGTTTTAAATATACAGAAAAAGCCCCTCTTCATCATGGGGTTTCATGACTAGACGAACAATACCAAATAAAATATATTTCAGAAGCGACGTAACAACAGTACTCAAAATGCAATTTGTCGAGTCAGAACAGTCTGAACAACAGTGTTCCAGTTGCACGTTAATTTTGGAGCCAAACTCCGGTAGAATACTAATAGGGGAGACGTAGGGAGGGGACAAGGGGTGACACATATGTCGAAGCACGGGGTGTCGTATTATGTATGCTAATACAGGCACATTAAAAAGAGGGCATATATGTGAGTCATTCAAGCTAGATATAGCCTATGGTTTTTTTGTGTAAATAAAAAATAAAATTATTGTTTACTTCTTAGCTTTTGCGCACGGCGTCGCCCGCGTAAATTATTATTTTTACACATCTACTGCCTAGCCTTTTCCCAAACTATGTTGGGCTCGGCTTTCAGTCTAGCCGGATGCAGCTGAGTACCAGTATTTTACATGAAGCGACTGCCTATCTAAAGAGAAAAGAAAGTTATAATATGTTAAAATTAAACCCATGCTTATAGGTGATAAGTTTTCAAAATTTCGAATCGACCAGACCTGTGGAAGTTGTTTATTTCCCTTCATCAACTAGAAAAGAGGTCGTCAAATGGCTGAGCATATTTTCTCGAAACATAGCTAAAAACACTCTAGATTAAAACACCTTTCAAACGAAATCAATTTTATCAAAATCGGTCATCCGTTTAGGAGCTACGATGCCACACACAAACACACATATACACAGATACACACCTCAAACTTATAACTCCCCTCTTTTTTTTGTTTGGGTTAAAAAAGAAACTTCTTTGTATGTGAAAATCTTCAATCCTTGAACAGTAGCAATAAAAAAACCTCTTACAGTCAACAACAACAAATTCGCTACATTCTAAACTACAAATAGTCTACTTTATTGCTCCCCGGGGTTTTATTATAATTTAAAAGTCAAAGAACCCCCTTTACAGTGTCTCAGGGTGGCTAACATTGTATACTTAACTAGCTGACCAGCGCAACTACGTCTGCGTCACATTTTCCTTGTTTTAGCAACATTTTTCATTGCTGCTTCGCTCCTATTGGTCGTAGCGTGATGATATATAGCCTATAGCCTTCCTCGATAAATGGGCTATCAAACACTGTATTTTTTTTCAAATCGGATTTGTAGTTCCTGAGATTAGCGCGTTCAAGCAAACAAACAAAGAAACTCTTCAGCTTTATCCACTCTAATATTATAATTAATGCGAATGTCACTGTTTCAAATCAAATCAAATCAAAATCATTTATTTCAAGTAAGCCAATTACAGGCACTTTTGAATAGTCAAACAACCATAAAAATGAAGCTACAGTCCCAGTCACAAGACATAATAACTTGTGAAAGTACTGTAGTTGCCCATTCCAAAGCGTAGATCTCTATGGAGAAGAATGGGCAAGAAACTCCATGGACACTCTTTTAAATCAGAATCTTGTTACAAAACTTTGGTTACATCATTCATGTTGAGATGGTACATTATGTGAGAACGATGTAGCATGACGTGCACGATAAAAGTGTCCATAGTAAAATAAAAAAGACAATTAAAAAATAAAATAATTAGTTCGAAATAAGCCGTGGCAACTAAGAGATGACCAGGCACAACTGATAGCGCCCGTTCACGAACATGACGAATGGATCAGCCATCATTCAACTCAACCATTTTGAAGGGAACTAAATGACCCGACACACCCGCCACCATCAGCGTGACATTTAAGTGAGCATGACATACTCTCAACCGCCAGGGCACATTCAAGTCAATAAAAGACGTAGGTTTCCAGTAAATGATAGCTAGTACATAGTACTCACACAATATGGGCCATGCAGTTATATAATACTAAATTGAATTTATACAATGCAAGGATAGTTGTACAATCTTCAGCAGCTCCAACAATACTTTTTAATGCTATCATTTTATGCGTCCCTGTCCTTGTGGAGCAGGACCGGCATTGAGCCAAGCATTATTATCAGCGATATAATCGTCCAATTTGTAATAAGCTTGCTTACATAGTGTGCGTTTAATGCATGTTTTAAATTTCGTCTCACTCAGTTCAAGAATACTTTGTGGAATTTTATTATAGCATCTTAAACAGTACCCCATGAAAGATGAGTCTACTTTAGCGAGTCTGAAGCCTGGCTGAACTAACTGGTCCCTATATCTAGTATTGTAATTGTGTCTGTCGCCTCTTTTACTAAAAAGATGCAGATTTTTCCTTACGTACATAATGTTTTCATAAATGTATTGACAATGTACCGTCATGATTTTAATGTCCTTAAACAGTTCCCTTAGAGAATCGCGCCTACGGAGATTATAAATGGCTCTGATGGCTCTTTTTTGCGTTTGTTTGTTTGTATGTTTGTTTGTTACCTTTTCACGACTAAACGGCTGATCAGATCTTAATGAAATTTGGCAAGAAAATAGATTTCAATCTGAGGAAGGACATAGGCTATATATCATAACTCTACGTCCAATAGAAGCGGAGCAGCAATGAAAAATGTTGCGAAAACGGGGAAAATGTGACGCAGGCGAAGTTTCGCGGGACAGCTAGTATTAGTATAGATGATCAGCTGGCGTACCATGACATCTTAAAACATTATTGTTCCATTCTTATTCCAGGGTGAAAAAGAGACGGAGCTGTACTGGTCGTCTAGCTCCATCTCTTTCCCACTCTGGAATAGGAATGGAACAATAATGTTTTAAGCGTCATAGTAACCCCCCTGACCGTAGACTAACAGTAAACTAAGACATTGTTCTAGTGGTTCTAATCGCGACAGCTTAGCATTAAGTCCTGTGTTCGATTCCCAGGCTAAGCATGGTGTTATTGGGTTTTTCATTAGGAATTTCCCAGAAGGCACCACGGACACCAGATTTGTGTCCGTTTGATGACAATAGCGATAGCTCTCAAGAAGTAGGAAAACATCGTGAGGAAACCGGCATGTCCTAGAACTAAAAACTCGAAGACATGTGACATCTACCAACCCGCACTGGGCCCGCGTGGTGGATTAAAGCCCACTCCCTCTCATTGAGTGGCCTGTGTCCCTGCAGTGGGAACATTATAGGCTGATGATGATGATGGCAATAGGCTCGCCCCTATTACATGGTACTTAATCATAACTGACATATCATCATCTGACTAGCCTTTAAACGAACTTGGCTGCACCCCCCCCCCTTAAAGCGCAGGTTTATTAAAAGTTATATCTTTCCCTGGTTTCTTTAATTGGCGAGAAGAGGCGCAACACCAAGACAAGTGGAAGGATTGGTCATTGGTGGGTGGCCTATGCCCAGAAGTAGTGCAGTCAAGGCTAAGAAATTAAAGTAATAACTTTACATGTAAATGTAACTTTACATGTAAAATTTAAAAACCACGGCACAAAAAACCTCTAAATAAATCCAAGGGTCGTAGCGTCGGGGGACCGCTAAGTAGACCGCTTAGCACTAGCACAAAACAAAGCGGACCCCCGACGTTTATTATTTTTTTGTTTTATCGTTTTTAATTCGGGTTTTTTTTTATTTTTTTTCTCTTTTTTGCTGGATAGACTTGAAGAATGGTCACAGCCTGTCTGTTATGCGGTACCACTTTCTGTAAACGTTGAAACAAATTGGAGTTTGTTTTAACTAACATTGTGGTTTCGAGAATAGAGTTAATATTTAACAGTTTGGTAGCCATAAACTTGGTCCGCAGATTGATTCAAGGATTTCACTAAGTAATTAAAGTAATAAAACAAGTTTAAACTTTATTGTTCGTGAAATAGGGCTTAAAGTTGCTTGTATAAAGCAATTAGTTTCAAGTTGAACTACTGTCTAACTGCTCAACCACTCAAATCGTTAGCAAGTTCAGTTTTGAGGAGTCTGCCCACTACACCGTACCTACCGTGAAATAGAACGGTCTATGAACGTATCAGGCACGGAAAGAAACGTGACAATGACATGGAGTACTATGCCCACTAGAACGTATCAACGGCGATATATACGAGACTAATAATTATGATAAAAAAGCCTATTTGCTATTACAGACTATAATTATGTCTGTGCCAAATTTCATCCAGATCCGTTCAGAAGTGCTGGCGTGTCCAAACACGCCAGCACTTCTGAACGGATCTGGATGAAATTAAAAAAAAAAAAAGGATAGATGTCTCTTACCCAAGTAAGAGACATCTATCCTTTTTTTTTTTTAATGGCATCTCGCAGTTCAACCGGACTATCTTGTGGGTGCCTTGAGTGTAAGGCCTCCAGCCAGGGCATAAATAAACTTGCAAACTAAGCACAGAGCCTCGGATTAGGGCGTCGCTGAAGGAGGACAGCATGGGGACAGGCTGGATCTGAATGGTATTATTATTTAGGGGCTGATTTAAAACTACTGGCACAGCATTGCGGGCTGCCTTGAGCTAGAGTCGGGGAAGGCAAGGACCGGGACGTCGCGTTGCGACGGACCTCGACGGCGAGGTTGGAAAGTTGGGCGGTTTTCGTCTGTACTTTTTAAGAGTGTCGTTTTACTAGTCTCGTTGCTACTCTCCTGGAGGAGGGTGATCCTTCGTCACTCCGGATGATGCTACCATCATCCGGAGTGACGAAGGTACGCCTCGTACGGCGTACTGAACTATGTGCGAGGGTTCGTTACGGGCGGAGACGTCCATCCATCCAAACTCTCGCTTTTATAATAGTGTAAGTAACCGGAAACAAGTTGGCCGAAGCAAGAAAAACCTGTTCAGGTGGAGATTCATAGATCACTCTGCCCTTGAATGTAAACGTGGTGTTGCCCCACTAACGATGTGTCATTTGATATCGTGTCCTGCCTGTCCTGTGGTTAGCACATCACAGGAGCTGATCAACGCTACTGAAAGTGCCATACTCTTCCCCAAATTTTAGGCTGGCTCAATTTAAATAGTCATCGACACGCTGAAAAGGAGTAACGGGAATGCACGCCCGACTAAAACTGACAGCTAATATAATAGCAGCAAAATGGGTATAAAACTGACAGCTTGTAAACCATATTGTCAACATCATCTGCCTAGCCTTTTCTCAACTAGTAGGGGGTCGGTTTCCAGTCTTGGACGCATCTGAATACCAGTATTTTACTTGGAGTGACTTTCTATCTGGATGAGGCTAGCAGACTGTGGAGAGGGACAAGAAAAGGGAGGCCTATACCCAGCTGCAGTGAGTGAAAGAAAAGAAAGAAAGAAAACATATTTTTACTTGGCACATTCCACAAGTGCACACAATAGAACATATAGTAAAAAAAACTTAAATCAGAACATAAATCTGAAAATATTGAGTGTCTCACGGCTGCGCCAAATAGGCCCAGTTCAGCAAACTGCCGAGCAGCTAGTGCCCGACGCTGGTTTTCAACTGAGAGATTGTGACGAGACGGACGTAAAACAGTGTGTGAATTCGGGCTGTGGATGTTGATAACGACTGCCTATCTATCCTCCACAACCGACAACAACTAGGTAATACGAGACCTCTTGGTAAGACTGGTTGCCAGACCTTCGGGTCACTGACTACCTGTAACGACTTTAGGGGTATGAGGAACAGGGTGTAAAGTTCCTTAATACTCCATTGAAAAGGGAGGATCCTCCGACCAGACAGGTGTTATGTCTGGTGGGCTGCCCGACAGTTTTTGTCGGGTACATACACTTAAGTCGATGTAAACTTTGCTTGCGAGATGTAGGAAATTGATGTCAGTTCCTCCGTCGTGTCATAGATGGCGCCGTAGTAAGTACTTTTTGTTGCTACCGCTGCAATCGCTGCACGACTGTCAATGATCTAGAAATGACAGCCGGGACCAATGACACATTTAACGTGCTTTCCGAGACACGGATGAAACTCGGTATGAAATGGGTGGCCACCTATCCATGGACCAAGCAAAACCATTGAACTTGAAGATGGCTATTTATCCACGAGCTCCTCCTCAAAATGTGTGTAAAACTGACAGCTTGTAAACCATATTGTCAATATAACATTATCCGATTCTCCTACAACTCGAAATGACAGCTAGTAACCATAAAAAATCTCGTTCAATACAAGAGGTTAACCGTTATAGTCTCGGGAAAAAAAATGTGGGGTAAAAATCTTGAGAAGGAAAATGGTAAGAAAAGAATATCTTCACAATAGGCGGTATTATTTATTGTTGAGCGGAGAAACGACAGATACAGGGGGTTTTCTTTATATACGGGACGGTTAAGAAAAGTGCCTTCTATTTTGTAGACAGTTAATTTTACTTGGAGGGTGATTTTATTTTTAGAGTAAAATGTAAATTCAAACGATGTCTGCTGTATGAAATACTAGCTGATCCCGGCATGACTTGTTCGAACTGTGGCGACCGCGAACCGGGAGACGATGCGTTGGAGAAGGCCTCCCACTAGGTGGACCGATGACCTGGTGAAGGTTGCGGGGATCCGCTGGATGCGCGTCGCACGGGACCGGTCAATGTGGCGACACTTGGGGGAGGCCTATGTCCAGCAGTGGACGTCTTTCGGCTGAAATGATGATGATGAAATCAACTTCAATCAACAAAAATACATGCACTGCTAACCTTAGCCTAGCCTTCCCATCTTTGTAGGTGTCAGCTTCCAATCCAATCCAGTGCACATAAATACCCGTGTTTTGCATGAAGAGACTTCATATCTGACCTCCACAACCTTTCATCGTTCATCGAGACACTCTCTCTTGGGTCGGTCCCTCATATCTGAGGATCGTGGTCAGCCTGAGGGTTGCATCGGGAGCGGATGATCTGCTTCCATCTGTTTGTGTCCATCGCGTCTCTTACGACCGTGTAGAATTTGGAGGACGACGAGTCTTTGACTTGATCGGTCCATCTTGTTGGTGAGCGACCGCGCGAACTCTTGCCTACGGTGTTTCCAACCACTATCAATTTCTCCAGACTTTCGTCGCCCCTACGCACCGTGTGGCCGAAATATGACAGGGTGCGTTGTTGGCATATGGTGGACAAGCGAGTTTTCATCGAGACACGCACCTCTGATTTTTCGGCTTCATGTGCGTATTGTATAATTATCACTTGCTTCGGTGACGGAAAACGTCGTGAGGAAACCAGCATGACTGAGAGACATACAAATTTCTCGACGGCATGTAAAGCCAAGTCAGAAGCCCATTGTAGGCATAAACACTCTCGACAACAGGTTATTGAAGTGAAACTTCTTATGCGACTTCCAACAAGTTTAACGCTACCATGAAGGGGGAATATTTTCTAAAAGTCACTACGAGATGGATAGAAACAAGATTTGTGACTACGTAGTTCTACTAGGTACGCAAGATGGCGTGCAAACAGTCATGCATCCGACTTTTCGGTGTGACCAGCCTTCGCTCAATTTCCATGAGTAGAATAACCTCGATAAACTTATGTAATAAAAATAATACAACAAGAAAACAACCAAAAATTATTTAGGAGCTCAATAAAATAACGAGAGTGAACGCGTGGCACTCGAACGCATGCGTGTAGTATTACGAAGATTCACTTCTTCCGCGCGGAGGGACTCCACGCACTGTTTTTTTTTTTAATTTATAATAATAAGCACACCAACAGCACAGTCACTTACAATTCAAATATACTTACATCTGAAATGGGCATTTTAGTAACCATGCAAATAACAGGTATGCATGGCATTTACCTAATGAAAACTAGAGACAAAAAAAAAATGAAAAAGTGTTTCCAATAGACCTAAATCCAGAACACTACAAAAACAAAACATTTTTTTTTTTAAAACGTTGCCCCAAACTAGGAATTTCTCCTGTATCGTGGGTGCGTTCACAAACATATAAACTCACATACACAAATAGCCAGACCTGAAACAACTATCTGTAGGCCATACAAATATTTGTTCCGTGCGGGGATCGAACCCGCGACACGTAGCGCAGCAGTCGAACGCTCAACCACTGCGCCAACCGTGTCGTCAAATTGAGCTACATAGGTATAGGTGTACATTGTTCGCACTGTTTATATAGAGAACGTCTGTATGAAGCGAAACTCATAGTGAAAACATCGATGAGGTAATCTGTCAAGTTAGACCTTTCATTATTTAGCCTCGCCATACGTGTCAGGGGGCTATTAAAGGTGGTATTTAAAGTGGATGTAGACAATTGGAAAATTTGATTGGAACTTTTGCTACGCTTGCAAGTCCTAAAGTTAAAACATTCCACCAATTGCGCATCTATGAAACCATTTATAATTTTGTATAATATTTAATAAGTAAGTCAGAATGGATCCGTCTTTCTTTTAGGCTAATCATCTTATAGTGCTCCAACCTGTCATTGTAATCCGGAATAGCTTTTCGGATGCCATTCTTCATACATAGATACCTAACAAAACGGGCCTGAACAGATTCAACGCTAGGTTAGGTTCTAATCGCACGAAAAAGAAAGAAATAAATAATTCTTAATTTTATAAGACTCACTCTTATCATCCTGTATAGACCCACTACCAAGGATCAAACCTCCACAATAAAAACGGTGTCCTCAATCAAATGAAATGAAAGTTTATAGCTTTTCCTTCATGTGGCGTTTGGAGCACCCTCTATATTATGTAATATAAACGCTCCGGAAGAGACCCAGCCTTTATAGGCTTCATGCGCAGACTTCAAGCATAATATATAAAGGTTTAAGCATTTTGGACTTGGTCATCCGGCGATAAAATGTAGGTCGGATACAAGAACGCAGATGAGGAGCTCGTGGCTAAAATAATAACAGCCGCACGATTTTCAAGGTTAAGCCGTGCTTGCCGAGGTTGATCCGTGGATGGAAGACCATCATTACATACCAATTTTCCTCCGTGCTTTGGAAAGCACGTTAAGCCGTAGGTCTCGGCTGTCATTTGTACGAGTAGACAGAAGCCGAAAGTCTGGCATCCAGTCTTGCTAAGGGGTATTACCCAGTTACTGGGTTGTGGGGGTCAGATAGGCAGTCGCTTCATGTAAAATACTGGTACTCAGCTGCATCCGGTTAGACTGGAAGCCGACCCCAAGATAGTTTGGGAAAAGATGATGTTTCAAAAGACATTAATAATCAATTAAAATTACTGTACCTATAATTAAATATTAATAAACGCTGATTTTATTGGTTGTCTAAGTTTGTCAGTATTTCAGAATAACCACTTTTTTTTTTCACGTTTGGGAAATCATCAAATGACTTCTCCCGCTCTGCGCGGAGCGGGAGGGAGTGTCAGACTTGACTGACTAAAACCCACCCATGTTCCTTCTTAGCCCTTTGTGTTCCAGGGCCGCGGTATCTCTTTCGAACAACCCGCAGCCCTGGCAGGCATCGGCCCTTTCGGACCCCTTCCGGTTTGCTGACATCTCCTTGAGGCGCGCGTGGAACACGTACGCGCCGTCGACACGGCCTGTCGTCATGAGACGGACGGACGGTGAGCTAGCCCATTACTCACCGTCCACAGGCTCGCGCCTACGGTGGTTGGGGGCCACTGGTTGCCCCCCGACGCCCGGGGCGTCTCCCGCGGCGGCTGGGACGTGAGGTTCTCTCCCTCTCACGTTCCGCCACCTCCTTCGCTAGCATGACTGCTTTGCAAAAGGAGGCGATGGCTTCCCATTCCCTCTCGCTCCGGACCATGGGTTGAACCAGGGCCGGAAGCGAGAGGTCGCCGCCGCCAATCGCCGCTACGAGGACACGGCGTTTTAGAATAACCCCTTTAACGTGGTTTAGGGAATAAGAAAATTATCGAGTAACGTTTGAGATTGTTTGTAAAATCGCGGTTATAGGACGATGATCAGACGGGCCGCGTTTAAAACACAGGTAGTTCACACTTCCCGATTTCAGTAAATAAATAAAAAATACCTACTTATTTTATAATTGATTCGGGTCGAGAATCATTAGCATAGTTTGCCTTGAATTTGACGAGGATGTAAAACAACAGCTTGTACAAATGCGTTGGCACTCTCTTGGCAATCAGAAAGCAAACAATCTTTTTTACTACAGCACGGGCTATTCTTATAATAGTTCGTTTCGAACCAAGAGAAAAAAAAAAACAAGAAAAAGTTAACGACCATGCAATCTGAGATCTAACAAGCGCCCTTTTTATTCCCATCGGGGTTTAATTGTATACGACAATTTATTATGCTAATAACAGCTTAAAATTTAATTAAAAATGTTTTAAGCGAATTGGGGATCTTAAAACTCATTAAAAGGTTACTTATTTATTAAAGGTAGTTTGTTTTACGAGCTTGTTTAGTTGTGATATAAGCCCACCTCTTATTTTTAAGGGTTCCGTTGCCAAATTGCAAAAACGGAACCCTTATAGATTTGTCCTGTACCGTCTGTATGTCATTCCGTCGGTATGTCACAGCTCTTTTACCTCAAGACTGTTGGCACCCCACAATAGGGGATAATCACATTTTTTGTTTCTTTGTCCGTCGGGTAGTTAATTGAAAAGTATTGGACACGTATTTTTTCTTTTTTCACGTGGTCATAAAATTACGGAGATATATTGAGTTGAAATAGCGCATGACGTCACATGTAGGTAAGTTTTATACCTACTTGTGACGTAGTGAGCCCCCACTCTCCAACTTTAATGAGTTTTAACTAAGTATTATAAAGTAAAGTATTATATTTTTAAGTTTTTTGTTATTATTTTTCAAACAGTGTATTTCTTGATATATTTATTCAATTGTGTATTCTGCGCATAATGTAGTGCATGCGGTGCTTTTCTGTAAGTGATGAGGCGCTTAGACCTAAGTTTACAATGTGCAAATTATTATGTAACAGTGTACTCATTGTTGAGAAGCCTAATAATAATAAATAATAAATGTCGGCCTCTCAAAATGGATGTAGGAACGGGTCCCGTGGTACTAAGGAGCTACTCCTCATCGACATGGCCATTAGCCAACAGGTTCGTCGATCCCGCAAGGATCTGTCGACATGTTGGATAGATTACAAGAAGGCCTATGACTCTGTGCCACATACATGCCTCATGAGGGTGCTGGAGTTGTACAAGATTGATGCAACTCTACGCGCCTTCCTTGAGTCGTGTATGAGGCAATGGAGGACGGTCCTTCGATATCCAGGATGTCGACAGATCCAGGAGAACGATGAGCCTGTATGGATTAAACGGGGAATATTTCAGGGTGACAGTCTGAGTCCTCTTTGGTTCTGTCTGGCCCTGAATCCTCTAAGCACATTGCTGGAGGATTCAGGTCTAGGCTACCGGTTGAGGAGAGGTGGTCAGGTCATATCTCACCTTCTTTACATGGATGATCTGAAACTCTTTGCCCCCAGCAAATTGCAACTGATGGAGCTACTGAAAGTAACTGAAAATTTTAGTAGCGCCATTAGGATGGAATTTGGTGTGGACAAATGTGCAGTCATGTATGTAAAGCGAGGGGAGATTATGGAATCCAAGGGACTTCAGCTCTCTGATTCCATACACCTAAGATCCCTTTCCTCATCCGAAAACTATAAGTATTTGGGTATGTCAGAAGCGTTAGGCATTAATGTAGCTGACATGAAGCAATCGTTGACGGAGCGCTTCTTTGGTCGCCTGAAGAAGGTACTAAATAGCCTTCTTTCGGGCGGAAACAAGGTGCGCGCCTTCAACGGTTGGGTCATGCCAGTTTTAATGTACTCTTTCGGCATACTCAAATGGACTCAGACTGAACTGGACACCCTGGATAGGAGAGTTCGTACACTGCTGACCGCAAATCGGATGCATCACCCACGATCATCGGTGATGAGACTGTACATCCCGCGGAAGTGTGGGGGTCGAGGCTTTTTAAATGCGAAGACCCTCCACAACCGCGAGGTGTGCAGCCTCAGAGAATATTTTTTAAAAGCAGAGGTGGGTATGCACCGAGATGTGGTCGCAGTGGACAAGGCACTCACCCCGCTGTCCATGGCTAAAGAGAATTGGCGCAAACCTGTAGTACTGACTACCGATGACCGCAAGGAAATATGGCAAGGCAAAGTTCTTCACGGGCGCTTTTACCAGGCTCTTCATGGGCCCGATGTAGATTTTATAGCGTCCGTGTCCTGGTTACGTTTCGGCGACCTCTTTGGGGAAACTGAAGGTTTTGTCTGTGCGATTATGGACGAAGTTATGCTGACGAACAACTATCGGAGACATATTATGAGGGACGGGACGGTGGACGTGTGTCGGGCATGCCACCGTCCGGGTGAGTCCATCAGACATATTATTTCTGGTTGTTCTCGTCTGGCTAACGGCGAGTACTTGCACAGGCACAACCAAGTGGCCAGGATTATTCACCAGCAACTTGCCTTAAAATATAAACTTGTGGAATCTGAGGTACCGTACTACAAGTATGTGCCCGACCCAGTTCTCGAGAAAGACCATGTCACGTTGTACTGGGATCGGCCTATCATTACTGACAGGACTATTGTTGCCAATAAGCCTGACATAGTGGTGATAGACCGATCAGCGCGCCGCGCAATGATAGTCGATGTTACCATCCCGCATGACGAAAACCTCGTGAAAGCTGAGAAAGAGAAACAGATAAAATATCTCGACTTGGCTCACGAGGTTGTCGATATGTGGGATGTGGACTCGGCTATCATTGTGCCGATTGTCGTAACGGCCAATGGCCTTATGGCCAAGAGCCTCGAGCCTCGAGCCTCTTTCAGAAGGCAGTACTCCTTGATACGGCCCGCATTGTGAGGAGGTTCCTGTCTCTGCAGCCCTAACCACCGGTAACTTGGACCCTGCTCCCGATACCGGCGGAAATCTGTTTTTTATATTTTTAAATGTTTTTTTTTTTACCTTTTTTGTTTTTTAAGAAATATTTAAAAATATATAAAATAATATGTAAAATGAATAAAGGAAATAAAATAAATAAGTAATTTATTGATATTTTGATAAAACAAAAAATACGTGTCTAATATTTTTGTATTACCTGTCTGACGGACAAAATAGTATGTCGTTTTCCCAGTCCGCACCCCTATTGAAAATTGATGAGAAGTTGCCTTCTATAAACCGTTACACAAATATTATGTGAAACTATGAAAAAAAAAATAGGACTCCCCATACATGACTGAGGGTTGGAAAGAAAAGTATCTATGTATACAATTTATTGTTTTGCTTCCTCGTCAAATTCAAGGAGGTAACTATGCTTATGATTTCTTCCCGAATCAATAATAGAATGGGTAGGTACTTTTTTTTTCGTATTAACGCGGGCCATCTGATTCTCGCCCCATAACCGCTTTTCCATACATACAAACAATCTCAAACGTTTATTCTATCATTTCTCATTCCCTAAACCACTTAAGGGGGTTATTCTGTAATACTGACAAACTTAAACAACCAAAAAAATCAGCGTTTATTAATCATGAACTAGGACCGTAATTTTAATTAATTATTTGTGTCTTATAATGACATCCACGGAGGAAACACAAGAGCAGGAGAGCAGCGGTGGCCCAATGGTAGCAGCCCCGACTTACGAGCAGTAAGCCGTGGGTTCGAACCCAGGCAGGCGCATTACTTTGTGTAATTTATTTCATCATCGCTGCTCTCAAAACGGTGAAGGAAAACATCGTGAAGAAACCGGCATGTCCTAGAACCAAAAATTCGAAGACATGTGACATCTACCAACCCGCACTGGGCCCGCGTGGTGGATTATAGCCCACTCCCTCTCATAGAAGAGGAGGCCTGAGTCCCAGCAGTGGGAACATTATAGGCTAATGATGATGATGATGATGATTTGTGTCTTTTGTTGCATCCTGTTGAATTTTGACGAGGATGCAAAACAACACCTTGTATAGCTATATATGCTATATCTGCCTAGCCTTTTCCCAAACTATCTTGTGGTCGGCTTCCAGTCTAACCTGACGCAGCTAAGTACTAGTATTTTACATGAAGCGATTGCCTATCTGACCTCCTCAACCAAGTAACTGGGTAATACGATACCCCTTGGTAAGACTGGATGTCAGACTTTTGGCTTCTGACTACTCGTAACGACTGTCAAAGATCTACAAATGACAGCCGGGACCAACGGCTTAATATGCTTTCCGGGGCACGGAGGAAACTCGGTATGTAATTATTGTCACCCATCCACGGACCAACCTCGGCAAGCACGGCTTAACCTTAAAGATCGACCCGTGCGGCTGTTATTATTTACCCACGAGCTCCTCCTTATAAAAAAGTGTATTTCTTGCAAATAAATATTTTGATTTGAATACTAAGTCCTGGAGTAAAATAGCTTTGAAAAACGGACCGACAGACCGAATCCATGAGGGTTCCGTTTTTTGCCATTTGGCAACGAACGGAACTCTAAAAACCGGCTTCACAAGCAACCATACCATGAAAACATCGCACTACAATAATAAATATTAATCATACAACAATAAAATGCCCTTTATGATTGAGGCTTTTCAATTACCAAGTGCTAATTGGGGCTCTTCGCCTTAAGGGGTCTTCAAGGGGGTAAACAAAGACATAAGCACACTCTTTACCCCTTACACCCTTCGGACTCGGCTTAATTTCCCCCTTACCCTTTTATATACCCAAACTTATTTAGGTCGTGGCTAAATAAAAACATCCGTTCGAGTTTTTGGGTTAAGCTGCCCTCGCCTAGGTTGGTTCGTGGATGGGTCATCATCAGCCTATAATGTTACCACTGCTGGGACACAAGCCTCCTCACTACGAGAGGGAGTGGGCTTTAATCCACCACGCGGGCCCAGTGCGGGTTGGTAGATGTCACATGTCTTGGAATGTTTTAGTTTAGTTTTAGTTCTAGGACATGCCGGTTTCCTCACGATGTTTTTCTTCACCGTTTTTGAGAGCAGCGGTGATGATATAAATTACACAAAGTAATGCGCCTGCCTGGGTTCGAACCCACGGCTTACTACTCGTAAGTCGGCGCTGCCACCGTTGAGCCTTCGCTGCTCTCCTGCTCTTGTGGATGGGTGACCATGACCACTCGTAACCGAGTTTCCTCCGTGGGTGTCATTTGTAGATCTTTGACAGTCGTTATAGGTTGTCAGTGGCCCGAAAATCTTATAAGCAGCAACCTCCAAGTCACCAAGGGCTATTGTATCACCGAGTGCTAACTGGGTTGTGGACGTCAGATAGGCAGTCGCTCAATGTAAAATACTGATATTCAGCTGCATTAGGTAAGACTGAAATCAGACCCCAACATAGGAAAAAGGCAGAAGATGATTTAGGTCGTGAGGCTGCTTGTCCAAAGAAGGGGAGCGAATAGCGGGTCAAAAAACCGGTGAAAAACGATGACCTTTATTATCTGTGTAACTAGAAGGTCACCAGGTATGAAAAAAAAATCGCAATGATAGATTGAACTTTTTTTTTTGCAATGTCTTTGCTCTTGACTCTAGTCTAGGTCAGAGATGACAGAGACAAAGTCGACGATGGTACGAGCTTACCCAGAAGAAGCCTGTTCACCCTAACTTTAAAGAGATTAGGGTTGTAAGCGTTCGGAAACACAAAAGCAGGCAGAGAGTCCCACTCCTTTGCTGTGCGCATTATGAAAGACGTTTGAAAACGCTTAGTGCGAATTGGTGGAATAGCAATAAGGTAGGGATGGTAACTTGCAGTGCGTCTAGATGTCTGATGGTAGAAGGGGGCCGGTGGGATGAGGTCGTGGAGAACAAGTGCCTTTAGGCTTTGTTAAGAAGGGACCCTAGTCCCGAGGAATTTCAAGAATAGGTATAAGAAGAAACTATTGCCGTCGCGCTGCACCCGACCAAGCGAGCGTAAAGTGCGAGAGGGACAACTGCAACTCAGGCTGATTTTACCTACAATAATCTTGACCAAAAGACGTTTTGTATTACGCTGGTTTCTTCTTAAAAACTAAACTGATCTGAATAATTCTTATATCAAAATTTAGAGGAAAAGAATATCAATGCTTCTATTATTTTCTTTTTTGTTTAAAACTTATCTAATTTGTCTGATAGTCATCTGAACATGGCGGTAAAAACGGGCTTTTTTTCGGGTTTTTGGATTGTCATAATTCTTTTATTGATTATGTTTTGAAAAATAGAATAAAAATAGAATAATAGGGCATGTATTATTAAGACTTAGATTTTTTTGGAAAAAAATCATTGCATTAGACGCATTTTCCACGAAGAAAACAGCGGAATACATTTGTATGGAGAAAGGCCCACTAGAGATCCCTCTTAAGAGCACTGTTACACCCATTACTCATGTCTGCCTATACTCTATCTCATCTCAGCATCTCCTCGCTTCAATGTCCATCCTAAATCAACTTCCCCAAAACGTTTCTAAGTACAAAACAACTTCTTAATTACTAATTCAGTTTGGTAACTTTACCTGCAAAGATGGAAGGCCAGTAATTAAGGGTAGGGAAAGAAAGATTAATTGGTTTTCCTTTCGATAGAATTTTCCTCATGTGGAGATCATCAATCATGGTGTTTTCTTAGTAAGATTAGTTTTGTCGAGTGAATGGCGTCTGACCTTTGCTTCTTTGTTACTAAGCAGTGTTATCAATATTATAGTTTTTTTTGTTGGTTTAATTATCGCAAGGACTGCAGTCTGTTCTGAACGCCTTTAATTCACTCTTCGGGTTTTGTACTCTTTTTGGGTTTCGTGAAATTCTTAGCAGTTTCGAATTACGTAACGTACGATTATTAGCAACTAGCTGTCCCGCGCAACTACGTACATTTTCCCCGTTTTAGCAATATTTTTCATTGCTGCTCCGCTTCTATTAGTCGTACCGTAATGATATATAACCTATAGTCTTCCTCGTTAGATGGGCTATCTAACACTGAAAGAATTTTTCAAATCGGGCTAGAAGTTCCTGAGATTAGCGCGTTCAAGCAAACAAACAACCAAACTCTTCAGCTTTATAATATTAGTATAGATTAGATAAGTTCGTCTTCTCTTACATGAGACTTGAGCAAAGTTGGCGAAATCTAACTCAAACTCAAAGCATTTATTTCAATTAGACCATTACAGGCACTTTTGAAAACAGAAAGACAAAAAAAAAACGCGTAGCTACAGTTCCAGTCACAAGGCATAATAACTTGTGAAAGTACTGTAGTTGCCCATTCCAAAGCGTAGATCTCTATGGAGAAGAATGGGCAAGAAACTGTATGGACACTCTTTTAAATCAATATATGTTATGAAATCTTGGTTACATCATTCATGTTAAGAATAGGGGATAATCCTATTTTTTTTTTCTTTGTCCGTCGGGTAGTTTATTGAAAAGTATTGGACACGTATTTTTTTTTCACGTGGTCATAAAATTACGGAGATATATTGAGTTGAAATGGCGCATGACGTCACATGTAGGTAAGTTTTATACCTACTTGTGACGTAGTAAGCCCCCACTCTCCAACTTTAATGAGTTCTAACTAAGTATTTTTTTGATATTTTGTTAAAACAAAAAATACATGTCTAATATTTTTGTATTACCTGTCTGACGGACAAAATAGAATGTCGTTTTCTTTACCCAGTCCGATATTTTTACAAATATGTGAGAACGATGTAGAAATACGGGCAAATAAGAGCTATTTTATTTTTCAAATTATCTTTGACAGATAATCCGTTCGTTCTTTAGTATTTTGCATGGAGCGTCTGCCAATTTGAACTCCACATTCCGTAACGGACAAATTCCGGTCGTGGCCCCGGACAAAGAACTTTGCCAAATAATGTAATTGGTGTATCTTTCGCAGTCCAAACCGAACATTTTCCAAACCGGATTGACCAAACCTTTAACGAGTAACAATATGTCACTGTAATCTCCTTAACCAAAACATGAGATAAATAGGTACCCTCAACGTCTTGTCAACAAACCGCCCCAATCAAGACCTCAACCACCCTAAGTTGGAAAGACAAATCATTAAATCACAACACAGTACCAACGTATGCTCCGGGTTGACTCAAAAACTGATGAACTGGTTGATTTGATTTAAAAGTGTCCATTGAGTTTTTGAAGTGATACTTCTTATGCGACTTCCAACAAGTTTAACGCTACCGTGGAGAGGGAATATTTTCTAAAACTCACTAAGAGATGGCAGTATTACAAGATTTGTGACTACGTAGTTCTACTAGGTACGCAAGATGGCGTGCAAACAGTCATGATAAAGTTATGTGATAATTATGTAATAAAAATAATACAACAAGAAAACAACAAAATATTATTAAGAAGCTCAATAAAATAACGAGAGTAATTACGAAGTTTCACTTCTTCCGCGCGAAGGGACTCCACGCACAACTTTTTTTTTTGCCCATAATTTTCCATAGAGACTGTAATTTTGTCTTATTGTTGTCTTTATTGCGACAATTCATAAGTGCCTGTTACTGGCATACTTGAAATAAATGCTATGATTTTGATATTAAAAAACTTAAAAAAAAAAATAACGATTTTGGTCTTTTTTTGGACCCAAAAGTAACGTGTGTAAACTACGTGTGTCTAAACTACGTGTGTTTTAAGCATATGTTTACACGACTTGATATTTATCTCCATCCGATATTACACGATTCGAGACGAGAACTCCTCCCCGTGTGAATGAGCCATTATCAAACTCTTAAAGAACTTCGTTGAGTGAGATATTGAACGAAGTTCTAAAGTTTTCGAACTTGCTGTGGCAATCGTGATATGACTGATGAAGAGCGTTAACGCCGTACGAAATTTCATACAAACTTTAAAATCTTCATTTTCCGAAATGACTGAACCGATTTTAACGAAACTTCATTTTTGACATATTGTAGTGTTACAGCTAAATTAAATTATAAATCTTTTTTTTTTTATTGCACTAGTCTCTGGAGTTTCGCTCACTAACTTAATGCTTAATGCATCATCATCAGCCTATAATGTTCCCACTGCTGGGACACCTCCTATCTATGAGAGAGAGTGGGCTGTGGTCCACCACGTGGGCCCAGGGCGGGTTGGTAGATGTCACAAATTTCTTCGAGTTTTTAGTTCTAGGACATGCCATGCCTCACGATGTTTTCCTTCACCATTTTTGAGGGCAGCATTGATGAAATAAATGACACAAAGTAATACACCTGCCTGGGTTCGAACTCACAGCTTACTGTTCGTAAGTCGGGGCCACCGCTGCTCTATGGCTATGTTGTATTGTATTTTTCTAACATTTGCATTTCTATTGTTACAGATTAAAAAAAAAAAAGTACAAAAATGGCAGCACACCGAGAGTTGTTGCCACTAAACCAAAAGATGGCGCTGTTACAACCATCATGAAACTCCGATAGATGTCGCCACGAACATTGTAATGTGAGGTGTTAGAGAGAGATATAAATATTATTTTGTGATAAGTGCGAGTGAGATGCGAGACGGATCTAAACCTAAGCCTAGTGGCTCAGCGACAGGCCAGGGTTTTGATGATGAAGGTGAGTTTTTGAAAATTTCTTTTTTTTTTGCTTGTGTGTCAATTTTGTGTTTCGCTGTTCCCCTTTTTCCGTCCAAACCTCTATATCTTGTGCATTCTCTGGCCATGTTTAGACAAGATTAGATCATCACACCACCTCTATTTAATTGTGGTGTATCTCTATCAACGGAGCGTGGCGGTCTTTACCCATCTTTCCGTATGCTTAAATACGCCATTATTTAGCTACTAATAAACCATGCCGTTTTTTAGTTGCAAAACCGTATTTTTAGGTAATCTTTCTTTTTGAGATTCAGTCATATTTTATGATTTAAAGGTTCTTTTTTTTTGTTCTCTCGTAATAAAATAAAATAAAACAAGTTAAAAATAACAGTTTAGTTCCATTAAAGACCTTTTATAAATGTATATTCCAACTACCTCCAAAAACTTAGTATTATATTCAAATATCAAAAACAATAAAAGTTCAAAAACCTTTTTTTTTTATTTAAAAAAACGATCAAAAAAATCATTTTTTTGTATAGGAAATGTCCCTTAAATATTTGTTTTATTCTTTTTTTTGTATTTGTTGTTATAGCGGCAACAGATTCACATAATCTGTAGAATTTTCAACTGGCTTACTATCACGGTTCATGAGATACAGCCTGGTGACAGACGGACGGACAACGAAGTCCCAGGAACAGGATCTCGTTTGACCCTTTGGGTACGAAAACCTAAAAACTAACTTTAAAGTGCCGTGTGGGTGTTTTAGCAGTATAATAACATTGGCAGGAGGGCGCTGTAGATAAACATTTCTAGAATTTTCTGTGGAAAACGTAATTAAAATCCAGATGACAGCGTTAGTTCTATTCTTCTATTACGGCCACGCGCGACAAGAACCAATCAGCTATATTCCGTGAATGCAGCATTTTAGAGGCACGTCTCAAATAGCAGCCATATTAATATTTATGTTTAATCAACTCGAGTGGGATATTGAAGCTGACGTTAACATGATATTAATTTGTAGGCATGGTTGGCGCAGTGGCTGAGCGATTGACAGTAGTCAATCGCTCAGCGCAGTAGCGCTGTGTGTCGCGGGTTCGAACTTCTAACCCTGCACGGAACTGTAATTTTGTATGGCCTACAGGTAGTTGTTCCGGGTCTGGCGGTTTGTGTATTTGAGATTAAATGTTTGTAAACGCACCCACGATACAGAAGAAATCCTAGTGTGGGGAAACGTTTTTTTTTTCAATAAAAATATGCAGTGTAAGTTATACAAGGTATTGTTTTGCAGCCTCGTCAAATTGAAGGAGGTGACTATGTTAATGATTCTCGTCCCAAATCAATAATAAAATGGGAAGGTATTTTTTTTTCTTATTATTTACGGCAATCGGAAAGTGTGATCCATCTGTGTTTTAAACGGGGCCCGTCTGATTTTCGCTCTGGAACCGCGCTTCCACACATATAAACAATCTCAAACGTTTATTCAATGATTCTATTCCCTAAACCACGTTAAGGGGGTTATTCTGAAATACTGGCAAACTTAAACAACCAAAAAAATCAGCGTTTATTAATAATTAGCTAGGTATCGTAATTTTAATTGATTATTTATGTCTTGTGTGACAACCTCCTGAATTTGGACGAGGTTGCAAAACTACACCTTGTATCCAACATGTAACTTAATTAACGCACATCCTGAAAATAGTTTTTTTAGAATCGTTTACTGAATCGATTTCTATCATTTTTAATATAGGTAATTTTTTATATCAAAAATAATTAAAACTATTAACCTTGTACCGTCAAAACAAATTGAAGTGGACGTAGTTTTGTTATGTTGTGTCGAGCGGCGCGATAACTGCTTGTGCGAATGTGTGCGTTGCGTGCGTAGTAGTATGACCATAACGTTCTCCAAGAATTGGTATAACTAATTAATAAATAACAATGCATATACATGTTAAATTAAAAATTCAGTGTATGTATTATGATTATAACATAATATTCTAATTGGGGTGTTTGAGGGTGTGCGTTAATTACGTTACATGTTGTATTGATGTTATGTAAATTGATTGATTGTCTGTCTCATTGGTTCAGTGGTAACAAGCGCGACTGCTTGGCATGTGGTCCTGGGTTGGATCTCCGGTTCGGGGAAAGAGTTATTAGGTTTTTTCCATGAGGGATTTCTCCGTAGCAGCCATGGAGTTTGGATTTCTAACCAGTTGATGGCAATAGGCTCGCCCCTTATTAAACAAAGAAAGAAAGATAATACGTTTATTTAGCACAAGCCACAAGAACACACAGCTTTAAAAAATAAAATTAAAACTTAAACCTAAACACAGTAAACACAAAAACTATATTTTATGTGTTACATATTGTATTATTTTATGTACCTATTTTATGTGTTTGTATTACATGGAGTGTATAACGTGAGGTCGACACACGGAAGCGCGATTAACGCTTGTGCGACAAAACTGTACTGCGACTCACTATAGGTCGAATGCACGCTTGTGCGACAAGCTGTAGCTCGACATAACCCTGGTGCGACAAACTGAAGATCGACATCACGGTGGTGTGACATGAATCTAGTGATAACTAAATCAAAGTCAGCTTATTTGAGAGAGGCCATAATAATGGGAGTACAACATCCATCAAACACACATACCTACAAGTGCACATAACCCTCCTTTTGGCCTTCGCCGCAGTCGAGTAAAAAGACTTACGATTTACGTAACGGTAAAAAAAACCAGCCAATTGCGAGTCGGACTCGCGAACGAAGTGTTCCGTACAATTATTTATAAAAACGAGCAAAAAAATCAGCAGCAGAACTTTGTCAACTGTTACACACGAGTTGGTTAAGTCGTTATTAGTACAACTATGTAAGCACAGATGGCGCTTTCATCAAAACTGCCGCTCTGCACGAAATGTTTATTATAAATCTTATCACTTGAAAAAACAATACAGTCCTCATACACTTAGGGTAATTTAATTTAATATAATAATAATTAAATGGCGTTTGTTGTCATACGGCCACATCGACATGCTAATTGTTTTTATCAGAAGCAAGTTCTCTTTATAACTGCTAGATTGCGCTGTTTACAAGGTTTTACCCAATTTTACTTTTTTGTATGGTGCCCCCTTAAATATTTATTTTATTCTGTTTTTAGTATTTGTTGTTATAGCATCAACAGAGATACATAAACTGTAGAAATTTCAACTGGCTAGCTATCACGGTTCATGAGATACAGCCTGGTGACAGACGGACGGACGGACAGCGAAGTCTCAGTAACAAGGTCTTGTTTGACCCTTTGGGTACGGAACCCTAATAAGCCAACGCGTAGTGATGAATGCTCATTCCCTACTTTGTATGCAAAAAGACGTCTGCCCTTCAGTGAAAAATCTCAATTACTAGTAGGTACTTATCGCATCAGAACTTGGGGCTCGAGAAAAGAATCCTTGAGTTTTCGGTCCAGCAGTTTTCTTGAATATTTATGAGAGAGCCGTGGACACTTTTTTATTTTCGACAGGTTGGTAGGGATTGACCGCCAATTTTCTTTTTTTTTTGGGAACTTGCGGAAGATATTTTATGCATTTTTTTGTTTGAGGAGCTCGTCGTGACTAAATAATAACCGCCGATCATCACGAAGCCGTCAACCAAGCATTCTGTACATGAAACTAAGTAACTTTACGCAAAAATTATTGCTGGGAAACGACTTTTTTTTGGGGGGTGTAAAATCATGTTTTGTGGTAGAACTCAATGTAATGCACTCAAAACATTGTGCTGATGGACGGATTGAATAGTAGTGTTAGTCGTGGAGGTGTTTAAAGTAAAAATCTTACATTAAAAACTTGTATTTAAAAAAATACTTGTCAAAAAGTTGGAACTTTAACCCCTAATATCTCCGTAACTAGAAGGTTCCCAGGTATGGTGTAGAACAAAAAAATGATCGCAAGGACAGGTAGAACCAGTGCCTTTCAGCTTTGTTAAGAGGTGTTTTACACGTCCTTTTAGATAAATATAATTATAGACTAACATATATAGAGAGACTAGTAATTAGTGACTGATACTTAAACACGTGATTGTACTCATGATAGCAAACAACTTTCCCAAAGATACATTTTTTTTTTATACTCATTCACTTTTATTACAATAAAACAACAGCCATATTAAATTCGGGGTTGCGAGCCGTGCGGGTGCTCTGCCAACCCCCACCCTATGGCATGGTGCGATAGTAATGACACAGAATGGCATCACTCGGTTAACAGCTGATAGGTCACAGGAGCACGCGCGCGTGAATTTCATACGGCTGTTGCGTTATTGTGATAGAAGTGAAGTATAAAAATAAAGATTTCTTTGGAAAATTGTTTGTTATCATGAGTCCAATGATGTGTTTAAGTATCGGTCACTTATTTACCAGTCACCCTATACAAGGAGTTGTTTTGCATCCTCGTCAAATTCAAGGAAGTAATTATACTAATGATTCTTGTCCCGAATCAATAATAAAATGGATAGGTATATTTTTTTTCTGTAAGGAAATCTGTAAGTGTGAACCATCCGTGTTTTAAACGCAGGCCGGGCCGTCTAATTCTCGCCCTATAACCACTTTTCCACACATACAAACAATCTCAAATGTTTATTCGTATATATTTTCTTATGGGAATAAAGCACGTTATGGGGGGTTATTCTGAAATACTGACAAATATTGACAGTTTTTTAATGTTTAATTAGGTACCGTTATTTTAATTGATTATTTATGTTTTTTGTGACATGCTCTTGAATTTTGACGAGGATGCAAAACAACACCTTGTATAGAGTTAGGTATATATCGTAAAAATACAACTCGTGTTAATAAATAGAAACTTAAAAACTATCTTAGTAGCACTTAACTGCACAATGAAACTGTGCGTTCATGTTGATATTGCCCGTAGAAGCGCCGGAACACCACTTCCTGCGGCCAAAAGTCCTCTTCCAAGGCAAGGTGCTGTCATTATTTTTGACTACACGGTTGGCGCAGTGTCTGAGCGATCGACTGCTGCGCTGCGTGTCGCGGGTTCGATCCCCGCACGGAACAAATATTTGTATGGCCTTCAGATAGTTGTTCCGGGTCTGGCTGTATGAGTATGTGAGTTTAAATGTTTGTAAACGCACCCACGATACAGGAGACATTGAAAGAGAAAAGCAGCGTTTAAAAAAAATTGCCACGAGCTCCTATTGCTTATTTTGCTTATAAATCAACAAAAACCATGCATCTATTTTCGGCTATCATAAACAAAAACAGCCTTTTGACGTTAACAGAATTCCCTCGGACCCTTCTCTCGGGTTAGTTTGACCCCAAAATACTTTCAAAGATCGATACGAACCCAAAGCAAAGGCTCCGGCCGAGATTCTTGTTTCTTCAAAAGTTTGTACCTTGAAATTCTATTCCGTAAACAGATACACTTTGAAAGCCTTTTTTAGGGTTCTGTAGACAAATGATGAACCCCTTATGAATCATGAATCCCTTATGGATTCTGTCCTGTCCGTCCGGATGTCACAGAATTTTTGCTCTGAGATTATTGGCGCCACAGTGTTGTGGAGAGTAGTTGGCTACACAAATATGATGTGAAATTATGAAAAAATGGTGTAGCTTTCCATCTATATAACTGAGGGTTGTATAAAATAATATCTACGTTTATCTGTGTGTGTGGCATGTCGTCGGCTCTTAAAAAGCTGAAAAAAAGCATTTTTAAGATAACGAACCCTATTCTTACGAGTTTGGAAGCAAATATCTCAACAAAAATTGACATTAAAAAAGTATTTAAAAAAACACGATATAAGTATTTATTTATTTATTTATTTATTTATGTACACATATAACACTTAACAGGACAATACATTAAGATACAAGAGCACAAAGGTACTGCTTATTTCAAAAGAAATTTCTTCCAGCAGACCTGCGAGAGGAAAGTTGGATAAGAAATATCATAAGTATCATGTAGAATGTAAAAAAAAAAACAACGTAAATTGGTTTGTATAAGATAAGTAAGAAATATAGAGAAAGAAATAAATAAATAAGAAAAAAAGTAAGTATAAATAAGAAATATATATTGTGCGTCAGGCCTGTGCTGTCCTCCCATACTTAACTAACGCTGTAACATTCAAATATTGTATAACCAAATGATTTCAAAAGAGTTACCATGGAGTTTCTTGCCGGTTCTGCTCCATAGGAAACGACCAACCCGAACCGTGCACCTTTTGTCGACGTTTAGTTATTTAATTGTTTGGAGCTACAGAACCCTGTGCGTGTGAACGAGCACGACTCGCAATTGACTGTTTTTTTTAAGATGTTCAGTTTGATGAAAGGTTGAGAAAATGGCGGTTTGTGTAACACCCCGATATTAGGTGAACTGAGTTTTGAAATACATAAGTTTTGAGTAGTACAAGTGTTCAATTCTATGATAACTTTTACAAGGTCGTTTGAATTGCTTTCTAGACAGTCGCACTTACCTAAGTCAGATAATAGAAATAGAGGCACTTGAAACATTTTGGCATATTGGTAAATATGCTGATCATTCTCGTCGCGAATCAATTACAAAATGGGTAGATTTTTTTTTTCTTACTTACGGAAATCGGTAAGTGTGAACCACCCATGTTTTAAGCGCGGCTCGTCTGATTCTCGCCCTATAACCACGCATACAAACAATCTCAAACGTTTCTTCGATAATTATTCTTTTTCCCAAAACCACATTAATTAAGGGGGTTATTCTGAAATACTGACAAACTTAAACTACTTACCAAAAAAAAACAGCGTTTATTATAACTAGGTACCTTAATTTTAATTGATTATTTATGTCTTTTGTGACAACCTCCTGAGTTTTGACGAGGATGCAAAACAACAACTTGTGTTTGACCAAAGATAACATAACATAAAATCACGCCTGTAATCCCCGAAAGGTTAGTCAGAAGAGTAACTGATAGTATATCTTCATAACCTTCATAACATACGCCTACCTACTTATAATGCACAAAATACATTTTATTTTTATTAAAGTGAAACTTTTATTACATCGTCTCAAACTTTTTCGTCTGTGTGTTGCATGTCGCGTGACGGTCGACCACGGAGTAGGGATAAAGCGAAAGGCGCTCCCAAAATTTTGTAGTTAAATGTCTATAGTGTGAAAAAAAGTTTCAATTTTACCGTGTTTCATAAAACCACACAATCCTTTTTTTTTATTAATTTCTTTTTCTATAATAAATATGGAGCATCCAATACAAATTGCCATAGATGCCAGTATTATGCAATAAATTATAATAATAAAAAAACAACAATGAATAATTTAAAAAATATATGGTTTTAACAAGTTACTAATTGATTGAATAATGTATCCTACAAAATAGTAATTATAATTCTAACATTCTATTTAGTATTACTAAAATAGTATAATTTGTGAACCAGGTAACTAAAAATATAAGTTTTTATCATATCAAGCACCCAGTGTTCTCCCTCCTCCCTCCTACTTGATCTTGCTGTGCCCGACAGGGTCCATAATAATTGTGACTTATATAATTATTTACCTTCCATCTATGTATTACATTATGGTACGCAATAAAGAATTGAGAATAGGGGTGCGGAGTGGGTAAAGAAAACGACATTCTATTTTGTCCGTCAGACAGGTAATACCAAAATATTAGACACTTATTTTTTATCAAAATATCATTAAACTCATTAAAGTTGGAGACTGGGGGCTCACTACGTCACAAGTAGGTATAGAACTTACCAACATGTGACGTCATCCGTAATTTTATGACCACGTGAAAAAAGAAAAAATACGTGTTCAATACTTTTCAATAAACTACCCGACGGAAAAAGAAAAAAAAGGATCACCCCCTATTGAGAATATATCTCCAGATCTAATAACATCAGACTTAAAACATAACTTACGAAATATGGGTAGGTATACTATTAAGGTACACTTCTGCCAAACCCTTCGAAGATTAAAGGCGTTATGCTATGTTATATCAACCAATCAACATCTAAAACCAGCTTCTCTTCCAGGTTCTTCAGCACCAGAAGAGACTAATGACGAAGAGTTGGCATCTCTGAAGAACATTCTCCGGTTTCCAGAGGAAGTAGCTCTCAGGCTGACCGATACTGAATACCAGCTATTTTATCAGGTAAGAACTTTAAAACTTCTAGGGTACGACTTGTTTTACCCAGTATCTGGGTGGCGCTGGTCAGATAGGCAGTTGTTCCATGTAAAATATTGGTATGCAATTTCACATGGTAAGACTGGAAGCCGGCCTCAAGGAAAATAAAAGACCAGACAAATCGCTCACTGAGTACAAAAGGGGCCACAAATCAAAAGGCATATTTTTTATATAAGGCATATATTTATCGGCCTTAAAGAAATTAGAACACGTTTTTAGGGCTCCGTACCCAAAGGGACATTCGGGACCCTATTACTGAAACTTCGCTGTCCGTCTGTCACCAGGCTGTATCTCATGAACCGTAATAGTTAGCCAGTTGAAATTTCTACAGCATATGTATTTCTGTTGCTGCTATAACAACAAATACAAAAAAATAATCAAATAGTTAAGGGGGCACCCATACAAAAAAAATAAAAAAATACTCGTTTTTTATAAATAATGGTACGGAACCCTTAGTGCGCGAGTCCGACTCGCACTTGGCCGGTTTTTTATTATTATTTCATATTTTCATTTTATTTTTATTTATTTTAATAACATATTGTATTTAAAAATGGCTATATAACATCACTCTACAACCAATAGGCGTGCAACAGACGACGTTGCGTGGGTCCGCTAGTAAAATATATGCATTTTTTGTTTTTTTTAGTGAATGGCATCTCGCAGTTCAACCTGTGAGGTTGTCGTCTGCTTAACCGGACTATCCTGTGGGTGCCTTAAGAGTAAGGCCTCCAGCCAGGGCATTAAAACTTATAAACTAAGCGACTGCACGCTAAGGGCACCCCCTGTGGGGTACGAACCTCGGCTTAGGGCGTCGCTGGGGGAGGACTGCAAGGGGACAGGCTAGATCTGAATGGTATTTAGAGGCTGATTTAAAGCTACTGGCACAGCATCGCGGGCTGGTTCGAGCGAGAGTCGGGAAGGGCATGGACCGGGACGTCGCGACGGACCTCGACGGCGAGGTCGGAAATATATGCCTTTTAATTGGGGGTCCTTTTGTATTAAGTGAGCGAAATTATGACTAGTTGTTACATCCGGCATTACTCGCATCCTTAAAAGATTATGGTTCAAAAAATATCCATAATTCCTTATTCGACTAATATGTATCGGGCAGAACCGCAGACCAAGACTAGAGTCAAACAATAGTCACCCAAAACCCAACACTTAGGCCCAATGCTAGATGGATGGCATACCATTTTTCTCCCGCGACAAGTACTCACCAAAATGAATCGTGAAAATCGTCTCGTTTCGATAGATTTGCTATCGGCATTAGGTAACGATTTGAAAGGCACTTCAATTCAAGTTTGAATACTCGTATTTTATTCGATCGCCTCGTTGATATTTAGGGAAACGGGCAGACCAAAGAAGGGGAAGACTAAAGAAACGATGGATGGACTGTGTGATGTATGATATGGCAAGAAAGGAGGTGTCTGATGAGGTGACGAGTAATAGAGAAGTATGGAAGAAGAAGACATGCTGCATCGACCCCAAATAAATTGAGATAAGGGCAGAGAACAGCAGTGGCCCAGTAGTGGCAGCCCCGACTTACGAGCTGTAAGCCGTGGGTCCGAACCCAGGCAGGCGCATTACTTTGTGTGATTTATTTCATCACCGCTGCTCTCAAAAACGTTGAAGGAAAACATCGTGAGGAAACCGGCATGTCCTAGAACTAAAAACTCGAATACATGTGACATCTATCAACCCACACTGGGCCTGCGTCGTGGATTACAGTCCACTCCCTCTCATAGAGAGTAGGCCTGTGTCCCAGCAGTGGAAACAATATAGGCTAATGATGATGATGATGAATGCGCCTGCCTGGGTTCGAACCCACGGCTTACTGCTCGTATGTTGGGGCTGCCACCACTAGGCCACTGCTAGCATCTACAAAACCGCACTGGGCCCGCGTGGTGGATTACAGCCCGCTCCCTCACATAGAGAGGAGGCCTGTGTCCCAGCAGTGGGAACATTATAGTCTGATGATGAAGAGCAGAGAATGGTGATACTTGAAAGTTGAAATGGCTAGGATGAATGTCCTCGGATCAATCCCCAACAGGCAATTTTAATAAACAAGTGACTATGTTTTCACCAAACAAATAAGACTTGTCTTTGTGTCATTTAAAGTTAAACTAACCATTTGTGACAAACACACGTTTCCATTGTGTATACAAGCGCTACGTGTCGTGTTTCCGGAATATAAATGAAGTAGGGCATGAAGAGAAGATATCTAACAAATTAAAGTTACCTACTTTTATGAATGACGCCGAATGAAACGTCACTGAGGTACGTCAGCATAACCTTGGGCTAGAATTATCGACATGGTCATCATCCTCTTTCTTTGTCGTAGCCTTAGAGTCTAACTTGGTGTAAGAGTTTTTGAAGTGCAAACTTCTTTAGCGGCGTTGTGCACTTTTGTGATGGGTAAATTGTTAAACTCGCGTCAGGACACGTGACCCGTGACAGGTCACGAAGGAATTTGAACTTTGTGACATCTGTCATTGAGTTTGGATTTCCGAAACTGGATAATTCGTAAGAAGGATTGACATTAGGTTACGAAGGAATTTGAACTTTATGACATCGGTCTTTTGAGTTTGGGTTTCCAAAACTGGATAATTATCTTATGCACAAAAAAAAACCTTCGGTTTCTCCAAAGAAGTAAAATTCGTAAGACGAATTGTAATAGTTCTGAAGTGTTAAATTTTTTATATAATTTAAATTGTCATGTTTGTGTACGATAGCGCAATAAATGAATATTGTATTTTACCACATAAATGATAGTACTTTTATACTTTTATAATTCGTGCAAAATTATTCCGTAACCATTGCAAAATATCAGAAATGCACAACATTAATATTCAAGTTAAACTTTTCACTTCCACCGACACTCCACTAGTGCAACCCGTATTTTTTATGGGCGTCATAATAGGGGATCGGACTGGATAAAGAAAACGACATTCTATTTTGTCCGTCAGACAGGTAATACAAAAATATTAGACACGTATTTTTTGTTTTATCAAAATATCAAATAATACTTAGTTAAAACTCATTAAAGTTGGAGAGTGGGGGCTCACTACGTCACAAGTAGGTATAAAACTTACCTACATGTGACGTCATGCGCCATTTCAATTCAATATATCTCCGTAATTTTATGACCACGTGAAAAAAGAAAAAATACGTGTCCAATACTTTTCATTAAACTACCCGACGGACAAAGAAAAAAAAAATAGCATTATCCCCTATTGGCTTTACATGCCGCCGATCAGACATATTGGTTTGGTTTCTTCACGATGTTTTCGTTAAACGAGACAGGTTATATTATAGCACATGCATAAATCCGAAAAATCAGAGGCGTGTGTCGAACTCGAGACGAGACTATAACACGTGCATAAATACGAAAAATCAGAGGTGTGTGTCTTAGGGTCAGCTCACACCGATACGAGACGCGACGCGACGCTGCGCGTACTTGTGAGAATTCAGAATACGTTGCGCAACGTATTCTGTACGTCTACCATAAGTTGTCATAGTTAGATCGGTTGACGTAACTGCAATAGTTCCGTGAATACGCAAATACTATAGTTAGCTTTTTCAATGGTACGATGAGCTGTGTTGGTGCTTACTACCAAATTCTAAGCATATGAAGCCCAAACTTGCAGTCACTGTAGTATAGTTTACTACACGGTGATGTAGGATAGCTAACTTTAGTGACTCATACTGCGCATTTTAGTACCCAACTATCCGCTAGAGGCGCTGTAAAAGTTTTCATACATTTTTTTAACTACAGACGCTAGCGATTATAGATTGTTAAAACTCATGGTAGATGTACTGAATACTCACAACGAAATGTGTATCTTTTCGTGTAGAAAATAAAGTTATATTTTGAATCGCTCTTTAAACGTGTGCGCGCAGCGTCGCGTCGCGTCGCGTCTCGGTGTGAGTTGACCCTTAGGTTCGGACTCGAGACGTATGACTTAGGAGTCCGAAGGAGACACACTGTCTCTCACTCTCTCGCTCTGATTATCATCTGCCTAGCCTTTTCTCAACTATGTTGGTGTCGGCTTCCAGTCTAACCAGATGGAGCTGACTACCAGTATTTTATAAAGGGTGTAAAACACCTCTTAACGAAGCCGAAAGGCACTGGTTCTCCCTGTCATTGCGATCATTTTTTTTGTTCTACACCATACCTGGGAACCTTCTAGTTACGGAGATATTAGGGGTCAAATTTCCAACTTTTTGACCAGTATTTTTTTAAATACAAGTTTTTAATGTAAGATTTTTACTTTATACACCTCCACGACCCCCGTACTATTCAATCCGTCCATCAGCACAATGTTTTGAGTGCGTTACATTGAGTTCTATCACAAAACATGATTTTACACCCCCCAAAAAAAAGTCGTTTCCCAGCAATAATTTTTGCGTAAAGTTACTTAGTTTCATGTACAGAATGCTTGGTTGACGGCTTCGTGATGAGGTGATTTACACGGTGAATCTGACCTCTACAACCCAGTTAGTACTGGGTTGCTAAGACTGGTTGTCAGAAGTTGATTCCAGAATTACATGTACAATTACCTACTATAAAAGTCATTCATAAAAAGCAATTTGAAACAAAAGACTTTCTAAAGCAAAAAGTCGCTGCAACTTAAATTCCTCGTTCAGACATGATTTTAATAGTGAACAATTGACAGGGTTACATGAATATTAGACGATGCTAGCGCTCCAACCTCTGGCTGCAGAAAATTGGCGTTTCGAATTGACTCAATAATCTTTTGACGGCCGAGAGCGCTAAAATTGCGCTTTCCACAATTTTATTTCTTTAACATTTCAAACAGCGTGTAGAGGATAGAGGGACAGAGCTATTTTCGCATTTATAATAAGAACTTGATTGCTCAAAGTTAACATGAAAAGTCAAAAAGTGGGAAATAATTTTAGTTTCGGCAGTCGGTCACTTGTTTGTTTCATTTGCTTTTTTGCCGCCGACTTCCGAAACTAAAATTATTTGCCACTTTTTAGTGTTTTATGGAAGTTGGTTATTTTTTTTTGTAAAAAAGTTTTTATTTTAGCCTTTTCAGTTGTGGTATCTCACTTTAATCCTAGTCAAGTATAATTTTTACATTGTAACTAGACACCAGCACATCGTCCATACATACGACAAAGGACAAAATGCATAATAAAGAGGATGACTCAAAAAGTACCTAAGCAAAGATAATAAAATTCATATGGCTCCAACGGGCAAGCTTCTCTACCAAATGAATGAAAAATCATCTAAATCGGTCCAGTAATCACGGAGAAATCGGTGTACTGTATACGTGAAAAATTTACATATAACAAAAATTTTAATAAAATGAAAAACTATATGGCCAAACTATATTAATTTTTTATGGGACCAAATGGCAGGTATTCAACATCAAAATAAAGAAAAATCACGCAAATCGGATCATAAATCTCAGCGTACTCGGTGTATACACCTGGAAAGTGCATACCGTTACAATTCCAACAAGCCCAAACACAGCTAAGATTCATTGCCTTGTTACGGAGTTCCGAAGCCTGTCTCTTGGATTCATCATCAGATCTGATGGTAGAATGGTTCTTATTGGACGCAAATGCTTCACTTGTTGTAGAAAATACCAAAATCACTGTACGTTTTCCTATAAAAGTTGAAGAGTTCCCTCGATTTCGCCAAGATTCCATCATCAGATCCCGAGTTGGTGACTATGGGACCATTTGGGAAGTATACCCTTTCCAACAAAAAAATAATTTTCCAAATCGGTTGGCAAGCGACAGAGTAATGCGCGAAGAAACATAAAAAAAAAAAAAAAAAAAAATACAAACATCCGAATTGAGAACCTCCTCCTTTTTTAGAAGTCAGTTAAAAATTAGTAAATAAATTTTCGATAAATTCAAAATAAAATATTTCATTTTAGAAAAGCGTGGGGCGCTTGATGTCAATTATTATAATATTTTAATGACAGATATTGGTAAAAGTAGGGTCATTATGGAAATATCTTAAAAAGCGTCCCACGCTTTTATTTTTATTAAATGACGAAAACATAGTCGGCTCTCGTTTACTTTTCACCAACATGATAATGCGTGACATGAAGTCCCCTAATAAGTCTGGTTGTCAGACTTTCGGTAACGACTGTTACAGATCTACGAATGACAGCCGAACACATCGTTCGAATTTCAAATTACATCAATAAACTTTTGTCGACCGAGAGCGCTAAGATTGTGCTTTCTGCGACGGATAATAAATTTTCTTTCTTTCTTTTTTCCTCAATTTTCTTGTCCATTAGAGCGATAAAATGTAAATCTTGTTTTTTGCTATTCTTGTTGTGTCTGATGCAATACATTTTATTACAGTAATTTTGCATGTAGTATTTATTGCTTTAAAATTTTTAATGCAGGTTGTTAAAAGCTTCTAGGTATTTTAAATAGCATTTTATATTAAATCTTTCTAAGTTAAAATGGATGGCTTCGCCTTTTCTTATTATAAAAAAACTACGACGTGAAGTTTCATGTTTTAACATAAAACAACACCGGAGAATAGTGTAGCGTTCTATCAGCTATAGTTGTTTTTTTTATTTTATTTTTTGGGCTTTTCGTAACTTCATAACTCTTTAAAATATATAGTATATCTAGGCAAAACAAACATAGACGCACTCTCCATTCGCACGCCACATAACGCGATTCTCGGGAACTCTCATCCAGTTGCTACCTACCACCCTGCGAAGATTGTCGCTCCACCAAGCCTGAAGGCGTCCCACCTTACGCTTGCCGTTTTGCCGTCTCCACTCAAGAACACACCTACCCCGACGGTCATCGGTTCTACGGCCAATTTGGCCGGCCCATTGCCACTTCTGAACTTCTTCTCTACGCCCGTTGGCAAGACGAGATAGTTGCAAATGCTGGACGAGACTGGCTAGCCACCGCTTCGGATAGAGAAAAGTGGAATTCTTTGGAGGAGGCTTTTACCCGAAGGGGGGTCCACACAATAATGCTATCTTATAGTTTTTTATCATAATATATTTACAATTTAACTACCTAATTTAATTAAAAAATCACAATAATCTTATATAATTCCTAAATAATAATGAATGTTTTTAATTTAATTTATTTGTTGATTTTATAATTGATGTTACCTTATATTTGCATGTTATTTGATTGTGTGGAATTAATAAAGCTTTATTATTATTATTATTTCCTTTATTCACTTTTATAAACAAATTTGATACATTTTTAAATATTTCTCATAAATAAAAAAAACCATTTAAAAATATAAAAAAATTATTATTACTATTATTATTGCCACTTCAGCTAACTTATTCTGTGAGCTATGTCGACAATTAAGTTTGTCCGTCGAGAAAACCTTTCGGTTTTCGTTGATTTTTTCTTGAAAGAAAAACATTTTATGTTAAATATAAGTGTCTGACATAATTTCACATACAGAAAATTAAAACGCTAGGCAGTAAAACTACTGACGGACGACCCATATGCCAAACAAGAGGTTACCTTTTATTACGACCAATACTTACAATACTACTTACTCACTGTTAGCCTGTGTCATCCCACTGCTGGGCAAAGGCATCCCCTCATGACTTCCAAATCCTTCGATCCAGGGCCAATGTGGACCACTGGTCGTTGGTTCTGTCCAGCTAGTCCCACCATCTCCTGCGAGGTCTACCGCATCGCCCTCTGGCTGTGTCAGGGCTCTTGCATTACATAATTATTGAAACAAGCATCTATTTTCCAGTCGATATAACATTTCAATTTCAAAGTTATAATAACAATGAGTCGGTTGTGTATAAATTTAGACTGGGTCGATAAATTAGGGACCCTGTTCACTGGGCGACGACTAACGATCATTGGTATAAGCGTCTAATCAAAGCAACATAACATCCTTCCAATATTTATAAACGCAAAAGTTTGTAAGTATGGATGGATGTTTGTTACTCTTTCACGCGAAAACTACAGAATGGATTTGGATGAAATTTGGCACAGGGGTAGTTTATAACCTGGATTAACACATAGGATTTTTATCCCGTTAGTACAATCGCGTGGGACAGTGATCGAACTCCACGCGTGCGAAGCCGCGGGCATAGGCTAGTAATAACATAACATAACTGGTGACCCCGATATGATCCAGTTTAAACGTATGAGGAACATGTTGTAATGTTCCTCAATACTCCATAGAAAAGGGAGGATCTTCCGACCAGACAGTTGTTATGTCTGGTGGGCAACTGCCCGACAGTTGTTGTCGATTTTCTGTATATAGTCTTAAGCCAATGTAAACTTTGCTTGCGAGATTCAGACCATATTAGTTCTTCAGTTTTATCATAGATGGCGCTGTAGTATTTTTTGTTTTAAGTTGCTTTTTGTAGGTCGCAACAACGTCATCACGCCTGTAACCCAACCGGTTAGGCAGAGATGTATCTGATAGCATATCCACATTTTGTCAGTTATGTTTAAGTCCCATGTAACAGGGGGCGAACCTATAGGCATCAACCGGGCACATCCCTAGAGTTTGTGTGAGCAAATAAATGAATATACTATTCTATTCAATTACGTTATAAATGCATACTTATTTTTTCTGAATTTTCTTTGTCAGAAAGTTAATCTGTGCTTCTGCGACCAAGATTGCTAATCACGACGGCTAATTATAGTCGCATCCGCGTAGTGCGCAGGGTCCATTAGTCTAGTCGACTTACTAAGTCAGTCACAACGCGTTTTAAATCTATTCTGGTCGCATATTGTCATGGCAGTAACAAAATACTCTAGTTTTCTGTTAGAGAGAAATTACGGCTGGCTTTGCGAACAATGTAGGTTATTCGGTTCGGATAACACAGAATTTGTAATTGTTGGAGAAAAATAAGCTTTCATTCATTTTACTTTATACGTTCATAAATTTTTGCGAATGAAAACTTGAATGAATTGGGTCTGTGTCTTTGTAATGTTTTAATAGGTTTTATTTACTCCTATCTCATTTTTGTTTTTTCTGTGGGAAAGAGCATTGTTTTGTCTTTTACTTTAAATATTTCGGTAAATAGAGTAACTAATCAAAATCAAAATATTTTATTTAATATAGGCCTACATGGGCACTTATAAAACGTCGACAAAAGGTGCACAGTTCGGGTTGGTCGTTTCCTATGGAGAAGAACCGGCAAAAAACTCCATGGTTACTCTTTTAAAATGTTTTGGTTTTACGATAGTTGAATGTTACAGCATCATCTGCCTAGACTTTTCCCAAACTATCTGGCGGTTGGCTTCCAGTCTAACCGGATGCAGCTGAGTACAATTATTTTACATGAAGCGACTGCCTATCTGACCTCCACAACCCAGTAACTGGGTAATACGATACCCCTTGGTAAGACTGGATTTCAGACTTTTTGGCTTCTGACTACTCGTAACGACATTCAAATATCTACAAATGTCAGCTGGGACCAACGGCTTAACATGTTTTCCGAGGCACGGAGGAAACTCGGTATGTAATTATGGTCACCCATCCACGGATCAACCTCGGCAAGCACGGCTTAACATTAAAAATCGACCCGTCCAGATGTTATTATGTAGCCACGAGCTCCTCAGTTGAATGTTACAGCGTAAGACTTAAGTATGGGACGTCGGCAGACATTACTTGGTTGTAATCTTCATGGGGGGAATAAAACAGTTTTTGTACAAATCGATATTAAGCAAAACTTTTTTAGGGTTCCGTACACAAAGGGTCAAACAGGAGCCTATTACTGATACTTCGCTGTCCGTCCGTCCGACTGTCACATGGCTGTATCTCATGAGCAGTGATAGTTAGCCAGTTGAAATTTCTACAGAGTATGTATTTCTATTGCCGCTATAACAAAAAATACTAAAAGCAGAATAAAATAAATATTTCATGGGGCTCCCATACAAAAAAGTGTTTTTTTTTTGCTCGTGTTTATAAATAACTAGCTTCCGCCCGCGGCTTCGCCCGCGTGGTGTGTTGATAAAAAGCAGCCTATTGCAAAAATAACAAAATCGAAGAATAAATAAGCTTACGTCTTTTTAGGGTTCCGTAGCCGAATGGCAAAAAACGGAACCCTTATAGATTCGTCATGTCTGTCTGTCTGTCTGTCCGTCCGTATGTTACAGCCACTTTATTCCGAAACTATAAGAACTATACTGTTGAAACTTGGTAAGTAGATGTATTCTGTGAACCGCATTAAGATTTTTACACAAAAATAGAAAAAAAAAACAATAAATTTTGGGGGTCCCCATACTTAGAACTGAAACTCAAACATTTTTTTAATCAAACCAATACGTGTGGGGTATCTATGGATAGGTCTTCAAAAATTATATTGAGGTATCTAATATCATTTTTTTCTAAACTGAATAGTTTGCGCGTAACACACTTCCAAAGTGGTAAAATGTGTGTCCCCCCCTCTAATTTCTAAAGTAAGATGGCACCCGAGACGTCGCTGTTGTGCCCTTTCAGCAACAGCGCGTCTGCGAGATTCAGCTGCTTCAACAGTTTCTGTTGCTCTTTGAGATGCCATGCAAGTTGCCTGCTGGAGACGCCGATCTCGGGTCTGATCTGGTGTCTCAGCAGCACGTTGGGATGCCAGATATTCAGCGTTTTGTTGACGTCGAGCTTGGGACTGCTCTAGAGTCTCATTAGCTCGTTGAGATGCCAGATACTCAGCATGCTGTCGACGCCGATCTAGAGACTGATCTGGTGTTTCAGCAGCCCGTTGAGATGCCATATACTCAGCGTTTTGTTGACGCCGAGCTTGGGACTGCTCTAGTCTCATTAGCTCGTTGAGATGCCAGATATTCAGCATGCTGTCGACGCCGACCTTGAGACTGATCTGGTGTTTCAGCAGCCCGTTGAGATGCTATATACTCAGCGTTTTGTTGACGCCGAGCTTGGGACTGCTCTAGAGTCTCATTAGCTCGTTGAGATGCCAGATACTCAGCATGCTGTCGACGCCAATCTAGAGACTGATCTGGTGTTTCAGCAGCTCTGTGAGCTGCCCCACGCACCGCCTGTTCAAGCCTTCGCAGTTCAGCTTGTGGAAACGTCTCGTTAAGTCTAGTTACTTTCATAACTCGAGCTCGATTAGAGCTTTGGGAAAGATTAGACTTACGCTTTCGCGGCATAATTCTTAGTAGGTACCTACTTTTCAACACTTCCAAAAAATACAATATTGCCTATTCAATTAAAATGACAGCAATACAATATTTTTAATTTGCTAATTGTAAAACAAAATCACGATGCCGGTGGTATTATCACATAAATATATATTGTTGCCGAAAACAGAAAATTACCTATCTATGTATAACTGTTCAAGTGTTCAATGAAGATAAAAACAAAGAAATGCTTATCATTAACAACCACAGACAAATTACGTTTTCGTTGTTTTGTTATGAGTAAACCCTATTATTATTAATACCAAAAAGAAAATCAAATACTATAACCTACGTAAGTAATAATAATTAAAAATATAACTGAAGAAATTCTTATAATTAACTGCTAACCACAGACAAATGACGCTTTAATTTTATTATTATCAATAACAAAAAAAAAAATATTAACCTACGTAATAATTAAAAATAAACACAAAGTAATTCAATTATTATTATTATATTACCTTTATTCTTATATAAACAAAAACTTATATTATTTAATTATTAAGTTTAATATATTATTAAACGGCTGTTTTACTAAAGAAAAGGCCCGCCAATACAATAATAGGTACCCTACAGTGCGTTTTTAACAAATTGCTAGTGCCTTGAAAATTCACGTAACGGACACAACCGTCAACGACGTCTGCCCTCACGCGTCTGCTGCCCGCGTTTGGGTCGCGCACTCAGCGATGAGCGACTTGATCCCCATCCACCCCGCCCCGCCCGCGCGTGCCACTCTAGTCAGTCAGCGACATGAAATTATTTTTTTGCGCGTTATTTGATTTTGCTATATCTCCTAAAGTATTTATTTAATTTGCATGGTGTAAAGGGACAAAATAATCTTCATGAAATGCTCAAGCCAACCAATCTATTTAAAATTATAAGGATTAATAACGTATTTGTATAAATAGCTTTCCAAGTAAGCACTTTATAATTGCCTATTTTTTAAAGTATTTAACCTCTCCAACCTTGCGGCTAAACGGTAAAACACCCAGCCGGCCTCACAATGACGTCATCGAGCGTGTCAAGTGTCCTGCGCTCATAAAAAGCTTATCGCGCGAGTTCTATTAGCTCTTATCTCAAGCGGTAAACAGTTTCGGGTTCTTGATTAACGAGACCATGTTTTACAATATAAACAACTGTTTTATAACTACTTGAGAATTATAAACATCGCATTGAATTCAGAGAGCTCGCCGCAAACATACTGTTGTCGTAGTTTGTTTTTTTTTGGTAAAACTACTGAATCAATTTACACGAAACTTTAGATCTAACATTACAAATATACAAGTAATCTAATGACAGTGTTTTTTAGGAGTCCTACATAAATTATTCTTGCAAGATTCCAATTCAAACGTCTTATTAGAATCGGCCATTTTCTAACTGCGCAGTTTAATGCATGAAAATACTTGAAATATCAATAAATATGAATAAATATGCCTCGAATGCATGAAATTATGAATTATCACTATTTTTTCGCTTATTACTAATGTTTCCAAGACCATATTTCATTGTAAAAGAGTCAAATTCATATTTTCAATTTCGACTGACGAACTTCACAACAAAGGAATTTTTGGAGAAATTTTTGGGTCAAAAACATAATTTTTAGATATTTTTTCCAGCAAATGACTATCTAAAAAGTTACATTATACACTTATAACATACTATACATTTACTTACCAAAGTTTAACAACACAAAACACAAAAATTTCACTGCATTCCAAAACAAAACACCACCGTTCCACACTGGCCGCCATGACTCATTTTGACAGTCGACAAAGACGCGTTTCTTTATTTTTTTAATAATTTTGTGCAGTTGTTAGGTTGGTATGTTTGGTTTCATTTTAATCGAACTCTAGTTGGCCAGAGACGTAAATTTTTAGAAACGAATTAGACCCTTACTGTACGTACGATAAGGGTTTAAGTTTGCTTGTACGAGGCGTTCCCATATGGGAACCTCGGGGCTCAACCGAATTGTTCGGCGTTCCCATATGGGAACCACGGGGCTGGAGAGGTTAAATGGATATAGTATGTTATCCTTAAGAGCTGGACATATGGTATCGCGGACTTTTCTGTAGATCTATATAAGATACACAATTACACTATACATTATTTTGTTATATCTTAAAGGGTTTAGGCAGCGTTTTCGTTGAAAGCTCCCAGACAACTTATTTTTTTCCGTCATTGTCAAGAATTATCGTTACTTAAACGCTTTCACCCCTGTTGACCGGGATAAAAAGTAGCCTATATGTTAATCCAGGGTATTACCTATCTACATACCAAATTTCAACCAAATCGGTCCAGCCGTTTATGCGTGAAAGAGTAACAAACATCCACACATCCATACATCCACACATCCATTCTCACAAACTTTCACATTTATAATATTAGTAGGATGATACGGAACCCTTTGTGCGTGAGTCTGACTCGCACTTGGCCGATTTGTTTTTTCATATTCTACACAGCCAAACTTTCGAACTATCCACAATAAAAATACGAAACTAAAATATTCGAACATTACATTTCAACCCTACGCGACGTTAAACCCGCTCGGGTAACATCCTTTATTACGCAAATATTGCATCGTTGACATTGTGACGTGCATTGATGGATTACAAGTACGTCTACCATGAGTTTTAACAATCTATACTCGCTAGCGTCTGTAGTTAAAAAAATGTATGAAAACTTTTACAGCGCCTCTAGCGGATAGTTGGGTACTAAAATGCGCAGTATGAGTCACTATAGTTATCTTTCCTACGTCACCGTGTAGTAAACCAAACTACAGCGACTGCAAGTTTGGGCTTCATTTGCTTAGAATTTGGTAGTAAGCACCAACACAGCTCATGGTACCATTGAAAAAGCTAACTATAGTATTTGCTTATTGACGGAACTATTGCAGTTACGTCAAGCGATCTAACTATGACAACTCATGGTAGACGTACAGCTAGTGCCATTAACTTTTAGGAAACAAATAGAGTTATGGGTATCGGAATGTGTTTGACATAGATTGTTTCGTTTTAAATATGCTAAGCTAGTAAGAGTGTTTTCAGGACTAAATATGCAAGCACCATTCAAATTCAAATTCAATATGTTTATTTGTGATTGAACAGTTCCTCTTATATAAGAGGAACTTATAAATTTTTAAACTTTTAAATTTTGTTTTTTTTTTTAAATTTTTAAATGTTTAAACTTATAATTTTTTGAACTTATATAATTTTTAATTCTTTTATTTAAACAGTTCCTCTTATACAAGAGGAACTTATAATTTTTTTAAAACTTATATAATTTTTAATTTTTTTATTTAAATGTTTAAACTTTTAAAATTTTTAAACTTATATAATTTTTAAATTTCTTAAACTTTTAAAATTTGTTTATAAATAAATGTATGGAGCATATGCTCCTACACAAATTTTAATAGACTTCGTTTGCCGAGTAAGGATTACTAACAAGCAAAAATTCTTAGTTAAAAAAACATAACTTCACGCCTATAATCCCAAAGGGTCAGGCAGTGGTGTACAGACACCGTCAGTATGTGCTAAACCCTCTACAGTCCCGCCGAGTATGTCAGGGGGTAACTACTTAATAACGCTGTCTGTACCTCATAGAACACCCAAATTTCACCAGTCATGTTTAGTTCGCATTTATAAGGGGCGACCCTATTATCATCAACCGAGCAAAGATCAGAAAGTAATTTTTACCAATTGTCAAACCTGTGGAACGTTTGAAGATCTTCACCACATATTTGTAAAGTGTATTAAGTACAAAAAGGAAAGAGAAACTCAGTTCAGTTCGTTAAAATTAAATAAAAATGATACCGGTCCATATGTTCAGATTTTAGCGCAACCTTCAACGGATATAGCAGTTCTCCTTGCTGAGATATTTTAGAGAATTATAATTTATATTTTATGTGTAGTTTAGTTTAGAATCGTTTAAGTTATGATGATACTTAATTGCCTTTGAGGTTAAAATTTAAGGCTTCAATAAAATATAAGAATAAAAAAAAATTAAGCAGCTTGAGGATATAGGCATAACGGATTAATACTGCCCAACCAGGGAATCGAACCTTGGACCCAGTGCTCAACAGTAGCACTTGCAACGACCAGACCAATGAAGCAGAGTCAGTGAATGTAGCGTAGTGTAATCCATCAATGCACGTCAAAAATGCCAACAACGCAGTATTTGTGTTGTTATTTGAAGCGGGTTAATTAAAGGCTGACATGTTTTGTAGGTTTTATTTTAGACTTTATTCACATTTCACAGCATTTTCAGTTCATTCGTTTTACAACTTTAACGAACAACAAAACCTCTAAAAAACCAAAAATAAAATTAACCCAAGCGTCGTAGCGTCGGGGGTCCGCTTTGTTTGTATATATATTTTTATGTACTAAGCGGTCTACTTAAAGGTTTTGTCCGTCGGGGTTTTTTTAAATTTTTAATTTAATTTTTATTTCATGCTTTTTAAACTTAAATTATTTATTCTTAGCCTTGACTGTCCCACTCCTGGGCATAGGTCTGCTCCCATTCCTTCCACTTTTCTTGGTGTTGCGCGTCTTCTCGCTTATTAACGAAAACAAGGAAAGATATGAATTAAAAAAAAAAACTTGAGCTTATAGGGGGGAGGGGGGTTGTGCAGCCTACCCCCCTGGCGATGCCCATCGTGAGAAAGTGACAAGAATTCAAATTAGAAGACGTAGAAGTTGTTTAAATCCCTTCATCAACTAGAAAAGAGGTGATGAGCTTCAAACGGCTGAGCAGATTTTCTCGAAACATAGCTAAGAACACTCTCGATTAAAATACCTTTCAAATGAAATCAATTTTATCAAAATCGCTTCATCCGTTTGGGAGCTACGATGCCACAGACAGACACACAGATACACAGATACACACGTCAAACTTATAACACCCCTCTTTTTTGGTCGGGGGTTAAAAATATAGAGTAATAGAAATGTGTTTGCCATTGGTAATTTTCTCGTTGGTCTAGTGCAGGGATGACAAACCAATGGCACGCGTGCCATTTATCTGCCTACCCTTTTGCCAACTATGTCGTACCTCCATAACCCAGTAACTGGGTAATACGATACCCCTTGGGAAGACTGGATGTCAGACTTTCAGCTTCTGACTACACGTAACGACTGTCAAAGATCTACAAATGACAGCCGGGACCAACGGCATAGCGTGCTTTCCGAGGCACGGAGGAAACTCGGTACCTATGAAAAGACCAATCCACGGATAAACCTCGGCAAGCACGGCTAAACCTTGAAGATCGACCTGTGCGGCTGTTATTATTTAGCCACGAGTTCCTCGAGCACTACAAACCTACACTTTCGAGAAATATGATTCTCTTCCACATGATATACCACAATTATAGTTAACTATAAAGTCCCACTGTATGTTCATTTCTCCGTAATCAAAGTTCATATATAGTTCTCGGGAAAACTAAAATCATTGGAACTGCCACGCTATCATAACATCACGCTTGTAATCCCCGAAGGGTAGACAGCAAGCACCGACATTACACCAGTTATGTTTAAATTCCACGTCATAATAAGGGTGAGCCTATTGCCATCATCTGGATACAAATCCAGATAAACCGGTACTGAAAAATTCTTGATTGAAAAACCCAATGTCGCTTTGTCGCACCAGGGAATATACACCAAGACCTCGTGCTAATTCGATTCTATCATGCCCTGAGAAAAATTAATAATTAATTTAAAAATTGAAAAAAAGAATAGAAATAGAAAAAAAAGAACACCTGCCAAGTGCAATTCGGACTAGCTCACGAAGGGTTCCGTACCATTATTTATAAAAACGCGCAAAAAAAAAAACACTTTTTTGAATGGCAGCCCCCGTAAATATTTGATTTATTCTCAAAAATCAAATCAAAATCAAAATATTTTTATTTCACATAGGCCTACATGGGCACTTGTAAAATATCGACAAAAAGGTGCTCGGTTCGGGTTGGTCGTTTCCTATGGAGAAGAACCGGCAAGAAACTCTTCTGTTTTTAGTTTATTGTTATAGCATCAACAGAAATACATAATCTGTAGAAATTTCAACTGGCTAACTATCACGGTTCATGAGATACAGCCTGGTGACAGATGGAGAGCGAAGTCTCAGTAATAGGGTCCTGTTTGACCCTTTGGGAACGGAACCCTAAAAAGGAAAATAAAAAAAGGAATAGGTATACTATCGTGGTAGTTAGTATGGGGAATAGTTTTTCTATAATTTTTTCTCTGGCTATATCTTTTCACACCCTACCGGCAGGACGGATTTGTATGAAATTTAGCACCCCGGAAATACGTTCCCGTGGGACAATTTCCCTCCCCTACGCAGGTGAAGCCTCCACTTCCGTATATCCACAGGTATAAACAAGACTTCCACCTCCAAACTATCCTATCGGATAACATATTATTACGGCCATAAATAATAATTTACGACCCAAAGTTCGGATGGTTTGTTAACGTTATCCTACTGAATTTCCTGCTCTGTGGTTATACCGCCTTGGCCACGACCTACACGCGTCTTGCGACAGCGACTGCGGAGCAAACTAAGGTTCGAAATTATCAAGATAATTATTTTCTCTCAGCTCGTGAAAAACTAATAAAGCCGCTCGGGTCGATCTTTAAGTTCAGCCCCGCTTTTCTAAGCAGGCCCGTGGATGGGTGACCACCTATTACATACCGAGTCTAATCAAATCAAATTAAAACAATTTATTTCAAGTAGGCCAGTTACAGGCACTTTTGAATAGTAGAACAACAATAGTGTATGTAGTTGCCCATTCCGAAGCGTAGATCTCTATGGAGAAGAATGGGCAAGAAACTCCAAGAGTCTCCTCCTTGCTTCAGAAAGCACGTTAAGCCGTTGGTCCTGGCTGTCATTTGTATATATTTGACAGCCATTACAGCTGGTGGCCTGAAAGTCTGACTACTAGCCTTACTAAGAAACATCGTATTTCTCAGTACTAGCTGGGTGTCGCTCCATGTAAATTACTGGTATTCAGCTGCCGTCTGCCACTATCCGGTTAGACTGGAAGCCGTTCCCAACAGATACTTAACTCGTTTGGATATTCGCGAATGCGGCAAATCAGGTGGTCTACTCTCTAAGTCCGTCAACTAAAGTACGGGTCCGTCCGTAACTATCTTTATACTTCGAAATAAACCCTACTCCAAAATATTTTCAGATTAATGAGTTTTGAAAACACATCGGGAGTAAGGAAAACTGTGCAATCGTATTGTCATTCATTTTTAGTTCGGGCCCGTAGCGAATCTTATGTCCGTAAGTAATAAGGAGTAGGAAACGACCGTAACTTCGTTCGAAACTACGGATTTCGTGCTTAGAGAGTAGACCCCCTGGTTCGGATACACCTGAAATTATTTATAATACAGTACTTTCACAAGTTATTATGCCTTGTGACTGGGACTGTAGCTACGCGTTTCTTTTTTATTTTTTGACTTTCAAAAGTGCCTGTAATGGTCTAATTGAAATAAATGCTTTGAGTTTGAGTTTGAATATTATCAAAATAATAGGGATGGTGACTCATTTTTTTTTATTTGTCCTTCGGGTAGATTATTAAAAACTATTTAACACGTATTTTTTCTTTTTTCACGTGATCGTAAAATTATGGAGATATTTTGAGTTGAAATGGCGCATGACGTCACGGCTCAGTACATTTTATACCTAGTTGTGACGTAGTTAGCCCCCACTCTCCAACTTTAATGCGTTTTAACTAAGTATTTTTTTGTTAACTTGATAAAACAAAAAATACGTATCTAATATTTTTTTATTACCTGATTGACGGACAAAATATAATTTCGTTTTCTTTACCCAGTCATCATCCCTATTCCACTAGATTTACTACGAAAACTTTAGAAAACAAATGAAGCATACCACGGTATTCCCGCGAAAGAAATATGTGACGAACGCGCGTGTCTTGACGCAAGTAAGTCGTGAACGAGGCATAATCCTACTCAATATCCTCCTCTGTGGTTCAACCACTCGTAATCCTATTTCCTACGTTCAAAAGTTCGACAATTGACTATCGATTCAATGCTTAAGCTATACGGTTTACTTGGTGAGCAACCAGGTTTTGCTCGCAGTTTTGTTCGCGCTTTGTCGGAAGTTATCTCGTGGATACGTTTTAAATATACAAGGTGTTGTTTTGCATCCTCGTCAAATTCACGAAGGTAACTATGCTAATGATTCTCGTCCCGAATCAATAATAAAATGGCTAGGTAATTTTTTTTTTGGCGGACGATTGTCACTGGCAGCAGCTATTTTTTATTAATATAGGTACCTATTAAGTTCAGATAACATTTGCAGCCTTGCAGCTGCTAATTACCACTAAAACACTGACAATCGAAACCATCGAACGAGCGAACGGTTGCCATAGTAACCGAAGCACAAAGTAACCACAGCGCACAAAACAAGGCCAGCCATCTGATTGACTGCAGCTAGGAATCGATTGAATCTTGCGGTTGCTAAGCAACCATTATTTATCTTGTCATTATACAATTATCTGGCTGTCATTATGATTAGGCTGTTTTTATAGCTCATCGTCCCTGTTACTAATATTTGTGAAAGATCCTTCCGATAAAATATAGGTTTGTAGAACGTAAAAAAAAATTCAGCAATTCGTTTATTTATTTTTAAAAAAAAAATTAAAAAAAAAAACATTTAAAAATATAAAAATAGTAGCCAACCGGCATCGGGAACAGGGTCCGACCTACTGGTGGTCAGGGCTCTAGAGTAGAACCTCCTAACAAGACGCGCCGTATCCAGAAGTACTGTTTTCTGAATCAAGCCCTTGATCCAGCTACCAAGCGAAAGACTCCTCAGATGTTGGTCGAAGCTTTTGGCTATTAAGCCATACATGACTATCGGCACAATGACTGCTGTAATCATGACTCACATGTCGACAATCTCCCGAGCCAAATCTAGAAACTTGAATTGCTTATTTAATGTTACTTAGTTTTGGAGATAATATAAGGCTTATGTTTAACATAACACCAGATAAAGTAAATATAACCTTAAAAAACATTTTTATACTGCCTAAAATAGTAAATGATCACCAGAAATAGTAAATGATCACCAGAATTAAAAACCTGAAAATCACAGCTCCGAACTAAGGCGTAGTCGACGGAGCCCCGCTAGGCGGGGCTCTTATTTCTCTCTGCAGGGTTTAAAGTAACCTAACACGAAGGGGATCTTCGAACCTAACCTGTCCGAGTCGGGGTGCCCAATATCCCGAGCTCGCTTTGCTCGCACTTGCTTCCTAAGTTCTTCTTGCCACAAAATTTGGTGATCATTTACTATATTTGGTGATCATTTACTATATTTGGTCTTTGAATACAATTTTTTTGGTGTTTAGTATTTTTTTTTGGGTAACGTAGCTTAGGATCTCAAAGTATTTTTTGGTGCTCATTATATTTAATCCCATAATATAATAATAATTTTCTGTTGAGTGTAAATTAGCAAACGAATAAGCGCTCAAAATATTGTTATTGTATTGTTTGGTGTAACGGAATCCAGTGTGTCCGAGTACGACTCGCACTGGGCCGGTTTTTTTTTTTTTTTTAATTTAACCTTTTTTTTGTCATAAGTATGCGAAAGAAATGAACACTTTTCTTTCTTTTTTTTCTATCTTGGGGTCGGCTTCCAGTCTAACCGGATGCAGCTGTGTACCAGTATACATGAAGCGACTGCCTATCTGACTTCCACAACCCAGTAACTGGGTAATACCATACCCCTTGGTATGATTGGATGTCAGACTTTTTAGCTTCTGACTACTCGTAACGACTGTCAAAGATCTACAAATGACAGCCGGGACCAACGGCTTAACGTGCTTTCCGAGGCACGGAGGAAACTCGATATGTAATTATGGTCACCCATCCGCGGACCAACCTCGGCAATCACGGCTTAGCCTTAAAGATCGACCCGGGCGGCTGTTTATATTTAGCCACGAGCTTCTCCTGATCAAAGTATTAAAAAACTTATTTCATAGAATTTGAAGGTAACCTTTACTCTAAAGATCAAAGTATTAAAGCCTTATTTCACATTTAACACAAAACGGTCACACAGAAACAAAGAGAAAGCTAAAGTCAAATATTTAAGCATAGACTACATACGACTTGGAATATTTGCCGAACAGATTTTGTGAATGTATTGTCGCGGAATTTCTGTGATGTGATTTTACTAGCGATTTCTTTCGGCCGAATAAGAAAGAGAATTGGCTTTGAATAAGAAATCCGAATTTAAACGCTTTCGGGACTTATGATAAGGTTACGATAACATAACGCTTGTAATCCCAGTAGAGTTAGGCAGAGTATACCTAATAGTACACCGAAATGTCAAAGATCTACAAATGACAGCCGGGACCAACGGCTTAACGTGCTTTCCGAGGCACGGAGGAAACTCGGTATGTTATTATGGTCACCCATCCACGGACCAACCTCGGCAAGCACGGCTTAACCTTAAAGATCCACCCGTGCGGCTGTTATTATTTAGCCACGAGCTCCTCAAGAAGAAAGAAGTTTCACTTTAAAAATAAAAAATAAAAGTCTCATCGCTAAAAGCCATATTTTCAAGATTACCTTTGTATTTATTCAAGGGAGGAGGAGAGACAAAATTATAGGTAGTCTGTGGTATAACATTATTAAAAAAAAAAAAATATTCACTCGCGGTCAAATATCCGAGAGCCAAAAGTTCGAAGACACCTACCAACACCTACTGGGCCTGCGTGGTGGCCTAACGTCCTACACCCTCTACAAGGTATTGTTTTGCATCCTCATCAAAATTCAGGAGGTTGTCACAAAAGACTTAAATAATCAATTTATATTACGGTACCTAGTTATTATTAGCAAACGCTGTTTTTTTTTGGTTGTCAGTATTTCAGGATAACCCCCTTAACGTGGTTAAGGGAATAAGAAATTATCGAATAAACGTTTTGAGATGTTTGTATGTGTATAAGACAGGCCTTGTTTAAAACACGGGTAGCTCAGACTTACCCATTTTATTATTTATTCGGGACGAGAATCATTAGCATAGTTACCTCTTTCAATTTGACGAGGATGCAAAATTGCACCTTGTATATATGAGAAGGCCTGTGTCCCAGAAATGACAGCATTGCAGCTCAAACAATGATTTATATTCCCTCTAACCGTCAATGTTTGTCCTCAGGTGCCTCCAATCGACTACTTACGCCAGGTGACGCTAGATCTTGGCGGAGAAGGCGTCCTCGGCGCTGTAAATGAGCGCCACATGATCAGAAGAACACCTCCTGCGCATTCTGCATCGAGGAGTTCTGTTAGAGCGCTCATAAGGAGGTTTAACGCGGTAAGTTTTAATACTATGCTTCTGTACCAAAAAGGTGTCAAAAAGACCCTATTTTTTCAAAATTATTTTATTTTAATTTTATTGTTTTTTGTAATAAATTGTATGTATTGCTGTTGGTGTACCTAATAAATAAATAATAAAATTTCTGTAATGTTTTACTAAAAATAAGACGACACCAGAACCCTTTCACACCGTGTATCTATAAACAAATAAAAGTGATAATTTCAGTAAAAGTAATAACTTAATAGCGTATTCACCTTACGGAATTTCATACAAACTTTCAAGTCCTTATTTTCCGAAATGACTGAACCGATTTTAATGAAACTTCATACGCATAAGTACATTTTCGAAATGTCTTTTAAAAAATAGGATAATCGGGAAATTGTGGTTCTATAGTTTTTTTTTTTTTTTTTTAAATCTTTTTCAAAAACCTTAAAAAAAAAACAAACTTTATTCAAAAATCTTAAAAGTTAAAATACAATATGAATCCGAAATTAACGATTTAGGTATAATAATGTTAGATGCCTGTACTAGGATAATCCTGTATCACAGGCTGCGGGAGCTCTAACAATATACTATATGTAGGACAGTAGTTTTTGGAACAAAGTTCCTTATCGCGCGTTGTGAAAGGGGGCTAGACGGAAAAAATTCTTACGAAAAGTTGTCACGACACTTTTTGCTATAGTAAGCTATTGTAAGCTGTGCGGCGTCGCATGTTTCTCTGTCTGTCTCTCTCTCTCTTATAGAAAGCAAGCCAGATATTTTCATTTCTATTTCGCATTGAACAGTGTGGTGTCGCGACGATTATTTTTGTTGAGTGTATACAGGTTTTTTGTAAATAATAAATAATAAAAAATAATTCCATTCGTTCCATCCGGGTGTCCCTTGACACCTCTCAAGTTTTTTTTGTTTAATATTTAACATTACATAATGGCAAACTTATTTTAATTAACTTAAACCCTACTATCTTAGAACTAAACACATATTTATTACAAGAAAGTATTTGCGTCAGCAGAATAATTTTAAACTAGGTTGCAAAAACACATTCGAGGCACTCTTGTGTTCATATTTGATATTTACACGTAGAGATTATAATAATTTGATTATACATTAAAATAAATCGATGGCAAGTATGTCAGGGCAGTGGACTATCATTGTTGTGTCAGCAATATGCGTTGAACGCGGAAGTCTAACCTACTGTAGGACTGACTGTACTGACTGTGTAGTTGTGTATAGATAATTTATAATAATTTTAATTTAGCTGTAACACTTTTTTTCGAAAATGATTTTTGAAGTGAAAGTTCTTATGCGACTTCCAACAAATTTAACGCTACCATGGTGGGGGAATATTTTCTATTACCCACTAAGAGATGGCAGTATTACAAGATTTGTGACTACGTTGTTCTACTATGTACGCAAGATGGCGTGCAAACAGTCATGCATTCGACTCTTCGGTGTGACCAGCCTTCGCTCAATTTCCATGAGTTGAATAACAAATAACAAAATATTATTTAGAAGCTCAATAAAGAGCGAATGCGTGGCACTCGAACGCGTGCGTATAGTATTACGAAGTTTCACTTCTTCTGCGCGGAGGGACTCCACTCCATGAAATGCAGAGACCAGATGAACGTTCCTTCTTGTGAAAACCAATTTAGTTTTATCGTGGATTGACATGGATGTCATGTGGACGTAGAATGGAACAAAAATAAAAAGTTCTCTCAAGTGAATTGTTGGCACGGTTGACGCAATGGCTAAGCGATTGACTGCTGCGCTGCGTGTCGCGTGTTCGATTCTCGCACGGAACTAATATTTGTATGGCCTGCAGATTGGATGATGTTCGGGGTCAGGCTGTTTGTGTAATAAGAGTTTAAATGTTTTTAAACGCGCTCACGATACAGGAAAAATTCCTAGTGTGTGGTAACGTCAAAAAAAAAAAAGTGAATAGCCAGCATTAGAGCTTGTCATATTATTGTCTCTGGCTGTCCCCATCCCAAATTATTCGTGGCCTACATACATGCATTTTTTCTAATCACGTCCATCAATCGTTACGAGTATCTCAGTATTTCAGTTACTATAATTCTTCACCTGGCTAGACCTCTCCCAACTATTTTGGGGTCGGGGTCTTAGTTCGCTCGCTCCGCTTCATAACTAGACCCCGCCATCCCCTTCCAATCTAAGCTGTCCGAGTCGGGGTGCCCTGAGTACAGAGCTCGCTTAGCTCGCTCTTTAACTTTATTGTGGTGCACCTTCAGATATCAGTTTCAGAAATTAGGCTTCTGACTACTCGTAACGACTATCAAAGATCTACAAATCACAGCCAGGACCAACGGCTTAACGTGCTTTCCGAGACACGGAGGAAACTTGGTATGTAATTATGGTCACCCATCAACGGACCAACCAAGGCAACCACGACTTAATCTTAAAGATCGACCCGTGCGGCTGTTAATATTTAGCCACGAGCTCCGCTTCCTCACTAGACCCCGCCATCCCCTTCGAATCTAAGCTGTCCGAGTCGGGGTGCCCCGAGTACAGAGCTCGCTTCGCTCGCTCTTTAACTTTATTGTGGTGCACCTTTAGATATCAGTTTCAGAAATTCCGTAGTAAGATTGTAAAATTTAGAGTGCAAGTTAGTATTTTTGGTAAACAATTCGTATTTTGTTTTATAAATCATATATCCGATGTACGAACCACATTTTTAGTGTGAATCTGATAAAAAAGGTAATTTCGTTTTGTGTGATTGTTTAGTATTTTTTTGTAGGACAAATGTAGGTAACCAATTGGTTTTTTTGCACAGCATTCTTTTTCTGGTAAGCACTCAGTTAATTAGTGGAGCTGAAAAATTATACAGATGTGCATTTAAAAATATCCCAAATTCAAATATTTTTATTTGATGAACATAGGTAATAAAAGTACAGATGGTCATATTAATTATATGAACGCTATGTCTTGCCGTTAACGGCGTACAAATATTGTTATTATAATTTGTGAATAATAACTTGTAGAATATTAAAATCATTCAAAATTAACTAATAAGACTCAATTTTAACAATACAATAAAAATAAAAGACACAGGTACATAGTCATTTGTTTTATGTTAATTAAAATAAGGACCTTAGGAAATTAAATAAAACAATTAAATTATCAGAATAAGCAGATGTCTCAATAACTAACTAGTTTTCAGTAACTATAATTCATTAACATCATCATTCCCCTGACGTATCCCAATTTATTTGGGGACGGCGCAGCATATCTTCTTCTTCCCCAATAACTACAATTTTATCTACCATATTTGTAGTTAATATCTAAGCAATCTTGTAACCAAACTGAAGTCTAAATACATTTGTCCGAAGTAGGTTATATTTGCCTTTAGGCGTTGCTGGTTTCTACAGAGTTCTGTCTACTAGGGATGTCCGATCCTGTCCGATACTTTCCAGTATCGATACAACATGATGCGATAAGAAGTTCGCCGAACAGTGGCAAGCTCTAATGAAAGAGCCAAAATAGCTTAAGACACACGACACCCTCTGCACGTAAATACCGTCGTGTGGTTGCAAAGGCTGAAAAGCCGAAACAGTTTTTTGAAGTGTCATTCCACTCACTGGCGAGCGATCCACGGAGACACTAACGCTGGCGCAAAGTAGTGCACCCTTACCTTACCCTTTAATAGACTTCGAAGTAAGAATTGGCTCCAAGTCTTTATATAGACTCACAGGACCCAGGTTGGTTGCAGCAAGCAAAACCTGCTCAGGTGGAGATTCATTAATGACTCTGCCCTGGACTGTAAATGTGGTGCTGTTTCACAAACGATGCAGCACTTAATATCGTGTCCTGCGTATCCTGCTGTTTGTTCATTACAGGAACTGATGGACGCTACAGAGGGCGCCAAACTAGTGGCTCAGTTCTGGGTCGCAACAATTTAGATTGCCATCTCACGCTAAGAAGAAGATGCGATACGTCGATATTTTGGATCGATACAAACAAACCGAAAGTTTTGACCATGAATGTGGATGGCTATAAGGGTAATAAAGAAGTATCGGTGTTCGTTTGTCATCATCCCCTTCCTTCTGTTCTTGTCCTATGCTGCATGGGGTCGGCACAACACGTTTTCTTACCATATTTTCCTCTTTACTGTCACGCAATCATATTTTCCTCTTTGTCTTTCTTATCGTATTCGTTTTCAACATCATCTGCCTAGTCTTTTCAAAACTACGTAGGGGTCGGCTTCCAGTCTAACCGGCTGCAGCTGAATACCAGTATTTTACATGGAAAACCTGCTTATCTGACCTCCGAAACCCGGTGAGTACTGGGTAATACGATACCCCTTGGTACTGATTACCAATTGTATTCGTTTAAATCGATCCGAAATAACCGGGTATCGGACGCCCTCCCCGACCCTCGCTCGAGCCAGCCCGCGACGCTGTGCCAGTAGTTTTAAATCAGCCCCTAAATAATGATACCGTTCAGATCCAGCCTGTCCCCATGCAGTCCTCTCCCAGGGCCCCCCTTTTTTTTTTTTCCGGATGGGAAATCATCAAATGACTTCTCCCGCTCTGGGCGGAGCGGGAGGGAGTGTCAGACTTGTACTGACTAAAACCCACCCATGTTCCTTCTTCGCCCTTTGTGTTCCAGGGCCGCGGTATCTCTTTCGAACAACCCGCAGCCCTGGCAGGCATCGGCCCTTTCGGACCCCTTCTGGTTTGCTGACATCTCCTTGAGGCGCGCGTGGAACACGTACGCGCCGTCGACACGGCCTGTCGTCATGAGACGGACGGACGGTGAGCTAGCCCATTACTCACCGTCCACAGGCTCGCGCCTACGGTGGCCGGGGGCCACTGGTTGCCCCCCAACGCCCGGGGCGTCTCCCGCGGCGGCTGGGACGTGAGGTTCTCTCCCTCTCACGTTCCGCCACCTCCTTCGCTAGCATGACTACTTCGCAGAAGGAGGCGACGGCATCCCATTCCCTCTCGCTCCGGACCATGGATTGAACCAGGGCCGGACGCGAGAGGTCACCGCCGCCAATCGCCGCTACGAGGACACGGCGGTGCTCAGCCCAAGCGGGGCAGAGCTCCACGGTGTGCTCTACCGTGTCCTCCGGCCGATCCCCGCAATGGTAACACCCGGGCGTTTCCTCCCGCCCGATTCTCCCAGGGCCCCCCTTAGCCGAGGTTCGTACCCCACAGGGGCCCTTAGCGTGCAGTCGCTTAGTTTGTAAGTTTTTATGCCCTGGCTGGTGGCCTTACTCTTAAGGCACCTACAGGATAGTCCGGTTAAGCAGACGACAACCTCATAGGTTGAACTGCGAGATGCCATCCACAAAAATAAATAAATAACGGGTATCGGATCATGTTTTATCGATACAAACTTAAGTACGTCACTACATTCTACTATCGTATGTATGTGGGTACCTAAGTTATAATGGGCAGAATACACTCAGGGAACAAGTTACATGTGCAATTATGTTGGTTAGGGATTCAGAGTAACTTTGAATTGTTGTATTCTTAGGATGATGGGAACATTAAAGCTTGAATTTTGAAGTTAAATGGGTTTACTTAAGCACAATTAGCTCGTAAAGTTCACGTTGCTGGGACACAGACCTCTTTATAATAATCCATTTATTTCAAGCAACTAAGGCCCATAGATAAATACACAAAATAATCTTATACAAAGTGTTGTTTTTCATCCTCGTCAAAAAGTAGGTAACTATGCCAATGATTTTCGTCCCGAATCAATAATAAAATGGGTAGGTTTTTTTTTTCTTATTTTCTTTTTAAAGTTCAGTCCAGTGAGCCCAGTTTTAAATAAATAGCCTTAAGAAGAGGCTATTTATAGAAACTTCTTATTTTTCATTTATCACAAAGCTTTTTGATCTCTGGATTCACGACAGTAAGAACGCTGTCACTTCATTCGCTACTCGCTCACTATTGCTAATTTGGAGAGTAATCTTAACAATGTCTTTCATCCATCACAATTAGGGATATTTTTGGGGATTTCTGTGTTATAATTATATTTAATTCTTCTTTGTCTTAAGGTTTTCTTTCAAACATGATTTTTTACCCCAAAAAAAAATCGGCTTCCAGAAATAAGTTTTGCGTAGAGTTAGTTTGCTTGGCTGGGCAGCGTTCGGGAAATTGCGTGGATCTTCTCATCCAACTTACCGCAGTGTCTCAAGACGAAAGTCTATGACCAGTGTGTTTTGCCAGTGATGACATACGGGACCGAAACGTGGTCGCTCACGATGGGCCTCATCGTAAGGCGTAAAGTCACCCAAAGTGCAATGGAGAGGGCTATGCTCGGGGTTTCCTTGCGTGATCAAATCAGAAAGGAAAACATCCGCAAGAGAACCAAGGTTACCGACGTAGCCCGAAAAATTGCCAAACTTAAGTGGCAGTGGGCAGGGCACATTGCTCGCAGAATGGATGGCCGATAGGGCCAAAAAGTTCTGGAATGGTGACCGCGACCTGCAAGAGTTACACCGCTCCGTGTACACCTTGTATACAAAATGTAAGGTACAGCTCTCTTCAAACTGACAGGGTCCATTCAGCTCCTTATATTGAATCATATGCCACCGGGATTTTTCTCAGGAAACTTAGGGCCAAAAGCCTAAAAGTGACGGCCATATCAAACCGCTTTTGATTTTAGATGTATTATATACATAAATGTAGTGCTGCGTACAGCAAATGTAATTTTACATGGAAATATAGGAACTGAAAAAACGATAAAAACATTTCCTGAGAAAAATACTTGTGGATGATGAGCTGAATAGACCCTGTCAGTTTGCGGAGAGTTGTTGTGTTTTTTTTTTGCTATTGGTTTGCTCTTGACTCTAGTCTAGGTCAGAGATGACAGAGACAAAGTCGACGATGGTACGAGCTTACCCAGAAGAAGCCTGTTCACTCTAACTTTGAAGAGATTACGGTTGTAAGCGTTCGGAAAGACAGACGCAGCCAGAGAGTTCAACTCTTTTGCTGTGCGCATTAGGAAAGACGTTTGAAAACGCTTAGTGCGAATTGGTGGACTAGCAATAAGGTAGGGATGGTAACTTGCAGTGCGTCTAGATGTCCGATGGTAGCAGGCGGGTCGTGGGATGAGTTCGTGGATTTCTTGGGTACACTCACCGAAGTACAGCCTATAGAAGACCGACAAGCAGGCAACCTTGCGGCGATGAGCCAAGCTGTGAAGCTTGGCATCCACCAATTTTACGATAGTAGGAAAATACCCCAAATCGTTGCTTTCACTGTTCTTTCCCAAATTAAAAACATAAACTGGCATGTTAACAGCCAAACATTACCGAAATCTATTTTCATCAAAACAAACAACAAATTCGGCGAATAACACAACTCTAAAAAACAAATCGGCCTAAGTGGAGAGAGGAAAAACAAAAAATCTAATTACTTGGACAATTACTAGGACATTACTGGGACAATTATCGTGTCCCCAAGTGTAAGGCCACGTGCCTACGTGACAATTACAGGCACGACAGTGTACTAGTGATGTGCCGGGCAAAATTATCGATAAAATTAATTTAAATGTATTAGTAGGTGTACGGGCAATAGCTCCGCACACTGAGATGTAGATGTAGATGGACGAATCACACGGGATGTGTACAGGAAATAAAATCACTGTTATGTGTCCGTTAATGATTGACAGTTTATTACGTAAAACATTAAAATATATAATACCTAAAGTAGGTGAGTTGTGGCGGGCGTAATAGCCTAGTCAGCGAATGTACATAAATAATCGGTGAATTAGCGACTGCTTGTTCAGGTAAAAACTAAAACAAGTTATATCATGTGGCGATGCTCGTACATCCTGCCAACTATAAAAGTACAAAATATAACAAGTAAAATGGATTATCAAAAGTAAGTAAAGTCTGTAAAGAAAGTTATTAGACGGTTCTACGTTCGCCGCTAACTGATATTGGCGACGTTTCGCGATCCACCTTGTTGCTTAGAGAACGATGCTCGATGACCTCTCCTAGTGTCTGTGGATCTGCCTTTGTTTGTCTTTCCCTAGGGATATGACTTGGTACCATCTCAATCTCTTCCTTGTGCGCCTGCGTTACTCTTCTGTTTCCTTGAGGTAAATGGACGCAGCGAGCTTTTATTTGAAAGTATAACCATATGCTGAATATTGTTGCACAGGTTATCATAACACCGTACAGGACGTAGTGATGCTGCTCCGCCTCCACGGAATTGAACATTTGGATGTTCTGTTGTTCTTTAACCAGCTCAATTTTTCTCTTAAGCTCCTTTAGCTGTTCTTCATGTGTTTCCATTTCCATGTTAGTTATGTTTGTAATTTGACTATTGCTTGTTAATAGTTCGTTAAGGTTTATCTCTGGAATGTAGATCTCTTGTTCATTGCCTAATTCCATTGTGCTTTGCATATTGTAGTGCGAATGAATTAGGTGTCTATCGCCGCGCATTATGCAACCTGTCGCTAAGGTGATTATGCCTGTATTTTGTAGTGTCTGTGACGTAATTCCAGCTGGACAGAAAATGCGCATAGCGCATTCCTCGCAACACGTAAATAGCCAAGCCCCCTTACTGTGTAGCTTTTTCCATTCATTGCTGCAACTTGATACCTCAGTGCGGCAATTTGATATACCTCGATTGTTAATTATGTCTGCTTCGCACATTTTTGTGGCTGTTTTTATTCCATATATAGGTAAGTCAAGGTTACATAGCAACAGCTGATTTGTGTTTACTTGTGTGCATGATGAAAGATGTTGTTGATCTAGTGGTATCATCATGTCCATTTTCAAGTTAACGGCTATGTATTTAGTTGTTGGTATTATGTTAATCATGGAGACTCCCTTTATGTTGCGGATTGGAATGACTTCGGTTAGTTCATATAGTTCGTCTGCTACTAATGGGATTTTTACTTCAAAAAGAATAAAATCTTCGGTTAGTTTTCCTTGCACACTTGCTAGTTTATACATTTCCCGGATACACTTGAACTTGTTTGAACAGGGTAGGGATAATCCTTTTGGTACTTGTCCTGATATGATGTTCAACTGTTTTTCGAATGCCTCGGGTTTCAGCAAGTGAGTGTCGACTTTGCCGTGGCGAAGATCTGTAACTAGGTTGATCAACATATCTTGTATTCTCCGCAAGTTGGCCACCATCATGTTTGCGGCAAGTGCAGTAGCAGTAAGGAAAGTAGTTTGATCTTGTTCGGTTTTCAGTTGTTGCAGCGAGTCTCTGAGGCTTTTGTTGATGATGATGAACTGACGGTTCATTACTTGTTCGTTCCTTTTCAGGAGGTTGTATTCCCCTTCGATTATTGAAGTGTGTTGTTTATACAGATTGAACAAGTGGTCTTCATTGCTGTGCAGTAGTTTGATGTCGTTGTTGTATTTTTCGGCAAATTTGTCATCGAGGACACCAAAGAGAGAGTTGGCAATGTTCCCAATTCCGTTTATGAGACCTCGCTTACTGCGTCTTCCATGGTCTGATTGTAGTACTTCGTTGTAGTGTTTGAGCTCGTTTAGTTCGTGTTCGAGTTGTGTGGATATAGTCAAGTAGGCTATATTTCGTTGACAAAGTCCGTGTAGTTGCTGGACGTATTTTTCAACGGCAGAAACGCTTTTCCAGTAAGTCGACATATTGTAGTACACCACCAGTCTCCATTCGTCTTGTATTATCTGTAAGTCGGCGGCTTTATCAAAGTATACAAGCCGGGTAGGTTCTAGGGTTGTTACATTGACGAGTTGTTGTGTGGACGGTGTCACACTCGTAACCATGAGAACTAGTAACGTGCTTAGGTACTTGAGGACGTTACAGCTGGAAACACCCTTCTGTTCCTGTTTAGGGCTCCCCCGACGTTGTCGTTGTAATGTTGACGAAGTCGCCTCTGGTTGTTTATTATCCGAGGGTTGCATTGATTTGTTTTCGGTATTGTTCCCTGTTTCAATGGGTAACCGGGACAATTTTGTTACGGGTCTCTTCATTATTTTGGATTTAGTTTTGAGCGTAACGACTCGTACTAAATTATCTGGTCCAGGGTGCGTCTCTATAACTCGCCCTAATAACCATCGGGCTGGAGCTACTTGTTCTTCCTTTATAAGGACGACATCATCCACTGCAATGTTGTGTGTTGGGGTTTGCCATTTTCCTCGTAATTGTAACGTATGTAGGTAATCGTTGGACCATTTCCTCCAAAATTCCTTGTACATGTTTTCTGTCAAGCGCCATCGTATCGTTAACTGGCTGTTATCACCATCTGATGTCATCGGAGGGGCCAGTACCGGTCCACCGACTAAAAAGTGGCCTGGTGTCAGGTAATCGATGTCGTCGAGGTCATTTGTTAGTGCGACTAATGGCCTTGAGTTGAGGCAGGCTTCAATTTGTACTAGCAATGTAGTAAACTCTTCGTACGTAAGCTTTTGTTCCCCAAGCACGCGTTTAAGGTGGTGTTTCATGCTCTTTACTGCAGCTTCCCATAATCCTCCCGCTGTTGGCCAAGATGGTGCGTTAAAGTGCCACTCAATGCCACTCTCGGAAGTGCTGTTGATCAGGTCGTCGTTGACGAGAAGTTGCATTGCCTCCTGGCGTTCTTTGGCTAGTGCTCTTGCTGCTCCGACAAAGTTCGTTCCGTTATCACTATAGATATGTTTCGGCGTTCCTCGTCGAGCGCATAGCCGCTTCAATGCTGCGAGGAATGTTGCAGTGCTGAGATCGGACACCAGTTCAAGATGGATGGCTTTTGTGCATAGGCAAATGAAGATCGCGATGTAGGCCTTCACTGTTTTAATGCCGCGACCTTTGTTAGCCTTTATTTCAACGTGTCCCGTGAAATCCACGCCTGTGTGTGTGAATGGCCGTGAAGGTGTAACTCTAGGTGTTGGTAAGTCTGCCATTTGCTGATTGCTGCGTTGCGTTTTATAGCGATGACAGGTGACACATTTGTTTAGTTGCTTCTTGATTGTTTTCATGCCGCCTAGTATCCAATATTTGTTACGAAGGTGTCCCAATGTAAGCCTGGCACCGCCGTGGAGAGTATTCTTGTGGGCTTGGTCAATCAAGAGTTCTGATAGCTTATGGTTGTTTGGTAAAATTATTGGATGTTTTTGTGCGTCGTTTAACTTGGCATGTTCAAGTCTTCCTCTCACTCGAAGAATACCGTGGTCGTCTAGCATTGGGCTCAAACTCAACAGTTTGCTTGTGGCCCGTACTTTGTTATGTTTGTGTAGGTGCGCTATTTCATCGCCAAAGGTATTGTTCTGTACAGTTTTCACAAGCAGGTTCTGAGTTTGCACTATGTCTTCTGTAGTTAAGTGTGACCTACGGTTGGCTCTTGTTGCGTCACGCGAGTTATTTATAAATCGTATCAGCCAGCTGATGACTCGGGTTGCATAAGTCATTGAGCTGTATTTTTGCAGTAGTTGCTCGATGAGTGGCGCGTGTTTTGTTTGGATTGCGCAAGTTTGACCTCGTTTCCTTTTCTCTTCGTTCGTTGTAAAAATACCTTGTTGGGGTATGTTGTTGTTTTGAAGCCAAGAAGGGCCTTTCCACCACAGTTCGTGACCTATTAAGTTTGATGGTGAGATCCCTCTGCTTGCGCAGTCCGCAGGGTTATCTTCGGACTTGACATGTTTCCAGGAGTTGGATGGAGTTATTTTCGTTATCTGTGTAACTCTGTTGGCTACGAAACTCTTCCACCGACCCACGTCACCATTTAGCCAGCCAAGTACCACCATGGAGTCTGTCCAGCAATGTATGGTGACTGTCTGCGAGTTCATCGAGGTTTCCACTTTTTCGATCAGTCGTGCTAGTAGTACTGCACCACATAACTCCAGTCGTGGCAAGGAACTTGGGTTTTTCTGTGGGGCTAATTTTGTTTTAGCTGCTACTAGCCTGATCACCTGTTGACCTTCTTTGCCAGTGGACTTGCAATATATGACGCATCCGTAGGCTCTTTCAGATGCATCACAGAAGCCATGTAGTTCGAAGGGTTGTTGAGTGTCGCCGACCCAGCGTGGTATGGATATGTCGTGAATGTGTGCGAGCTGATTGCTGAATTGCTCCCATTCTTGCTGTACATTTGTTGGGAGTTGCTCATCCCAGCTCGTTGTTGTCGACCATGCATGTTGAAAGATTAGCTTGGCTTTCACTGTAACTGGTGATAGCCAGCCAAGTGGATCATACAGTTTTGATATATCTGACAGTAGTGTGCGTTTTGTGTTGACATCACGTTTGTTGCAGAGTGATATTTGTTGGTATGTAAATTGATCCGTGCGCGGGTTCCAAGTGATGCCTAGCGTTTTGTTTGTGTCTGCGTCCTTGAAGTCGAACATTTTCTGGCTTATCAATTCATCTGACAAGCCTTCGAGTAGGCGCGTTTTGTTGCTAGCCCACTTTCTTAAGTTGAACCCACCACCTTTCAGCATTGTTATTAGTTCATGTTGAGCTTTCTGTGCTGTTATGAAGTCGTGACATCCGCCTAGTAAGTCGTCCATGTATAGTTGGTTGGAAAGAATAACCGCCGCTAAAGGGTACTGCGCGCCGTCAACCTTGATCAATTGCTTTATGGTTCGCATTGCAAGGAAGGGTGCGGACTTGGTGCCATATGTTACTGTTGTCAGTTGTAACTCTTGTAGCGTTTCTGTGACTGAATCTCTCCACACGATTTTTTGCAAGTGTTGGTCTTTTTCCTGAATACGTATTTGTCGGTAGAATTTCTTAATATCCGCTGTGTACACGTATTCAAACGCCCTCCATCGTAGAATCATCGCTTGTAAGTCTTGTTGTAAGTTTGGCCCGCATTCCATTAATTGGTTTAGACTGTGTCCCGTGCTGGTGGTTGCTGATGCATTGAAAACCACTCGGAGCTTGGTTGTCGTTGAGTCTGGTCTCATTACTCCATGATGGGGCAGGAAACAGCTCGGTGTGCCCGGCTCTGTGCACTTTTTCATATGTTGTAAAGCTTTGTATTCGTCGATGAAAGCCTTGTAACTTGTAGCGAGGTTTTCGTCTTTAGCCCAACGTTTTTCCAACTGCTTGAATTGCGCGACTGCTTGGGGCTTTGATCGTCCCAAATTTTGTTCGAAGTTGGTCTTCATGGGGATTCTAACTTCATATCGCCCGTCTTCAAGTCTTTTTGTTGTGTCAGTATACAGCCTCTCACAGTACTCCTCCTCAACACTCGTGGACTTGTCGTCTGACGTTATGTCTTCAATTTCCCAAAATCGAGAGATATCGTTAGTATCTACCACGACATGACAGTTGAAGGTATTTGTGTTTCCAACTAATACCCAGCCGAGTTTAGTTTGTTGTGCTATAGGTGCGTATATGTTTCCTCGAATGATGCTACTCATCACTATATCGCCGTATACTCCGGCATCAAGTAGAATGTCAATCGGCCTTGATAAGTTGAATTGTGGGTCAGCCAGGTTAATATTTTCTATGTGAGGCCAATCCTGTTTTTCGAAGGAGTAGTTAGGTAGGTTGTTGAGTAGTTTGGCCATTACTAGTGCCAGCGTTGAAAACTCGTAATCTCCGTAAAGGGACTTACAATCCAACTGAACGGTTCCGTTGCTCTGGCTGGCAAATGTTCCGATTCCCGACACGGTTGAGTTGTGGTTGCGCCGCGGAAGGCCAAGTCGTTGCACAGCTGATTCTGTTATAAGGTTCAGTTGGGAACCTTGGTCTAGTAGACATCGGAGTACGATGTAGGTTCCATCTGCGGCCTTGACTTTAAGTTGTACGGTCGCTAGAAGAACTTCGTTAAAATTTCCTGACACGTGATTAGTTTTCCGCTGCGAGTTGCGGTCAGTCCCGTTGTCGGTCAGTTGACTTGACGACAGTGTCGCTGACGTAGTATCACGTGTTAGGTCATGTAGCGTTGTGTGGTGTGCGCCGTTACACACCTTGCATCTTTTTTGCGAGTTGCATTTCTTTCCGTTGTGCGGATACATGCAGTTTTTGCAAATGTTCAATTGCTCAATTGTCCTAATTTTCATGTCTGGCGTCATCTCTTGAAACGCTTTACAGTGGAGCAAAATGTGACTTGCTTTGCAAACAGGACAATTCCTGTCGGAGCTTGTATGGTTTGCTTTGGGGTAGCGTCTGTATCTGTTGTACGCATCCCTTTGTGCTGCTGTAGTCGAGCTCCCTGTGTTTGGGGAGACGTCGGCTTCTGTTTGCTTATTTGGTTTGCTTGTTTTCTTCACTACTGATTCTAGCGCCGTGAACTTCCCTTCGATGAACTGGATGAATTCTTTGAAATCGGGAAGCCCTCTTGGACTTTTCCTCGCCTCCATGTAGTCAGAGTAGGTCTGAGTGTCCAGTTTTCCGGTCAGAATGTGCACCAAAATCGGGTCCCATGATGTCGTGTCGATGCCCAAGTTACGCAAAGCGTGCACGGTTTCAAGACTGGTGTCGTGTAGGCGCTTCAAGTCGTGAGCGTTTTGATGTTGAATCGTATGTTGACTCATTAAAACTTGCATTTGTTTGGTGAAGAGAAGCTGTAAGTTATTGTACCTATGGTGGAGGATTTCCCAGCAGGATTCGTAGTTGCTTTCGGAAACAGGCAAATGTTGCACAAGGCGTTCAGCCTCCCCTTTCAGCTTCCCTTTCAGGTGCTGCATCTTCTGCCCCTTCGAGAGGGACGGGTTGTTGTGAATGGCCGCCACATATAGATCGAGGAATGTCGGCCATTGTGTGTAATTACCAGAGAATGTTGGTATTTCGATCCTCGGTGCATTGTCCCGTTGTTGGACAGCGAGATTGAGCTTGCGGTTAAGATCTCGCTTTGTGCACTCGTACGTTTCTTCATACTGCGAAAACTCAAGCTCATAGTTAACGTCGCTACCGACGAGAATGTTGTCAAGCTGCACGTGTACTTCGTCAATCACCCTCCATCGAGATTCGAGGGTCCGGAGCTTGTCTTCTATATCCCATTTCTCAATAATGTCAGCAGTGCACAAGTTGCTGGTGAACCGAGAGAAGGCTCTGAAGTTAGTAGCTTGTTGAGTTTTGAGCTCGTCTGATTTTGAAAGGACTCCAGTGTTTTTGCTCTCTTCACCTTGGTAACACGTGGGTTCCGCAGTGCTGGTAGACCATGCTTGCAGTTTATGTTGTATACTTGAGTATTCCGCCTTGACTCTGTCGTACACCTTTGTACTGTAGTATACGTCGGTCCGGTCCGTGGCGCCCTGTAACACGCCATGGTTCATCTCGAACTCGTTCCAGTGCGCCTGGAGGGTATCCAGTCTACCCCGGATGTATGTTGCCGTTTTGCGGTCAGGGCCATCTTTTCCGAAGTTGACACCAATTTTCCGAATGCCCTCTGCGATGATACCTTGCCGCTTGAGGAGTTCTTGTTGTCTAGCGTCCATAATTGTTATACGGGTATGTATGCGTATTGTTGACGGACGTTAGACCTGTTGACTTCTCTGTTGAATTTGTTGTATGTTGTTCCCGAACCACCAAATGTTGATGTTTCCTGTGGCAATCGCCGTCCGAAGGAATCTCTGTACGATATTGTGCGCCTTCTCAATCTGACTGGGGCGATCCGCTTGTGGAAGACCAGTCAAACCGATTCGCTATCGTAAGTAGAAACACTTCGTACCTGTGCGACTTGCAGGACTGTTTGCTCCAGTAGTGGCGATCCGGCTCGAAGGACCAAAAATGTACGGGCAATAGCTCCGCACACTGAGATGTAGATGTAGATGGACGAATCACACGGGATGTGTACAGGAAATAAAATCACTGTTATGTGTCCGTTAATGATTGACAGTTTATTACGTAAAACATTAAAATATATAATACCTAAAGTAGGTGAGTTGTGGCGGGCGTAATAGCCTAGTCAGCGAATGTACATAAATAATCGGTGAATTAGCGACTGCTTGTTCAGGTAAAAACTAAAACAAGTTATATCATGTGGCGATGCTCGTACAGTAGGAGCTCGTGGCTAAATATTAACAGCCGCATGGGTCAATCTTCAAGGTTAAGCCGTGTTTGCTGAGGTCGGTCTGTGGATGGGTGACCAACATTACTGGTAGGTGGCACCCACTGCGTGACGACTCTGGCTCATCAGTCATACATCAATGTATTACTACAGACATGGCCCTCCCAATCCCACTTCAAACTACCGTTTAACCCACATCAGCGATTCTAGTTTTTGAGCGTATTGTAGTAATGCGAATTCTGTCGCTGAGCTTTGCACCGAATGTACGCTACGCTACATCGCCCTTTAGCTTTTTCACTATGTCCACTAAAACTCCTTTTATTCTCACAGTGTTTCATTTGTTTTTTAGGGTTCCGTACCCAAATGGTCAAACGGGACACTATTACTGAGACTTCGCTGTCCGTCCGTCCGTCCGTCTGTCACCAGGCAGTATCTCATGAACCGTGATAGTAAGCCAGTTGAAATTTCTACAGATTATGTATTTCTGTTGACGCTATAACATACTAAAAACAGAATTGGATATTTTTTTTGATTTTTATGCTCTTTTTTGTAAATAATGGTACGGAAACCTTCGTGCGCGAGTTCGACTCGCACTTGACCGCTTTTTTCTATTCCACTTTTACTTACCGTAGTTTTTTCTCTTTCTCTCTCCCTCTCTCTCTCTTTCCAAACGTTCGTCGTTTGTTTAACTTTCCGTCTAATAAGGCTGCAATTCTCGTGGTCGGCCCGTAAACGAGTGACCATTATTTACACATCAAAACCTCTTCGTGCCTCGTAGAACACATTAAAGGATGATTTGTGTAGGAGCGTTCTGGGCAAACTCTGAAGCGAGGCTCGAATGCGTAATGCTAAGTTAGCATACAGCTTTGAGGGCGGTTTTCGATATAACATTCATCTACCTAGAATTTTCACAGCTATGTTGAGGTTGGATTCTAGTGTAAACAGATGCAGCAGTATTAAGACCTCAAAGGCAAGAATGCATCAGAAGAATTGTAGTACGCACTTGTACTAATTATGGACAAAGATGTAGATAATGCTTAGTAACAACATTTTTTGTTGACACACACCTTCCGATTTAGAAAATAGATGTACCGCAAAAATATCTTTTAAAAATTAAATGGGGAAGTTTCTTTTTAACACCTTTTGTAAAAACCTCATACTTGGAGATGTGTACCTCATCATCATCATCATTAGCCTATAATGTTCCCACTGCTGGGACACAGGCCTCCTCTCCTATGAGAGGGAGTGGGCTGTAATCCACCACGCGGGCCCAGTGCGGGGTGGTAGATGTCACATGTCTTCGAATTTTTGTTCTAGGACATGCCGGTTTCCTCACGATGTTTTCCTTCACCGTTTTTGAGAGCAGCGGTGATGAAATAAATTACACAAAGTAATGCGCCTGCCTGGGTTCGAACCCCCCGGCTTACTGCTCGTAAGTCGGGGCTGCCACCACTGGGCCACCGCCGCTCTCCGATGTGTACCTAGATTACATTTATTATTATTTATTGTTTGTTTATACACCCTGTTTTTTTTAAATCCCATAACTCTAGGGTATTATTGAAACCATATCAAAGAATCAACTGGCATGAATTATGTTTCAATCATACATTTTTTTTTCGCATTTTCTTAGCTTTTAATATGAATTATTGGTTTGAATAAAAATAATTACTCGTATTTATCAATGAAACTACTACTATTTTACTACACTACTGCGAAGTTTGGCAACCTCGCAAAAGTAATGATTCGTCATGCTGGTGACAATTTTTGACCTAAGTAAATTATGATTGATGATATATCTCCGAAACTATGCATTTTTGGATCACCTATTCTAGGAGTTTTAGTAATATTTTTACCTACAAAATATAACCCTAGAGTAATGAGACATAAAAAAAAACAGGTTGTATATTTATGTCATACTAGCTCATGTTTGCGGCTTCGCCGGTGTGAATTGAAATGGTGTTACGCAACTTAAAATGTTATTAGCATTACGTAATAGTCAGCCTTTGTGTAAAATATGTCTGTTTAGTTGTAGGTATTATTACTTATTGATGAAAAAGTACAATTAGTTACATGAAAATATGAAATTGTACATGTATTATATCAGGGACAGCTGCACCTACATCCAACTACACATCGTTTTATCACTCCAAATTAAAAAAAGAAAACGTAACAGTACCAAAAAAAAAAAATCTTAACTTATTTTTCGAACTAATAATTTTATTGGGGTACTTACTTATATACTTAAAATTTTTATAATTCAATAAACAATAATTGAAAAGCATTAACCTCAATAATCATATAAAATAAGCATTTAAAACATAGATATCTTTACAAAAAAGCAATACTTATTATCTTATTGCCCCGATCTTAAAAAAAAAGACGCAAAATTGTGACGGCTGACAAGCGAAAATCTTACTATCAATACTAAGATTATCAATTCAAAAGTTTGATGGATGGATTTTTGTTACTCAATCACCCCAGAATGGCTGATCGAAGCCACGGGCAAAAGCTTATGTTCTTACACTAGCTTACGCCCGCGGCTTCGTTCAGCCGTAAAATGCGTTGCGTCAACCGCAAGTAATATGGGGCAGGAAAGTCATCATTCTTTTGTGTAGTAGCGAGTGTCAAAAAATCTTTATTTAGAAGAAAAAGGCTGAGGATAAAACCAGAGCAGAAAACGAGGCGGATTTCCGCTAATTGGGCAAAGTCAACGATGCGTATTTTTCGCCAAGATATGGCTGCTTTGTTAACATTTTAAATCGCTACGAGGGAGTCGAATTACTGCTGTGTTATCAGGAGAGAATCCGGTGGCTAAATAATAACAGCCACACAGGTCGATTTTTAAGGTAAAGCTGTGCTTGCCGAGGTCAGTTCATGGATGGTTGACTATCCACGACATATCGAGAGTCTCGAAAAACACGTTTAGCCTTCGATCCTGCGCATTTGTAGAACTTTGACAGTCGTTACATGTATTCCAGTGGCCTGTAAGTCTGACAACCAGTCTTACCAAGGAGTATCGTATTACTCAGTAAAGGGGCAGTAGATCAGATAAGCAGAACAGTTGCTGCATGTAAAATACTGCATCTAGTTTCCCTGGAACTCGATCCCAACATAGTTATGGAAAAAGGCTAGGCAGATTTGAGTTTTCTAAGAAAACAAATGAAAGTAGCTGTTAAAAGTAAGCCACAAGAAACCACAAAGCGGTTGGAGAAGTGACCCCCCCTGAGAATACATTACACATGTCGCAAGTCGCAAAACGCGTCGCAAATCGTATCGCCCGAGGCCTTGGAACATTAACAATACAATCCCGAAGAATAACTGTTGAAATCAACAAAGGCACTAAGTTAATAATTCAATCAGATTGTATTTAAACTTTTGAAGTTAAATTCAATAGAGTCTTTCGGCCTATTGTTCTGATGTGAAGTAAAACTTAAAAGGCTTTGTTCTTGTAAGACTCGTAGCAGTTCTCGCTAACCTAAATGAATCTGTAAAATATGATTGCACTATTGGAATTTCACCTTGAGGAGTTCGTGGCTAGATAAAAACAGCCGCGCGGATGGATTTTCAAGTTAAGTCGCGCTTGCTTAGGTTGATTCGTTGATGGGTGAGTGGTGACCACGCTTTAGGTACAGTCACGGACTATAATTGATGAGCCACTTTGAAACTTTCTAATTTTGCAGTTTTATCCATTCACGAAATTAAACGATTAAACCCGACCTCAAACCGCATGCTCGTAAATAAGATGACATAATTATCACTAATAATCGGAAATAGTCTTATCAATAGAGGTTGAAGAATGATTAATAAGTTGTCAATGAAAAATCCATAAAATGTTACATACGTTTATCCAATCTATTTCTTACCGACCTCCTTTGAATTAGAGCTCACTAAATACTCTTTATTTCTGAAAACCTTGGATTGGTTTTCAGACAGTTGAAATGTCAATTTCAGAGCAGATTATTTTGAATTTTGGTGAATCGAATAATTGTCATGAACGTCATCTTGGACGCCACGCGTTCGGATAAAAACGTGGGTTCAAATTTTTCCGATGTCGAAATTACCAATCATAATTTCTCCGTTCGCTAGGCGTTACTATGGCTACGCTAAAACAAATTGTACCTAGATAACGGTTGCTAGACCTGCAATTGGTGAATTTGGGTAGTCACTCTGTACTATGTACGAATAAACCGACTAAACCCGATTTGCATTACACGGGTAAAATACGAACAGTGGACAGTGGCTTATCAATTAAAGTCCGTGACTGTACATACCGAGTCTCCTCCGTGTGTCTAAAAGCACGTTAAGTCGTTGGTCCCCGCTGTCATTTGTAGATCTTTGAGTGGTTTCAGGTAGTCAGTGGTCCGAAAGTCTGGTTCAAAGGCCTTCTATTCCATTAACGACTACTTAAACGATAAGAATGGTTGGTCGCTGGGTTGAACTCAAGACAATGTTTATGTTCTTTCTTTCTCTTATTAGCTTACTGGTATTATATAACCTCACGCGTAGTTTTTTTTTTTAACTTTATTTTTTATTTTATTTTACTTTATTTTTATTTTATTCGTCTGTATGCACGTGTAAGCGGGCACGCCCTTTATGTCTGGAGGCTTTATTTATTCTTGAGTATATTTTTTAATATTTTATTTTATTATTGGTGTGTGCTAGCTGACATGTGACATTTATTTGATATAATGGATTCCTTGTTTATATAAACTTGAACACTTTTGTATAGAATCTGGTTCTTCTAACCTAACAGACAGATGTGTTGCTGGGGAGTTTGTTCCGCCACTTCTTCTTCCCAGCTAAAACACTAGGAAGTGGCGAAGGGCGGGCGTTTTGGGGGACTGTCTCTTGTAATTTTGACGTTCAAAAAGTGCTGATTATCAGCTTAATTTGAATAAATGACTTTTGATTTTGATTTTTTTGATTTTTTGGCAACTAGCCTTTCGTATCAAATTACGCAGTATTAATGGTACAAAATGCCCGTATTTAATATTATTTTTTATTTATTAAAACTTTAAGCTCAAGTATAAAAAAACACTGTACAAAGGCGTACATAATACCTTGGTCATTTTCTACCAGTCTACCTTAGGGTGATGCAGAGAGAAAACATAGTAGGTGCAGCATAACAAATGGTAAGAAAACATTTACAAATAAAATATACCTAACGATGAATACATAAATATCATCATCATCTGCCTAGCTTTTTCCCAAACTATCTGGGGGTCGGCTTCCAGTCTAACCGGATGCAGCTGAGTACCAGTATTTTACATGAAGCGACTGCCTATCTGACCTCCACAACCCAGTAACTGGGTTATACGATACCCCTTGGTAAGACTGAATGTCAGACTTTTTGGCTTCTGACTAATCGTAACGTTTGCCAAAGATCTACAAATGACAGCCAGAACTAACTAAAATTGTCAGCAACATATTAAGTTCATGAATAAATTGCTTTCCAAAAAACGATATTTATTTTATCGATAGTCGATAAATTTCGACACGGTCACATCACTAAAACGGATATAGTTTAGCCTCCACAGCTTTCAGTATAATTAACTGACATCTTCCTATTCTATAGATGAATTGTTATTTACCTTTACGACTTATTACTTGTAGTATAAGCAGAGTAGTAATTAGATGAAAGACACAAAACATCTTAGTGAGTAAAAGGACTGTGGATATAATAATAATAATAATAATTCATTTATTTTAGACACAATGATCCATAATTTTGTTAGTAGGTACACTTAAAAATAATGTTAGTAACTCAATAATCAGAGACAATAAATACTACAAAATACTATTATTATAAATTTAGAATCAAAATAATTAATAATATATAAAAATTTATAATATACAAGGTGTTGTTTTGTATCCTCGACAAAATCAAGGATGTACTTATGCTAATAATTCTCGACCCGAATCAATAATAAAATAGGTAATTTTTTTTTTTCTTATTTACGGAAATCGGTAAGTGTGAACCACTCGTATTTTAAACGAGGCCCGTCTGATCCTGGCCCTATAACCGCGCTTTCACACAAAATTAAAATCAAAATCAAAATTTTTTATTTTACATAGGCCTACATGGGCACTTATAAAACGTCAACAAAAGGTGCACGGTTCGGGTTGGTCGTTTCCTATGGAGAAGAACCGGCAAGAAACTCCATGGTTACTCTTTTAAAATCATTTGGTTTTACAATATTTGAAGTTACAGCGTTAGTACTTAAGTATGGGAGGACAGCGTAGGCCCGACAATAAGTCGATTGCTTACTACAGACGGTAGTAATAGAGAAAAAAAAAAAAAAAAAAATACAAAGCCTACAATGTCCACACATTCACAAAAAATAGGTAAATAAAAAGAATCTATACAAAAGTAAAAATAAAACAATAAAAGAACACTAACTTAAACAATAGACACATGTTATCATCAGTGCTGTACACATACAAACAATCTCAAACTAATAATTTCTTATTCCCTAAACTATGTTAAGAGGGTTGTTCTGATATACTGACAAACTAAAATAACCTAAAAAACAGCGTTTATTAATAATTAACTAGGTAGCGTAATTTAAATTTATTTATTTATTTATACAAATCTTACCTAAAACTATCATTACAGATCTGCGATCCAATGCGATAGATTGGCCTTACTAACTAAATCCTACATCTATATCTTATAAATAATATACTTTATTCTTAATCTATGTAACTTAGTATATATAATGTAACTTTTGCAAATTCACTCAAGTTGCAGCACAATACATCAACCCTCTCGTGAACCTCATTCACCACCCGTATGGCTCTAGTGAGAGGAGTTCTCGCCAGTAGGTTGGTTCTGGTTGCAGGCGCAGACAGCAGGGGCGGGCGTCGCCGCCTCCACACGTACCGGTCTTGATTATTTATGTATTTGGTGAAACCTTCTGAATTTTGCCGAGAATGTATGTGTGTGAATTTAGTCTCTTGGGCACATCACCAGCTGACAGCGTTGAGGAGTTTTTTGACGCCCGTTTATAGGTTATTGTTATTTTAGTTATTTAATTTATTAGTTTGTTAATCGTTGTAATGTAGTAGTTATCCCTACTTCCATACTAATATTATAAATGCGAAAGTTACTCTGTTTGTTTGTTTGTTTGTTACCTTTTCACGACTAAACGGCTGATCGGATCTTAATGAAATTTGGCAAGAAGATAGATTTCAACCTGGGGAAGGACATAGGCTATATATTATCACGCTACGACCAATAGGAGTTTATTGTGTTTTTGTGGCATGTGCCAAATAAACATGCTTTCATGCTCTTTTCGTTCTTTAACTTTATAAAAAATACTAGCTGTCCCGCGCAACTTCGTCTGCGCCACATTTTTCCCGTTTTCGCAACATTTTTCATTACTGCTCCGCTCTTATTGGTCGTAGCGTAATGATATATAGCCTATGTCCTTCCCCAGGTTGAAATCTATCTTCCTGCCAAATTTCATTAAGATCCGATCAGCCGTTTAGTCGTGAAAAGGTAACAAACAAACAAACAGAGTGACATTCGCATTTATAATATTAGTATGGATAAATTTAACAGTCGTCATAAAAGCTTTAATAAGCTCTCCGAGGTACGAGGTACGACACAATTTTTTATGAATAATGCAATACTAGTTTTCTACGAGCTTATTATCAAAACTTTAAAAAGACTTCAAGCTTGTTTATATTACAAAATATGTAAATATCTTTGTCCTTTATATTCACTACGCACATAGTGTCCTCAATATTATATTTAAAGTAAGACTGTTGTTGGTATTGAAAGTAGGGTGACTGTAGGTTTGTAAAATTTGTCGGATATGTCTCTTGATTTCAAAGTCAACTATTTTTTTTTTGCGAACTCAGTGAGCAATGTTGGTGTTGTTTTATGTTGGTACTTAAGACATCAGACTTTCTGAACATATACATCGCTAGAAGTTAATTATTTAGGCCAGCAGTTACTAAGAAGTTTTTAAATTATGTTTCGACAAAATTTTGCCCTTTCTCAACGTTTCATAAGTACAGGCCTATGTGAAATATAATATTTTTATTTTGATAGAGCTTAGCATTCCTACACTATCAATACTGTAGCGACCTACAAAAAGCGACTAACAACAAAAAGTACTACAGCGCTATCCATGACACGGCGGAAGAACTAAAATCAATTTCCTACATCTCGCAAGCAAAATTTACATCGACTTGAAGACTATTAAGAAAAAACCGACAACAACTGTCGGGCAGTTGCCCACCAGACATAACAGCTGTCTGGTTGGAGGATCCTCCCTCTTCCTCTCCTTGGAATTTCCACTTCGTCGTTACCGTACGTGCTAGCAATGATTATCTCAAGGCTCCTTCTAAATTTAGTGTCAACAATCGATTACTAGTTTTTATTTGCAAAACTAACTGTGCCCGCGACTTCGTCCGCGTGGTATTTAACAAAAAAAGTTATTTAATTTAAAAAAATGATATTTTGGTATATGTACCGTATAAACGTTAATATAGTGTCTCTTTGTAATATTAAAATGTAGTAAAAAGCTGTTAGCAGACACTTCAAATTTATTTATTTGTATAGATTATTTACTAAAAGTTTGTCCCATCTTTCACCGAAACACAGCCACCCTACACAAAGGGTAGGCTTATTCCGGTCCCCGTGTTTCAATACTGATTATCATCCCGGCGTTCCATAATGTAACCACACCCTAGTCGGTTCAAATAGTGATTCTCCTTGTAACAGGTTTAGGTATAAAATAATACTTGCTTTTACAAAATATTGTGTGCCTCTAAATAATAAAAAATAATAACAGCCGCACGGGTCAGTCTTTAACGTCAAGCCGAGCTTGACGAGGTTGGTCCGTGGATGGGTGACCATAATTACATAGCGAGTTTCCTCCGTACCTCGGAAAGCACGTTAAGCCGTTGGTCCCTGCTGTCATTTGTAGATCTTTGACAGTCGTTACTAGTAGTCAGAAGCCAAAAGTCTGACATTCAGTCTTACCAAGGGGTATCGTATTACCCAGTTACTGGGTTGTGGCGACTGCTTATCTGACCTCCACGACCCAGTTGGCTTCTGACTGTTTGTAACGACTGTCAAAGACCTATAAATGACAGCCGGGACCAACGGCTTAACGTGCTTTCCGAGGTACGGAGGAAACTCGGTATGTAATTATGGTCACCCATCCTCCGACAAACCTCGGCAAGCACGGTTTAACCTTAAAGATCGACCCGCGTGGCTGTTATTATTTAGCCACGAGCTCCTCTGGAACTTAAAATCATAATTCGAAAATGATAATCCTGCCACTGGGACCTAAGCATCCTTTCCGCGAGATTTCGAGCTGCTTAAACACACATCTCATCAGCCCCTCTCCTTTGTCCCCAGGTGTCAGCGTGGGTGACAGAGCTGGTCCTCTCCCACCCCTCACTTGAAGACAGGAAGGCGGCGCTGGCCTGTGTGCTGCGAGTCGCCCTGACGTGTTGGAACATCGGCAACTTCAACGGGGCCATGGAGATCGTTGCTGGGTTGAAGTAAGTGGATCTTTTGTATTCGACTTAGTTAAAGAAAGAAAGCATATTTATTTGAAACATTCCTCAAGTGCACACAACAATAAATAAAATAAAAATCCTAAACCTAACCGTTTTTGAATGGCATCTCGCAGTTCAACCAAGGAGGTTGTCGTCTGCTTAACCGGACTATCCTGTTGATGCCTTGAGTTTAAAGCCTCCAGCTAGGGCATTAAAAAACTTACAAACTAAGCAACTACATGCTAAGGGCAACCCTTGTGGGGTGCGAGCCTCGGCTTAGGGCGTTGCTGGGGGAGGACAGCAAGAGGATAGGCTGGATCTGAATGATATCATTATTTAGGGGCTGATTTAAAACTACTGGCGCAGCATCGCGGGCTGGCTCGAGCGAGGGTCGGTAAGGGCAAAGATCGGTACGTCGCGACGGAACTTGACGGTGTGGTCAAAAAGACGGCGGTTCGCGTCTGACCTTTTTAAAAGTGCTGCTGGTTTTCAACTGGACTTGAGATAGTGATGTGACAGACGTAAAGGGGGAGATTGTGGGTTCTAAAGGATCCTCAATTTATCTTAGATTTTTATTACCGGCAAGTAGCGCTGATGTTGTCCGGAGGAAGACCACGATTTTTTTTTTTAAATACCACGAAATATTTCTACTCTATCGGGTTTGGGCCGGGAGACAAGGAACACTTTTATTTCGATCAAAGTGTTGTTGCATATGTAGACTGTGGAGAAAAATGGAGGAGGCCTTTACTCTAAAGAGAAGTCCTTAATAAAAAAAACATTAAAAAAAATGTCAAGAATTTTGTACCTTTTAGTTATGGAAAGTAATTTTAGGTGTATTTTTTTTTTATTCTAATAATACTATATGCAATAGTATTGAAATCGTAATATAATTTTAAATTGAATTTTTATTCCGGAAATAAAAAGGCTTAATTATTATTATTGGTGCATATATATTATGCTTATTTTCTATTTCTAAGTACCCATAATTTATCTACGAGTATGTTCTACAACACAGATGGTGTAATCCACCACGCGGAGCCAGTGCCTTTTCGTAGAAGTCAAATGTCTTCGAATCTTTAGTTTTAGGCCAACAAAGTTCTTCACGAAGTTTTCCTTCACCGTTTTGAGAGCAGTGTTGTTGAATAAAAATCGAAAAGTAAAGCGCTTGGCTGGCTTCGAAAGCACTGATGGTAATTGGTGGATTATGGAAAGCAGGAGTGTGTGGTTTTTCGTTGACCTGCCACGATACGATCAGTTTGTGGTCAGCGATTTTAAATTATTTCGTGGTATATGTATGTCGGTAGGTCGGTGAGGACCTCGTGGCTAAATAATAACAGCCACCCGGGTCGATCTTTAAGGATAAGCTGTGCTTGCCGAGGTTGGTCCGTGGATGGGTGACCATAATTACGTACCATTAACGTTGATTAAGATAATTAATTTGATGGTCTGTAAATGGAATGCTTTAAATACGACATGTTTATGACAAGTTTCACAACTTGTATACCTATGCAAAAAATCCGTGTCTAAAGGTTCGTACAGACTATACAAGGTGATGTTTTGCATCCTCGTCAAATTTCAGGAGGATGTCACAAAAGACATAAATAATCAATTAAAATTACGATACCTAGTTAATTATTAATAAAAGCTGAATTTTTTGGTTGTTTATGTTTGTCAATATTTCAGAATAACCCCCTTAACGTGGTTTAGGGAAAAAGAAATTATAAAATAAACGTTTGAGATTGTTTGTATGTGTGTAAGCGAGGTTATAGAGCAAGAACCAGGCGGGCCGCGTTTAAAACACGGGTGGATCAAACTTACCGATTTCCGTAAATAAGGAAAAAAATAAAAATTACCTACCCATTTTAATATTGATTCGGGACGAGAATCATTAGCATAGTTACCTCCTTGAATTTGACGAGGATGCAAAACAACACCTTGTATAACATAACATCTTATACAACATTGCTATATAACATGTTTCAGATAAGGTGGACACTGAATGTTATAAAACATGTTATAATAACATGTTATTGATATGTACAACAATGTAATATAACTAATAAACTAGGACGAACCCAGCATCTACGTTTTTTTGTTTTTCTTTTGTTATACAAGGTGTTGTTTTGCAACCTCGTCAAATTTCAGGAGGTGGTCACGAAACACATAAATAATCAATTAAAATTACGGTACCTAGTTAATTATTAATTAACGCTGATTTTTTTGGTTATTTAAGTTTGTCAGTATTTCAGAATAACCCCCTTAACGTGGTTTAGGAACTAGGAAATTATCGAATAAACGTTTGAGATTGTTTGTATGTGTGTAAGCGAGGTTATAGAGCAAGAACCAGGCGGGCCGCGTTTAAAACATGGGTGGATCAAACTTACCGATTTCCGTAAATAAGGAAAAAAATAAAAATTACCTACCCATTTTAATATTGATTCGGGACGAGAATCATTAGCATAGTTACCTCCTTGAATTTGACGAGGATGCAAAACAACACCTTGTATAACATAACATGTTATACAACATTGCTATATAACATGTTTCAGATAAGGTGGACACTGAATGTTATAAAATATGTTATAATAACATGTTATTGATATGTACAACAATGTAATATAACTAATAAACTAGGACGAACCCAGCATCTACGTTTTTTCGTTTTTCTTTTGTTATATAGAAATACAACAGTCGCTGCCACAAACAGCAAAACGTCCTCTCGTGTCGACATTGTGGATAGCACTGAAGAACGACAAACGACAATGGTTATATAACATTGTTATATTGCATTGTTATATTGCATTGTTATATTGCATTGTTATTCTAATGTGTACAGTATTGTTTTATGTTACAGTGTTAAATAACAAGGTTACACAATGTGGACGTGTTATAAAACACAAGTTATATAATATGTTACATAGTCTGTACCCACCTTAAGATGATTAGTATTATAACTGCAAGAAAGAAGACACCTCACAGAAAGAAGCTCTCGGTACAGTCTGCAGGGGTTTCTTTCGGCCTTCAGCTGTTGAGAGACTGTAGGCCGGCGGAAACTACTTGCTGACTGTACTTATATACAACGGTGAACAACAGAACAGAAGAGAAGAGAAGATTGATAACTGTCAAGAAGATTTAGTTTCAAAACTGTTTAGAGTGTTGACGCTTTACGACATTTCATACAAACTTTCAATTCCTTATTTTCCGAAATGACTGAACTGATTTCGATGAAACTTCATACGCATAAGCAGGATACGTAGGTCTAAAAAGTAACAAAAACATTTTCGAAAGAAAATAAGAAATTATCGAATAAACGTTTGAGATTGTTTGTATGTGTGAAAGCGCGGTTGTAGGGTGAGGATCAGACGGGATGCGTTTAAAACACGGGTGGTTCACACTAACCGATTTTGTAAATAAGAAAAAAAAATTACCCACCCATTTAATTATTGATTCGGGTCGAGAATCGTTAGCATAATTACCTCCTTGAATAGGGGATAATCCAATTTTTTTTTTATTTGTCCGTCGGGTAGTTTATTGAAAAGTATTGGACACGTATTTTTTCTTTTTTCACGTGGTCATAAAATTACGGAGATATTTTGAGTTGAAATGGCGCATGACGTCACATGTAGGTAAGTTTTATACCTACTTGTGACGTAGTAAGCCCCCACTCTCCAACTTTAATGAGTTTTAACTAAGTAATTTTTTGACATTTTGATAAAACAAAAAATACATGTATAATATTTTTGTATTACCTGTCTGACCGACAAAATAGAATGTCGTTTTCTTTACCCAGTCCGATCCCCTATTTGACGAGGATGCAAAACAACACCTTTTGTAGGAAAACCCGACACTAATTTGTGGGGCAGTTGCCCACCAGACATAACACCTGTCTGGTCGGAGGATCCTCCCTTTTCTATAGAGAATGAAGAACTTTACACCCTGTCCTTACCCCTAAAAAACAAAAGAATATCAAATCATCTGGACAGATTCGATTTTTCTTTCTAACCTTTCAAGTTTTGTAGATATGACACGGCAACATGACGCTAGGATTCAAGGACAATTCTCAAGGATGGGTCTGAAATGGGTCTGAGATGTAGGCAGTAATATTCGAATAGTTTTGTAAATTTTACGGAGAATCGTGTTGGATATTGTTATATGATTTGAAAAAGGTTTTTTTTTTTTTTACATTTTGGGAAAGTTCGCAGAAACAATAATAACAAAAACATATAACTAAATTGCTAATTACAAGCTTTCACAGGTGAATACAAAAATGTTACTTCCTAATACTAGTATCAGTTACTTCCTCAAAGATGGTTCATTTTATTTTTATTTTGTGCTAATATAAATAATGAACGGTTCAAGTGCAGGTGGGTGTCTTTTGTTCAAAAAATGGCTTTCAAAATGCGTCAATGCCAGGTTCATAACGAATGTATTGACGACACGGTTGGCGCAGTGGCTGAGCGATCGACTGCTGCGCTGCGTGTCACGGGTTCGATCCCCGCACGGAACAAATATATTTGTATCGCCTACAGATAGTTGTTCCGGGTCTGGCTGTTTGTGTATGTGAGTTTAAATCTTTGTAAACGCACCCACGATACAGCCCCCCTAGCATGACCGTTTTATCTCTATTCTACCAAGAAACGACAAGAAATCTTTTCTTTACAACTTGTCATTTCTTCTGCCCGAGCATGGCGCGCACCGTCGACTCGCGTATCTACGAAGACATAGACAGAAATTCTTTCCATAGCAACGGGGACGTTGCTATGGAAAGTTAAAAGGTTACGTTTAGTTAACAAAAAAAAGTTGCCAATTGCACGAGTTTTTCATTTTTCGTGGGCGGGATGGTGTTGCTGCATCTTGGATCCAGGCCTGGATCTTTTTCGCGAAATTAAACCTAAATATTTTACATAACATTTCAACCTTTTGAACGTAACTCAACGCAACCACGAAACGTATTTCTCGTATTTAGTTTTTATTAAGACTAGTTTGACATTTGTCAGAAGTAATGTTTCTACCCCCAAATGTCAAAAGAAGAGAAAATATGGTCGTCATGCTCGACGTTGTAGACTTGTATCGACGATGAAGAAAAGAAACATTTCTTTTCTACATTCTTAATATCGCCATGCTTGGGACGATATAAATATCTGTCAAATTGTCGATTCTTCCGTAGACATAGCTCGTGTCAACGGCGGTCATGCTATGCCGGCAGGAGAAATTCCTAGTGTGGGGCAACCTTTTAAAAAAATAAAATAAGAAAATTCGTTAAACCTGCGACTGGCTCTCTGAAAGTATGCATTACGCCTATAATTAGTGTGTGCGATGCATGTAGATGATTTTCTCAATAACATATCGGTCTTACGTAGAAGCTTGTAAAAAAATAATAATTACCGCTCGTTTCAAGGTTAAGTATCGCTTTTCAAAGTCAGTCTAATATTATAAACGCGAAAGTTTGTAAGTATGGATGGAAGAATAGATGGATTTTTGTTACTCTTTCACGCAAAAACTACTGAATGGATTTGGATGAAATTTGGCACACGGGTAGTTTATAACCTGGATTAACACATAGGATACATTTAATCCCGGTAGTACGATCCCATGGGACAATTATCAAACTACACGCGGGTGAAGCCGCGGGCACCAGCTAGTAATTCAAATTCAAAATTAAATGTCAATATAACAATAAAAAAAATAGATTTGCTTCACAATAGCAATATTCATTTTAATTGACCGAGCAATTTACAAAACTTACAATTTATAATCTAGAAAGTATGCTAGGCAAATGAAGTTGGTATATCGAAATGTTGAAATGAAAATTGTAATTTATCATTATCTGTGAACAAAATTACAGGCAACACCCAGTTAAAAATAAATTATTTATTTACACACAACAAAAATGTTGGTTGACAACAAAAATGGACATTCATTATAATTACTCGAGGTTTGACAATCTGTTTTTGAAATGGGAGCTGTTTTTATGTTTTCAGAATATTTATACGCAAGATTATTGTCGGCTTTTTATTTAACCTAAATTAAGTATGTACTAAATGAGAGCAGCGGTGGCCCAGTGGTAGCAGCCCCGACTTACGAGCAGTAAGTCGTATGTTCGAACCCGGGCAGGCGCATTACTTTGTGTAATTTATTTCATCACCGCTGCTCTCTAAACGGTGAAGGAAAACATCGTGAGGAAACCGGCACGTCCGAGAACTAAAAATACGAAGACATGTGACATCTACCAACCCGCACTGGGCCCGCGTGGTGGATTACAGCCCACTCCCTCTCATAGAGAGGAGGCCTGCGTCCCAGCAGTGGGAACAATATAGGCTGATGATGATGATGATGATGATGATGATGAAGTATGTACTGTACAGTCTTTTCACGATTATCTATACAAATAAATAAAATTGAAGTGTCTGTTTGTAATATTAAAATAACAGCTTTTTACTACATGCACATGAATGTATATACTGTACATATACCAGAATAACAATTTTTGTCTGTCTGTATGTTCCGGCTAATCTCTGAAACGGCTGGACAGATTTTGACGAGATTTTCACTGGCAGATAGCTGATGTAATAAGGAGTAACTTAGGATACTTCCATTTTTGAAAAATTCTTATTCCACGCGGACGAAGTCGCGGGCACAGCTAGTGGCTTAATAATAACAGCAGGTCGGTTCGACCTTTAGGTTAAACCGTGCTTGCCTATGTAGGTCCGCGAATGGGTAAACAAATTAAAATGAACGGAATTTATGTGAAACAGTACATTCTACCACACATCAGCGGTAACAATTTGACAATAACAAACGCTTTTATGCGCCGCTACCAAAATGCGGTTTGGCGGTTCAGTTCTACAGTTTAATAATTCGGTTTCATAGTTATTTATATATATATTCGGGTTTTTTTTAGGGTTCCGTAGTCAACAAGGAACCCTTATAGTTTCGGTATGTCCGTCGTTGTAATTTGGCATGAGTATACACGTTAATGACGCTAGAAAAGTGAAAAAATAAAATTTAGAAAAAAAAAACAATTATTTAGGGTTTTTTTTTCTTCTTTCCCATAGTGTGGGATATGGTTGAATAGGTCTTTGAAAATATTGGGGGTTTGGGAAGTCTGTTTTTTGATTAAGTAAACCATTCCTCGCGAGCAATCGCAACGTCCCCGACATGGGGGCGTGGCGGGCGGGATGTGGACAAGTCCTTTCCCCGCGGGGGCAACACAGTGCCCGTAAAGACGGGCACCTCAATTAGGTAGCCATATAGGCAATGGAAGTTGGCGAGTGCGTGTAAAAAGCGCAACTCGCCTGTGTGTGGTTGATATTTTGTCCGGTAGGAGGCGCCAGCGGCGCCGGCGCTGTGCGCTTAGGCACGGCGAAACGTTACCGTACCGAGCGCCGCTTGCTTCACGCCGCCTCGGCGGCCTGTCATCGCCAGGTGAGACCTCCGGTTGCCCGGGGGAGGCCTAGCAGATGCAGGCCAGCCGGAGGCGGCTCTGATGGCGCATCCTACCGCTAAGGCGTTGACCCCCGTCCGTTGCGCTCTCAGAGCTAGCCGATTGCGTTCCAGACTAAGGGGTCGTAGTGTATGGGTAAACCATTCGTGATTTATCAAGCTTTAAAGTACCAATTTTCGTTAGAGTCAAGTGTGCCCCCCCCCTTTACCAAATAAACGGTTGTAGTTAGAAATTCAAATGTCACGGCAGTAGTACCTATATATAACGAAGTTTAAAGGAAAACTATCACACTTAAGTGGGCTTTATAAGTTTACGAGTAATAGTCGATCAATTGTATTTGACTCGAAAATTTCGAACATCTCCATAGAAATATCGATAGATGAGTTGAACTAAAAACGAGTCTCATTTGCAGATCATATATGGCGGTTTTTATAAATATTGGTACGGAACACTTCGTGCGCGAGTCTGACTCGCACTTGGCCGGTTTTTTTTTTAAATTGTTTTTTTGTGGTCTAAAACCATCTTCGTTCGCCTTTGGAACGAAACCGTTTAGGTGCTTATAAAAAATACAATTATGGTATATGTACCGTATACATTAATATGCATGCAATAAAAAGCGGTTATTAACCCCCGACCAAAAAAGAGGGGTGTTATAAGTTTGACGTGTGTATCTGTGTATCTTTGTGTCTGTCTGTGGTATCGTAGCTCCTAAACGGATGAACCGATTTTGATGAAATTGGTTTTGTTTGAAAGGTGTTTTAATCGAGAGTGTTCTTAGCTATGTTTCGATAAAATCTGATCAGCCGTTTGAAGGCCATCACCTCTTTTCTAGTTGAAGTGGAAGCAATGGGGGAGGCCTATGCCCAGTATTGGGACAGTCAAGGCTAAGATAAAACAATATAAGTTTAAAAAGCATGAAATAAAAATTAAATTTAAAATTTAAAAAACCCCCGACACAAAAAACCTCTAAAAAACCATAAATAAAATAATCCAAGCGTCTTAGCGTCGGGGGACCGCTAAGTAGACCGCTTAGTACAAGCACATAACAAAGTGGACCCCCGACGCTAAGACGCTTGGATTATTTTATTTATGGTTTTTAAGAGGTTTTTTGTGATGGGGGTTTTTTAAATTTTTAATTTTAATATTACAAACAGACACTTCAATTTTATTTATTCGTATAGATATAGATGTATAGATGAGCTCCTCAATCCTGTCAATCAAAATTATTCGTCCGAAAAGTAGACATTATACAAGTCACATTGCCTTTTAAGTCGATTCATTATCCTATATATATATATATATATCCACATTACCCTACCATCCCCTACACCAAACACATACAGGACAAAATCTAAATAAAAAACTTTTTCCGTTAACTCAATTTGTACGAGGAACGGGGGTGAAAGGGTTCAATAGAGATTCTCCGAGTTTTAGGACTACTTATAATAACGTTATAAATTGCCCCAGTCTCCTCAAAATTGGGGTAGCATGTTATGTGCGAAACAAATGACAAAGCAATGGAGTTTTGTCGCTGATTACGGTGTTTGTTATCATCATCATCTGCCTTTTGGAAACGCGAGGGGACGCCCTATAAGGACATACAAGGTGTTGTTTTGCATCCTCGTCAAAATTCAAAAATATGTCACAAAAGACATAAATAATCAATTAAAATTACGTTACCTAGATTATTGATAAACGTTGATTTTTTTGGTTGTTTAAGTTTGTCAGTATTTCAGAATAACCGCCTTAAAATGGTTTAAGGAATAAGCAATTATCGGATAAACGTTTGAGATTGTTTGCGCGGTTATAGGGCGCGTTTAAAACACGGGTGGTTCACTCTTACCGATTTTCGTAAATAAGAAGAAAAAAAATAACTTCCGATTTTATTATTGATTCGGGTCGAGAATCATTATAGCATAGTTACTTCCTTGAATTTGACGAGGATGCAAAACAACACCTTGTATACTGACCTTTTTGGTGATAACATCATAATACTCGTATTAGAGCACACCCCGAAGAATAAGACAGAGGTGTAACAAGTGTTTTTTTTAAATGGTATCTCGCAGTTCAACCTAGGAGGTTGTCGTCTGCTTAACCGGACTATCCTGTGGATGCCTTGAGTGTAAGCCCTCCAGTCAGGGCATAGAACTACTTGCGAACTAAGCGACTACGCGCTAAGGGCACCCCCTGTGGGGTACGAGCCTCGGCTTGGGGTGTCGCTGGGGCAGCACAGCATGTGGACAGACTGGATCTCAATGATATCATTATTTAGGGGCTGATTTAAAACTAATGGCCCTAACAAGTATACTCGTTTCGCCAGTTATGTTCATCATCATCATCAGCCTACAATGTTCCCACTGCTGGGATACAGGCCTGTGTGAGTGGGCTGTAATCCACTGCGCGGGTTGGTAGATGTCACATGCATTCGATTTTTTTGTTCTAGGAGGTTCGTTTCCTCTCGATGTTTTCTTTCATCGTTTTTGAGAGAAGCAGTGATGAGATAAATTACACAAAGAAATGTGCCTGCCTGGATTCGAACCCACGGCTTACAGCTCGTAAGTCGGGGCTGCCACCACTGGGCCACCGCTGCTCTCCCACCACTGGGCCACTGATGCTCTCAGTTATGTTAATTCCCATGTAATTTAGAGCATATTGCCATCAACCGGGCAGAATTCCAGACCCCATGGCTGCTACTGAAAACTTCCTGATTGAAAAACCCTAAAACACTTAGCCCTACCCGAGAATCGAACCCAGGACACTTTATTTCTAACCGTAGTTAATTTTCCATGGAGCGACTCTTCAAAGTAATTTTTAAACAAAAGCAAAAAATTTGCCCATTCTCACAAGAAATACTAACAAACTTTGAGCGCCGCTGGCCTTCAATCTAATATGGCGAGTCGGGAAATTTATTATGAGCGGCATCTCGTCCTTCTTTCCTTTATTGTGACCATAAATAAAGCCCTGAGGTGAGACGTATATGAGATACTGGTTGGTAAGCAACCATTGTTAAACTTTAACGGTTTTGGCATGAAAGTAATCTCTTAGGAGTTTAGGTGTCTGTAATGTAAGTATTTAGTTCCCTTCAAAATGGTTGAGTTGAATGATGGCTGATACATGCGTCATGTTCGTGAACGGGCGCTGTCAGTTGTGACTGGTCACCTCTTAGCTGCCACGGTTTATTTTAATTACTTAATTTTTTAATTTATGATTTAATCTTTTACTCTGGACGCTCTTAACTTGCCCGTATTTCTACATTGTTCTCACATATTTTTAATTCTTAACATGAATGATGTAACCAAGATTTTGTAACATATTTTGATTTAAAAGAGTGTCCATGGAGTTTCTTGCCCATTCTTCTCCATAGAGATCTACGCTACGGAATGGGCAACTACAGTACTTTCACAAGTTATTATGCCTTGTGACTGAGACTGTAGCTTCGCGTTTTATTTTGTTTTTTTGACTTTCAAAAGTGCCTGTAATGGTCTAATTGAAATAAATGCTTTGACTTTGACTTTGTAATGTGAGAAAGAAAACATATTTATTTGGCAAATGCCACAAGTGCACACAACAAAAAAAAAACTTAAAACTAAGCAGAAAAAGATAATATTGTGTGTCCCACGGCTGCGCCAAAAAGGCCCAGTTCAGCAAACTGCCAAACAGCTAGTGCCCGACGCTGATTTTCAACTGGACCCGAGATAATGACGTGACGGACGAAAAACAGTTTAGTAGGTATGTAGGTACTTTGTGTTATGAATTATGTATGAATAGGTATGTATATACAATAAATATCAGTGCAATAATAACAAATAAAACTACATATTAATAAAAATCAAGAAAAGGTGCAAAACAAAACAAAAACCGATAAGTACCAAAGTAAATGGGACGCACGAACGTAAACAAACCTGGGGGTCTACTCTCTAAGCACGAAATCCGTAGTTTCGGCCGAAGTTACGGTTGTTTCCTACTCCGTATCACTTACGGACATAAGATTCCTTAGGGGTCTGAACTAAAAATTAATGACAACACAATTGAACAGTTGCCCTGACTCGCGATATGTTTACAAAACTCATGAATCCGAAAATATTAGGGAGTAGGGTTCATTTCGAGGTATACAGCTATTTACGGATCGACCCGTATTTTTGTTGATGGACTTAGAGAGTAGACCTCCTGTTTCACACGTTTCGTTTCTAACTAATAGACGCACAATATTCAATTAATCCGTGCACTTCGTCAATACGCTGCAATCAGCGCGATGGACGTAATAAAGATACCTATTTTTCTTCTTTATCGCCGTGGTTAGTGCCTACACTGGTGTTAGAGTTTTAATGCCTACCATGGGCTTCTGACTTGGCTTTACATGCCGTCGAGAAATATCTCTCAGGCGTGCTTGTTTCCTCACGATGTTTTCCTTCACCGAAGCAAGTGATAATTATACAATACGCACATGGATTTGAAAAATAAGAAATTATGCGTATCTCGGGTTCGAACTTGCAACCTATGATTTGGCAGTTCGACGTCACACCATTAGGGCTATATTTCACCGGGACACCATAGCGGCGCAACCAGTCGCCGCTACCTACAAAATGTATACAGCTCTATAGAGAGTAAACGGACACCAGGTAAGTAACTCTCTATAGAGCTGTATACATTTTGTTGGTAGCGGCGACTGGTTGCGCCGCCATGGTGTCCCGGTGAAATATAGCCCTTAGGCTATCACTTGCGACATTTTGAGTTCAGCTAATTCAATGTACCGGTAAAACGTAGTGAATAGGGATGCGAGAGAGAATAGGGACAAAACTTTGAATTGGATTTCATTGTTGAATTTCAAAATCAAAATTAAAATATGTTATTTTACATAGGCCTACATGGGCACTCAAAAAACGTCGAAAAGTTGCACGGTTCGGATTGGTCGTTTCCTATGGAGAAGAACCGGCAAGAAACTCCATGGTTACTCTTTTAAAATCATTTGGTTTTCAATATTTAAAGTTACAGCGTTAGTACTTAAGTATGGGAGGACATCGTAGGCCCGACAGTAAGTCGTTGCTTACTACAAAAGTGTAGAACAAGATAAAAAAATACAAAGCCTACAATGTTCACACATTCACAAAAAATAGGTAAATAAAAAGAATCTATACAAAAGTAAAAATAAAACAATACAAGAACACTAAATTAAACAATAGACACAGATGTTGTCATCTCTATCTGCTGTAACTATTCTGAACAATGAACGAATGGTGCAATGATTTGAAACTACTATTGTAAAACACCTGAATTAAAATAATCTAATTATCTAGTTTTAAAAATAATATTAATTTGTAAAATATAATAAAATGTTTGGTTTAAAAAAAAAAATTGGGAATGGTTAGAGACATCCACACATTTGTGTCGTTTATATATATTGTTTATATATTACAAATAATTCATCACTAAAAAGCTATTGGGATCATTTCTGTTTATATTTATTTAAATAACGGCAAAATGCCTTTCAAAGTTTCGTCCCGATTCACCCCCGTGCCCCTATTCTCTATTGTCCTTCAACACATCACACTTGTACCGACAGCAACCAGTTGCTTATGCTAGAAGATTATGATTTTGTTCTCGTTGAGTCATCTATTCATCATCATTCTTTTTTTGATGGAACGGTTGTCGGAGTGGTTGAGCGATCGTCTGCTGCGCTGCGTGTCGCGGGTTCGAACCCCGCACCAAACAAATGGCCTTTCTTTTTTTTTACGTATGGGTTTTCTTCAAATGACCCCTCCCACTCTGGGCGGAGCGGAAGGGAGTGTCAGACTTGTACTGACTAAAACCTATCCATGTTCCTTCTTAGCCCTTTGTGTTCCAGGGCCACGGTATCTCTTTCGAACAGCCCCGCTGCCCTGGCAGGCATCGGCCCTCTCGGACCCCTTCCGCTTTGCAGACATCTCCTTGAGGCGCGCGTGGAACACGAACACGCCGTCGACACGGCCTGTCGTCATAAGACGGACGGAGAGCTAGCCCATTACTCACCGTCCATAGGCCTGCGATATTTGTATGGCATATAGATAGTTGTTCCGGATCTGGCTGTTTGTGACGTGAGTTTAAAAGTTTGTAAACGCACCCACGATACAGGAGAAATTCTTAGTGTGGGGCAAAGTTATAAAAAAAAAACTCCTGCTTCCAATTTGTTTGTGGTCGGCCATATTACTCGTCGTCCCAGCAGTCACCTCGTTGCCACATCTATTGTAAGTGGATCTTTGTTTTGTATTGAAGGTGGATATTATTAGGATATTGGGTTACATTAATGTTTTATTAACACAACAGATGATATTACAGAAGCAAGTGGAGCTCAAACTTGGCTCAAAATGGGGCTTTTTTTTTTTTTTTTTTTTTATGTATGGCATCTCGCAATTCAGCCTCTGAGGCTGGCTACTGCTTAACCGGTCTAATCCTATGGATGCCTAGAATTTAAGGCCTCCAGCTAGGGCAGCAAAATTATCTGAATTAAGCGACAGCTCGCTAAGGGCACCCCCTGCGGGGTTCGGGCCTCGGCTTAGGGTGTCGCTTGGGGAGGGCAGCAAAGGGACAGGCTGGATCTGAGTGATTTCATTATTTAGGGGCTGATTTAAAACTAAAGGCTCAGCATCGCGGGCTGGCTCGAGCAAGGGTCGGGGGGGGGGTAGTGAACAGGGACGTCGCGACGGGCCTCGACGGCGAGGCCGGAATGACGGCGGTCTGTGTCTGTGTTTACGATTTAGAGTACTGGTTTCCCTACTGCTCTCTTGTAAAAGGGTAATAGGGTCATCAGGAGTGACTAGGGTATGCCTTGGACGGCGAATCCTACTGATACGCGATGGTTCGTACCGGGCGGCCGATGCGATCAAGGGGTTGGGATGCCTAACAGCTTGGTCAAAGAAACGCTTGGAAAGGCGTTTCATGAACTGAAGGATGGTCGGGACTCTAAGATCGACATGAAGATTGTCGTTACGAACGTACCAGGGAGCGCCCGTGATTTTACGTAGGAAACGGTTCTGCAATGTCTGCATCCTATGAATAAAACGTGGCTTAGTGTGTGCATACACGACACAAGCATAGGTCATGATGGGACGGATCACTGCGGTATAGAGACGCAACTTGCACTTGAGTGACAACTTGCTCTTTGCCGTCAGCATGTGGTGGAGTCTACCCATAGCAAAGGCAGCACTGTTACGTGCTTCCTTGATATGTGACGCGAAGGTCAGGTGTTGGTCGAGAGTGACTCCCAAGTACTTGGCTCGCTTCTCCCAGGGGATAGGCTTGCCGTACATGGTAATCGGGCGGGGGGGGGGGACGTTTATGACGTGGTTTGACGAACAGGACAGCATGGCTCTTATCGGGATTTACCTCGATTCTCCACTTACGGAACCAAGCGCCTAGGACGTTGGCTGACGTTTGTAGAGTACTTGGGATGCTGTCCTGGCTAGTGCCGGTGTAATAGATGGCCGTATCATCGGCAAATAGTACTAACTGAGCCTTCTTGCTCATGGGGATGTCACTGGTAAACAGTGTGAAGGCGAGTGGAGAGACGACGGAGCCCTGAGGGACTCCGGCTCGGATAGGGTGAGGGGAGGACAAAGCGTCTCCAATTCGATAGCGGAAAGTGCGATTCGACAAAAAGTCCCGTAAGATGAGCACGAGACGGTCCGGCACTCCCATTTGGTAAAGCTTATATAATAAGCCGTTGTGCCAGACTTTGTCAAAAGCTTTCGCTATGTCGAAGAAAAGTACTCCCGTCATAGAACCACGCTGGAAGCCAGCGCTCAAGTGTTCTACGATGCGGTGTACCTGTTGGATGCACGAGTGTCCGGTCCTGAAGCCGAACTGTTCGTTGGGAATGAGACTCTTCGCTTCGGCATAATCCTTGAGTCGCTTATAAATAAGTCTGTCGTAGATTTTGCCGAGTGCATTCAGGAGACTGATAGACCGGTAGCTCGACGGCTCGGCCTTTGGTTTGCCTGGTTTGGCAATACCGATCACAGTGGCCTCTTTCCAGACTTGTGGGAATATATTGTTGCTCAAGGCGCCATTGAAGATGGCTACCAGGAGGATAATGAGCTGACCAGGGAGGAGTTTAAACACCTTATTGGTGATGCCATCGGAGCCAGGTGCTTTCCGAGGCTGAAGCCTTTTAATGATGTCTTGCACTTCCTCGACTGCGACGGGAGGCAGAGGATCATCAGGGTCTTCAACAGGGGGGAGGGCGAATTTACTTTCGACGAATGCGTCCACCTTCTCCAGGTGTCGCTTGTCTACTGGCTGCAAACTAGGGGAGCACTGGGATTCCAGGCTGTCGGCCAGGCATTCTGCCTTTTCAGAGTCGTCAAAAGCGACGCTCTTGTCGGGTCGGGAAATGGGGCTTTTAAATTAAGAGAGCTTAAATTACGCATTAGTGCAAAATCTATTTGAGAATATGTTACAGTCACAGATATAAATCGCGTGCTTAGCATTTTTGGACTTATCGTGGTTCAGTATCCAACAAACAGAAGCGAAGTTGTTCAAAATAAGACGAGAAACTCAATACAAGGAATTATCATCATCATTCATCAATTCAGCCGAAAGATGTCCACTGCTGGACATAGGCCTCCCCCAAGTGTCGCCACATTGACCGGTCCCGTGCGACTCGCATCCAGCGGATCGCCGCAACCTTCACCAGGACATCGGTCCATTTAGTAGGAGGCCTATGCAAGCAATACAATCGCTTATTCGAATTTATGAACAAAATATCAATCATGAAACTAACCAGAGGTTAGTGTTACCACACCAATCGATCGATCGTCGATCGATGGTAGAATGGATGAGTCGATGTCGATCGATAGTTTCTATTACACCATTCGATCAATCAAATGTCGATCAATGGCATCGATCGGCGGTCGATGAATTGTTTGTCGCCCGATATCCGACGATCAGCCAAAGCTACCACACCAATCAATCAACGTCGATCGATGGCATCAATCGATTGGTGTGATGACACTCTAAACAACCACAAACCATAACGAATTTAATTAACAAGTAATTGTTTAAAAAAAATTGCGAGTATTACACAAAATAGGAATTATAATGAAATTACCTCCATGACCCGTTTACTTATCAATGCATCTATTCAGCACAATGTGTTGAGTGCATTACATTGAATTTTACCATAAAACGAATGAATTTTCAACAAAAAAAAAGTTTTCTCCCAGCAATGATTTCCCGTATACAAACACTTTTCCACACAGTAGCCTACCCCATTCATAAAAAAATCATAATATTAGTAGGAAGTTACCTAGTGTGCACTTGCTATATTAATACTCTATTATATTAGTAAACTAGCTGTCCCGCGCAACTTCGTCTGCGTCACATTTTCCCCGTTTTTGCAACATTTTTCATTGCTGCTCCGCTTCTATTGGTCGTAGCGTAATGATATATCTTTCCCCAGCCTATGTCCTTCCCCAGGTTGAAATCTATCTTCTTGCCAAATTTCATTTAGATCCGATCTGCCGTTTAGTCGTGAAAAGGTAACAAACAAACATACAAACATACAAACAAACAAACTTTTGTTTTTTTTGAATGGCATCTCGCAGTTCAACCTATGAGGTTGTCGTCTGCTTAACCGGACTATCCTGTGGGTGCCTTAAGAGTCAGGCCTCCAGCCAGGGCATAAGAACTTACAAACTAAGCGACTACACGCTAAGGGCACCCCCTGTGGGGTACGAGCCTCGGCTTAGGGCGTCGTTGGGGCAGGACTGCACGGGGACAGGCTGGATCTGAATGATATCATTATTTTGGAACTGATTTAAAACTACTGGCACAGCACGCGGGCTGGCTCGAGCGAGGGTTGGGGAGGGCAAAGACCGGGACGTTGCGACGGGCCTCGACGGCGAGGTCGGAAAGACGGCGGTTTGTGTCTAAACTTTTTAAGAGTACTAGTCTCTTTGCTACTTTCCTGGAGGAGGGTTATAGCATCATCGGGGGTGGCGAGAGTATGCCTCGGACGGCATACTGAACTAATGCGCGAGGGTTCGTAACGGGCGGCCGCTGCGATCAGGGGATAGAAAGAAAGAAAGTTACTTTTCAAAAAGTCTATTAAAACAGAAAAACTGTTTCTATACATAATTTATAATCGGTCTAATTTAGCTGGAACCCTATTATTTACTTTAACTAACTTTTTAGACCTATGTATCCTGCCTATGTGTATTAAGTTTCATAAAAATCGTTTCAGTCATTTCGATAAAAAAAAAGGACTTGAAAGTTTGTATGAAAAGCCGTATGGTGTAAACGCTGTTAAGCATCAACTACTACGTTTGTTTAGAATAGTTACAGCACGGATGACAACATTTGTGTCACTTGTTTAATCTAGTCTTTTTGCAATATCTTCTTTTTTTTTTGTATTGACTCTTTTTCTTATTAACCGATTGTTTGTAAATGTACGGACATTGTAGGCCTTATAGATTCCTAGATCCTTGGTAACTTTTTATCTTGTTCTACGTTTTGTAGTAAGCAACGACTTATTGTCGGGCCTACGATGTCCACTCATACTTAAGTGCCAATGCTGTAACATAGGAAAATTGTAAAGCCAAATGATTTTAAAAGAGTAACCATGGAGTTTCTTGCCGGTTCTTCTCCATAGGAAACAACCAACCCGAACCGAGCACCTTTTTGTCGACGTTTTACAAGTGCCCATGTAGGCCTATGTGAAATAAAAATATTTTGATTTGATTTGATTTGACGTTCATAAACAAATAAAACACCACGTCATTAGTCATAACATTTCACCTTAGCGTCCCTACTCAAAGTCAGTGAAATCAACCGTAAGCTGAAGTCTAAAGATCAGAGTCTTGACAGGATGACAGCTGTGTAGACAGTGACAGTGACAGTTACAAACAGAAGGAAGTTATCTGTCTTCGGTGGAATGTCTCGCACGGAATTATGCAGAAGGTACTTTGGATATTATTATTTAGATTACGGAGCACGGAATGGCCGTGTTACCGGCTTGAGCGTACATGATCTTTTAGATCAACTAAATCTGCGTAGCAAGTTCAAATTCTTTAATGCGAACTAAGTGTAGTCTTGAAGTTGTTGACAACAGGTAGGTTCTTATAGCTTAGTTGCATGTTAGGGCATTGCAATTTAAATGGTTTTTAATTATACAAGGTGTTGTTTTGCATCCTCGTCAAATTCAAGCTAATGATTCTCGTCGCATCACTAATAAAATTAGTAGGTAATTTTTAATTTTTTTCATTTTTGCGGAAATCGGAAAGTGTGAATCACCCTTGTTTTAAACATAGCCCATCTGATCGTCGCCTTATAACCTCGCTTACACACAAACAAAAGATCTCAAACGTTTATACGATCATTTCTTATTTCCTAAACCACGTTAAGCGGGTTATTCCGAAATACTGACAAACTTAAACAACCAAAAACCAGCTTTTATTAATAATTAACTAGGTACCGTAATTTTAATTGATTATTAATGTACGGTCAGCAACCGCACATTGTACCTTAGCCTAGTTAAAATACTGCAAATTTTGTTAATTTAGAAAATGTAGTATCGTCACGTACGCGAGTACGTCAGTCTTCGGTATAATATCGAGCTCGCGCAACATCCAACATTTTATAACATTTTTTACTATTTTTTATAACATTTATTTAGTGCAATTTCGTATTAAATACTTTTTTTAACATTAACATTTATTTTATTAACATTCAACATTAAGTGTAAAGGCTCATGCCCTTACAATTAATGTCTTTTGTGACAACCTCCTGAATTTTGACGAGGATGCAAAACAACACCTTGTATAAAAAATAAAATATACACACACTTACTATTACAGTTTTTCCAGTTTACATTATCTTATATTAAATTATCGCTATTCATACATTTTATATTATATCATACTTTTCATCCATACTTCCATACCAATATTATTAATGCGAATGTCACTCTGTTTGTTTGTTTGTTTGTTTGTTACCTTTTCACGACTAAACGGCTGATCGGATCTTAATGAAAATTGGCAAGAAGATAGATTTCAACCTTGGGAAGGACATAGGCTATATATCATCACGCTACGACCAATAGGGACGGAGCAGCAATGAAAAATGTTGCGAAAACGGGGAAAATTTGACGCAGACGAAGTTGCGCGGGACAGCTAGTATTCTTATAATTTATATAATGCCATTTTATTAAGTATCACAATCATTCCACTCATCATCTTCATCATCATCATCAGCCTGTATTCGTCCACTTCTGGACATAGGCCTCATCCATGACACGCCACTGAGCACGATCCTCGGCCACTCTCATCCAGCTCTTGCCAGCCGCCTTGCGAAGATGATGATGATGAAGCTCCACCGAGTCTGAATACTCATTCCACTATTACATAATTATTTTTCTTCAAGAGCTAGCTTATTTCCAACTAAATATGTTGGAGTCCACTTTACTGTAGGCCACTTTTATAAGGTATAACTCCACCGATCCTGTGATCGTATTAGCCCCCCACTCCCCCTTGGTGGCGCGTCGTGAGGTTTTAGTCTACCACTCCTGCCCCCTCCCAGCATCACGTATTATCGAAAACATCAGATAGAATCTGATTTAATAAAAATAAATGTTTTTTTTTTTTATGTTTTCTTGGATTTCCTAATTTTCGCTTGGTTAAGCGATTGCGCGATTGAACCGCGTGGATGTTATTAATTAGCCTCGAGCTACTCGATCCCTCTTATATCGTCATCTGCCTAGCCTATCCTTTGAATCTGAAATCACTCAATTTATTAAATAATATTAGGTAATTTTTATAATATATTTTGAAATTTTAATTAAGCATATTTTTTTTTTTGTTTAAGTTCGTAATTTTTGAGCTAGATGCTCACCATATTTGTACGCCTCCTGGCATAACATAGCGATCTGTTCACCAAAATGAAGATCTGTATTTCTTTACCTGTGTTAACAAATTAAAAAAAAAACCGGCCAAGTGCGAATCGGACTCGCGCACGAAGGGTTCCGTACCAATATTTATAAAAACCGCCATATATGATCTGCAAATGAGACTTAATGAAATTTGACAAAAAGATAGATTTCAACCTAAGGAAGGACATAGGCTATATATCATCACGCTATGACCAATAGGAGCGGAGCAGCAATGAAAAATGTTGCGAAAACGGGGAAAATGTGACGCAGACGAAGTTGCGCGGGACAGCTAGTATTATAAATGCGAAAGTCACTCTGTTTGTTTGTTACCTTTTCACGACTAAACGGCTGATCGGATCTTAATGAAATTTGGCAAGAAGATAGATTTTAACCTGGGGAAGGACATAGGCTACATATCATCACGCTACGACCAACAGGAGCGGAGCAGCAATGAAAAATGTTGCTAAAACGGGGAAAATGAGACGCATACGAAGTTGCGCGGGACAGCTAGTAATGAACTAAATTAAAATATTATCTCAGAACATGGAACTGTAATGAAAGGTCATTACAGTTCCGTGTTCTGAGATAATATTTTATATTCTATTTAATTCAATACCTTGCATGTCTGATTAGTCAGTTAGTTATGTAAACGCATGTTTGATAAATAAAGTATCTTTATCTTTATTGTGTATCTTTCAACTTCCTTTTTTAAAAACACATTAATATGAATAGGGTGTTCCCCATAGAGGTTTCTCATACACCATAAGGATAATACTATTATCTGACCATTTATCATGGCAGCTTTAAGGTAAAAACCTTTTCGCCATAGCAGTCTTAACGTAAGCTTATCTATACTTCCTATATGTATATCTTTACATAGTATAAAACAAAGTCGCTTCTCGCCGTCTGTACCCTTAAGATCTTTTAAACTACGCATACGGATTTTGATGCGGTTTTTATCAATAGATAGAATGATTGAAGAGTAAGGTTTATATGTCTAATTTATCCATGAAAAACACATTAAAACTTGAACGCAAACGAAGACGCGGGCAGCTTGTAATGTTATAAAGCTGAAGTGTTTTTTTGTTTGGTTGATGCCGCTAATCTCAGGAAATACTGATCATGCACAAAGCCTCCTCCTTGGCAAATATTCCTTCTAAAATAAGGTTTGCTGTAAGAATACCCAATTCTGGGTTAAGCTCGCCGTTGTACATAACCTATATATTATTTGGGTGTAAATCTTTTAATTTTATGTGCAATAAAGAATAAGAAATACTAGTTAGAATTGATTTAATTTGAATTATAACATCACGATACGACTAATAGGAGCATAGTATTAATGAAAAATGTTGCAAAAACGAGGAAAATGTGACGCAGACAAAGTTGCGCGGGACAGCTAGTATAAAATAAACCAAGCCTTTTCTAAAGTAGGTTGAGGCCGGCTTCTAGTGTAACCAGAGGCACTGGCTGAAAATAAATATTTTACACGGAGGGAATTCACGGCTTTTTAAAATGAGACGACGCGACGCTGGAAATTGTATTACTTTGTACAAACTGGGTTGTGGAGGTCAGATCAGTTGTTGCTCCATCTAAAATACTAGTATTCAGCTGTTTTTGGTTAGATTGGAAACCGACCCTTTTAGTTAAGAAAACACTGGGTAAATGATGATTAGAATACAGGACGCCATCTTCTAAATCCCTTTTTTTGACGGATGGGAAATCATCAAATGAAACCCTCCTCCTCTGGGCGGAGTGGAAGGGAGTATCAGACTTGACTGACTAAAACCCATCCATGTTCCTTCTTAGCCCTTTGTGTTCCAGGGCCACGGTATCTCTTTCGAATAGTCCCGCAGCTCTGGCAAGCATCGGCCATCTCTGACCCCTTCCGATTTGCTGACAATTGAGATTTAAGGGGTGTGGAGGAACAGGGTGTAAAGTTCCTCGATACTCCATAGAAAAGGGAGATTCTTCCGACCAGACAGGTGTTATGTCTGGTGAGCAACTGCCCGACAATTAATTAACGCTAATTGTTGTCGGGTTTCTCTATATATTCTACCCTTATTAAAATAATGGTAACTATTTTACCACCTCGTACTCGTTAATAAAAACCATTTTATTTTTTCTTCTGATAACCTTGGAGGAACGAAAAATTTGTTTTTTAAAACGTGAGTAGTTTCTTTATTTGATTCCTAACAAAACAAAACTTTTTAACGTCACCTGTCACTATTTTGACATGTCAAAGTTGACAAACCGTTTTTTTGACAGAAAAAGTCGTGATTTTGCCGCCACACGAAAATCTTTTTGAAAGTTTGTTCAACAAAAAATTTGGTAAGTAGTTTTATGATTCAGATACATATAATAAACTAAGTTATTGTCCTTTTTCGACAATTTACTGCTGGTATAAGCGCTTGTGTATATTTTTTAAAAAATTTCAAAGAAGTGGTAAATAATTTACCTTCGTTTAATAATGCTTTGATGTAAATTCAAATCCGTATATAAAATGTTTGTTTATCATCCCGATTTTATTTTGTTTGTTTTATTGAGTAATAAGCTATTATAACGTCATGCAATTTATTTCCAGGGCCATGGCGCGGTGAAGGCGATTAAATGAAAATACCATACTGGCACTCGTCGATGGTCTTGACGAATTGTCTGATCTGTCTGAATGTGATGTCTTATTAAATGAAAAATATATAGAAAATTGCATTTTTATTTGTATACCAACAATAAATAGGTAGAGCACGAAAAAACAACAAGTATAGAAACAAATATGTACCACAACAAACAATGGTAACTATTTTACCACTCAATTGCAAAATGGCATACATTACAACGGACAATGGTAAATTATTTACCACCGAAAAAACACCCTCATCCCCTAATTATTTTAATAATATTATGGAAAAAATGGAATCAGCAGCTTTTATTTACCCTAAAACCACCCTACTTTTTTTTATAACTTCCACATGAGCTCGCGTTTGTATAAGGGTTAAGTCGATGTAAACTTTGCTTGCGAGATGTAGGAAATTGATGTCAATTCTTCCGTCGTATCATAGATAGCGCTGTAGTACTTTTTGTAGTAAGTTGCTTTTTGTACGTCGCTACAAGATGAGAGAGAGGCAGAGAGAGGCACGAACGCGCCGTCGACACGGCCTGTCGTCATAAGACGGACGGACGGTGAAGTAGCCCATTACTCACCGTCCACAGTTACTCACCGTGCACAGGCCCGCGCCTATGATCTTCTAAATCCCTAACGTACTCATTTTGGTTCGTCCTCGTTAATACCTCTTGACATTCTCATCATCTGTCATTCATGGAGTCAAGGAGGTATTTAAAGTAAATTTAAAATATTTAAAACGGGTTTAAAAAGATATTATTTTTTTAAAAAATGCCGAGCTTTTAGGGGGGAGGAAGGAGTGGAGGGGCGATGCCCATGGTGACAAGTGACAAGATTTCAAATTTCGAATCGACCAGACCTGTAGAAGTTTATATCCCTTCATCAACTAGAAAAGAGGTTACCTTCAAACGGCTGAGCAGATTCTCTCGAAACATAGCTAAGAACACTATCGATTAAGACATTTTTCAAACGAAACCAATTTTATCAAACCTGACTAAAAACAAGGGGTGTTATAAGTTTGACGTGTATCTGTGTCTGTCTGTGGCATCGTAACTCCCTAACGGATAAACCGATTTTGTAAAAATTGGTTTTTTGGTCGGTTTTAAAAAAAAAAACGTTGGGAACTGTTATAACTTTGACCTTCAATATCGCCATACTTAATAAGTATGGTCGAGAACAAAAAATATCGCAATAATGGTAAGAACTATACCTCTGGGTGTTTTTACCCATTATAAAAAATAAAGAAAATCCGTAACAACACAAACAAAACAATTATAAAAGTAATACATGACTTACGTCTTTTTTTTTTACTTATTAATATCTCAATCAACATAACAATTTTATTTTTATCTATTATCAACGCTAAGACTTCCAAATTCCAATATTTAACTTGGTCTAAAGTTAACGCAATATTCCAATCACAAAACTCTCGAAAAAAGCCAATAAGTGTTTTTCCCGTACAAAGTTTGGCAATAAAATCGAACGACCAACGGTGCTCAAAGTTAACGCTAATAACACCCCGGGGGCGTTCTAAATGACCCCTAAGAAACTTAGGCACGTGTCCTACTGCCGGCGATTAGCGAGAAGTGAGTAGAGCGGGTAAATAGATACAAGTTGGCGAGATTTTTTTACTACTCCGCTGCTATGTTCTGATTAATTTCGTTGCGGGATCAAAAACAGTTATACTGGCTCTCCAAGACTTATCCTTACTTTATTGGAGTCCGCTTCCAGTCTTAACGAGAAGCAACAGTATACCAATATTTTACTCAAACTCAAAACATTTATTTCAATTAGACCATTACAGGCACTTTTCCCTCCTCATTCCCGTATTTCTACATTGTTCTCACATATTTTTAATTCTTAACATGAATGATGTAACCAAGATTTTGTAACATATTTTGATTTAAAAGAGTGTCCATTGAGTTTCTTGCCCGTTCTTCTCCATAGAGATCTACGCTACGGAATGGGCAACTACAGTACTTTCACAAGTTATTATGCCTTGGGACTGTAGCTTCGCGTTTTATTTGGTTTTGTTGACTTTCAAAAGTGCCTGTAATAGTCTAATTGAAATAAATGCTTTGACTTTGACTTTGACTTTTTGAAAGTCAAAATACAAAAAAAACGTGAAGCTACAGTCCCAGTCACAAGGCATAATAACTTGTGAAAGTACCGTAGTTGCCCATTCCAAAGCGTAGATCTGTATGGAGAAGAATTGGCAAGAAACTCCATGGACACTCTTTTAAATCTCATGAATATATACATATATGATATATTCGTGCAATATACATATAATATAAAAATAATTACATAAATATAACTTTAAACCAAATATATAAATAAATAACATAAAAGCAAATAATGCAACTATTTTAATGATAGTATTTTAATTAAATAATTATTTATTTTCTTTTTACTAACAAAAACGCCTTCATCCTCTCTCCTATTGAAAAACCATGGAGTGTCTTGCCGGTTCTTTTAAAATCATTTGGTTTTACAATATTTGAATGTTACAGCTTAACTTTGCTGTGCCCGACAGGGTCCATAATTGATTCGATGTTTTAACATACCAACTGTTACATGTACACATTATGGAATGCAATAAAGTATTGAGAATTAAATCAAAATGTGTTACAAAATCTTGGTTACATCATTCATGTTAAGAATTACAATAACATGGAGTGACTGCCTATCTAACCTCCACAACCAAGTTAGTACTGAATAATACGATATCCCTTGGCTTACCAAAAAAATGTCATCCAGTCAACATCCAGTCTTAACTGGATGTCAGACTTTCGGGCCACTGACTACCTGTAACGACTGTCAAAGATTTACAAATCACAGCCGATTAATCGCTCCGTCAGCGATGGGACATATGCCTTATAAACTTAATGGGGACAAAAATCGTGAGGCACTTTACCATAACATGTGTTTTTGCGAAGTTTTTCCTTGTACAACGATTCGTGTCTTGAATTAAATATTATGTCAGTCTATTTTTAGATTTTCGTGTGAACTCGTGGCTAAATAATAACAAAGGCACGGATCGATTAGCAAGGTTAAGCCGTGCTTGCCAAGGTTGATTGTTTTTTTTGTTGCTTTATCTTGTTCTAGCTTTTGTAGTAAGTTACTAACACTATTTATCGAAAATATTTTTAGTAACTTTTTAGACCTATGTATCCTGCTTATGCGTTTTAAGTTTCGTTAAAATCGGTTCACGCATTTCGGAAAACAATGACCTTAAAGTTTGTTTGAAAAGTCGTAAGGCGTAAACGCTCTTAATTCGGCCGCCATTTTCGTGAACGTTATCTAAATAATATATTCAATTTTCCCGAACGACCTAAATCGTGGCGTTCAATATATCTTGTAAGTGACATTAAACTAAACTAACACTGACACTCGTAGGATATCTTTTGAAGTGAAACTTCTTATGCGACTTCCAACAAGTTTAACGTTCTAATGGAGGGGGAATATTTTCTATTACCCACTAAGAGAGCAAACAGTCATGCATTCGACTCTTCGGTGTGACCAGCCTTCTCTCAATTTCACTGAGTAGAATAACCTCGATAAACTTATGTAATAATTATGCAATAAAAATAATACAACAAGAAAACAACAAAATATTATTTAGAAGCTAAATAAAATAACGAGAGTGAATGCTTGACACTCGAACGCATGCGTGTAGTATTACGAAGTTACACTTCTTCCGCGCGGAGGGACTCCACGCACTATTTTTCTTCCATGATTTTCAATAATTGTGAGCTCCCGATATTTCGACGCTATTCAAAAAATCATAATATTTTATTTTACATAGGCCTACATGGGCACTTATAAAACGTCAACAAAAGGTGCAAGCACTAATGACAGACGGACCAACGGCTTGACGTGATTTCCAAGGCACCGAGGAAACTCGGTGTGCGGAATGGGTGGTTGACCATCCACAGATCAACCCCGGCAAGCGAAACTCACCTAACCTGAAGATCGACCTGCGTCATCATCATCATCATCAGCCTATAATGTTCCCACTGCTGGGATACAGGCTTTCTCTCTATGAGAGGGAGTGGGCTGTAATCCACCACGCGGGCCCAATGCGGGTTTGTAGATGTCACATGTCTTCGATTTTATAAACAAGGTTTTTTTTTAATTTCGACCTACATGATTAATATTAAAGCCACGAGCTCATACTATACTTAGAAAAACTTCAAAACAGACTTCCTCACCAATCAGTCAAAAGAAGCTTACTTCAAATAAAGTCTGACATTTATAAAAGCCATATATTTCGGTAGAGGATAAAGAAACGATTGGTGACAAAAGGATGGGAAATCCGCCTGCCTCCCGCCTGTCAAAATGTATTGCGCTTAATAAAGAAAAACGTTCTGTTTGCATGTAGATATAGGATTGCTAGAAGTGGCTTGTATTTTATATTCTACTAGCTGTGCCCGCAACTTCGTCCGCGTGGAATTGAAAAAGCCTAAGTTTCTCCTTATTACATCAGCTATCTGCCAGTGAAAGTACCGTCAAAATTGGTCCGGCCGTTCCAGAGACTAGCCGGAATACACAGACAGACAGACAGACAAAAATTTAAAAAAATGTTATTTTGGTACCAGCTTTGCCCGCGACTTCGTCCGCGTGGAATAAGAATTTTTCTAAAATAAAAGTAGCCTAAGTAACTCCTTATTACATCCGCTATTTGCCAGTGAAAGTCCCGTCAAAATTGGTGCAGTCGTTTCAGAGATTATCTGGAACAAACAGACACTTCAACTTTATTTATTTGTATAGATATAGATGTAATAGATAGGGTTATTTTGCAGTAGGTTTGGTTTATCATTGAATTTGGTAAAAATAAGACAAGGACACAGGAGAGCAGCGGTGGCCCAGTGGTAGCAGCCCCGACTTACGAGCAGTAAGTCGTAGGTTCGAACTCAAGCAGGCGCATTACTTTGTGTAATTTATTTCATCACCGCTGCTCTCAAAACGGTGAAGGAAAACATCGTGAGGAAACCGGCATGTCCTAGAACTAAAAATTCGAAGACATGTGACATCTACCAACCCGCACTGGGCCCGCGTGGTGGATTACAGCCCATTCCCTCTCATAGAGAGGAGGCCTGCGTCCCAGCAGTGGGAACATTATAGGCTAATGATGATGATGATGATGAATGATAATGGTATAGTTTACTTCCACTCTGGCAGCAGTCGCTAGTACAAGCTTGTATTTTAGATCAGTTTCAACGGATAGACAGAGATTGACGGCACGGTTGGCGCAGTGGTTGAGCAATCGACTGCTGCGCTGCGTGTCGCGGGTTCGATCCCCGCACGGAACAAATATTTGTATGACCTACAGATAGTTGTTTCGGGTCTGGCTGTTTGTGTATGTGAGTTTAAATGTTTGTAAACGCACCCACGTTATAGGAGAAATTCCTAGTGTGGGGTAATGTTTAAAAAAAAAAAAAAAAAAAAAAAGTGACAAAGATATGATGCTTAGACGGTTTGGTCTTGTTGTTTTATGTACCCACACAATCGCCATCGCATCTGCTAAATTTTCCGTTATTTCTTACATATTTTACTATTAGTTCATCGCGCTCGGCTGCTTGCAGCGTATTGACGAAGTGCACGGATTAATTAAATATTGGGCGTATAGTAGTTAGAAACGAAACAGGAGGTCTACTCTCTTTCTCCGAAACGTAACTTCAGCAACGCACGAAAATTAAACGTAGTTACGTTTGTGACCGTACTCTATATAATTTGCGGACGCAGGAGGACTCCAGGTTTGGTTTACGTTCGTGCGTCCCATTTACTTTGGTACCTATCGGTTTTTGTTTTGTTTTGCACTTCTTCTTGATTTTTATTAATATGTAGTTTTATTTGTTATTATCGCACTGATATTTATTGTATATACATACCTATTCATACACATAATTCATAACACAAAGTACCTACATACCTACTAAACTGTTTTTCGTCCGTCACGTCATTATCTTGGGTCCAGTTGAAAACCAGCGTCGGGCACTAGCTGTTCGGCAGTTTGCTGAACTGGGTCTTTTTGGCGCAGCCGTGAGACACACAATATTATCTTTTTCTGTTTAGTTTTTGAAGTGAAACTTCTTATGCGACTTTCAACAAGTTCGTTTTCATGGAGGGGGAATATTTTCTATTACCCACTAAGAGATGGCGCTATTACAAGATTTGTGACTACGTAGTTCTACTAGGTACGCAAGATGGCGTGCAAACAGTCATGCATTCGACTCTTCGGTGTGACCAGCCTTCGCTCAATTTCCATGAGTAGAATAACCTCGATGAACTTATGTAATAAAAAGTGTACAACAATAAAATATTACTTAGAAGCTCAATATCATAACGAGAGTGAATGCGCGACACTCGAACGCATGAGTGTAGTATTACAAAATTTCACTTCTTCCGCGTAGAGGGACTCCACGCACTATTCTTTTTTTTTTTTTTTTGCGCACTTGTGCCTAGTACTTAAATATGTTTTCTTTCTTTCTTTGAGAGGATGAATAAAAGGTGACGAACAACATTCACAAGACAGATGCAACTGGTGCAAGTGTATGGTCAAATAAAGAACGTGGACTGGACAAAATGATCAAGGAAAGATCCTAGCCGGTGTCCGTCCGTCTTATAACGACAGGCCGTGTCGACGGCGTGTTCGTGTTCCACGCGCGCCAAAAGGAGATGTCAGCAAAGCGGAAGGGGTCCGAGAGGGCCGATGCCTGCTAGGGCTGCAGGACTGTTCAAAAGAGATACTGCGGCCCTGAAACACAAAGGGCTAAGAAGGAACGTTGATGGGTTTTAGTCAGTACAAGTCTGACACTCCCTTCCGCTCCGCCCAAAGCGGGAGGAGTCATTTGATGATTTCCTATACGACAAAAAAAAGGGGGGTTCTGTTCTCTGAGTGTATGTGCCCATGCATTTAAAGTGGTAGCTAAAACAAGGCACATCTAGAACAAAAGAGTTTACCCCCAAATCAAATCTGTGTAAAATAATATGTGTGTAAAGTATCGAGCAAACGCTATGAGGTACTAACTGTGACATATTTAGCCTTATACCTTTCACTGCCACGGCCATTAATAGCCTTCCTCCGGCTCTCGCCATGAGGCCCGTTTACATCCTCTGTTGAAGCGACTTCTATACATGCGACTTGTTGGATATGCAGGGTATGAAGATGAGACGAAAATGCCGGTTGAGTATGAAATTAATGTATTTTGAAAATTCGGTGTGTCTTGGTAGCAAAAATTAATAAATAGTGACTATATAAAAAAGTTTGATAGAACACAATAATGTTAATATACCCTACGTACGTACGAGAGCAGCCACTGTCCCAATCCAATTTAAATTTAACCTTGTACAATGAACTCAAATCTTGTAAACTCAAAGATGGCTGCTTAGTTTGTGCAAACAAAACGACTTATAATAGGCCGAAAAACGCTGGACCAAGAAGATACAAATGTAATTAATGAATGGCGTTAACAAAGCTTGCTTATCTCCGAGTTTCACGCAGGCGGTGGTCAGTGTACAAAAATATTTGAAAAAGGTTTACATTTTATGAAAACCTAACATAAAAACGTGCCTGATTTCCTGAAAAAGTATGGCAGGGGTACACCCCTGTCGTATGATACGTACATCTTTAGGGGTATGAGCAACAGGGTTTAAAGTTCTGCATCCCCTATGCAAAACTTTACACCGTGTGATCTAAGTTTTATTGATTAATACGAGAAATTAATTGTCATTCCAATCAATAATTCATATTTAAAGCTAAGAAAATGCAATGTTGTCATATTTCACGTAAACATCCATTTTGTAATTATTTTATTAACATCCATTTTGTAACTTCTCAGAGGCCGCGGGCCTGTGGACGTTGAGTAATGGGCTAGCTCACCGTCTGTCCGTCTTATTACGACAGGCCGCGTCGACGGCGCGTTCGTGTTCCATGCGCGCCTTAAGGAGATGTCAAAAAATCGGAAGGGGTCCGAGAGGGCCGATGCCTACCAGGGCTGTGGGACTGTTCGAAAGAGATACCGTGGCCCTGGAACACAAAGGGCTAAGAAGGAACATGGATGGGTTTAAGTCAGTACAAGTCTGACACTCCCTTCCGCTCCGCCCAGAGCGGGAGGAGACATTTGCTGATGTCCCATCCGAAAAAAAAAGTTTTTATCTTAATAATCGTGACTTCGCGAATTATTTTGCACGAAAAATTTAAGAAAAGGAAAAATAATTCATATTTTAGTTGATTGTTTAATATGATATCATTCATACCAGTTATGGGGTATAAAACACGTTGTAAAACTTCTGAATTTTCTATACCGTGGTAAAATCGTTAGATTTAAGAAACAAGTAAGATATGTCACTGTTCTTAATTAAGTCGAGTCCCAATGTTGACACTCTTAAATAGGGGTGCTGCCTCAATAGTGAAGTATAGCATCACGCCTAGATGAAGGGTGAGGCAGAGGTGTACGTAATCATCATCAGCCTATAATGTTCCCACTGCTGGGACGCAGGCCTCCTCTCTATGAGAGGGAGTGGGCTGTAATCAACCACGCGGGCCCAGTGCGGGTTAGTAGATATCACGTCTTCGAATTTTTAGTTCTAGGACATGCCGGTTTCCTCACGATTTTTTCCTTCACCGTTTTTGAAGGCAGCGGTGTTGAAATAAATTACACAAAGTAAAGCGCCTGCCTGGGCTCGAACCGACGGCTTACTGCTCGTAAGTCGGGGCTGCCACCAGTGGGCCACCGCTGCTCTCATTTATCAATATTTATTTTCTATTATCATAATTCTCTTGCCCTTATCCCAATTTATTTGGGGTCGGCGCAGTATGTCTTCTTCTTCCATACTTCTCTATTACTCGTCACCTCAGCAATCACCACTTTTCTGGCCATATCGTCTTTCACACAGTCCAAGTATCGTTTCTATCTTGTTATATACTAGCTGCTGTCCGCTACTTCTTTCGCGAGGAATTTCAGAAGTGTTTTTCAGGGATAAATCATACATTTAAACCTTCCTCTTGAATCATTCTATCTATTGATGAAAACCGCATCAAAATCCATTGCGCAGTTTAAAAGATCTAAGCGTACAGGCGGCGGGAAGCGACTTTGTTTTATTCTATCTAAAGATAGACATATGGAAAGTATATAGTATAGATAAGCTTACGTTAAGACTGCTATGGCGGAAAGGTTTTTACCTCAGAGCAGCCATGATAAATGGTGAGATAATAATATTATCTTTATGGTGTATGAAAAACCTCTATGGGGAACACCCTATAAATATTAATGTGTTTTTAAGGTTGCACAAGTCGACGGCTAGAACTCGTTGGCGGGCGTGGCTAATATGCATGTTATTTAGTAAAGGTTTTCATTTATTTAGATTCATTTATTTAGTATTCATTAATCATTAATTAAAATAATATAATTTCTAGTTTTTACTTAGTTATTTATATATTTACTTAGTGAAATATACGATGATTTATACCGAAAATGAACACGTGAAATTTTATAAGTTGTGTTTTGGCCGTATAGATATTATGGAAAAGCTACTGGATGTATCTACTCAAAATAATTAATTTGAACTTTTGAATAAATTATCTATTCCTGTAAGGTTTCACTTTTTTCCATTTTCATACCACATAAGTTATTTATTTACGCCCAAAGATAAGTTAAAATGAGTGTTGAAATATGGAAGTTTCGACGCTCATAACTTCCAAACCAATATTTTTTTTCCAATTCTCCTTCCATACAAGGCTAGATAATGACAAGACCAATTGATACAATCTTTAGTTTTGAACCTATACCATCAAACAGACCAGTAATCACCATACTACGTTTGTATGGAAGAATGACCGACTAGTTTAACATTAAAGGCTTTTAAACCGACTTTGTTTTATAGAGAGCAGACATTTTACATGTACGAGTCTCGTATCACTCGCACAAAACAATATACTATCGCCAAAATCTCACAAAAGACGAAATTCACTCTCTCCCTAATTTCCTAAATAAATCCAATCAATTGGTGATTTCGCCCCGTTCGCCTTATATTAATGTTTTTGCCCTCGCCCAAGATCTATCAAGACGAAATGTTACAGTAAATGTATCGGGGAAAGGGATCCAGTTTCACGCGAAAAAATCTTTCGGGTGAATGTAATGTTATGCCTGTTTTTCTTGGAGCGGTTGACAGAAGTGTTGTTTTCTAGTACAAAAGTGTTCACGGATACTTTTTTGAATCGGAAGTACAAAGCCGTACCAAAATACTTATCAATTATCGTTGCTAAAAAATAAGCCTCGGGTTGGTCTTAAAGGTAAGCAGCGCTTAGGTCGGTCTTTGAGTTTATCGAGTTTTCTCCGTGCGTCGAAAAGACGTTGGCCCCGGCTGTCATTTCTAGATCTTTGACAGTCGTTACAGGTTGTCAATGGCCCGAAAGTCTGACAACCAGTCTTACCAAGGGGTATCGTATTATCCAGTGCTAACTGGATTGTGGTCCGTTAGGCAGTCACTTCGTGTAAAATAAAAAAAAAAAACAAAAATCAAAAGTCATTTATTCAAACTAGGCTGATAATCAGCACTTTTTGAACGTCAAAATTACAAGAGACAGTCCCCCAAAACGCTCGCCCTTCGCCACTTCCTAGTGTTATAGCTGGGAAGAAGAAGTTGCGGAACAAACTCCCCAGCAACACATCTGTCTGTTAGGTTAGAAGAACCAGATTCTATACAAAAGTGTTCAAGTTTATATAAACAAGGAATCCATTATATCAAACTAATGTCACATGTCAGCTAGCATACACCAATAATAAAATAAAATATTAAAAAATATACTCAAGAATAAATAAAGCCTCCAGACATAAAGCGTGCCCGCTTACACGTGCATACAGACGAATAAAATAAAGCAAAATAAAATAAAAAATAAAGTTTAAAAAAAAATGTACGCGTGTTGTTATGTAATACCAGTAAGCTAACTTGGAGAAAGAAAGAACATAATACAATACTGCATCCAAATATAATAATAAAATACTGCATCCTATTAGACTAGAAGCTAACTATATTTGTAAAAAGTCTAGGCAGATGGTGATTCAGTTTTAGTCTATCGGATGCAAGATCATCATCATTTCAGCCGAAAGACGTCCACTGGTGGACATAGTCCTCCCCCAAGTGTCACCACATTCACTGGTTTCGTGCGACTCACATCCAGCGGATCCCCGCAACCTTCACCAGGTCATCATCCCACCTAGTGGGAGGCCTTCCAACGCATCGCCTTCCGGTTCGCGGTCACCATTCCAGAACTTTTCGGCCCCCTCGGCCATCCGTTCTGCGAGCAATGTGCCCTGCCCACTGCCACTTCAGTTTGGCAATTCTTCGGGCTACGTCGGTAACCTTGGTTCCGTTGCGGATGTCCTCATTTCTGATTTGATCACGAGGATGCAAGATGTTTTAATAAAAAATAAAAAAAACTAGGATATCGATTTTTCGGTGATACGGCTTTTTTCGCATACAAGGGCAGAGTCATATATTGGAGAAATGGCTCGAGTTTCAGGAAAAATCGTGTCCTGTTTTTCTTGAGAGGTAGGGGTATTGTATGCTCATGTTTCGTCTGTAATGTTTGAGTTCCATCTTATAGGGACCATGTTTTTGACCGCTTGAAAGAGCAGCGGTGGGCCGAGGTAACGGCCAAGATATACGAGTATAACTCGGTCGTGGGACCAGGCATATGCGTTACTTTGCTTTTAAATACAATAATAACCATATGCCAATAATATTTAGGGATAGTGTAGCTTTTCAAAAATTTAAGAAAAAATAGAATCAGATCAGTAGTTTCGAGGAGCTCGTGGCTAAATAATAACAGATAAGCTTTGCTTGCCGAGGTTGGTCCGTGGAAGGGTGACCATAAGAATTCGTGTAAGAACTCTTGCACGTTTATTCGGTGGGGCCATCGATATGCAGCCGTTTTCATACTGAGTTTCCTCCGTGCCTCGGAAAGCACGTTAAGCCGTTGGTCCCGGCTGTCGTTACGAGTATTCAGAAGCCAAAAGTCTGACATCCAGTCTTACTAAGGGGTATCGTTTGCCTAGGTTAGGTTAGGGTTGTGGAGGTCAGATAGGCAGTCGCTTCATGTAAAATCCTGGTGCTCAGCTGCATCTGGTTGGACTGGAAGCAGACCCCAAGATGGTTTGGGAAAAAGCTAGGCAGATGATGAGATGATGATCAGTAATTTCAAATATTACACCCTACATGCAAACATACAAACTGGAAACTAACACAAACATAGATGGCGAAAAGCTAGAAGGGGGTGATGTAACATAAAACAGACATTAATAAGGTCGTCCCCTAATTTCGGATGTGAAGGGTATCTTATCTTATCTAACACTTTGCACCCCATAACTACCCTTCAAGTATGTAATTAAGAATCTATTATGAGATAAATCACCCCTCCGTACTGATACTAAAAGATAGCATGAAGTATTTTGTTATTCCTGCCAGGGCTGCGGGTTGTTCGAAAGAGATACCGCGGCCCTGGAACACAAAGGGCTAAGCAGGAACATGGATGGGTTTTAGTCAGTCAAGTCTGACACTCCCTCCCGCTCCGCCCAGAGCAGGAGAAGTCATTTGATAATTTCCCATCCGCAAAAAAAAAAAAAAGTATTTTAGTATAGCTATTCCACCAATTCGCACTAAGCGTTTTCAAACGTCTTACATAATGCGCACAGCAAAGGAGTAGAACTCTCTGCCTGCGTCTGTGTTTCCGAACGCTTACAACCCTAATCTCTTCAAAGTTAGAGTGAACAGGCTTCTTCTGGGTAAGCTCGTACCATCGTCGACTTTGTCTCTGTCATCTCTGACCTAGACCAGAGTCAAGATCATACCCAATGCTCTTAACGCGGCTTCCAGTCTAACCAGACGCATCTGAATACCAGTTTTTTACATAAAGTGACTGCCTATCTGACCTCCAAAAACTAGTTAGCACTAGGTACGATACCCGTTGGTAAGGCTGGTTGTCATTTCGGGCCACTGACTACCAGCAACGACTGTCAAAGATCTACAAATCACAGCCAGGACCAGCGGCTTAACGTGTCTGCAATTATTTACCTTCGAGCCACGGTAATACGGTCCTAATCACAATTAAGCCAGCATTTGTTCACGCATTTTTCCTTTGTGTACGAATTGGCCCTTTATCATAATATTAATTCGTTTGTCAGTTTTAAACAGTCACTTAAAGAAAAACCAAAGCAAAGGCCAGACTACGACGTAGGCGCTTGACTACGGCGTAGGCGTACGCGTAGACGTTGGCGTAGGCGAAATGTGTAGACTATGGCGTAGGCGTTATTCGTAGGCTTGCTACGCGGTCGTAGCCTCAGGACGCTACAAGCTATGCGAACCTTTTTTGATTTGTTTTAGGGTCTCCGCAGCTAATTAAAAATCACGTTACTAAAATAGAATAACTTTCATGCTCCCCATTTGGCAGAATTGTTAACAATATTTATTTATTTGGAGATGTTAGGTATTTGACATTCTAATTTGATTATTGTTAACTTTTAAGCGTTTTGGTCTATTACTGTTAGCTTAAAATGTATTACTGAATAAATGAGTAAATAAACAAAACCAAAAATCCGTAAATTTCGACAATGGCGTAGCATTATCATTGATCTTGGTGTCCGAAATTCGGTCCAGGATCCACGCAGTTTGACCACTACTATATTTTCTCTATTTTAGAAATCAATAAATCCAAATCTTTTCTATGATGGTACAGTTGTCATTGCTGCTACGGCGTAGCCGTCGTAGCTGCTACGGCGTAGCTGTCGTAGCTGCTACGGCGTAGCTGTCGTAGTTGCTACGGCGTAGCTGTCAGAACCAGAATCAGAATCAGAATCATTTATTTGTTAAACATAGGTATAAACATTAAGGATCTTATAGATAGTAAAAGCTCTTGCTATGTTTTGTCGTTGTAGACATACAAATTTGAACAGAGAAAAAAAAATGAATTGAGATTACAAATAAAAAGTCAACTAAAATATAAGATTACAAATATATGTCGTAGCTATGTCGTAGCTGTCGTAGCTTTTTTAACAAATAACATCACACTTGCAGCCCGACGGGTTATATAAAAGCGTACCTTTACGAGTAATACAGTTACAGTTTACTTTTCTCCACTCATTTTAAAGTCCTGTTATTTTTTATATTAATAATTCTTCTTTCTTTCTTTGCAGATCAAACAAATTGAAGTCGTTCTGGTTCAGTATATCGGACGAGTCGCTGCCAGCGCTGGACTTCTTATCAGCTGCGCTCTTATCAGCTGAGTATGAGAGGGCGCTGGGCAGGGCACTGGCCATGCCAGAGTGCCGGCTTATACCGTTTTTTGGAGCCTTTCTTAGGGAATTAAGGTGAGTTTTTCAAAATTCACTTAAGATAACTTTTAATAGCTAAACAATAACAGCCGCACGGATCGATGTTTAAGGTTAAGCCGTGCTTGCCGAGGTTGGTCCGTGAACGGGTGACCATAATTACATACCGAGTTTCCTCCGTGCCTGTGAAAGCACGTTAAGCCGTTGGTCCCGGCTGTCATTTGTAGATCTTTGACAGTCGTTACGAATAGTCAGAAGCCAGAAGTCTGACATCCAGTCTTACCAAGGGGTATCGTATTACCCAGTTACTGGGATGTGGAAGTCAGATAGGCAGTCCCTTTATGTAAAATACTGGTGCTCAGCTGCTGCCGGTTAGACTGGAAGCCGACCCCAACATAGCTGTAAAAAGGCTAGGCAGGTGCTTATCTCAGTTGTAGCTCAGTGCCAGGAATTGTGCCCAATTGATGGCAATAGGAGGGCGGCGGTGGCCCAGTGGTGGCAGCCCCGACTTACGAGCAGTAAGCCGGGGGTTCGAACCCAGACAGGCGCATTACTTTGTGTAATTTATTTCATCACCGCTGCTCTCAAAAACGGTGAAGGAAAACATCGTGAGGAAACCGTCATGTCCTAGAACCAAAAATTCGAAGACATGTGACATCTACCAACCCGCACTGGGCCCGCGTGGTGGATTACAGCCCACTCCCTCTCATAGGAGAGGAGGCCTGTGTCCCAGCAGTGGGAACATTATAGGCTAATGATGATGATGGCAATAGGCTCACCCCCTATTACATAGGACTTAAACGTGCCGATACAAATTGCTACTCAGACATTCTGAAAGAAAAACAAAATAAAGTTCCCACGCAAAGTAATCCCAACTCCGCTGCGCACTGGACCAAAGAAAGTATATTATAACATTTATTAATAAAACCAATAAATATTAATACAATATCCAATAATCCTTATATTAATATTATTTCGAAAAACACAACGTATTTTTGCGGTCAGAGCAATATTATCAGAAATGATTGAAGCACCATTTTATTTCTGAAAAACAGAAAGCATTTACGAATTACAGATTAAATATCTGAATAGAGAGGATGATACCTCGGATTGAAAAATGAAAATGTTGTGCCGAAAGTTTTGTGTACGAATGTGGATGGCATTAAGAGAAGAGAAAATAAATAGTGCGTGGAGTCCCTCCGCGCGGAAGAAGTGAAACTTCATAATACTACACGTATGCGTTCGAGTGCCACGCATTCTCTCTCGTTATTTTATTGAGCAACTAAATAATATTTTGTTGTTTTCTTGTTGTATTATTTTTATTACATAATTAATACATAACTTTATCAAGGTTATTCTACTCATGGAAATTGAGCGAAGGATGGTCACACCGAAGAGTCGAATGCATGACTGTTTGCACGCCATCTTGCGTACCTAGTAGAACTACGTAGTCACAAATCTTGTAATACGGCCATCTCTTAGTGAGTTTTAGAAAATATTCCCCCTGGTATGGTAGCGTTAAACTTGTTGGAAGTCGCATAAGAAGTTACACTTAAAAAAATATATCACGCCTCTACTCCCCAAAGGGTTAGGCTGATATCTACAGTACACCCATATTTCGCCAGTTATGTTTGGGTCCCATGTAATGGGTGCGATCTTATTCCCATCAAACAGGCACAAATCCAGACTTGGTTGCTGATGAGATATGTTAGATGAGAAACCCCAATAAAAGTTTGTCTAACATGTTGGGTAACTAGATAATTAAAAACCAAGAATTTGTAACACATTTTGATTTAAAAGAGTGTCCATGGAGTTTCTTGCCCATTCTTCTCCATAGAGATCTACGCTTTGGAATGGGCAACTACGGTACTTTCACAAGTTATTATGCCTTGTGACTGGGACTGTAGCTTCGCGTTTTTTTTTTTTTGTATTTTGACTTCCAAAAGTGCCTGTAATGGTCTAATTGAAATAAAAGCTTTGAGTTTTTTTTTTTTAAACTTAAATACCAACAAATTATAAAAGGGCGTCAAAAAACTACTCCTCAACGCTGTCAGCTGATAACATGCCCAAGAGACTGGCAGCACTGCCACGTTTGTATGGCAATACTTCACCTCTGGCCAAGGTAAAACCCAGCCCTTGGGTCACGGGAAGCGTCAACTAGGCGTTTGGAAATTTGGCACAATGAACACATGCTCAATCGAGGTGGCTTGCGACTCTTAAACTTCTTTGTTTTTAGAGCAGTGGTGATATAACTTGCATAAAGTATATTTCTAACTGGATTTAAACCCATGACACATACTAGGAAGAGAGGATTACCACTGAGCTTGTGTCAAACCTGAGCAGCGGTGGCCCAGTGGTAGCAGCACCGACTTACGAGCGGTAAGCCGCGGGTTCGAACCAAGGCAGGCGCATTATTTTGTGAAATTTATTTGATCACCGCTGCTCTCAAAAACGGTGAAGGAAAACATCGTGAGGGAACGGGCATGTCCTAGAACAAAAAATTCGAAGACATGTGACATCTACCAACCCGCACTGGGCCAGCGTGGTGGATCACAGCCAACTCCCTCTCATAGAGAGGAGGCCTGTGTCCCAGCAGAGGGAACATTATAGGCTGTTGATGATGATGTGGTATACCAAATATTCGAAGACGTGTGACAAACGCAAACCTCCAGAAGGCCTGTGTGGTTGATTAACGCCCACTGTCTTTGGGATATTTCCCAAAACCGAAAAATACCTTACCAATATTGTATCAGGAATTTAAAACTAATTGTAGGCTATAGTTACGTAAATTAATCTTCACACACCTATTATGAAACTTGTTTTTTTTATAAATTGCGTTTCTGAGCATGAAGAAAAAAACAAAACATATTTATTTGGCACATTGCCACTTGTGTACAAAACAAAAAAAAAAATAAACTAAACAGAAAAAGATAATATTATGTGTCTCACGGCTGCGCCAAAGAGCAGTGGTTTTTACTTAAATATTACCGTATTTTCTTTATAAAATATTTAAATAAATAAAGGACCATGAGAAATTTTGGACCAATTACTCAACAGTGATAAAACCTATCCCATATGCAAGCTTTTAGGGTATTATTAATTTCTTATTACGGCAGCTACATCGAATTCGAGCGCGAACATGGTGTTTTGGAACGTTTTCCATACTGACAAAGCATCAAAATTCATAGTGTCGAAACTGTAAACAAAACATTTTTTACTATAAATAACATTTGAAACGGGATATTTACCATGTTTACTATTTATTCTGTCAAAGTTGAAACACAAAAAAAAAAATTTTTTTCACAGACTTTTCTAATATGTTAATATCGGCTCTTAACCAAGGAACTAGCATGGATTTTGAACTAGAGAAAATATGTTACAAAGGAATTCACTTTTACCAAAGGGTATTTATGGTAATGACGACAAAAAGCGATAATTATCTGTGATGGGACGTACATCTTTATTGAAAAAAACAGTATTTTTTTCTTTCAGAGGCTATCAAATAGCCATCATAAGTTCCAAAACCTTTTAAAACCATTTTTAATAGTTAGTAGTGACGGTTACATTATAGATGTTCTTGGTCCGTACCCAGCTACAACAAGTGATGCAACAATAATGGCCAAATTGTGTGAGGATGAAAATCACGCTTTTCATTGGTTTTTTGAACCAAATGATGTTTTTATATTAGATAGAGGTTTCAGGGACTGTATTATAGATTTAGAATCACTGGGATATGAAGCACATTTTCCTCCTACAAAGGATGGAAATGAAAGTCAGTTGACGACAGAGCAGGCTAATACATCTAGATTAGTAACAGCAATTCGCTGGCTGGTGGAAGCAGTCAATGGCAAGTTAAGAATAGATTCAAATTGCTTCGCCATGATAATTTTAATAGAGCGTTGCCACATATTATTATGTTTACGGATTTTAGAATTGCAGCTGTGCTAATTAACGCGTTTTATAGAGTAGCCGTAAATAATAGATTTGCTGGAGACATTTCGCGCATTATAAATGCTAAGATCAACATCCCGAATCTTTTATTTGACCATGTGACATTAAAAAATCTTAACAGACAACTTGTTGCGTTTGAAAGGATAGATGCTCGTCTTCCTCAGTTGCAAGACCTATAACGGTATTAACGGATGATGATTAAGTACTTCTGTTCCTTGGTTCTTATCAGTTGAAACTTGCACGTACATACACTAGCGATTCCCAGCAATAATTTTTGCGTAAAGTTACTTAGTTTCATGTACAGAATGCTTGGTTGACGGCTTCGTGATGAGGTGATTTACACGGTGTATACCTATATATGTTATAAATAAAATTGAAGTGCCTGTTTGTAATATTAAAATAACCATATACTGAATATATATACTGTTTATATATAGGTACCAAAATATTTTTTTTAAATATTTTGGTCTGCCTGTCTGTTTGTTCCGGCAAATCTCTGGAACGGCTGGACCGATTTTGACAAAACATTCACTGGCAGATAGCTGATGTAATAAGGAGTAACTTGGGCTACTTCTGTTTTAGAAAAATCTAAAATGATTATAAAACTAAATAACTTTTTTGTTAAATTCCACGCGGACGAAGTCGCGGGCACAGCTAGTTCAAAATAAAACGTTAATCAATACACGTATAAACATGTTGTTTTATTTTTGTTTATATTAATATGTTCAGTTCCTCGCTAGAAGCTACCAATAATTATATTTTTTGATGTTCGAAATCACCTTGTTGGCGCTCGATTTCGGGTTGGCTCCCATAGTAACAGTTAAATAATACCCCAAAATCTTTCTTTTGGAGTAGGTTTCATTAATGTTGAGGATTTGGTCCAGTCTCCATACAAATTGCCCATGGTCCTTTTATATTTTACTTTTAAATTTTTCTCAGCAAGTGGTATTATCCAACTCTATAAAAATACCAATCATCTCTATATTTTCGCTTCATCAGTTGACTCTACACGTTGTTTTTAATTACGCGAGTACCCGAAACGATCTCTACGTATACTGTTCTCTACATGTACTTGAAAAATAGTTGTTATTCAGAACTCTACTTATTGGTTTTAAAGGATTGCTTAACTGTTCGTTTTAATTGGTTTACATAGACTTGGGTTTAAATGGATAGGTAGAAAGTAGACATCATCTGCCTGCCTTTTCCCAAACTATCTTGGGGTCGGATTCCAGTCTAACCGGATGCAACAGAGTACCAGTATTTTACATGAAGCGACTGCCTATCTGACCTCCACAACCCAGTAACTGGGTAATACGATACCCCTTGGTAAGACTGTATGTTATACTTTCGGCTTCTGACTACTCGTAACGACTGTCAAAGATCTACAAATGACAGCCGGGATCAACGGCTTAACGTGCTTTCCGAGGCACGGAGGTAACTCGGTATTTAATTATGGACACCCATCCACGGACCAACCTCGGCAAGCACGGCTTTACCTTAAAGATCGACCCGTGCGGCTGTTATTATTTAGCCACATAAAGTATTACTTTACTGTTGGTTTCAATTGGATTACATGGACGTGGGTTTAAAAAGATGGATAGAAAGACATATTGGTCCTAATTAATTACATGGACGTAGACACATTGAAATGGATGGAAAATATGTATTCCTAATCTGTCGACACAGCTGAGCATGAGGTCTTGGGTTTGATTCCCGCGTCGAGCAAAGTGTTATTGGGGTTATTCATTAGGGATTTCTCAGTAGCAGCCACGGGGTCTGGATTTGAGTTCGTTTGATGGCAGTAGGATCACCACTTTTTAAATGAGACTCAAACATAACTGCTTAACTCTTCGCGGGTAACAGGCGTGATGTTAAGAGCGTTTATGCCTTACGGCATTTCATAAAAACTTTCAAGTGCTTATTTTACGTAATGACTGAACCGATTATAATGAAACTTCATACGCTTATGCAAGATACATAGGTCTAAAAAAAGGATTGTGTGGTTTTATTAGTTTAGTTTAGAAAAATTCTTTATTAACATGAAAATATACATAGCTGTAGAACTTATAAATAAAGCAACAGTAACACTAATAATTAATAAACACTTTTACAGGCTAGTAGCGCCTTTATAAGTATATAATAATAATGGTTACAAACTTATCACAACATGAGACATTTATTAATTAAAGTTTTACAATTATCATATGAAATTATTGTGATAATTTCATTTATAGAATGAGGGGGTAGCTGTAAATACTTAACTACGCGCTCAGCGTAAGTGCGACCGGTGCAAGCGGTAGCTCAGGTGATCGCGCGTGGCCACTAGCGGCGCACGAGCTACCGCGCCTCCCGCGCGCTCACCTGTGTACGGTGAGCGCGGGGAAGCGCGGGCGCATCGTACGGGCCTAGCTACGACGCGTTATCAGTATTGTGCGCAAACAACACGTAGTGATGGGTGTCATGCGTTCGAGTGCCACGCATTCACTCTCGTTATTTTATTGAGCTTCTAAATAATATTTTAATGTTGAACTCTTTTTATTACATAAGTTTATCGAGGTTATTCTACTCATGGAAATTGAGCGAAGGCTGGTCACACCGAAGAGTCGAATGCATGACTATTTGCACGCCATCTTGCGTACCTAGTAGAACTACGAAGTCACAAATCTTGTAATAGCGCCATCTCTTAGTGGGTAATAGAAAATATTCCCCCTCCATGAAAACGTTAAACTTGTTGGAAGTCGCATAAGAAGTTTCACTTCAAAAAGATAATTGGAAATTTCTGTTTCTATAGATAATTTGTAATCGGTCTAATTTAGCTGTAGAACTATTTTTCGAAAATGTTTATTAGTAACTTTTTAGACCTATGTATCTTGCTTATCTGTATGAAGTTTCATTAAAATCGGTTCAGTCATTTCGGAAAATAAGTACTAGAAAGTTTGCATGTCTTAAGGTGTAAAGGCTCTTAAGTTATTAACATAATGTCTACAACAGCAACCTCAAAAGTCTTATTTCTAAGGATTTTCAACCTTATAATCTAACCGCTGAAAGCACATAATTGCAACCACAATACGGGGTAACCACATGTTCACACGATGAAATATCAAATACACAAGAACTCGCATTAAACAGACTTTTCCTACAATGACAGGCCAGGTTATACTGGATGTGTGTGTTCTATGGTACGTTACTTCTATAATAATTGTGATGGACCGCAGCTTGTGGTCTTAGTCAGAGACATTGATTGTGATTAAGATTTGTGAATAGGTACACCTTTTATTATTAAATAATGCTGTCTTGTATCGATTAGAATGTTGGGCCACAAAAGGGATGAATGAAAAGCCTTTGCATGTGGCTTAGATGATAATGCTAAAGGGGGATGTGTGGTGTTACGTGAAATAAGATTTTTTGACTTTCAAAAGTGTGAACTGTGTGTCTGTAATAGTGTAATTGATATAAATGATTTGAGTTTGAGTTTGAAGAAATGAGTACATAGGAGTCTTTATAAAAACATAAAGTCAAAAACATCAATAATTTAACCAATTATTTCTCTTATTTATTTCTTCACAAATTCATTACATTTTTAAATATTCCATAAAAAAAAATCAATATAAAAACATTTAAAAAAAAATAGTAGCCCACCGGCATCGGGAACAGAGTCCGGTCTAACAGTGGTCAGGGCTCTTGAGAGAAAAACCGCCTAGCAATACGCGCCGTGTCTAGAAGTACTGCTCTCTGAATCAGTCTCTCATCATTGCTCTCTGAAGCCCTTTATCCAGCTACCAAGCGAAAGACTCCTCAGATGTTGGTCTGAGCTTTTGGCTATTGCCATTTCCGACACGACTATCGGCACAATGACTGCTGTACTCACGTCCCACATGTCGACAACCTCGCGAGCTATCTAGATATTTGAATTGCCTCTGCCTTCATGGATAATTATTAACTTATCTTTATTACAAAATCTATAAAAAAAAATTACACGCAAAACGTAAGTAAACATGGGAATTAATATAGTCACATCAATCAAACTGGTTAATAAAACAGGAAACTTATCAAATAAAAAAAAACAATTAAAATTTGTTTTTCTTCTAAAATTGCCTAAGTTCGCACTCATTGTCGTTTTTGTCACGATTAAACTCAGATGTAGGGTATTTTGAGAACAAAAGAAGTAAATACTCTTAAGTTGATTTTAATAATACTTGATAGTAACTAACCTGTCTACATACATTGTTTAATAATCAATCAATCAAAATATCTTATTGGAACGAAGTTCCTTATCGCGCGTTGTGAAAGGGGGCTAGACGGAAAAAATTCTTACGAAAAGTTGTCACGACACTTTTTGCTATAGTAAGCTATTGTAAGCTTTATGTCTTTAAAATAAGTTGAAATTTCCTTAAATTACGTACAATTGGGGTGTGTATGTGAGTAAGGATAGATATGATTTTTATTATTTTGAGTGACCGAACTACAAAGTACAAATTCGGTTGTGCAGTTAAGTAAGACGTATTGCTTCGAATTATTAATCAAGGATTAATCTTCCTTAAATTAAATATTTTATTTTTCGCACACTAACTTAAATCTAAAATGTATTGATATTATGTACGTGAAAGGAACTTCGTTCCATGCGGGTGTCCCTTGACACCTCTCAAGTTTTTTACATAGGCCTATATGGGCACGTTTAGAACGTCTACAAAAAGTGCTCGGTTCGGGTTGGTCGTCTCCTATGGAGAAGAACCGGCAAGAAACTCCATGGTTACTCTTTTAAAATCATTTGGTTTTACAATATTTCATATTTAGTCCTAGGAACTCATGCTCAGCATAGATGTGAATGTAATATGACTTTCTCTTTCTTCCTCAGAGAAATCCTGGCAGCCTCTCCGTCGCTAACTGGCAGTCACTCAGTGGGAGCCACGCCGACACACAGAAGAGACTTCAAAAGTGACTCTCTCAAAGATGACAGGTGAGGAATAAACAGATCTAATTTAAGGGCTTAAGAGTCGTGAAATCAGGTTTTTCATCTCGATATTCTGAAAAAGTTACAAGGTCAACATAAAAAAATATCACTCATAAGTGGGATTCATGTTTATTATTATGTCTTGTCAGAATTTTATTTTATTAGCTACATCCTAACTAATATTATAAATGCGAAAGTAAGTTTGTTTGTTACGCTTTCACGCAAAAACTACTCAACTGATCATCATGAAACTTTGTACACATATTCTTGGAGGTATTAGAAGTAACATAGGCTATATATCATCACGCTACGACCAATAGGAGCGGGGCAGCAATGAAAAATGTTGCGAAAACGGGGAAAATGTGACGCAGACGAAGTTGCACGGGACAGCTAGTTTTGAAAAAAAATGTGTCTGTCGGTTCTGCTCATGTTTTACTATTCTTTGGAAAATGTCAGTTGACGCATTGATTTTGGTCGATATACGGCGCTTGTGTTTAATATTTCTCGTTTGCTCAAGGTCATTGGCGTGTATGTTAGGGCCTTAATTAGGAATAGACACGATTTTGAAGAAGTAAACAGCGCTCTATCAAAAGTCACGGATTGGTTCACAACAAATAACCTTGTTCTTAATGCCAAGAAAACTAAAAGTATTAAATTCGCCTTACCTAATGTTAAAAATCTAGGTCCCAACATTATTCTCGGCAATGACGAGCTTAAAACGGTTGACTCAGCTGTGTTTCTGGGTATAACAATAGATTCAAAATTACAATGGGGTCCTCACATATCAAGCCTAGCGGGGAGACTTAGTTCGGCCGCATACGCCGTCAGAAAAGTTAGACAATATACTGACGTTGATACAGCACGGTTAGTTTATTTTAGTTACTTTCACAGTGTTATGACCTATGGTATTCTGCTGTGGGGCAAAGCCGCTGATATCCAAAATATATTCGTTCTTCAAAAACGAGCGGTTCGTGCAATTTACCAGCTGGGTGCACGAGTATCTCTGAGAGATTTTTTTAAAGAGATTGGTATTCTCACGGTGGCTTCACAATTTATTTTAGCTAACATTTTATATATTAGACAAAATATCAATTTGTACTGTAAAAACAGTGATATTCACAACATAAACACTCGAAATAAGCATAAACTACGTGCTCCCTTTCACCGGCTTCATAAGGTTCATAATTCATTCGTAGGGCTTGGTATAACATTTTACAACAAGCTACCATCTTCCTTTTTAGACTTGCCATTTAATGTGTTTAAAGCTAAAGTGAAATCTAACCTTTGTTCAAAAGCCTACTATTCCATTAACGACTACTTAAACGATAAGAATAGTTGGTCGCTGGGTTGAACTCAAGACAATGTTTATGTTCTTTCTTTCTCTAATTAGCTTATGGTATTATATAACTTCACGCGTAGTTTTTTTTTTTTACTTTATATTTTATTTAATTTTTTTTTTATTTTATTTTACTTTATCTTTATTATTATTTATCTTTATTTTTATTTTATTCGTCTGTATGCACGTGTAAGCGGGCACGCCCTTTATGTCTGGAGGCTTTATTTATTCTTGAGTATATTTTTTAATATTTTTTTTTATTATTGGTGTGTGCTAGCTGACATGTGACATTAATTTGATATAATGGATTCCTTGTTTATATAAACTTGAACACTTTTGTATAGAATCTGGTTCTTCTAACCTAACAGACAGATGTGTTGCTGGGGAGTTTGTTCCGCCACTTCTTCTTCCCAGCTAAAACACTAGGAAGTGGCGAAGGGCGGGCGTTTTGGGGGACTGTCTCTTGTTATTTTGACGTTCAAAAAGTGCTGATTATCAGCCTAGTTTGAATAAATGACTTTTGATTTTGATTTTGATTAAGACTAAATTAAAGAGTTAGAATTTATTCTTATCATACGACACTTCTCTCAAAGGTAAGCAATCATCAGCCATATTTTCCAATAGTTTAAACTGGCCACAGAAATTATAAATTAATATAGAAGCAAAATATAAAACGAATATTGTAAATTATGCGACAGCTGCACCTTGTATACGTAACGCACACTTACCATAATAAAATAAAATACGCACACTCACTATATACAAGGTGTAAATCACCTCATCACGAAGCCGTCAACCAAGCATTCTGTACATGAAACTAAGTAACTTTACGCAAAAATTATTGCTGGGAAACTACTTTTTTTTGGGGGTTGTAAAATCATGTTTTGTGGTAGAACTCAATGTTACTCCCTCAAAACATTGTGCTGATGGACGGATTGAATAGTACGGGGGTCGTGGAGGTGTTTAAAGTAAAAATCTTACATTAAAAACTTGTATTTAAAAAAAATACTTGTCAAAAAGTTGGAACTTTGTCCCCTAATATCTCCGTAACTAGAAGGTTCCAGGTATGGTGTAGAACAAAAAAAAATATCGCAATGACAAGGAGAGTCAGTGCCTTTCGGCTTCGTTAAGAGGTGTTTTACACCCTTTATATTAAAATAAAATATTAAAATTTACGAAAAAAAAACGACTTAAAAAAAATACGGTTTAGACTGACGTCACGGTAATTTGACAAAAAAAATTATTAGCCCGCCATCCATCTTTAGGAGTCCGATATTGAATTTAGAAAGACAAGACTTAGCAAACCATGTATTTTCATCCAAACTAAGCATGTATGAAAAAGAAGCTCTTCAATCGAATACCAGCAAGTGGGTTAAATTTAACTTGTAACATTTTTTTTTATAATAGTTACTTGAAGCTAATTAAAAAGTGTAAAAATCCCTTTCATTTTAAAGGAGACTAGCTGTCCAGCGCAACTTCGTCTGCGTCACATTTTCTGCGTTTTTGCAACATTTTTCATTGCTGCTACGCTCCTATTGGTCGTAGCGTGATATATAGCCTTCCTTGATAAATGCGCTATCTAACACTGAAAGAATGTTTTCAAATCAGACCAGTGGTTCCTGAGATTAGCGCGTTCAAGCAAATAAACAAACTCTTCAGCTTTATTATTTTAGTACTTGATTTATTATCAAACTTAGAACGTTGAAAATATTCGTCTAATCAAGGATGCAAATAGCATTATGTACATTGTATTTACCATAGTTTCACTACAGATATCTATACTCTATACATACATACATACATACTACAAATAAATGAAATTGAAGACAGTGTCTGTCGGTTTGTCTGTCTATCTGTCTAATCTCTGGAACGGCTGGACCGATTTTGACGAGACTTTCACTGGCAGATAGCTGATGCAATAAAAAGTAACTTAGGCTACTTCTATTTTAGAAAAAATCGAATACCACGTGGACGAAGTCGCGGGCACAGCTAGTTTTAAATAATACTAGCGTAATTTTACAGTTTTAGAAGATCAATTCGATGAGTCATCCTCTTTTTTTCAGAAGAGAACGCAACTACAACACATTTTCCACAAGTCACACATCTTCGATAATCTTCCCTCTCTTTTCTCAGAGGATCATTAAAGCGAGACACAAGAAGAGAAAGCGGTAAACGAATGGACCAGAGTACAACCACTAGCCCCTTAAGAGACAGTTGTAAACGAGACTCCAGGCTGACAGACTCAAATAAACAAGTGGTAAGTTACATAAGTTGAGCAGCGGTGGCCTAGTGGTGGCAGCCCCGACTTACGAGCAGTAAGCTGTGGGTTCGAACCGAGGCAGGCGCATTACTTTGTGTAATTTATTTCATCACCGTTGCTCTCAAAAACGGTGAGGGAAAACATCTTGAGGAAACCGACATGTCCTAGAACTAAAAATTCGAAGACATGTGACATCTACCAACCCGCACTGGGCCCGCGTGGTGGATTACAGCCCACTCCCTCTCATAGAGAGGAGGCCTGCGTCCCAGCAGTGGGAACATTATAGGCTGATGATGAAAGTTATATAAATTGTAAACGGAGCCTTCACGAAGGCCTCAGTCAAGCATTATGTACATCAAACAAATAAACTGTACGCAAAAAGTATTGTTTGGAAACAAAACTTTTTTTTGGGTGAAATATTACGGTTTACTGTAAGACTCAATGTAAGCAATCAAAACAGTGTGCTGATGGATGCATTGAATATACACCGTGTAAATCACCTCATCACGAAGCCGTCAACCAAGCATTCTGTACATGAAACTAAGTAACTTTACGCAAAAAATATTGCTGGGAAACGACTTTTTTTTGGGGGGTGTAAAATCATGTTTTGTGATAGAACTCAATGTAACGCACTCAAAACATTGTGCTGATGGACGGATTGAATAGTACGGAGGTCGTGGAGGTGTTTAAAGTAAAAATCTTACATTAAAAACATGTATTTAAAAAAATACTTGTCAAAAAGTTGGAACTTTGACCCCTAATATCTCCGTAACTAGAAGGTTCCCAGGTATGGTGTAGAACAAAAAAATGATCGCAATGACAGGGAGAACCAGTGCCTTTCGGCTTCGTTAAGAGGTGTTTTACACCCTTTATACAGGGGTCATGGTGTTATTTATAGCAACGTTATAATATTGAAAACTAAAACTATTCCTAATCCAAAAATGTTTCTACTCAGTAAAATAATATTTAGAGTCTAGCTTAAAATAACGATTTTCTCTCATGTACAAAAGTGGCGATATGTCCTATAAAAAAAAAATAGTCTCTCCTATTTACATTCATTTACAATCATAATTATAATTTGTACTAACTAAAACGGATGACATTAATATTGCTGTATAATTGTAATTCATAACTATTGACATTTAATTTTGACATAAATAAAATTACTAATTTGCACTAATTTAAAGGAAATAATTAAGTAAAAATAATATTTAATGCATGCTGATTTAGGACGATAAGGGCTGGCGAATGATAATTGCAATGCTTTTAAAAGGCTGCTAAGTCTTAGTACCAACATAAAACAACACCAACATTGTAAACCTTTTTTTTTTTTTTGCGGATGGGAAATCATCAAATGCCTCCTCCCGCTCTGGGCTGAGCGGGAGGGAGTGTCAGACTTGTACTGACTAAAACCCATCCATGTTCCTTCTTAGCCCTTTGTGTTCCAGGGCCACGGTATCTCTTAACACATAACAACATTATACACCTTTAGTTTGCAATAAAATAATACCTTTGACTTTGAACTTGTACCTAATTTAACAAAACCTTTTGAAAAGTTTGACCTTGGCACCTTGACCTTGATCTCCGTAACTAGAAGGTATAATCCAAAACAAAAAAGAATTATGGCAATGACGGGGCGAACAAGTGCTTTTTCGGCTTCATTAAGGATGTTTTTACACTGATTATATCTTGAATTCTCAGCAAGCATTATTGTTCTATCAGCAAGTCGAGCAGAGAGTTAGCAGGATTGTAGCCTTAGGGGCACTACGGCGCGAGGAGTTAGATTTATTTTTTTCTCAGAATTTCTCGGTTTCTTTACTCCATCTCATAGTTTTCTACTAGAGCAACAGCTTCTTTCCAGAAAAGATTTATATCTGAGCTACCATTTTTGTAATAAAGAGCGTTTTGTAAAAAACAGAAAAAGATTAAAAAGCTCCTAACTCTGAAACGGTGCGTCGTAGGGCCAAGTTTCTCGGAATCCAAATGGTTTCTATAGTCAAGTCTAATATTAAACTGCAGGTTTTTTTTTTCAAATAGGGAATAATCCATTTTTTTTTTATTTGTCCGTCGGGTAGTTTATTGAAAAGTATTGGACACGTATTTTTTCTTTTTTCACGTTGTTATAAAATTACGGAGATATATTGAGTTGAAATGGCGCATGACGTCACATGTAGGTAAGTTTTATACCTACTTGTGACGTAGTAAGCCCCCACTCTCCATCTTTAATGAGTTCTAACAAAGTCATTTTTTGATATTTTGATAAAACAAAAAATACGTGTCTAATATTTTTGTATTACCTGTCTGACGGACAAAATAGAATGTCGTTTTCTTTACCCAGTCCGATCCCCTATTGTGGAAAAAAAAATTTTTTTTGAGTACCGACATACTGGCAAAAAAGGTTATAAACAAAAAAAAAAGGTGTTTTTTTTGCTGCTCATAGTGCCCCTAAGCGTATACACTCAACTGCTAAAATTCCGCACCTAAAACGACCCACTGTCCGTCAGCTGTTTTGCACGCGTTACTTCTTATTCATATTAAATCTAATCCCTAAAGCACAGCACATACGGCCCAACGCAACTGTAACTAAACCCTTTTGAAATTATTACTTTAAGAGCGTTTACGCCTTACGACATTTCATACAAACTTTCAAGTCGTTATTTTCCGAAATGACTGAACTGATTTTGATGAAACTTCGTACACATAAGCAGGATACACAGATCTAAAAATTTACTAAAAAACATTTAAACATAATAGTGTTACAGTTTAATTAGACCAAATTTAAATTTTCTATAGAAACAGAAAATTCCAATTATCTCTTGTTTTAAAACACATTTTGAAAATATTTTTTAGTAACTTTTTAGACCTATGTATCCTGCTTATGCGTATAAAGTTTCATTTAAATCGGTTCAGTCATTTCGGAAAAAAACTACTTGAAAGTTTGTATGAAAAGCGGTAAGGAATAAACGCTCTTAATACAAACCGGTTTCAAAATGGTCGCGTCATTTGCGGTCTCTCAAAGTAGTCATGGCATAAACTCAAATAAAACTCAAAAAGTTGCAGTTTAAACTCAAATCAAACTCAAGAAGATGCAGTTTCATTGCATTTGCGTCGCGCTGTATGTGCTGGGCCTTATTCAGGCAATCCTACTCTCTCCTCACCAGCAAAATTTTCTGAAACCATTTTTAATCTATCTCTAATTCCAGTACATAGCTTCATTCGACGAGGAAGGTGAGCAAGCTCCTGGCTGGCGTCGCGTCGGGCCTGAAGGTCTGATAAACCTGGAGAAGGTGTACCGTACACAGGCAGTCATGGACCATATAGCAAGTTTCCACCAGCACCACTATGCATTGGCAAGAAGCAACGCACCTGTGTTCGGGGACTTCTTGAGGTGATATTTTTGTGTCTTTTTTAGGATTTCGTACCCAAAGAGTCAAACGGGAAACTATTACTGAGACTTCGCTGTCCGTCCGTCTGTCACTAGGCTGTATCTCATGAACCGTGATAGTTAGCGAGTTGAAATTTCTATAGATTATGTATTTCTGTTGCCGCTATAACAACAAATACTAAAAACAGTTTTTTTTTTCTTAAGGGGACTCCCATACAAAATAGTGTTTTTTTTGCTCGTTTTTATAATTATTGGTACGGAACCCTTCGTGCGCAATTCCGACTCGCACTTGGCTGTTTTTGCAGTTTAACTCCGGACCGAAAAGAGGGAATTTTCGAAGTGTGTATCTGTGGATCAGTGTCTGCGTGTCTGTTTGTGGCATCATAGCTCCTGAACGGATGACCGCGTTGTTTATCACTTTCTGAGCGTATGTCATCTCGATGATCAGATGGTTTGGTCATGTTGAGATTTTGAGTGAAAGGCGACTAACAAAAGGTATTTTCAAGGCAGATGTGAGTGGCAAAGCCAAATAAACTTGGATCAGAGCAAGAGAATTATGATAACAATCATCATCTGCCTACCCTTTTCCCAAACTATCTTGGGGTCGGCTTCCAGTCTTACCGGATGCAGCTGAATACCAGTATTTTACATGAAGCGACTGCCTATCTGACCTCTACAACCCAGTAACTGGGTAATACGATACCCCTAGGTAAGTCTGGATGTCAGACTTTTGGCTTCTAACTACTCAAAGATCTATAAAATGACAGCCGGGACCAATGGCTTAACGTGCTTTCCAAAGCACGGAGGATACTCGGTATGTAATTATGGTCACCCATCCATGGATCAACCTCGGAAAGCCTAACTAGAAGCACATCACTGACCTTATTGGTGAAATAAGTTTTTAAACTTACGTGGCCACTAACACTAGCAAAAACATTTGTAACGGGATATTTACCAAATGAAACCCCGGGATATTTACCATATAGGGAACTCTAAACAAATAATGCACATGGTAAATATCCCGTTACAACAGGCTTCTTCTGGGTAAGCTCGTGCCATCGTCGACTTTGTCTCTGTCATCTCTGACCTAGACTAGACTCAAGAGCAAACACATCGCAAATAAAAAAAAGAATCTTTTGCTGGATCTCTGCATCTATAAAAACAAAAAAATAAATACACAAAATTGACTTCATAACTAAATTAACTTCAGGAGAGCAGCGGTGGCCCAGTGGTAGCAGCCCCGACTTACGAGCAGTAAGTCGTAGGTTCGAACCCAGGCAGGCGCATTACTTTGTGTCATTTATTTCATCACCGCTGCTCTCAAAACGGTGAAGGATAACATCGCGAGGAAACCGGCATGTCCTAGAACTAAAAATTCGAAGACATGTGACATCTACCAACCCGCACTGGGCCCGCGTGGTGGATTACAGCCCATTCCCTCTCATAGAGAGGAGGCCTGCGTCCCAGCAGTGGGAACAATATAGGCTGATGATGATGAACTTCATAATTACTTCAAAACCTAATCACAGCTTTCTCCCGCAGAGCAGCAATGTTAACATGTGAGGAACCGGTCTTCTCACATTCGACCTCGAAAGTCAACGGGGAGTTCGAGAACGAGGCTCTTTACGAGCTCGAAGGCACGGGGTACTGTCCTGTGCAGCCGTTACCGCATGATCATGGGGTGACGATGTTTCCTTTAGCCCCGCAAAATGGGGAGAGGATGGACCGACATATTTTACAGGTATGCATAATTAGAACGTAAGTCTAATTAATTTTAACCGTGGCCCTGCAACACAAAGGGCTAAGAAGAAACATGAATAGGTTTTAGTACGTACAAGTCTGACACTCCCTTCCGGGAGGAGTCATTTGATGATTTCTCATACGAAAAAAAAAAAAACTATTTAAATTTAAAAAAAAGTAACGATATTGAAAGTTTTAAACATATTTATTTATTTATTTCTTCAATAAATTTACATTTGTGTCGAAAATACACGAATTGGTTTTTACAATAAAAGTAACACAAAAATTAAAAAAGAAACATTGTAAAGCCAGGAAAACAATCACTACATTCCACATTGGTCACAACATTATTAGTCTTAATATTAATTATAAAAATTATCATTAACATATGAAACATTACATAACACATTGTATTCCATTTATAATAATTCAACTTAACAATTCAAATCAATATAAATTCAAGTTAAAGAAATTTAGGTAAAAAAAAAAAACATATAATTATTACAAGAATTTAACATTAAACATTACATAACACATTACATTCCATTTATAATAATTTAACTTAATAACAATACAAAATCAATATATACATTCAAGTCAAAGATAAGTAACGGGTACCACCCTTGTTTGGCGACTGTCATGGCAATTATTGTCGAATCATATGTTATTTTTACAAGGTTTTAACTTGCAATGTTTTGATGTCTATTTGTTTAGGTCAAATCTTGCAACTGAATTTTAAAACGGTTATCCCCAACCGATTGAGCAGAATTTATGCAAACACGTTTAGTTTGGATGACAATACATGATTAGCTAACTGGCGTCATTTTAAATCCAACATTTCTGACTGATTTAATTATCTACCGAAAAACTTATGCGAAATCGTTTGTAATTGATTTTGCCTAGGATTCGAATCCTGGGTTGGAAAAAGTCATATTTATCCTTCATTATGTTTTTTTTATTTATTTACAAGCTCTTACTCGCCTCATCGGAATCACATATGATAAGTGGTACCAGATTTAATTAGAACAGAAAACGATCCGTCAACGCCTTGTTTCGCGGCACCTTCCTTGACAACCACACAAGTCAATATTATGGCTACCTGCAACGACTTGACGTTCCGCCAGAGAAAATTGTAGACCGCTTCTCTCTCGTCTCTGTAGTCTGTGGTCACACAGTGTAGTTTGCAACGTCATCATCTGCCTAGCCTTTTCCCAAACTATCTGACCACCAGTCTTACCAAGGTGTATCATATTATTCAGTATTAACTGGATTATGGAGGTCAGATAGGCAGTCTAGACTAGCCTTTTCCCAAACTATCTTGGGTTCGGCTTCCAGTCTAACCATATGCAGCTGAGTACCAGTATTTTACATGAAGCGACTGCCTATCTGACCTCCACAACCCAGTAACTGGGTAATACGATACCCCTTAGTAAGACTGGATGTCAGACTTTTGGCTTCTGACTACTTGTAACGACTGTCAAAGATTCACAAATGACAGCCGGGACCAACGGCTTAACGTGCTTTCCGAGGCACGGAGGAAACTCGGTATGAAATTATGGTCACTCGTCTACGGACCAACCTCGGCAAACACGGCTTAACCTTAAAGATCGACCCGTGCGGCTGTTATTATTTAGCCACGAGCTAATTTGCAACGTGAATAATAATATATGAAGCCTTTTTGCAAAGGCACCGTCAAATAAAATAAACTAATCTTCCAATTGTTTGTTTTATTTCAGATAATGCACCACGGGACAGCTTGCGTGGTCACAGAAGCAGAATGGGGCGGTACGCTAGCTCAGCTGAGATTAGAGCGAGCGTGTGCTCTGCTTGCTTGGTGTAGGACTGCGCATCAACCTCATGCCCAACATGGTAAGCAGGATTATACATACATAAATGGCTTTTTCCCTTGGGGGTTAGCAAAAACCACAGAACGCCTCTTGCTACGATCCTGACATAGTTTGCTTCTGTAGTGCATCAGCAATGTTTTCCGACGCACGCACTGACAGTTTTGATGCGTTGTGGCGTAAAAATCTGCCTCACTACTCCGCAGGTTGCGCGGCAGTCCCAACACTACTATCCTGCGATTCGATCAGAATAGATTGTCCAATCTATTTCTCTGTGGAATGCGTTTCCCAGGAAATCGGAATGGCTACGAGTCGCCTCGTCTCGATCTTTTAAAATTAAAGTTCGCGAGTACATTCTGAAAAAGCTAGCAGTATTTTCCCCATTGTTTTTCCTATTATATTAGTATTTATATATTATTTTGATATACAACATGTAACGTAATTAACGCACACCCTCAAACACCCCAATTAGAATATTATGTTATAATCATAATTCATACACTGAATTTTTAATTTAACATGTATGTGTTTTGTTATTTATTAAATTAGTTATACCAATTCTTGGAGAACGTTATGGTCATACTACTACGCACGCAACGCACACATTCGCACAAGCAGTTATCGCGCCGCACGACACAACATAACGAAACTACGTCCATTTCAATTTGTTTTGACTGTACAGGGTTAATATAACAATAATTTCCGTAGTTTTAATTTTTTTGGAATAAAAAATTATTTCCGTCGTTTTAATTTTTTGGGATAAAAAATTACCTACATTAAGAATGATAGAAATCGAATCAGTAAACGATTCTGAACAAACTATTTTCAGGATGTGCGCTAATTAAGTTACATGTTGTATATTTGTAGTATTTTGATAAATTTTCATAGTATTTTATATATCCTTTGTAGTTTGTTTTAGTATTCAATGAATAATATTGTATAGATATACACCTACCACTGTTTGTCTTTGCGTCACCCAAAAGTTGACTGGTAGAAAATGCATAATTATGGCATTAAGTCCGCCTCTGTACTATGTGCTTGAAGTAAATAAATAAATAACAAAATCCCTTTGTTTTCAGGAGAAACCCCATCAGAAAACATAGCCCAACCTGAAGTGAGTCTATCATACAACCCTGAAGAAGTCATCCCACTGAAGTACACTGCAAACTTGGCGCATGAGAACGAAGCTGGGATCGTTGGAGAAGAAGGGTTTGTTACGGCTAACATACTCTCATAGCAGATACTAATAACATATGCCATGATTAGGTTCAGTACAAGGTGTTGTTTTGCATTCTCGTCAAATTTAAGGAGGCAACTGAGCTATTGATTCTCGATCCGAATCAATAGTAAACTGGGTAGGTAATTTTTTTTTACGGAAATCGGTAAGTGAACCACCTGTGTTTTAAACGCGTCCCGTCTGATCCTTGCCTTATAACCTCGCATACGTACATAAAAACAATCTGAAACGTTAATTCGATAATTTCTTATTCCCTAAACCACGTTAAGGGGGTTATTCTGAAATACTGACAAACTTAAACAACGAAAAAAAGCAGAGTTTTTTAATTATTAACTAGGTATCGTAATTTATATTGATAATTTATGTCTTTTGTGACAACATCCTGAATTTTGACGAGGATGCAAAACAACACCTTGTATAATAAACTAGCACTTCGCCCGCGACTTCGTCCGCGAAAATTGAGATATAATAGGTATAGCCTATGTTACTCGGTGAAGATGTATCTTTCTAAATTAGAAAAGATACATGAAAGAAATTTTAAAATCGGTCGAGTAGTCTTTAAATTAAATCGTAACAAATAAACAGACAAATCTTTCCTCTTTAAAATATTAGTTAAGGAAAAAATAAAGCCAGGGACCACAGTGTGGCAAACTATATTATATTTAGTTACCATCCTAAGTTTGTTTGTTTGTTACCTCTTCACACCAAAACCTATGAACCGATCATCCTGAAATTTTGCATATACTTTATCAGGTGTATAGAAACGGACACAGGATACCTTTCATTCCGAAAAAAATACTGTTCCCGAGGAAAACAACAATAACGTTCTTAGAAATGGATGGCGCCACGTGTCCGAGACGATTATTGTCAAATTTTAAATTTACGCGAGCGAAGCTGCGGGCAAAAGCGAGTTCTCATAAGCTTTTTAAATATTTTGAAATTATGCCAGTGTGCAAATTTAGCCCGTAGTGCATATTTAAGCCAATTTCAGACACTGTGCCAATCGATTCTTGAAAACCTAGAATGTTACTACAGTCTAGGAACTAGAATTTTAAAATGGTTTTTCTGGATTTAAAAGAGTGTCCATGGAGTTTCTTGCCCATTCTTCTCCATAGAGATCTACGCTTTGGAGTGGGCAATTACAGTACTTTCACAGTTATTATGTCTTGTGACTGGGACTGTAGCTTCATTTTTATTGTTGTTCTACTATTCAAAAGTGCCTGTAACTGACCTACTTGAAATAAATGATTTCGATTTGTGTCAGTGCGGGCTCCTTGCCAACTCCATCACTCACTTTCTTCTCAAAATCAAAATGTTTGATTGGGACATGGGCACTTATAAAAGGGATTAAACATAATGAGCACCAAAAAATACTTTGAGATCCTAAGCTACGTTACCCAAAAAAAAATACTAAACACCAAAAAAATTGTATTCAAAGACCAAATATAGTAAATGATCACCAAATTTTGTGGCAAGAAGAACTTAGGAAGCAAGTGCAAGCAAAGCGAGCTCGGGATATTGGGCACCCCGACTCGGACAGGTTAGGTTCGAAGGGCTCCGTCGACTACGCCTTAGTTCGGAGCTGTGATTTTCAGGTTTTTAATTCTGGTGATCATTTACTATTTCTGGTGATCATTTACTATTTTAGGCAGTACAAAAATGTTTTTTAAGGTTATATTTACTTTATCTGGTGTTATGTTAAACATAAGCCCTTATAAAACATCGACGGAAAGGTGCACGGTTCAGGTTGGTCGTTTACTGTGCAGAAGAACCGGCAAAAGACAAGGCACTCTCTAATTTAATCTCAACATGTATGATGTAACCAAGGTTTTGTAACATTGTTCTGATTTAAAAGAGTGTTCTTGGAGTGTCGTGCTTAAGAATCTACGCTTTGGAATGGGCAACTACAGTACTTTCGCAATTATTATGTCTTGTGACTAGGACTGTAGCTTCGCGTTGTTTTTTGTTTTTATGACTTTCAAATGTGCCTGTAATGGTCTAATAGGAGATCGGACTGGGTAAAGAAAACGACATTCTATTTTGTCCGTCAGACAGGTAATACAAAAATATTAGACACGTATTTTTTGTTTTATCAAAATATCAAAAAATTACTTAGTTAGAACTCATTAAGTTGGAGAGTGGGGGCTTACTACTTCACAAGTAGGTATAAAACTTACCTACATGTGACGTCATGCGCCATTTCAACTCAATATATCTCCGTAACTTTATGACCACGTGAAAAAAGAAAAAATACGTGTCCAATACTTTTCAATTATAAACTACACGACGCGACGGAAAGAAAAAAAAATAGGATTATCCCCTATTAAAATTAATTATTTGAGTTTCAGTTTATACGCGGAAAAAGAACCACATCGCCATTTATGACACAAATAAAAAACCCTATTGCCTTTGTTTCGACTGTTCAAAAGTATACTTACCTGTAACTGGCCTACTTGAAAAAAAAAACTTTCATTTATAGATTTTTGACTCACTGTAACTTTTGAATGCTGAAAATAACCACAAATCCTTTTTTTGCAGTTTCATCGACCTCCAATGCGTAAAAGACATGCGTCTGGGCGGCAAACTGCTGGAACCTCGCGACATAGCAGAACTGACCGCGTGCGCCAGAAGACACGGTCTGGAGACTTGCTCCCACGGACCTCACATCATATCGCTGGTGTACGGACGGACGCTGAGCGATAATAGGACTGTGCATTTTGTGTTGCCGGCCTATTCTTATAGGTAAGGATGATTAACAGCTTATAAAGGGTCTAAAACACCTCTTAACGAAGCCGAAAGGCACTGGTTCACCCTGTCATTGCGATCATTTTTTTGTTCTACACCATACCTGGGAACCTTCTAGTTACGAAGATATTAGGGGTCAAAGTTCCAACTTTCTGACAAGTATTTTTTTAAATACAAGTTTTTAATGTAAGATTTTTACTTTAAACACCTCCACGACCCCCGTACTATTCAATCCGTCCATCAGCACAATGTTTTGAGTGCGTTACATTGAGTTCTACCACAAAACATGATTTTACACCCCCAAAACAAAAGTCGTTTCCCAGCAATAATTTTTGCGTAAAGTTACTTAGTTTCATATACAAAATGCTTGGTTGACGGCTTCGTGATGAGGTGATTTACACGGTGTATACAAGGTATTGTTTTGCATCCCCGTCAAATTCAAGGAGGTAACTATGCTAATGTCCCGAATCAATAATAAAATGGATAGGTTTTTTTTTTCTTATTTACTGAAATCGGTAATTGTGAACCACCCGTGTTTTAAACGCGGGCCATCTGATTCTTGCCTTTTAACCGCGCTTCCACACATACAAACAATCTCAAACGTTTATTTGATAATTTCTTATTCCCTAAACCACGTTAAGGGGGTTATTCTGAAATACTGATAAACATTAACTACCAAAAAATCTGCGTTTATTAATCCTATCCTACTATTAATATATTATTATAAACGCGAAAGTTTGTAAGTATGGATGGATGGATGTTTGTTACTCTTTCACGCAAAAACTACTGAATGGATTTGGATGAAATTTAGCACACGGGTAGTTTATAACCTGGAATAACACATAGGATACTTTTTATCCCGGTAGTACAATCCCGTGGGACAGTGATCGAACTACACGCTTGCGAAGCCGCGGGCATAGCCTAGTAATTAACTACGTACCGTAATTTTAATTGATTTTATTTATGTCTTTTGGGACAACCTCCTGAATTTTGACGACGATGCAAAACAACACGTTGTATAGCCCATAAGAGTAGAGGAAGACTAAAGAAACTATGGTTACTGCTGAGATCACGAGTAATAGAGAAGTATGGAAGAAGAATAAAGATGATATTTGATCTCTAAGAATTCCCTGTTAGTCTAACTATTTTGTGGTTTCAAATACTGCGTCCATTGTCCGAAAATTGTATGCTTTGGTGGTTTTCCCTGTTAGTCTAACTATTTAGTGGTTTCAAATACTGCGTCCATTGTCCGAAAATTGTATGCTTTGGTGGTTTTCCCTGTTAGTCTAACCATTTAGTGATTTCAAATACTGCGTCCATTGTCCGAAAATAGTATGCTTTGGTAGTTTTCCCTCTTAGTCTAACTATTTAGTGGTTTCAAATACTGCGTCCATTGTCCGAAAAGAGTATGCTTTGGTGGTTTTCCCTGTTAGTCTAACTATTTAGTGGTTTCAAATACTGCGTCCATTGTCCGACAAAAAACATTAAAAAGAGATTTTGTTATGTAGAGGATGAGTGAAAGTCTACTAACAAACTGCTGGAACGGAGAGTATAAGAGTAGAGGAAGACCAAAGAAACGATGGATGGAATGAGTGAAAGATGACATGGAGGTGAAGCAAGCAACAAAAAACAACTTACTACAAAAAGTACTACAGCGCCATCTATGTCACGACGGAAGAACTAATATCAATTTCCTACATCTCGCAAGCAAAGTTTACATCGACTTAAGAGTATATAGAGAAACCCGACAACAACTGTCGGGCAGTAGCCCACCAGATATAACACCTGTCTGGTCGAAGGATCCTTCCTTTTCAATGGAGTACTGAGGAACTTTACACCCTGTTCCTGATACCCCTAAACTGGTGACCCCGACGTGATTTGAACACGCAACGTTCTGATCACTGCTGACATGTCTATTTGAAGAGAAGTAAGGTAGAAGAAGACATGCTGGATATCGTGGTATAGACATGTGATGCAGAGGAATGAGGACAAGGTCATGAGGAAAGTTTTAAGTATGAATGTGGATGGTTTTAGGAGAAGAGGAAGACCAAAGAAATGATGGACAGACTGTTTGAAAGATTATATTGCTAGAAAGAAGTATGGAAGAACAAGACATGCTGTGCCGACCCTGAAATAAATCGGGACAAGGGGAGAAGTATGATTATGGAGAGCAGCGGTGGCCCAGTGGTCGCAGCAACGACTTACGAGCAGTAAGCCATGGGTTCGAACCCAGGAAGGCGCATAACTTTCTGTAATTTATTCCATCACCGCTGCTCTCAAAAACGGTGAAGGAAAACATCGTGAGGAAACCGGCATGTCCTAGAACTAAAAATTCGAAGACATGTGACATCTACCAAACCGCACTGGGCCCGCGTGGTGGATTACAGCCCATTCCCTCTCTTAGAGAGAAGGCCTGTGTCCCAGCAGTGGGAATATGGCTGATGATGATATTGAAAACATGTAATTTATCCTCAATCTCTTTTCTTCCAGGGTATGGGCAGTAGGCCTGCACTCCGTCATAAGAGCACTGATGAGTCAAGCTAAGCTGGCAGACAGGAGTTTAGCTTGGCTCAAGAACAAATACACAGCTTTATATTATGAAGATGGATGCTGCTGCGAGCCGCTGGTTTCAGATGCTATTCGAGTGAGTATTTTTTATTGAATTAGGTAACACTTAGTTCCTTTAAAGAACTTTGCGAAAAAGTACTTTTTTTTTTTTGAATGGCATCTCGCAGTTCAACCTATGAGGTTGTTGTCTGCTTAACCGGACGGCTGTGGGTGCCTTTAGAGTAAGGCCTCCAGCTAGGGCATAAAAACTTACAAACTGAGCGACTGCACGCTAAGGGCACCCGCTGTGGGGTACGAACCTCGGCTTAGGGTGTCGCTGGTGGAGGACTGCATGGGGACAGGCTGGATCTGAATGGTATCATTATTTAGGGGCTGATTTAAAACTACTGGCGCAGCATCGCGGGCTGGCTCGAGCGAGGGTCGGGGAGGGCATGGACCGGGACGTCACGACGGACCTCGACGGCGAGGTCGGAAAGACGGTGGTTTGAGTCGGAACTTTTTAAGAGTGCTAGTGTCTTTGCTACTCTCCTGGAGGAGGGTGATAGCATCATCTGGAGTGAGGCGAAAAAGTACACTGCCCTATTTTCTTTTATCGTTGTGAATGAGGTGTGAACACAAAAATATTGAACAGTCGCTTTTTTTTTTCAATATTTTGGAGTTACTAGAGAACTTGGTTAGAGCGTTCAATTCAAATATTTAATTTTTGTATGAAAATCTGATGAACTAAAATATGATGAAGTTTTAAAAGTCAAAGAACAAAAGTTGTTGATTATGATGTTAGTAACATAGTCCTGCAAGGTTATTGGTGTTTTACAAATAACCCTGTATATACCTTGGTATGATAGTTTATAAGAATCTTGATAACTTTGTAAATCATGATTATGTTTATCTACAGGTCTTCGGTGGCAGAGAATCAACATGCGGTAGCTCCTCACACTCCACTCCGGTCAAAGGCTACACAGATTCTCATTGTGACTCGCTCAGGAGTTCTGGGATCAAGTTCAAGGTGAGTGACAATTTCCCCCGGACCCTTTTAACGTGTATATCTGTGTGTATGTCTGTGGCATCGTAGCTCCTAAATAGATGAACTGATTTTGATAAATTTGTATCGATTCGAAATTTGAAATCTTGCTACTTGACAACATGGGCATCGGTAGGGAGGGGGCCGGCTGCACACAACCAATTCCCTCTAAAAGCTCAGGATTTTTTAAGTAAATTTATAAATTTCCTTGCTTGAAGAGGCGCAACACCGAAAAAAGTGGGAGGAATAGGAGGAGACCTATGCCCAGGAGTAGGACAGTCAAGGCTAAGAAAATATAATTTAAGTTTAAAAAGCATGAAACAAAAATTAAGTTAAAAATATAAAAAACCCCGATAGAAAAAAAACTCTAAAAGAACAAAAATAAATTAATCCAACCTTCGTAGCGTTGGGGGACCGCTAAGTAGACCGCTTAGCACAAGCACAAAACAAAGCGGACCCCAACGCTACGACGCTTGGATTAATTTATTTTTGTTTTTTTTAGAGGATTCTTCATGGGATATTTTTTTAATTTTTAATCGATAATTCTCTCTATAAAGATACTGATACGGAGTTTTTCTTTGGATCTATAATAAATACTTCGGTTTAGGTAGGCGATTTAAAAACAGTCTTTATTGTGCAACTTTGTGTGACTCGCTTCGTTGAGACCTGGGAACCAAACGATTCGATTCTTAGGTCAACCAAACTGTATTTTTTTTATTATTATAAATAGGCTCGCACTTGAACACTATCTCACTTGATGGTAAGCGATGATGTGGTCGACGGTGAAGCACGCTTGCCAAGAAGAAACCTATTCACTCTTGACTTAAAGACCCCTAGATTGCAGTTATTTTAATTTGGTTCGGTGTCCCGTACAACCCGTTTATTAGCGCCATTAGTTTGAATGTTGCCAACTCCATTGATAAAAACATTAAGTATAATTATATTTTTTTCTTCCAGAAAAACAAATCAACGTCGGAGCTGAAAACCAGTTCACCAAAGAGTTTCGTGTCTACACATACTTCAGGGGCGAGAAGCGAAGACGAAGTTATACAGGGATCCCCACGACATAGGTAAAATATACATACAAGGTGTTGTTTTACATCCTCGTCAAAATTCAAGAGGATGTCACAAGAGACATAATAATCAATTAAAATTACGTTACTTATTTAATAATTAATAAACCCTGATTTTTTTGGTTGTTTATGTTTGTCAGTATTTTAGAATAACCCCCTTAACGTGGTTTAGGGAATAAGAAATTATCGAATAAACGTTTGAGATAGGTTTGTATGTGTGTAAGCGCGGTTATAGGGCGAGAATCAGGTGGCCCGCGTTTAAAATACGGGTGGTTCACACTTACGGAATTCCGAAAATACAAAAAAAAAAAACATTTTATTATTGATTCGGGACGAGAATCATTAGCATAGTTACCTTCTTGAATTTGACGAGGATGCAAAACAACGCCTTGTACAATACAAAAATAAAATTATTAGGTAAATCATCATCATCTGCCCAGCGTTTTCCCAAACTATCTGGGGGTCGGTCGGCTTCCAGTCTGCAGCTGAGTACCAGTATTTTACATGAAGCGACTGCCAATTAACCTCCACAAACCAATAACTAGGTATCTAATACGACTTGGTAAGACTGGATGTCAAACTTTTGGCTTCTGACTACTAGTAACGACTGTCAAAGATCTACAAATGACAGCCGCGACCAACGGCTTAACGTGCTTTCCGAGCAACGGAGGAACGACTAGGTTCCAAGTACGATTACTAAGAAGTTCTGGGTTCGACTCCGAAGCCTGTGAATGAATTAAAAACTTGTAGCCCTAATCCTGAAGCCCGATGTATATTTTAACCGGCAGTTCATAATGGGGGAAAACCAACGTTTTATTAATACCTATAGTAATTAGGGATCAATCGCATATTTTGACGTTTAATGTCAAAGAGCTCACCTCCCATTGAATGAGATTTAAACAAAACAGACAAAATGGCATCTTCAGGAAATGCAACATACAAAAAAATCCAATTAAAGGCAATAAAATACAACATTGATCACTAAGCTCCTGATTAAAACTGTCTTCTTTCTCTTCGCAGTTCCTATTCATCATCAATGATGAGTCACCACCATTCCTATGGTCCCCGGCACAGCAGTTTGACTGCAGCCGCCACCAGCATCATGGCTGGATCACCCAACAGGAGTAGGTAAGGATGACCTTGACCTTTCTGTAAAAATGACCTTGAGTTTTGAGACATCAAAGACTTTGGGAGTTTAAGGATAGTACTGCTGTTGAGATTTTATTTATTTTGAATCTCTAACAAAAAATCAACGAATACAACAAATTAATTATACAAAAGGTCCTTTTTGTATATTATAAAAAAAACAACTACAATAAAAAAAAAATAGAATATGTGAAAATTCAACAGTTATAGCTTTGCTGTTAAGTTGTATTTTAATTTTAAAATAAAATAACTGACTTTTTATAATTTTTAGGATTTTTTTCATGTTAAAATCATTTATTAATTTTTTTTAGTTCCACTTCACCATATTTGTAAATCAAATAAGTGACCTTAGTTCTTGGTATACAATGCTTCAGTTTGGTTGAAATGACCTTGACTTTTGACATGCTGACCTTAGAATAGATTGTGACCTAGTTTTCTAGGTGACCTTGGCCTTCAATACTATGCGTAAATATTTTGATGTTTTGCTGACCACAACTGTTTTTGTTTTAATCTGAACTTGTTTTGTTTTTAAATACAATCACAGCAACAATATGTCATCGAAGCATTGGTTAATTATTATAATTTAACTACGTATTTTCTGCTCAATTTAGTTTCATATTACTTTGCGGAACGTAATCAATAAGTAAGTTATTAATAATAACCGTATTGATTAGGTACATTCCGCGAAGTAAAACATCTTAACATCACGAGATCCAAAATTTCTTAAGTTTTTTTACATTTTGCACTTTAAGTTAATTTAATGACATTGAATGAGTTTTTCATGAAATAGTCAATGGGGTTAAAATAATGATCATAAAGGGGTTTCAATGATGATTTTACTGACTACAATTCTGTAAATGCATACGTTTTACTACCGCTAATCATATATTGTTTAGCACAAATCCTGAAACTGACCTGCAAATTGCCAAAAACCTAAGAAAATTTGCCCTGTCGCATCCACCTTAAGTGATAGGTTAACATAGACATTATCATTGTGATCCCTTATTAATTAATAATTGATACAGCAGTTTTTATCTTTACAAAAATATTATCATTATGTTCCATTAATTTAAGCAGAATTTCAAAATAAATAACTTTTAATTAAGTAACGGTATCATTGCCCTAATTCAAAAACCAATGGTTTCTAGACTATAATGTCTTTCTAAAAAAATGATTATATTGAAAAGATTTGTGTTTTGTCTCCAGTTTAAGAAGACTAGAAACAAGCGAGAGATTCTGGGAAAATCTGAAACACTTGAGAACTGGATCCGTCGGGTATGACACACAACTGGACTTTATGGATTTTGTCACGCTGTTCAGGAGTTTCAGGTAAGAAAAGGAAAATAGTACTCTATGGTGAAAGCGTTAGGGTTGTAAGCTAAATGTTAATATTCTTAGTTTTTTTTGCAATAGGGATGATGACTGGGTAAAGAAAACGAAATTCTATTTTGTCCGTCAATCAGGTAATACAAAAATATTAGATACGTATTTTTTGTTTTATCAAGTTAACAAAAAAATACTTAGTTAAAACGCATTAAAGTTGGAGAGTGGGGGCTCACTACGTCACAACTAGGTATAAAATTTACTGAACCGTGACGTCATGCGCTATTTCAACTCAAAATATCTCCGTAATTTTACGATTACGTGAAAAAATAAAAAATACGTGTCAAATACTTTTTAATAATCTACCCGATAGACAAATAAAAAAAATGAGTCACCATCCCTATTAGCAGGACAATTTGACAGGCTGTATGTTGATTGAAATATTCACCTTTAAGGTTGAAGCGACATGGTGGGCCGTCAAATTCAAATTTTCTTAGGTTTTTTTGCAATTTGCCGATCAGTGTCAGTTTTTATGACGAATAAAATATGATGCGCAGCTGCTACCACGTAGGCTGGATTTGAGGCCGGTTGATGGCAATAGGCTAGCCCCCTATTACATAGGACTTAAAAAAAATAACTGGCGAAATGTGGGTTTGCTATTAAGTACACCTCTGCCTAAACTTTCGAAGATTACAGGGCAGGCAGTCACTTCTTTAACTGCAGTCATAAGTCACTTTTAATAATGTTTAATAATTAATAATTTTTAATTATTTCAATAATTTTTAATTATTTCAATAATGTTTAATTATTTTAATAATGTTTAATTATTTTAATAATGTTTAGTTATTTTAATAATGTTTAATTATTATAATAATGATTAATCATTTTAATAATGTTTAATTATTTTTATAATATTTAATTCTTTGTCCACAGTCTAGTAATGCGATCGGAACTACGAGACATCTTCGAGCAACTAGCAGTACCAAGAAACCGCTCCCCTCTGCTCGGAGCCGAAAAGAGCCGAAGTTCACCCGAGCTGTTCCGAAGCAGAGCTATTTTTAGGACAGGTCAGTGTACACTTCATTGGTTATCAGCCAATGGGTCCCTACTAACATAGACAGCTTCTGTGAGAGGCCGGCAGTCAGCGGTCCATAGTGCGTAATCAAATGCTGAGGTCTCGCGGTCGTGTAATGGGCTAGCTCACCGTCCGTCCGTCTCATGACGACAGGCCGTGTCGACGGCGCGTTCGTGTTCCACACGCGCCTCAATGAGATGTCAGCAAATTGGAAGGAGTCCGAGAGGGCCGATACCTGCCAGGGCTGCGGGACTGTTCGAAAGAGATACCGTGGCCCTGGAACACAATGGGCTAAGACTAATAAGGAACATGGATGGGTTTTAGTCTGACATTCCGTTTCGCTTCGCCCAGAGCGGGAGGAGTCATTTGATGATAAAAAAACGCCTCGCGGTCGTAACGCAAAAGGGCGATGCATGCGACTAGTTTCCCCCTCTAGCAGTGGAACACTGTCCGACGCGTCGTCTCGCCCGAGCTCCGACAGTGCAGTGCATCTCCCTCCCCCCACTTTGTATCTCGTCCGTCGTAAGGTGTCAAGTCACTAATATATATTTATATAAAACGACGCAGCGTTGACGCAACGCATATATCATTCAGATCCAGCCTGTCCCCATGCTGTCCTCCCCCAGCAACACCCTAAGCCGATGCTCGTACCCCACAGGGGGTGCCCTCAGCGTGTAGTCGCTTAGTTTGTTAGTGGTTTTATGCCCTGGCTGGAGGCCTTACTCTCAAGGCACCCACAGGATAGTCCGGTTAAGCATACAACAACCTCTTAGGTTGAAATGCGAGATGCCATACACAACACACTTTTAGGGGTATGAGGAACAGGGTGGAAAGTTCCTCGATACTCCATAGAAAAGGGAGGATCCTCCGACCAGACAGGTGTTATGTCTGGCGGGCAACTGCCCGATAGTTGTTATCGGGTTTCTCTATATATACTAAAGTCGATGTAAACTTTGCTTGCGACTTGTAGGAAACTGATATTAGTTCCTCCGTTGCTTCATAGATGGCGCTGTAGTACTTTTTGTAGTATGTTGCTTTTTGTGGTCGCTACACACTAATCAGACCTCAGCCTTGCGAGGGTCTAGTGCGGGTTGGTAGATGTCACATCTCTTATTTCTAGTCCCAAGAAAGATATATAACTATATCCTATATTATGGTGTAATAAAAAGCATCTTTGGTGTTTTGAGTCTGTTGGAGTGTTGGTCCCAGTTTCGATACCTGGGCCAGTGTTTTTGGGTTTTCTAGAAGGAAACTTTTAAAATCAATCCGGTTTTTTTAAATTTGTACCTATCTGTGGAAAAAATCTTACGCATTAAGTAAACGCACTACTTATTAAACACTTTACGAGTTATTTTCGTTGGATTTTTTATCACGAGACAAGAGACTATTATAATATTAATAATATCTTTCTTTACAGGCTTACTAACAAGAAACGGGTCTTTGGACCTCGAACCTCCTAGTGACAAGGTGGGCAGGAAGAAAGCGTTCGACCTCCTGGCAGCTGCAGCTTTACCTGGTAAGAAGATGTCATACTCATATACTTATACTTAGTAATATTTTGCTAGTTTCTGAAAGGCACTCAAAGGTAATCAGTATATAGTAAATATTATATGTATATTACAGTCAGAACTGTTAATAGAACAAAACCACGTTTGATCGGAGTCAGTCAAAACCCTTATTAAGTTACATACGGCGTTTTGTCTATTAAAAATATTTTATTTGAGGACGCCTCAGTTATAATTACTTACCTAGAATTTCTACAACACTATGTTTTTCAAAGGGTCACGAAAGAAAACCTAATGAGTTTCGTACATGTTAGTTACCTATTGTTAAAAACGTATTAGCCGGTCAAATTTAATTTTGAATAATCAACAGTTTTGACTGTGACATATACCTACACTGATAGACATATTCCTCTCCGCTGCACGCGATTTACTCTGTCATCAGTTCTATTATCAAGATAACCGGTGAAAATAGCTGTTCCACCTAACTTGGGAAAGAAGACGAAACAAAGAAAAAAAAATTGTCGCACATGCGTGCATACAAAACAATAAAGTAAACATTAGAAACACGCCTAGCAAATATTTATAAATACAAAAGAACGCTAAAAAAAAAAGTTGACAGCTAGCACTTCGTTCGTTCTTTTGTGAATGGCATCTCACAGTTCAACCTATGAGGTTGTCGTCTGCTTAACCGGACTATCCTGTGGGTGCCTTGAGTGTAAGGCGGCCAGGGCATAAAACAACAAACAAACTAAGCGACTACACGCTAAAGGCACCCCCTGTGGGGTACGAGCCTCGGCTTAGCGCGTCGCTGGGGGAGGACAGCATGGGGACCGGCTGGATCTGAATGATATCATTATTTAGGGGCTGATGTAAAACTACTGGCACAGCATCGCGGGCTGGCTCGAGCGAGTGTCGGGCAGGGCAAAGACCGGGACGTCGCGACGGACCTCGACAGCGAGGTCGAAAAGACGGCGGTTTTAGTCGGAACTTTTTAAGAGTGCTAGTCTCTTTGCTACTCTCCTGGAGGAGGGTGATAGCAACATCGTTTCGAGTTACGAGGGTATGCCTCGGACGGCGGCTAAGGCAAACTTGCCTTGGAAGTAGATGTACCAGCTAACCATTTTGTTGATAGACTTTTAAGGAAGGCCCAGGCCTCGATTTCCTATTTTTGGATGTGTATCAATAAGCTTACAGACATTGATGACCGTTTTTTAACAGGTGCCTGTCCAGATGTAAGCGGTAGAGTGCTTTCCTTGCCTACCCTCGGAAAGTTTTGTGAGACGAGACAAAATGAACCGAAGACAGAGCAGCAACTTAAAGACATCATTCAGGTGAATATTAAACACTAGCTAATCCGCGCTACTTCGTCTGCGTCACATCTAAACTAATAATAATTATGAAGAAGGTTGATTTGATTATTTGTTTGATAAGATAAGATAAGATTTCTTTATTTGTTTAAACATTGTATCCATACAAAAGCATGCAAGATATTACATCGTTTGAGTCCAATCATGTTTAGCCGTAAGTATCGTTTGTTTGTCACGATTTAAAAAATATGGCTCATTAGATAGCCCATATATTAGAAGAAAGGCTATTTATCGAGGAAGGCTATATGCTATTATAATATCACGCTACGACCAATGGAAGCGGAACATCAATCCCGGCAAATTGCACGGGTCAGCTAGTATCTATACATACATTCATACAAATAAATAAAATTGAATTGTCTGTTTCTAATATTAAAATAACCGCTTTTTACTACATGCATATAATGAAGGTACATATACTCGTACTTACCGAAATAACATTTTTTTTATAATTTTTGTCTGTCTGTCTGTCTGTTTGTTCCGACTAATCTCTGGAACGGCTGGACCGATTTTGACGGGACTTTCACTACCAGATAGCTGATGTAACTTAGGCTACTTCTATTTTAGAAAAAAAAATACAATTATTAATGCAAAACCAAACATAAACTAAATAACTTTTTTTTTTTAATTCCACGCGGACGTAGTCGCGGGCACAGCTAGTCAGGAATAAACCATAACGCTTGTAGGTAGCCGTCAAAAAACGGGCAGACCTTTCCCAAGTGAGGTAGGCATGTCTATTATGTACGAAGTGATTTTCAAAATTAAACAAGAGTATGTCCCTGCTTTCTCTTTCTAGAGACACGAACCAGACCCGACTCTTCGAGCCGACAACTGTCTCTCATTCGAGGGGTTCGTCAGATTCCTGACGGACAAAGACAATTATGCCTTCGTGCCCGAACAGATGAGAGCCAACTTTATAACGTAAGTTATTTATTATCGTCATAGTGGAGGAGCTCGTGGCTAAATAATAACAGCCGCACGGGTCGATCTTTAAGGTTAGGCCGTGTTTGCCTTCGAATTTTGAAATCTTGTCACTTGCCACCATGGGCATCACCATGGGGGTGGCTGCACCCATCCGTCCCCCCAAAACACTCGGGATTTTTTTAATTAATAACTTTAGCTGTTTTCGTTAATTGGCGAGAAGACGCGCTACACCGATCAAAGTGGAAGGAATGGGGGAGACCTATACCTAGGACTGAGACAGTCAAGGCTAAGAAAAAATAATATAAGTTTAAAAAGCTTGAAAAAAAAATTAAATTATAAATTAAAAAAAAAACCTGACACGAAAAATATTTAAAATCCAAAAATAAATTCATCCATGCGTCAGGGGACCGCTAAGAAGACCGCTTCGTAGAAGAAAAGAACAAAACAGACCCCCGACGCTTGGATGAATTTATTTTTGGTTTTTTAGAGGTTGTTTGTGTCGGGGGTTTTTACGTCTGAAAAGCTATTCAGACTACCTAATGTCTCAAAATCTTCAAACTCTGCTCGTTGCGGTAAACCGGTCTTCCCGCCGTTTTGTCGGGAAGAAGGCAGGACTTTTCCGAATCATCATCATCATCATCATCATCATCAGCCTATATTGTTCCCACTGCTGGGACGCAGGCCTCCTCTCTATGAGAGGGAATGGGCTGTAATCCACCACGCGGGCCCAGTGCGGGTTGGTAGATGTCACATGTCTTCGAATTTTTAGTTCTGGACATGCCGGTTTCCTCACGATGTTTTCCTTCACCGTTTTGAGAGCAGCGTTGATGAAATAAAATACACAAAGTAATGCGCCTGTCTGGGTTCGAACCTACGACTTACTGCTCGTAAGTCGGGGCTGCTACCACTGGGCCACCGCTGCTCTTTCTGATTCTAACAAATTCTCTTGTCCCATAGAAAATCCTCAACGTCCGAAGAAGAAGAGGTCCACAAGTCCATCGCCAAGGACATGACGGGTCCGCTGAGCCAGTACTACATAGCCAGCAGTCATAATACTTACCTAACTGGACATCAGTTGAAAGGCGAGTCTTCAGTGGAACTGTACAGTCAGGTTAGTAAAATATTAAAGTTCTTATCTGGTTTTTTGCTAAGTCGGTTTGTTATTGGCGGCTTCGCCCGTGTTAAGGCTGTCGCAACAGATTTTTTGCGTGTCAATTGATCTCAAATTATTAACGATCAGTAAAAAACGGGTTCTTTTTATGTAAGGATTGGAAAGATCACATATACGTTTTATGACATAGCAACATTTTTTTTCGCGTAATAGGGGATATTCCAATTTTTTTTTCTTTGTCCGTCGGGTAGTTTATTGAAAAGTATTGGACACGTTTTTTTTCTTTTTTCACGTGGTCATGAAATTACGAGGATATATATTGAGTTGAAATGGCGCATGACGTCACATGTAGGTAAGTTTTATACCTACTTGTGACGTAGTAAGCCCCCACTCTCCAACTTTAATGAGTTTTAACTAAGTAATTTTTTGATATTTTGATGAAACAAAAAATACGTGTCTAATATTTTTGTATTATCTGTCTGACGGACAAAATAGAATGTCGTTTTCTTTACCCAGTCCGCACCCCTATTAAAGATTTGTATTAAATTAAAAAATCATTTTTTGAATCCAGTACCGAAAACACGCCGACAGTTCCCATTTTTTGAATCCAGTACCGAAAACACGCCAACAGTCCCTGACAAACCCGAGTGCGTGTGACGTCACAATGTTAACATGTAGCAGCCGTTGACACTATGCTATCGAGAAATTCCCTTAACATAATGACGTCACAAACACAGCGACCATTCGTGACGCATTCGTAGTACGTGATTATTTTATAAATTTTAGCAATTTAAAATCGTTTCTATTAGATTTTGGAAAAAAATTAAGATTTCGCATCGATTATTATTATAATTTATGATAAAGTTTTAAAATACATAAAAAACTTCTTTTTTTTAAAGTGAAACTTATTATGCGACTTCCAACAAGTTTAACGTTTAACGCTTCCATGGAGGGGGAACAGAAAGAGACAGAGCGAGATTGAATGCGTAGCGCTCGAACGCATGGGTGTAGTATTACGAAATTTCACTTCTTCCGCGCGGAGGGACTCCACTATTTTTTTTTTTTAAATCTATGTATCTAGCTCACGCAGCTCCATCGCTGTGTTCGCCCAGGAAAGTTCAATCGTATCTCAAAAACTACTTTAGGAACACGCTGTTGACAAGTGAAATCATAGAAATAGTGAAATTGTATTTAAAAAAACAAGATGGCGATGTCAGCTCATATTTCGGCAGATAAAATATCCATAAACAACTATGAGCTAGATTTCTTAAAATCCCTTATTTAAAATGGCTGCGGTGGTAGGTATGCAAATAAAACACGTTAACGTTATTTTTGAAGACATTTATTATATTTCTATAGGATAACACCGGGTTTTCATAACATAGACATACAGATTTTAAATTATTTCTATTGAATATACTTTTTGCTTACGTACTAACGTTTCAGAACTGGTAGTGTAATAGTACATGGTACTAGTGTGTAATGTTGGTGATTACCGCTGAGGCGCCATTGAGACCCGAGCCGTTAGGTGAGGGTTTTAAGAGAGCCGAGGACGGCAATCACCAATACACACGTGTATCATACGACGTTTTTCAACACACTTGTGAATAAAATAACAATAAAAACTCATTATATTTAGTAGATAGATATTTTTCCTTGGAGTTTTCAGGTAGTAAACTTTCCATAACGTTAAGGGCTTCACATATCGGGTTTATATCGGGCGGTGTACAACATAGATCATTTTTTTCGTAACTAGTACCTACTCTTAGACATTTTAGTTAATAAATAACGATAATTTCAACAGTGAAAACGAGTTTTGAAAAATGATTCGCTATGGTGGGAAAAATTAATCAGTTTTCCTATGCGCGCGCATTGCGATCAGCCACTAACTAAAGGTTTGAGGTTTTTTTTTTTTCCGCGCGTAGGGTTTGCGCTTATTCTGCCACGTACAAAATGGGGAATTTAAAGTTTTCTTTTATTACAGAGAAAACAAAAGTTATATTTGAGTGAAAGTTTTATTTATTAAACACAAACGAGTTAAAATTATCTATTTAAATAAGAAGTTGCATGAAATGAGTAAGCAATAGATTGAACACGATCTTTTTTTTTGAATAAAAACTCTTTTAAGAACAAAGCACCTCAACCAATAAAATTAAAAAAAAAAAAACTATAACTCACTAGTGAGTTATAGCAATGAAAAAGTCACAGTTTGATTATGGGTGTCATTCTGTGCCTAATTGCGGTGACCATAAAGACACTTTATGAGCAAGTGTGTTGAAAAAATATTTATAAAGGTACATTTTCAAAGGCGGCTGCAAAACACAGTAGCAAAGCCGATGTCTTTTTATATCTTCTTTTTTTCTTAATAGAAATAATTCTCATATTTTATACAAGGTGTTGTTATGCATCGTCGTCAAAATTCAGGAGGTTGTCACAAAAGACATAAATAATCATTAAAATAACAGTACTAAGTTAATTATTAATTAATGCAGATTTTTTGGTTGTTTAAGTTTGTCTATATTTCAGAAAAAACCCCCTTAACGTGGTTTAGGCAATAAGAAATTATTGCATAAACGTTTGAGGTTGTTTGTATTTGTGGAAGCGCGGTTATAGGGTGAGAATCAGACAGACCGCGTTTAAAACACGGTTGGTTCACACTTACTTTATTACCGCTACCCTCTCTCTATATCTATGAAGTATGCATGTTTGTTCAGAAATATAAAGATTTATTTAAAAAGGCAGAGGATGTATATCCTCGAAACCGGCGAGATCCCCACAGACTGATATTAAACGATCTACCAAGACTAGCTAAATATAATAAAAACTGTTTAGCCATGTGTGTTCGAGTATTTAATAAAATTCCAAAAGATTTAAAAATCTTAAATCTTAGATTGTTTAAAAAAAAGCTACATACATGGTTAAGCACTCATAATTTTTACTGCTTAGAAGATTTTTTTAACGTGTAAACTACGGGTAACATTGTGATGTAACCTATAATATGTTTTTGCATGCTGTGATATAAGCAAAACATGTTTGCTCTAATAATGACTTATAACAACTTTGTACACCATGTTTTAAGCAAATAAAATTCATTTGATTTGATTTGATTTACCGATTTCCGTAAATAAGAAAAAAAAAAATTACCTACCCATTTTATTATTGATTCGGGACGAGAATCATTAGCATAGTTACCTGCTTGAATTTGACGAGGATGCAAAACAACACCTTGTATATTACAATCTAAGTAAGTAACATGAAATTGAGTACTGTAGTTTTCGAGTAAATTTATACATCATGAATACACACATCAAAATATGTTTAAAGAACAAGTTTGTTTTCTCACAGACATCTTCAAAAATGTTATTCACTGTGCAATCACAGTTAATTTCCTAATCTTAAATCTATAAAATTTACCAAAGTCTTATTAATAATAGTCTAGAATTTCATGAGAAATGACCAGACAGAATTAGGAAGTAGAATCCATTTCTAGCGATGACTTTTATTAATAGTGATAATATAGGTATAAGCCCAAAGGTCTGTTCCAAATTGACAAAAGCTAAGCCATTGGTCCCGGCTGTCATTTGAAGATCTTTGACAGTCGTAGTCTGTGACCCGAAACTCTGACAACCGGTCTTACCAAGGAGTATCGTATTACCCAGTACTAACTGGGTAGTGGAGGTCAGCTGGTCACCACGACGTCTTAAAGCAGTATAGGGGATAAACCAATTTTTTTTTTCTTTGTCCGTCGGATAGTTGATTGAAAAGTATTGGACACGTATTTTTTTCTTTTTTCGCGTGGTCATAAAATTACGGAGATATATTGAGTTGAAATGGCGCATGACGTCACATGTAGGTAAGTTTTATACCTACTTGTGACGTAGTAAGCCCCCCACTCTCCAACTTTAATGAGTTTTAACTAAGTAATTTTTTGATATTTCGATAAAACAAAAAATACGTGTCTAATATTTTTGTATTACCTGTCTGACGGACAAAATAGAATGTCGTTTTCTTTACCCAGTCCGGTCCCCTATAGTTTTACTCTTATTCCAGTGTGGGAAAGAGACGGAGCTATACAGGATGTCTAGCGTCATCTCTTGCCCACACTGAAAAGGCATCAAAAAATAAAAATCATTCATTTCAAGTAGGCCAGTTACAGGCACTTTTGTTTAGTCGAATAACAATAAATATTAAGCTACAGTCTCAGTCACAAGACATAATAACTGTGAAAGTACTATAGTTGCCCATTCCAAAGCGTAGATCTCTATGGAGGAGAATGGGCAAGAAACTCCATGGACACTCTTTTAAATCAGAATCTTGTTACAAAACCTTGGTTACATCATTCATGTTGAGATGGTACATTATGCGAGAACGATGTAGCAAGACGTGTACGTTAAAAGTGTCCACAGTAAAAACAAAAAGAACTATTAAAAGATAAGATAATTAGTTCGATAATGTTTTAAGACGTCTTGGTAGGTCAGCAGATAGGCAGACGCTCACTCAATGTCCCTTACGCCATTTCTTTCCCAACGCTATACCATGTACACATCACTAAAAGTTTGTATTATTAACGTTTTGAACGCCAGAGCATAAACGCACGCTCGTGGCCACCACGCCAAGCCTCAAATTCACTGCAAATACTTACAAATAAAAAAGAGATTTCAAAAGTATTGTTTACTTATTTCTTGATAAGGCATTTAATATACAAGGTGTTGGTTTGCATCCTCGTCAAAATTCAGGAGGTTGTCACAAAAGACATAAATAATCAATTAAAATTACGATACCTAGTTAATTATTAATAAACACAGTTTTTTTTGGTTGTTTATGTTTGTCAGTATTTCAGAATGACCCTCTTAACGTGGTTTAGGGAATTAGAAATGATTGAATAAACGTTTGAGATTGTTTGTATGTGTTAAAGCGAGGTTATAGGTCCAGAATCAGACGGCCTGCGTTAAAAACACGGGTGGTTCACACTTACCGATTTCCGTAAATAAGGAAAAAAAAAACACCTACCCATTTTATTAATAATTCGGGACGAGAATCATTAGCATAGTTACCTCCTTGAATTTGACAAGCATCAAAACAACACTTGTATATAGATCACATATTAAAGATTTATAAATAAACATACACTAAAGTAATGATTTAAATTGCTTATTTCGTGTAATAGTGCACCACTTTTTTTGTCACGTATTTGTGACGTGTGCGTACAGGGCACGTGCTTGCTTGTCACATATATGTGACAATGGCGTTCAAAAGGTTAAAATATGATCATCGCTGTCAAAAAATTCTAACTGTTGAGGTTAATGAGTGTTGCGCCTGTACCAGAATCTGGCTCGATAATCATCACTGCAGGTCAAGAAGGCCGGGGCAGTGCCGGAGTGTACTATGAATCTGGAATAGAGACAGATAAATACGTGTATACAATATGTCAATATGTAAACGGAGCCTCCACGAAGCCGTCAACCAAGCATACTGTATACATCAGCCTAAGTAACTCTACGCGAAAATGATTTCTGGATACCGTCTTTTTTTGGAGTAAAACTTGGGTATAGAACTTGGTTGGCATAATAAAAATTGTTTATATCCATTAGCTGCGGTGGCCCACTGGTGACAGCCTTGACTTACGACCAGTAAGCCGTGGGTTCGAACCCAGGCAGGCGCATTACTTTGTGTTATTTCATCACCGCTGCTCTCAAAAACGGTAAAAAAAACTGGTGATTGATCGATCAATTTGCTTTAAGTGGTGATTAGTGTCTATTCTACCTCACAGCCTTATTATGTCCCAGCGTCATCAGCTGGCACTTCTAGAATATCAGGAGCTTTGCTCTAAGTGGTGATTAGTGACTATTCTAAAGGTATCTTACCTCACATCTCCATTATGTCCCAGCAAGATCAGCTGGCACCTGCTAGGAGTTCTAGAATGCCAGGTGCTTTGCTCGAAGAGGTGATTAGTGTCTATTCTAAGGGTATCTTACCTCACAGCCCTATCATATTCCAGCGACGTCAGCTAACGTCTGCTGGCACTTCTAGAATTCCAGGTGCTTTGCTCTAAGCGGTGATTAGTGTCTATTCTAAGGTTATCTTACCCCACATCCCCTTTATGTCCCAGCGACGTCAGCTGGCACTTCTAGAATTGCCAGGTGCTTTGCTCTAAGTGGTGATTAGTGTATTTTCTCAAGATATCTTACCTCACAGCTCCATTATGCCCCAGTGACATGAGCTGGCACCTGCTGGCACTCCTAGAATGCCAGGTGCAGAGCGAGGTGGTCGCTTCATCAGGGAACATGACGTAGTCTTCAGTATGGTTGAATACTGCTTGAGCATGGTGTTCTTGCTTGCCTAGGGGATTAAGAAAAGAGTAATTATCATTGTGCCTTAACTTGGGTTTATTCAAAAATATAGATTTTTGAATAAACCCAAGTTAGTAAGACGAGCAGGGGAGGTGATAAGATAAGATTTGTTTGTGATCAATTATATTTTTATCCTTGTGTCCGTTTGGCCATACATAGTCAAACATTTTTGTTTTGCCAGAGTTAACAGTCGGGAGTTAGGCACTTATGACTCACAAAAAGAGTTTATTATTAATAATTTTTTTTTTCTTTAATGACACTCAGTGGGGCCATATACAGAGTGTAACGGAAAGGGTATTTTCATACTTAAGGGTGTGCTACAGACCATCAAACAGAACATGTTTCTCCATCGGAAAAAATATCAGCTGCCCATACAAAATTTCAATACCTACTCCACCCAAATGTACGGCGCAGGAAAAATTTTTTTCGCTATTACGATGTTTGTCCGATGGAGAAACATGTTCAGTTTGATGTTTTATAGCACACCCTTAAGTATGTATATACCCTTTCCATTACATCCTGTATAAATCGGTATTAATTACATGACTCGCGCAGGAAAGAATTCCGTACCATTATTTTATAAAAAAAACGAGCATAAAAAACACTTTTTGTATGGGAGCCCTCTTAAATATTTATTTTATTCTGTTTTTAGTATTTGTTATTATAGCATTAACAGAAATACATAATCTTTCAGAAATTTCAACTGACTAACTGTCACAAGCGAAGTCTCCGTTCGACCCTTAGGGTACGGAACCCTAAAAATAAACTATAAACAAAGTTAGATTACCTGTGGTCCCAGCTCCCGTGTATTGAATTAGACATCTGCTACTTGCTAGCTCCCAAAGCTTGATAGAAGAATCCAATCCAGAAGTCAAGAGATACTGAAATAAAAAATGTGAACATGCTTAAGAGGGGACTCTAGTGGGCCTTTCTCCATACAAACGTATTCCGCTGTTTTCTTCGTGGATAATGCGTCTAGAGCAATGATTTTTTTTTTCCAAAAAAACTTGATCTTATTAATACATGCCCCTGTAATAAAATTTTTTCAAAACATAATCACTAAAAGAATTATGACAATCCAAAAACCCGAAAAAAAAACCGTTTTTACCGCCATGTTCAGACGACTATCAGACAAATCAGATAAGTTTTTAACAAAAAAGAAAATAATAGAAGCATAGATATGCTTTTCCTCTTAATTTTGATATAAGAATTATTTAGATCAGTTTAGTTTTGAAGAAGAAAACCGCGGAATACAAAACGTCTTTTGGTCATGATTTTTGTAGGTAAAGTCAGCCTGAGCTGCAGTTGTCCCTTTCGCACTTTACGCTCGCTTGGTCGGACGCAACGCGATGGCAATAGTTTCTTCAAATTCCTCGGGACTAGAGTCCCCTCTTATTCAGCTTATAACTTTCCCACTGCTGGGACACAGGCCTCCTCTCTATGAGAGGAAGTGGACTGTAATCTGCGGGCACAGTGCGCGTTGATAGATGTCGCATGTCTATGATTTTTTGGTTCTAGGACATGACGGTTTCCTCACGATGTTTTCTTATTGTCTAAACTAATATTATAAAGAGGAAATATTTGATTGTATGTTTGTTATGATTTAACTCAAAAACTACTCGACCGATTTTAAAAATTCTTTCACCATTTGATCGGTACATCTTTACCGAATAACATAGGCTATATTATATCACAACTTTCGCGGACGAAGTCACGGGCGAAGTGCTAGTTCCTTATAAGGTTATTTTCATAGGACACTTTCTTGCTATTTCAAGCGCTTGCCGCTATCCGTGGATGAATGACGATCCATTACATACCAAGTTTCCTCAGTGCCTCGGAAAGCACGTTAAGCCGTTTGTCCCGGCTGTCATTTGTAGATCTTTGACAGTCGTTACGAGTAGTCAGTGGCCCGAAAGTCTGACAACCAGTATTACAAATAGGTATCGTATTACCCAGTACTAACTGGGTTGTGGAGGTCAGATAGGCAGTCGCTCCATGTAAAATACTGGTATTCTGCTGCATCCGGTTAGACTGGAAGCCAACCCTAAAATAGTTGGGAAAAGACTAGACAGATGATGACTTAGGGAGCGTTCAAGTATTACGTAACGCAATTTTTGGAGATTTATGACCCCCCTCCCCCCCATGTAACTCGCCGTAACGTCTGTTTATAAATGTTACGCGCCGTAACGTCTGTTTATACCCCCCTCCCACTCATGAAACGCGCCGTAACGTCTGTTTATAGCCCCTTCCCACTCATGTAACGCGCCGCGAGTAAAACATCTCTACGCGACCGTTCTGAAAGGTTAAAACAATGTTACGTAACGCGTAGTTCAAATTACCCCTCCCACCCCTGTAACGCATCGTAACGTTTTAGAAGACCCCCCTCCCCCCAAATTCGTTACGTTATACTTGAACGCTCCCTTACCTTGCTATTCCTGGTAAAAGCAACAGAGCACACTTCAGATCCGTCGTGGGCGTTGATGAAGGTGTTAAAGCATCTATTGGAGACAGTGTCCCACAGTTTCACTGAGCCGTCTGCGCTGCCGCTTGCAAAGTATTTTCCGTTGGGCGAGAATCTGAAAAGAAATTACGTGGTATTAGTATGGATTACCAGTTGTTTTTACTAACAGAACTCGCAGCCAGGGACTTAAAAACACCTTCATAAAGGTTACAGAATTATAAGTGTTACATGTTGAATTGGTAACAGAATCAAATATGTAACACTTTTAAATGTTTTTTCAACCGTAACATATCTGTAACACATATAAAATTTTAACAGTGTTAATAAAGTGTAACAGGTAAACGCAGCGTATTAAAGCTATTATTTCAGTTACACATATTAAAATTTATTAACACATGTAAAAGGTTACACTTTGATTCGGTAACATTATTGTATCTGTTACATTTAAAAGTGTTTTTCTGTTAAAACTGTTTTAAAAAACAGTGTTAAAAACACTTATTACGGTTACAGTTTGAGTCCCTGCTCGCAGCCATTTATGTTTTCATCACCCCAAGTGTCATTTGAACCAGTAAGTCTTGACAACAAGTCTTATCAAGGGGTATCGTATTACCCAGTACTAACTGGGTTGTGGAGGTCAGATAGGCAGTCGCTCCATGTAAAATACTGGTGATCAGCTGAATCCGGCAAGACTGGGGGTCGACTCAAACATAAGGGAAACACTAGGCAGATGATGATGATGTCTTTCAACTTCGCGGTCATATACATATAGGGTGACTTGTAATTAGTGACCGATACTTAAACACGTAATTATACTCATGACTCATGACAAACAACTCTCCCAAAGAACCTTTTTTTATACTCTTTCACTTTTGTCCCACTCCTCAAGTCGATATGATGGATCATTTACTGTTCGCGCTGTGCGCCTTTGGAATTCACTTCCACACTCCTTGCGGGATAGCCCGTCTTTAGACGTGTTCAGGAAAGGAATAAGAGAACATTTCCTGTCAATATGTTAATAGTATGTATGTAGTATTTTATATGTATGTTTATTTATATATGTATTTTATGTATTACGTATGTAGTAGTTAATTTAAGTTTTCGCACATGCCCGTAAGTTTATCCTCTATTGCAAATCTCGCAATCGAAAAATGGTTTGCTGTAAGAATACCCAATTCTGGGTTAAGCTCGCCGTTGTACATAAGTTTTTAAATTGCAATCTGTTTGTATATTTCTTTTTAATATATTATATATATTATTTTGGTGTGCAATAAAGAATAAGAATTGAATAAGAATAAGAACTTTCCCAAAGAAACATTTTTTATACTCATTCACTTTTATCACAATAATATAACAGCTGTATGAAATTCGCGCGCGCGTACCTTAGGCCTATCAGCTTGTGATAAAGTCTCAGGAGTCTGTAAACCATATTTTTTAAGAAGGTGGTTTGCAGATTGCTGGGAGGGGGTATAGTAGTAAGTAAGGTAAGGGTCAGTAGTTTCTAAGATTTATTGATTGTTGAGTAATATTAGTTGCATTGTTTTTTTTTTTATATCGTTCCGTTCCCACAGACAAACTGTGAAAACAGTTTTGTGGGGCTTAGTTCTTAAATGAAAGTTTGTATAAAAATTGTTTAATAAATAAATAATAATAATAAATAAATAAAGTTGTTTGTTATCATGAGTACAATCACGTGTTTAAGTATCGGTCACTAATTACCAGTCACTCTATACAAGGTGTTGTTTTGCATCCTCGTCAAAATTCAGGAGGTTGTCAGAAAAGACATAGATAATCAATTAAAATTACGGCACCAAGTGAATTATTAACAAACGCTGATTTTTTTGGTTGTTTAAGTTTGTCATTATTTCAGAATAACCCCCTTAACGTGGTTTAGGGAATAAGAAATTATCAATTAAACGTTTGAGATTGTTTGTATGTGTGTAAGCGAGGTTATAGGGCAAGAACCAGACGGGCCGCGTTTAAAACACGGGTGGTTCACACTTACCGATTTCCGTAAATATCAAAAAAAATAAAAAAAAATACCTACCAATTTTATTATTGATTCGGGACGAGAATCATTAGCATAATTACCTCCTTGAATTTGACGAGGATGCAAAACAAACACCTTGTATATATGACCTCTAATAATATTTTTTTCTAAAGTTCCGTTTGCCTGTAATTGCTCTAATGGCCTTGAAAATACAAAAAAACGACTTACTGTATAGAATTGACTTGTTTGGTATGGTGGTGCGAAGGTATCGGGCATACGAAGCAAGCGCTGGTCGTGACGTCATACAGCCGGATAACCGGCTGAGTGCTGGACGCTATAATGTGGTCGCCGAGAGGGTGGAAGGCCACGCATAGGACTTGTTCGGCGTCCTGTGGACAATAAAATATTATAGATTAAATAACTATTTATGAATGATGTTTATTTTGCAAGTAGGTTTTTACAAACACTTTTACACGTCATTTTTTTTTTAAAACTAGATTGGGCCGGTGTTTCGTACCTGACTACTCTGAGAAGAAACAGCCGAAACAAACTCAGAGGTTCTCTGTTAACTTGTTACTCTTTTAAAGTCCAGACATTGCTCAGTTTACATGAGGACTATGCAGATTAGTATCAGAAATGGTTTTTTGAATAAAGAACCACACAGATTTGAGTGGACCTGTCCAGTCAGTGCAAGCATTTGTCAGTTATCGTGTAGCTCGACTTATAACTCAAGGAGCTCAACAAAACGACGAACAATACCAAAGAAAGGACATTTGGGTAGGTCGCTTAAAGTACTCAAACTGCAAGATAGTGGTGGGAGAAAAAAAATGTGACCTGCATGGTCCTCACATTCACAATAATTAAATGTAATTAATAATAATTAATATTGGTGGCTATAAGAGTAGAGGAAGACCAAAGAAACGCTTGATGGACTGTGTGAAGGATGATATGGCAAGAAAGATACACACGCTTTAGTGTGACGTCATTTTATTTCTTGTATTCTTCTTCAGGAAACCATTTCATTTGCGACGCTAATCATGGACATGAATAAATACAAGTTTAAATTTTTATATTATAACTTTACTTTACATACCTCCATGAGAAACCGTACTATTCAAATATGGGATGATCCAATTTTTTTTTTCTTTGTCCGTCGGGTAGTTTCTTTTTTTCACGTGGTCATAAAATAACGGAGATATATTGAGTTGAAATGGCGCATGACGTCACATATAGGTAAGTTTTATACCTACTTGTGACGTAGTAAGCCCCCACTCTCCAACTTTAATGAGTTTTAACTAAGTAATTTTTTGACATTTTGATAAAACAAAAAATATGTGTCTAATATTTTTGTATTACCTGTCTGACGGACAAAATAGAATGTCGTTTTCTTTACCCAGTCCGAACCCCTATTTCAATGCATATTTAATAATCATATACAAGGTGTTGTTTTGCATTCTCGTCAAATTTCAGGAGGTTGTCACAAAAGACATAAATAATCAATTAAAATTACGATACCTAGTTAATTATTAATAAACGCTGATTTATTTGGTTGTTTAAGTTTGTCAATAATTCAGAATAACCCCTTTAACGTGGTTTAGGAAATAAGAAATTATCGAACAAACGTTTGAGATTGTTTTGCGTAAGCGAGGTTATAGGGCGAGAACCAGACGGTCCGCGTTTAAGACACGGGTGGTTCACACTTACCGAATTTCGTTAAGAAAAAAAAAATTACCTACCTATTTTATTATTGATTCGGGACGAGAATAATTAGCATAGTTACCTCCTTGATTTTGACGAGGATGTAAAACAACACCTTGTATATACTAGTTACTTACCGTGATAGACTTGTAGGCCTTCTTAGCGGACGCCTTAGTGATATCGAAGAGCTTGATGCAACAGTCTCGGGACGCTGACACCAGGATTTGTTCCCGAGGGTGAAAGTCCAGGGCTGTGATCTCGTCCGTGTGATCATACCTGGGGTAAGGGGTGAAATAGGTTAGTTTTTAGGGTTGAAGACCTCCACAACCCAGTAACTGGGTAACACGATACCCTTTGGTAAGACTGGATGTCAGACTTTTAGCTTCTGACTACTCGTTACGACTGTCAAATGATAGCCGGGACAAACGGCTTTACGTGCTTTCCGAGGCATGGAGGAAACTCGGTATGTAATTATGGTCACCCATCCACGGACCAAGTAGTTGTTTAATGAAAATAAATAAGGTTAGGAGTTTCAATGCTGAACGCAACGGTCGATTATTATTTTCAACTTTTAAATTTCAAAAAAATTAAATTTAAAAATTTTAAAAAAATATTTGGTTTAAAATTCGAAAATAAATATTTAAGTCAAAAAGTCGTACTTAGGAGAAACTCACAAAGTTCTGATAACAGGATGCCCCTGCTGTTCTCTTCCGGGATCCACATCTTCAGGAGCTGACTTAGCCAACATACGCTCCACGTCCAAAATCTGAAATAATTATCATAATTTAGGTACATATCTTATGGAATATTAGCTTATTTGTAGCTTTACTTCTATGACCCACTTTAATTGTCCAGTGAGTGACTCAAATGAAAAAGAAAGAAAAAGCTTTTATTAGTCTCGTACTAAAAAAAAACCGGCCAAGTGCGAGTCGGACTCGTGCACGAAGGGTTCCGTAGCATTATTTATAAAAACGAGCAAAAAAAAAATCATTCATCACATCTTTTTCGTATGGGAGCCCCCTTAAATATTTATTTTATTCTCTTTTGAGTATTTGTTGTTTTTGGCAACAGAAATACATAATCTGTAGACATTTCAACTGGCTAACTATCACGATTCATGAGATACAGCCTGGTGACAGACGGACGGACGGACAGCAAAATCTCAGTAATAGGGTCCCGTTTGACCCTTTGGTTACGGAACCCTAAAAATGTTTAAAATTAACAAAAAAAAACAACGGCTTAATGTGCTTTCCGAGGCACGGAGGAAACTCAGTATTTAATAAGTGGTCACCCATCCACGGATCAACCTAGGCAAGCAGGATCTAGCTGACCAACAAACAATAAACATACTTTAATAGAAGCATCCACAGAGCCAGTAGCGAGCAGCTGTCCGCACGCACTGAAAGCGCCCGCTCGGCACGCCATCTTGTGGGACGTGACGTAAGCAGTCTCGTAGGTCGCGGGCTCAGGGGCGAGGGAGGACGCGTCCATCTCGTACTCTAAGTCTGTCAGAAGAAGTAGTATGGTTATATAGGTTCATTTAAAACGGGTCATCATCATCATCAGCCTATAATGTTCCCACTGCTGGGAAACAGGCCTGTCAATGAGAGGGAGTGGGCTTTAATCCACCACCACTATTATCGGGCCTAGTGCGGGTTGGTAGATGTCACATGTCTTCGAATATTTAGTTCTAGGACATGCCGGTTTCCTCATGATGTTTTCCTTCACCGTTTTGAGAGCAACGGTGATGAAATAAGGTTCACAAAGTAATGCGCCTGCCTGGGTTCGAACCCACAACTTACTGCTCGTAAGTCGGGGCTGCCACAACTAGGCCATAATGTAGTGACTGCTTATCTACTAAATCTATCTATTTACTTAATTTTGCAAGCCTTTCTTTCTTATTCTGTACTAGCTGTCCCGCGCAACTTCGTCTGCGACACATTTTCCCCGTTTTCGCAACATTTTTTTATTGCTGCACCGCTCCTTTTGGTCGTAGCGTGATGATATATAGTCTAAAGCCTTCCTCGATAAATGGGCTATCTAACACTGAATGAATTTTTAGTATTTCCTGAGCATTAGCGCGTTCAAGCAAACAAACAAACTCTTCAGCTTTATAATATAAAGTATAGATTGTGTGGTTACCTGGTGTCAGTTTTTATGCCGTCCACGGGCCTCTGACTTGGGTTTACATGCCATCCAATAATATCTCTAAGGCAAGCTGGTTTTCTTGCGATGTTTTCCTTCACCGAAGCAAGTGATAATTATACAATACGCACATGAATCCGAAAATCAGAGGTGCGTGTCTTGAGTTCGAACTTGAGACCTCTAACTTGGTAGTATGATGGTCACGCAACTAGGCTATCACTGCTTAACAACAACTTTTGAACGCCATTGTCACATATACGTGACAAGCACGCGCGTGCCTTCTACGCCAACGACACAAATATGTGACAAAACATGTGGTGCACTAAAACACGAAATAAGCAATTTAAATCATTATTTCTGTGTGTGTTTATTTAAATATCTTTAAAATGTGATCTACATATCTTAAATAATAAATGTCTTATCAAAAAATAAGTTATTAATTAAACTTATCAAAAAATTAAACTTTTGGAATCCCTTTTTTTATTTGTAAGTATTTGCGGTGAATTTGGGGCTTGGCGTGGAGGGCACGCGCGTGCCTTTATGCTCTGGCGTACAAAAGGTTAAATTTTATAAGTATTATAACTGTACTTACCAAACCCAGTGGTACCGAGCAAGTGCTCAGCTCCGCTGGAGGCAGCCAGACGGTCCTTGCGATCAGGCTCGTGTTGTAGACCCACCATCATTAAGTTTAGAAGCCTGGGGGATATATGTATTTATATGTGAATGCTATAATTACATAGCTAATTACATAAAAAAACATTTTTACAAAAAAAATATAACGGACTTCACAAAAGAAAAACACAAAAATGTTTATATTTTTTGTAAAAATTGTTTTTTTTTCCTTTTCCATTGTGGTATCTCACATAAATCCTAGTCAAGTATCACTTTTACATTGTAACTAGATACCAGCACATCGTCCATACATACGACAAATGACAAAATGCAAAATAAAGAGATTGACTCAAAAAGTACCTAAGTAAAGATAATAAAATTCACCAGGCAAGCTTTCTCTACTAAATGAATGAAGAGTCATCTTAATTGGTCCAGTAATCACGGAGAAATAGGTGTACATACGCGAAAAATTTACATAAATAAATAAAAAAATGTTAATAAAATGAAAACTACTGGGCCAAACTATGTTAAATTTGTATGGGACCAAATGGCAACTATTTCACATCAAACTAAAAAAGAATCATGTAAATTGGATTATAAATCTCAGCGTAATCTGTGTACATCCATTAAAAAAAGAATGATGATGAATGAATGATATCGGGAACTCTAAAAGTAAACATATCCTGTTTCGAGTGTTATTGATAATTATAAAATGGTTGTAATTTAGCAATTTCCTATCATTATTAAATTTATTGCAATACTAAAGTTCACACTGAGCATAACCTAATACTGTCTTTTAAGCGTAAAATTGACTGTTTTATGGCCATAGTCTACATAACTTCCAAATGAACACAATACATTCAAGTCCGATGAATGATGTTTAGAATAATTTTTGACTGACCTGTCGCTCGGCGGGCACGGCGGATCGGCGTGAACAGCCGATGCCAGTGTCGCAGAAATGGATTGGAAGCCATCGTAGTACAATTGACTGAAAAAAACATGATGTTGGTCAAGATTTTACCCAATTACCTATTGCGAGTTTTTTCGCCTTCAGTAGTAAAAATAACGGCGATTTAAGGTATTATTCGACGGAACAGACATTATTTGTTGCACACTGATGTATTAGTGGAGGTTAATTACTCAAATTACGAAGAATTTTAACAATTTACTACCGTAAAGATGCTTGATGGAAAATAGACATTACGCACCTTATAATCATACGATAAAGCAACTCCCGGTTTTTCACGACATTCCTAGTATCGACCTCACCAGTGGTTTCCTTCATGTCGTCAATTTTGGAAGATTTAGCGTAAATTAAACGATTAGAAAACCGGCAAAACAACAAACGCTTAGGTTATGTTTGACAACAACTTGACAGCTCTTTTTTGTCTATGGGTACAACGTGCGGATTAGTAAGGCGATTTTTCGGAATAGATGAAAAATCGACTAACGCGTCACGAAAGTGTTAAAATACTAAGCTCAGCAAGCCTGGGTGGAATGTCCTTAGGTTTTCAAGGGAGCACCAATCAATAAGGGCGCGCATGCGCGGTTCCAGTTAACCTCGATTGAATGAACATCAAAGACTTGAAATTATCTACATGACGGAACACTTGCGGGGTGAGCACAGGAGGCAGTGAAATGTAACAAAACATGACAATATGTTGTCTAGATTTTATAGTATACGGACATCATATGTTTATTTAATTTTAACTGAATATTTTTAATGTTTGTTTTGAACGTTACGTGATTTAGAGTGACTACCTATTTTCGATTGGAAATAGCCAGAAGTCGTAGGGAGCCTTTACTCTGCAGTGGGCATGATAATTCAGGCAGACGGGAATTAGTAACTTTAAACATCGATATTTTACTTTAATCTTTCACGCTTTATTCAGTAGTGTAGTAGGCAGTAGTAAGTAGCCTGAAGCAAACTCCGCATGGGACGCGAGATGAAATTCACTACACTTAAAGGACTTACTTTATACCCTACTCACGTACGTCAATTATATAATAATGTTGTATGTACATTATATTTTTTATTGGACATCCTAAAATATCTGAACGAACGATTCCTCTTAGTTTAAACAGCATGGCAATGGCATTACGTATCCCTCACGGCATTCGCCATGGTTGGACCTCTACCCGGAACATCTCAAAACCCAGCTCATTTGTGTCCAGGTACTGCTAACTGGTTGCCGCTGCGTCGAGCTGGACTGCTGGGACGGAGACGATGGCAGCCCCGTCATCTATCATGGACATACTTTCACCACCAAGATACCTTTCAGAAGAGTGGTGGAGACCATTGCTAGGTTAGTAGATACAACATGTTAGTCTGGGTAGCCTACCTTACAAAGAAATGATTCTTCTGCAACAGACTGTTTCCCACCAAATAAATCAAAAATTTAATTTATTGATCATTATGTTTTTTTTTTCAAACAGGAGCGCATTCGTGGCGTCTCCGTACCCCCTGATCCTGAGCATCGAGAATCACTGCAGCCTGCCCCAACAGCAGGTCATGGCCAGTACGTTTGAGGTCAGTTGTTCACAGGCATTGTATTATGAAAACTAGTTGTAAGTCAGTCATTCTAGATCTAGTCTATTTTCAACGGAGGTTATAGTTCGATTCAAACTTTATGGCGCCTCAGAAGTTAGCTGCGAGTGACGGTCTGCGCAGGTATAACGGTTCAAACTTTATGGCGGGTCGGAACATCTAATGCAAAGCGCAGAGGTCGCACTGTCTTGACTTTATAATGCTCAGATTTTTTACGCGTAGTATTTTATTGTTTATTTTTTATTTTTTTGTCATTTTGTGTGCACTTCATGCCACTGCGACAATAAATATTTTTACTTTCTTTCATCGAAAATCTTTAATAATTTTGCTGGTCCTCTATTGATGTTGTCTTCATCCAGGCAGTGTTTGGAGACAAACTGGTGACATCGTTTCTTTTCGAAGTCGACTACACGGACGAGCCGCGTCTGCCGAGTCCTGAACAGCTAAAATATAAGGTGATTATATGCAAACTTGGTTTAAGACTTCGTTCCATGAGGTACTTAACGTACCTAGCTTTTTTATTCCATATCTATATAGAAAATATCTGAAGTACCTTTTTTTGGAGCAAGCTTCTTTTTACGTCTGGTTTGTGCCAGAGTTTCTATGCGGCCTATTGGCCCATTTAATCCTTAATTACATAATTGCAGATTAAATACGTGTAACCGTACTAAAAAAAAGTGTTTGTAAGTCTTTATTAGGGTTAGAAGCGAAGACCTCACCTGTTGAAAGCAGTGCTAGCCTAGTAGTGTGATCGCAGAACTGCCAAGTCATAGGGCTCGAGTTCGAACCCTAGACCACGCACCTCTGATTTTTCGGATTCATTGTGCGTATAATATTAAATATATTGTATGTATAATTATCACTTGCTACGGTGAAGGTTAACATCGTGAGACCTGGGAGATATTTCTCGATGGCCTGTAAAGCCAAGTCAGGTTCCATAAAAACTCTGACAACCTGCCCCCGTATTCACAAACGCTCGGATTCGATTTCGATTCGGAATGTCGTATGTCTATCCCGCTCGCTTTCGTAATGCCAAAACAAGATAGACATACGACTTATCGAATCGACCTGCCCCCGTATTCACAAACGCTCGGATTCGATTTCGATTCGGAAAGTCGTATGTCTATCTCACTCGCTTTCGTAATGCCAAAACAAGATAGACATACGACTTATCGAATCGAAATCGAATCCGAGCGTTTGTGAATAGGGAGCCTGGTGTCAGAGTTTTTAAGCAGTAACCACACGAAAAAGACAGAAGACCTGTTACCAATTTACCATCCGCTTCTTATTTTCTTCTTCCTTTTACAGGTTCTAGTGAAGAATAAGAAGTTACTTCCCATTGAGTCAAGTCCAACTATGGGTCTAACAGGGGCCAGCTCAGCGCAAGGATATAGCGGAGTCCTATCAACTGCCTTCAGGTAACCATGTATATTGCGCCATGTTCATGAACGGGCGCTGTCAGTTGTGACTGGTCATCTCTTAGCTGCCACGGTTTATTTTAATAACTTTAATTTTGAATTACTGATTGAATCTTTTACTCTGGACGCTCTTAACTTGCCGTATTTCTACATCGTTCTCACATATTTGTAATTCTTAACATGAATGATGTAACCAAGTTTTTGTAACATAAAGGGTGTAAAACACCTCTTAACGAAACCGAAAGGCACTGGTTCTCCCTGTCATTGCGATTTTTGTTCTACACCATACCTGGGAACCTTCTAGTTACGGAGATATTAGGGGTCAAAGTTCCAACTTTTTGACAAGTATTTTTTTAAATACAAGTTTTTAATGTAAGATTTTTACTTTATACACCTCCACGACCCCCGTACTATTCAATCATCAGCACAATGTTTTGAGTGCGTTACATTGAGTTCTACCACAAAACATGATTTTACACCCCCCCAAAAAAAGTCGTTTCCCATCAATAATTTTTGCGTAAAGTTACCTAATTTCATGTACAGAATGCTTGGTTGACGGCTTCGTGATGAGGTGATTTACACCTTGTATTTTGATTTAAAAGAGCTTCCATGGAGTTTCTTGCCCATTCTTCTCCATAGAGATCTACAGTACTATCTATTACAGGCACTTTTATTTTTCTTATAACAACAGCGCAAAAACATCCTTGTATTCTTGTACGTGACAATACTTCTTTCGCTGTAGGATGGTGCGTGTGACATTAGATGAACCGTTCTTATATTTGTTTACGCTCGTCCGTCCCATTTACTTTGGTACCTATCGGTTTTTGTTTTGTTTTGCACTTTTTGTTGTATGTAGTTTTATTTCTTATTATTGCACTGATATTTATTTTATAAAAGTACATAACTATTCATACACATAATTCATAACACAAAGTACCTACATACCTATTAAACTGTTTTTCGTCCGTCACGTCATTATCTCGGGTCCAGTTGAAAATCAGCGTCGGGCACTAGCTGTTCGGCAGTTTGCTGAACTGGGCCTTTCTGGCGCAGCTTGAGACACACAATATTACCTTCTGTTTTTTTTTTTTTTTGTTAAAAAAATATTGATGGCATGTGCCAAATAAATTTGTTTTCTTTCTTTCTTTCCCATTCTTAAACGTTACCCTGATTTACAATAAAGACTGAATATTTTAGCTGCACCCTGAATACCATAGTAGTTCAAAACGGAATCGATAATAACTGTAGAACGCAAATAAATGAATATGAATATGTAGTAAATTTATTGAAAAGGATCGGTTCATTTATTGTCACCCGCGCCGATAGGACTATAGTTTTGCTGTAGGTCTTAAACCAGGCGACACTCAGTATCTTGAGCACCATAATCTTATTAATGATTTTCTTCCACCTCACGCAGATCTAACGGCATCCGCCACACCAGCACCTCTTTACCGGAGCAGAGCAACCGGACCAGTTCCATAATGTCCAACCAATCAGCGGGCAGCTCGCTCACGGAGTACTTCTCCGATGAAGACTACGACGAGGACGATGAAGAGTTGGATGGTAAAGAGATAGGATGGTATTCTTAAATCTTTTAAACGCACCGGTTATCTAAAGGGTGTAAAGGATAGCTCTCCGCAAAGTGACAGGATGCATTCAGCTTCTTATTTTAGAACATGAACTCCGTAAATGAGCTCTAAAAGTCACAGACATATAAAACCGCCCTCGTATTGCTGTATTTTTTTTAAATTTTAGCCTTATTATTTACAAAAAATGGAGTGCTGCATTCAGAAAATATAATTTTAATATAGGAATATTAACAAAAACGATAATGAAGAAACCCTTAAAAAAAATCGGTGGAAATGATTCTAAATTTGGAGATGAATGCATCCTGTTAGTTTGCGGAAGGCTGTCTCTTACGTTACGTATTGATGGACGGTCAACATTGTATATCTATAAAAATCTTTTGGCTCGAAGCCAAACTCGAAACAATTCCTTGAAACTGTCGCTAATGTTTATCATTGTCTGGTTCTTCTAGAAGAAATCGCTATGCATATAACCCTGGGCTCGATTCGCATTTTGGGCAGTGTTATTGAGTTTTTTCCGTCCGAAATGTCTCAAAAGCAGCCCGAAGTCAGGATTTGTCTCCAGGTTAAAGTGGCTCAGAACAATCCTAAACATAACTGGCTAAATATGGGTGGCCTTCGAGGAACCTGGCGTAAAAATGGTCATGTCTTTGAGGAAATCGGACCTAATTATTTGCACCATCATTAGCAATCTCTCACCATAGCCTTTGTAAAGAACATACTTCTTAACTTCCAGAAAAAGAGCTCCACAAAATCCTGAACTCAATGGAAGACAAATGTGGTCGGACCTCGCTGTCACTCTACCAGAGCTTCAGAAGGAGTGAGGGAGACGCTGAGACTACTTCAGGCAGCGTTAAACATGCTCCTACTAGGAAGAGGAGTAACCAAATCGCGAGGGAGCTGAGTGATATGGTCACTTATGTTCAGGTAGATTTTTAGACTTCACAACCATAAGCAGGTCATTATCAACTGCCTATCCTTTTCCCAAACTTTCTTGGGGTCGGCTTCCAATCTAATCAAATGCAGCTGAGTACCAGTATTATACATAAAGCGACTGCCTATCTGACTGCCACAACCCAGTAACTGGGTAATACGAAACCCCTTAGTAAGACTGGATGTCAGACTTTTTGGCTTCTGATTACTCGTAACGACTGTCAAAGATCTAAAAATGACAGCCGGTACCAACGGCTAAACGAGCTTTCCGAGGCTCAACCTCGGACTCGGATCCATGGACCAACCTCGGCAAATCTAAAGTAAGCAAGTCATAAGCAGTGTTAATACTTTAATCATGATTCTTGCATGTTTCGGATAGCTCATTCTCTGGTGTCTGGTGGTCCAGTCAACCCCAGCCAGCAGTGTATTTTATTCCATCACCACTGCTCTCAAAACGGTTAAGGAAAACATCGTGAAAAAACTCTAGCCACGTCGTGGAACCAAAAATTTTAAGACATGAGACACCTATCTACACAGCACGAGCCACGCATATTTCCCAGCGAAGGGATAATTTTAGACTTACTATTCACTCACTTATATCAGTCTACAGCAGTCCACTGCTGATCATAGACCTTCTCGCATCGCACGCCACCTAACTCGATTCTCGGCAACTCTCATCCAGTTGCCACCAGACGCGCTGCGAAGATCGTTGTTCCATTGTGCCCTAGGGTTCTACTGATCATTGTTATAATGTAGTAGTAGTAGTAGTTAGATTTTAAATTCAGCTCGTGGCTAAATAATAACAGCCGCACGGGACGATCTTTGAGGTTAAGCCGCTGGTCCGTGAATGGGTGACCATAATTACATACCAAGTTTCTTCCGTGCCTCGGAAAGCACGTTCAGCCAGAACGTGGTCCCGGCTGTCATTTGTATCTACAACTTGTAACTACAACTTTGACAGTCGTTATGAATAGTCTGAAGCCAAAAAGTCTGACACAACTGTTACTGGGTTGTGAAGCTCAGATAGGCAGTCGCTTCATGTAAAATACTGGTACTCAGCTGCATCCGGTTAGACTGGAAGCCGACCCCAAGATAGTTTGGGAAAAGGCTAGGCAGATGAGTAAAATAATATAAATTCTTGTGAATCGGCGGTTATGTTCTTAACAAAAGCCGGTCCTAAAATACTGCCTTGTGGAAGTCTTATTATTTGGCATATATATATCATTGCTGAGCCAAAATTGACAGCAAAGCTTCCGATGCATACATTGCCCCTGTTACCTTTAACAAAGAAACCAGCCGTGCCTTACTAGCTGAGGTTGCAATAGAAGCATGAGTGATTTTGATAAATTAATTATTAGATCTGAAAATTAAAACTCCTTCCTTAGGCGATAAAATTCCGCGGTTTGAACCCGCTATCCCCGCGGAGCTCTATGAAACAACCGAGCAACGCACCCAAGGAGACGGCGCCGGGCAGCAGCTTCGAGTCTTCTGAGAGCAGTGACAGTACTAGCACGGTAAGAGAGGATGAGTGGAGAAAGAATATAATGAACTTGAGAATCAATTGGCGCAAAGGGTAAAGTATCATAAAGAAGTTATGCATAAGATAGATTATGAATGATATTTTTATGCATTGGGGTATCAGGGGTATTAAGATCAGGGTATAAAGTTCTTCATCTCCTTTAGAAAAGAGAAGATTCTGCGACCACATGGGTATTGTGTCCGGTGGGCTACTGCTTAACAGATTTTGTCAGGTTTTCTATATCATCGCGGATAACTTTAATGGCGGGTTTTAGAATTTTTATATTTTTCATTAGTGTGGTTCTCATTAAATGACGATGAAGTACTGTTTTTGCGGTTTAATTCAAACTTAAAGCATTTATTTCAATTACACCATTACAGGCCCTTTTGAAAGTCAAAAAACCAAAAAACAACGCTAAGCTACAATCCCAGTCACAAGGCATAATAACTTGTGAAAGTACTGAGTTGCCCATTCCAAAGCGTAGATCTCTATGGCAAGAAATTCCATGGATACTCTTTTGAATCAAATTATTGATGTAATCGTGTCTATTTGAAATTCAGGACTTCTACCCTACTGTTGGAAGTAGTCTTTGCTCTGTTTTAAAACTAAGTGGTAGCTATGTCTGAATACCGTTATTAATCTTCGTCATCTTGTCCCCAGCAGATAGCGCAACAGCCCCGCCCCCGCTGTCTTAACGCGCCAGCCGTCCACCACCCCTGCTACCGCTGCTCCTCAGTCAACGAAGCCATCGGCAAAAAGATCTGCAGGAAACACCCAATGGCGCTGATAGCGCATACGGAGACGCAGCTTGTTAGGACTTATCCCGCCGGGTAAGCCAATAGCATCATTATCATTATTTCAGCCCGAAGGCGTCCATTGGCTAGGTCCACCAAACGTGGAAACGCTTTAGATTCCGAACATGATTCATGCAGAGTACTGAGTAAGTCATCATCTGCCTAGCCCATTTCCAGGGTAAGCTTCCAGTCTAACCAGTTGCCCCTGAACACCCTGTATTTTACATGGACCGACCACCTCATCATCATTCAGGTTTGTTTACGTTCGTCCGTCCCATTTACTTTGGTAGGTACTTATCGGTTTTTGTTTATTTGCACTTTTTCTTGATTTTTACTAATATTAATATCAAGTTTTATTTGTTATTATTTCAATGATATTTATTGTATATAAGTACATACCTATTCATACACATAATTCATAACACACCTACCTACATACCTCCTAAACTGTTTTTCGTCAATCACGTCATTATCTCGGGTCTAGTTGAAAACCAACGTCGGGCACTAGCTGCTCGGCAGTTTGCTGAACTGGGCCTTTTTGGTGCAGCCGTGAGACACACAATATTATCTTTTTCTGTTTAGTTTTTTTTTTGTTCTCTTGTGGCATGTGCCAAATAAATATTATGTTTTCTTTCTTTATTATTTTCTTCTCTTGCTCTAATCCTAATTTGTATGTGGGTCGGTACAGCATGTCTTCTTCTTCCATACTTCTCTATTACTCGTCGTTTCAGCAGACACCTCCTTTTTTGCCATATCATCCTTCACACAGTCCATACATCTTTTATGCGCACAGTCAAGGACTGGAATTCCCTGCCTGCTTCGGTGTTCACGAGTTCATATAACCAAAATCTATTTAAGTCGCGAGTTATTAGGCTTCTTTTGGGTTTGCTCGTTGCATCGTCAACCTGGCCTCCGGATTCGATTTCGATTCGATAAGTCGTATGTCTATCTTGTTTGAAGGCATTACGAAAGTGAGCGAGATAGACATACGACTTTCCGAATCGAAATCGAATCAGAGCGTTTGTAATCCCTGTCCTCAGGACAAGATTGATGTCAAGAGAAGGCTCATTTTATATTAAAAAACTGACGTCCTTACTCCGTCTGTAAAATGTTCTCGGGTAATCATCATGAATTCATCTTTCTCCCACATAAAAAGCTCTCATACAACTCTCTTTTTCACAGCCTAAGAATAGACTCTTCAAACTTCGACCCCGTGACCTTCTGGTCCTGTGGCGTCCAGCTAGTGGCCCTGAACTATCAGACCGAGGACGCAGCGATGGCCGTAAACGCGGCGATGTATGAGAGCAACGGTTCTGCTGGGTACGTGAGAAAACCCAGCGTGATGTGGGATCCGGGGCATATTGCTTATAGAAGGTGAGATTCCCAGAATAATGGTTATTCTTGAAATTTTCAAACAACGCATACCAGCATCTTTGAGCATGACTATAGGTTTTAAGGTTAAGAGTTAAAAAATACGCTTTAGGGTATGGGAATCAATGCATACAAAATAAATAGTCCGCCATTTTTGGGACTCCGCCATATTGGATTTAAAATGACGTCACTTACGTAACAATGCTCTGTCATCCAAACTAAACAAGTATTCATTTCAGCTAAACACAGGCACGTCAATATTTCGATGTTGAAACCAAAAATAAAATTAAAAACATTGACAAATTATAGTCCACGAAGTTTTGCAGATTCTTCTAAAAACCTTTACAAAACAGTGCGTTTCGGGCGAGTTGAGTAACTGCCTTTATATCTGCTACAACAACAGTTTTCTACTACTTTTACCGATGTCTTTTTCAGATTCAACCCCATGGACAAAGAGTTTGACGGTATCCACGCTGCGCACTTGACCCTAGCCGTCATATCAGGGCAGTATGTCGCCGAAAACGTGTACTCGTTCTATAATGCCTTCGTCGAAGTGGAGATACTGGGTGTCCCTGCCGATTGCAAGAAAATAAGGACCAAGGTCGCACGGAAAAATGCCTTGAATCCGATTTGGAATGAGACTTTTAATTTTAAGGTGAGTTTACCATGGAGAATCAGAGTGTAAGTACATGTTTTTCCGCCATCTTTGCGCCTGCCTGGGTTCGAACGCACGGCTTACTGCTCGTAAGTCGGGGCTGCCACCACGGGCCCACCGCTGTCTCCTTCCCAGTTATAACACTGGGAAATTGTGATGGTCGGACATTTTGGGAGACTCTCCTATTATAATTTTGACTAATTCCAATTCTAATTTGAATAATGGCATGGTTTTTATTTATTTACAGATCAACTTTCCCGAGCTAGCGTTCCTAAGGTTCGATATATTCGACGCGGACACGAACTACATGCTGTCGCAACGAGTCATACCGCTGCGCTGTCTGAGACCTGGGTACAGACATGTAAGACTTAGGTAAGAAGCTAAAAAAACTATGAACAGTGTTGTCAGGACCGGGCGACTATGTATATACAATGGCAACGCACATCATCATCTGCCTAGCCTTTTCCCAAACTATCTTGGGGTCGGCTTTCAGTCTAACCGGAGGCAGCTGAGTGCCAGTATTTTACATGAAGTGACTGCCTATCTGACCTCCACAACCCAGTAATTGGGTGATACCATACGCCTTGGTCAAACTGGATGTCAGACTTTTGGTTTCTGACTACTCGTAACGACTGACAAATAAATGTAAGCACGGCTTCACCTTAAAGACCGAAGAATGTTATTATTTAGGCACGAGCTTCTCGACTAAACTACTAGGTTTAAAAAGTTCCCAAAAAACATTTTCGAAATGTTTTTTTTTTTAAAAAAGATTATTGGAAATTTCTGTTTCTATAGAAAATTTATAATCGGTCTAATTTAGCTGTAACATTATTTTTCGAAAATGTAATTTTAGTAACTTTTTAAAGTCTGTATGAAATGCCATAGTAAGGTATTTAAACGCTCTTAAAGGACAAAATGTAACTATGTAGCTTGTAAACTGAAAACAATGAGCTAGGTTCAAAAGAGTAGGGATAAGAGAACCAAAATGGTTCAAAATAGTCAAGAGGCAATGGTTCTAAATGGTTCAAAATAGTCAAGAGGCAATGGTTCTAAATGGTTCAAAATAGTCAAGAGGCAATGGTTCGAAATAGTATTTTTTTAGACCCATCTATCCTGCTTATGCGTATGAAGTTTCATTTAAATCGTTTCAGTCGTTTCGGAAAATAAGTACTTGAAAGTTTGTATGAAATGTCGTAAGGCTTAAACGCTCTTGACCCTGCATCGCCAGTAACATTTAATTTAATCACAAAATAACACCAATCAGGTCAAATCCAGTCCTCGAGGAGAAAAAATAGAATTGTTTCTTAAAACTCCCGATATTTCACTGCCCTTATTCTGGATCGTCGTCTGACATAGTTCAGTTACATTTTTTAAGTGAAACTTTTATTACATCGTCTCTAACTTTTTCGTCTGTGTGTTGCATGTCGCGTGACGCTCGGCCGCGGAGTAGGGATAAAGTGAAAGGCGCTCATCAGAGCGCCTTTCACTTTATTTCTACTCCGCGTTTTATACGCTTTATACCGTTAATGGAATGGAATATTATTCCAAAAATTTTTAGGTTAATGTCTATAGTGTGAAAAAAAGTTTCACTTTTACCATGGTTTCATAAAACCACACAATCCTTTTTTACTATCTTTTCATGATTTTACAGATCACCAACAAACCAACCTCTAAACATGGCCTCCCTCCTCATCTTCTCCCGCTGCTGCGAAGAGTTAGCAGGAGAGAGCTGCCGAGGAGACCTGGAACCCTCCTCTCCTCACGAAAGGAGGAAGATCCACTTCCTCGTCGTGTATGCCGTGGCGAGGCACGAGGCGTACTCTATACTGAAGGTGACACAGGATACTACGGCGAATGAGGTAAGATTGTTGTTTTGAGAGCATAGTTTTGGATTTGCAAAGATTCAAATTCAAATTCTTTATTGACATAATATGTTACAGAAACTTGTTTGAAGCCTCTGACTTCTGAATTGGGTGTACCTACCTGTGTCAGGAGTCAGCGCCCTCTTCCATTTTGTTTGGCTTAGATACTAATGTCAACATAGGAATAGACAAACATAATGTGCTACAAAAAACAATTTTAGAAGAAGTGGAATAAAATTAACAAAATAAAACAATAAAAATTTTTTAAGACAAACAGAAACGAAAAGTATGAAAAAAACATAATTTATTCTTAAGTTAATACAAATATTGCGTATAGCAGTATGTAACAGATGCTTTAAGTGACGTAACTATTGTTTAAGCTTTTCAACGCTATTGTCACATATACGTGACAAGCGCTTGCCCTGTACCCCAACAACACAAATATCATGTGCCAAAAAATGTGGCGCACTATGACACAAAATAAGCAATTTGGAAATCATTAGTTTTCTGTGTATTTATTATATCTTTAAAATTTGATCTAATATATCTTTAACATTAAATGTCTTATCAAGAAAAAAGTTAATAAAACTTTTCGAATTCTTTTTTTAATTTGTATTTATTTATGTATTTGCGGTGAATTTGTGGCTTGACGTGGAGGGTCTGGGGAGCTCTGGTCCCCGGCCCAAAATTCCGGTCTGGAATCTGTTCAAATGATTAAATTAACTGCATTTGAAAGTAATATATATTACGGTGTTGCTTTTGATATCACCCTGATCTGATCACTGCTGGGCAGAGGCCTACTCATGGCTTTCCAATTTTCCTTAACATTTGCCTTCTCCGATCAATCCGTTATTTATTATACGGTACTTATAACAAACTATAATTATATAAACTATTTATTATACGGTACTTAGAACACTTTGGAGGAGGCCTTTACCTGCTGAGGGGTTCTTGCGGAATAATTACGTTATAACAAAAACTAATAATAAACAAATATAGATACTAACACTAGAAATTAATCACTTTATGTTACTAACAATAAGATTATTTTGTAAGAAATAAAAGGCTTTTTTATTTTTATTTTATTTATTTACTTATAACAAAAAAGCTTTTTTTACATTTTGGTCTGACTGCCCGTCTATTTATCTGTTTGTTCCAGCTAATCTCTGAAACGGTTAGACCAATGTTCACGGGAGATACTTTCATTGACGTGTAGCTGATGTTATAAGGAGTAACTTAGGCTACTTTTATTTTAGAAAAGCAATTTGAATCCCATGCAAAAAAATAAAAACCCTAAAATTGTTAACAAAATCCGATTTAAATCGGGAAGTAATCTAATATATAAAATTCTCGTGTCGCAATGTTTTATAACAAATTCCTCCTAAACGGCTGCACCGATTTGTATGAAACTTTGTGTGCATATCGGGTAGGTTTGAGAATCGGCCAACACCTATTTTTCATACCCCTAAAACCCATTAAAAAATCCCACGAACGAAGTCGCGGTCAGTAGCAAGTATTTTATAATAATACTAGCTGTCCCCGGCATGCGTTGCAATGCACTTTTTACCTACCCTATCTACCTACCTACCCTACCCTACCTACCCTACATACCCTACGTATCCTACCCACCCTACCTACCCTACCCTACCCTACCTACCAATTGTTTTTTTTTATTTATATAGATACCACGCAAAGATCGCAGACAACAGTTAGTACTTACTATAATTTTGTCCCACAGGCAATAGCCCAATGCCTAACAAAAGCCGGTGTCTGCCGCTCCGCACGCGGCTCGTACGTGATGGTGGAGGAGGTGGCGTCGCGCGCGCCCACGCAGCGCGTGCTGGCGCCGCACGAGCGCGTGCTGCGCGCCGCCGCCGCGCGGCACGGGGCGCGCCTGCTGCTGAAGCGTGTGGGCGATGACCCCAGCAGCAGGGCTTGGTTGACTAGTATCAGGTAAGATATTTTAACAATAACTTTGAACATTGGGAAAAAAGCATTTTTTCAATAAAAATATGCAGTGTAAGTTATACAAGGTGTTGTTTTGCATCCTCGTCAAATTTAAAGAGGTAACAATGTTAATGATTCTCGTCCTGAATCAATAATAAAATGGGTAGGGAATTTTTATTTTTTTCTTATTTACGGAAATCGGTAAGTGTGAATCTCCCGTGTTTTAAACGCGGCTTGTCTGATTCTCGCTCTATAACCGCGCTTCCACACATAAAAACGATTCCAAACGTTTATTCGAAAATGTCTTATTCCCTAAACCACGTTTAGGGGGTTATTCTGAAATACTGACAAACTTAAACAACCAAAAAAATCAGCGTTTATTCATAATTAACTAGGTACAGTAATCTTAATTGATAATTTATGTCTTTTGGGACAACCTCCTGAATTTTGACGAGGATGCAAAACAACAATTCTCTGTATCAAATACCAATGTTCCTGAGATTAGCGCGTTCAAGCAAACAAACAAACAAACTCTTCAGCTTTATAATATTAGTATAGATTAGCTGTCACACTTGCAAACACCAAACTGAATGGTTATACAATATAAGTCCGAGTTTTCCAGTTTAATACTCAAATAGAGCCTTTATTCAGCATTCTTAAAAACCCAAGCCGTGTCAAGATCTGACCAGCATCATCAGCCTATAATGTTCCCACTTCTGGGATACAGGCCTCCTCTTTATGAGAGGTAGTGGGCTGTAATCCACCACGCGGTCCCAGTGCGGATAGGTAGATGTCACATGTCTTCGATTTTTTGTTTCCTCACGATGTTTTCCTTCATCGCTTTTGAGAGCAGCGGTGATGAAATAAATTACACAAAGTAATGCGCCTGCCTGGTTTCGAACCCACGGCTCATAAGTCGGGGCTGCCACCACTGGACCACCGCTGCTCTCAAGATCTGGAGACTTAGTAAAGAAAGTACTTGGCAAAACTATAATCAGAAACCCTTTGCTAAAAAATACATTTTTTTTTTCAGATCAGCATCATCATCAGACCGCCACAAAGACAGGTCTCTTCCCTCTGACGAGGAGTCCAGCACACAGGATGAAGAGCCTCGGAAACCTCCGGACAGCTTCCTTGTTTGTGTGCATAATGTGTCTCATGAGATACCCTATGCTATACTGAAGGTAAGGCTTCAATTCAGATTTAACCTTTTAAACGACACAGCATAAACGCACGCGCGTGCCCTCAACGCCAAGCCACAAATTCACCACGATTACTTAAAAATAAAAAAGGGGTTTAAAAACCTTTATTAACTTATTTCTTGATAAGACATTTAATATTTAAGATATGTAGATCATATTTTTAAGATATGTAAAACACAAACAAAAGTAATGATTTAAATGGTTTATTTCGTGTTAGAGTACGCCACATTGTTTGTCACATATTTGTGTCGTTGGCGTACAGGGCGTGCGCTTGCTTGTCACGTATATGTGACAATGGCGTTCAAAAGGTTAATAGTTGACTCCACGATACATGCCTACCAAATATAGCCAGACAGAGAAAGATGCTTCCTCTTTCCCTGTCTTTTTACACGGAAAAGGAGACTTGTAAACTTTAAATTTGGCGATATTCTTCTTTTTTGTGGGGTTAGTGGCAATGCCTAGCCTAGTGTCTGAGTGGTTCTGCCGCCCAAGGGAATCTGACTTGACTGGTGATAAATAAAATAAAAAGCCTTTTATTTCTTGCAATACAAAATAATTAGAAAGAATAACATGCATGCAATCTTAATTTAATATTATAACAATTCCCAATCATAAATTCGTATTATAACAGTTCACAATCATAAATTCGTCTTATAACAATTATTGGAAAAACATAGAATTTGTAATTATTATTTATTTATTAAGTAGATAATTATTTATTGTGTGAATGTAGTTAGTTTTAAGAATTATAAAAAATAAGATTAGCAAGAACCCCTCTTAGTAGAAGGTGAAGGCCTCCTCCAGAGATGACCAGCGGTCTCTATCTTTTGCTGTTCGCATCCAGCTAGTACCTGCGATCTGTACAATTTCACAACATTTTCAACAATTTGACTAGAGATGCCGTCGTAAAATTAGCTGGTTTCCTCACGATGTTTTCCTTCACCAGAGCTAGTGATAATAATATAATACGCACATTAATCCACTCCTAAATTTTTGCATCAGATTCATAAATATGACCTTTACCCATAGCTTAAAATAAAGAAATCAGGTATATTTTAATATTTTCATTTTATCATATTTTCTAAGCAATGGTACATTTTTTTTGAGAAATGCTCATTTGGTTTGCGCAAAGGTGATCATGTCTCGAGAGTTTCACGTTAAACTCAAGTGGTTGCCAATCCGCCTTCGCCGGAATGCACGTAAATTTTATCCCTTCTATTACAGTATTCTGTTTAATCCCACAACGCCCTCCTATCTCAAACAACGTTTCAAGTTCCTACATGACACTCATACTAGACACTTGAGATCATCGGAGAATTTGAGGGCACATTCCACCAAATTTTATCGCCGTATAACCATAAAATTGGCAGTTTTGTAAACCCGTTATTTTGGTGTACAACAAAGTTTTATTCCTTTCTATTTATCCGAAAACTCAGATGTTTGGGTTCGAACTTGTGATGCTATTAAGGATTAATAACACACAGTGCAAACTGTGAATCGATCAATCTCTGAACAAGAAGATGCCGATATCCTTCAACAGGCTGATCATCAAAATTTCCAGGTCCCCCTAAGTGCCTCGGCCTCATACGTGGTCTACCAAGCGTTAACAAAAGCGCGCTGTCACGATGACCCCAAGAGATTCGTGTTGGTTGAGGAGTTGGAGTGGGGGGGCAGAGCTGGTACTGGACCCCAGCAGAGAGCGCTGGCTGATGATGAAGTAGTTTATGCTGCTCAGGTGAGAACTTAAGACCTTAGTACTTTTTTAAGACTACAAAAGTATCCTATGAATTTGAAATTTGTTTTGTAGTAAGCAACGACTTATTGTCGGGCCTACGATGTCCTCCCATACTTAAGTACTAACAACGCTGTAACATAGAAATACTGTAAAACCAAATGATTTTAAAAGAGTTATCATGGAGTTTCTTGCCGGTTCTTCTCCATTGGAAACGACCAACCCGAACCGAGCACCTTTTTGTTGAAGTTTTATAAGTGCCGATGTAATTGCCCATATGTGAAATAAAAATATTTTGATTTTGATTGAAATTAGAATCATGGGAAAATTCATCAGAGCATCTACAATAGGGGATCGGACTGGGTAAAGAAAACGACATTCTATTTTGTCCGTCAGACAGGTAATACAAAAATATTAGACACGTATTTTTTGTTTTATCAAAATATCAAAAAATTACTTAGTTAAAACTCATTAAAGGTGGAGAGTGGGGGCTCACTACGTCACAAGTAGGTATAAAACTTACCTACATGTGACGTCATGCGCCATTTCAACTCAATATATCTCCGTAATTTTATGACCACGTGAAAAAAGGAAAAATACGTGTCCAATACTTTTCAATTAACTACCCGACGGACAAAGAAAAAAAAAATTGGATTATCCCCTATTCCCACCCGACGAAAAAGGGCTCTATAATCACGTGGTACTTTGCATTTTAATTGAGGACTTTGTGGCTACATCATAACAGCTGCTCTGGACGCTTCAGGTTAAGCTGCGATTGTCTAGGTTGGTCCATGGATGGGTGACCATCCATTACATACCAAGTTTCCTCTGTGCATAGGCTAAGCCGTTGGTCCTGGCTGTCATTTGCATTACCCAGACCTAACTGGATTGTGGAGGTCAGATATGCAGTCACTCCATGTAAATGCAAGGTATTCTGCTGCCTCCGGTTAGACTGGGAGCCTGGAAGCCGACTTATACGAAGTTGGGAAAAAGCTAGGCAGATGATGATGACAATATCTAATGACGTGGTGTTTATCCTTCTTAGAACGTCTCATCATCATCATCATCAGCCTTTAATGTTCCCACTGCTGGAACACAGGCCTCCTCTCTAAGAGAGAGAGTGGGATATAATCCACCACGCTGGCTCAGTGCGGGTTGGTAGATGTCTCATGGCATCGAATTTTTACTTCTGTGAACATGCTGGTTTCCTCACGATGTTTTCCTTCACCGTTTTTGAGAGCAGCGGTGATGAAATAAATTACACAAAGTAATGCGCCTGCCTAGGTTCGAACCCACGGCTTACTGCTCGTAACTCGAGGCTACCACCACTGGGCCACCGCTGCTGTCTTAGCACGTCTAGACCCACAGTAATTCTCTTACGATTGGTAGTTTTCCAAAACCAGCTTTAATGGGATTTTGAACGTTAGGTTTTCAGGAACCAGAAAATTAATTTATTAAGACCCAATTTTTTTTTTTTTTTAAGTGAAACTTCTTATGCTACTTCCAACAAGTTTAACGCTACCATGGAGGGGAAATATTTTCTAAAACTCACTAAGAGATGGCAGTATTACAGGATTTGTGACTACGTAGTTCTACTAGGTAGGCAAGATGGCGTGCAAACGAGTCATGCATTCGACTCTTTGGTGTCAACAGCCTTCGCTCAATTTCCATGAATAGAAAAACCTCGATAAACTTATGTAATAAAAATAATACAACAAAATATTATTTAGAAGTTCAATAAAATAACGAGAGTGAATGCGAGGCACTCGAACGCATGCGTGTAGTATTACGAATTTTCACTTCTTCCGCGCGGAGGGACACCACGCACAGTTTTTTTTTTTAGTTATCTGATCTTTCCCACTCCTAGGCAAAGGCTTCCCCTCATTCCTTCCACTTTTCTCTGTTTCTTGCCTTTTCTCGCTAATTAACGAGAAAGCCATCTAAGGCGTCCCGCCATCTTCTTCTTGGTCTGCTGCGACCCCGTCTAGCTGCCTCAAGGCTCCAGTTTTGTGAAATGTGGGCCAACAGCTTTGCCAGCATCCGGCAGACATGGCCAGCCCAGTGCCATTTTAATTTGTCAGCTTTATGAGCAACGTCAACAATTTGAGTTCTGGAGCGCAGTGTGGTGTTTCTTATTCAATCGTCAAGTATGACTTCTCCCGCTCTGGGCAGAGCGGGAGGGAGTGTCAGACTTGTACTGACTAAAACCCATCCATGTTCCTTCTTCGCCCTTTGTGTTCCAGGGCCATGATATCTCTTTCAAACAGTCCCGCAACCCTCCCGTTGGCAAACCTTGAGTATGGACTTCTGGATGTTAGTCAAAGACCAAGTATGTGTACCATATGTCAGTATGGGGAGAATACACATGTCCAATAGCTTGCTTTAGCTTTTTAATATGCTTCTTTTAAGTATTTATTTTTTTCCAGGCTGGCTGGAAGACCTTGGGCCGCTTTGTCCTGCAAGAAAAAGGCAGTACCGCCCCCCTGCCAAGACACAGAGCTGCCATCGCCAGGATACAGCGAGGACTTAGCATGACCAGAGGAGCTATAGCAGGTAAACATGGTTTAAAACTATAATACTAATTGGAAAGGATTTTAGAAGGAGCTCGTGGCTAAATAATAACAGCCGCACGAGTCGACCTTCAAGGTCAAGCCGTCCTTGCCAAGGACGGTCTGTTAATGGATGACCATCATTACGATTAGCGAGATTTATACAGATAGATAGGTAGATCTTTGACAGTCGTTACGAGTAGTCAGAAGCCAAACATCTGACATCCAGTCTTACCAAGGGGTATCGTATTACCCATTTACTGGGTTGTGGAGGTCAAATAGGCAGTCGCTTCATGTAAAATACTGGTACTCAGCTTCAACCAGTTAGACTGGAAGCCAAGATACGTTTGGGAATAGGCTAGGCAGATGATGACATATTCCTCCTACTTCAGTCAAATAATAAAATCTAGTTTTATACAGACCCATTAAAAGAACACAATTAAAAAAAAAGTCATAGTTTAAACAAAAACCTGTTTTACAGGTACCACAGGCTTCCCTCTTGGAGGCTTCGGCGTAGGTGACACAATATCGGAAGGAAAGGCGCCAGTTCAAGCTGCTTACAGCGATCCTACGCATTGCAGGTGAGTTATCACATAGTAGAACCTATCGTACAAGAACAGGTCTCAAATAAATTCACAAGTGGTCAAGACTACTCAAGATGGTAATTTTCATACCCTCGAAACCACCAGTTTTGAGGCGTTTAGAGAGATTTTTCTATATTTGGTGAAGTCCTATCTAGTAGAAACTCTGTATTTCGGTTTTAGCAACACCAAGGAGTTAGCTGATGTGTTATAAACACACGTCGAGTGTAGAATCTTTACCTAATATAAAACAAAGTCGCTTCCCACCGTCTGCAGGCTTCGTTCTTTTAAACGGATTTGGAAGCCGTTTTCAATACATCAATAGACAGAATGATTCAAGAGGAAGGTTTATTATGTATTATTTATTCCTGAAAAACATATAAAAATTTCAAGCTAGTCTTGGTACATAAGTGGATAACATTGGTAGAATCACTAACTCTCATTGGCTCCTCTTTGACTGACCTTTCATCAATGCTACATTATAGTGCATTAAGCAAGAATGCACTATGCAGCAGACTATGTTTGTGTTGGGACCGCGAAAATCGATCTAGACAGCTACATAATAAGGAAGGAAGTAGAATTTTAACTAAACATTGACTATTGCAATCAAAAGATACAGAAGTCTCCTTCTTACCGTGTCGTTGGCAATCTAAAATGTGTCGTCCCAGAACTGAGCCAATAGTTTGGCGCCCTCTGTAGCGTACATCAGTTCCTGTAATGAACAAACAGCAGGATACGCAAGACACGACAAGTGCCGCATCGTTTGTGGAACAGCATCACATTTACACTCTAGTGCAGGGGTTTACTCTCTAAGCGCGAAACCCGCAGTTTTGACAGAACGTACAAGCGTTTCCTACTCCATATCGTACATACGATAAGTCAGAGGCCCGAACTAAAAATGACAACACGATTGGACAGTTGTTCCTACCTCCAGACGTGTTATCATAACCTGTTACTAACAATGTATGGATCTTATTATAACTCATAAATCCGAAAATAATAGAAAGTAAGGTACATTTCGGTGCTTCGAGCCACTTACGGACGAGCCCGTATCTTTGATGACGGACTTAGAGAGTAGACCCCCAGAGACATAAATGTATCTCCACCTGAGCAGGTGATATAGACATTAATAACACTGGGTCTTTTATATTTTCAGGAGGGTTTCAGCAGGAGCACCCCTAGGCAAGGGCATAGGACGAGCGAAGGGGCATTCGGACAAAGATATGAGAAGCTACATGCAAAAGCGAACGAATACGCGAGAGGTAAGGGAAATAGAATTTTAGAGTTGTAGCGACCTACAAAATGCAACTTATAATAAATAGTACTACAACGCCATCTATGATAAAACTGAAGAACTAATATGGTCTGAATCTCGCAAGCAAAGTTTACATCAACTTAAGAATATACAAGATGTTGTTGTGAAAGACATAAATAATCAATTAAAATTACGGTACCTAATTAATTATTAATAAACGCTGATTTTTTTGATTGTTTAAGTTTGTCAGTATTTCAGAATAACCCCCTTAACGTGGTTTAGGGACTAAGAAATTATGAAATAAACGTTTGAGATTGTTTGTATGTGTGTAAGCGAGGTTATAAGGCAAGAAGCAGACGGGCCGCGTTTAAAACACGGGTGGTTCACACTTACCGATTTCCGTAAAAAAGAAAAAAAAAATTACCTACCCATTTTATTATTGATTCGGGACGAGAATCACTAGCATAGTTACCTTCTTGAATTTGACGAGGATGCAAAACAACACCTTGTAGATTATTGTGAGCTCCTAATATTTCGACGCTGTTGCAACCCCCATTAACGGACATATCGGGAGCTCACAATAATTATAAATCACGGAAGATATCCCGTTAGTGACACTATGAACTTTCATATGACCAAAGCCAATTGCAAAATAACATAGCATACCTGGCAACAGGGCTCCTTCTTGGGCTTCGCAAACAACACCTTGTATAGAAAACCTGACTACAACTGCCGGGCAGTTGCCCACCAGACATAAGACCTGTCTGGTCGGAGGATCCTCCCTTTTCTATAGGGTATGAAGAACTTTTCATCCTGTTCCTCATACCCCAAAGGGTCATCATCTGCCTGCGTTTTCCCAATCATGTTGGGATTGGCTACCAGTCTAACCGGATGTAGCTGAGTACCAGTATTTTACATGCAGCAACTGCTTATCTGACCTCCTCAACCCAGTAACTGGGTACTACGATACCCCTTGGTAAGACTCAGACTTTATGGCTTCTGACTACGACAACTGTCAAAGATCTACAAAAGACAGCCGGGATCAACGGCGAATAACCCTTCCGGGATTAAATGCATGATGTTATGTTTGTCTTAAAATTATGTGATCTTCAATTCTTTACCACTGCTAACTCCATTTCCACCTTAACTCCAGGTCCACTCCGAAGGTGAAACAGGAGGAGCAGGCATGTCAGCCGGGGCGGAAGCCCTGGCAGCACAAGTAGCCAGATTCAAAAGACTCTCATTACGGAAACTCAGGGCATGGCGATCCTGAGTGTGGCAGGTGAATATTTACAGAGCTATTTTGACCCCTTTTTCACTCCCACTCCTCACCCCCAAAACATAAACAGTCACTCTATTATTCTGCCAATGGAAAAAGCAAAAAAACTGATAATGATACCATCTAACTGATTTCGGCCACAGCGACAGCATTCGATGGCTTTCTATGGTACTTGTCGAGAGCCATGGTGCTCTTTTTTGTGCTCTCAAGTGCTTAGCATATTACCCAACTTTGGCGAAAATTCCGAGTTTCAAAGCGGACATGGCAGAACAGCATTGACGAGGGTAAAGCTTTGGACCGTGGTTTTGCTTTAAGGTCATCACGTTTTAAATCCAACTACGACCTTCTTCTCTCTTTAAAGGCGTTGACCTGCCGATGCACATGACGTGTACACTTGGGTCGATTTTAAAATAATTTATGTAACTTGCATGAAAAACCCTGTCCAAGTACAACAATATTGTTATCAGCCATCTTCGTTCCAGGTCTTCCGGCGGCTAGGCAACCGCTTGGCCAACCACCGAGCGTCCCTCTCGTCGGAGCTCGGCTCGCTGTGGGACTTCATCCGCATCGACCGCGACCGCCGGCGCTCCGCCCCTTCACCCTCCACCTACGAAGCCATACACACTGACACACGCTCACCAGTACGACTAGCAAGAGACTTACTCCAAGTTATCCAAGAAACCGTCTTCTCCAAAAAGTACGAAGACTCTCCGAGACGATGTCCTTTAGTTAAGGAAGAATCCGATCTGAGTTCTGATGGAGAAGAAGGTACGGAGAGAAGAATTGCTAATCTTATTGACTTTTTCTTTACTATAGTTAAAAGTCAACGAGGTGAACGGAAAAATAGTACTGGTAGCTGTTTTAAAAGTGAAGTTACTCCTGAAGAAAGCACTAAACAGTTCGTTCCAAGTAGAATGAATACTGAGTTAGAAGCTAAAATGGAGACTTTGATGGACTTCTTAGCTACTACGGGGTGTATGGAGAGGGAGAACGAAGTTGGTGATAATAAAATAACCCTGATGGAGTTCCTATTTGGTCCGGAAGACCCGAAACCTAGTATAGAAATTATAGAAACTGAAACAGGACTTAGTGAAGCTAGTATTAATGTTAAAGATCTATCTTATATAGACGATACGCCTGAAGAAGAGGCAGAAACTTTAGTAGAAATGCTTATCAAGTACATGGAGATTTATACGACGAAAGACAAATTCCATCCGAAGTCGTTAACGCCATCGCTGTCTGAAAAATCTAAGTCAGATATAACTATAAGTAAACTTGAAACTTTTAGTGATATTAGTAAAACTAAATCTGATTCGACGCTTACACATACTCAAGACACTGTTATAGATAGAGGTGAGGAAATTTCTACAGATAGACGAATATCTGAAACGGTAATCGATTTAAGTAATATAAAAAATGATCTAGAAATGATATTTGATGAGGCTGTGACAAGAGTTACTGAAATTAAAAGGCTAGAAGATGATACCATGACTGAAGCAGAGGATTCAGAGAACTACGAATCGTATACGAAACCACCTATGCTACCGTATATACAATATCTACCATATAGTGTTGAGCTTTCTGATATTCTAGAAGAAGATGAACCATCATCTCGGGACCTTGATAGAAAGTATTCAGATGATCGGAATGCTCAAATCAGAGCAGCTGCAGAAGATATAGTTAACTACATTGAATACAAAGTAGAGAAACACTTTGAAGAGGATTCTGATGACGAATTCGATATAAGTTCCAGTTTAAAACGATCATCGATAAGCTTAATCGATTTGAGGAACATCCCTGACTTACCACCAAGTATGATGATAAAACCTAAAGTCGTGAAAGTTGATAAGTCTACTTCGACAACAGAGATTTCGGAGTCTCTATCCGATATGTCTAAGAGAATCGATTCAGCTTGCATGACAGAAGATACAACACTTACATCTAGTTCAGAAAAGAGTGCGAGAGCATTAGACAAATTAGAGTCTTTACATAAATTCTTTTCGAGATCTCGTTTAGAGATCATTGACGAAAGTGAAGAGCAGTTGGATAAAAATAAAAGTCCAAAGCCTAGAACTTCTGAGAGTGATAGTAACGGCCATGACTATAAGGCTGGCCAAGCAAGCTTAGATGACGTTGAAGACATACTAGACGACGAACGAGCCAATGTTGGCTGCGGTGATGGAGTTATTGACAAGTCAAGGGACAAAGATGTTGAAAAAGCTAACACTAGTGAAGAAAAATCTGAAAGTGTCAAAGAAATTGGCAGTAAAATGAGTAAAAGCTTGGATGAAATCCAAGACATTAGTGATGATGATGAAAGTCAAGTTATAGACAGTGATAGAGATATGAAGAAATGGAGCCCCTCTCCTGAAGAAATGCGAGAGATCAGAGAACAATACAGACTAGCTGTGAGTGCTGAAGCAAGCAAAAATCAAACGGAATCTGAAGAAATCGTCACTAAAATTGATAATTCTGTCGTGGAAATCCAAGGAAATCAATTGCAAACTGTTTTATCGGAGGTTGATGAGACTGGAGAAGAAGCTGAAGTGGCTATTAGAGGGAAAGTAAGACATACTTCAGTTTAAAAGGAAAAAAAGGATCTACTACTCAATACACAGATTATAATTATCTAATCAACATTGTCTCTTACTGATGTCGGAAGACTACATGAAACAATCGTAACGACCTCAGTTTGTATATGGAATATCGGCAAAATGTATAACGATAAAAATATATACATGAGGTTACTTATGATCAAATTACCAAGAAGAATAATTAAACATCGATTGACTTGGTAAAGGCAATGAGATTCACACAAAATAATGCCTTTAAACAGTTCAAAATCTGTATATAATGACCACAGTTATAAGGCTAAACGAATCAGTCAAAACTGTCACTGTTTGAAAACGGAATACCTGTAGAATTTACTCTACTTCGACTTTGCAAAAATACAAGGAGATTCAAATAGAAATCTCTGGAAATACAAAAATATTTATGTATGACATCGTAATGTACTAGAAGTCAGTCGAACTTCAATCTAATACTGTACTAACAAAGCTTCTTTTCATACGGAGAAGGCGCGAGCATTGATCGCCATATCTGCTCTTTGTGTAAATTCTAAACATGGCACAAAAAAAAAACATCAGCCCCAATTTCGGGCTCTAAATTGTCAGAAATTAAGAAACATCTTTCTAAAGTTCTAAAGTCACTTTTATCTGACACATTTAGTACTTAAAAGTGTTATTTAAAGCACTACACAATATTAATCTTTACATTTATCTGTCACTTTTTAGTGATGCGCAACCAAATAGTGAGATTTTATAAAAAAATAATAAATATAAAATTTTATTATAAAATATTATAATATTATTAGGTTTTAATAGTTGTAATTATAACGTTCTGTTTGTTTATAATTTGACTGGACTTTTTATAAATTCATCAAAAATTTACAATCTGTTTCTTTTCTACGGCAAACAGTCGGAAAATCATCATTTTCTTAATAGTTTAGCATGATACCCAGGTATGTACCTACCTGCATTACTTTGGTTTCGAATATTTCCACAACTTTTAGGCAACTTAATCTGACTAGAACAAATATTACTCATATAAAATGTTCAAATAAAGATGTTTATAAAATATCGCCATCGATTGCCAAATAAACACATCAGCTTAGACATTACAGTAGAATTAAATTAATTTGCACCATTAAAGAAATACAATTCTCATATAAACTTGTTACATATCCACAAATTATCATAAAATATACGAAATCTTGGTCCAGTTAAAATATAAATGAATAGAAGAATACATTGCCAAGGAAAATATTTTGGAGAAAATAGTAAAAGAAACTTAGATTTGGAGTAGAAAATAAAGGTCCTAAAACGCTACCCTGGAGTATCCCACCACATACTACATGTTGTTCTCAAACAGATACATTAGTGATTTACGAAAGAGTGAAATTATAGAAAAATGTAGGAACAAAAATTAACAAAGGCTCAATTCCTGTAAATTATCAACGAATTACGGTTGGTATTTCATTGCTTCACTGACTCAAAAGCCTTGCTTAGGGCAATAACTCAAAGCGTTCATTGCTAACTCACTAGTCTCTTTTAATCAATAATTGGTGAGCCTAAGCATTGTGAAAGCTTTGACTTATTAAGTTATTATATTATATTGATTGCTTTTAGCTTCTTACTTTCAAATTACCTTTCTGATAACAAAATATGTACCTTTAGGTTTCAACGGTCAGTGTTTTAATTCTTTATTTTACCATTTTCCCCAAAATAATGTTTCTATAGACGTTTCAATGTTATATTCCACCTGAAGAACAGAAAACGATTCAATAATAACAAAAGACTGAGTCAACGCGGGATTCAAAAAGGGGGACACAAATACATATTGTGTTTTCAAGAATGCCGACAGTGCAAGGACTAAGTATCAAATCAAAATCAATCAAATCATAGTCAAGTATCAAATTCCATGTAGGCCAGTTACCGACAATTTAAAATTGTCGTAACAAAGATAACAATAAAATGAAGCTACAGCCCCATTCACAAGGCATAACAGCTGTGAAAGTACTGTAGTTGCCTATTGCAAAGGGTAGATCTATATGGAGAAGAGCAGGCAAGAAACTTTAAAGGACACTCTTTTAAATCAGAATTTTGTTACAAAACCTTGGTTACATCATGTTGAAATTGTACATTATGTGAGAACGAAAAACAAGACAGCTCAAAAATGAAATAATCCTCTCAAATAAGCCGTAGGTAACAACTTAAAGATGACCTGACCAAGTTTGTCTATCAAGTCATACTATAATAAGATTGGATCTTCGTCCATTCTCCTGTCATTTAGATGTGATGATATCCATACTTCTCTATTACTCTTCATTTCAATTGTCGCCCTCTTTGAATTCATCGGATTTAAATATAACATTGAAACGTCTAAAGTATTTCTATAACAGCTCTAATTAAATTATAAAGTGTTACCTTAAATTATTGTGTATATCAAAAGTTGAATTTATATTATAAAAAAATAAATATTATAGAGTTTTATACCACTGTACTAAATCCTTGTGTCGAAAGTTGGATTACATTTAAACGAATCATAACATCAAAATTTTGAATAAATTGTACTAATAACCACGATTTCAAATAAGGCAGACCTACTGCTAACTAGCAAAAACTTTTTACTTACCTGCTTAAAGCCACGTTTGGAAAAGTTCATGCATCTCTCAGGGTTTCTTAGTGCATCACTAATCATTATAAAAACATTATTCTTTTATTTAAAACTAGCTGTCCCGCGCAACTTCGTCTGCGTCACATTTTCCCCGTTTTCGCAACATTTTTCATTGCTGCTCCGCTCCTATTGGTCGTAGCGTGATGATATATAGCCTATGTCCTTCCCCAGGTTGAAATCTATCTTCTTGCCAAATTTAATTGAGATCCGATCAGCCGTTTAGCCGTGAAAAGGTAACAAACAAACAGAGTGACTTTCGCATTTATAATATTAGCCCTACAACTACAACATCCAAATTTAATTAAATGAACCACAACATGGGTCATGGGTGACCCAAAATAAAAAAATGATTACTTACAAAATATTAAACTTTAATAAATTTAAACAATTATTACAAGGTTTTTTGGATATTAATGGAATACTTAATGGAAAAAAAATTAGTACAAATCTGAAAATCTAGATACATTGGTGACAAATAGGTAACCTGTGTTGTGCACATATATTTTTGGAGCACTTAACACATTTCTCTCTATCTTTGGCTCTAGTGCATAAATAGCAGCGGGAACTTGAAGTTGATCGAGCTTGGGCTACCTGAGCACTGTTTTCTTCATCTACTCCCAAAACATGAAGCATTATCACTTTAAGAGATTGGGGCAAATTTTTGACCTCATCAAGGCGGTGTTTCACGTAGGGCTGTACTAATTGAAGGCTTAGGTTTCTTAGAAAGTAGTTCCTTTTCAGTTTACTCCTGCGAATGTTTGCCTTGAGTATTACATATGAATTTATACCTCCAGCATCAAGCATGCCGTAGAAAAATCTTAGCGGCCACCTTCGTGTTTTTCTTGCTGTTGTCTTAGAATTACTTAATTGGTCAAACGAGTCAACGCCGCCTATCGTGGCGTTATAATCCAGTATTATTGCGGGTTTTTGTGTATTAGGGTCAATTTCACCGCTGTTGTGCATTGTAGAAATCAGGACAACACATTTGTTTTTCTTCGGGACATGAGATACTAATGTGATGTTTTTATCAAACGCAAATACCGAAGTCGGTAATCTTTTTTCTTTGCTAAAAACTTTGGAGGTATTTCGGGTTTGTTCTTTCGCAACGTGCCAATCATTGTTAGTCCAATATTGCGTAACTCATTTGCAAGTTGAATTGAGGAGAACCAGTTATCCATAGTGATGTTTCGGTTTGTATGATGAATAGGTTCCGATAGCTTCAAAACATAATAGGATGGGATAGACTGTCTTGTAGGACATTCTGTCATTCTACCTACATATGGAATTGCAGATATCATGTAAGCAGTTCGGATTATGTTCATTTTATGCAGTTTCAGATCCATCTTCGTCCGAAGAACTTGAGGTTTCACCTTCATATTCCTCCAAAAGTTGCTCAATTTCATTACTTTCAAGGGCTCGTGACGTTGAGGCCATATTGAAAGACTATTCGTGAAATAAACGTGAAATCACCCAACAGTTAATCACAAAAAAATAGTTTCGATAACCACAACACGGGTCGCGGGCGACCCCAAACTGCAATATCTCCGAACCTAATGAGCGTGCGCACCCCGCCATGCGTCACGGGCCACTGATTACCAATTACGGAAGGTACCTAGACGCACAGTGTTGTAGGTGCAAAACTCGCTAAATTAAAATAAAAATACGTGTGCGTGGGGTCACCCATGACCCAATGTTGTGGTTCTAGGGTTAATATGGAAGTATGGATAATAAGCTGAATAATTTTATCTAACTTAATCTTTTATGATTTTGAAGAAATTCGTAATCCATTGTTCTCTAGAATAATTTAACACGTTCAATAACAACAAGAGTTTAACTGGTTGTAAGTTATATTTTGTTAGGAACCGAATCTTGCACTCGTATCTATAAAAAAAAAAACAAAGTTATTACTTGGGTTTTAAGTTATTACTTTTGGAACAATTTTAATGCAATAGACGACTTAAACAAGGCGAGAACCGACAAAGAAAGCAAAGCTAAGGATTCTAAGTTATAACAGTTCTAATTTCAAGAAATTACTGAACCAGTACTAACTAGTACTTCGGTGAATGAGCCCAAGAATTCTACGACCTCATCCCACCGGCCTCCTTCTACCATCCGACATCCAGACGCACTGCAAGTTACCATCCCTTCTTGCTATTCCACCAATTCGCACTAAGCGTTTTCAAACGGCTTTCATAATGCGCACAGCAAAGGAGTGGAACTGTCTGCCTGCGTCTGTGTTTCCGAACGCTTACAACCCTAATCTCTTCAAAGTTAGAGTGGACAGGCTTCTTCTGGGTAAGCTCGCACCATCGTCGACTTTGTCTCTGTCATCTCTGACCTAGATTAGAGTCAAGAGCAAACCCATCGCAACTAAAAAAATAAAACCACAGAGCAAAATTTGCATATCACTTTGACTTGTTCTGCATTCTGATGTCAGTGGAATATTGTTTTAAAGCAGTCTAACTTTCGATCACAAGAGAGATTTAAACCCTTGATGTATAAAAGTATGATCTAACTTATTTTTAATACGAATAACATAAGTATAAGTTATTTAAATATTTTAAAAGCCACAGTCTTTAGAAAGTGTTGCAATTAGGAAGGGCCATTAATTTTGTTTACGCCATTTTTAAATCCACTGTGTCCAACTGGCTTTGAGAAGAAGAAGACGACCTTACTTCATGACCTACTTTTTTATACCTTCATCATCATCTACCTAGCCTTTCATAACTATATTGGTGTCGGCTTCCAGTCTATCCGGATGCAGCTGAATAACAGTATTTTACATGGAGCGACTGCCTATCCTGGTTCCTGAAAACCTAACGTTCAAAATCCCATTAAAGCTGGTTTTGGATACGTACCAATCGTAAGAGAATTACTGTGGGTCTAGACGTGCTAAGACAGCAGCGGTGGCCCTGTGGTAGCGGCCCCGACTTACGAGCAGTAAGTCGTAGGTTCGAACCCAGGCAGGCGCATTACTTTGTGTAATTTATTTCATCACCGCTGCTCTCAAAACGGTGAAGGAAAACATCGTGAGGAAACCGGCAAGTCCTAGAACTAAAAATTCGAAGACTTGTGACTTCTACCAACCCAGACTGGGCCCGCGTGGTGGATTACAGCCCATTCCCTCTCATAGAGAGGAGGCCTGCATCCCAGCAGTGGGAACAATATAGGCTGATGATGATGATGACTGCCTATCTGACCTCCACAACCCAGTTAGTACTAAATATTACGATACCCCTTTGTAAGACTAGTAGTCAGACTTTCGGGCCACTGACTACTTGTAACGACTGTCAAAGATCTACAAGTGACAGCCGGGACCAACGACTTAAAGTGCTTTTTGAGGCGCGGAGGAAACTCAGTATGAAATGGATGGTAAACTTAAAAATTAGCCCGAGAAGCTGTCATTATTTAGCCACAACAGAGGTTATACCATATAGTGCATCAGCCCACAATACACCACTGATTTTTAAGATGACAACTGCCTGGATTTGTGCCCGATTGATGGCATTGAGAACAGCGGTGGCCCAGTGGTGGCAGCCCCGACTTACGAGCAGTAAACCATGGGTTCGAATGCAGGCAGGCGCATTACTTTATGTAATTTATTTCATCACCGCTGCCCTCAAAAACAGTGAAGGAAAACATCGTGAGGAAACCGGCATGTCCTAGAACTAAAAATTCGAAGACTTGTGACATCTACCAACCCGCACTGGGGCTGCGTGGTGGATTACAGCCCACTACCTCTCATAGAGAGGAGGCCATGTGTCCCAGTAATGGGAACATTATAGGCTGATGATGATGATGGCATTAGGCTCGCCCCCTGCTACATGGGACTTAAATATAACTGGCGAATTTGGGTGTACTAGTAAGTACCATAGCACGGGGTGAATAGGGATGCGGGGGAGAATAGAGACAAAACTTTGAATGGGATTTCATCGTTGAATACAAAATTAACTCTTACCTAAAAAGCTATTGGGATCATCAGTTATGATGGCAATAGGCTAGTCCCCTTTTTCATAGGACTCAAATATTACTGTCTGTGAACTATAAAGCACATCTCTGCCTTCAGGAAACACAGATATGATATTTATGTTCGGTAAATTCTGATACCTATTTTTGCCATTCCTTATTGCAACACTTTTCTTTATCTGTGGCTCTATAGCCTGGTTACTGTTGAAAGTTAAAGCGTTTACGTCTTACGACATTTCATACAAGCTTTCAAGTCCTTATTTTTCGAAATCACAGAACCGATTTTAATGAAACTTCATACGCATAAGCAGGATACATAGGTCTAAAAAGTTACTAAAAAACATTTTCGAAAAATTGTGTTACAGCTAAATTAGACCGATTATAATAATTTATAATCGGTGTAATTTAGCTGTAACACAATTTTTTATGTAAACAATTAATGTAAAATGTAAAAATGTTTAATGTAAAAAAAAAAAATGAAAATATCGGTTTCTATAGAATTATCTATAGAAACCGATATTTTCATTTTTTTTTTTTTTTGTACATTGCTAATAAGTTTTTTAGTAGGTAACTTTTAAGAACTGCGTATTGAGTTTCATTAAAATCGGTTCAGTCGTTTCGCAAAATAAGGACTTGAAAGTTTGTATGAAATTCCGTAAGGTGTAAACATTCTTAAATTAGTTTTATTTAAAAACATATTTCCAATAGATTTAACTAGCGAATATAGAAGTTTACGAAACATATATCTAAATAAATTATGTTGTACCCATGGGCGCCAACAGCAGGGTGCATGGGGGTGCACTTGCACCCCCTGTCGGGAAACAAAATATATTAAGTATTCTAAAAAAGATTTAGATTATTTTTTATTAAATTTATTTATTTACTTAACACTTTAAGTACAATGTACAGAGGCGGACTGAATGCTATAGGCATTTCTAAGTTACTGTATGCTTAAAACTTAAAGCATTCAGGTTGTTGTCCAAATTTGTTCATCACCTTGAAAACCTATCAAATTCAAGGCGGGTGCTAAAATTATCAAGCTCGTTACGCTCGCTGTTGATCCAATTTTTTTTTCGATTTTAGGCTTTTCTGTAGAAATCGACAAAGTTACTCCTTGTACGAATTGACAAACGAATATCTAACATGTGGGTGGAGTACAAAAAATTGCACCCCTCGGAAGATGCACCCCCTGGAAATAATTCTACCGGCGCCCATGGTTATACCTAACTTAATATTATTTTTTAACGTGTTTTTCGAAAATATAGTCTGTCCAAAAAGAAGTGTCCGATTTAGTAGACAAACAACGGTGGTTGCTAGCCTAGTAATTTTGAGGCAGAACGTCATATGCACAAAACATCATGTTGAAAAAAAAAGGATTCTCAGAGAGTTGTATTCGTGAAACGTACAATTCCTATATACAGTAAGTTTATATACGTTTCGTTCTGTTCTTAATTCGCAAAAGGATTGCTGTAAATGTCTACCGGGTGTAACGGAAAGGGTAAGATCGTACAAACATCGTAATAGCGAAAAAAATATCAGCTGCCCCGTACATTTGGGTCGAATAGGTATTGCAATTTGTATGGGGCGGCCCAAATGTACGGGGCGACTCCACTACTGAATGTCGATGTTTGAAATGTCGACGTATGTTAGTTCTAAAGTACAGGGTCTCGATGTACGCCAGTTCGAAAGTTCACTGGAGCGAAGTATGCAAGGCCGACGTATCGGTAGTTAGAAACCCTAATAGCATAGTCGACGTAGCCCCGCTAGGCGGGGCTCCTATTTTTGTCTGCAGGGTTTACAGTAACCTAACACGAAGGGGATGTCGGGGTCTTATCCCCTTCGAACCTAACCTGTCCGTGTCGGGGTGCCCCAAGTCCAGAGCTCGCTTCGCTCGCTCTTTAACAATTATGCTTTCTAACTAACGATACGTCGGCCTTGCATACTTCGCTCCAGTGAACTTTCGAACTGGCGTACATCGAGATCCTGTACTTTAGAACTAACATACGTCGACATTTCAACCTTCGACATTCAGTAGCGGAGTGCCTTTCCGTTACACCCTATATAGTTGTAATTTTTCCATTTAAAAATCACGTTTTGTGAATAATTATAACGTTCTGCGTTAAAACAGAAAAACACTTAAACATCAGATAAAGTTAAAACAAAGTTAACCCCCAATGGTTGTTTGCTAAAACGATTCTTATTATTCAGTACGAATATTCACTTGGAATACAAAACCCTTAATAAAAATTGTTATATTAGATTCATTACCAATCATTTGACAGTTGTAAAAAGTTTTTTAAAGTGAAACTTTTATTACATCGTCTCAAACTTTTTCGTCTGTGTGTTGCATTTCGCGAGACGCTCGGCCGCGGAGTAGGGATAAAGTGAAAGGCGCTCGTCAGAGAGCCTTTCCCTTTATCCCTACTCGCGTTTTATACCCTAAATCCAAAATTTTTTAGTTAAATGTCTATAGTGAAAAAAAGTTTCACTTTTACCGTGGTTTCATAAAACCACACAATCCTTTTTTTTTCCTTAGTGAGTGTCGCACTGCTGGGCAAAAGCCTCCCATTTGTCTTTCCAAACATCTCTGTCCTGTGCAATATCGGATCATGTTCGCCCCGCAAACAAGATCAGATGGCTACCATGACGTCTTAAAACATTACTGTTTTACTACTTTTCCAGTGTGGGAAAGAGATGGCGCTAGACATCCTGTATAGCTCCGTCTCTTTCCCACACTGGCATAAGAGTAAAACAATACTGCTTTAAGACGTCATTGTAGGCCAGCAGGTCGTCACACCACCTTCGCCGCGGCCTACCTTGGCCATAAAAAGTAAATTTATTTATATCTTCGCGAAGTTTAATAAAACTCTACTCTACATGTTGATTTAAAAAATGATTTAAAAAATATAATCATTATATATTATTATAAAACTATCATGAAACGATGTATATTTTAGATTTAGTTGAACAGAATGTTTTTAAAGAATGTTTATATTTTATTAAAAACAAATACAGGTTTATTTATGCGTAACTTTTGTTTTTATTTTTTGTACCGAACCCTTTTCAACCTTTAATGTTACACATCTGGAGGCAGAACTAGAAAGAACTCGTTTGAAGTCCTGACAAAAAAGGCGGACATTTGCAAAAAATAACGTTTTTCTTACAAGCCCATCAACCCAGAGTCGCTATTTAAACTTAGAAAGAAAAACCCACGCACTATATCCAGCATAAAATTCAACTTACATTATTCCCACACCTGGGACACTAGTCTGTAAACCTACTGGGAAACTAAGTGTAGTGTTTTGGTAAATTGATAACAGCGCCATCTATGTAGCAGGCAATAAAATGAAACTTTAATAGTCTTCCCAAGTTAACATAGATGGCGCTGATTGACATGCTATTTTTAGCTTTATCTCGTAATTTTTCTTTCATTATTTACAATTTGAGATACTGTTTGTTGGGCATAACTTGGAACAAGCAGTCTGCTGGACATTATTCCCTAGGATTAAATTTAAAACTTTTGATTGCCTCATTGGGAGTGCTACTGCCGAGTATGAAAGCTAGGATTTGATTCCCAGCTCGGGCAGTGTCGTTTTTCAATCAGGAATTAGTCAGTAGCAAATCAGAGTCGGAATTAAAAAGACTAATTTATTTGAATCTCAGGACAGGCAGTGTCATACATTAAAAACACGTACATACATACAAGTAAATAAAATTGAAGTGACTGTTTGTAATATTAAAAAAAAAACGCTTTTTACTAAATGCCAAAATAGCATTTCTTAAAAATTTTGTTTGTCTGTCTGTCTGTCTGTTTGTTCCGGCTAATCTCTAGAACGGCTGGACCGATTGTGACCGGACTTTCACTGGCAGATAGCTGATGTAATAATTTAATCTGTCCAATTTTCGAGGAGAAAAAAGGGGAATGCGAAACTTTGATCTCGTCAAAATTATTTTGATATTAATCAGTCTGCAACTGTCTCAATCGCACTCTCTGGGGGCAGGCAAAAGCAGCGCGACGGCAACAGTTTCTTCAAAAAAGCTTTGTTTCGAATACCTTGCACACAGTCCCATGTAAATTGGGGCGTGCCTATTGTCATCAATCGGGCATAAATCCAGACTCAGTGGCTGCTACTGACAAATTTCTGATGCAAAAACTTAATAACACTTTTGACCGACCTGGGAATCGAACACAGAACTTCATGTTTAGGATTTGCGCTTGCGATCACCAATGGCCCAGTGTGGACTGGTGGTTTTGAGGATAAAAACTAATATTATAAATGCGAAAGTAAGTTTGTTTGTTACCTTTTCATGCTGATCGGATCTTAATGAAAGGCAAGAAGATAGATTTCAACCTGAGGAAGGACATAGGCTATAATATATATCATCACGCTATGACCAAAAGGAGCGGAGCAGCAATGAAAAATGTTGCGCATACGGGGAAAATGTGACGCAGACGAAGTTGCGCGGGACAGCTAGTAAATAAATAAAAAAAAACAAAATTTTATTAATCATTAATATTATATTATTAAAAAATATATTCTGTCATCCATGCTTCATTCTGAGTTTTATACAATTTTATACAAAAACAATAAAATTCAATAAACTCTTAATTTTAAACATTTATTACATAATAATCAGTTCTTTCACAAAAAAATCGTACAACCCTATTTAGTAACTATTCGATTATAAAAAATAGAAAAATATTAATTATTATACATTTATTTATCATTCAAAATAAATTACTTACATTCATCATTTCTAACTTAAACATAGATAATAATATTTCTGATTTTAATGCCATGTGATCTTATTAACAGATTTGCTGGTGACTATGATAAAAGTTCTAGCGCGGACAGATCTATAAAATAATTCTTAAAAATAAAATATAATCAGTTATATTTAAGATTAAAAAGTCTATTTACAACTAACACCAGACCTTTTATCCAGCACATTGAATAAAAAAAAAGCAAAAATAGAAAAAACACAAAAAATAATGTTGTCAATTTTTCTGTTTTTATTTTTCTGTCACCAGCGTCATCTGGCACGGCTGTCGAGACTATAATTAACAAACATATACTATTTTTATTTTCGTTTGATTTTTATTATAATGTACTTTTTATCGAAATAAACTATTAATCAGCTAGTTTATTTTTATCTCATTAAGTTTTAGCTACCTTTCAACAACTTTCTCATTTTCAATGTTCTTAAAAATCTTTTTTTTTCATATAAAATCGAGTTAGGAATAGTAGTTCTAAAAACCGGGTTTCTCTAAAGCTTAAAACCAACCGTTATTAGCGGTAAAACCGCCTATAATTAGTATTTAATTACTCTAGACGAAACCCGGGTTTTAAAATTTCTCTATGTAAAATCATTTAGAAATTTCATCGTCCTGTCTAGCCTTTCCAACATATGTTCTACTTCCAGTGTAACCAGATGCAACTGACAGTATTTTACATGTACTGACAGCCAATCTGACCTCCACAACGCAGTTACTGGGTAACACCCCTCGTTCACACTGGAAATTTGTTGAGCAATTATTCTCAATATCTTGATTTATCAAAGTCAAAGTCATTTTACAAATATATTAGTTTATCAGATTTCTAATAAGACAAAACATTATGCTCACACATCTATCGAGTTCATTAAAAAAAAAAAAAAATGGTGTAAGTTCATTGTTTGCAAATTTAATTAGTTTTTTTTTTCTGTTATAATGTTAACTAGTACCTGTCCACATTTGCCTAATGTATTTTTTTTGCGATTCATAGATTTTTCTTAGACACCCCAAATAAAACCTTATCTCGGTAGCAATCTGTCAAAAATATCTCTAATTTATCTACACTTTTGACATAGATTTGACGTTGGTTGTCGTCGAGATGAGATTTTAAGCTTTTTTTTTATGTGAACTGGTCTTCTTAAAGATGACTTTAGTGTCACCAATTTGAGAAAGCTGACTCTGCAGAAATCAGCTTTTCAACCCGCTTATATTGACAACTAAAGCCACTACTAACTTCAACTTTTATCAATGAACATAAAGATTGAAATATCATTAAAGCTACATCCCAATTTGACCATATATTTATATTCTTACCAAAAACCGCAACGCCGGTTAATATTTTTGAATAACAAACAAATAAACTGAACTGTCAAAATGAGATGCCGCCATTTTAAAAACTTTTCGCGGGGTAAAAACACCAAAGAAGTTACCCAATAGGCTTTCTTGCGCGCCGGTTAAAAAGCAACTGATATTCTAGTCTTTTTATCATTCATTGATGGCCAGAATTTTTATCTTCTCCTAAACAAAGAATTTAAAAATATCAGTATACCAGTTGCTGCTAATAAATAAATTTAATAAAAATAAGCAATATACCATCACGCTTCAGTCCCTAAAGGGAGAAAGCAGAGGTAAATTATTGAGCGTTATGTTATAAAAAAAACTTACTGCTCCATGTAATTAATATTTTTTTGAAAATCAATTGGATAATGTTTCTTTGGTGTTAGTTGATGGAACAAACACAAAAATACACCCATTCCTGAACTTTCAAAATTATTAATACTGAGTATTAAAAAATGTTCCTAAAACTGCAAACATCTGACAATTTAAGCCACATATTGAGAACTACTGGCATCTATTCTCTTTATTTTCTTTGCATTCCTTCAATATACCAGCAGTTTCATTAACCCCTAAACAGAAAAGCGTGATGAGAATTTATGCTTATAAACGTATGACTAGACTACTAAAATATTTGTAAAATGACTTGACAACCACTAAGCCGCCATTTTATCTGTCAAAAATGACATATGTCATTTTGACTTCAGCATATCAAAATGACCTTTCGAGAAAAGTTTAAATTAAAGAGTTTGATTGCAATAAATAAATAATAATATTATACAAAAATAATGAACCGATTAGATAGGGTTTTTATTATGAATGTGTTTATCAAAGTATGAATGTGTTTATCATACTGTAATTTTTTCAAGATGTCGGAAAAATGTAGACAAAACAAGATTACAAGAGAGTGTTTGTAAACTTAAAATGATTTGTATTATTAATTACATTTTCTGATCCGTTTTAAACAACAACTATTGTTACAGATTCAATAACAATAATATTATTTGCAATCAAACTTTACAAAGTCATGTCGGAGAATATTTTGACAGCTGTCAAATATTTTGGCACGATTATATAGGCCACAATTTATGACTTAAAATATGTGGACCTTTTAGACTTAACAGGAACATTAATTTGCAGTCACTAGAAACCTACAGTAATAAAATATACGTAAATCGCGCCAGCAATAACTTTAACAGCAACTGTGCCAGGTACTCAAGACATACTGAAAAAAGGGGTTGTTATGTATGCGGGGTTGAATCGGGATAAGACTATTAAGGGATATAAACGTTGAATGAACATAGTTAATTGCCAACAAGGACCCTTAAATTGCTAACTATATTATAATAAAAATTATGGTAACAAACTATTAATTCAAGATCAAAAATCCTTTCAAATTCCCGTTCTGAATCATCCCTGACTCCCTATTCTATATCCCCATTTCTCTGCATTCAGAAAGAGTCCAAACTTTTAGTGAACAAAATGTAAACCCAAGACATTATTTAACGAAAAATCTACTAAAACTTGCCTAACATTTAGTACCAATACCAATTGATATTCAAACCACTGTTTGCTAAAACGGTACAAATATTCTAAGTAGAAAACTCGAAGCAGGAAAACCTGTTAAAAATCACGAAATTGCACAGTGACAAGACCAAAGCAGCTGTTTTGTTATTTGCATATTCAAATTGCTTTTATAATTAAAATAGTGGAATCTTTTGTATAAATGATTACCTATAGATTTTAGTGACTGCATAAAAGGTAACGAAAAGTGAACAATAATTTTAGGGGGTGAAAAAACATGCGATTAAAGCTACTTTATTTTCCATGGCAACTACTTGAAATTCTTAAAAATATCGAAACGTATAGAATATCAGTCTTTTTTCTCGAATTTAAAGTTGTTCGCTTACTACGTTTTGTTTATATTCATAGTTTTTTCAACCCCTAAAGTATTATCCTATTTCTAGTCGCAAATTAAACGACTGGATTGTACAGTTCAGGGCTATCGACCCCAAACTCCTCCTTTCTGGTTTCACCCAAATGGGTGTTTACATTGGTAAAAGTTCGTATAATATCTTATTCGAAACGAAAAACCGTTCTTCAAGAGTTTTACTCTCAACTTTTCCCTCTTTGTAATTACATTATTGAGAAAGACTCATGTTTAAGTCTCTTTGAATCTAGGTCTAAATCATACACATGGTGCATTCAACAAGTTAAACCTTAAAAATAAACTATTCAAGGCAATTAGCTGAAATTATTACCATATTCTCTTAAATTAGCGGAGGTATAATCAACGAGTAGCATAGCCATTAACACCCATAGACTAAAATTGGCAATTGGCTATAAAACCATTATCTACCCTCTAGTCTTAGGGGTGAAAATATTAAGCTAACGGCTAAATCATCAATACTCTAAAATTGGTACTTTCATTAAGGAAATAATAAAAAATATTCCCTTTTACACCCTTTTAAAGCAGAATTATGCATCCATAGCTTCACATGTCAAAGACAGTGCAAAACAAAAAAAAAGTGTACAGACCTTCAAAATCGCTAGGAACCAAAATATGGCACATATCACTAGCCCTCAGGCTTTTGACACTAATTCATTTAAAGTCTTTTAACATAATCACCAGTAAGGCACATTTCCGTCTCCTTTCGATCTCGTAGTCCACGAATTTCCATATTTTATTCTGGCACAAGAAATAGCTGGGGTGCTCCTGACTGAAGCTTTTTCTATGCAATAATTGGAACCTCCATTGTTGTCCCAATATTCGTCGCCTTTACATCTGAAGGAGACACAGAATTCCAACTTTCTTGAATGGATTGGTAGTTGTAATCTAAATCCAAAAGTGTCATAGGTTGATACTCCGTTTTGATTCAAAGGTCCTGGTTCGACGAATGCGCAAAATGTGTCTTCGCTCGTTAACCAACCGTCTGAAGAGGTTCGCACGAAAACTTCTTTAGAAAAGTCCAGGTTTTTCACTTTCACTGTTCCATCAACCGCACACTCATTTTGTTTCACAATAACATTTTCTAATGACACACAGTCTTGGGTGACTCGCCGCCTGAATTCCAAATAGTTTGACGCCGGCTGCACAAACCTTATCTCCCATAAGTCAACTACCGGTTTCGGTGGTGATTTTCTCTCTGGCGGCGGACTGGATTCGAACTTCAGTGTCCAGTGAGGTGGCAGATGTGAAGGCTCAGTCATAAACTTGATCTGTTCTAACGCAAAGCCCCTATCATCCGCAAACACCACATTTTTCTTCTTCTTTTCATTTGATATCCTTATACACGATCTCGGAGCCGATTTCAAAGTTAACTGCACTGGTTTCAAAGGCGCTAAACACGGCGCTGAGAATCCTCTTGTGGTCAGCTTTGTTGGTCTTCTAGGTGCTTGTATACTGTAGTCAGACAAGAAGCCAGCTGGGGGGCTGTGGCCGTAGAAGGACTCCGAAGCTAGCATGTCGATTGCCGCGCACATATCTGTAACAACACACACGTCTGTACTGGGCGAGCGTTCGTCGCAAACTGAAAGACATTTATCGCGTTCAGCCGGTTTTGAGCATGCGCGGGCCACGCGAACGATTACGCTGGGTTAGGGTGACAATGTTTGTTGTGGCATATTTTGGGAGACTTTATTTCTGTTATTGGGTCAGGGTGTGTTCGTGGGTGTATGGGATATTTTTGTTGTTTTATGGCTGTTATTGTTTTTTTTTGTGATGATAAAAGTGAGGGTAATGATTTTGAAACGGAAGTGACCGTAAATTATTACTGGTTAGGTGTTTACATTTTGGTACAGTTACTGGGAGTTTTCTCAGATTTGGCATAGCCTCGGGGTTTTTCTAAAATCAAGTTTTTTTAACTCAGAATATCTTTACACAGCAAATATTCGCAATTAACTATAAAATACAACAATTGAACTCACGAATTGATGATAATAATTTTTATTAATATATAATCTAAATGAAACCTTCATAGAGAATTTGGCTGGTAACAATTAAAAATAAAAGTAAATGACAGCTGACAAGTTCGATGTAAACAATGTCACAACAAAGAAAACTAAGAAAAGATTTATAAAAATGAAAACGATTCGTAATAAGCTAATGTAAATCAATAAAAGTATGAATATGGATGATAAGTGTGAGTATAAAGTGTCTGTAGTAGGCAGATACTATATTTCCCCAACGACCCCGAGAAAATTTTTGGCCTAGAACAAAAATTTTGGTAAGGTTCGTTGGGGAAATATAGTTCTTCTTTGTCTTTCTATTATTTTATGTGTTAAGAGTGTCAAAATAGACCGGACAGAACGATCATTATGGTTACAGAAATTTCTAATGTTGTCTTGAAATACTACGTGCATCGGAAAAAGGTTAATTTAGGAAGGAAAATCGATAAAACGACATTATCAGATAGGCAATCTAAAAAATCATTAAAAGGGAAACATGCGATTAACGTTAATGCAAATGCTGATTAGATAGACAATGAACCCTTTTTTGACAGAACAAACAAAGTATAAAAGCCAATTTCGTGTATAATAAGGTCCAGCACCAGAGTAGCCCACAAAATACATATTTTGCGAGTTACTATGGCGCTTTCGCCTTAAAGACAAGCTATTGTCGCAATATATTATAAACCAAGAGCTGAGGGCCAGAGAAGCGAGAATCGCTTTCAAATGGTTTCTTACTTCTAAAATTACATTGAATGACATGACAAACACATGTACGACTTTTCCAGTCTTAACATAACATTCAGCAGACAGACTAATGCGGCTCACTATCATCTGCCTAGCCTTTTCCCAACTTTAAATGGGTCGGCTTCCAGTCTAGCTGGATGGAACTGAATACCGAATACCTCCACAACCCAGTTTGATAATGTCTTACTTTTAATTTTCTTTCTGTTTTCTTTTTTACATAGAGCATTTTTTTGTTATTTTTTTCTGAATGTTGCGAGTCTAATAAATACTTTTTCTTTATTTCATCTGAAAATGACGTCTGGACCGACGGTTTAACGTGAATTTCGCGGCACGGAGGAAAATTGGTATATAAGGGATGGTCACCCATCCACGGACCAACCTAAGCAAGCACGGCTTAACCTAAAGATTGTCTATTCACAACCTAGTTACTGGATAATACGGTACTCCGCGTCTCAACGATCGTGTATTGTATGTATAAGGATTGATAGAGATGAAACCTAAAACAGATGTCAGACTTTGACGTTAGACCTTGTAAGACTAATGCAGTTGAAAACGTTTATATTTTCTACGGAATAAATACATAAGACCCGGTCATTTTATTTCCCAATTTAATTCACAACTTTATGACCGTCAAGACTCAGTTCTGAAACGCTAAATGATCTTTATGAACACAAATTATTACTGCTCGTTAAACCTAATTAGTTTTATTTGTTTTTAGCACAATTCTCTCGTGTGACGATGTGCTATTTAGTTGAGTACCTGTTATTTTGTGATGATGGTTGTCATTAAGCCTTTTCATGGTAAATAAAGATAATGAAGTTGCTAAAAAAAAATGTTATTGTTTTTTTTACGTGAGCAGGACACAATAATCCTTATAATGAACTGGCAGTATTATTGTATACTGCAAGTACATAACAAGGTTTATGACCATGGATATTGAGCCTTTACGCATAAACAATTTAAGTTAAAATTGGCTTGTGAAGCTTCTAGGTAAGCATAATTATATCTTCTTGCATTACATATGCGTGCCTTTAAATAGTCGTTAAACGCAAGCCCAACAATTAATATAATTACAATTTAAGCACCAGTGACTGTTTTCATTTATCTAATAAGAAGTACCAAAAGTCTAAGAAAACACAGAAAAAAAAGTTTTTTTTTTTGCAAAAAACGTATCCAACTCTCAATTCCGGACTGTCCTCATTTTCCCGTAAGACATGGTCACAAGACATGACACGTCTCGCTCACACATATCGCCGGCGCTACTGCGTGATCAATATTATTATTAAATACGACTTGACAACGCCGCGGGCGCATGCGAGGTTAAGCAATCCCGCGGTCAGGTGGCGGATGGGTGATCAAGAAAAAAAACGGGTTTTCCCCAGAAGTTATAAGTTTTGGTGCGTGATTGAGATAGAAAGCATTTATAAGTTCACCAAAACGATAGAAAAATCTCTTTAAATATGTTTTAGTTAAAAGGTCTGGAATTCTTTTCTCTAAGAGGTCATGTACCTTACGAGGCTACGTTAGCAAATTATTAAAAAAGTAGTTGTCCCGCTTAACTTCGTCTGCGTCACGTTTTCCCCGTATTCGCAACATTTTTCATAGCTGCTTCGTTCCTATTGGTCGTAGCGTGATGATAAATAGCCTATAGCCTTCCTCGATAAATGGGCTATCTAACACTGAAAGAATTCACAACAAATCGGACCAGTAGTTCCTGAGATTAGCGCAATCAAGCAAACAAACAAACAAACTCTTCAGCTTTATAATATTAATATAAGTATAGATAGCACATCACACTGTTTGGTTGGAGTGTAGCCTTAGGGGCGCTATGACGCGAGGACTAAAAAAAATATTCTATTTTTTTTTTCTCAAATTATTTTGGTTTTTTGTACACCATCTCATAGTTTTCTAATAGAGCAACAGTTTCTTTCCAGAAAAGATTTTCATCTGAGCTACCATTTTGGAAATATAGAACGTTTTGTAAAAACATGAAAAAAAATAAAAAGCTCCTAACTCGGAAACGGTGCGTCGGAGGGCCATGCCTCTCAGAACCTAAATTGTTACTATGGGCAAGAGTAATAAGATTCTGCAAGAAAAACGGACGAAATCTGTTAAGTTTTTTTTCCCGAAAATTTGTCTAAGTCTTTGCCCCTAACGATACTCAAGCTGAAAGATCGACAGACAGAGAATTCATATGCCAGTCGATTCTTTGATATGGTCTCAATCATATCCTAGAGTTATGGGATATAAAAAAAAAAGTTTGGATATCACATTTTTAAACACAGAGCTTTATCGCTTCTGTATTTATATTTATTTTCCGATTACCTATGGACCAATAAACGAATAAACAGGCCCCCCTTCTTAGCGATAGCGTCGATGTTTATTAATATACGAGGTTAAGCGACGTTGCCACGGTCAAGATTTCGATGGACGACTGTTACTTTGATGGCGTGAAAGGCTACGGATACGAGAAGGCTTACTTGCCAAGGTTATATGCTAAAGTTTCTTCACTAATAACTTGTATGGTTAAGATAATTTTTTAGGGTTCCGTACCCAAAGGATCAAACGGGACCCTATTTCTGAGATTTCGCTGTCCGTCCGTCTGTCACCAGGCTGTATCCCACGAACCGTGATAGTTAGCCAGTTGAAATTTCTACAGATTATGTATTTCTGTTGATGCTATAACAACAGATACTAAAAACAGAATAAAATAAATATTTAAGGGGGCTCCCATACAAAAAAGTGATTTTTTTGGTCCTTTTTATTATAAACTAGCTGTCCCGCGCAACTTCGTCTGCGTCACATTTTCCCCGTTTTCGCAACATTTTTCATTGCTGCTCCGCTCCTATTGGTCGTAGCGTGATGATATATAGCCTATGTCCTTCCCCAGGTTGAAATCTATCTTCTTACCAAATTTCATTAAGATCCGATCAGCCGTTTAGTCGTGAAAAGGTAACAAACAAATAAACAGAGTGACATTCGCATTTATAATATTAGTATGAATAATGGTACGAAACCCAGTTTGACCCTTTTTTTTTTCCGGATGGGAAATCATCAAATGACTTCTCCCGCTCTGGGCGGAGCGGGAGGGAGTGTCAGACTTGTACTGACTAAAACCCATCCATGTTCCTTCTTAGCCCTTTGTGTTCCAGGGCCACGGTATCTCTTTCGAACAACCCGCAGCCCTGGTCCCGTTTGACCCTTTGGGTACGGAACCCTAAAAACGTGTAGCGCCGACCCCAAATAACAAGGGACCAGGGCTGGAAGAAGATGATGTGACAAGGCTATCACATGTCCCAGTAACTAGATACAAGAGACACCGCAATACTGAACCGCTAAGGTTACATTCGATGAGTCAAACTACTCTTGACATTCGTAAGGTGAATAATATTCCTCGTTTAAATTCATTGATTCAGTACCTACTGACTTCGACGACCTTTATTGTTCAGTGTTTTGACTACAGTGATCAAAGAAAGTGTGCTTTACTAAGGACTTCATCATCTGCCTAGCCTTTTCCCAAACTATCTTGGGGCCGACCCCAAGAAGCCGACTGAAGCCGACTTCCAGTCTGGATGCAGCTGAGTACCAGTATTTTACATGAAACGACTGCCTATCTGACTTCCACAACCCAGTAATTGGGTTATTAGATACCCCTTGGTAAGACTGGATGTCAGACTTTTGGCTTCTGACTACTCGTAACGACTGTCAAAGATCTAGAAATGACAGTCGGGAACAACGAACTAGACGTGCTTTCCGAGGGAAGGAGGAAACTCGGTAGGTATGCAATTATGGTCACCCGTCCACGGATCAACTTCGGGAAGCTCGGCGGCATAACCTTAAAGATCGACCATAATTTATAATCACATAAAATTGAGATAATTTCAGGCTTGCCCTTCTTAGCGTCTCGATGGCAATCTAAATTGGGTCGGCTCAGGGGGCCTACTCTCTAAGTCCGTCAACGAAAGTACGGGTCCGTCCGTAACCAGTTTCATACTTTGAAATGAACCCTACTCCCTATTATGTTCAGATTCATGAGTTATGTAAACATATCGGGAGTAAGGACATCTGTCCAATCGTATTGTCATTAATTTTTCGTTCTTCCCCCTAACGAATATTATGTCCGTAAGTGATACGGAGTAGGAAATGACCGTAACTTCGGCCGAAACTACGGATTTCGTGCTTAGAGAGTAGACCCCCTGAACTGGGCCACGACTTCAGTAGCGTCCATCAGTACCTGTAAGAAAGAAACAACAGGACACGCAGGAGACAATATTAAATTAAGTGTTCCATTGTTAGTAGAACAGCACCACCTTTACACCCCAGGGCAGAGCGATTAATCTCTATCTAACCAAGTTTTTTTTGCTCTACTTGAAGACTGATTCATCGTCATCATCGCCATAGCCCTTTCGCAGCTATGTTGGGGTCAACTTCCAGTCTAACCGGATGCAGCTGAATACCATTATTTTACATGGAGCGACTGCCTATCTGACCTCCACAACCCAGTTAGTACTGGGTAATACGATATCTCTTGGTAAGACTGATCATAATTATGAAAATCGTCTTTTAGTTTTAACTCTAGACGTTAAAACACTAGTTAGCATGCCTAAAACTTTCTTTTTAATTTACCTGAAATTACAATACCGATACTTTATCAATTAGCTGCCACGAAAACTGTCTATTAACTTAAAAAGAAATATTTATGCAAATTAGAACCGCTGCGCGCTTCAGCAACTGGTTATATTACCTAACTCATTGCTTGGAAGTATTTGATAGTTCATGTTTGTTAACCAAACACGTACGAAACGTATTGTTATTTTTTTTTTTAAACGATTGCTACCTAGTACGTTTTTTAAACGGGGAATGGAAACATCGTGAGGAAACCGGCCGATATAACCGATGTCTTAGAATCAAAGTTTTGAAGTAATGCGGTGTAATAATAATAATGATTATTATAATAATAATAAGTAATTTTTTAATAATTTTAATAAAAATAATAAATAATTTACTTATTATTATTAATAATAATAATAATAAGTAATACACCAACCAAAATCAAAATATTTTATTTTACATAGGCTTACATGGGCACTTATAAAACGTCGACAAAAGGTGTACGGTTCGGGTTGGTCGTTTCCTATGGAGAAGAACCGGCAAGGAACTCCATACTCTTTTAAAATTATTTGGTTTTACAATATTTGAATGTAAAGTTAAAGCGTTAGTACTTAAGTATGGGAGGACATCGTAGGACCGACAATTAGTCGTTGCTTACTACAAGAGGTAGAACAAGATAAAAGAAAACTACGAATTTAGACTTTTGCCTTTGTCCTGCAAAAGTATCCTCTTAAAAGGCCAAGAGAGGGCCACTATTGATCCTGCCAGGGCTGCGGGATGTTCGAAAGAGATACCGCGGCCTTGGAACACAAAGGGCGAAGAAGGAACATGGATGGGTTTTAGTCAGTACAAGTCTGACACTCCCTCCCGCTCCGCCCAGAGCGGGAGAAGTCATTTGATGATTTCCAATCTATAAAAAAAAGGGCCATTATTGATCACTGCCTCTTGACTATTTCGAACCATTTTGGTTCTTTTTTCCCTATTGTCGAACCTAGGTCATAGTTTTCAGTTTTTGTACCAGCACTGGGCACATATTATGTGATTGATTTATGAGCTGGCTCACAGAGAGAAAGCTTGTGTGCTTGTCCACTATTGAGTGGGATCGATATAGCCTGACGTTTATGCTATGGTAAGTAGAAGCTCGTGCCTAGCCTTTTCCAAACTATGTTGGGGTCAGCTTCCAGTCTAACCGACTACCTATCTGACCTCCACAACCCAGTTAGTACTGGGTACCCCTGGATAAAACTGGTTGTAATAGGGATGAAGACTGGGTAAAGAAAACGAAATTCTATTTTGTCCGACAGACAGGTACCTAATACAAAAATATTAGACATGTTTTTTTTTGGTTTATCAAAATATCAAAAAAATACTTAGTTAAAACTCATTAAAGTTGGAGAGTGGAGGCTCACTAGGTCACAAGTAGGCATAAAAATTACCTACACGTGACGTCATGCCACTTCAACTCAATATATCTCCGTAATTTTATGACCTCGTGAAAAAAGAAAAAATACGTGTCCAATACTTTTCAATAATCTACCCGACAGACAAAGATTGTGATTATCCCCTATTGCATATTTGTTTGAAAAAACTTATTTAATAATACAACAGATTAATTACAAGATACTACGTTGATAAACAAAGTACAACATATAATTACGCTCCTCAATGTGATAACATCACTTAACTTAGTGTTAGCAAACACTACAGCTTCATTTATTTGCTATCACGTACTATCACGCAGACACTCCCAGAAAAGTCAGATGCATTCTGATCAACATATCAACAATAAGAGTAAAGGTTATTTTAGTCTGATAAGGCGTGATGATGAAACATGCGTTATAATGCAATGTGTAGTGCTTAAGGACAGCATGTCAATACGAAAATAAATATTAATTTTGAAGTTTATGTCGATATTGCATCATAAAAATAACTTAGTATAGAAAATGATATCTATTTTTGTAAATTGGTTTAGAAAAACGCCGAAGAAACGACGAATTTGCGTTGCGTTTGTACCACGCACTCGTGCTAGGGCCTCATCATCATCTGCCCAGCCTTTTCCCAAACTATCTTAGGGTAGGCTTCCAGTCTAACCGGATGCAGCTGAGTACCAGTATTTTACAGGAAACGACTGCCTATCTGACCTCCACAACCCAGTAACTGGGTAATACGATACCCCTTGGTAAGACTGGATGTAAGACTTTTGGCTTCTGTCTACTCGTAACGACTGTCAAAGATCTACGAATGACAGCCGGGACCAACGGCTTAACGTGCTTTCCGAGGCACGGAGGAAAATCGGTATGTAATTATGGTCACCTATCCACGGACCAACCTCGGCAAGCACGGCTAAACCTTAAAGATCGACCCGTGCGGCTGTTATTATTTAACCACGTGCTCACAATTAATACACGAACCCCAGTTGCGAGTACTACGTAGACCAATAATGCAAATCAACTGTTGCAAATCATCTTTCTTTTATCAATAACAACATCAGCTGATAAAAACTCAATCAGCTGATTGTCAATTCCGTATCAAAGATGGCTGCCAAGTTCCAAGATGGCGCAACCGCGGAACTGATGCTTTTACTATAACCACGAGTTTGGCAAAGGTATGCGTGTATTATGCCAAGGGCTGAGTTTAGATTTTTTTATATTTATTTTTAATGTCACAAGGTCAAATATAGATATATAATATAGATAGAGCAGCGGTGGCCCAGTGGTGGCAGCCCCGACTTACGAGCAGTAAGCCGTGGGTTCGAACCCAGGCAGGCGCATTACTTTGTGTAATTTATTTCATCACCGCTGCTCTCAATAACGGCGAAGGAAAACATCGGGAGGAAACCGGCATGTCCTAGAACTAAAAATTCGAAGACATGTGACATCTACCAACCCACACTGGGCCAGCGTGGTGGATTACAGCCCACTCCCTCTGATAAAGAGGAGGCCTGTGTCCCAGCAGTGGGAACATTATAGGTTGATGATGATGAAGTTCAAATATGTTGGAATTCCACTTAACCTTTCATCCCGTTACGGGAATGTTTTGTGGAGGGGGGGGGGGGGGTATTTGTGTTGTATTGTGAGGACCTCGTGGCTAAATAACAACAGCCGCACGGCTCGATCTTTAAGGTTAAGCCGTGCTTGCCGAGGTTGGTCCGTGGATGGGTGACCATAATTACATACCAAGTTTCCTACGTGCCTCGGAAAGCACGCTAAGCCGTTGGTCCCGGCTGTCATTTGTAGATCTTTGACAGTCGTTACGAGTAGTCAGAAGCCAAAAACTCTGACATCCAGTCTCACCAAGGGGTATCGTATTACCCAGTTACTGGGTTGTGGAGGTCAGATAGGCAGTCGCTTCATGTAAAATACTGGTACTCAGCTGCATCCAATAAGACTGGAAGCCAAACCCAAGATAGTTTGGGAAAAGGCTAGGCAGATGATGGTATTTTTAGTCTGTAAGGTTCTAATAAATGAAGGTGTGGTTTGAAGTAAGTATTTTCAAAAAAATATTGTGAGAAGCATTAGTCCGAACAATAGGGGATAATCCTATTTTTTTTTCTTTGTCCGTCGGGTAGTTTATTGGAAAGTATTGGACACGTATTTTTTCTTTTTTCACGTGATCATAAAATTACGGAGATATATTGAGTTGAAATGGCGCATGACGTCACATGTAGGTAAGTTTTATACCTACTTGTGACGTAGTAAGCCCCCACTCTCCAACTTTAATGAGTTCTAACTAAGTAATTTTTTGATATTTTGATAAAACAAAAAAATACGTGTCTAATATTTTTGTATTACCTGTCTGACGGACAAAATAGAATGTCGTTTTCTTTACCCAGTCCGATCCCCTATTGGAGGAATAGTAAAACTAAATAAAATAGAAAAATGTGTGCTTGTGAATAGAAGTATTACTTTTCCTAGTTGTACAGGAAGGTAATATTTTTGCGGTTGCCCGTTCCACACGTCATATGAAAGAATGGAGTGACGAAGGAATGTCATCTTATGTATTACTCAGACGATAACAAAACGCGTTAAGAACGTTTACGGCTTCCGACATTTCATACAAACTAACAAGTCCTTTTTTTCCGAAATGACTGAACCGATTTTAACGAAACTTTATACGCATACGGAGCATACATAGGTCTAAAAAGTTACTAAAAACATTTTTGAAAAATAGTGTGAAGCTAAATTAGACCGATTATAAATTAGGTATCTATAGAAACATAAGTTTCCAATTATCTATATATATTATTTTTAAACACATTTCGAAAATGTTTTTTAGTTACTTTTTAGACCTATACACGGTGTAAATCACCTCATCACGAAGCCGTCAACCAAGCATTATGTACATGAAACTAAGTAATTTTACGCAAAAAAAAATATTGCTGGGAAACGACTTTTTTTTGGGGGGTGTAAAATCATGTTTTGTTGTAGAACTCAATGTAACGCACTCAAAACATTGTGCTGATGGACGGATTGAATAGTACGGGGGTCGTGGAGGTGTTTAAAGTAAAAATCTTTCATCAAAAACTTGTTAAAAAAAAAAAAAACTTGTCAAAAAGTAGGAACTTTGACCCCTATATCTCCGTAACTAGAAGGTTCCCAGGTATGGTGTAGAACAAAAAAATGATCGCAATGACAGGGAGAACCAGTGCCTTTCGGCTTCGTTAAGAGGTGTTTTACACCCTTTATATCCTGAATGTGCGTATAAGTATAGGTTTCATTGAAATCGGTTCAGTCATTTCTAAAAATAAGGACTTGAAAGTTTGTATGAAATTTTGTACTTATCTAATTTTCATGCCCCTAAAACCCATCAAATTTTCCACGCGAACGAAGTTGCGGGCAGCAACTATTATAATTATATAATGATATCCAATTGCTACCAAAACTGTACGTCTACCATGAGTTTTAACAATCTATACACGCTAGCGTCTGTAGTTAAAAAATGTATGAAATCTTTTACAGCGCCTCTAGCGGATAGTTGGGTACTAAAATGCGCAGTATGAGTCACTATAGTTATCTTTCCTACGTCACCGTATAGTAAACTAAACAACAGCGACTGCAAGTTTGGGCTTCATTTGCTTAGAATTTGGTAGTAAGCACCAACACAGCTCATGGTACCATTGAAAAAGCTAACTATAGTATTTGTTGACGGAATTATTGCAGTTACGTCAAGCGATCTAACTATGACAACTCATGGTAGACGTACTGTACGTCCTTAGTAATTTAACCACAAAAAGGTAAACAAACTCAATAAACATTATGAAATACCTTAATTAGCCAGGAGCATACAGAAATGGAAAGACAGTTTATTTTATTATATTATTCCATACGTTTTTACAATGTACCATGCCTTATTTGTCATCACAAATGCGTAATAGGGAAAATAATGCGGTTTTATTTTCATTCATAAATGAGGTGATTTGTGTTGACGTACATTTGTTTTTACACTGGCAAAATAGGGATAAAGAATTGCCTAAATATTGTACAGGTACAAATAAACCAGAAAAGATTAGCGTTTCGGAAATCTCCGTGTTTCCAACGCAACGCAAGCTCCTCAGAGGCCGCGGGCCTATGGAGGGTGAGTAATGGGCTAGCTCACCGTCCGCCCGTCTTATGACGACAGGCCGTGTCGACGGCGCGTTCGTGTTCCACGCGCGCCTCAAGGAGATGTCAGCAAATCGGAAGGGGTCTGTTCGAAAGAGATACCGTGGCCCTGGAACACAAAGGGCTAAAAAGGAACATGGATGGGTTTTAGTCAGTACAAGTCTGATACTCTCTTCTGCTCCGCCCAGAGCGGGTGAGGTCATTTGAGGATTTCCCATCCGTATAAAAAAAAAACCGGCCAAGTGCGAGTCGGACTCGCCCACGAAGGGTTCCGTACCATTATTGATAAAAAAGTCAATCACTTTTTTGTATGTGAGCCCCCTTAAATATTAATTTTATTCCGTTTTTAGTATTCGTTGTTATATCGACAACAGAAATACATAATCTGTAGAAATTTCAACTGGTTAACTATCACGGTTCATGAGATACAGTCTGGTAACAGACGGACGGACGGACAGCGAAGTCTCAGTAATAGCGTCCCGTTTGACCCTGGGTACGGAACCCTAAAAAGGCTCCTCAGAGGCAAAGCGTCCAAATTTTGTACACACGGCTAAAAATCAAGCAAAACATATCTAGTATAACCTGTGGTCGCTCTATATGAGCTTCCCGTACAATGAAAGATCAGCATAATTTGGTTTTGCATAACTTTATTGGTCTCGGTGTTTACTAAGTGAGAAGTCATTGCCCTGCTGAAGTATTGACGCAAGCTATAATTACGAGGCTTACATTATGTATGTACATACTTTACTTTGTATATAAGCGTGTTAGTAAATCTACAATACACAATGTAAGTGAATAATTCTCCCTGTGTGACTAATTACGTTGCAATCATATCTACACTGCTCCGGCAAAATCGGATATTCCACGACCTCATCCAAAATCAAAATCAAAATATTTTATTTTACATAGGGAGGACAGCGTAGGCCCGACAATAAGTCGATTGCTTGCTACAGACGGTAGTAATAGGGAAAAAAAAAAAAAAAACAATAAAAGAACACTAACTTAACAATAGACACAGATGTTATCATCAGTGCTGTCCATCCCATCGGACATCTAGACGCACTGCAAGTTACTATCCCTACTTTATTGCTATTCCACCAATTCGCATCAAGCGTTTTCAAACGTCTTTCATAATGCGCATAGCAAAGGAGTGGAACTCTCTTCCTGCCTCTGTATGTCCGAACGCTTACAACCGTTAAAGTGTGGCTTCTTCTTGGTAAGCTCGTACCATCTTCGACTTTGTCCCAGTCATCCCTGACCTAGACTAGAGTCAAGAGCAAACACATCGCAAATAAACAAAACACAATGTAGCTGAACAGTTAACGAAAACATTCTCCATAAATGATGATAATGATACACATCATCTAGCCTAGCCTTTTCCCAAACTAATTTGGGGTCGCCTTCCAGTCTAACCGGATGCAGCTGTATTTTAGATGCAGCGACTGCCAATCTGAACTCCACAGATACCCCTTGGTAAAACTGAATGTCAGACTTTTGGCTTCCGACTACTCGTAACGACTGTAAAAGATCTAATGAAAATAATATCTTCTCTATTTATTAAAAAGCTGAAGAGTTTGTTTAGTTCAACGCGCTAATCTCGGGAACTACTGGTTCGAATTAGAAAATTCTTTTAGTGTTGGATAGCCCATTTATCGAGGAAGGCTTTAGACGATTGGCTTAAGATATACGACCAAAAGGAGCAGAGCATCAATCAAAAATGTTGCAAAGCCGGGGTAAATGTGACGCAGACAAAGTAGCGCCAGTTAGTTAGTCTAGGGAGAATGCCTCGCGATTATACCTACAGTACGACACGTCTCTCGTATAAGAATATTAACCTACTCGTGTATGAATATTAACGTATTACGATGCGCGAGCGCAAGTGACCTTGCAATGACATTTATTATTTGCAATGACCGCGCAGTCGTGTGTGTAGTTTGTAGCAGTATCTGGAGGAGCTCGTGGCTAAATCATATATTCATAACGGCCGCACAGGGCGATCTTCAAGGGTAGGCCGCGCTTGCCAAGGTCGGTTTGTGGATGGGTGACCATCATTACATACCAAGTTTCCTCCGTGCCTCGGAAAGCACGTTAAGCCGTTGTTCCTGGCTGTCATTTGTAGATCTTCGACAGTCGTTAAGTTGTCACTCAATGTATCTTTATTTCATTTAATTTCTAGCAGTGGAAAGACTAATTACAATCATTCATCATCATCAGCCTATAATGTTCCCACTGTTGGACACAGGCCATCTCTCTATGAGAGGGAGCGGGCTGTAATTCACCACGCGGGCCCAGTGCGGGTTGGTAGATGTCACATATCTTCGAATTTTTAATTCTAGGACATGCCGGTTTCCTCAAGATGTTTTCCTTCACCGTTTTGAAGGGCTGATTATAATCATTCTTCTGCCCTTATTCCAATTTATTTGGGGTCGGCGCAGCATGTCTTCTTCTTCCATACTTCTCTATTACTTGTCATCTCATCAGACACCTCCTTTCTTGCCATATCATCCTAAACACAGTCAATCGGTATTTTGTTTAAGAACACTACATGCTGGTTGATTATTTGATGACCTATTTCTAATCTCATACAGTTCACATCACCATGTCAATACAACCTTTTGTTTAGAATAGTTACAGCGCAGATTGAAAACATTTGTGTCACTTGTTTAATCTAGTCTTTTTGCAAGATCTTCTTTTTTACAAGCTTTTTATTAGCTTCACCCTGTATTTTTGTTTGTAACCGACTCCTTTGGGTGCGATTTTGACCCACTTTAAACGGCCAGATCTCTTTCAAACTTTGTTTTTGTATAGACTTTTTTTCTTATATTTACCGATTGTTTGTAAATGTGTGGACATTGTAGGCCTTATAGATTCCTAGATCCTTGGTAATTTTTTATCTTGTTCTACGTTCTGTAGTAAGCAACGAGTTATTGTCGGTCCTACGATGTCCTCCCATGCTTAAGTACTAACGCTGTAACATAGAAATATTGTAAAATCAAATGATTTTAAAAGAGTAACCATGGAATTTCTTGACGGTTCTTCTCCATAGGATATGACCAACCCGAACCGAGCACCTTTTTGTCGACGTTTTACAAGTGCCCATGTAGGCCTATGTGAAAAAAAAATGTTTTGATTTTGATTGAATAAATGAAGAACTAACAAATCCATGACCATATTTGGCTCAAACCTCGTTGCGCAGTCGTGACAAATATGGCCGTCTAAATAAAAAAGGTTGGTAATACAAATCTCATTCCATTGACACTGGTATAACATTGCATAAATATAAAAGAGTAAACAGCACTGTATCTAGGAGGAAAAACAATTGAACACAATGACAAGTTTGGGTATTTGCTGGCAAGCATAAAGCAGAGGAAAGGGCAAACTTAAATTGTATGCGTCAGATTTGGCGTGCTATATTGTTTATTCAATTATTACCTGCTAGCTGCTGCCCGCAACTTTGTACGCGTGGAAAGAAATTGTGAAATAAACGTTTGAGATTGTTTGTATGTGTGTAAGCGAGGTTATAAGGCAAGAACCAGACGGGCCGCGTTTAAAACACAGGTGGTTCAACACTTACAGATTTCCGTAAAAAATAAAAAAAAACTTGAGAGGTGTCAAGGGACACCCGGATGGAACGAAGTTCCAAAAATAATCGTCGCGACACCACACTGTTCAATGCGAAATAGAAATGAAAATATCTGGCTTGCTTTCTATAAGAGAGAGAGAGAGACAGACAGAGAAACATGCGACGCCGCACAGCTTACTATAGCAAAAAGTGTCGTGACAACTTTTCGTAAGAATTTTTTCCGTCTAGCCCCCTTTCACAACGCGCGATAAGGAACTTCGTTCCAAAAATAAAAATTACCTACCCATTTTATTATTGATTCGGGACGAGAATCACTAGCATAGTTACTTCCTTGAATTTGACGAGGATGCAAAACAACACCTTGTATAAACCTTCCTCTTGAATCATTCTGTCTATTGATGAAAATCGCATCAATGTCCGTTGCGTAGTTTAAAAAATCTAAGCGTACAGACGGCGGAAAGCGACTTTTTAGGGTTCCGTACCCATTGCAAATGGTCAAACGGTCCGACTTCACTGTCCGTCTGTCTGTCACCAGGCTGTATCTCATAAGCCGTGATAGTTAGCCAGTTGAAATTTCCACAGATTATGTATTTATGTTGCCGCTATAACAAGAAATACTAAAAACAGAATAAAATAAATATTTAATCTCCCATTCAAATTCATTGGCTCCCATACAAAAAAGTGATTATTTTGCTCGTTAAAAGTAGTAATCAAAATTACATTCGTGTATATCTAACGTTTATTATGCCATGTGTGTTTAGAATGTTTGATTACAAAACATACATACACTTACATGCGCTCCAAAAAGGTCAAGCATTTAGCTGAAAGGTATATGCACACCAGTTACGTAATTGAATCTCTTCAGCATTCTAAGTGATTGCAGTAAAAACATGAGTATCTATACAAGATAAACAGACCCTTCCCGAAGCCGTCAACCAAGCATTCTGTACATCATACTAAGTAACTATACGCAAAATTATTACTGAGAAACGACTTTTCGATATTTGGTGAAAAAAAGAAGGGTTGCTTTTTGCTATAGGTTTGCTCTTGACGCTAGTCTAGGTCAGAGATGACAGAGACAAAGTCGACGATGGTACGAGCTTACCCAGAAGAAGCCTGTTCACTCTAACTTCGAAGAGATTAGGGTTGTAAGCGTTCGGAAACACAGACGCAGGCAGAGAGTTCAACTCCTTTGCTGTGCGAATTTTTGTTTTATGGTAGACTTAATATGACGCACTCAAAACATTGTGCTGATGGATGCGTTGAATAGTACTGGTCTTGGAGGTATTTAAAGTAAAAATCATCAACAACATTGACATCTATTATAATAAGAACGTTATTGTTGTTTTTTTCGGGATCAGTACTTTTTTTCGGGATGAAACGACGTACCCTATGTCCGTTTCTGCATACTTGACAACGTATATGCAAAATTTCAGGATGATCGGTTCAGTGGTTTAGGCGTGACGAGGTAACAAACAAACTTACTTTCGCATTTATAAATGCAAAAGTAAGCCGTACCAAATCAAAAAATCTTCTAATATTAGAGGATTTTTTTATTCTACGGCTAGGAATTTAAACAGCGAATAAAATACGGCTTATGTTTAACATAACACCAGATAAAGTAAATATAACCTTAAAAAACATTTTTATACTGCCTAAAATAGTAAATGATCACCAGAAATAGTAAATGATCACCAGAATTAAAAACCTGAAAATCACAGCTCCGAACTAAGGCGTAGTCGACGGAGCCCCGCTACGCGGGGCTCCTATTTCTCTCTGCAGGGTTTAAAGTAACCTAACACGAAGGGGATGTCGGGGTCTTAGTTCGCTCGCTCCGCTCGCTCACTACACCCCGCCATCCCCTTCGAACCTAACCTGTCCGAGTCGGGGTGCCCAATATCCCGAGCTCGCTTTGCTCGCACTTGCTTCCTAAGTTCTTCTTGCCACAAAATTTGGTGATCATTTACTATATTTGGTCTTTGAATACAATTTTTTTGGTGTTTAGTATTTTTTTTTGGGTAACGTAGCTTAGGATCTCAAAGTATTTTTTGGTGCTCATTATATTTAATCCCATAAAATACTCAATAACAGTACTATTTCCGCTTTTCTCAAGAAACTATAATGAAATGCAACGCTTAATGCTTAACATTTTATTTTGATACTAACTTAGCGTTCTCATACATAAAAATAAATCTTGATTGCCGTTCATTATTTACAAAATAAACAGTCAATGACGTATGTTGACACACAAAGCATGGCGCGAGCGCATTTATTTTAAGAACAGACATTAGTATCATAATCTCTGTTAGCAAGATCTTTTATACAAAGTGTTGTTTTGCATCCTCGTCAAAATTCAGGAGATATAAATAATCAATTAAAATTACGATCAACCAAAATATCTGCGTTTATTAATATTTAACTAGTTTAATTATTAATAAATGCAGATTTTTTGGTTGTTTAAGTTCGTCAGTATTTCAGAATAACCTTCTTAACGGGGTTTAGGGAAGAAGAAATTATCGAATAAACGTTTGAGATTGTTTGTATGTGTGGAAGCGCAGTTATAGGACGAGAATCAGACAGACAGGCCGCGTTTAAACAAGGGTGGTTCACCTTACCGATTTCCATCATCTGCCTAGCCTTTTCCCAAACTATCTTGGGGTCGGCTTCCAGTCTAACCGGATGCAGCTGAGTACCAGTATTTTACATGAAGCGACTGCCTATCGACCTCCACAACCAAGTAGGTAACTGGGTAATACGATACCCCTTGGTAAGACTGGATGTCAGACTTTTTGGCTTCTGACTACTCGTAACGACTGTCAAAGATCTACAAATGACAGCCGGGACCAACGGCTTAACGTGCTTTCCGAGGCACGGAGGAAACTCGGTATGTAATTATGGTCACCCATCCACAGACCAACTTCGGCAAGCACGGCTTAACCTTAAAGATCGACCCGGGCGGCTGTTATTATTTAGCCACGAGCTCGTCCTTACCGATTTCCATAAATAAGAAAAAAAAAATGCCCCATCCATTTTATTATTGATTTGGGACGAGAATCTTTGGCATAGTTACCTCCTTGAATTTGATGAGGATTCAAAACAACACCTTGTAGAACAAGAAATATGGCAGGTATTCCTTTATCGTACTGTTTCTTAACTTAACTTAACATCACGCTAGAATAGGGATGATGACTGGGTAAAGAAAACGAAATTCTATTTTGTCCGTCAATCAGGTAATACAAAAATATTAGATACGTATTTTTTGTTTTATCAAAATATCAAAAGAATACTTAGTTAAAACGCATTAAAGTTGGAGAGTGGGGGCTCACTACGTCACAACTAGGTATAAAATGTACTGAGCCGTGACGACATGCGCCACTTCAACTCAAAATATCTCCGTAATTTTACGATTACTTGAAAAAAGAAAAAATACGTGTTCAATAATTTTCAATAAACTAACCGACGGACAAATAAAAAAAAATGAGTCACCATCCCTATTACCCCAAGGGCCAGGCAGAGATGTAAAGGATTATCCTTTGATGTTGCAAAAAAAAAAATCCTTCTGTTATCAGAAGGATTTTTTTTTTTGCAACATCAACATTTGCGTTTCCCAATAATGTTGAGAATGAGATCAACTTCCAGTTTAACCAGATGCAGCTGAATACCAGTATTTTACATGGAGCGACTGCCTATCTGACCTCCACAACCCAGTTAGTACTAGGTAATACGTTACCCCTTGGTAAGACTGGTTGTCGGACTTTCGGGCCACTGACTACGTTTAACGTCTGTCAAAGATCTGCAATAGGGGATAATCCAATTTTTTTTTGTTTGTCCGTCGAGTAGTTTATTGAAAAGTATTGGACACGTGTTTTTTCTTTTTTCACGTGGTTTTATAATTACGGAGCTAATATATTGAGTTGAAATGGCGCATGACGTCACATATAGGTAAGTTTTATACCTACTTGTGACGTAGTAAGCCCCCACTCTCCAACTTTAATGAGTTTTTTAACTAAATATTTTTTTGATATTTTTTATAAAACAAAAAATACGTGTCTAATATTTTAGTATTACCTGTCTGACGGACAAAATAGAGTGTCGTTTTCTTTACCCAGTCCGATCCCCTATTGACATCCGGTTCCAACGGCTTACCGTGCTTCCCGAGGCACGGAGGAAACTCGGTATGTAATAGATGGTCACCCATCCACGGACCGACCTTGGCAAGAACAAATTAACCTTAAAGATCGACCCGTTTGGCTGTTATTATTTAGTTAAAAGCCTCCATGTTAAAGTTCCGGCAACCCGTACAAACTTATTAAAGTTTGCATCATTGATTCGTGCAGTACGGGCCTTTTTTATTGTCATGCGTGTTTGTGCCCGCGTGCGGTCCAGGCGCCATGCTTGTTGTGGGCCGTCCGCAGATTATTTTCTACACGCCCCGGCGCGGCGGCGCGGCGGCGCCGGCGCGCGTGTGGCGTGCATGACAATAAAACCATGTATGATACGATAGGTTGCGGGCAGCACGCATGCGTGCCTGGCCCGCACGCGAGCGCAAACACGCATGACAATGAAAAGGCCCTAAGAATACTTAATAGTGTCTCTCAGTGTTTGGATATATTCCCTTGCTCTTTGGCGGAATTCCAGAGGGTGACACTTAGTATGTTGCCCACTGTGTAAATTGTGCGACCTTCTACTCGGGACTAGACAATTCAAAATATTTTATTTTACATAGGCCTACATGGGCACTTATAAAACGTCGACAAATGGTGCACGGTTCGGGTTGGTCGTTTCCTATGGAGAAGAACCGACAAAAAACTTGATGCAATTAGCAATTTATGACTACTTTTGTTAGCTTGGGTCTGACTTGTTAAAATATATGTATGTGATAATGAATAAAATAAAAAATAAATGTTTTCCATCTCAATCAGCCAAAAATTTGTTTAAAATTCTCTTTTTTCAAGTTCAACTTTTAACAGGAAAAGTCTGTAACTATTTTTGACGCAATAAAAATACAAATGGCGTCTTTACGAGCTCCGTTAACTCTTGAGCACGTATTTGTATGATGTAATACAGTGATCCGATTTGTCTGATGTAATCTTGAGGCTGCTTACAGTAAGAAACGGAAGGAATGGCGTTGGCTATTCTAAGACCGGAATATTGGAGTTGGGTATCTCCGTTCGTCCAGAAATCAATATCGTGCACATGCCGTGTATATCATGCCCTAGTTTTGTATAGGTTTCCCGTTCTTTCCGACCTCGCTGTTGACGTCCGCGCGACGTCCCGGTCCTTGTCCTCCCCGACCCTCGCTCAAGCCAGCCCGCGATGCTGTGCCAGTAGTTCTAAATAAGCCCCTATCATTCAGATCCAGCCTGTCCCCATGCTGTCCTCCCCCAGCGACGCCCTAAGCCGTGGCTCGTACCCCACAGGGGGTGCCCTTAGCGTGTAGACGCTTAGTTTGTAAGTTTCTTTATGCCCTGGCTGGAGGCCTTACACTCAACGCACCCACAGGATAGTCCGGTAAAGCAGACGAAAATATCTTAGGTTGAACTGCTATAATAATAGGTCATTCGATAAAAAAAAAAACCGGCCAAGTGCAAGTCAGACTCGCGCACGAAGGGTTCCGTACCAAGTTTTATAAAACCGAGCAAAAAAAAACACACTTTTTTATGCGAGCCCTCTTAAATATTTTTTATTTTATTCTGTTTTTAGTATTTTTTGTGATAACGTCAACAGAAATACATAATCTGTAGAAATTTCAACTGGCTAACTATCACGGTTCATGAGATACAGCCTGGTGACAGACGGACGGACAGAGAAGTAATAGGGTCCCGTTTGACCCTTTGTGTACGGAACCCTAAAATACATTACCCGTACAATGAGAGTTCCGCAGAAACTGTACACATAGCTTGATTGGCCGTGCGTCCTCAACATCTAAACCCAAATGATCGATCACGCGATACAAGATAGTCGCATTCATAATTATATTAATCGTTGTGTCTTTGCCATGAAAAATTAATACAATGTACGCGTGCTCGCGGGAATAGGGGATAATCCTATTTTTTTTTCTTTGTCCGTCGGGTAGTTTATTGAAAAGTATTGGACACGTATTTTTTCTTTTTTCACGTGGTCATAAAATTACGGAGATATATTGAGTTGAAATGGCGCATGACGTCACATGTAGGTAAGTTTTATACCCACTTGTGACGTAGTAAGCCCCCACTCTCCAACTTTAATGAGTTCTAACTAAGTAATTTTTTGATATTTTGATAAAACAAAAAATACGTGTCTAATATTTTTGTATTACCTGTCTGACGGACAAAATAGAATGTCGTTTTCTTTACCCAGTCCGATCCCCTATTCCGCTTCGTTTAGAACACTGCCGCTGCTAAGCCTGCCTAGCATACCTAACCAGTCGACGAAATCCAAGAGTTAGAAAAATCCTTCAATAGATCAACCATTGGAACTACACGATCTGACACTCTGTCGGCGTTAACGATATTGGCAAAGTCAAAAAAATGTGCGACTGACTTAAGCTACCGAAAAGCTGCAAACATACCAGTGAAACTCTACAATAATGCGTTCGAAGAGCCACAGCTCATCATCATCAGCCTATAATGTTCACACTGCTGGGTCACAGGCCTCCTTTCTATGAGAGGAAGTGGGCTGTAATCCACCACGCGGGCCCAGTGCGGGTTGGTAGATGTCACATGTCTTCGAATTTTTAGTTCTAGGGCATGCCGGTTTCCTTACGATGTTTTCCTTCACCGTTTTTGAGGGCAGCGGAGATGAAATAGTTGAGTAGTAGCAGAGTTCGAACTCACGGCTCGTAAGTCGGGACTACCACCACTGGGCCACCTCTGCTCTCTAAAAGCCACAGCGCAAATGGTGGTTATTTCCAAAGGTATTTATTTCTTTATATTACAGAACCTATACATATCTAGAACGAAAACCACGCATTGGTATCTAAAACTAGATCTTAAAAACCTGCAAAATCTAGATTTTAAACTGTATCAGTTCCTTGTAGAAAACAAGCCCTAAACACAAGTCTGTGGGCTTTTTCTGTACAATCTAAATAATATACGGGCAATACAAATATACAGTTAAAAGTAATTAAACCTATAATATTAGATCTTTTAGAACCAAGATTTTCACGTTCCGCGATTTTAGGCCAGACCTGTCGATTTGCATAGCTAACCAAACAAAAACACGCGACAATCACGCACCGATCACGATGCAAAAAAAACACGAAAATGTGAAAAGTAACTTTACTATTGAAAGTTGGTGACTTTTGTTTGTAGTTACCTACTTTAACTTGTAGATACGGGTGTTTGCTTTGCTTTCTTACTTCGTTTAAATTACTATTGCATAAAAAATGTCTGCATAAATTTATTATGTAGTTACTTAAACTCAAGTACCTAATTATTTTAACTTGACTATAGATACAAGTGTAAGAGATTTCTTAAACTCTGATGATGTGTCCTTCAGTTTATGAAACGTATTTCGAAGCGTTTCATCGATAATGCCATTAAGCACCGTAATCCCCTGATCGCAGCAACCCTCGCGCATTAGTTCAGTACGCCGTACGAGGCATACTCTCGTCACCCCTGATAATGCTATCACCCTCCTCCAGGAGAGTAGCAAAGAGACTTGCACTAAGCCGAGGCTCGTATCCCACAGGGGGTGCCATTAGCGTTTAGTCAAGCGACTAAACGCTAAGGGTTTGTATGTTTGTTAGGCCCCGGCTGGAGGCCTTACACTCAAGGCACCCACAGGACAGTCCGGTTAAGCAGACGACAACCTCCTTGGTTGATATGCAAGATGCCATTAAAAACAAAAAAAAAAACAAAAAACTCTGATGATGGTTTTAAAAGAGTAACTATGGAGTTTCTTGCCGGTACTTCTCCATAGGAAACGACCAACCCGAACCGAGAACCTTTTGTCAACGTTTTATAAGTGCCCATGTAGGCCATGTGAAATAAAATAATATTAGGATTTTGATTTTGACTCTCAGGTCTCTAGATCTGGTTTAGATTGCAAATAATTTTAGATAGTAAATACAGTAGCTCTAAAAGCTTAAAAATCTTTATAGCATATCGGAGCCAAAGTCAATGAATCTCTTGAAAGTAGATTTTCTCGTTCCGCGGTTGTAGGCCAGACTCGACTCGTCGATTTGAACAGCTACCCAAAGAAATACACGCGAGAATCACGCACCGATCATGCGCACAAGTCGTGCTAGACATTTTTATCTACCACTCGTATTATCTCTATATAATCTGGTCTAATTTTAATACCTTTTCAAAAGGGATGATCACGTAGTTAAATATCAATTGCACGTGCCTCAACTTAGGAGTATTTTAGTTACGTTTACAAATAAATAAAGCTTTGATTTGTCATAATCATCGTCTGCCTAGCCATTTTTTGACTATGTTGGAGACCGCTTTCCGTCTAACCGAATACAGCTGAATACCAGAATTTTACATGGCGCGACTGCCAATCTGACCTCCTCAGGTAACTGGATAATAGGTACGATACCCTAAGACTGAATATCAGACTTTTTGGCTTCTGACTACTCGTAACGACTGTCAAAGATCTACAAATGACAGCCGGGACCAACGGCTTAACGTGCTTTCCGAGGCACAGAGGAAACTCGGTATGTAATATGGTCACCCATCCACGGACCAACCTCGGCAATCACGGCTTAACCTTAAAGATCGACCGGAGCGGCTGTTATTTTTTAGCCACATGCTCCTCCACGAGCTCGGTCTAGGGCCTAAAATCAATTAATAGGTACACGAAAGCCAGTTGCAAGTAGGTACTACGTAGACCAGTGATGCAGTCGTCAGTCAGCACGGTTAGTACTGGGTAATACGATAAGCTATGGTAAGACTGGTTGTCAGACTTTCACGGGCTACTGGACTATACCAGAAGTGTACAATGACTCTGTCTGATTATTATACACCGTGTAAATCACCTCATCACGAAGCCGTCAACCAAGCATTCTGTACATGAAACTAAGTAACTTTACGCAAAAATTATTGCTGGGAAACGACTTTTTTTTTGGGGGTGTAAAATCATGGTTTGTGGTAGAACTCAATGTAACGCACTCAAAACATTGTGCTGATGGACGGATTGAATAGTACGGGGGTCGTGGAGATGGTTAAAGTAAAAATCTTAAATTAAAAACTTGTATTTTAAAAAATACTTGTCAAAAAGTTGGAACTTTGACCCCTAATATCTCCGTAACTAGAAGGTTCCCAGGTATGGTGTAGAACAAAAAAATGATCGCAATGACAGGGAGAACCAGTGCCTTTCGGCTTCGTTAAGAGGCGTTTTACACCCTTTATAAGCCTCGCTACAAAACTTAGACGACGAACACAAGTTTCTATACATTGCAAAAATAAACAACTTCTTTCGACGAAACAATAGTGTAAGCAATTGCTACATACAATTTATAAATGAATTATTTTATTTACTTTTAACTTTGTATCATCACGTCAACGTTTCAGAGGACATGTGCAGCGCGCACATTTTGGCAGAAACACAGAATCCCGCCTACTCTATTGACAGATTTAGCGCCAAAAATTACGAGAATCTAACCTTGTTTATGGTAGGCAGATATTTGAAACGCGTCTGGTCTGGATGCCTTAGATATGACTAGCTTTTGCTCGCAGTTTATCCCGAATGTGCATCATCTGCCTAGCCTTTTTCCAACTATGTTGCCCAGTTGCCCAGTATTCCAGTCTAAACGGATGCAGCTGTCGTGTGATCGTCGAACTGCCAAATTATAGATGTCGATTTCGAACCCAGGACACGCACTTCTGATTTTTAGTATCTCATTAACCGTGACATGTAGCCAGTTGAAATTTCTACAGATTAGCAATTGCATCATTGATGCTATAACAACAAATACTAAAAACAGAAAAAAATAAATATTTAAGGGCGCTCGTTTTTATAAATAATGGTACGGAACCTTTCTTGCGCGAGTCCAACTCGCACTTGGCCGGTTTTTTTTTTTTTTTTAATTTGCGTATTGTTTATAACACTTGCTTCGGTGAAGGAAAACATCGTGAGGAAACCAGCATGCCTGAGAGATATTTCGACGGCATGTAAAGCCAAGTCAGAAGCCCATGGGCGGCATAAAAACTCTTACACCACGTTAGGCATCAACTATACGATAAAGAAAGATACAAAAGCAGAAAAAGAAAAAATCTGTGCGTGGAGTCCCTCCGCGCGGAAGAAGTGAAACTTCGTAATACTACACGCATGCGTTCGAGTGCCACGCATTCACTCTCGTTATTTTATTGAGCTTCTAAATAATATTTTGTTGTTTTCTTGTTGTATTATTTTTATCACATAAGTTTATCGAGGTTATTCTACTCATGGAAATTGAGCGAAGGCTGGTCACACCGAAGAGTCGAATGCATGACTGTTTTCACGCCATCTTGCGTACCTAGTAGAACTACGTAGTCACAAATCTTGTAATACTGCCATCTCTTAGTGAGTTTAAGAAAATATTCTCCCTCTATGGTAGCGTTAAACTTGTTGGAAGTCGCATAAGAAGTTTCACTTCAAAATCGACATAGAATACCATGACGTTCACTGGTGACGAGGCAAGCCACGCCTTGAGGAAAGTCACCAACTACAACCCCGCCTTTTTTTCATTTCACTTTAAGTTTATGACTCACGTTTCTTTCAGACTGTAGTAAATGCGACACACCCTTTTAGAGCACTTGTCTTTCTTCAATATTTATAAAATGAGATTTTGGCAACTAACTCGAGTTGTGTAACACAATTACACAAATAATCTTACGTCTTGACAATATACTACTAAGCTTGCAGCCAAACATGCCACTAAAATCAAAACAAATAGGAGTCTCAGTGCCAAAAGCAATTTTTTTTACTAGAGTCGATGACACATATTGGTTTTGGTCCTCGTAAGTGAAAACAGAGAATCTTAAGACCTTTTACAACTTACGGAATTTCATACAAACTTTAAAGTCCTTGTTTTCCTAAATTACTGATCCGATTTCAATTAAACTTTATACGTTTATTCTAAGCAGGATACGTAGGTCTAAACAGTTACTAAAAAACGGGTATCATTTAAGCTATCACCAATTTAATTAGTTTTGTGTTTCTTAAATAATAGGGTTTGTCCTCAAAATAGTAGATCTGTCACCAAAATGTAGTCACCAAACAATGCAAAATCAGTTCCACAATAAATCACCTAAAATCCTGAGATATAAGGTCTAGTACCAAATAAATGTTTTTGTATGTATTATAATAGGTGTGTCCTAATAAGTATTTAAGCAAACTAATTTAAAGAGATCACCAATAAATCATATTATGTTACTAGAAAATTGCATTAAGTTCAAATAGTAGTCGACGGAGCCCCGCTACGCGGGGCTCCTATTTCTCTCTGCAGGGTTTAAAGTAACCTAACACGAAGGGGTTGTCGGGGTCTTAGTTCGCTCGCCCCGCTCGCTCACTAGACCCCGCCATCCCCTTCGAACCTAACCTGTCCGAGTTGATGTGCCCTATGTCTCTAAGGAACTGATCTATTTATTTGGTGACAGATCTACCATTCTGAGCACAGAGCTATTATTTAAGTAACAAAACTGTTATTATAAGAACGAAGTTTATATTCATGTAATGCAATATAATTTTATTGGTTATCGATCTCTTATTTTACTGATAATTCATACCTGGGAACAATTTTTGTTTATCTGAGAACGAAAATATTTCGTGGCGATAGATCTATTTATTAGGTCAACTTGATGACAAATATAAATTTTGGTGATAGAAAATATAGTTCCCCTAAAAAACATTTTCGAATAGTCTTTAAAAAAAAAGATAATGAAATTTCTAGAGGTATTTTATAAGCGGTCTAATTTAGCTGTACCTAACACTATTTTCCTAAAATATTTTTTAGTAACTTTCAAGTAAAGTAAGTAAGTTCATCAATGTTAGTTTAAAGTTAACAACTGTTAACTGCTATTATTTCCTTTATTTTCATTCTTACTATTATTGTCCTATATATATAATTTTGACGGAAGTTTACAATGTATTATAATATTAAATGGGCCTACTCTTGACCTAAATCTTGTCCTAAGAACAGAGATGAGGTCGACGATGGAACGAGCTAACCCAAAAGAAGCCTATAAACTCGCGACTCAAATAGACGCCAAAACGGAACGAAAGTGTCACCAAAACGGATTCTTTTAGTCACCAACGAAACTATTTTAAACGATAAGTGATATCAGCTAATCCTTCGCCGTATTGTAAGCATAGCTGATGACGGATCGTTTCCAAGAAGCCATCTTTATCGATGAAATCCGGATAGAACTAGAACATAATCACTTTTTTTTCTGATAAAAAAAGGAAACAAACAAACGCCTAGGTGAAATACAGAGTGGAAAGTTTTGAGTGTTTCCTATGAAAAAATAGTGCGTGGAGTCCCTCCGCGCGGAAAAAGTGAAACTTCGTAATACTACACGCATGCGTTCGAGTGCCACGCATTCACTCTCGTTATTTTATTGAGCTTCTAAATAATATTCAGTTGTTTTCTTGTTGTATTATTTTTATAACATAATTATTACATAAGTTTATCGAGGTTATTCTACTCATGGAAATTGAGCGAAGGCTGGTCACACCGAAGAGTCGAATGCATGACTGTTTGCACGCCATCTTGCGTACCTAGTAGAACTACGTAGTCACAAATCTTGAAATACTGCCATCTCTTAGTGAGTTTTTAGAAAATATTCCCCCTCCATGGTAGCCTTAAACTTGTTGGAAGTCGCATAAGAAGTTTCACTTCAAAAACTGTTCTTCTTCTTTATCGTGTGTGGTTAGTGGTCACTATGGTATCAGTTTTTATGCCGCCCATGGGCCTCTGACTTGGCTTTACATGCCGTCGAGAAATATCTCTCAGGCATGCTGGTTTCCTCACGATGTTTTCCTTCATCGAAACTATGTGGTAATTATACAATACGTACATGAATCCGAAAATATGAGGTGCGTGGCTAGGGATGAATCCGATACCTATGACTTAGCAGTCCAACGGTCACATCAAGGCTATCACTGCTTATGACAAACAGTAATTCAATGAGGTTAAAGGTGAAGTCTGGAAGATATCGCTATAAGCGATAAAACTGCCGTTGTAACCTATATATTTGAGGTTGCAGTATTTGTCAAAAATAATATTCACATGTATAATTACTACACGCGTATACGGCGTAAGGACAAATTGCGCCCAGTAGCTAGCAAGACTCATCTAATGCAAGAAAGTATCTTTTGTGCAGCTTCACGCATCTTTAATAATATTCCGGGGCCTATTAGAATAATTAATGAAATGAAAAAATTTAAAAAGAATCTCCATGATATGCTTGTACACAAGTGCTACTACTCTATAAAAGACTTCCTATCAGACAAATCACTGCTTCAATATAGTCCCCCTCAGTCATGATGTGTTCGGTGGCCCACTGAGGTGCCTACCATAATTTGTTCTGTTTTGTTTTATCTTTTTTTTTATATTTTATGTGAAATCTTATTAATTTTTAACTATACTGTATTTTTATTGTAATGTAACTATTGTAAGCCCTAAGGGCGGGACGTAGCTGAGCACAATTTCGTTATTTAAGACCTGTATTATGTACCTACCTATGATCCACAATAAAGATATTGATTGATTGATTGATTGATTAACCATAAAATTAGCAGTTTTGTAAACTCGTTATGTTTGATTTTTGGTATACAATAAAGTTCTAATAATTATCATTGAGTTTCTTGCTTCTTGGCAATAGGAAATGACTAAATGAAACCTGTTTCAGTATCTAACGTTCGGATGTCATCATCTGCCTAGCCTTTTCCCAAACTATCTTTGGGACGGCTTCCAGGCTTACCGGATGCAGCTGTTTACCAGTATTTTACATGAAGCGACTGCCTATCTGACCTCCACAACCCAGTTAGTACTGGGTAATACGAAACCCATTGGTAAGCTAACGTCAAGTTGTCAGACTTTCGGGCAACTGAGTACCTGTAACGACTTTCAAAGATCCACAAATGGCAGTCGGGATTATAAATTAAATGAGCAGAAGACACTTTAAACAAACTGCTAATGAACAAAGATAGGGTGCTTTTTTTTTTTTTGCGGATGGGAAATCATCAAATGACTTCGCCCGCTCTGGGCGGAGCGGGAGGGAGTGTCAGACTTGTACTGACTAAAACCCACCCATGTTCCTTCTTCGCCCTTTGTGTTCCAGGGCCGCGGTATCTCTTTCGAACAACCCGCAGCCCTGGCAGGCATCGGCCCTCTCGGGCCCCTTCCTGTTTGCTGACATCTCCTTGAGGCGCGCGTGGAACACGTACGCGCCGTCGACACGGAGATAGGGTGCTTTGAAGTGACATGCTTCTGATTATATTCATAGCTAAAGATCAGACAATGAGATATTTGTTTGTTTATATTCGACATAATTATGTACTTACAAAGATTTTTCATCATGGTCTGCAACTTTGTAAAAATGAGCGATTTTATTAATGAACACAATGATTCATAAAATCTATTTAAGTATGTTTCTGAAAATACACGACCATGACATATATTTTTATAGCAAACATTTAACAGTAGATTATGCATTACATTTAACATTGCTTAACGCCTTACGTGTTAAATAATATTTGTCACGCCTCGCCTGACGCACGTCAATTAGGTCAGTTACGACTTTTTTATGTCGCATTATTTACAAAACATGAAACGTCAAAGTGACGTATTTGACATGTAACGTTTTGGTACGACAAAGTTATCGATAGTATGTATCGATAAGAGCGTCATAATCTGTGTGTGTAAATTTTGTCACGCATTTTTTCGCGTTTCATTCAGACGCACGTGTTATCAGAGGTATTATGATAATTGTCTAATTGCATAAGTCAGGTGCGTGTGAAACGGACCTGTGGACGGTGAGTAACGGGCTAGCTCAACGTCCGTCAGTCTCTTATGACAACAGGCCGTGTCGACGGCGCGTTCGTGTTCCAAGCGCGCCTCAAGGAGATGTCAGCAAATCGGAAGGGGTCTGTTCGAAAGAGATACCGTGGCCCTGGAACACAAAGGGCTAAGAAGGAACATGGATGGGTTTTAGTCAGTACAAGTCTGACACTCCCTTCCGCTCCGCCCAGAGCGGGAGGAGTCATTTGAAGATATCCCATCCGTAAAAAAAATACAGAGTACTGATAACAGCTAGAGAATGTTTTATAGTAACTGTTAGTAGTTTGACGGCACGGTTGGCGCAGTGGTTGAGCGATCGACTGCTGCGCTGCGTGTCGCGGGTTCGATCCCCCCACGGAACAAATATTTGTATGGCCTACAGATAGTTGTTCCGGGTCTGGCTGTTTGTGTGTGTGAGTTAAAATGTTTGTAAACGCACCCACGATACAGGAGAAATTCCTAGTGTGGGGCAACGTCTTAAAAAAAAAAAGTCGTTGGTTTGGCGGTCGTGGGCGATACTGCTGAGTTTGAGATCTTGGTTCAGAATCCCAGGTCGAACTCAATTATAATAATTATATTATTAATTATTAACAGGAAGGGTTAATGGGATTTTTATCAAGAATTTCTTAGCACTAGCTTGGAGGCTGGAGCACTTGGTTAACTTTTTATGGCAATAAGGTCGCTTCTGATATTGGATTCAAACAAAACACTTGGAGAAAAAAGTTGATTCGCAGCAATAATTTTCGCTATGTTCAATGTCATGCCATGAAATTTCAAGCGTCTTGTTTCAATGATGTCAAAAGGCTGGCCACAAGTATTCTTGAGGCAAGAAAGTTATTTAACGTTATGTTTATTATAATCCCTGTTGGATCTTCAACGTTCGGTTCAGCGCAGAGAGTACAAATTTAAACAGTGTACTAACAACCTTAGCGTGGCATAACAAAAACGACCGGCCAATTGCGTGTCAGACTCGCGCACCTAGGGTTCCGTACAAACCTGTAGGAAATTCGATTTTGAAAATTATTAAAAATATTTTAATTATATGATGTAACTAAAAATTTACGGTTTTTACATTTTTTTATCTGTGTTATAAGACGGTGCTTCGTAGAGTTTACGGGAAGTACTCTGTAGGTTTTGATTCCCTTGCGAGTGTCGAAAATTTGCGAAAATGTGCGGCATAAACTGTGTTATAAATTTGTCAGTATTTTAGAATAACCCCCTTAACGTGGTTTAGGGAATTAGACATTATCAAATATAAGGCGAGGATCAGACGAGCCGCGTTTAAAACATGGTTGGTTTACACTTACCGATTTCCGTAAACAAGCAAAAAAAAATACCTAACTATTTTATTACTGATTCGGGTCGAGAATCATTAATCAGCATAGTTACCTATTTGAATTTGACGAGGATGCAAAACAACACCTTGTATTGAATGTTAAACGTGAATATTTTTACATGTATGGAACTTATGAAAGGCACCTCTGTTTTTATTTTTCCATTATTTCACATCATATTTGTGAAGCGGATCATAGCAGGCACCTACTCTCAAAATTACATCTTTGATTCCTATAAACTCGGAGTAAAACTGACAGGTCGAATCTAGTATAAAAGTTTCATTTTTAGGGTTCCGTAGGTAACCAAAGGGTCAAGCGGTACCCTATTACTGAGCCTTCGCTGCCCGTCCGTCCGTCCGTCTGTCACCAGGCTGTATCTCATGAACCGTGATAGTTAGCCAGTTGAAATTTCTACAGACTATGTATTTCTATTGCCGCTATAACAACGAATACTAAAAACTGAATAAAATTAATATTTAAGGGGCTCCCATACAGAAATGTGTTTTTTTTTACTCGTTTTCATAAATAATGGTACGGAACCCTTCGTGCGCGAGTCCAACTCGCACTTGGCCGGTTTTTGCCATTTGGCAACGGAACCCTAAAAAAAACATGCGAAAAGTAAAAGCTATTTGTCCACAAAAAATTGAATTTCACTGATAAACTTTTACTCTGGGGTGATAATAAACTCAGCATATCGTTCAATTCACAAATGACACGATGCTCAAGTGTTTTTGTTGATATTCTATTATTTCTAGGTATCGTGTGATATAGAAGTTTATCTCTGAGTCCAAGTGTTAATTGCACTTCGGGATTTGGGTTATTTATTCCTAATAATAGCCGCTCGGGTCTACTAACTTTTCTTATAGCAGAAGATCACAGCATGCATAATAAAATTGACAACTATGGTAACAAAGTTATAATCCATGCAAAAAAAAAAACTTTATTTTTGAAGTGAAAACTTCTTTAGCGGCGTAATGCACTTTTGTGATGGGTTAAAAAATGTTAAACTCGCGTGAGGTCACGTGTCCTGATCGAAAATTCGTAAGACGGATTGACATTAGGTTTGAAAGGAATTTGAAGTTTATGACATCTGTCATTGAGTTTGGGTTTCCAAAACTAGATAATTATCTTATGCACAAACAAAACTTTTGGTTTCTCCAAAGAGGTAAAATTCGTAAGACGGATTGTAATAGTTCTAAAGTTTTAATTTTTTCATAGAAATTGTCATGTTTGTGTACGTTATCGCAATAAATAAATATTTTATTTTACCACATAAATGTTAGTACTTTTATACTGATTATTAAAGCAATTCGTGCAAAATTATTGCCTAACCATTCCAAAATATCAAAAGTGCACAACGTTAATATATTTAAGTTTTCACTTCTGCCGGCACTCCCAGAGTGCAACCTGTTTTTTTTTTTGGAAGAGCTTCTTGCTAAATAATAACTGATCTTCAGCTTAAGCCGGACTGGCCTAGGTCTGTGGCTGAACACCTAATACCGAATTTCCTCCGTGCCTCGGAAAGCACGTTAAGCCGTTGGTCCCGGCTGTCATTTGTAGATCTTTGACAGTCGTTGCAGGTAGTCAGTGGCCCGAAAGTTTGACAACCAATCTTACGAAAGGGTATCGTATTACTCAGTACTAACTGGCTTGTGAAGGTCAGATGAGAAGTCGCTCCGTTTAAAACACTGGTATACAGCTGCAATCGCTCCACAGACAATGGCCCACCATCCATCTTGCGCTGCATGCTCTGTCACCTGCGCACTTGAGGATCTTATGACTGCGTCAGCGAGCGGAGTTCACTTGGCTGAGTTTTGGGCAAAACAAATTTAGCGTTTGCCGTCGACACGCTAAGAAGAAGCTGCAATAAGACAGGAAACCGCCCCCAACGTAGTTTAGAAATCACACAAAACTGGTAACGACTGTCAAAGATCTACAAATGACAGCCGAAACCAACGGCTTAACATACTTTCCGAGGCACGGAGAAAACTCAGTATGTAATGGGGTGGTCACCCATCCACGGACCAACCTAGGCAACCGCTTCTCAATAAAAAGATCGATCCGAGCTGCTGTTATCATTTAGCTACAAGTTCCTCCAAAGAAAATAGGTAGCAATAGCCTTAAGACCCAGGGTGGGTCTTGCTAAATATTTTATCTTTTAATGGTCTTTTTAGGGTTCCCTAGCCGAATGGCAAAAAACGCAACCCTTATAGATCCGTCATGTCTGTCTGTCTGTCCGTCCGTATGTCACAGCCACTTTATTCCGAAACTATAAGATCTATACTGTTGAAACTTGGTAAGTAGATGTATTCTGTGAACCGCATTAAGATTTCCACACAAAATAGAAAAAAAACAATAAATTTTGGGGGTTCCCCATACTTAGAACAGAAACTCAAAAAATAATAATTATCAAACCCATACGTGTGGGGTATCTATGGATAGGTCTTTAAAAATGATATTGAGGTTTCTATTATAATTTTTTTCTAAAGTGAATAGTTTGCGCGAGAGACACTTCCAAAGTGTTAAAATGTGTGTCACCCTCTAACTTCTAAAGTAAGAGGATGAAAATTCTGAAATTATTTAGGATTATAGAACGTTAAAAAAAACTAACAACGAAAATTGGTTTGAATAAGATATGATGTTTAGTTTTTGAGATATAGGACTTTTTCATCAAACTGCAGCAGTAACTTTGTTTTTCATAAAAATACTATGAAAAACAAATTTAGTTTTGCTGTTACATATAAAAATAATTTAATAATATTAAAAATATTTTTTATTTTATCGTTTTGTGGTACGGAACCCTGTGTGCGTGTGAGTACGACTCGCACTTGGCCGGTTTTTTTTATTTACGATGGACACTTTTAACGTGCACGTCTTGCTACATCGTTCTCACATAATGTACCATCTCAACATGAATGATGTAACCAAGGTTTTTGTAACAAGATTCGGATTTAAAAGAGTGTCCATGGACTTTCTTGCCCATTCTTCTCCATAGAGATCTGCGCTTTGGAATGGGCAACTACAGTACTTTCACAGTTATTATGTCTTGTGACTGGGACTGTAGCTTTAATTTAGAGTGAAACTTTTATTACATCGTCTCAAACTTTTTCGTCTGTGTGTTGCATGTCGCGTGACGCTCGGCCACACTTACTTTCACTTTATCCCTACTCCGCGTTTTATACCCCTAATGAAATATTATTCCAATAATTTTTAGTTAAATGTCTATAGTGTGAAAAAAAGTTTCACTTTTACCGTGGTTTTATAAAACCACACAATCCTTTTTTTATTGTTGTTCGACTTTTCAAAAGTGCCTGTAACTGGCCTACTTGAAACAAATGATTTTGATTTGATTGATTTGCGACGTAAACAAAAGAGTAATGCCAAAAAAAAAAAACATAAACGAAAACAAATGACTATCACGGAATCACCTGATTCAAAATGTTCCGATAAGAGGCTTATTAAATGTTCTCAAAATCATTCGGTAACCACGCCGCGACCTGTTCTTATCTCCATGCGACCGATGCGTGATTTTATTATGCCAGACGGTAGTATCTTATCAAATTGACGGGAAACATGCGATCTAACAGACATTTTTTGTCTCATTATCTGTGTCATGTTGTTTCGTTTTTCTATGGCGTGTAGGCAAAGGTCGTTTGTTGGAAATGTGTTGTTTTTTTTTTTAAGTTTCGTACCCAAAGGGTCAAAGGGGACCCTATTACTGAGACTTCGCTGTCCGTCTGTCACCAGGCTGTAGCTTATGAACCGTGATAGTAAGCCAGTTGCAATTTCTACAGATTACGTATTTCTGTTGCCGAGGATCAGACGAGCCGCGTTTAAAAAACGAGTGTTTCATTCACACTTACCGATTTTCGAAAATAAGAAAAAAAAATACCTACCCATTTTATTGTTGATTCGGGTCTCGAATTTCAAGAGCAAAACAACACCTTGTATGACATTAAAGAACATTTACCTAACGTTTCCTTTTCTGGAAAGATGATGTATTACTAGTAACAACTAAATCAAGTAGGAATACCGGTTTTCTAAGGTTAGTATGGCAGTCAGACTTCCGGACTTCCGTTCGACCCTGATCTATGCACGACAGCTACATTTATTAATACTTTATTATGTACGTCAGTCAGAGGAGCTCGTGGCTTAATAACAGCCGCACGGGTCGATATTCAAGGTTAAACCGACCATAATTACATACCTACCGAGTTTCCTCCGTGCCTCGGAAAGCACGTTAAGCCGTTGATCCCGGCTGTCATTTGTAGATTTTCGACAGTCGTTACGAGTACTCAAAAGCCAAAAGTCTGACATCCAGTCTTACCAAGCAGTATCGTATTACCCAGGTACTGGGTTGTGGAGGTCATATGGCAGTCTTAGGCAGTCGTTCCATGCAGAATACTGGTTCAGCTGCATCCAGTTAGACTGGAAGCCGACCCCAACATAGTTGGGAAAAGGAAAAAGATGATGATGATGCACAGCACGAACTATTGTCAACGCGCACCGATACGAAAAAAAAATAGTGCGTGGAGTCCCTCCGCGCGGAAGAAGTGAAACTTCGTAATACGACACGCATGCGTTCGAGTGTCACGCATTCACTCTCGTTATTTTATTGAGCTTCTAAATAATATTTTATTGTTGTACACTTTTTATTACATAAGTTTATCGAGGTTATTTTACTCATGGAAATTGAGCGAAGGCTGGTCACACCGAAGAGTCGAATGCATGATTGTTTGCACGCCATCTTGCGTACCTAGTAGAACTACGTAGTCACAAATCTTGTAATAGCGCCATCTCTTAGTGGGTAATAGAAAATATTACCCTCCATGAAAACGTTAAACTTGTTGGAAGTCGCATAAGAAGTTTCACTTCAAAAAAACATTGTCAATTCCATAAACATTCAACAACCCAATGATAAAATAAACCTCTGACACATTACGCTTTATACTTTTTTTATCCACAAACAAAACAATCTATATTGAGTTATGGAACGTACGAAATTGACATTATCAACATTCAAAATTTTAAAATAAGAACGTGATACGATAAGCGGTGTGAACGAACTCGTTATCGGGATTACATATTTAAAATTCGAATGTCAAGGCCATTTCTGTTCTGAATTTGAAATTAATCTATTTAAAACATAGTCAATACACACAAAATCTTCCATGGGGGTATGCAGAAGCTTCAGAACGCCACCTACTACGATCTTGTCCACGTTCATAGAACATCATAACAAAACATCACGCCTCTAATCCCTACAGGGTTAGACAGAGGTGTACTTAATAGTGCTCCCACATTTCGGCAGTTATGTTTCATCATCATCTGCCTAGCCTTTTCCCAAACTATCTTGGGATCGGCTTCCAGTCTAACCGGATGCAGCTGAGTACCAGTATTGTACATGAAGCGACTGCCTATCTGACCTCCACAACCAGTAACTGGGTAATACGACACCCCTTAGTGAGACTGGATGTCAGACTTTGGCTTCTGACTATTCGTAACGACTGTCAAAGATCTACAAATGACAGCCGGGACCAACGGCGCGGCGTAACGTGCTTTCCGAGGGACGGCGGAAATGCGGTATGTAATCATGGTCACCCATCCACGGACCAACCTCGGCAAGCAAGCAAGCTTAACCTTAAAGATCGACCCGTGCGGCTGTTATTGTTTTGCCACGAGCTCCGCCAGTTATGTTTCAATCCCATGTAATTGGGGGCGAGCCTATTGCCATCAAACGGGCAAAAATTTAAACTCTTTGGATAATACTGAAAAAATTGTGATGGAAAAACCCAATAATATGTTTGCCCGACCCGGGAATCAAACTCATACTCAGCAGACGCGTTTGCGACAAGTAAAACAACAAGGCAAGTACTTCTGTACTTATAACAAAACTAGCTGTCCCGCGCAACTTCGTCTGCGTCGCATTTTCCCCGTTTTCGCAACATTTTTCATTGCTGCTCCGCTCCTATTGGTCGTAGCATGATGATATAAAGCCTATGTTGCTTCTAATACCTGCAAGAATATGTGTACAAAGTTTCATGATGATCGGTTGAGTAGCTTTTGCGTGAAAGCGTAACAAACAAACTTACTTTCGCATTTATAATATTAGTTAGGCGATGTTTCACAAAAAGTTCTACATGCCTGCAATACTTTTTAAGTTCTTATTAAGTTATTAACACAGGAATGTTTCAAACACTTTCTAAAACTAACACCAATTCCAATTAAAAACATAATAACTTGTAATTATAGCAAGAAATGATTCCATTGAAGCGATAAACCATGACATAACCGACGGTGGAAAAAATATCGTTAGCGCCATTGAGCTTGTAGGAATTTAAACCTTAATCTCAGCAATTATAGTTGATAATCTAACAGCTCACTCAATGTCCTTTACAGCATATCTCCAGTATAGGTAACTACAGATTACAGGTACGTCCAGTGAGCACGAAATTTCAGCGAAACAGTACACTCATCATATCGTTATCGTGTAATTATAGTTCGTTGTAAAATAATTACAGCGACATGTAGGGTGATTTTTAGGGTTCCGTACCCAAAGTCTCAAACGGGACCCTATTACTGAGACTTCGCTGTCACCAGGCTGTGTCTCACGAACCGTGATACTTTGCCAGTTGAAATTTCTAAAGATTATGTATTTCTGTTGCCGCTATTACAACAAATGTTAAAAACAGAATAAAATAAATATTTAAGGGGACTCCCGTCTTTTTGCTCGTTTTTATAAATAATGGTACGGAACCCTTCTTGCGCGAGTCCGACTCGCACTTGGCCGGTTTATTAAGTAAGCGAGTATGGCCGAATCTGAAACTAAGAGGAGAAGCGCTCAAATGAATCTCGAACCCCCAAATCCGCCCTTAAGACGACCGACTGATCCCCGATTATAATAAAAACTAAAACTGCAGCATTAGATTTAAAAAAAAAACATAGTACCTTGCCAGCTATTATTAATTGTATATCAAAATATGTTCATTTAGTATGTAGCAACCTCTATTGTTAACCAGAGACAAATGTATGTTGTCTATGATCTTTATAATAAAGATGTCTGTCTGTTCCAGAAACTTAAAACGGTCGTTTCAATTAATAGGTTATGGGCCCAGATATTGCCTGTTAGACTAATCGCGAAAGTAATTACGTTAAATAATTGCAGTTCGATATATATCATCGTGTTTTGCGAGATTAGTTCGGCAATTTGCAGCGTGTTGGACTTGTTTGTGAAAAGTGGACGCCGGCTTGGACTAAAAAAAAAATGGCGGCAAACTATATTGTGAATGTGCCTAAGTTACGTGGACGAGAAAACTACGATGAGTGGGTGTTTGCGGCAGAAAACTTTCTGATACTCGAAGGCATGATGAAGTGCATTAAGCCAGAAAAGGGTGAAAGTGGTGCAGAAGTAATTGTATCGCCCGCAGACGACGCGAGAACAAAGGCGAAATTAATACTGACGATAGATTCGTCGTTGTATGTTCACATAAAAACAGTCAACAGTGCAAAGGAGCTGTGGGAAAAACTTAAATCTTTGTTTGATGACTCTGGTTTTACCAGAAGAATAAGTCTTTTAAGGCATCTGATAAGTATTCGTTTGGACAATTGCAGTTCCATGACCTCGTATGTCACTCAAATAATTGAGACGGGGCAGAAACTTTGTGGAACAGGATTTGCAATAAATGACGAGTGGATCGGTTCGTTGCTGCTAGCTGGATTACCAGAGAAGTTCTCTCCAATGATAATGCTGCCCTGCTAATTGTACTTGCAGTAATCGACATTTTTGGGATTTTCACTTTTTTGCAAAAATGACACCTCAAGGGGCTAATCTATACATAAAAAAATAATACTCATTATTTTTTTTATTATAAACATGTTTTTTATGTAACGAGAATCGCAGTACTTGCACAAAAATATTGCTTTTGCTAACAAGATATGCAGCATTCAACATGTGCTACAAGGTTGTGCAGTACTTGCTACGTTTACTGCAATTTCATTTAGCATATAAGTTTTTTGCAACCAACACTAACTAAAACTAATCGCAGTATTCTACAGTGCTGCGTTTGAGTGTAGCGAGTATTATAAAGAGCTACTCTTGCGCCTCCAAAACTTAACGCAGTATTCTACAGTGCTGCGTTTGAGAGTAGCGAGGGAAACAAAGAGCTACTCATACACCGAAGCCGCAAAGTACAGTGCCGCGTTTAGTGCTAGCACATCAGTGCGTCGACGTCATCCACGGACTGAACAAGTGTGGGGCTCAGCCACTCCGCCAATCCTTTTAAAAGTATGTTGGACATATCGTTAATTCTGCCCTCTTCAAGAAGATTTTATCTTGCTTTGACAACGTTTCTTGATTAATAGTCAGAGAAGAGCTACTTTTTGGTGCCCAATCAAATACTTAGTTAGATCAATAAAACCCATCAGACTACGAATTAGCAAAAGTTGTATTAGTAGTTGTGTTTTCATTGAAAAGCACTTTCGAATGGTGTAATTGTATTGCTATTGGTCACCCTAACAATCTTAACTTCGCTTCGGTCCTTAATGTATTTAGGATAATAATTCCGAACAGACTACGAATTAGTTAAAGAGGTGCTAGAAGCAAAGGTTCACGTTAAAAAGCTCTATTCAATATTGTATATCTTATAGCTAGTGGTTGGGAAAATCTTAATTGGTTGCAAATAAAATCTTAACTTTGGTATCCTACTTGTCACCTACTTAGACCGTGAGAAAGCAAAAGTTGTGTTATTGGTAACCCAGAAAATCTTAATTACGGAGCTCAAATAGTCACCTATTTCAAATCTCCGTACGGACTACGAATTGGCGAAAGTCATGTTATTGGCACTATTCCTTGAAAAGCTTTATAAATTTTTACTATTGGTTGCCAAGAAAATCTTAATTGGTTGCAAACAACCTTAACTACGGTGTCCAACCGGTAACATATATAAAAAGTGTTGTTTTTCATCCTCGTCAAATTCAAGGAGGTAACTATGCTAATGATTCTCGTCCCGAATCAATAATGTCAATAACTCCGATCAGACCATGAGTTAGAAAAAGTTGTATTAGTAAGTAGTTAAAGTTTTCTCCAATGATACACCATTGGTGAAAACTTTAACTAGTCACCCCAAAAAATCCTAACTTCGTTGCTTTATGAATTATGAGTCACATAGTAAGGCCAATAATTCCGAACAGACTACGAATTAGTATAACTGGTGCTAGTACCTAGTAAAAGTTTTAATTAAAAAGCTCTATTCAATAGTGTATAATTATCTTATGGCTAACGTTTGCTTGTCATCAATTTAGGTCAATAACTCCGAACGTACTGCGAATTGCCAAAACTCGTGTTAGTAGCAAGGTTGTCCTTGAAAAGCTATTTTTAATTATGCTTTGCAAAAATCTTTCCTATGGCTGTTAGACCTTAGGGCAGATGCCTTACTTCAGGACCCATTCTGCTTTCTGAGTAATTTTAATTTATAAGTGAGAACACAAAGTATATGCAGGCCAAAAATATGAAACCCTTTCATTAATATGGCACAATTGAACAAGTTTTCTTCGCCTTTTTTTTTTTTGGGACAAGTATTAAATATCTTATGTAAGTTAATCACTGAAAATATTGGCACTTGATTTTGTGAAACCTTGTATAATTACATGGTTTTACAAAATCAAGTGCCTATATTAATATTTGTAGATTTTAATAAAAAACCTTTTGTAATCTATTGAAATTATTTTTACAGAAGCTTACCAAACTTTAAACTAGTACCGGGCATGAGAAAAGGACATGATTGCTAACTAAAAACGCAGTATTGAACACGTGCTAGATGATTTTGCAGTAATGAACACGAATACTGCATTTGGCCTTAGTTATACTGTAATGCACACCAGCCGAGATGGTAGATTAAAATGCAGTACTGCGCTTTTTGTCCAAATGAGACAGTTAAATAAAGAAAAAAATATGTCAATAGAAAGCTTGTTTTTTTTCTTGTTTTTTAGGTACAATTCAAAAGTTAAATAACATAGTCTTGTTGTCTAGATATCAAAAAATATGTTTTGCGCGTTTATCTCCAAACCGCCATTTTGCAAGTACTGCGTTTGCAATAAGGAGGGAAGAATGGCGATTGAGCATTCGGGCATTCAAGTAACAGCGGACGCCATAAAAACAAAGCTGTTAGATATGGAGACCGGTAACGGAAGTAATGACAATAGTGCAGACGGCGCGTTTGCTGTGTCAAGAAACTTGCAACACAGACGAAAACAAGTGTCTGTGGTCGGTAGTAAAGATGGCAAGTCGAATACAGGTAGTACCAACTTGAAAACTGTCAATGTCAAATGCTATCGATGTAAACAGATTGGACACTATCGAACACAATGCCCGAATAATTCTAAGTCAAACAATAAAAATGAAGACCGTAAGCAGACCAACGCATTCACAGCAGTATTCTTGAGTGGAAGTTTTAATAAAGGAGACTGGTACATTGATTCCGGTGCTAGCGTTCATTTAACTGCTAACTCAGATTGGATCACTAGTAAATATCGCAAAGTTCAGCAAGAAATAATGGTGGCTAACCAAGAAACTGTTTCAGTTACGTGTGCTGGCGATGTTAAGATAGCAACCTATATCAAAGGTAGTGAGATCGACATAAACATAGAAGATGTATATTGTGTTCCAAACTTGACAACAAACCTCATTTCAGTAAGCAAACTGATTGAAAAAGGCAACAAAGTAATTTTCACAGATGATGGTTGTCACATACACAATACAAATGGCGAACTCGTTGCTACTGCGTCTTTGATGAATGGTGTTTATAAATTAAATATGCAAGAAAGATTGGTTGCGGCAGTGACTCCTTCAGGTCACACCTGGCATCGCAGATTAGGGCACGTGAACGGCGATTGTTTAGTTAAAACTAAGAGTGCTGTAGAAGGAATGTTTTTTGATGAGAAAATCAATATAAGCAAGTCAACTTGCAAGACTTGTTGTGAAGGCAAGCAATGTCGGCTACCTTTTACAAATCGTGGTACAAGAAGCACTGAATTGTTACAAGTGGTACACAGTGACCTTTGTGGACCAATGGAGGAGACATCACTGGGAGGTTCGTCTTACTTTCTATTGTTTGTTGATGACTTTAGCCGGATGACCTTTATTTACTTTTTAAAGCGCAAAAATGAAGTGTTGAAATACTTTAAAGAATTTAAAGCAATGGCAGAAAACCAAACTAATCGAAAAGTAAAAGTCTTCAGAAGTGACAACGGTACAGAATTTTGCAATTCAGATGTTGATGAATACTTAAAGCAATGTGGAATAATCCATCAACGAACTAACCCATACACACCTCAACAGAATGGGTTGTGTGAGAGGATGAATAGGACAATTATTGAAAAGGCAAAATGTATGTTATGTGATGCTGGGCTAAGCAAAAATTTTTGGGCTGAAGCTTGTAATACAGCTGTGTACTTACATAACCGTACTGTATCATCGGTTCTGGATGGTAAAACACCATATGAACAATGGATGGGTGTTAAGCCAGATTTAAGTAATTTGAGAATCTTTGGATCCCCGGTCATGGTCCATGTGAATAAGGAAAAAAGGTCAAAATGGGATAAAAAATCTATTGAATGTATACTACTTGGATTTCCCGATAATATCAAAGGCTATAGCAGTGGCGAAGGGTCAAAATTTTGTAAGGGGAAGCCGACGAAAAAAATGAGATCATTAATTTTGTTTTTAAAGTGAAACTTTTATTACATCGTCTCAAACTTTTTCGTCTGTGTGTTGCATGTCGCGTGACGATCGGTCGTGGAGCAGGGATAAAATGAAAGGCGCTCGTCAGAGCGCCTTTCACCTTATCCCTATTCCGCGGTCTACTCCGCGCTATAGTGTGAAAAAAAGTTTCACTTTTACCGTGGTTTCATAAAACCACACAATCCTTTTATTCGTCATCGCATTTTTAAATTTCATTTTGATTGTCAGCGACCCCGAAAACCACGAAAATGTCACCCATGATCAGTATACACAAAAATTTTCGAAGGACCCAACTTGATCTTTTTTTCATAACTTATGTATTGTAACGATGAAATGCACAGGTACTATAGAAAATATGTTTATTCATAAAAGTGAACACGTATAAATACAATATTTCATGTCTATGCTATTAACCGTTGAGGAGTTCCCTCATGAGAAGAGGACCCTGGCGGTAGGATGAATTCATGATACAAATCGTCATTATCCATCAAATATGAACACGGATGCAAAGTTTCGTGTCTGTGCTATTAAACGTTGAGTAGTTCCCTCGTGAGAAGACAATCCTGGCTGCAGGATGAGATCATGATAGAATTCATGTGTATCCATCAAATATGAATGTGCATACAAATTTTCGTGTCCGTGCTATTTACCGTTGAGGAGTTCCCTCGTGAGAAGACAATCCTGGCTGCAGGATGAGATCATGATAGAATTCATGTGTATCCATCAAATATAAACTCGTATGCAAAGTTTCGTGTCTGTGCTATTAAACGTTGAGGAGTTCCCTCATGAGAAGAGGACCCTGGCGGTAGGATGAATTCATGATACAAATCGTCATTATCCATCAAATATGAACACGTATGCAAAGTTTCGTGTCTGTGCTATTAAACGTTGAGGAGTTCCCTCGTGAGAAGACAATCCTGGCTGCAGGATGAGATCATGATAGAATTCATGTGTATCCATCAAATATGAACTCGTATGCAAAGTTTCGTGTCTGTGCTATTAAACGTTGAGGAGTTCCCTCATGAGAAGAGGACCCTGGCGGTAGGATGAATTCATGATACAAATCGTCATTATCCATCAAATATGAACACGTATGCAAAGTTTCGTGTCTGTGCTATTAAACGTTGAGGAGTTCCCTCGTGAGAAGACAATCCTGGCTGCAGGATGAGATCATGATAGAATTCATGTGTATCCATCAAATATGAACTCGTATGCAAAGTTTCGTGTCTGTGCTATTAAACGTTGAGGAGTTCCTTCGTGAGAAGACGATCCTGGCTGCAGGATGAGATCATGATAGAATTCGTGTTTATCCATCAAATATGAACGTGCATACAAATTTTCGTGTCCGTGCTATTAAACGTTGAGGAGTTCCCTCGTGAGGAGACGATCCTGGCTGCAGGATTAAGTTATGTCTGTCATAAAAATGTATTGTTCTTAAAACCAAAGGTGTGCGCTAAATTTCAGCTCAATCGGGCATCGGGAAGTGGTTCTAATTTAACTTGCTATACATACAAACAATGAAAGTTCCCTGTCGTAACTCGAAAATCTTCGGCTTACCTAGTCCTTACAAAACGCTGCTGATAGCTGCGAAGTCACGTGTCCGCGTTCATACAAATTTAGTTCTGAATTCTGACACCCGAGCGTCGGCTTACTGGCGCCACATGTTGCTTTCTTTGTTGACATGAAAAATGCTGGCATTTATGTAATGTTTTCAATCCTATGATGTATTTAATGTCTGTACTGTGATGTGATAACCTCAGATGTGTACATAATTTACTATTTCACTACAGTAGATACTAGACACTACGTATAGTGCCTTGTTCCCAAAGGGAAGCCGGCAGGAATCGGCTTCTTAGGAGCCTTCGGGCCTGGGCTATAGACTGTATGATCCAATAAAAAGGAGAATATTCACAAGCAGAGATGTGATCATTATGGAAAAGCAATCAGTGATGATGGAAGTTCCATCTGTAGAAACCGAAAAGGAATGTGTTGCTGAAGAAAAGTCAGAAGAAAAACAGTCACAGGATTCAGTGGGGGACACCGCAGATTCAACATTGATGGAAGAAGCAATGAGCGATTCGTCCTCAGACTATGTTCCATGTGAGGATGAAGACAGTTCGGAAGGTCAGGATTTTGTTAATCATGTGAACCAACCAGTCAGACCTGTCAGAGAACGTCGTGCACCAAACAGATATGGTTTTGGTGGTGTCTGTTACACAGAGAATAACATGGATAGTGGAACTGATCTCACACTCAAGCAAGCATTGAAAGGACCTGAGAGAAACCAATGGTTACAGGCAGTACAGGAGGAGTTGAAGAGCTTTACAGACAATGATGCGTGGGAAATAGTGGATGTTCCTAATAATTCTAATATAGTGCAGTGTAAGTGGGTACTAAAAAAGAAAATTGAATGTGACAATAAAGTGCGTTTTCGTGCAAGGTTGGTGGCTAAGGGTTTTACCCAACAACCTGGTGTGGACTATGTTGAGACATTTTCACCAGTAGTTAGACATAGTACTTTGAGATTGTTATTTGCTTTGTCTGTGAAACTTGGACTTGATATAACTCATTTAGATGTGGTTACTGCATTCTTGAATGGTGACCTTACTGAAAATATTTACATGCAAATGCCTGAAGAATTTAATTGTGTAGATACTAGTAAAGTTTTGAGATTAAAGAAAGCTATATATGGATTAAAGCAGTCATCAAGAATGTGGTATGATAAAGTAAATACATGTTTAACTATAAATGGATATTCAAAATCCAAATATGAGCCTTGTTTATATATAAAGAATGAAGGTGAAAGTAAGACAATAATTGCATTATATGTCGACGACTTTTTTGTTTTTTCAAACAATAGTAAAGAGACTGATAAATTAAAATGTGTATTGGAGTCTCAGTTTAAAATTAAAGACCTTGGCCAAGTAAGGCAGTGTCTTGGCATGTCTATTTGTTATGACAAAGAAAATAGAGTTTTAACTTTAGATCAAAGTAATTATATTGATCAGTTGTTATTAAAATTTAACTTATTGAATTGTAAAACTGCAGAGACACCTATGGAAAGCGGTTTGAAATTAACCAAGGATAACAGTTGTGATAAAAGTTTGCCTTACCAGCAATTAATTGGCTGTTTAATGTATTTAGCAATACTTACTCGTCCTGACATAGCATTCGCAGTTAGTTACTTAAGTCAGTTTAACAATTGTTATAACAAAGAGCACTGGATTCATGCTAAGCGCATCTTAAGATATCTCAAGCGCACCAAAGATTATTGTATTAGATATTGTGGGTCAGATAATAACAAGATAGTAGGTTATGTAGATGCAGATTGGGGTAATGATGCCTCAGATAGGAAATCTTGTACGGGATTTTGTTTTAATCTCTCAGGAGGTGTGATTTCTTGGGGAAGTAAGAAACAAAAGAATGTTGCATTATCCAGTACAGAGGCAGAATATATAGGTATATCAGAATGTTGTAAAGAGGCCATTTATCTAAGAAATTTACATAAAGAAATTACAGGTTATTTACAGAGTATTGTAATCTTTAATGATAATCAAAGTGCACATAAGTTATTGTATAACCCCGTTTTTCATAATAGGTCAAAACATGTTGATAGGTATTAGATATCACTTTGGTCGAGAGTGTATTAATAATAATATAGTTAAAGTTGAATACCTGCAGACAGCTCAAATGCCAGCAGATATACTCACTAAGTCTTTAAGCTCTGCAAAGCATTATAAATTTATGGAATTGATGGGAGTGCTACATCAATAGTGTTTATTTTATTTATTTTGATATAGTGGGGGTATTAATTGTATATCAAAATATGTTCATTTAGTATGTAGCAACCTCTATTAACCAGAGACAAATGTATGTTGTCTATGATCTTTATAATAAAGATGTCTGTCTGTTCCAGAAACTTAAAACGGTCGTTTCAATTAATAGCTATCGACCACATTGATTTTGGAAAAAAAAAACACAGACTTTATAGCGAGTGCGTTGTAAGACGTTTTCAATGCAAGCAACTAAGCTGTACTTACATGACAAAGCCATGGACAATTGGACATTACCGCTGCCAAACTTCACCGAAAGCAATGATCGATTTGGCCTTTTTCCAATCGACAAGTAGGCCAGCCGGCTATTCATCCAAAGTCATGTTCGGCCCATCTCTACATATTATATCACGTAGGTCCAAAAGTTTCCGGCCAACGTTACATTTATCAGATACAAAACTATCATCATCATTTGCCTACCCTTTTCCCCAAACTATCTTGGGGTCGGCTTCCAGTCTAACCTGAGCTGAGCAGCTGAGTAACAGTATTTTACATGAAGCGACTGTCTATCTGACCTCCATAACCCAGTAACTGGGTAACACGATGCCCCTTGGTAAGACTGCATGTCAGACTTTTGGCTCCTGACTACTCGTAACGACTGTCAAAGATCTAAAAATGATATCCGCGGACCAACCTCGGCACGGCTTTAACCTTAAAGATCGACCCGTGCAGCTGTTATTGTTTAGGTACGAGCTTCTATACAAAACTGTTCAATATAATCTCCATTGATTTTATTGTTGAAACCGGAATCTTTATGACCTTACCATGTAAATTATTCGTAACTTTATTCGACTACAATAATTATAAATTATCAAAGACTATGTACATGTGTACCGACAATTAGTGATTGCATAAATACGTGGTGATACGTACACGTTTTATTACTTATTTATCGCTCAAACACATGAGATGCCACGTGAAAACTGCCGACTTAACGACTACAAGCGAGGTAATCTTTCTCCGACAATTTAGAGATAACAACGTGCAGTATCGAATCTGTGCCCTTTGGTGTATCACTCAGATAAGTTTTGATAGTTGGGATCTGGTATCGCGCCATCTGTGTTTTTATCTTTTACTCAAACAATGTTTACCAAAAATGGCACTTCTGTCAACGTAATTAAAAGTCCTAAGATCATTGCAACTTGTATTTGTCAATTTTAAACAACACACACTTAAGTACATTATCGCCTACACCAATTGATAGAAAAACAAAATTTCGTATAGATTTGAGCGTAACTCAGTAAAACGCAATTGTAAAAGCATTCGAAAAGTTCTGTTAGTTAATTATGTTACCGGTACATTACTAATCGGCTAAAAACTATCATATGCCCCAACTCCGTAGGATATTTACGTATTAGACTGGGAATTACTGACCACTAACTTGGTCAGTCTATCGTAAGATGTTGTTGAGAAAGATTTATACGGAATACCCCAAGGTAGCATTCTAGGACCTCCATTGTTCGAATGCCAAAGCAAAGTCTTTGCGCACATCATTGCGACCAAAACCGTGGGTAAAAGCTAGTTCAATATATTTTTCCATCGCTGCCCGAGATATCTCACACCTCGTACCACGAGGAGAAACTTTATTACCAATTAGTTTATCTGTCAGAAAACTATTAACTGTAGACCTTACTGACATCGCGATAAAGACTTGTTTGTTTCTTCTGTCCAGATTAACGTGGATGTCAAAGATTAAGACGTGCCTTTAGCGGTAGGTAGCTAAACATTGGACTGTCACTGATAAGAGAAAACCTGATGTGTGTAACTTTACGAATGAATTCTTGAAGGTTAGGCAGAGGTAGGTAAGGCACACCCACTTTATTACGCCAGTTATTTTGAATCCTAAGTTGTATGTGACGGCCTCGTTAGTGTATTACTTGCAAGAGGATTCCCGGGTCAAGCATAGTATATATTGGGATTAAAGCCTTAAACGGCCCATACCGTATGCCGTACGGGCCTAAACAGGTGGCCGGTTTCGTGACATAGCTTTAAGCCTATGTCCAGCAGTGGCCTGTGACAGGCTAAGTTGAATGTGTGATTCCTTTTAAGAGAGTTACAAAAAGCTACATAGTACTATATTTTATGAAAAAACGTTTGTTCTTAGTAATACTGTCTAAACTACTATATTTTTCTTCTAAAAAAAAAATATGCTTTTTTTGCTTTAATTGCTTGTGCGTACGTGCTTTAAGTGGATATTGGGGATCCATCAGGAATTTTCCAGTAGCAGCCACGGAATCTGGACTTGTGTCCGTTTGACGGCAATGGGGGTCTCCCCTATTACATACGACTTAAACATAACTGGCGAAATGACGGTGTACAAATGGGTACACATGGGGATGTAATGATGTTATGTATCTACCTACTAATCTTATCACCAAACCACTGCAAAACATAGTGCCTTAGACACACATGCTAATCTAATCGCCAAAGCATTTGAAAGCAGAATGTTTTCAACGGTTATCGAGACACAAAGAATTTACTAGGAAGGCGTAGGGTTATCTATAACCGTGATCTTAGATAGTAGTCATTAATAGATATGGGAAGTGAAGTATGGGTCGGCTTCCAGTCTAACCGGATGCAGCTGAGTACCAGTATTTTACATGAAGCGACAGCCTATCTGACCACCACAACCCAGTAACTGGATAATACGATACCGCTTGGTAAGACTGGATGTCAGACTTTTGGCCTCTGACTACTCGTAACGACTGTCAATTAAACTTACATAACACACAATAAAAAATTTGTACAGAGAAGACTTATTAAAATGCGAACTTATGCCTCCTAAATTAGGCCTCTGTTTTATGAGCCAACGTTCATTTAAATGATTGGTACACTAATGATATTGACATTGATATTGACAGTCATGCAAGTTACAACAACATAAAATTAAACCAATTTAATCAAAATCGTTCCATCCGTTTCCAGAGCTACGATGCCACAGACAGATACAGACGTCAAACTTATAACACCCCTGTTTTTTGGTGGGGGTTAAAAATACTTATGATTCAGTTAAATATACTTATTTTACAGGAATAATAATACAGTACCAGCTAGTTGGGATAAAGTTTTAATAAGATTTTCAGTTTCAACATACGTTAACTTCTGCAACCATTTGGCGAGTTTAATTTTGATTTCGTGTTTAATCTTTGGGATCGGCACAACGTTTTATTCTCTCTTTCTCCCCTGTCTGATGGCATGGTATCATTAATTACTCCTTTCTCTTTCATATCATTCTTCACACCATCGATCTATCTCCTCTTTGGCCTTCCTCTACCTCCTCCCCACGCGTGCACCTTAACCCCCACAAATCTGACCCTAACCTTGCGTACCCGCGGTTCAAACATGCGCAAACAAATAAATAAGCGCCACGACTTGCCCACGCACCGATCAGTGGAGCAGATTGCGTAATATCTAAGTAGTACAACGAGGAAACGGTTCAGGAGGTTAACAAAGTTATTAATAACATTATGGGCAAACAAACAGGTGATAATTTTAATGAATGTGTTTAATTACATCATGTAATTAGTTTCAGGGCTCTTTGTGAAGGACCTCACTCGAGGAAGTACTAACCAATTTTTTTGGATTTCGTACCCATAATAGGGTACGAAATAACTGACGTACTGTGTATAACTGTACGAAATAACTGGGTACGGTAACTCCATCCCGCTCTAGGCGGAGCGGGAGGGAGTGTCAGACTTGTACTGACTAAAACCCATCCATGTTCCTTCTTTGCCCTTTGTGTTCCTGGGCCAAAGGGTCCCAAAGGGTCAAACGGGACCCTATTACTGAGACTTCGCTGTCTGTCCGTCCGTCACTAGGCTGTAGTATCTCGTGAACCGTGATAGTTAGCCAGATGAAATTTCTACAGATTATGTAATTCTGTTGCCGCTATAACAACAAATACTAAAAACAGTATAAAATAAATATTTAAGGTGGTCCGCCAAACAAAAAAGTGATTTTTTTGCTCGTTTTTAGGGTTCCGTACCCAAACGGTCAAACGGGACCCTATTCCTGAGACTTCGCTGTCCGTCTGTCCGTCCGTCTGTCACCAGGCTGTATCTCATGAACCGTGATAGTTAGCCAGATTAAATTTTTACAGATTATGTAGTTCTGTTGCCGCTATAACAACAAATACAAAAAACAGAATAAAATAAAGATTTAAGGGGGCTCCTATATGAGATACCGCGGCCCTGGAACACAAAGGGCGAAGAAGGAACATGGGTGGGTTTTAGTCAGTACAAGTCTGACACTCCCTCCCGCTCCGCCCAGAGCGGGAGAAGTCATTTGATGATTTCCCATCCGCAAAAAAAAAAAAAAAAAGGGGGCTCCTATACAAAAAAGTGTTTTTTTTTTGCCCGTTTTTATAAATAATGGTACGGAACCCTTCGTGCGCGAGTCCAACTTGCACTTGACCGGTTTTTTTTATCTGTTCTTCTTCTTCTTTGCGTCTGGTTAGTGCCACCCTGGTGTTAGAGTTTTTACGGGCCTTTGGTTTGGCTTTACATGCCGTCGAGAAATATCTCTCAGGCATGCTGGTATTGCTGCGGGTTGTTCGAAAGAGATACCGCGGCCCTGGAACACAAAGGGCTAAGAAGGAACATGGGTGGGTTTTAGTCAGTCAAGTCTGACACTCCCTCCCGCTCCGCCCAGAGCGGGAGAAGTCATTTGATGATTTCCCATCCGCAAAAACCAAAAAAAAAAAGGCATGCTGGTATGGTTTGCTCAAGATGTTTTCCTTCACCGAAGCTCGTGATAATGTAGTGCTGTTCCACAATCGGTACGGCTCTTAATACCGTGTACTGCTTGTCCTGTTGTTTGTTCATTACGGCAACTGACGGACGCTATTGAAGGCACCACTAGTGGCTCAGTTCTGGGCTGACACAATTTGGATTGCCTTCGACACGCAAAGAAGATGTGATTATTATTGTCTATGATTCGAACTGGAGACCTTTTACTTGGCAGTCCGACGATCACATAAATAGAAAAGAAAGAAAGATAGCAAAAAAAATAGTGCGTGGAGTCCCTCCGCGCGGAAGAAGTGAAACTTCGTAATACTACACGCATGCGTTCGAGTGCCACGCATTCACTTTCTATTCCCCCTCCATGGTAGCGTTAAACGTTTAACGAAAATTCATTGGAAGTCCAAAAAATATATTAGACAATAAAAAAAAAACTAAACACAAAAGATAATTGTGTGTCTCACGGCTGCGGCAAAAAGGCCCAGTTCAGCAAACTGCCGAACAGCTAGTGCCCAACGCTGATTTTCAACTGGACCCGAGATAAAGACGTGACCGGCTATTCAAGCTGATATGCTATGTACACACTATGGCAACGGTCAGCAACAGGCGGACCGCGGTCAGTTTGCGGACCGCGAAAGGTCGAACCTCGGACCGCCAAATATTGTAATGTATTGTATCTCACCAAGTATAAATTAATGCGTAGATAAGGTATATGCCTTTATTAATTGAATGATTTTTTTGAAAAATAAATATCGTTCGAGATCCAACGGACGCCCACCTAGAAGACACATTTCGAATTTGCTGTTCTTCTCGAGAACCAAACTATAAAAAAACTGGCTCTCTTGAGCCAGTTTTGGCTCTCTTGAGCCGTCGGTGCAGTTTCTCACATCAATTTTAGGTCTTGTGTTTTATAATTCAGTTTTTTTTTAAACCTTAATATAAATAGGTAGCACTTAATTATTATCTGTTGTTTTTTTTCTGGACCTCGTTAAAATTTTCCCACAGTATCCGGACCCCACCTAAAACTACTTGCCGACCCCTGCACTATGGACATGCCTACGTGAGAAATGATACAAGCCAATATTTGTTTTGTTTTCCTCTTATTATCAAACGCAGATATTTTATAAGAAAAGTTTGACATTCAGATACTACCTACTGTAGAAATTTAGAATGTCGTAAGTGGCATTGAACGGGCAGTTGCATTTGCAGACTTCAGTCCAGCACTGACAGTGGAAAATTCCGTAGCACAGTGAATATTATTATCTGTATGTCGCACAGAGGTTACGCAATTTAAGAGGAGTAAATATTACTTTCTTTTTGTTTTAAAGACGTTATCTGGCAAATATAATCTTGGCAAATGTTTTAATGTTGATATTTTTTATTGTTCTTTGTTTTAACCTCGTTTTTACAAAGGCAATTATATTGATAGCTACTTTTGTCGGTTGAACATCGCGTAACGTTGGTGGATAATGTCAGGAGGTCTACTCTCTTTCTCCGAAACGTAACTTCGGCAACGAACGAAAATTAAACGTAGTATCGTTTGTGACCCTAATCTATGTAATTTGCGGACGCACACAAGAAGTTCGAATTCACAGACAACGAATGTATTGAATGTTATTGTGTGCGTCCACAAATTATATAGAGTACGGACACAAACGTAACTAAGTTTAATTTTCGTTCGTTGCCGAAGTTACGTTTCGGAGAAAGAGAGTAGACCTCCTGGCTTCTCAAATTGATGGAGAGACACATCAGAGCGTCGGCGTCGAAGCGTCGGGGATCCACTTTGTTTTATGCTTATGCTAAGCAGTCTACTTAGCGGCCCCCGGACACTACGACGCTTAGATTTATTTAAACTATTTTTTCTTAGCCTTGAATGTCCCACTCCTGGGCATAGGTCTCCTCCCATACCTTCCACTTTTCTCAGGGTTGCGCCTCTTCTCGCTAATTAACGAAGACAAGGAAAGTTAAAAATTTAAAAAAATCCCGATATTTCAGGGGAGAGGGGGGTGTGCAGCCCCCTCCCCCCTGGCGATGCCCATGGTGACAAGTGACAAGATATTAAATTTAGAATCGACCAGACCCGTAGAAGTGGTTTATATCCCTTCATCACCTAGAAAGTAGGTGATGACCTTCAAACGGCTCAGCGGATTTTCACGAAACATAGCTAAGAAAGAATACGTATTTATTTGGCACATGCCACAAGTGGACACAAAAAAAAAAAAAACTTAAAGCTAAACAGAAAAAGATAATATTGTGTGTCTCACGGCTGCGCCAAAAAGGCCCAGTTCAGCAAACTGCCGAACAGCTAGTGCCCGACACTGATTTTCAACTGAAACACTCTCGATCAAAACACCTTTCAAACGAAAGCAATTTTATCATAATCAGTTCATCCATTTAGGAGCTACTATGCCACAGACAAACACACAGATACACACGTCAAACTTATAACACCCCTCTTTTTTGGTCGGGGGTTAAAAAGTAACCCCGAACATTCTCGATACCTAAAGAACTGTCCCTCTTCTATCTTCTAACTCCCTTATCATTACCTATCCAACTTATCGGGAGGAATCCAGAAACTCGCGTGCAATCACACGTGACTTTGTTAACATAATAAACGTTCCTATTGCTATGTGCTTAAGGGTGATAATGGCCTGGTATTGTCGTAAGGTCTGATAAGGATTGTTGCTCAAAATAGATTTGTGTGTTTACTAGAATGTGGAGTCTAGACTAGTCTAATTAATTTGTTTGATGTATGAAAGTTAGAATTTGATTCCAAAAGTATTTGTTTATTTTTTTTTGTGTTATTAGTGTGTTTTTGCTGCTTGTCTTATAAAGGGTGTAAAACACCTCTAAACGAAGCTGAAAGGCACTGGTTCTCCCTGTCATTGCGATAATTTTTTTGTTCTACACCATACCTGGGAACCTTCTAGTTACGGAGATATTAGGGGTCAAAGTTCCAACTTTTTGACAAGTATTTTTTTTAAATACAAGTTTTTAATGTTAGATTTTTACTTTAAACACCTCCACGACCCCCGTACTATTCAATCCGTCCATCAGCACAATGTTTTGAGTGCGTTACATTGAGTTCTACCACAAAACATGATATTACACCCCCCAAAAAAAGGTCGTTTCCCAGCAATAATTTTTGCGTAAAGTTACTTAGTTTCATGTACAGAATGCTTGGTTGACGGCTTCGTGATGAGGTGATTTACACCGTGTATTATTGCATGTCACTTTAGAAGTATATTAATATGATTAATTATGATATATGTAATGTATCAAACACAATTTATTGTTCCTGATAAATAAATAAATATTTTGTTTTATGTTCCCAGTCACACCCACGAAACACAATAAATTACGAAACCAGAGACTAAACAAAAAATGGTGTCAAAAATGGATTTTATTATACGTATTTACCTCTGCTTTGTAGTCTCCGGAGTAAATCTTAAGCTCTGTTTTACTCGAAATATCTGCAACAAAAGATAAACAATTTAGAAACTTTTACCCTTTTCAAAAGGAGCTCGTGGCTACATAATAACAACCTCATCGGTCGATCTTTAAGGTTAAGCCGTGCTTGCCGAGGTTGGTCCGTGGATGGGTGACCATAAATACATACCGAGTTTCCTCCGTGCCTCGGAAAGCACGGTAAGCCGTTGGTCCCGGCTGTCATTTGTAGATCTTTGACAGTCGTTACGAGTAGTCAGAAGCCAAAAGTCTGACATCCGGTCTTATCTTACCAAGGGGTATCGTATTACCTAGTTACTGGATTCTGGAGGTCAGATAGGCAGTCGCTTCATGTAAAACACTTGTACTCAGCTGTATATCTGTTGTTCGAGATTAGTAAATAGACTCGCCCCCTATTACAAGGAACTTAAGCATATCTGAAGAAATATACGTGTAGGTACTATTTGGTACGTAAACCTCTGCCAACCCTTGAGAAGATAACAGGCATAATGTCACTTCATTACTTTTCATGAATTAAAAAGTATGTCAGGGCTAGAAGTCGCTTTTGTAATTTTATCTGTTAACAAAATAATGTCGCACTCAATTTGGGTCACTGCCAATCCGGGATCAATGTGGAATCAGTGGAATGCCCAGATTATAAAACTGAAGATCTTCACTCGTTACATAGCAATTACCAAGGCTACTAGTAACTAAAACTGTTTGTACTAAGTGCCCAGCCGGCCTAGCATGACCGCCGTAGAAACGGGCTATGTCTACGGAAGAATCAACAATTTGATAGATATTTCTATCGTCCCAAGCATGGCGATATTAAGAATGTAGAAAAGAAATGTTTCTTTTCTTCAGTCGACACAAGTCTACAACGTCGAGCATGACGACCATATTTTCTCTTCTTTTGACATTTGGGGGTAGAAACATTACTTCTGACAAATGTCAAACTAGTCTTATTAAAAACTAAATACGAGAAATACGTTTCGCGGTTGCGTTGAGTTACGTTCAAAAGGTTGAAATGTTATGTAAAATATTCAAGTTTTATTTCGCGAAAAAGATCCAGGCCTGGATCCAGGATGCAGCAACACCATCCCGCCCACGATAAATGAAAAACTCGTACAATTGGCAACTTTTTTTTGTTAACTAAACGTAATAATATTCAGGGAATATAAACATCACGTGATACGTCCCCGTTGCTATGGAAAGAATTTCTGTCTATGTCTTCGAAGAAACGCGAGTCGACGGGGCGCGCCATGCTCGGACAGAAGAAATGTCAAGATGTATAGAAAATATTTCTTGTCGTTTCTTGGTAGAATAGAGATAGAACGGTCATGCTAGGGGGGCAGGAGCAGTGATAGCCTAGTGGCCTGACCATCGTTGGCTGCCAAGTCATCAAAAAATCAAAATATTTTATTTTACATAGGCCTACATGGGGACTTATAAAACGTCGACAAAAAGGTGCACGGTTCGGGTTGGTCGTTTCATATAGAGAAGAACCGGCAAGAATCTCCATGGTTACTCTTTTAAAATCATTTGGTTTTATTTTGACGACACGGTTAGCGCAGTGGTTGAGCGATCTACTGCTGCGCTGCGTGTCGCGGGTTCGATCCCCGCACGGATCAAATATTTGTATGGCCTACAGATAGCTGTTCCGGGTCTGGCTGTTTGTGTATGTGAGTTTAAATGTTTGTAAACGCACCTACAATACAGGAGAAATTCCAAGTGCGGGACAAAGGTAAAAAAATGTTACATCTGTTAGTACTTAAGTGAGGACATCGTAGGCCCGACAATAAGTCGTTGCTTACTACAGAACGTAGAACAAGATAAAAAGTTAACAAGGATCTAGGAATCTATAAGGCCTAGGTCATAGGACTCAAATTCGAACGGAAGACACGCACCTTTAATTTTTCAGATTCATGTGCATATTGTATAATTATCACTTGTTTCGGTGAAGGAAAACATCGTGAGGAAATCAAACCAGGATGCCTGGGGGATAGTTCTCGATGGCATGTAAAGTCAAGTTAGAGACCCATGGGCGGCATAAGCACTGACAACAGATAAGGCACTAAACACATGGGAAAAAAACTACAAAGCCCGCCACAGACGTAGCTATAATATATATTAATATTAATCATAGCAAGGCATATTACGATATATTTTCCATATAAATTTTCTAGTGACCGCACACGCAGCTATAATATATATTTCTATGACGTCACCAAAATATGTCGACAAATATAGCTCGGTATATTTTGGCATATTAATATATATTTTGGTATATTAATATATATTTTGAGGATACAGGATGTTCTAGCTCCCGTGTGTGGTAGCTTGCTATACTGTAATATATATCTCGGTATATTAATATATATTATAGCTAGTATAGCTACGTCTGTGACGGCCTAAAAGCTTGTAATTTCGTCTATTTGCTAGTTCTACCCCTCCTCCCACTCTTTTCTTCGATTTGATGGCGGCCAATCACAACGAAAACTAGAAACAGACGAGTAAGAAGTATTTGAATGCGCAAGTATTGTGTGCAAGAACGGTGTAGGAAAACATCGTGAGGAAACCAGCATGTCCTAGAACTAAAATTTCGAAGACGTGTGACATCTACCAACCCGCACTGGGCCCGCGTGGTGGATTACAGCCCGCTCTCTCTCATAGAGAGGAGGCCTGTGTCCTAGCAGTTGGAACATTATAGGCTGATGCTGATGATGAAGTATGTGTGCAAAAAGAGCTGCACTATATCTTCCTTCTCTCATAGTCTGATGGAATTGGGAAGGCAATCTGACACGACTAGAGAGAGACCAAAAATGCGCGTGTTTCAATTGCCAGGTTAGTAGAACTTCCCATGTCTTACCAAGGGGTATCGTATTATCTGGTACCAACTGGGTTGTGGAGGTCAGAAAGCCAATTCTCCATGTAAAATACTGGTATTTAGCTACATAGGTTAAACTAGAAGCCCAACCATAGTTGGGAAAAGGCTAGGCAAACGAAAATGATTAGAACTTCACATGTCTTCGAATTTTTGGTCTTACGCCCTCCCGGTTTTCTGAAGATGCTTTCCTTCACTGTTTAAAAAATATTCTTACTTACTACCAAGTATATGAATGAGCAAGCGAGAAGCGGTGGCCCCGACTAACGAATTGTAAGAGGGTTCGATTCGAACCATATATATAATAAATAATCTAATATATAAAATTCTCGTGTCGCGGTGTTAGTTACCACACTCCTCCGCAACGGCTGAACCGATTTGTTTGAAATTTTGTGTGCATTTCGGGTAGGTGTGAGAATCGGCCAACATCTATTTTTCATACCCCTAAAAGTCATCAAAATTTCCACGCGAACGAAAAGATCAGCAGTAAAGTGGATATGGTTCGAATCCACGATAATTCGTACAGTATATGTGTGTCACCCCTAACCGTCACTCCCACGTGGTGGATAAGACTCCACTCCCTCTCATGGAGAACAAAAACCGGCCTCCTCTCCAGAGATTGTGGGCGGCCCATCAGTGGAAACATTACAGGGGGATACTACTTAAGCAAGTTAAATATAAATAACATTAACAGCTTGTAATTAACACAAAACAGTCAAGTAAATGATCGATAACTTTCTTTGACCTCGATTGACGATAACTTAATGTTTAAATAAATATTGTTTTTGTTCTTTATCTGGGCGATAACGGCTGTTAAGGATAACCCCGAAGGGTTATATAGGTGGGTGGGTTGGTTTTGTGTTGAGGTAGGGATAAAGATGGGTTAGCAGCAGCTGCTGAAGTCTACTGGAATCTGCAGTAATAGCTAAGGGGTTTGACCGTCGCGTCGGACTGCTAACATAGGTCTCGAGAAGTCGGACGGCGCGCACCTCTGAAATTTCGGATTTATGTGGATGCTAGCTGCTGCTGCCCGCGACTCCGTACGAATGGAAATTTTGATGCGTTTTAGGGGTATGAAAAACAGATGTTGGCCGATTCTCAGACCGCGACACTAAAATTTTATACAAGGTCTTGTTTTGCATCCTCGTCAAATTCAAGGAGGTCACTCTAGTCCCGAATCAATAATAAAATGGATAGATTTTTTTTTTCTTATCTACAAGAATCGGTAAGTGTGAACCACCAGTGTTTTAAACGCGGCTAGTCTGATCCTCGCCCTAAAACCGCGCTATCATACATACAAACTATCTCATACGTTTATTAGATAATTTCTTATTCCCTAAACCACGCTAAGGGGGTTATTCTGAAATACTGACAAACTTAAACAACCAAAAAAATCAGCGTTTATTAATAATTAATTAGGTATCGTAATTTAAATTGACTATATATGTATATTGTGACATCCTCTTGAATTTTGACGAGGATGCAAAACAACACCTTGTATATTAGATTGTACTTCTTCTTCCCAGCTAAAACAATAGGAAGTGGCGAAGGGCGGGCGTTTTGCGGGACTGTCTCTTGTAATTTTGACGTTCATAAAGTGCTGATTATCAGCCTAGTTTGAATAAATGACTTTTGATTTGATTTGATTTGATTTATAATTTTCAGTTGTGTCGGAGGAAAACATCGCGAGGAAACCAGCATGCCTCAGAGCTATGTCTCGACGGCATGTAAAGCAAAGTCAGAGGCCCATGGGCGGTATATAAACTCTGACACCAGGTTAGATTAGCTAACTACACGATAAAGACGAAGCTGAAGTCTGTTTCTTGTAAAACTGTTAGATATGTATCTATGAGCGTTCGGCGAGCGGGCTGCGACCCGCCCCGCCCCGCGCCCGCGGGACATACCTCTGCCACTAGCGAATAAACAGCATGCAACGACCTAGCGAGTTTCACTGACGTGTACACTTCCCTTCCGCCTAAGTACCTACCTACTCTCGTATCTAACACGTGGCGACGAGCGGACTCACAGCAATTGTCCAATTATGTCTACGGGAGCAACATATGGTGTCCTTTCCACCTTTGACCACCTGTCCCAAGAGTGGAATAGTTTTAAGTCGCGATTAAATCAGTGGTTTATCGCTAACGACATAACCTCTGAAACGGACAAAGCGACGATCAAACGGAGGGCGATTTTGTTAACATCGTTATGTGAAGCAACATTCAAGCTAGCTAGTGACCTGGCATTACCCTGCAAGGTGGAAGAACTGGGTTACGAGGAAATAGTAAAACTCCTCGACGAGCACTTCACACCAAAAAGGTACGGGTTCGCCGAAAAGTCCAAGTTTTATTCGGCAACACAGCGGCCAGGAGAAACGCATCCTCAATGGGCGGCCAGGATAAGAGGCCTATCCTCCCACTGCGGTTTCAAGAATTTGGAGGAGGCCTTGCTCGACAAATTTATAATGGGCATGGCAGCGGGACACGCGCGGGACAAACTGTTCGTGCAGGATCAGCGGGAGCTGACCCTCGCGAAGGCCATCGACTTGGCAGAGAGCATGCGCTGCGCACGCGATGCTTCGTCGATGGTAGCGTCGGGCATCAACGACACCGGCGCAGCGGCCTCTGAAGGCGTGTTCAACGTATCCAAAAAGGAAAAGTGCAGTGTGTGTGGGTTTACAAACCATAAAGCCAATCAGTGTCGTTATAAAAGCTATAAGTGTAAAAAGTGCGGCAATAAGGGCCATTTGCGTAAAATGTGCCCAAACGAGGGCAAAGTTAAGTTTGTGGAGGAAGGATCTGTGGACGACGGAGGCGATGACGGTGAGGGTTTTTACAACATACGATGCATCAAAGGGAAACCAATGACGGAGCGTGTAACGATCAGTGGTCTAGCTTTAGAGTTTGAAATCGATAGTGGTTCAGCAGTCAGCGTAATCTCTGAGGAAACCTACAACTCGAATTTTAAGCGATTACCTTTGTCAGTCACCAATAAAAGGTTATTTAGTTATACTGGGGATAATATTGAAACGATCGGAGTAGTTTTATTACCTATTTCGTATTTGGGGCGTACGCATACTTTGAATATGTACGTAGTGCGCGCTGGCGGGCCGCCGCTGCTTGGTCGCGACTTCATTCGTGAGTTCGACCTGGAGTTGGCGCCGGCACGTGTGCACGCCGTGCTCGATCACGCGCAATCGATGCGCGAGTCTACCCCCAATTACAATATAAACAGGCAACTCTCTAATATGTTCCCAAAAGTTTTCTCGTGCAATCTTGGATCGTTTAATAAATATAAAATTGATTTAAAGTTAAAATCCGACGCAAAGCCGATTTTTTTTAAGGCAAGACCAGTACCTTACGCGCTAAAAGAAATTATAGACAAAGAGCTCGACCGATTATTGTCACTAGGCATTTTAAAGCCCGTTGAACACTCAGAATACGCGTCGCCAATTGTGCCTGTATTGAAAAAGGACGGCAGTATCCGATTATGTGCAGATTACTCAGTCACAATAAATAAACAGCTAATAATCGATCAGTATCCCTTGCCGACGGTAAACGATTTGTTGGCGAAATTACACGGAGGCATACAGTTCAGTAAAATTGATCTGTCAATGGCATACAACCAGTTTATATTAAATGAGGAATCCCAAAAGTTAACCTGTATTAATACACACCGCGGGTTATTTAAATTCACTCGATTGGTATTTGGGTTGGCCTGTGCACCCGCCATTTTTCAGCGCGCAATGGAATGCTTGCTATCGGATATTGACGGAATCATATTTTTATTAGATGACATCCTAATAACAGGTGCCAATAGAGATCAGCATAGGCAGAGACTAATCACGGTTTTACAACGCTTAGACGATGCGAAATTGACGGTTCAAATGAGTAAGTGTGAATTCTTTAGAGACGAAATTACGTATCTTGGTCACGTCATAGATAGGAACGGAGTTAGGAAGTCGCCAGATAAGGTCAAAGCTATTTTACAAGCTCCTAAACCGACAAATGTGCTACAGTTACAGTCGTTTCTGGGTCTAACGAATTATTATCGGAACTTCGTGCCGGACGCGTCATCTGTATTAAGTCCATTATATAATCTATTAAACAAGAATACAAAGTGGGAATGGACTCGCATTCATGATGACGCGTTCACAGGAATAAAAAATATGTTAGCATCCGATAAAACATTAGCGCACTTTGATCAGAAAGCTAAAATAATATTAACTGTAGACGCGTCGCCAACAGGGCTAGGAGCCGTATTATCCCAAGTAGGCGGGGATGGATTAGAAAGACCAATATCATACGCGTCGCGAACACTGTCCTCAGCTGAAAAAAATTACGCACAAATTCAAAAGGAAGCAACTGCGATAATTTTTGGGGTAAAGCGATTTCATCAATACCTATATGGTCGGTCAGAACCTTTTGTGCTACGAACGGACCATAAACCCCTGCTAGCAATTTTCGGAGCTCACAAAGGCATTCCAGAAGTATCCGCCAACCGCCTGCAGAGATATGCAATATTTTTATCAGCGTATAATTACACCATAGAGTATATAAGTAGCAAGCATAACAGCGCGGACTACCTATCGCGGGCGAGCGTGGGTGAGAAGGAGACGAAGGCGCCGGACGAGCTCGCGGACTGCGAGGATCGTGCAACCTACGTCAACTTTGTAGTGGAGGGGGACCTACCGGTGACCCTAAGCGACATGCGTCGCGAGACGGCTCGCGATACTAATTTGACCACAATTAAGGGATATACTATAAACGGCTGGCCCAGGAAAGTTAATGACGCAAACTTAAAACCATTTTTCAACTGTCGTACACAGTTAGCTTTCGAAAAGGAAATCTTGATGCGTGGACATAAAGTCGTTATTCCGTTATCTTTGCAAGAAAGAGTATGTAGGGAGTTACATAGTTCACATTTCGGAGTAGTGAAGATGAAGGCGGAGGCTCGCAAACGGCTGTGGTTTCCTGGCATAGACGCGAAGCTCGAGGAAGTAGCGGGGGCTTGTGACGTGTGCTGTGCGCTGCGCCCCGCGCCCGCGCATGCCCCTCTCGCGCCTTGGCCATTGCCGCCGTACCCATTTTACCGAATTCACATAGACTTCTTGGGCCCGTTCCATGATTACATGTTTTTAATTATCGTGGACGCGTATAGTAAATGGGTAGAATGTTACGAGATGTCCTCGACTTATAATTCAAAGGCAGTTATTAGTAAATTATTTGATTTGATGTCGCGGTTTGGGATTCCACATACGTTGGTGAGTGACAACGGTACATCGTTTACTTCGTTAGAATTTAGGGACTTTTGTAAACTTAACGGTATCGAGCATGTCTTATCTCCCGTATACCACCCGGCCAGTAATGGGCAAGCTGAGAGCTTTGTGAAGATTGTTAAAAAGGCGCTTAAGGTTATAATATTGGAGGGTTGTAATAAAAAAACAATACATGAAAAAATTGCAAAATTTTTATTCGACTACAGGAACTCTAAAAATAGTACCACTGATAAATCACCAGCGGAGATAGTATTCGGGCGTGCGATGCGCTCGCGCCTGGATTTATTGAATCCGATCGCGCCGTCACCTTCGTCCACAGACCTAATTCATACCGTCGCACGCAATCAGTCCTCACAGGCTAAACACTATCGCGGGAAACAAAGAACAGACTTTAACGTGAACGAAAATGTTTGGATAACCAAAAATATTAATAATAAAAAGTTCCAGTGGGTTCAAGGAATAATAAGGAAAAAAATCGGCAATATTATGTATGTGGTATACGTACCACATACAGGAAGTGAAGTCACCAGGCACATAGATCAAATAAGGAAGAGACAGTACTCATCACCGAGCCACGATCAGGACTGGGACCCGGGCGTTGTACCCGATTTAGCGTCACTTGTTGCCAGTCACCCTGAGCCCGTCGGGCAGCCAGAAGAGGGAGGTGGGCCGGTGGCGGACCTCGGACCAGATAGTCCGGCGGCGACTCCGCGCGCCGCACCGATAACGCGTAGGCGACAGGCAATCAGCCCAACCTTCACGACACCTACGGCGGGCGACGATGACTATGACGGTGATGGTGACGATTCAACCATAGAATAAGTTTAGCGTGATATTTAGTATTAGAATAAGTTGTTAAGAGTATTGTCCAACTAAAGGGGAAGGAATGTTAGATATGTATCTATGAGCGTTCGGCGAGCGGGCTGCGACCCGCCCCGCCCCGCGCCCGCGGGACATACCTCTGCCACTAGCGAATAAACAGCATGCAACGACCTAGCGAGTTTCACTGACGTGTACACTTCCCTTCCGCCTAAGTACCTACCTACTCTCGTATCTAACAAAAACTAGGATATGTTATGACCTGTGGGACCGAAAACCAGAGTTGATAAAGTTTGGAAGATTTCGGAATTTTAACTACAGCAGCGAATGAAAGTACCCATCGCAAAGTCAGGAATAAGTATACACAGAGGAAGTTCGAAAGTTGCGCCAGACACAGAAAAATTGAAAAGACTGTCTTGGTACGAACTTTGTGATGACGAGGGACGAATCGCATGTTACTAAAAGAGTGATGAATAAATGTTGATGGATGGAGAGGCAGAGGCTCGCCCATTCTTCTCCATAGAGATCTGCGCTTTGGAATGGGCAGCTACAGTACTTCCACAGTTATTGTCTTGTGACTAGGACTGTAGCTTTGCGTTTTATTTTTGTTTTTTTTTGACGTTCAAAACTGCCTGATATGGAGTTTGAGTTAGAGGAAGACTAAGGAAACGTTAGATTGATTATATGAGGAATGATATGAAACAAAAAGCAGTAAATGACATCGTGCGTGACGGTTGACAGAGAAGAATGGAAGAAAAAAACGTGTTGCGTCGACACCTAGTTACATGGGGCAAGGGCAGCCAGATGAAGTTTTTAAAGTCGGTTAAAATTAAGCTCAAACCGTGTTCCGATTAGTCAGGAAAATAATATCGAGACTGTGACGGCATAGTGTGCGCAAGACGTACCCACCTCTGTATGGTCACTTGAGAAGGCTATCTTAACATACTTCAACTTTCTATTCCCATGTCTCAATCAAGAGTTTTCCCCAGTATACACTCACGTATTTTATAAATAGGAGGCACAGAAATAAAATGACGCTTGTAATGTGGGCTCCCGCCAAAATGACGTCATCAAAATGGCCGCCAGGCGCCATTACGCGTGTACGTCATTACATTAGGATTCCCAACTATTTGTTATTGATAATGCGTAATATTTGAGGATAAATATAGGTTAGGTCTGTCATTCCGTGGGTTTAGGCGCGAATTACTATCTTCAGCGTCGTTGGAAAAGATACTTTGTATTTCTGCCGTTTCTCTATGGTTGGCAAAAGTAGGTACAGACCCTCATCAACTGCCGAGCGTTTTTCCAACTATATTGTATGCGGAGGAATGAGGAAAATGTCGTGAGGAAAGTTTTGAGTATGAATGTGGATGGTTAAAAGAGTAGAGGAAGACCACAGAAACGATGGATGGACTGTGTGAAGGATGATATGGCAAGAAAGGAGGTGTCTCATGAGATGACAAGTAATAAAGAAGTATGGAAGAAGAAGACATGCCGACCCCAAATAAATTGTGATAAGTTAAAGAGAATGATGATGTTGTAGTCAGCTTCCAGTCTTACTAAATCGCAGAATACCAGTATTTTACATGGAGCGACTGCCTATCTGACCTTTCAACATGATTCCTTCTGGTAAGTCTGGAAGTCAAGAATTTCGGTTTACCTACCGTTAACGAATGTCAAAAATTTTAAAATGACAGCCGGGTCTAACGGCTTTACGTGTTTTTCGAGGCACAACAGGGGTCTCGGTATGTAGTGCAAGCATATTTGAACCTTAAAGATCGACCCGTGCGGCTGATATTATTTAGCCACGAGCGCTTCGATAAAGTACTGACTATTATACTCAGTAAAAATAGTCGTAGCGGTCAGACGAGGGGTCAATCAACTAACAGGAATTTATGGGAATGATTTTTGACGATATAATGATCCAAGCGCGAAGTCTTGCCAAACTGAAGTGGCAGTGGGCAGGGCACATTGCTCGCAGAACGGATGGCCGATAGGGCCGAAAAGTTCTGGAATGGCGACCGCGAACCGGAAGACGATGCCTCGGAAGGCCTCCCACTAGGTGGACCGATGACCTGGTGAAGGTTGCGGGAATCCGCTGGATGCGAGTCGCACGGGACCGGTCAATGTGGCGACACTTGGGGGAGGCCTATGTCCAGCAGTGGACGTCTTTCGGTTGAAATGATGATGATTATAATGAAGCGCGAAGTCTGACTATCTAGTTCTGGGTTCCAACCCCGGGTTGGGTAGTGGTATTGTTATAGGCCTTCAAATGACTTCTCCCGCTCTGGGCGGAGCGGGAGGGAGTGTCAGACTTGACTGACTAAAACCCACCCATGTTCCTTCTTAGCCCTTTGTGTTCCAGGGCCGCGGTATCTCTTTCGAACAACCCGCAGCCCTGGCAGGCATCGGCCCTTTCGGGCCCCTTCCGGTTTGCTGACATCTCCTTGAGGCGCGCGTGGAACACGTACGCGCCGTTGACACGGCCTGTCGTCATGAGACGGACGGATGGTGAGCTAGCCCATTACTCACCGCCTACAGGCTCGCGCCTACGGTGGCCGGGGGCCACTGGTTGCCCCCCGACGCCCGGGGCGTCTCCCACGGCGGCTGGGACGTGAGATTCTCTCCCTCTCACGTTCCGCCAGCTCCTTCGCTAGCATGCCTGCTTCGCAGAAGGAGGCGACGGCTTCCCATTCCCTCTCGTTTCGGACCATGGATTGAACCAGGGCCGGACGCGAGAGGTCACCGCCGCCAATCGCCGCTACGAGGACACGGCGGTGCTCAGCCCAAGCGGGGCAGAACTCCACGGTGTGCTCCACCTTGTCCTCCGGCCGATCCTCGCAATGGTATTGTTATAGGCCTGGCGTCTGGATTTCTGGTCAGTGGCTACAGGCTCAACCCTGTTACATGGCACAGTGGGTATAGTAAAACTCGGATCTTTAATAATATTTGATTCTTGACCAATCGTGGTGATCAATGATCCATCTTGTTTGTGATTTATCATTGCCTTTCATTGATAAAAATTACATAAGATTAGATTTTATTAGAAAAATTAAATAATTAGGATAATAATTATATGAGTGCCTATCATTTAATTATAAAGAAAGTATTAAGTATCCAGAGGACCCAGACAAAATCATTGTCATTTTGACAGTGATATTGCTGATCAATGAATCAGAACCAAAATCTGTGAAAAGACTGTACCAAAAAGCTTAGGATAGGGACGCCTGGGTAACCCTTGAAATTTAAGTTTTCTAACGTTTTTTGCAAACTGACCAAGTGTCAGGTTTTATGTATATTTCAAAATATGATTCGCGGCAGTAAAACATATGACTGTATTAACTGAATTGTACCCCTTTAAGATCACTTATTCCCATTGAATGACTATTTCATGAAAAGAATATGATTGATTCATTTAGACAAAACGTAAGAAAATTTTAATTTCGCGGTTTAACCGGGCGCTTTCGCCTTAATCCCGTTTAAGACGTTGTAGAAAGTGGTAGTCACTTGTCTATACCCTCTTGACACCCATTCCTCTCCTAACTAGCAACAAAACAGTAGTCAGGTGATCTCACACACAATCAAACTAACCACAAGCCATCCGATAGTCTTCCTGCAAAGTTATGATATTTCATACAAAACGTATCGTACCTACGTCTCAGGGACATGCGACCGCAGACAACAGGCGCCATCTATGTTTACAAGTTGATAATGAACGTTGTTCGCGGAAATCAGCGATAGATGGCGTTGGGAGAGAGGTTTTTATTTTTATAACATTTATAGCGGCTTTTTGAGAATTCCTAGGACTATGCTAGCCCTCTCGGCACTTCCTCTTTTGATAGATTTAAGATCTTACGCAAAATAAATCTTTGATTTCCTATAGACTTTATGGACGCGTGAAGACGTAGGTAAATGTCACGAATTATATGAACTGTTAGCGTGGAGTTTAGGGTCCTGTTTCTGCGTCGGACAATATCTTATTGGGCTTTTAGTTAAGTTACATTATTACTGGTGCCAATTTATGTATTAAGGCTATACTCTGGGCTTAAATGCACAGAGTTGAGTTCTCGATTCTTGCCAAAGGGCGCCCAGAATTTTCGGATTACTATTTTACTGACGTAAAAATCGCGGTAAGCGGTGGCCCAGTGGTGGCAGCTCCGACTTACGAGCAGTAAGCCGTGGGTTCGAAACCAGGCAGGCGCATTACAGTGTGTAATTTATTTCATCACCGCTGCTCTCAAAAACGGTGAATGAAAATATCGTAAGGAGACCGGCATGTCCTAGAACTAAAAATTCGAAGACATGCGACATCTACCAACCTGCACTAGGCCCGCGTGGTGGATTACAGCCCACTCCCTCTCATAGAGAGGAGGCCTGTGTCCCAGCAGTGGGGACATTATAGGCTGATGATGATGTAAAAATCAAAGGCCTGTAGCTAAGAATCACAGGCAGAGCGAACAAAACTAGTTGGGTATAATTAGATTAAATGCAATGCTTGAAGCCGTATGAAAGAATCAGTAATCTGAACTCAACAAACAATGGAAAATCCTGCATGATATTTATAACAAAAGTGTTAGCTCTTAGAGTTTTTAAGGGGTCCGTGGGAAACCAGTATAACGACTGTTATTCTGTGAGGGTTAAGCAAAAGGAGTTCCTATAGAACAGCGGCTCGCGAACACTCGCTCAACAAGGCAGCCTAAATAAGTGTTTTAAAATAATAACTTCTCCTAGTAATAGGGTAGAACGAGATGTTGATTAAATATACGGAAGCTTTTAAAGTTAAAAGTTTCCTTTAAAAATCAACCAAATCTCACACAATGTAATATTCAATGAATTTTTTAAGCAAATTATGTTCTTTAACTAAATTCAGTGCAATCCAGCGAATATTAACGTAACTAAAACACGTATGTTAAAAAGGGCCAGGGGGTCTACTCTCTAAGCACGAAATCCGTAGTTTCGGCCGAAGTTACGGTCATTTCCTACTCCGTATTACTTACGGACATAATATTCGTTAGGGGGAAGCACTAAAAATTAATGACAATACGATTGGACAGATGTCCTTACTCCCGATATGTTTACATAATTCATGAATCTGAACTTATTAGGGAGTAGGGTTCATTTCAAAGTATGAAACTAGTTACGGACGGACCCGTACTTTCGTTGACGGACTTAGACAGTAGGCCCCCAGGGTCGGTTCCAGCTAAAGAGATAGGACAGGTTTGAACCCGATTAGTAGGTGCATAGCAGTGACTCTAGTACTGTTTATAAATTTTATTCACACGTAGGTAAGCAATTCTAGCTCGTGGCTATAACAGCCGCCCGGGTCGATCTTTAAGGTTAAGCCGTGCTTGCCGAGGCTTGTCCGTGGATTGGTGACATAACCATACCGAATTTCCTCCGTGCCTCGGAAAGCACGTTAAGCCGTTGGTCCCGGCTGTCATTTGTATATCTTTGACAGTCGTTACGAGTAGTCAGAAGCCAAAAAGTCTGACATCCAGTCTTACCAAGGGGTATCGTATTACCCAGTTACTGGGTTGTGGAGGTCAGATAGGCAGCCGCTTCATGTAAAATAGGTACTCAGCTGCATCCGGTTAGACTGGAAGCTGACCCCAAGATATTTTGGGAAAAGGCTAGGCAGATAATGACGGTAAGCAATTCTCGTTTATAGTTGGCACTAAGAAAATATCCATAAATTCATAATAACACAGAGCTCCCCGAGTCCAAAGACCACTGACATCGATGACAAGGACAAACAAATGAATTCACAATTTGTTCTTATAAGTACCTAATAGCTAATAACTTACAATGAGAATTGATCAAAGATCAATATATCGATGTCAGTGAGTTCACTGTTGATCATTGCTGATCAATAGAGTCCATTGTTTATTCAAGACATCCGTTTTGAGAGAGAGGAAATTTATTAAAGATACTAGGTGGCGTCATTGGGATTTTCCGTCAGTTGTTTTGTTATTTTTGGCGTTTGCCTAGGTTTGTTCGTGGTGGCAACCAACTACTTATTACTTATAAATGCCTTTTCAATGACACGCCAACTCGATCTCTGCTGGTCCAGCCAGCCAGCAAAATTTGGAGGGCCTTCTTTTCGACGCAACTTGCGTCGATACTCTTGCGCCATCACATCTTCCAAGCTCATAGTGCTGTACAGGCGCTGCCGCTGCGGCTGCGGAGAACCTCAAGCGGCGTAAATATAGTAACCTTTGTGGTAACTATATTTTTGAGCCGTTTGGGGTTGAAACTCTGGAACCCGACCTCCGAGTGCTCAGATCCTTTTTAAGGAAATTTCGAAACGCCTGGTTGACGCTTCCCGTGACCCAAGGGCTGGCTTTTACCTTGGCCAGAGGCTAAGTATTGCCATACAACGTGGCAATGCTGCCAGTTTCTTGGGCACATTACCAGCCGACAGCGTTGAGGGGTTTTATGACGCCTTTTTTATAATAGGGGACAATCCTATTTTTTTTTCTTTGTCCGTCTGGTAGTTTATTGAAAAATATTGGACACGTATTTTTTCTTTTTTCACGTGGTCATAAAATTACGGAGATATATTGAGTTGAAATGGCGCATGACGTTTTTTTTTTTTTTTTTTTGAATGGCATCTCGCAGTTCAACCTATGAGGTTGTCGTCTGCTTAACCGGACTATCCTGTGGGTGCCTTTAGAGTAAGGCCTCCAGCCAGGGCATAAAAACTTACAAACTAAGCGACTGCACGCTAAGGGCACCCCCTGTGGGGTACGAACCTCGGCTTAGGGCGTCGCTGGGGGAAGACTGCATGGGGACAGGCTGGATCTGAATGGTATCATTATTTATGGGCTGATTTAAAACTACTGGCACAGCATCGCGGGCTGGCTCGAGCGAGGGTCGGGGAGGGCATGGACCGGGACGTCGCGACGGACCTCGACGGCGAGGTCGGAAAGACGGCGGTTTGAGTCGGAACTTTTTAAGAGTGCTGGTCTCTTTGCTACTCTCCTGGAGGAGGGTGATAGCATCATCTGGAGTGACAAGGGTATGCCTAGGACGGCGTACTGTACTAATGCGCGAGGGTTCGTAACGGGCGGCCGCTGCGATCAGGGGATTACGGTGTTTAATGGCGTTATCGAAGAAACGCTTCGAAAGACGTTTCATAAACTGAAGGACGGTGGGCATTCTAAGGTCTACGTGTAGACGGTCATTACGGACATAAAAAGGGGCTCCCGTGACTCTACGTAAGAACCGGTTCTGTAAAACTTGCATCCTATGGATGTACTTAGGCTTGGTGTGAGCGTACACGACGCAAGCGTACGTCATAATGGGGCGGATCACCGCGGTATAAAGGCGCAACTTGCACTTGAGTGACAACTTGCTTTTTGCCGAAATCATGAAATGAAGCCTACCCATAGCAAACGCAGCTCGGTCGCGAGCTGCTTTGATGTGCGCCGCGAAAGACAAGTGGTTGTCAAGTAAGACTCCTAAGTACTTGGCTTGCTTCTCCCAAGGGATAGGCTTACCGTACATAGTGATCGGGCTGAGCGCGGGTGGCTTAATTTTACGCTGTTTAGAGAAAAGAACTGCCTGGCTCTTGTCGGGGTTCACCTCGATTCTCCATTTCCGGAACCAAGCGCCTAAGACGTTGGCTGAGGTTTGGAGGGTGCTATAGATAGCGTCGTGACTGCGGCCAGTGTAATAAATGGCCGTGTCGTCCGCGAACAGGGCTAACTGAGCCTTCTTGCTCTTGGGGATGTCACTGGTGAACAGAGTAAAGATAAGGGGAGAGACGACGGAGCCCTGAGGGACTCCGGCTCTAATGGGGTGGGGGGAAGACAGTGCCTTCCCGATGCGATAGCGGAAGGTGCGATCCGACAGAAAGTCTCGTAAGATGAGCACGAGACGGTCCGGCACTCCCAGTTTGTACAGCTTATATAATAAGCCGTTGTGCCAGACTTTGTCGAAAGCCTTTGCTATGTCGAAGTACAACACACCCGTCATCGCTCCACGCTGGAAGCCAGCGCTCAAGTGTTCTACGATGCGATGGGCCTGTTGAATGCAGGAGTGTCCGGTCCTGAAGCCGAACTGCTCGTTGGGGATGAGACTCTTAGCCTCGGCGAAGTCTTTGAGTCGCTTATAAATAAGTCTCTCGTAGATTTTGCCGAGTGCGTTCAGGAGACTGATAGGTCTGTAGCTTGAGGGCTCAGACTTGGGTTTGCCTGGCTTGGCGAAACCGATGACAGTGGCCTCTTTCCATATTTGGGGAAAGGCGTTGTTGCTCAGGGCGCCATTGAAGATGGCCGCCATTAACACGACGAGCTGAGCGGGGAGGAGTTTTAACACCCTATTGGTGATTCCGTCGGAGCCGGGTGCTTTCCACGGTTGAAGCTTATTAATGATGTCTTGCACTTCGTCAGCTGTGACCGAAGGCAGAGGATCATCAGGGTCTTCTACGGGAGGGAGGGCGGCTTTACGTTCGACGAATGCGTTCACCTCATCGAGATGTCGCTTGTCTACTGGTTGAGAGCTGGGGGAGCACTGGGACTCCAGGCTGTCGGCTAGGCATTCGGCCTTCTCAGAGTCGTCGAATGCGACGCTCTTATCGGGTCGGGTGAGGGGAGGCATCGAAGCCTCTTCGGTGGAGCGCAACTTGCGTTGGAGCTGCCAGAAGGCTAGGTGGGTAGGCTCGAGCTCGCTAAGCGTCTTGTCCCATTGATCTGAACGATGCTCACTAGTGCGCTTCTTTACAGCACGCTGTAAATAACGCATGTGAGCTTTGTTCGCGTCGCAGGGAAAGTTGCTGTAGGCACGGATGGCCGCGTTCTTCTCGGTTATCAGTTCACGTACGTCAGCGGGTAGAATCCAGCGTTGATCGCTCATTGCTGGAACTTCCCGTGAGCAATCCTTTAGTACGGATTGCACGTGTTCTGTAAACGAGTTGATGGCGGCCGTCGTGTCTGCGACTGAGACAATGTGGTCGGGGATGGCCTCCAGGTGAGGCGACGTGGTGGATTTCAGCTTTTCGCTGACTTTCCTCCAGTCGGTTATCACTTGGGTCGGTGGGGGCTGGCTGGGGTCAGAGGGACCCGAGCGGGGAACTAAGTGCATGAGCACTGGTCGATGGTCTGAGTTAAGCTCATGTAAAGTCTCGATGGAATGCAACTTAAGGTTGACATTCTTGAGTAGCGCTATGTCGAGAACGTCCGGACGTTGGTCGGGGTCGTGGGGATAGTGAGTGTGCTCCATAGGAGCGATGGGATCGAAGTTGAGGGACTCACCCAGGTTATACACGTGACGTCCTCTGGCAGAGGTCGTCGTGCTGTTCCAGGCGGGGTGTTTGGCGTTGAGGTCGCCCGCTATGATAACGGAGTCACTCAAGCCGAAGAGGACGGCAAGGTCTTTGGTGAACAGAGTGTGCTCCTCGGACGTGCCGCCGGGAGGGATGTACGCGGAGGCGATAGTGATCGATTGATGACCGGTCATGCCTAGTCGACAAACTGAAGTCTCGAGCAGAGACTCCATGGGAGGGGGATCTAAGGGGATGCAGTGCAGTTCCTTTCTATAATAGATTAGAGTACCGCCCTTGTGGCAACGTGACCGATCGTTGCGAACTATGCGATAGTTGGCAATTCTCGGATCGCGGTGACTGGGCTTGAGGAAGGTCTCCTGTATGAGGAGGATATCAATTTGATGGTCACGGAGGAAGGTGGCGATTTCATCACGCTGGCCTCTAATGCCATTGGCATTAAAGTACCCTAATTTAAGGGATCGGGGTTTGGTACACGTTAATCTCGTATTATCCATTGAAATTAAAGATTAATGCCGCTGAAGGCTTCGCCTAACTTGATTAGGGACTTGAGGATAATTTTAAGCTTATCACCGTCAGTGTTAGCCTCCCTGAGATCTGCCGCCATGCGGTCTGCTTCGGGGGTGACTAACTTTGCTAACGTTTCTAAAGTTACGTTAGGAGAGGAGACCGCGGCCGCAGGGCCGGGAGGCGCGGGACGAGCGGGCGCCGGTGCGCTCGCTTGGGCCACGAGAGTGGGGACAGGGGCATCTAATAGCCCGGGAATGGGGCTGGACTTTGCTTTGCCGAGTGCCGGGAAGGCTCTCTGGTGGTTCAGCGAGGTCCAGGGAGAGGGCCTCTGAGGGCTGAGTCTCTCCGGCATCTGTGCAGTTGGTAGCCTCACCGATGGGCTTTCTCTCTGCTGGCGGGCGTTTGCACGCTTCGCCAGTTTAGAGGAGGAGCCTTTGGGGGCTTTCGGGCAGCCGCGGTAGTTAGCCGGGTGGGCGCATGACGTCACATGTAGGTACGTTTTATACCTACTTGTGACGTAGTAAGCCCCCACTCTCCAACTTTAATGAGTTCTAACTAAGTAATTTTTTGATATTTTGATAAAACAAAAAATACGTGTCTAATATTTTTGTATTACCTGTCTGACGGACAAAATAGAATGTCGTTTTCTTTACCTAGTCCGATCCCCTATTTATTGTTATTTTAGTAATTTATTTATGAATGGTAATTAAAGAACAACATTCCTTTAGATAGTCGTTACCTCCATAGAAAACGACGTTATAAAGGTTAAGAAACACTTGTCTTCATTCGTTTACCGTTTCATGCAGACGCACAATCTATCAACCATCTCGTTGCATACCAGATATTTCAAGTACAAACGTCTATTTATCATAATGTAATGCATTGCCTCAGATAAACGCGCCGGATGCTAAGGGCTTTGAGACCGGTCTATAAGGCGCAGTGCTACTGTAAGCGGGGGTAGATGACATTTTACGCAGGGACCAATCAAGCCATACAAAACCAGTTAATACGGATCTCTCATTGTATGGGAAAACAATACAAGGTGTTGTTTTAATCCTCGTCAAAATTCAGGAGGTTGTCACAAAAGACATAAATAATACATTAAAATTACGGTACTTAGTTAATTATTAATAAACACTGATTTTTTTGGTTGTTTATGTTTGTTAGTATTTCAGAATAATCCCCTTAACGTGGTTTGGGAAAAAGAAATTATTGAATAAACGCTTGAGATTGTTTGTATGTATGGAAGGGCAGTTATAGGGCGAGAATCAGACGGCCCGCGTTTAAAATACGGGTGGTTCACACTTACCGATTTCCGTTAATAAGAAAAAAAATAAAAATTACCTACCCATTTTATTATTGATTCGGGACGAGAATCATTAGCATAGTAACCTTCTTGAATTTGACGAGGATGCAAAACAACACCTTGTATGATCATTAATAAACGCTGACTTTTTTGGTTGTTTAAGTTTATCAGTATATGAGAATAACCCCCTTAACGTGGTTTAGGGAGAAAGAAATTATCGAATAAACGTTTGAGATTAACCATTAACGTTATAGCTTCTACACACAATATTATCGTTTTCTGTTTAGTTTTATTAGCATTATTACCTCCTTGAATTTGAAGAGGATGCAATACAATACCTTATAAAGGGTGTAAAACACCTCTTAACGAAGCCGAAAGGCACTGGTTCTCCCTGTCATTGCGATCATTTTTTTCTTCTACACCATACCTGGGAACCTTCTAGTTACGGAGATATTAGGGGTCAAAGTTCCAACTTTTTGACAGGTATTTTTCATACCTCTCATTTTTACTATTCAATCCGTCCATCAGCACAATCTTTTGAGTGCGTTACATTGAGTTCTACCACAAAACATGATTTTATACCCCCAAAAAAAAAAAAGTCGTTTCCCAGCAATAATTTTTGCGTAAAGTTACTTAGTTTCATGTACAGAATGCTTGGTTGACGGCTTCGTGATGAGGTGATTTACACGGTGTATAGACGAATTCATTATTTAAAAGGATTAGATTTTCCCGGCTGTCGCCTGGCATTTGTTGATCTTTGACAGACGTAGTCAGTGGCCCGAAAGTCTGACAGCCAGTCTTAAAAAGGTGTGTCGAATTATCTAGATCCAAGGTTGTGGAGGTCAGACAGGTAGTCGCTCCATGTAAACTACTGGTATTCAGCTGCATCCGCTGAGACTGGAAGCCGACCCGAACATAGTTGGGGAACAGTTTTGCATATGAAGTAACTTATGACCGGGCGGAATCGATATTATAAATTATTTTTTTTGCAACTCGCATTATTTATTGTTTTAGCAGCGTCTTTCCCTTCAGATTGTTTGATAATAATTGGAATCAATTGAGATACTTTGCTATGATCTCATTTGATACGGCAATAAAATACCCATACTTCGTCCGTTTTGAGGTCGATTTTCATTCGCTACAATCAACAAGATTGTTAAGTTGTCAATTGTATACAAATTTTATACGACTATTATGATTTAAAATAATGAAAATTAATGGTCTCTAATGTATCGGCCAACAGTTTATTAACCTATTTGAATTTTCACATCTTTACAAGCAAATAAATAAAATTGAATTGTCTGTTTGTAATATCAAAAAACTGTTTTTTACTGGATACATATAAACGGTATAACAGATTTTTTAAATTTTTGCCTGTCTGTCTGTTTGTTCCGGCTAATCTCTGAAAAGATTGGACCAATTTTGAGAGGCCTTTACTGGCAGATAGTTGCTGTTATAAGGAGTAACTAGCTACTCTTAGAATTAGAATGCTGTGCAAAAAAAAACCTTAAAATTGGTATCAAAATTCGATTAAAAAGCGAAGTAATATTTTTTTATAATAATTTCAAGCCAACGAAGGACCAGGTAACAGCTAGTACAAAACAATATTTACAAAACGACATATATTCTCCGCTTACAATGGGACCATGCCCTTATAGCTACCAAAATATGATTTATGCGCCCTTCACACAAGGGATATTGACACAAATTGAGCCAAATTTAGCCATTAGCAATGAAAAATAAACTTTACAACATGCTCGGAAGTTTTAAAATCGTCTGGCAATGACCATTATACGATTTGACATACTAAAAGGGACCTTACAGAAACGCGGTTAAGACTTCAAATCAGTATTGTATCCTAAAGAACAGCGCACAGTACATACAACACGATTTACATACAAAAATGAGCTTTAAAATGTTGGCGCTAAGGTTGATAATAACAACTATTGAAAATATTAAAGACCTCTGGACCTACAGAATTGATTTAAAAATCGATTAAGGAGGAATTTTGTTCATGGTTTGATTGATACATTACATCTAGCATGTTTACTTTCATATGCAAATGAGGGCCAATAGTTAAAACCTTTGAAATCATTATTGCATGAAGAAACCTCTTCTCCTACATACAGAGAAGAAACCAGCATAAGTCTTTCGTTTGAGATTGTTTGAATGTGTAAAAAAAAAAAAACATACCGTCGAATTGATAATCTCCTCATTTTAGAAGTCGGTTAAAAATAGTGCGTGGTGTCCCTCCGCGCGGAAGAAGTGAAACTTCGTAATACTACACGCATGCGTTCGAGTGCCTCGCATTCACTCTCGTTATTTTATTGAGCTTCTAAATAATATTTTGTTGTTTTCTTGTTGTATTATTTTTATTACATAAGTTTATCGAGGTTATTCTACTCATGGAAATTGAGTAAAGGCTGGTCACACCGAAGAGTCGAATGCATGACTGTTTGCACGCCATCTTGCGTACGTAGTAGAACTACGTAGTCACAAATCTTGAAATACTGCCATCTCTTAGTGAGTTTTAGAAAATATTCACCCTCCATGGTAGCGTTTAACTTGTTGGAAGTCGCATAAGAAGTTTCACTTCAAAAAGCGGTCATAGGGCGAGAATCAGGCAGGCCGCGTTTAAAACACGGGTGGTTCACACTCATCGATTTCCGAAAATAAGAAAAAAAAAAAACCAGCCAAGTGCGAGTCGGACTCGCGCACGAAGGGTTCCATGCCATTATTTTAAAAACGAGAAAAAAAAAAACACTTTTTTGTATAAGAGCCCCCTTAAATACTTATTTTATTCTGTTTTTTAGTATTTGTTGCTATAGCGGCAACAGAAATACATAATCTGTAGAAATTTCAACTGGCTATCACGTTTCATGAGATACAGCCTGGTGACAGACGGACGGCCGGACGGACGGACAGCGAAGTCTCAGTAATAGGGTCCCGTTTGACCCTTTAGGTACGGAACGCTAAAAATTACCTACCCTTTTTATTTTTGATTCGGGTCGAGAATCATTAGCATAGTTTACCTCCTTGAATTTGACGAGGATGCAAAACAACACCTTGTATGAAGCGAGGTCAGGGGGTCGACTCTCTAAGTCCGTCACCGAAAATACGGGTCCGTCCGTAACTAGCTTTATACTTTGAAATGTATCCTACTCACTAATATTTTCGGATTCATGAGTTTTGAAAACACATCGGGAGTAAGGACAACTGTCCAATTGTGTTGTCATTCATTTTTAGTTCGAGCTTCTAACGAATCTTATGTCCGTAAGTGATACGGAGTAGGAAACGACCGTAACTTCGGCCGAAACTACGGATTTCGTGCTTAAAGAGTAGACCCCCAGGTTATACTGGATATTATTGCTTGATGAGTCCCTGTGTGTGCTTGTTAACTACTTAGCAACAGTGAAAGTGTCGTACACGTAGTACAAACAACTTGCAATCGTTCGACTTATGTTTAGTCAAACATTGTAGTTGCAATGTACTTGACACGTTGGCTAGTTTGTTATTTCTTAAATACCAGCTGCGGCCCGCGACTTCGTTCGCGTGGAAATTTTTATGTGTTTTTTAGGGATAAATCTATATATCTATAATAACATTGAAGTGTCTGTTTGTAATATTAAAATAACCGCTTTTTACTACATGCATATGATTATACAGGGTGTAACGGAAAGGGTATATACATCCTTAAGGGTGTGCTATAGACCATCAAACTGAACATGTTTCGCAACATAAAAAAAAAGTTGTAGCAAAAAAAAATATAAGCTGCCTATACATTTGGGTCGAATAGGTATTATTAGAAGAAAATTGAAATCAAGAATAGCAACACCGCGACGGGCTATAAAAGGAAGGGTGCTGGTGGCACTCGTCCATTTGCTCATCGGTCGTCACAGGGTGCGGAAGCTCTGCCCGAACTTTTAGTGATTGTCGTTATTTCAAATTTTCATTGTGTTCGCCATTTTTATTTAAATTGTAATTTGTTTGGCCGAAGGCCATTAAAATCTTTTTAAAAAATCTATTTGTGTTTCTATTTGTAAGATCAGAAGTGGGATTCGGAGGCTGAAAAGCCGCTGAACGGCCTACATTTCTGTTTTTATAAAAAGAAAGAAAAATACTTAGTATTCTTCCACGTGGCTTAGCTATTTAATATTCGGGCGGAGTTTTTGTATGCGTGATGCCTGCTAACGATCAACACGGCAAACGAAAACGCCGCGGGCGAACTCCTTCGCCCAATCCGATGGAAGAGATCCTGAGGAGGCTACGCGTGTTGGAGGACCAGCCCCGTGCGTCTGTTGAGACGCAAGCCATTGCAACGACCAGCGCTGGCCCTAGCCGCGCCGCCGAGCTGCCCAACACGACACCAGCCGCATCGGAGCTTGGGACGCCTACACCGCTGTGCGAGCTCGTGCCCGCGCAAATGGGGACGCCGCCACCGACTCCACACACTAGCAACATGGGATCAACGCAGTCTGAAGACGTGGTGACGAACGCTGCAGAGCGTCTTTTGACCGCTATCAGCTGTGCTCAGGTCAGATCTAACCATTATTTTGTCTCTGATTTTGATCCGAGTGTTCATGACTTCGACACGTGGTGCGATGAAGTAGAGAGAGCCCGTATTTCAAATTGTTGGGACGACAGAGAATGCCTTGCTCGCGTCGGACATTGTCTAAAGGGTGAATCTCGCACCTGGCTTAGCCAATGGACAAGCAATAATCGCACGTGGTCCAATTTCAAATTGGAACTAAAAGCGTTATGCCCACGTTCTGTCGATGTCGCGAACATTCTTTATGATGTTATGCAGACCGAGTCCGATAAATACTCCACCTACGCTGAGTACGCTCGTAAATCGCTTTTAAGATTACGCATAGTTAAAGGTCTAAGTAATGAGCTGCTTACTGCTATTATTATTCGTGGAATTTCAGATCCACAAATTCGCGCTATGGCTACCAACGCTAAATTATCACCCGATTCAATAGTGGAGTTTTTATCGAGCTTTGTTAAACCTTCTAACAGCCATATTAAGAAAGTGTTTTCTAACGGTAATCGATTTGATAAGTCTTCCAACAGTAATAACTCAAACCGCAAACGTCATTATGATCCTAAAGATTTAAAATCAATAAAATGTTTCCAGTGCAATAAACACGGTCATAAGAGTGCTAATTGTAACAAACGGTCAAATACAAACTCGAGTAATAACGACGAAAAAGCAGTCGCGTTACCGACGACATCTCGTGACGATCCGTTGAAGTGTACATTCTGCAAAAAAAGCAGGTCATTCCGAGGCTACTTGTTTTGCTAAGGAACGCACAAAATCTCGAAATAATAAAGTTGTCAATTTTTGTCGCGAAATTGCGGGTAGTTATAAAAATCGTGACGTGATTACCGCTGTCATAATGGGAATACCATTAGACGTACTAATTGATAGTGGTTCATGCGTTTCACTAATGTCGAAAAATGTTGTTAAACATTTCCCGTGTCAATTAAAGCCTACTAATCAGTTATTACGCGGCTTAGGTGGTACGGAAATTATATCGGAATCGTTTGTGACATTACCCGTTGAGTTTTGCGATATCACAATAGAAATAGATTTTTGTGTTGTAGGTGGCCATAACTTGAGTGTACCCGTTATTATCGGTACAGACGTACTGAATAGGAAAGGTATTACCTATGTTCGGACCGGTGATTGCCAACGAATAGTTCGTAGTGACGTGACCGTAAACGATGTTATGCAAGTAAACACGATTTCGTTGTCCGATCAAGTTAATACGTCAGTCTCTGGAAATTATAGGGAACGATTACTAGAGATTCTTACCAAGTATTCTGAATTCTTTTTAAGTGCATGGTACCGCGACCACAACAGTGAAAGATAGTGAGATGCATATCAAGTTAACATCTGATGTACCCGTGTACTACAGACCCTACAAATTATCGCATGACGAAAAATTAAAAGTACGCACTATAGTAAAGGATTTGCTCGATAAAGGAATTATTCGCGAGTCCGATTCAGAATACGCTAGTCCGATCCTACTAGTAAAAAAGAAGGATGGTTCTGATAGAATGGTCGTGGACTACCGTGCACTGAATCGAATAACCGTCAAAACTAGACATCCACTTCCCTTGATCAACGACTATATAGATAGGTTAGGTAATGCCCGCTGGTTTAGCTCTCTAGACATGGTTTCCGGCTTCCATCAACTTAGAGTTGCTGAAGAGTCCATTCATAAAACCGCATTTGTTACACCAGAAGCCCAGTATGAATATTGCAAGGTACCTTATGGTTTAGCAAACGCGCCGATTTTCTATCAGAAAACTATCTCTAAAACCCTTAAACACTTTATTGATGCTGGAAAGGTCATGGTATACATTGATGACGTGTTAATAATGACAGACGGGATTGACGAAAACCTCGTTTTATTAGATTCGGTTATAAAAACGCTAACTGAAGCAGGTTTTTCAATCAATCTAAAGAAATGTACTTTTCTTACCAATGAAATAGAATACCTAGGTAGGGTTATAAAAGATGGTCAGGTTAGACCGAGCAACTATAAAATTGATGCATTGGTTAAATCACCGCGACCAAGTAATGTCAAACAGGTCCGCCAGTTTCTTGGCCTCGCGGGATACTTCCGCAGATATATTCCTAATTACGCGATTAAGACTGCACCAATCGCCGCCTTAACTAGAAAAGGCGTAATCTTTAATTGGAGTAATGAACACGAAAATGCACGTCAAGACATCATTACTTACTTAACCAATGAACCAATTTTAGCTATATTCGATACTGAATTGCCAACTGAGCTGCATACGGATGCCAGCGCTATTGGTTACGGCGGAATCCTTATGCAAGTACACAAAGACGGCCGTAGGAGAGTAGTTGCTTATTTTAGCAAATTGACCGCTGGTGCGGAATCAAAATATCACAGCTATGAGTTAGAGACCCTCGCGGTAGTAAAATCATTACAACATTTTAGGCAATATTTAATTGGTAAATCTTTTAAAATAATCACAGATTGTAATGCACTAAAAATGACACAACGTAAGAAGGATCTCCAACCCAGAGTTGCAAGATGGTGGATGTACATGCAGGATTTTGATTTCTCGCTAGAATATCGTAAAGGCGCACTTATGTCGCACGTAGACTATTTGAGTAGGAATCCGGTCAATATTATTAATGTTGTTCAAAAACCAAAAAATTGGGCTCAAGTGGCACAGGCAGGTGACGAGGAAACATTAACGTTACTTGAGAAATTAGATAATGGTAAATTAGATGGCACGCGTTACGTAAAACGTGATGACCTCTTGTACTATAAGTATGACGTCACGGGTGAGCAAGCGCGATTCTTATGTTACGTACCAAGGGCATTTCGCTTAAGTTTATTACGCGTTTTCCATGACGAGCATGAACACATTGGTGTAGACAAAACTACTGATCTGATCCTGCGACACTTTTGGTTTCCCGGTCTTAGACAATTTGTCAGGAAATACGTGACGCACTGCGTTGTGTGCATTTCACATAAACAAGTTCCTCGCGCACCTTTGCAACCAATATCCTCTTGGGAAAAGGCTCCGGTACCATTTGATACAATTCACGCGGATGTACTTGGACCACTGAGAGAAAGTGATGGTCATAAACATGTACTCATCGTAGTTGAAGCGTTTACTAAGTATTGTTTACTTTATGCCTTACCAAGACAAGATTGTAGCGAGTTGAAACGCGTAATGACCCATATAATTTCACTGTTTGGTACTTTCAAAAGACTAGTGTGCGATAGAAGTCGTATGTTCGATAACCATGAGTTTATTGATTGGGTTTCTAATTATGGAATCGAAGTGCATTTTATTACACCTGAAATGCATCAAGAAAACGGACAAGTTGAACGTTATTGTCGTACAGTTTTAAACATGATAAGAGTTGAAGTAAATTATAACGAAAATGATTGGTCCAAAATATTATGGAAACTGCAATTGGTTTTAAACGTCACTAAACATAGGACTACTCAATACTCATCATTAAATCTCCTTATTGGCACTGATTCCACTACGCCTTTGATAAACTCTTTGATTAAAGATATAACTTGCGAAGGTTCGAATCCAAACCGCGACGCAATTCGCGAAATAAGACGGCAACGTGCAGAAGGACTTATTCGCGAAAACAAAGACAAACAAGACTCTTACGTAAATAAAAATAGGAAACCGCCTAAAAAGTTTCAAGTTAATGATTTAGTCTATGTGATTAAGAGCTCTCAAAGCACCGGAAAATTGGATAGCGGTATGAGAGGTCCTTATAAAGTTACTAAGCTCCTCCCTAACGATAGGTATGAGGTCAAGTTGTTGGCCGGAGCTTATGGAAAGACTAGTCAGGCAGCTGCTGCATACATGGTGTTATGGAAGGGTGAATGGACACCCGAAACATGCGCTGCATTTTTTGAAGGTACTTGTTGTACGATGGCTGTTATGTTTACTTTGCTAGCTTATATACCTACTAGTCTTCTCCCTATTCCTGAGCTAGATTATGTACTAAACTATGTACTAAACAAGTCCATATTGGTTGATTCTGGCTACGTTATGTGTTGTGGTAGTGTTCAGTGGAAGAGACCCGTGTAAATCCTGTGCGCCGGGTAATGGGTTGACCCTGACACTGGTGGTTTCTGGGGTGAGTCGGTGGCGCAACCGACAACAGACCTGTGTAAATCCAGCCCATACTTAGGTATCTGGGGTGACCTACTAGAGACTGATGTAAATCCTGTTTGCGCACTAGAGTATGTGCGGGGTATTCGGTTGCGTGGGAACAGACCTGTGTAAAGCCTATGTGATTTGAAACGCTAGTGAGTAGCGTTTGTTACTGCTTATGTTGACTTGTTTGGCTAATTGGTACATAATCTGACGCTTTTATGCACTATATGAATTTAGACCAGCTGTTGATACTCGATGTAAATAAGTATGTTTCTTAGAATGTGTGTATCTTCACAGAGACTGATGATGACGCCGAACAGCCGTTGGACGCTGAGGGTGTTGCTGGACCATCCCCGAGTTCCTGCTGAGGGCTGGACCATCCCCGAGTTCCTGCTGAGGGCTTCGAGCACGCAGCCCCGTCAGGAGAGGCCGTATTAGAAGAAAATTGAAATCAAGAATAGCAACACCGCGACGGGCTATAAAAGGAAGGGTGCTGGTGGCACTCGTCCATTTGCTCATCGGTCGTCACAGGGTGCGGAAGCTCTGCCCGAACTTTTAGTGATTGTCGTTATTTCAAATTTTCATTGTGTTCGCCATTTTTATTTAAATTGTAATTTGTTTGGCCGAAGGCCATTAAAATGTTTTTAAAAAATCTATTTGTGTTTCTATTTGTAAGAGTATTGTAATTTTCTATGGGGCAGCAGATATATTTTTTGCTGAAAAACATGTTTTATGATGAGAAACATGTTCAGTTTGATGGTCTGTAGCACACCCTTAAGGATGTATATACCCTTTCCGTTACACCCTGTATATACGGTACTTACATATACATTTTTTTTTTACAATTTTGTCCGTCTGTCCGTCGGTCTGACTGTCTGTTTGTTTATTCCAGCACGGCTGGACCGATTTTGAGGGGACTTTCACTGGCAGATAGCTGATGTAATAAGGAGTAACTTAGGCTACTTCTTAAATTCCACGCGGACGAAGTCGCGGGCACAGCTAGTTATATTTTAAAACGTCTTGAATCTTTCTGTCTACTGATCAAAACCGCATCAAAATCCGTTGCGTAGTTTAAAGGTTTTAAGCATACAGACGTCGCGCGGCGGGATGTGACTTTGTTCTAGACCAGTGTTTCCCAAACATTATCCTGCCATGGCCTGGTAAAGGTCACACTGGCCCTTAGTGACCCACTCAATACTTTAAAACCTCTTTCCCCGCTGATAATATTAAGTAAAATAGATCGGTATCGCCTATTTTGTGCGAATGGAGCAATTTATTAATATTTTTTTTAAAACAAGGCAGAAATGCTGCGACTTGGTTTTTTATTTTGATGGCGCGGTACCGGGTGGTGCGCGACCCTAGGGGATCGGACTGGGTAAAGAAAACGACATTCTATTTTGTCCGTCAGACAGGTAATACAAAAATATTAGACACGTATTTTTTGTTTTATCAAAATATCAAAAAAAATACTTAGTTAAAACTCATTAAAGTTGGAGAGTGGGGGCTTACTACGTCACAAGTAGGTATAAAACTTACCTACATGTGACGTCATGCGCCATTTCAATTTAATATATATCCGTAATTTTATGACCACGTGAAAAAAGAAAAAATACGTGTCCAATACTTTTCAATAAACTAACCGACGGACAAAGAAAAAAAAATTGGATTATCCCCTATTGTGAAACGCTGTTCTAGACTATGTAAAAACATGAAAATAAAAATTAAATTAAAAATTTAAAAAACCCCCGACACAAAAAACGTCTAAAAAAACAAAAATAAAATAATCCAAGCGTCTTAGCGTCGGGGGTCCGCTTTGTTATGTGCTTGTACTAAGCGGTCTACTTAATTTAATTTTTATTTACATGTTGACGTGACAACGTCTTATAAATTGGTTTGCCGGGTGACACTTCAAGAAACTGCGTTACGCTCCGCTCACGTTATGCGCTCACAATGAGAGCGAGTGAGAGGCACGCGTCCCTATAGCGTTGTCACGTTCAACTATCGTCAGTAAACCGACTTTACAGACAACCAATTTTTTTTTATAAACTTATATTGTTTTATCTTAGCCTTGACTGTCCGAATAATGGGCATAGGCCTCCCCCATTGCTTCCACTTTTCTCGGTGTTGCGTGTCATCTCGCCAATTAACGAAAACAGCAACCCCCCCCCCTGGCAATGCCCATGATGACAAGTGACAAGATTTCAAATTTCGAATCGATCAGACCTGTGGAAATAGCTAATTTCCCTTCAACTAGAAAAGAGGTGATGGCCTTCAAACGCCTGATCAAATTTTATCGAAACATAGCTAAGAACACTCTAGATTAAAACACCTTTCAAACGAAACTAATTTCATCAAAATCGGTTCATCCGTTTAGGAGCTACGATACCACAGACAGACACACAGATACACACGTCAAACTTATAACACCCCTCTTTTTTGGTCGGGGGTTAAAAAACAATCTGTTAAGCATTATGAATTTATGAGTCCCCAGGTATTTCTCGATAGCTTTTGCTAGGTAAGTAATTGTAAACCAGTGAAAGCGTCGTTGCTGTAGTTTACAATCAACACAGCTTGCAATCATGTTTGTACTGCTCTTGGTCTAACATGTCGTTGCTAGCCACTTGGCACGTTTCTTTGCTAACGTTGTGTTTGACGACGTAGATACTGCCTTTTATTTATTTACTGATCTGCCTAGCCTTTTCTCAAATTTGTTGGGTTGGCTTCCAGTCTAACCGGATGCTGCTCAGTACCAGTATTTTACATGGAGCGACTGCCTATCTGACCTCCGCAACCCAGTTACTGGGTAATACGATACCCCTTGGTAAGACTGGATGTCAGACTTTTGGCTTCTGACTAACTAACTAAAACTCGGTATGTAATTAAGGTCACCCACCCACGGACCAACTTCGGCAAGCACGGCTTAACCTTAAAGATCGACCCGTGCGGCTGTTATGATTTAGCCATGAGCTCCTCAAGGTTCCCAGGTATGGTCTAGAACAAAAAAATGAACGCCATGACGGGGAGAACAAGTGCCCTTCGGCTTTGTTTAGGGTGTATTTACACATTATGTCCGATATTTTCCGCCATATCCAGCGATTAAATCTTTGTCTTTTGACTCCTAATTTTTATGCCATACTGACTGATATATGTGCGAGTCTCAACACTGTCTTAACCGCGATCATGATCAGAACTCCAAAACCTCATTTTAAATTCTTAGTGGCCAGTAATTAAAAAAAAAAAGTTTCGGAAACGGCTAGGCAGATGATGATTTGGGAAACGGCTAGGCAGATGATGATGATGACCTGGGAACCTTCTAGTTACGTAGATATTGGAGATCAAAGTTCTAACTTTTTTCAAGTTTTTTTTTTCAACAAAACTGCTCGTTGCATGTCAGGATTCATCATCATAATGACTTGCTATTAATTTTTATTTTCATTTTCTGTTCAGAGTTAGTCCTAATATCAAGATAAGAAAGAAATTTATATCATTCAAAACACACTTGTGTAAACAGCTGTTACAGACGTTAAGGAAAAAACCGCGAACTTTTCATCATACGAAGATCTTCCTGGACTTTCGCCAAACACTTTGTGAATCTCAATCGGAATAACTAGTAATAACCGGAAAAAAATGCTTTCAAAATATGAGTCATCAAGACCTAAGAATAAAACATAAAATACAAGGTGGAAGGGAAATTGACGCATAAAGGATTATCAGGTAATTCAGAACATCATTCCGAGACCCCTTTCTTTTCTTTTTACAGCTGGGAAATCAGCAGAAAAAGATCACAATTAATATCGACCCGTCCCACGAAAAACTACACTTATTTTTTTTTTTTTATGTATGGCATCTCGCAGTTCAACCTATGAGGTTGTCGTCTGCTTAACCGGACTATCCTGTGGGTGCCTTTAGAGTAAGGCCTCCTGCCACGGCATAAAAACTAAGCGACTACACGCTAAGGGCGCCCCCTGTGGGGTACGAGCCTCGGCTTAGGGCGTCGCTGGGGGAGGACTGCATGGGGACAGGCTGGATCTGAATGGTATCATTATTTATGGGCTGATTTAAAACTAATGGCGCAGCATCGCGGGCTGGCTCGAGCGAGGGTCGGGGAGGGCATGGACCGGGACGTCGCGACGGACCTCAACGGCGAGGTCGGAAAGACGGCGGTTTGAACTCTTATTTTTGTTCGTCATTGGAAAACATGCATGCGATTGTCACATTGCTCCTCCCCTGCCCCACCATCGAGATTAATCGTGTTTTTTTAACCCCCTCCCCCCCCTTACGTTACTAAAAGGTGATCCCTAACCAAAAATATGTTAAAAACAAAAAGAAGTATCACAGTTAAAACCAAAACATGCCAAGTTCAATGACTTCCTCAAAAAGAATGGCAGAGCTGAGTCTACACAAATATATTTGACTTTCAAAATAGAACGATCACGGGTTGACTGCGTGCGCGTGCGCACGTCGTCTGTCTATCCACGTGTGGACGTTCTGTTCGATTTTTAAATTAACTCTATTCTTCTTTTGTTGTTCTGTGGTTTTAGCCAAGATCCGTCATAGAAAAAACTTTTATGAAAAAAATACAGACTTCCAGTAAAACATTAAAACACTTCCGAAAGTAACGTTATTTTAGACGTTTCGGGCTGTTTTGGAAGTCTACTTTTTTTTGCATTTTTTTTTAATTTATTTTATCCTTTTTACTTGAAGCCACGCAAATTCTAGAAGATATTAAGGAGCTATTATATGATAAGACAAAAAATACGTATTAAAAGAGCTAACTCATAAAGTCATAAACTACTCTAGAAAAGTTAATAAAAAATTATATTGGACAACGGAACGGGCTTCCTCTACCAAATATTAAAAAAAAAACAATCTAATACGAAACACTATGACATTACGCAGTGACTCGGTTACAGAGGTCAGATAGGCAGCTGAAGAGTTTGTTTCTTTGGTTGATCGCGCTTATCTCATGAAAGAACGACGATTCCAATTTTAAAATTATTTTAGTGTCGGAATGCCCATTTATCGCGGAAGGTTATATAAAATCACGCTGCGACCAACAGGAGCGAAGCGTCAATGAAAAATTTCGGAAAAACGGGGTAATTTTTTGCGCGGCCAGCTATTGTTAAATACTGGTATTCAACTGTATCGGATTGGACTGAAAACTGATCTCGAAATATGTGATTAAAAAAAAAAAACAAAACTAACAATAAACTATAAAAGGGCGTCAAACAACTCCGCCTCAACGATGTCAGCTAGTAATGTGCCCGAGAGACTGGCAGCATTGCCACGTTGTATGGCAATACTTAGCCTCTGGCCAAAGTAAAAGCCAGCCCTTGGGTCACGGGAAGCGTCAACTGGGCGTTTCGAAGTGAGCACTCGGACCCCACAGCCCTAGAGTTTCAACCCCAAACGGGTCGAAAATATAGTTACCACAAAGGACTATATTTACGCCGCTTGAGGTTCTCCGCTGAATAAAATAAACATAGCTGTAAAGATATATACTTTTTTTTTTAAATTGTAAATAGGCTCGCGCTTGACCACTATCTCACCTGATGGTAAGCGATGATGTGGTCGACGGTGAAGCACGCTTGCCTAGAAGAAACCTATTCACTCTTGACTTGAAGACTCCCAGATTGTAGCTATCGGGAAACACAGACTCCGGCAGGGAATTCCACTCCTTAGCGGTACGCATAATAAAACTATACCCAAAGCGCTTAGTGCGTATAGGTGGGATGTCCACCATGTACCGATGGCGCAACGCCGTACGTCTGGTAGTCCGATGATGAAATGGGCTAGCCGGAATTAGGTCATGCAACTCCATCGCACACTCCCCGAAATGTAACCGGTAAAAAACCGATAGGCTGGCAACTCGGCGACGATGTTCAAGGCTCTGGAGCTTAGATTTGACCAATGCCTCATTGCCAATGAGCCTCTTGGCCCGCTTTTCAACCGACTCAAGTGCATCAAGCTGGTATTTGGCAGATCCGTCCCAGAGATGAGAACAGTACTCCATGCATGAACGAACTTGCGCTTGATACAAGCTGAGCAGCTATTCTGGCGTGAAGTACCTTCTCACCTTTGCAAGGACCCCCAACTTTTTGGCAGCCAGCTGTGCCTTTGACTCAATATATGAGCCAAAATTGAGGGTTGTTGAGGGTTGGAGATATGCTGAAAGCTAGAATTTCAACATTCATACATCTAAACGCATGTACCAACACGAGACAGACTCTCCCACGCGTAATGCTGTCAAAATATCTGAACTATGAATATCAAGACAACTAGTAAACAGCTGTTTAAACGAATAAGAGAACAGAATAAACATTTTCATTGTTTTATGGTAACAAGTTGGCTAGAGGCCAACTAATGGCAAAGAAGCTACTGAATTCTATATCAATTTTCAAATAAAAAAGTCATATCTCAGCAAAAATTTTTGCATAGAGTTAATAAGTAAAGGAGCTCGTGGCTAAGCCGCACGGGTGGATCTTTAAGGTTAAGCCGTGCTTGCCGAGGTTGGTCCGTGGATGGGTGACCATAATTACATACCGAGTTTCCTCCGTGCCTCGGAAATCACCTTAAGCCGTTGGTCCCGGCTGTAATTTGTAGATCTTTGACGTTAAGAGTAGTCAGAAGCCAAAAGTCTGACATCCAGTCTTACCAAGGAGCATTGTATTACCCAGTTACTGGGTTGTGGAGGTCAGATTGGCAGTCGCTCAAAGTAAAATACTGGTATTGAGCTGCATCCGGTTATACTGGACCGACACTAAAGGGGCGGCGCCCCCAACATAGTTGCTAAAAGACTAAGCAGAAGATGATGATTTTTTTTACTGAAAATTCAAATCGCCAGACCCGTTTCGCATGTGTTAACTTGATCACATGCATAGTCCATTGGCTGCAAATGCCAAAGCCGACATTTAAGAGCGTTTACGCCTTACGACATTTCATACAAACTTTCAAGTCGTTATTTTCCGAAATGACTGAACTGATTTTGATGAAACTTCGTACACATAAGCAGGATACACAGATCTAAAAAGTTACTAAAAAATTTTTTCGAAAAATAGTGTTACAGTTAAATTAATAAAAGGCCAAATTTAAATTTTCTATAGAAACAGAAAATTCCAATCATCTCTTGTTTTAAAACACATTTTGAAACTATTTTTTAGTAACTTTTTAGACCTATGTATCCTGCTTATGCGTAAAAAGTTTCATTTAAATCGGTTCAGTCATTTCGGAAAAAAACTACTTGAAAGTTTGTATGAAAAGCGGTAAGGAATAAACGCTCTTAAGGTTATATCGACAATTTACAACAAAACAATGGTCAAGTCTTTAATTAAAATGGACCGCTTATCAGTAAGTATGCCCTTATCAGCAGAGGGTGTCAACAATGCGGCGGATGCAGTCTTCTCTCTGTGCTAACCAAAGACATTTAAATAAACTCAAGGCTTTTACGCATGATGGTTGGCAGAAATTAGAGCTCATGGCCAAATAAAACAGCCGGACAAGTCGATCTTCAAGGTTAAGCCACGCATGCCAAGGTCGGTCTGTGGATGGGTGACCCAATGGTCACTCGGTATGTAATAATTTACATACCGAGTTTCCTCCGTGCCTAGGAAAGCACGTTAAGCCGCTGGTCCCGGCTGTCATTTGTAGATCTTTGACAGTCCTTACAGGTAGTCAGTGGCCCGAAAGTCTGACAACCAGTCTTACCAAGCGGTATCTTATTACCTAGTAAAATATTGATATTCAGCTACATCCGGTAAGACTGGAAGCCGACCCCAATAAAGTTGGAAAAAGGTTACGCAGATGATGAACATGACAACAAAATTATAGAACGAATGCGGAGACTAAAAAGAAAGTCTAACACGATTTGATTTTTAGGGTTCCGCACCCAAAGGGTAAAACGTGACCCTTTTACTGAAACTTCGCTGTCCGCCCATCCGTCCGTCTGTCACCAGGCTGTATCTCATGAACCGTGATAGTTAGCCAGTTGAAATTTCTACAGATTATGTATTTCTGTTGATGATATAACAACAAATACTAAAAACAGAATACACAAATATATAAGGGGGCTCCCATACAAAAAAGTGATTTTTTTGCTCGGTTTTGTAAGTAATGGAACGGAACCCCTAGTGCGCGAGTCCGAATCGCACATGGCCGGTTTTTTTATTTATTTTAATGTCTGACAACAATTGTTGTCACGAATCCTGAGCGTGATAACCATTTTGGCTTGTTTTTTTCAATTAATTTTTATTGCAAAGTCAATTTTACCAAGTGGCTAAACTGGTTTGCGCATTAACAGTTCTCTGATGTTTTTAAGGTCTTACATAATAATATTTCTGTTACTATGGATACTTATACAAGGTGTTGTTTTGCATCCTCGTCAAAATTCAGGATGTTGTCACACAAGACATAAATAATCAATATAAATTACGATACCCGGTGTGAACTGACCCTTAAAAAACACTGCTTTTATTTGTTGTTTAAAATTGTCAGTATTTCTGAATAACCCTCATAACGTGGCTTAGGGAATAAGAAATTATGGAATAACCGTTTGAGATTTTTGTATGTGTGTAAGCGAGATTATAAGGCTAGGATCAGGAGGTCTACTCTCTTTCTCCGAAACGTAACTTCGGCAACAAACGAAAATTAAACGTAGTTACGTTTGTGACCCTACTCTATATAATTTGTTGACGCACACAAGAAGTTCGAATTCACAGACAATTAACGCGAACGAATGTATTGAATGTTATTGTGTGCGTCCGCAAATGATATTGAGTAGGGTCACAAACGTAACTACGTTGAAGTTGCGTTTCGGAGAAAGAGAGTAGACCTCCAGACGGGCCGCGTTTAAGACACGGGCGGTTCACACCTACCCATTTCCGTAAATGAGAAAAACCTACTCATTTTATTATTGATTCGGGACGAGAATCATTAGCATTTTTACCTCCTTGAATTTGACGAGAATGCAAAACAACAGCGTGTATACTCAAGGAATATACAGGGTGTAACGGAAAGGGTATATACATACTTAAGGGTCTGCTACAGACCATCAAACTGAATATGTTTCTCCATCGGACAAACATCGTAAAAGTGAAAAAAATATCACCTGCCCCATACATTTGGGTCGAAGAGGTATTGAAATTTTGTTTATGGCAGCAGATTTCTTTTTCCGTATAACGATGGTATAACGATTCAAAAAACATATTCAGTTTGATGGAACATATTCACTGTGCCCGCGTGGTGGATAACAGCCCACTCCCTCTCATAGAAAGGAGGCCTGTGTCCCAGCAGTGGGAACATTACAATCTGATTAAGCTTTTGCTCCCAAGATAAGTCAACGACCTCTTAAAGATTTAATTTAAAATGTCGTGACCTCTTTTAACTCGACTTCTTATATTAATTTCAATTAAATAATTGAATTAAGATAATAAAATTGTTGTGATGCTGTGTAGCTGGTGCATTGACTTTAGATAACGGAGGACAGAGAGTCTTTCAATATAAGAGTAATAGCTTTGTATTATAAATAAATAGTTTTTAGTCATCAAGACTGGTAGACGACCCCAACATACTTGAAAAAGGCTATTTTTTTCAGCTATGTTGGGGTCGGCTTCCAGTCTAACTGGATGCGGCTGAATACCAGTATTTTACGTGGAGCGACTGCCTATCTGACCTCCACAACCCAGTTATTACTTGGTACGATACTCTTTTGTAAGACTGGCTGTCAGACTGCCATATCTGACATAGCAATCCAGAACTTACTGGAATATGGAGGTCAGATAGGCAGTATATCGTATTATCCATAATATGACACTCCTTGGTAAGACTGGATGTCAGACTTCGGGCCACTGACTACCAGTAACGACTGTCAATCACACTTGTATATTTGTATATACTCGTATTATATTTATTATAGAATATAATCACACTAATATTATGAATGCTAAAGTTTGTGAGTGAGTGTGTGTGTGTGTTTGTATGTTTGTCACTCTTTCACGCCTCAATGACTGAACGGATTTGGATGAACTTTGGCATGTAGATAGCTTATAACCTGGATTAACACATAGGGTTTTTATCCAGGTCTGCGTGGGTAAAACCGCGGAGTGCAGCTAATGATCTATAACTGAGAGCCGGGACCTTACGGTTTATCGTGCTTTCTGAGGCACAGAAGAAACACGGCATGGAATGGCTTACCCAAAAGATGGACCCGAACGGCTGTTATTATTTAGCCACGAGCTTCTCATTAAATAGTTTTAAGTAGGGTAGTATACATTAGTCGGCATTTTCATCTTCTTCTATTCTAACATATCACGGTGTAAATCACCTCATCACGAAGCCGTCAACCAAGCATTCTGTACATGAAACTAAGTAACTTTACGCAAAAAATATTGCTGGGAAACGACGTTTTTTTTGGGGGGTGTAAAATCATGTTTTGTGGCAGAACTCGAATGTAACGCACTCAAAACATTGTGCTGATGGACGGATCGAATAGTACGGGGGCCGTGGAGGTGTTTAAAGTAAAAATCTTACATTAAAAACTTGTATATAAAAACTAAAACTACTAAATACTTGTGAAAAAGTTGGAACTTTGACCCCTAATATCTCCGTAACTAGAAGGTTCCCAGGTATGGTGTAGAACAAAAAAATGATCGCAATGACAGAGAGAACCAGTGCCTTTCGGCTTCGTTAAGAGGTGTTTTACACCCTTTATAATATCTGAAAGGTTGGGCAGAGGTGTATCTAATAGTGCACTTGCATTTATTAGGGGGGAGGCCTATTGCCATCAACCAAACGTGCACATATTCTGACTCCAAGCCGTTGGTCCCGGCTGTCATTTGTAGATCTAACAGTCGTTACAGGTAGTCAGTGGCCCGAAAGTCTGTCAACCAGTCCTACCAGAGGGTATCCTATTACCTAGTAGGTACTAACTGGGTTGTGGAGGTCATATAAGCAGTCGATCCATGCAAAATACTGGCTATTCAGCTGCATCCGGTTAGACTGAAAGCAGATTCCAACATAATTGAGAAAAAGTTAGGCAAACGATTGCCATCTGCGAATGAAACTTTGAGCGTTGACGTAGTGGCGCAAAAGATAACGTCATCTTTCATAATGTATGTTCGCTTGTATGTGCTCTATCATAAACACAAGAAGTTATTAGCTCATAAAGTCGAACGCCAATTTTTGTTCTCCGGTTGGCACAATTAAAAAGTTGAAAAGGTGTATTCCCGTTGTCCCCACTTCCCCATATCCCCACCAATGGGGACAAAGGAAAAATAAAAATAACGGGACGACCGTTGTTGAAAACATTAAGGTAATAATTAAAATGGAAATATAATTTATAATAAAAACACTCACCCATGTATTTAGAGCTTCATAACATGAAGGATCTTCATTGGCGGAATCAGAACGAATCTGAAACAAATAAAAAAGATTTTATAACGATGTCCACGATTTTCGCTAACAACACAATTGACGGTAAGGTTTGCGGCAGTTGACACTAACACAATGCACAAAAATCGGCCAAGTGCGAATCGGAGTCGCGCACGAAGGGTTCCGTACTCTTATACAAGGTGTAAATCACCTCATCACGAAGCCGTCAACCAAGCATTCTGTACATGAAACAAAGTAACTTTACGCAAAAATTATTGCTGGGAAACGACTTTTTCTTGGGGGGTGTAAACTCATGTTTTGTGGTAGAACTAATTGTAACGCACTCAAAACATTGTGCTGATGGACGGACTAAATAGTACGGGGGTCGTGGAGGTGTTTAAAGTAAAAATCTTACATTAAAAACTTGTATTTAAAAAAATACTTGTCAAAAAGTTGGAACTTTGACCCTTAATATTTCCGTAACTAGAAGGTTCCCAGGTATGGTGTAGAACAAAAAAAATATCGCAATGACAAGGAGAACCAGTGCTTTCGGCTTCGTGAAGAGGTGTTTTACACCCTTTATAAAGACGAGCACTTTTTTGTCTGGGAGCCCCCCTTAAATATTTATTTTATTCTGTTTTTTTTTTTGTATTTGTTGTTAATAGCATCAACAGAAACACATAATCTGTAGAAATTTCAACTGGCTAACTATCACGGTTCATGAGATACAGCCTGGTGACAGACGGACAGCGAAGTCCCGTTTGGCCCTTTGTGTAAGAAACCCTAAAAATATAAAAGCTTGTAATATAATTATCGTCCCAAACGGATTTTGGTTTTGGCGGCCTAATCTCAATGACGAATGATTTATTTATATGGAGGATTTATTACAACAGTTCACAAATGTTTGTTGTTAGATACAGTCGTTACAGGTACACTGTGTGTTCCTTTTACCCTCATAATCCCATGGGACGGCAGTCCGACACGACCAGGGCCATCAATGGAACCCATCAACGGAGGAAACTCGGTATTCTATGGCTGGTCACCCATCCACGGGCAAGCGCCTCTTAACCTTGAAGATCGACCCTTGCAGCTATTATTATTTAGCCACAAGCTCCTCCTCAACTTATGCCTCGTGTATAATTACATACCGAGTTTCCTCCGTGCCTCGGAAAACACGTTAAGCCGATGGTCCTCGCTGTCAATTGTAGATCTTTGACAGTAGTTACGAGTAGTCAGAAGCCAAAAGTCTGACATCCAGTCTTACCAAGGGGTATCGTATTACCCAGTTACTGGGTTGTGGAGGTCAGATAGGCAGTCGCTTCATGTAACATACTAGAACTCAGCTGCATCCGGTTAGACTGGCAGCCGACCCCAAGATAGTTTGGGAAAATGCTAGGCAGATGATGACGCAGAAGTTGAGGAGTATCTTTGCTAATTTATAGAAAAAGTTTTTGAGAAACACTGCTACCAACTGATTTTATCTCGAGTTACGTAGTTCGCATATCCGTTATGGCCGTTCTAGGCGGAGTGTTATCAGACCAACGCGGCCCGTTTATCGTCCTTACTGATAAGCTTATCTCACATTACTACGTAATTTTTTAGATAAAACACCGATTTGTCATTTTGAGTAGGTACTGATGAGTATAAAATTAGCTTAGGTAGTAACCAAATCAATAAATAATATGAATTTGTCAGACACAGTACGGTGTATTTTATTTTTCTTGAGCCTGCTGACTGCACACACTGCTCTTGAAGAATCCTTCACAAAATAGACAAGATTAAAACAAACCCTACTACAGGTCATCCGACTGATTACACAAAATTGCTTAGCAACTGAGGGCCATCTTTTTCGGTGGACACTGTGGAGCACACCGTGGAGCTCTGCTCCGCCTGGTCTGAGCACAGCCGTGTCCTCGTAGCGGCGATTGATGGCGGCGACCTCTCGCGTCCGGCCACACAATAACATTCAATAAATTCGGTCACGTTAATTGTCTGTGAATTCGAATTTCTTGTGTGCGTCCGCAAATTATAAAGGGTGTAAAACACCTCTTAACGAAGCCGAAAAGCACTGGTTCTCCCTGTCATTGCGATATTTTTTTTGTTCTACACCATACCTGGGAACCTTCTAGTTACGGAGATATTAGGGGTCAAAGTTCCGACTTTTTGACAAGTATTTCAGCACAATGTTTTGAGTGCGTTACATTGAGTTCTACCACAAATCATGATTTTACACCCCCCCAAAAAAAAGTCGTTTCCCAGCAATATTTTTTGCGTAAAGTTACTTAGTTTCATGTACAGAATGCTTGGTTGACGGCTTCGTGATGAGGTGATTTACACCGTGTATAGAGTAGGGTCACAAACATAACTACGTTTAATTTTCGTTCCTTGCCGAAGTTACGTTTCGGAGAAAGAGAGTAGACCTCCTGGTTCAATCCATAGTCCGAGAGGAAATAAGAAGCCGTCGCCTCCTTCTACGAAGCAGTCATGCTAGCGAAGGAGGAGGCGGAACGTGAGAGGGAGAGAGCCTCCCCCAGCCGCCGCGGGAGACGCCCCGGGCGTCGGGGGCCACCGTTGGTTCGTGTTTGTGGACGGTGAGTAATGGGCTAGCTCACCGTCCGTCCGTCTTATGACGACAGGCCGTGTTGACGGCGAATTCGTGTTCCACGCGCGCCTCGAGGAAATGTCAGCAAATCGGAAGGGCTCCGACAGGGCAGATTCCTGCCAGGGCTGCGGGACTGTTCGAAAGAGATACCGTGACCCTGAAACACAACGGGCTAAGAAGGAACATGGATGGGTTTTAGTCAGTACAAGTCTGACACTCCCTTCGACTCCTTCTAGAGCGGGAGGAGTCATTTATCCCATCCGAAAAAAAAGGGTCATCTTTATCTTTACATAAATGACTGCGACTATAATGTTTATTTTTTCTCCCGGAAGTTTTAGAATTATTCCGCATTACGGAGACTAATATAAAATTCCGGACATAAGTCTAAGGATCGCCACACATAAACGCGTTGTTTCGCAACTACAGCACACCGATTTCGCTACGCATTTTCCAACAACGATAAACGAAACAAAAGACCATAGCAGACATGATATAACCCTTTAGCAATAGTGTTTAACGGCTTATTTGTTTTTCAGAAGCTCGATACCTACAGCAACTCAACTCCGAAGCGACAGGGTGGCCAGCGAATATTAAATTTTCTTTCGTTTTTTTGCAATTTGCCGGTCATCACTTCGAAAAAGAACAATAAAAAAAAACGAAAATTGTTGAGGTATTAATTAACCAGGAACTTAAAATCATTCAAAATCAAATTTATTTATTAATTTTGTGAACATACAAAACTTATGTTGTATAAAAATGTTTGGTCCATCCCACAGATATATAATATCTGTGGTCCATCCTATGTTCCGCCGAAAGTCATTCAAAATAGTGACGTTACAGTGTCGCTAAATTCAATATTATTATCATAAAAGTACAAAATCTCATAAAATACGATACCAGCAAATGAAATTTGTCTTAAATAAAATGAAATAGAACGAAAAAATCGCACAAAAAGAAAATATACAATGTCAGCAATATTACAATTGTCAATTAATTTAAACACAAGTACCTGGGTAAATTTTTAATTAAAACTTAAACTTGACTGCCGAAATGTACCCACATTTCGGCAGTCAAGTACTATTTGGGACACCTCTGCCTAACCCTTCATAACAGGCGTTATATTATGTTAAATACATAAGCAGTTACTCTGGTTATCAGTGCCATGTAACAGAGGACGAGTCTATTGCCATCAATCGGGCACAACAGGGCCGTCTTAAACTAGGCTGGGGCGCTTGGGCACACAAGAATTTGGGGCCCTTTTGGAAAGTAAGAAAAGCGAATTATAGTATTTTTTTTTACTAAATATGACCATTTATAAATACAGTATGATACGGTAATCAAATACAGTATGATATAATATGTCATTAATGATATTAGAATGCTGCTGGTTTTTTTGGTTACGATTACGATAACGGTTTCTTTCGGGATTTCTGATGAGCAAGATGCGTTCGGAAATATTATTAATTAATACAGTAGGAATAGGCGCAGTCATCGATATAATGGCGTAGTATATGCCTTGTAAATACCTTCTGATAAGATTACTGATCTGTGAAAAAGGTGTAAAGTGCCCGACAAAAATGTTTTGAGAATAAATGTGTGAGAGGAATTGTCGGTCCTTCGGGGCCCCCTGAGAATGGGGGCCCTGGGCACGGGCCCCGTGTGCCCTTATGGTAAAGACGGTATTGGGGCACAAATTCAGATTCCATGGCTGCTCCTGAGAAAATCCTCAAGCTAAAGAGAAGAACCTATTTACCATTTACGTAAGTCAATAACAAGAAATAAATCTGAGTAGGATTAGTTTTAAACTCGAAATTGACAGAAGTAAGGAGAACAGCTGATTTTTGTTTATTATTTATCAACAAATTAAGTATATTTTGTTGCTATATAACAAACAAATATCAGCTGTTCGAGTTTTCAGGTAACTACCAATGAGTAAATTAAAACTCCTAATCTTATACTTACAAGAGAAAGTCGGGTCGCAATGCTAATTAATAACAAACATAATTACGTAGCTACTTACTCTGTTCACCCCTCCGCAGACAATAGGCGTGATTATTATGAGCTGACATAAATGGTTTATTTTTAATGTAGCCAGTATCCAATCAATTTTAAAAAGACTGATTATTCAAATGATAACAGTGCATTCAAATAAAGAACGCGTCAACTACCTTCATTTATGCTAAAAAAAAAACATTTATTTACACTAATCTACTAAAGATAGTTTACATAGATGAGTTAAAATAGGGAACATGCATACCTTAAATTCCTTGGGCAGGTCGTTTTTTTTTCTTACAAAAACCGGTTCTTATCTCTAGAAAGGTTTATCGTTTTCACTTTTTTATTTACTCTGTCAGGTAACTAGCTTTTATTGTGTTTATTTCGATAAAACTAATATTAACCGAGTTATACGAACTTATACGACTATTTTTATGTTAAAGAACTGTGAACATGAATATTATTGTATAATTTTAATGTTCTAAAGCTAACGATACAATACAAAACTAAAAATTAAAGTGCAAAGTAACACATCCCTCCCCGATGGACGTTGTTACTGCACTATTTTTTTAGTAGAAACTGGAATGCATCGGTGTTGCTAAGTGGGACGTTTACGTTGTTCATGAAACGAGAAAGCTGATCTATTCCTATAGGATTGTATCTTGTACAGATGTGTGGATGATTCAGTACATTTTTAAACGATATTTTATTTGCAATACAAATCCTGAATAATTTTAACGCTCTTACATAATTTTCAAAATAAATACAAACAACTAAAACTTACGTAAAACTACCAAACGGTAGAAAATAATTGTACTGGTAACCTTAAGTCTGCGTTTTGTTATTGCTGTTACTTACAATTTAGTTGTTGGTTTATTTCTAGATTTTATTTTATTTAACATGTTTTTTTATTTGTGACTTAATTAATTAACGATTTAATGACACTAGAAGAAACTAAAATCATTTCGGTTTAGAAGTATTCATTTTTCGATGCAGCAATATTGCCATCCTTTCACTTCATCGCAAGATGAAACGCAAAAAATCGAAGAGAAAGAGAAAGGTCAATGAATTGCTAAACAAAATGGCCGCTGAGCGTAGAAAGGCGTGTCGCGGATACTTCTAGCGAATTTCGCCTTCTCGGATACCATTGAACTTCAGTGAAAAGTTTTCGTGTTTTATACTGGTTCGTAACTTTGTTTTGTGATAATTATAAGGTGAATATAGTATTTGATGTTGGATGTTCAGCCTGTCTTCGAGGAGCGTCGCACCATCGCCTGCATTATGGAGGATGTTTTGTTGTCGCGTACGGCCTGTACCGTGAGGCCTCGCCGCGTGTGTCCGGAGGCTGCATGCTCGCCTCGCGTGGGCCTGTGTCGATCGCGGTCGCTTCGCCCCTCGCGCAGCTCTCGTTCGCCCGCGCGCCGCTTGCGTATTCTAAGTATGTCGGTTTTTACAGCGGCGCTGCCGGGCTTCGCGTCTGCCCGCCGCCAGGCATCGGGGCTTCGCCCCCCGCGTCCCGCCGCGCGCGTTCGGAGCCCTTGCTCCATCCGATCATTGAACGGAGTGGCTCAGGTAAGTTTTTCATGGTTTTAAATGCAGGTGAAGAAAATCAGGCAGCCATTTTGTCAAGAATATAAATAGAATAAGGCCGAACAGTAAATAGCGGTCAATAAAACGGTTCTTCGTTCGTACATCAAGTATGCAATGGGATAAATAATTATTAATAACGAATGTACGCGTAAAAACACATAAACATGATTTCGGGATACATTTTCAGTGAGAAAAAGGCAAGAAAAACGCTTCAAAAATCAATACGTTCTTCGACATATCAAAACGGATGACTGCCTGAAAATGTGAAAGTCTAACTTGTTAGAGCAGGAATGCGTGGTGAAAACCTCATATGCTTGTAGTAGCCTTAGGTTAGGAGAACTCTCAACTGTAAAAATATGTCTACTAACAAAATTACGAATCATAACAATGAAATTATTCAGTCGGATTTCCATGCATATTTTAATGCCATAAAATTATTGCTGTTGGCATATCTAACTACATATCTATTTTTATCCTATTAGCAATTATTATCATTGTTATTAAAATGGGGTCAAATCCATAACAAAGAAAATGCATCCTCTGAGATGTCATTGCTACTCAAAGTATCATTCATCCTTAATTATGTTCTTACTAGCTTAGTGGCATATTATGAAGTTTCATTCCTTTTTCACATTTTAAGGGGATAGAAAAAAAATTAGACATGCTGCTCCAACCCTAAATGAATTGGAATAAGGGCAAGAGAATGATGATAAGATTTATAAAATAACTAGCTTATGCCCGCGGCGTCGCCCGCATGGAGTTCGATAATTGTCCCACGGGAACATACTATCGGGATAATAAATATAATAAACTACCCGTGTGCCAAATTTCATCCGAATCCATTCAGTAGTTTTGGCGTGAAAGAGTAACAAACATCCATCCATCCTCACAAACTTTCGCATTCGTAATATTAGTACCTTCAACGGAAATCTTTTGCAAAATTCATACTTCTGTTAGTATATTAACGGTATAGTATATTTTTTTTTGCCAACAAAAGAAAGACGGAAAAAAAAAATTGTCGCAGGGACATGACTTGCATACAAATTGACAAAAATAAAACAATGAACATAGATAAACACAAGCAAAAAAAAAAAAAACTGCTTGCACATCGTGACTGCGACAAGCAGGTTCTCACTCAGCATGATGCAGTGCAATATCAACTATGAAAAAAAGTAAATTAGATTGATTTCAATCAATCTCCTGAACTTATCCTAATTAATTTGCGGTGTACCATGTTTTCTTCTATATATTACTAGCTAGTGCCCGCGGCATCACCCGCATGTAGTTTGATAATTGTCCCATGGGATCATACTACCGGGATTAAAAGTATCCTATGTGTTAATTCAGGTTATAACCTACCTGTGTGCCAAATTTCATCCAAATCGGTTCAGTAGTTTTTGCGAGAAAGAGTGACAAACATCCATCCGTCCTCACAAACTTTCGCTTTTTTTTTTTTTAAGTCACTCTGTTTGTTTGTTTGTTACCTTTTCACGACAAAACGGCTGATCTTAATGAAATTTGGCAAAAAGATAGATTTCAACTTGGGGAAGGACATAGGCTATATATCATCACGCTACGGCCAATAGGAGCGGAGCAGCAATGGAAAATGTTGCGAAAATGAGGAAAATGTGACGCAGACGAAGTTGCGCGTGACAGCTAGTATTTATATATATATATTTAAGTACTCATCATCTCAGCAGCTCCCCCCTTTTCTAACCATATCATCCTTTGCACAGTCCATTCATTGTTTCTTTAGTCTTCCTCTAATCTTATAGCTATCCACATTTATTATCAAAACATTTAGAATTATCTTGCACTTTAACAAACTCATTTTTAATCAATCATGCAAATACATTTAACAAATCTGAAAAAAATAAAAACAAATTAAATATTTTGTAATATTTTATAAAAACATGCCTTAATCTACAGGCACTTTAATAATACTAGCTACCAAATTCTTTAATTAAATATTATTTTTACTTAATACAAGAAAATAAAATAGGCAATCATTCCGGGTTTAGCAAATTTATTCAAGACTTCCCAAACAATCAAACGGTTTTAGATATCTTTTACACACTTCACTTCATGGAGCAGCTTCTACTACTGCTCCACTGCAATCCAGATCCTTGTCTTCTTGGATGAAACCTACATTATGCTGTTAAACTCGTTATTCAACTTGAGGCCTGTCTCCAAAGGCATGGGATATGTAAAGAAAGATCGTGTCATAATCCTGAATGGAAACAGCAAGTGCAGTTCAAATCTCCAATCGATTGAATCGCTCTGTAGTTCTTCGGTATATACGAAGGTTTTCATAGAGAGTGGGCAATTTCTACGCGAAATCGGTTTAAGGGGAAAGCGCCAGGGTATCACGCAAAATTCTTCTTTTTTTTTTTTTTGTAATTTGCCATTCAATGTCAAAATCAAATGTCATTCATTCTCCTTAGGCTGATAATCAGCACTTTTTAAACGTCAAAATTACAAGACACAGCCACAAAATGCCCGCCTGTGCTTTAGCTGGCAAGAAGAAGTGGCGGAACAAACTCCCCAGCAACAGTCAGGTTGTATATTGATAAAAATTTTGCTTTGCTATCGTAATAAATATGGCTTTACAGAGTTATAATAATCATTCAAATCATCAATACACACCTTCTTACTTCATTTATTACAATTGAATGAATTTTTCATGAACATTCATACAAAATCAAAATCATTTATTTCAAGTAGGCCAGTTACAGGCACTTTTAAATAGTCGATAAACAATAAAAATGAAGCTATAGTCCCAGTCACAAGACATAATAACTGTGAAAGTACTGTAGTTGCCCATTCCAAAGCGTAGATCTCTATGGAGAAGAATGGGCAAGAAACTCCATGGACACTCAATCAGAATCTTGTTACAAAACCTTGGTTATATTATTCATTTAGAGATGGTACATTATGTGAGAACGATGTAGAAAGACGTGCACGTTAAAAAAGTGTCCATAGTAAAAACGAAAAGAACAATTAAAAGATGAAATAAATCGTTCGAAATGAGCCGTGGCAGCTAAGAGACGACCAGGCACAACTGACAGCGCCCGTTCACGAACATGACGCATGGATCAGCCATCATTCAACTCAACCAATGGCATTCAATGAACTTACGAGGGGTTGTATTAATGAATAACTATAAGGCAAATTTTTTTGTAGGATCGCGAATCATATTTTATTCAACATAAAACTGACACTGACCGGCAAATTGCAAAAATCTAAGAAAATTTGAACTTCGCGGGCCACCCTGTCGGTTTCACCTTGATAGTCAGCAATCGGTCTCCGGAATCTCGCAGGACGTTTCTCTATTTCACAGCAGACCACGATAACCAATCGCATAGTCAGAACGAAAGTGACCGAACTCAAAATTACGGCGAATTGCGTGATATTCCTGAAACTACTGCTAGTAACATGGGCTATCGTCTAGTAAATCAAAAACTGACGATGTCGTTCTTGAAAAAGATAATTAAAAACATTTCGTCATAAATTTTATTGGAAACTCGTTACAACACGAAACACAATTTTGCTATTTCTCACAAAATGTAAAGGAGAATGGGCGTCTTTGTATAAGCTCCGTCCCCAGAGCTGTATCTTTCGTGTTAGGTCACTTTTGTTCACAGAGTGCGCTATGTTATAAGCAGGTATCTCATTGGTGTGCCCCAATTTTACAGGATGTCGTCCCGTCGCAACGGGTCGGTGTCCCGCGCTGCGGAGGCGGCGTCCAAGAACCGTCTCCATATGGATAGGAATCCACAACATTCACGGATCACCGGTTAGTAGAAATTCAGCTTTTTCTTTTTCTAACCTTTGCTGGCCACTAAGATTGTTATTGACCAATAGGGATGGTGACTCATTTTTTTTCTTTGTCTATCGGGTAGATTATTAAAAAGTATTTGACACGTATTTTTTCTTTTTCCACGTAATCGTAAAATTACGGAGATATTTTGAGTTGAAATGGCGCATGACGTCACGGCTCAGTACATTTTATACCTAGTTGTGACGTATTGAGCCCCCACTCTCCAATTTTAATGCGTTCTAACTAAGTAGATTTTTGTTAACTTGATGAAACAAAAAATACGTATCTAACTATTACCTGATTGACGGACAAAATAGAATTTCGTTTTCTTTACTCAGTCATCATCCCTATTGATCGATGCCACTGATGTCGTCGTCGATCGATAGTTCCTACTAGGTAAGCCTATCGATCGATTGTCAACTAATCCTTTCTACCATCGATCGATGCCGTCGATCGACGATCGATCGATTGGTGCGGTAACACGCTAAGCAAGCAGTTTTATTTAATGACTTTTTTCATGAAATAGATAGAATATTATCGTAGTTTTTGCTCTTTATCTGAGCGATAACGGCTGTTAAGGATAACCCCGAAGGGTATAGGTGGGTGGGTTGGTTTTGTGTTGAGGTAGGGATAAAGATAGGTTAGCAGCAGCTGCTGAAGTCTACTGGAATCTGCAGTAATAGCTAAGGGGGTTGACCGTCGCGTCGGACTGCTAACATAGGTCTCGAGAAGTCGGACGGCGCGCACCTCTGATATTTCGGATTTATGTGGATACTAGCTGCTGCCCGCGACTTCGTGCGCATGAAAATTTTGATGGGTTTTAGGGTTCAGAAAAATAGATGCTGGCCGATTCTCAGACCTAACCGATATGCACGCAAAATTTAATACAAATCTGATCAGCCGTTTCGGAGGAGTTTGGTAACAAACACTGCGAAACGATATAATTTTTAATCCCCGACCAAAATAGAGGGGTGTTATAAGTTTGACGTGTGTATCTCTGTGTCTGTCTGTGGCATCGTAGCTCCTAAACGGATGTACCGATTATGATAAAATTGGTTTTATATACAGGAAGAATTTTTAGTCACCGTCCAAATTTTTTCTAGCCATTATGTATCATACACTAACTCCATTTTTGAAAAAAAAAACGTTACCTAAAATTTTCATATTAAAGCATTTTCTCGAAATAATTATCCGCTCACTAAGTTAAACGTTAAAATACTACACTTGCCGCGCAAACATTCAATGAAAAATGCAGCGCGCACCCCGCTTGCCCCCCGCCCCGCTACACCTGCGCGACACATAATTATCTATCGTCATCCCAAGTCGGCATCAACTTTTTATAGATAACTTTGTGATGTGATATCTCAATATTTTTGTATTGAGTGATACTAAAAGAAAAAACACGTATTCAATGGTTTTCGCCAAAGATTAATATAACAAAATTTGGATGGTGACTAAAAATTCTTCCGGTATTAGAAGATGTACCCCACACAAATTCCAATTTTATTTAAGAAAATTATTGACCTATTTTGTCCCACTGCAGCTAGGCATTGGCCTCCCCCAAATTTTAATTTTCTTTAAAGGAAAACATTTCGCATAGGGTGACACAACGGTGTTATCGCTAAAAGCAATCTTTTCAAGACAACATTTGAATGGATGAGGGCTAGAGGGAAAAACAATACTGCAGGCAGTAGTGTACTATTTACATAATAATATGCAAATATAAAGCATGAATGAATAAATAAAAAGAAAAATTGTGCGTGGAGTTCCTCCGCGCGGAAGAAGTGAAACTTCGTTATACTACACGCATGCGTTCGAGTGTCACGCATTCACTCTCGTTATTTTGAGTTTCTAAATAATATTTTGTTGTTTTCTTGTTGTATTATTTTTATTACATAAGTTTATCGAGGTTATTCTACTCATGGAAATTGAGCGAAGGCTGGTCACACCGAAGAGTCGAATGCATGACTGTTTGCACGCCATCTTGCGTACCTAGTAGAACTACGTAGTCACAAATCTTGTAATATACTGCCATCTCTTAGTGGGTAATAGAAAATATTCCCCCTCCATTAGAACGTTAAACTTGTTGGAAGTCGCATAAGAAGTTTCACTTCAAAAAGATAATAGAAATAGTCATTCAATGAGACTAAGGAAAAGGGTCCTTTCACACAGACCAGCTCGGAGAGCATAGGCTGGCTCTCTTCTTTTCACACAGACCGGCGCGAGTTAAGGTGGATACAGACTTTGCGAGGCATGCGCCACGAACGGCGCACAACGAATGCCGCGGCCATACGTTGGCTCGCCCTCGCACGTGCGTAGCACATGCCTCGCAATTTCTGTATACGGCTTTATACGCTTGGAACTGGCCCGAGCTTTCACATAGACCGGCTGGAAGAGCACTATTTTTGAGCGGATGCACTCGGAGCTGGACGGATGCGCTCGGAGCCGAGCGCGTGCTCTACAAGGGCGGCATAACTCCAGATTCGCGCAGTCCAAATTTTGATTTCGATGTGTTATAACGTGTGCTTTTAAATTGAGTCATGGATTTTGATAGCTCCGATGAAGAAATATATTTGTTAGCAAGATTATTTGAAGCAGAACAAAAGAAACGAAAACGCAAGCGGAGAAAAATATGGGTTAAAATATTTGGCAAAATCGGGTTGCGCAGCGAGAGAAGACGCAATCGGAGACCGCGCGAGGAGCATGCATCGGAGCATTCGGGTGTGCGAGCGCGGAAGAGTACGTCATCAGAGGCAGCCGGTCGGCTGTTGGTCAGCTAAAACCTCTTCTACCGTCTTTCGGTAACCATGAAGTGAGGGTTCTACTCCACCTGCCATCACCACTTCTTCCCAATTACCCTGGCCACCTCTTTGACCCTTTTACATGGGACTTAAGATAACCGCGAAATGTGACTCGACTATTGAGTACCATTTCTGCCTAAGCCTTCAGGATTACATAATATGTGATGTTAGGTTTTCAAAGTTGCAATCTTTTTTTCAAGATTTTGTTGTTTGCATTCAAATGCAAATGAAAAATGAACATGCAAATGCAAACATTACTGCTGGTATGAAAGAAAAACTGGTCAAGTGCGAGTCCGACTCGCGCACGAAGGCTTCCGTAGCATTATTTTTAAAAACGAGCAAAAAAATCACTTTTTTGTATGGGAGCCTCCTTCAATATTTATTTTATTCTGTTTTTAGTATTTGTTGTTATAGCAGCAACAGAAATACATAATCTGTAGAAATTTCAACTGGCTAACTATCACGGTTCATGAGATACAGCCTGGTGACAGACGGACAGCGAAGTCTCAGTAATAGGGTCCCGTTTGACCCTTTGGGTACGGAACCCCAAAAAGGAGTTAATGATAGCGTGACAGTTGACAGAGGAGAATGCAAGAAAAATACTTGTTGCACCGACCTGATGTAACATAGGACTTACTTGACTTTAATATAAATAATATGTAGTTACACCTCTGCTTGCTATAATATTATGTAGTTCCACCTCTGCCTAACCCAGGGGATAGCAACCGTGATGTTAACTACGCATTTTAAACGAGATACAAATCAATAACTAATTATGCAACGCGAGCAACCCCATCCCACTGACCGGCGCGCGCAGTTTCGCGTCAGAGCGCAATCTGCATTGCGGCATCGGAACGGCGCTATTACGGCGTCCGCATTCGTAAAATATGGCCGTCTCTTGGAAATTACGTATGTTTTATGTTAAAATACCATCTGCAGATCCATCGAATCCGGCTGGACGGAGGAAGGAGATTGATAATGTGATGAAGAGAGCTCGGCAAGCTTCACCGGGGAGTTGGGACCGCAAACTTCTGGAGGTCGAGGAAAAAGACCCTAATCGGTGAGTAGGACCATTGTGAATATTTCTTAGTTTTGTGCCCTGATTTTAAGGACTAATTTCGCGTGTAGATCATGCACTTTTTTGGTGAGAAAAGATATAAAATCTCTGAAGTTTTAGTGTCCTGTCTATTAAGTCTAATTTCGATTGGTCATGCCATTTTTGTGAAAAATATATGAGATTTTGCATCGTTCCATTCACTGTTGCACTTTTGTCAAATTACAATTATGAAAGATGAGTCTTGTCAAAGTCCTCAGTTGCGTTTATGATTAAATCTCAGTCTGGAGAGGGTTTGCAGTTGGCTATAGAAACTGCACTTGAGCGGCACAGAACGGATTTTTCCACTTTGCCCAAACAAGTTGTCTCTGCAGTGGGACAACTTTAAATGAAGAAAATTTTTATGTCCGCTTTCCCCCCACTATTCGATTTCTCAAGCCCCTTGTCCACACGTTTTTTGTCGTGAAAATTTGCGCGGTTTATACGCCAGGGCGTGGCACGGAGGCACCATGGCGCAGCGGCCACCGCGCCGGCGCCGTACCGAAGCGCCGTCGCCGTGTCCGAATACTTAAAGCTTGCATAGTTATCCACATATATTCACACAACTGACGACGCAATTGCCGATTTTCATGGGATAAAACATGTGAGGACAAGAGACTTTACTCTGGTGATAATGCACGGTATATTATTTAACTGCATAATTAAAAAAAAAATAAGTTTCTGGTTAGAACTGAATGTTTTTCCTAATTGATTAAATTCTTTTCAATTAATAGTAACTTTTTCTTTTTAAAATCGATTAAATTACTGGCACTACAGTGGACACATTGCGCATTGAAGTTGGTATTTTTGTTAGAAAATCGCCAGCGTAGAATATAAATTATCTACAATGACCAAGGACACTACGGCTTTCACTGGCTCTGTTTAGCGCTGACCTGACGATGGTCTGGCCGTGCCCTAGGTTGCCATGTTGTTTTTTTAATCCATTAATTGCAAATTGTTGCGATGAAACATATAATTGCACTTCATTGATTCCAATATGCGGTACAAAAACTTTGCATCGCGGCATCTTGTTCATCACTTGCTAACATAACACAGCACCGCATATGCTCACACTCATTTTTTATCGCGATTGACAGCGTTTAAAATCTATCGCGCGGTACGAAACTCCGCATTTATTCTCACGTGCAAACACTAGCATGGAAACGAGCGTAGACGCATGTGAACTTCACTACCAGTACCAGTGGCGTAGCTATTACATGTTTTAGCCAGCCCGATTCGCCACTGCACAACCGGGTGGCAAAATATACTTCCGATTATGCCGTCTGTCCTGTGCCGAGTTATGCCGATTGAGGCAGACCTGTGGGGTTACCATAATGTGTTAAAGCATTATTCTTTTAATGTCATTCCAGTGTGGGAAAGAGACAGACCTATCAAAATCAAAATATTTTTATTTGTTGAACATAGGTAAACCAAAAGATACAGATGTCATTATTAATCGAATGAACGCTATGTCTTGCCATGAACGGCATACAAATATTCTCTAATTAATAACTAAAAATAATAAAAACCTATACAGGATGTCTAACGCCATCTCTTTTCCTCACTGAACAACATTAAAATAATACTGCTTTAAGACGTCACGGTAGGCCACCTGAAATCGTGTGCCACGTCCATCTTTTTTCGCCGACTCATGTCGGCAATTGCGGAGGCATTTATGTCGGCCCATGTCAGAGCCATCAGCGCAACAGCAACGGGTGTGAGCATGCGCGACGGGCGTTTGAAGTTGGCACTCCATTTTCTCATTTTCCTGTGTCATCTATTTGTTAGTCTTCGCTTTTTACGACCCTATATTAAGGTGGCCTGTTGTGTTCGATGATGTGAACATAGTAGATAAGGTCGTTGACTACTTTTTTCTGATATATTTTGAATACACTATATTATTCTGTTTTGTTTTGGAAAAAAAAGAAGTTTATTGTGTGTTGTTATTTTCCTGCGAATTTTTTTCGATCACACATTCAACATCTGCACTTTCTTTTATTTTAATTGTTTGTTTGTACTATTGCCGATTTTGTATTTTATGGGCATTAATAGCAACGTGCTGAATTCGGTTAGACTGGAAGCCGCCACCAACATAGTTGAGACAAGGCTAGGCAGATGATGATGATTATTGAAGGCGATTTGTAAATAATAAATATGAGCCTTGTCAAGAGAACTTTGTTTTATATTTTCTTATTATTTTGTGTAAAAAAAGGCGTATTTAAAGGGTATTTAAAAATCACTGACTCATGTGGGATCTGCTATTCAATGGTCTGACAAATGCCACGACTCATTGGCATTTTTCTTGTGAAGGTGAGGTGCAAGTCCGACTTGTGTCCGTTGATTTTTAATAACTTACAATAAAAAAAGTAGTCAATAACCCTATAAGTGTCTTTTCATACTTTTCAACATGGAATTGGTTTTAAAACATTATGCACGGGGGTCGAATCGACATTGTTTGTCGTCATTTTACCCTAGTGACTGCTATAAATACGTCATCATTTAAGATCGATTTCAACGGTCACCGAAAGCGATCAGCCGATCACCATCTAAAACGCTTTCAAGAGTTGTCAGGGGGCCATTCAAGTATTACGAAAGAACCTTAAAAAAAGCAAAGCCCCCTCGGCTTTGCTTATTTTTGATGGGATTTGTTTCGGGGGGGAGTCGGGTGGTTAATAGGGGATAATCAATTTTTTTTTTTCTTTGTCCGTCGGGTAGTTTATTGAAAAGTATTGGACACGTATTTTTTCTTTTTTCACGTGGTCATAAAATTACGGAGATATATTGAGTTGAAATGGCGCATGACGTCACATGTAGGTAAGTTTTATACCTACTTGTGACATAGTAAGCCCCCACTCTCCAACTTTAATGAGTTTTAACTAAGTAATTTTTTGATATTTTGATAAAACAAAAAATACGTGTCTAATATTTTTGTATTACCTGTCTGACGGACAAAATAGAATTTCGTTTTCTTTACCCAGTCCGCACCCCTATTACGTCAGCAATATTGATTTAATTGTTTTTTCTGCATTTAGTAGATTCTAATTTTATAAATATGGCAACCCTGCTTGTCTATGCTCGGGAGCGAAAAGCATGCAGAGATAAAGTCATGCCAATTAAAGAAACCTGAACAGACTTACAAAATTAAACCGATGTTTTTGTAATCATATGCGGAAGTGGGCGGTTATAAGAGCTTTGCTTGTTGAACAGGGGCGCGTTAAAATATAAATAAAAACTGTTTATGTAATACTTGAATGGCCTCTCAGTGTCTATCATTGTTCTTACAGCTCTTGAGCGTGGTTTAGATTCCCTGATCGCGATCTGTTTCATTTGTGAAATTCGCTCTAACACTCTTTGGGTGCGTTTCCATCAGAGATGAGCCATTAGCAGTATGCACATCAATAGTGGAAACGCAGCCTTACTGCGTGGACAAAAAGACGTTTCTCCCTAAGCCGATTCCGTGTTGTTAACTATGGAGGGATCCTACCTAAAATGTATCACACCGTTTGAACAGATGGCGTCACACTGGGTACAAACAGCTGTATCTTGACGGGTCGCGCTCGCCATCGCCGCGCCGTTCCAGGTCCCCAGCTGTTAGGCGGTCCAGGTGATGACTTGATTAATTTATCAGCGGTCTAGGGGCTTCAGATTGCTAAGAATGGGTGGCAGTTACAGAGTAAGTGGCCACTGCGTTCTATTTGGGGCCCTAAGACGTGTTACTGCTGCGAAAATTCTTATTTATTTAACAATTTATGTACACACTATATACAGAAAAAAAAGAAAGGAAAAGAAAATAGTTACAAAGATAATGCTTATTGAAGTGAAACTTCTTATGCGACTTCAAATATTCCCCCTCCATTAGAACGTTAAACTTGTTGTTTAACGTTCTAATGGAGGGGGAATATTTTCTATTAAGTACCCACTAAGAGATGGCGCTATTACAAGATTTGTGACTACGTAGTTCTACTAGGTACGCAAGATGGCGTGCAAACTGTCATGCATTCGACTCTTCGGTGTGACCAGCCTTCGCTCAATATCCATGAGTAGAATAACCTCGATAAAATTATGTAATAAAAAGTGTACAACAATAAAATATTATTTAGAAGCTCAATAAAAATAACGAGAGTGAATGCGTGACACTCGAACGCATGCGTGTAGTATTACGAAGTTTCACTTCTTCCGCGCGGAGGGACTCCACGCACACAATTTTTTTTTTTTTCTAAAGAAATCTCTTCCAGCATACCTGCGAAAGGAGATAATAAAAAGGAGATGTAGACAAAGTGTGTAAAAGAAGAAGAGAAAATGGAATACATAAAACATAAAGCAAATAACTATTTCAAATATAAGAACATACTGACTTACTATTACTTATTCTTGTGGCAGGTGCCCTAAAATAATTACAGTAGGTGCGCAAAATACAAGGTGTTGTTTTGCATCCTCGTCAAATTCAAGGAGGTAACTGTGCTAATCATTCTCGTCCCAAATCAATAATAAAATGGGTAGGTTTTTTTTTTTTTTCTTATTTACGAAAATCGTTCCAATCCAATCAACCAGCCGTGTTTCAAACGCGGCCTGTCTGATCCTCGCCCTAAAACCGCGCTTTCATACATACAGACAATCTCAAACGTTTATTCGACAATTTCTTATTCCCTAAACAACGTTAGGGGGTTATTCTGAATTACTGTACAAACTTAAACAACCAAAAAAATCAGCGTTCCTTAATAATTAACTAGGTACCTTAATTTGAATTCATTATTTAAGTATGTCTTTTGTGACATCCTCTTGAATTTTGTCGAGGATGCAAAACAACATTTTGTATAATATAGATAATTTTCAGCCGTTTATATTCAGCTTCCGGGATTTGATACTTTTGTATGCTATTACTACAATAACTATTTGGAAATTATGAGTTTTGAAGATTCAAAAGATTAAATCAATAATTCAAAAATAAAGTGATTAAATAAACCGTGGCAGCTAAGAGATGACCAGTCACGACTGACAGCGCCTGTTCACGAACATAACGCATGTATCAGCCATCATTCAACTCAACCCTATTGAAGGGAACTAAATAACCCGACACATCCGCCACCATCAGCGTGACATTTAAGTGAGCATGACATTCACTCAACCACCATGGTAAATTTGCGTCAATGAAAAATGTTGGTACTCAGTAAATAGTGACTTTACAGTACATAGTACTCACACATGTGCTATCATCAGCCTATAATGTTCTCACTGCTTGGACACAGGCCTCCTCTCTATGAGAGGGAGTGGGATGTAATCCACCACGCGGGTCCAGTGCGGGTTGGTGGATGTCACATGTCTTCGAATTTTTAGTTCTAGGACATGCCGGTTTCCTCACGATGTTTCCTTCACCGTTTTTGAGGGCAGCGGTGATGAAATAAATTACACAAAGTAATGCGCCTGCCTGGGTTCGAACCCACGGCTTACTGTTCGTAAGTCGGGGCTGCCACCACTGGGCCACCGCTGCTCTCTTAATTACTTACATGTGCTATGCAATAAGATAATAAGATATCTAAGAGATTGAATCTATGCAATGCAAAGATATTTTTACAATCTTCTGTAGATCCGCATAAACTGGATTTCTTGGTCCTCGAGTGTACAGTCAACAAATTTGAATCATGACCCACTTTGTCGATAAATCGTTTGAAACCGTCAAAACAACAAAGATTTCCCTCCTTTACAGTGCATGCCGCACTTAGGTCGTTTTAAATATTAAGCAAGCTATGTCAATACGGGTCGGACATCTATGCAATTTTAACCTTTGTCATCACTGCAATAGAATATATTTTAGATAAAAAAAAAAATTAAATTCATTAATAATCATATTTAAATCCAAACTTTGAAATAAACTATAACTCAGAACAAATGTATTTTTTTTCAAACCCATGTTCCGAACTCTTTCGTATACAAGGTGTTGTTTTGCATCCTCGTCAAATTCAAGGAGGTAACTATGCTAATGATTCTCGTTCCGAATCAATAATAAAATGGGTAGGTAATTTATTTGTTTTTTCTTTTTTACGGAAATCGATAAGTGTGAACCACCCTTGTTTTAAACGCGGCCCGTCTGATATATAATCTCGCTTACACACATACAAATTATCTCAAACGTTTATTCGATAATTTCTTAGTCCCTAAACCACGTTAAGGGGGTTATTCTGAAATACTGACAAACTTATACAACCAAAAAATCAACGTTTATTATTAATTAAATAGGTACCGTAATTTTAATTGATTATTTACGTCTTTCATGACCACCTCCTGAAATTTGACGAGGTTGCAAAACAACACCTTGTATAAATTTACATAGATTCAAAAAGTTGTCGTTGGTCCTCGAGTGTACCTTAAAGTCAGTCTTTTTCCTCATATTTTTAGTAAGTTCCACTTCATCTTAAGGCTTATAATCGAAAACCACCTTTTTGCTAAACTGTTCCAAAAACGGGTGAAGACACTGACTTTTGTAATACAAGTCACACTTAGCAGAGGACTTTCAAATGGATATTTATACAAGAAAGAGGGGACACCAATGTGAAAATCGTTACCGAGCACCACATAGAAATTTTTCATCGGAAATAAAAAAAATAAACATCAGCTGTATACATTTTTGTTATACCTTTATTATTTCTAAGATTTATATTGTATTAATTGTGCCGATTCTAATTTTTGAATAAATATATTATTATTATATTATTTTTACCGTGTAGGTATTGCAGTTTTGTGGGAAACTGCAGTTTTTTTTTTTAAATAACTGTTCTAAAATTCTATGTGGGGAGGGTCCGCAAAAATAGTTTTGCATACCTAATAATATAATGGAATAATTTCCATGTGGGGGCAGAATGATGCACTGAGTAGTGATAACCGTTTACCACCTTTTTTTTCCTTTTTAAGGATGGGAAATCATCAAATGACTTCTCCCGCTCTGAGCGGAGCGGGAAGGAGTGTCAGACTTGACTGACTAAAACCCATCCATGTTTCTTCTTAGCCCTTTGTCTTCCAGGGCCACGGTATCTCTTTTGAACAACCCGCAGCCCAGCCGTTTTCCACCTTAATTAACCTTTTTCTTTATGCCAATAAAAGTAGTTTTTTTTTTTAACTTATCCTGGTATTCTCTCTAGGACTCCGCTTCCGGCTCGTCGTTCCCGGTCTCCAGTGGTGCGCAGATCCCGGTCTCCGATAGGGCGCCGCTCGCCGCGCAAGTCGCGCTCGCGCTCCGCCCGCCGGAGTCCCCGGCGAAGCCCTAGGAGGAGCCCTGTTGCCAGGTATGTTATGTTATTTTGCAATTGGCTTTGGTCATATGAAAGTTCATAGTGTCACTAACGGGATATCTTCCGTGATTTATAATTATTATGAGCTCCCGATATGTCCGTTAATGGGGGTTGCAATAGCGTCGAAATATTAGGAGCTCACAATAATCTACAAGGTGTTGTTTTGCATCCTCGTCAAATTCAAGGAGGTAACTATGCTAATGATTCTCGTCCCGAATCAATAATAAAATTAGTAGGTAATTTTTATTATTTTTCGTTTTTGCGGAAATCGGTAAGATCAAATAAATTATGAGCCCTCAATATCCCTCAATGGACGAAACCTTAAAAGGGTCGCCCAATTCAAATACATGGGACACTATGTCACCGAGGACCTCAAAGATCAGGTAGATATGCATTGCGAACGCAGAGCACTAGCAGCCAGATGCAACATGCTGGCTCACAGATTCGCCCGTTGTAGTACTCGTTACTACAACGGGCGAAAATCAAAATAACTCTGTTTAAAGCCTATTTTCAAGGCTTCTACACGGGCAGTTTGTGGGTCAACTATACGCGGAGGGCTCTAGATGCTCTGCGTGTGCAATATAACAATGGCTTCAGGGTGCTGTTGAGGTTGCCCCGGTTCTGCAGCGCGTCTAGCATGTTTGCGGTAGCGCGTACTGATGACTTTTATGCCATTATGAGGAAAAAGACCGCATCCTTATTAATCAGAATGAGGGCTAGCAGCAACAGCATTTTGAAAACCCTAGCTGAACAGCACGATGCACCTATACTCAGACACTGTGTCCGGTTGCTTGTGCGTCAGTGATGTGTATGTGTGTGTGTGATTATTTAATTAATTAATACTAACCCTTAGTTGATAAGTTTATTTTTGTACTAACCAGTGGACCAATGTTGTCAAATTAAATAAATAAATTATTATATTATTAAAAAAAACAAAATCAAAATATTTTATTTTCACATAGGCCTACATGGGCACTTATAAAACGTCAACAACAAGTAAGTGTGAACTACCCGTGTTTTAAGCATAGCCAGTCCGATCCTCGCCTTGTAACCTCGCTTACACACAAACAAAAAATCTCAAACGTTTATTCGATCATTTCTTATTCCCTTAACCACGTTAAGGGGGTTATTCTGAAATACTGACAAACTTAAACAACCAAAAAATCTGCATTTATTAATAATTAACTAGGTACCGTAATTTTAATTGATTATTTTTGTATTTTGTGACAACCTCCTGAATTTTGACGAGGATGCAAAACAACACCTTGTATAATCACGGAAGATATACTGTAAGTGACAGTGTGTAAGTTTAGGGGCCGTTCAAGTATTACGTAATATTTTTGCAAATATCAACTCACCCCTACCCCTCTCGTCAGCAAAAGTAAGCAAAGCTCTTACCCTCCTCCCCCCCCTGCTAACGTAAACATTGGCACAATTGATTGATTCATGAGCAGCAATTATAAATGACAGACAAGTGGGTACGGTAATTCCTCTTCTCAGTTCTAAGCGAGTACTTATTCATTATTTGTAGGAATAATGAAAATGAATTTCGTTTTCAAGCATAGACAATGTGTGGGTTGCCATATGTGTATAAGACCCCCCCGCCCCCCTATAGTGCTTACGTAATACTTGAATGGTCCCTTAGTTATAAAATAAACCGTGAAACCTTGTTTGGCCATATTATGTTAAAGTAAAATAATAAATACGAGATATTCCAGGTTGATAAAATTTTGTTTACACTCGCAGAACAATGATTTTTATTTTCTAAAGGAAATAGGGGATAATCCAATTTTTTTTCTTTGTCCGTCGGGTAGTTTATTGAAAAGTATTGGACACGTATTTCTTCTTTTTTCACGTGGTCATAAAATTACGGAGATACATTGAGTTGAAATAGCGCATGACGTCACTTGTAGGTTAGTTTTATACCTACTTTTTACGTAGTAAGCCCCCACTCTCCAACTTTAATGTGTTTACACTAAGTAATTTTTTGATAAAACAAAAAATACGTGTCTAATATTTTTGATAAAACAAAAAATACGTGTCTAATATTTTTGTATTACCTGTCTGACGGACAAAATAGAATGTCGTTTTCTTTACCCAGTCCGATCCCCTATTGTATTGTTGTATGACGGCTACGTTGGTTTAGTGGACTCAAGCGCGACTGCTGTGAATTCGATCTTGGGATCGATTACAAGCCTGAACAAGTGTTATTGGGTTTTATATCAGGATTTTTTTTAATAGCAGCTACGGAGTCTGGATTTTTGCCCGGTTGATGGCAATAGGCTCGCCTTCTATTACATGTGACTTAGACATAATAGGGGTTCGGACTGGGTAAAGAAAACGACATTCTATTTTGTCCGTCAGACAGGTAATACAAAAATATTAGACACGTATTTTTTGTTTTATCAAAATATCAAAAAATTACTTTGTTAAAACTCATTAAAGTTGGAGAGTGGGGGCTTACTACGTCAAAAGTAGGTATAAAACTTACCTACATGTGACGTCATGCGCCATGTCAGCTCAATATATCTCCGTAATTTTATGACCACGTGAAAAAAGAAAAAATACCGTGTCCAATACTTTTTAGTGAACTACCCGACGGACAAAGAAAAAAAAATGTGATTATCCCCTATTGGCGAAATAAAGGTGTATTAATGGGTATACCGTACACCCCTGCCTGTTATGTCATAGTAACGTGCAGTCCCCGCACAGACGCAGCCCGCGGCGCCGCTCGCCGCGCGCCGCGCCCGCCCGCCGCGCCGCGCGCCGCCCGCCCGCGCCGCCGCGCCCCGTGCGCCCGCCCTCACCGCCTGACCCTAGGAAGGTAAGCATACCATCACCTGCCTAGCCTTTTCATAACTATGTTGGGTTCGATTTCCAGTCTTAACAGGATGCAGCTGAATACTAGTATATTTTAGGAGCAACTGCCTATCTGACCGCAGTGCTGAAATCAGAATAATTTATTTGTTAAACATAGGTATAAACATTAAGGATCTTATAGATAGTAAAAGCTCTTGCTATGTTTTGTTTTTGCAGACATACAAAGGGGTCTGGGTAAAAGTGGCATGATTTTTTAAGATGAAATATATTTCATTAGTAAGAACACAATATGACATTCATTTTCTTCTATAAACAATTATTTCCAAAATGCATCGGAGCCGAGATATACAGGGTGAACATTTCAAGTGGAGGAAGGTCAAATCCGAAACTATGAGGAATAGCGAAAAACACTCAAAGGAGTCACGAGCCTCATTTTTGATAAAAACTTAAACTGCATCATTGGTTTTTTGAAAAATCAACCAATGCAGGAACCGAAGCTGTAAATTTGAAGAAAAAAATCACCCTGTATTATTACATCATTCGATAGTGTCGCTACTGAGGATCAAATTCTGGGAAGCAATGACATACGGCAAACGATAGGAAAGAGTTATTTATTGACGTACGTAACAATATGCAAACTGTGAGTAGGAACAACACAACTTTGACATCAGATATTTCAGCTCCGATATTATTTTCGGCAAAATTCTTTTACGAGTGATTAATAATCATATATTCCACTATACGTTAACAACAATTATCTTTGTGGCCGTTGTGAAAAAAAAAAACATGCCACTAGTCCATACAAACTTACCCAATGCCCTTTAAATAGAGAAAAAACAAGATGAATTGAGATTACAGACAAAAAGTCAACTAAAATAAAAGATTACAAATACTGGGTCAATACGATATCCCTTGGTAAGATTGGTTGTCAGACTTTTAAGCCATTGACTATAATTACAGAAAGAAATTATGACTGTAAAACGATTTTCATGGCATTTCAAACATATCTTTTAATATTATTTCCCAAGTTCGATGTTTAATGATCTGATCTTGTTTGCGGGTTGAACATGGCCAGAAATCGCACAAGAGATAGACAGGTTTGAAAGGAGAAAGGAGAGGCGTTTGCCCAGCAGTGGGACACATTATAGGTTGGGAAGAAACAAATCATAGTGTATGGTCCTTCGAGCCGGATCATTATGTTAGGAACCTAAGTAGGACTAAACTTAAAATGCATTGGACTGTATACAACGAATATAATAGAAATAAAGGTACAATGATTGTTGGTAAACGTATGGAGTGCGTGAGCGTGCCGCTGTCAGAGATCGGTTGCGAAGTGGAGTCGATGGCCTGCGTCCCGCTCGCCGCACCTCTTGCCACCCGCCTCCGCCTGCTGTCCCACGACAGCAGCCGAAGATTGCTGATTGGTCGGAGGTGCCCGAACAGTGTAAATAAACCTACACGAAATAAAAGCAACCAAAAACAAATCGGTTTTTTTTAAAAGCTTTTATTTCGTTCAAAAAACAAACTGTGCGTCGTTCAAGCGATAAAAAGTCATACACATGGTGTAACGGAAAGGGTATATATATATTTAAGGGTGTGCTTTAGACCATCAAACTCGTACAAACATCGTAATAGCGAAAAAATTAATTGCTGCCCCATACAAAATTTAAATACCTACTCGACCCAAATGTATGGGGCAGCTGATATTCCCCCCCGCGCGAGACGTCAACGAAGACGGACGTGTTTCTTAACTCCTCCTTGTTTTTTACAAATAAAACCCAGTTTATAGTGCACATATAACCATACAAACTGTGAATCAACATCAACAAGTTACAAGTGACATTCGTGTGTGAAATCTCTGTGATTAAACATCTGTAGTAGATGTGGCACCAGTTTTAATATAAAAACGAACTCAATCCGTTTAAAAAGTGAGCGCATTTCGGACTTTGACCTCATTAGTTAAACAAAGAAGTCACAAAGACCTCGTAATTCATCAACATTCTACTGTTTCAACCAGTCACCAATTTCGACAATATAAACTAGAAGCGAGTGGTGCGGAGGTTTGGCTATCGGCACTAGAGGAGTAAGCGTTGAACTCGAGTTCAAATCCGAGTCGACACACAGAACTTTTTGCGTTTTGTTATTCTTTTTTGTTTTTTATATCAATTTTGAATAACATATTTACTAAGGTCCACCAATAAAAATGCCAAAAAATGAATCCTCGTCGCCAAGCACTACCCCGTCTACAACACTTGCAGCGCCCCTACCAGCTCTGCTGCAGCATAGCTCTTCGGAGCCAAACATAGTGCAAACTGATAACTTGGCCAGTAATGAAAGCGGTTTTCCTAACATAACACATCGAAATAAACGCAGATGTTCCGAATCAAGAGTGTACCAGGATAATCAATTATCTATTTTCATGGCGGAAATTAAAAATATGTTCCTTGAATTCAAAGACAATCAAGAGAAGAAAATTGAAAGATTGTGTGAATCAGTGGAAGAAATAAAACTCCAAAATACTAAAATCCAGTCTACAGTTACTTTCCTGTCACAGGATTATGATGACCTCAAAGGTAAAATTGAGCTTTTGGAAGCACAGCTCGAATCGGAAAGGAAAAATAATTCAAAATGCATTCAAACTCTAGAGGATAGATTAGAACGCATGGAGCGTGGCGCTAGATCATCCTGCGTTGAGATCAGGAATATTCCCATTAAAAAATCGGAATCCAAAATGGAATTATTAAATACTGTTCTGAACCTAAGCGCAACTCTTAATGTACCTATGCAGCCTTTCGAGGTTAAGGACATTTTCCGTATAGGTACCAAGGACCCAGACAACAAGACTATTATTGTAGACTTTTGTAGCAATTTATTAAAAGAAAAGTTTCTGCAAATGTATAAAAAACATAACAAGGAAAAAAATAAATTGACTACCGAGCTTCTAAAAATTAATGGTCCAGTTAGACCAGTATTTATTTCGGAAAATCTCACTCCAAAAATGAAACGACTGTTCTTCCTGGCTCGTGATTTCGCCAGTACAAATGAATATAAGTTCTGTTGGATAAAAAATGGAAAAATATTTCTTCGGAAGGCGGCAGGAGCCCAGCATTTTGTGATCAAGGACGAGTCTGACTTCCTTAACATAAATTCTGATAAGTGACTAGGCTGCATGTGTAAAATTGTCCTATATCAATTGAAAGTATATTGTTCTAAAATAGATACCCTAAGCAAGCCTAGTCTTAATAATGATCTTTGTATCGACAGTTGGATCTGTCTTAAATTCATATTATGTTTTCTTATATCGCTGTTTTGTATTGTAATTTTAACACTTAAAACTAAAATTCCATACCACAAAAACATACTACTTCCACCAACACTCACGAAAACTCACATACTCACATACCTCTCCAATCTTAACATAACCAACATTATACTTAGACAGCCTCGTATGAACCTGTTTATACTTTTCTCTCGCTCCCTCTTACTGAGGATAACCTTTTATGCAGTGAGTGATACCAAAATAGGATATCTGTTGGTTCATGGACCTGATTATGGATGATAACGCAAGAATTGTAGATGACATGGATCTATTGTCAGCATCTTCATCATACCTTTGCGCCCCAGAGCGAGTTAATTCTTATTTGCAAAATGTCAAAAACAGTCTCAAAATACTTCAAGTAAATATAAGAAGCATAGGAAATCGTGTTAATTTTGAAAATCTTCTAATATTGTTGCATCGTACTGGGGTACAATTTGATCTAATCGTGTTATCCGAATGCTGGTTGCAAAAATGTCCGTTTATTCCTTCTATCCCTGGTTTTGTAACTTCATTTTCTGATCACCGTAACCAAAACGATGGTGTTGTTGTATACGCTAGGCACGACTTACAATTCTGTGTCGAAAAGCCAACCCTCGACGACGCGAATTGCCTGCTTCTGAAGTACAAAAATGAGATAGCAGTTTTAGCTGTATACCGTTCACCATCAAATCATAACATACACAATTTTATAGCTAGTTTAGATTCAACCCTTCATTCGTTAAAATCGTTTAGAACAATTATGATAATAGGAGACATTAACATTAACATAGCCCCAAATTGTAATGATCTGAATTCTGATTTGTACCTTAACACTGCTGCATCACATGGTATGCTGCCTGCACATGTTTTACCTACACGTATGGATAGCTGCCTCGACCACATAATAATAAAGTCTAACAAACCATCTATATCCTTGGTTCTCGATTCTCTAATTACCGATCATGCTCCAGTTATAGCCTTCTGCAATATTAGCTTAAATACCCAAAAATCCTTGACAAAATCGAAACATGTGGATATAGATGCTTGCGTAAAGATACTAAACGATACTGATTTCTCCGCTGTTACGAACTGTCACGATGCTGACAACGCTGCATCCAACTTAGTCAATATTATCTCTTCCGTCGTTGCAAAAAATTGTCGCAATTCGGTTATCCCGAGTAAGAAACGAATTATCAAACCCTGGATCACACCAGGTCTTCTAAGGTGTATTAGAAATCGGGATAATCTTTACCGTAAATCCAAAAAGGACCCACATAACGAAACTAAGAAAATAATATATGTCCGATATAGGAATTTCTGTAATAATCTCCTGAAGAAATTAAAGCGGCAGTATGAACGTGCAGAATTTGAAAAACATCGCAAAAATCCAAAGGCCACCTGGAACCTTATTAAAACCATCTCAAACTTGAAAACCAATAAAACTTCCGCCAGTGAGCTCTTGTCCATTACAGCTGACCCATCTCGCTCGGTTGATTCTGTTAATAAATTCTTCGCAAATGTGGGAGAAAATCTGGCCTCCAATATTGTGCCTCCAGTGAGTGACGATTGTGCCAGCTCCTCTGTCCTTGGTAAGTCCTTTCCACATCATAACTCTATGGTCATTTTCCCTACGGATAATGAGGAGATTGATCGCCTCATCCTAGCCCTCAAACTGAATTGTGCTGTGGGATGGGATGGCATTCCTGCGACCCTGATTAGTGCTGCCAGGAAAACTCTTGTCCCTATCATTTGTCATGTATTCAACCTGGCTCTTACAGCTGGAGTATTCCCTGCGGTCTTCAAAAGGGCCCTGGTACACCCAATTTACAAAAGTGGGGACAGAGGCAGTGTCAATAACTACAGACCAATTTCCGTTTTGACTATCTTATCTAAGCTTCTTGAAAAAATATTAAACATCCGACTGCTCAACTATCTCAATGCACATAATGTTCTCGCTGTCAACCAATACGGTTTCAGAGCAGGCAAAAATACTGAAGACGCTGTTCTGGATTTATTGGGCTCAGTGGCTCAAAATCTCAACAATAAACAAAAGACTATTGCTATTTTCCTTGATCTATCCAAGGCTTTTGACACCGTCTCTGTCCCCCTTTTGCTCAATAAGCTGGAACTGATTGGAGTTCGAGGCCTCGCTCTTGATATTTTCAAGAGTTATCTGAATGGCCGTTCACAATTTGTTAAAATAGATAATCTTACCAGTAACGAAATGTTTCTTAACTTTGGAGTCCCGCAAGGCAGTGTTCTTGGTCCCACCCTGTTCCTTATATATATTAACGACCTCTGTAAACTTTCCCTACCTAACTCCAAATTAATTTCATATGCTGATGACACAGTCATACTGGTACGGGGCAAGGATTGGACTGAGGCACTTTCTGTCGCCGAATCAGCGCTACAGTCTACTATGAAGTGGCTTGCACAGAATTTGCTCACCCTAAACGTGGAAAAAACTGCGTTTGTCACATTTGGTCCGAGACTTACATCACAGCCAACATCCGCATTCTCTCTAACTGCGCATAAATGCAATGTTGTTACGAACGTTGACTGTGGTTGTCCCAAAATCAAGCGTACGGATTCTGTCAAATACCTCGGTATACTGATTGACAGTGCGCTGACATGGGTTGGGCAAATTAATATCCTGGTATCTAGGGTTAGAAAATTAATATTTGTTTTTAAAAACCTTAGAAGTTCAGCCGAGTTTTCTACCCTTAGAATGGTTTATTTTGCTCTTGCTCACTCTGTCATCACGTACTGTGTGTCGGCCTGGGGTAACGCCGGGAAATGTCTCCTACTGCGTCTGGAGAGGGCGCAGAGAGCTGTGCTCAAGGTCATGACGCATAAACCTATTCGTTTCCCTACCGACGAACTGTACGCCCTATGTAAAGTACCCTCGGTAAGGCACTCCTTCGTCCTAAACGTAATTCTACGTAAGCATGCTGAGCTTTTCTTCGATCCTGATTTGCACAAACATAAACGTAGGTCCGACAGAGTCTGCCAAACTTACTCGTCTAAACTCCAATTAGTACGACGACAATTCGAGTTCATAGCTCCTGTATTATACAACAAAGTAAATAGGGTACGTAATATTTATCCACTCACTTCTCGAGAGTGTAAGCGGCTCACTGACCAATGGTTGTCCACCCTTACGTACGAAGAATTGGAGAATTTAGTAAAAAACTAAAAGAAAAAACCTTATTATTTTCCTCACACACACACACACACACACACACTCACACACACACACACACACACACACACACACACTCTCACACATTCACACTAGACCTTAAGCCTAGTTATAACTAATTATAATCTGGAACCTACTTGTCATCTCTGTCTTGGAGGTGGGCGTTAATAGCCACGACACAGTTTCTACTAATGTGGCTATTACCGATCACGATAATTTTGTAACGTGTGTTCTTGGTTCAAATAAACAATTATTATTATTATTATTATTTTTTTCGCTATGAAGATGTTTGTCAGATGGAGAAACATGTTCAGTTTACTTTATTTTTTAATTACTGATTTAATCTTTTACTCTGGACGCTCTTAACTTGCCCGTATTTCTACATTGTTCTCACATATTTGTAATTCTTAACATGAATGATGTAACCAAGATTTTGTAACATATTTTGATTTAAAAGAGTGTCCATGGAGTTTCTTGCCCGTTCTTCTCCATAGAGATCTACGCTACGGAATGGGCAACTACAGTACTTTCACAAGTTATTATGCCTTGTGACTGGGACTGTAGCTTCGCGTTTTATTTTGTTTTTTTTGACTTTCAAAAGTGCCTGTAATGGTCTAATTGAAATAAATGCTTTGACTTTGACTTTGAAAGTTTGATGGTCTGTAGCACACCCATAAGTATGTATATACCCTTTCCGTTACCCCTTGTATATCTATACTTTTTAAGTCTTCATATCTTTATCGTCTACAAGCAAACTAACCGACTCGTTCTCTAGCAGTCATCTGGCTCCGGTTCATCAGTGAGCAGCTGTTCGGACGACTCGTGTTCCGTGTGCTCCGCCAAGAACAAGAAGCCTGGACCACCGCCGCAGGCACCCAAGGGTGTTAAACAGCCGTGAGTAGATGTTTATAAAGGGTGTAAAACACCTCTTAACGAAGCCGGAAGGCACTGGTTCTCCCTGTCATTGCGATAATTATTTTGTTCTACACCATACCTGGGAATCTTCTAGTTACGGAGATATTAGGGGTCAAAGTTCCAACATCAAATATTAAACAAATTATCTACCCATTAATAAATTACCTACCTAACAAACAAATAAATGACTACTAAATAAATTACCTACCCATTTTTTTATTGATTCGGGACGAGAATCATTAGCATAGTTACCTCCTTGAATTTGACGAGGATGCAAAACGAGGATGAAAATGCAGCTTGTATATACCATTCCATCTCTTTGTACGGGAAACCTTCACAAAACGAGGCCAGTATAATGTACTGGAAATGTATAATTTGATGTGTCGCCGTGTGTACAGTCACGTCTAATAATATGTATACAATTAGCAAAAATAAAAAGTGATTTGCTCGTGAAATTACGGTTTCTACGTTGAGATAAGACCTATTTCGTAATAGTATGGCTTCAAAATTCCATGTTCGTGAAAACGTAAAACCTTAATCAATACAGTAGGAGAAAATCACGTTTAAAAGTTGCTGCGTGTATACATATTATTAGACGTGACTGTACAGTACAGATAGGGAATGCAATCACAAAATCTATCTACATCTCTACGGTTAATTTTGAGACTTAATCTTGTGGAGAGAAAATCTTGTTCCCTTTAGCTATGCATTACGCTTTCAAAATCAAAAGTCATTTATTCAAATTAGGCTGATAATCAGCACTTTTTGAACGTCAAAATTACAAGAGACAGTCCCCCAAAACGCCCGCCCTTCGCCACTTCCTAGTGTTTTAGCTGGGAAGAAGAAGTGGCGGAACAAACTCCCCAGCAACACATCTGTCTGTTAGGTTAGAAGAACCACATTCTATACAATAGTGTTCAAGTTAATTATACACCTCTGCCTGAACCTACTTAGAAAGCAGTCGTGATGTTATATACGTTGTTATATTATACGAGATACCAACGTTATTGATCAATAAAAAGTTACGTAACGTTCGTATCCCACACCAAGACCTGCCTCGCCCATGCGCGCGCATCGCGCATCTCGCACAGCGCATTCTGCATTGCGGCATTACAGTGTCTGCATTCGTAGAACATGCGCGTCTCTTGCATAAAAAAATGCGCATAATGTGATTTTTCTGTCGAAAGTGACAAAGTTTTAAGTATTATTAGTTTTTATTCAGCAGTTATCAATCGAAAGGCGTGTCTTTTCGATTGATAACTGTTGTATAATGAAAGTGCAAAAAGTGATATTGTATTTTTTCATACTTTATGTTCGGTGAGTATGTAGTTTTATGAGCGCATCATCATCTGCCTAGCCTTTTCCCAAACTATCTTGGGGTCGGCTTCCAGTCTAACCGGATGCAGCTGACTACCAGTATTTTACATGAAGCGACTGCCTATCTGACCTCCAGAACCCAGTAACTGGGTAATACAATACCCCTTTAACGACGGGAAAACCTTAAAGTGGTTTGTTAGTTAGTTTGTTTGAGATCAGGTATGGGAGCCGCCCTTATCTGACCTCCTCAACCCAGTAACTGGGTAAGACTGGATGTCAGACTTTTGGCTTCTGATTACTCGTAACGACTGTCAAAGATTTACAAATGAGAGCCGGGACCAACGGCTTAACGTTCTTTCCGAGGCACGGAGGAAACTCGGTATATGTGATTATGGTCACTTAGGCACGGACCAACCTCGGCAAGCACGGCTTAATCTTAAAGAACGACCCGTGCTGCTGCTATTATTCAGGTTTTAGGAGCTCCTGGCTAAACAATACCAGCCTTTCGGCGCTAAGCACGCAGCATATGGGTCGAACAATAATAGGGATGGTGACTCATTTTTTTTTCATTTTTTTTTCTATCGGGTAGATTATTAAAAAGTATTTGACACGTATTTTTTCTTTTTTCAAGTAATCGTAAAATTACGGAGATATTTTGAGTTGAAATGGCGCATGACGTCACGGCTCAGTACATTTTATACCTAGTTGTGACGTAGTGAGCCCCCACTCTCCAACTTTAATGCGTTTTAACTAAGTATTTTTTTGTTAACTTGATAAAACAAAAATACGTATCTAATATTTTTGTATTACCTGATTGACGGACAAAATAGAATTTCGTTTTCTTTACCCAGTCATCATCCCTATTCCTACGTGTGTTTATCCCCCGTCTACCGAGTCGTAATTATACGTAATTACAGATGAATTTTGAACATACAAGATTTTTTTTTAATTCATTATTTTGTAACCGAATGGTTACCTCATAACAATTACAATCTAGCCTTGAGGCTAATAAGTAATTTAAATTTAACTTAATTTCCTAGTAAATTTAACATACAAGTAAAAATGAATTATTTTAACTTCGCAGCGAAATTGCTCAGCCGCGCTTGCTAAGGTTGGTCCCTGGATGGGTGTTCACCCTATACCGAGATTCCTAACTAGGGCATAGTGTTTTTATTTGGTTTTTTAATTAAGAATTCTCAGTAGTAGCCCAATATCTAGATTTGTGCATGATTGATGGCTCGCCCCTCTTTAAAAAATTTACAAGAAACTGCACTATAAGTAAACACCTCTGCCGAACCCTTTAGGAGTTACAGGCGTGATGTTACGTAACCAATCAATAACTAGTTTTACTACGGCAGCAACCCATCCCTCAGATCGACGCGCGCATGGGCGTGGCAGAGCGCATTGCGGCAAAGGCACATGGCTATTATAGAGTCTGCATTTCATACATCATGTGACGAACTTTAATTTATATGAATATATTGCGTCCGGGGTCCGCTTTGTTTTGTGCTTGTGCTAAGCGGTCTACTTAGCGGTCCCCGACGCCACGACGCTTGGATTAATATAATGAAATGTAGGGGGCTTTTTAAATTTTAAATTCAATTTTAATTAATGCTTCGGGGGACTTTCTTTACCCTTCCCGGGTGCAACCCCCCCCCCCCCCCCTGGCGACGCCCATGGTGAGAACTGACATGGTTTAAAATTTCGAATCGTCCAGACCTGTGGAAGTTGTTTATATCCAACTAGAAAAGAGGTGATAATCTTCAAATGGCTGAGCAGATTTTCTCGAAACATAGCCAAGAACACACTCGACTAATATACCTTTCAAACGAACCAATTTTATCAAAATAGGTTCATCCGTTTAGGAGCTACGGTGCCACAGACAGACACTGATACACATGTTAAACTTATAACACCTCTTTTTTCCGGGGGTTAAAAAGTGTGATGAATGTAAATGTTGACTGATGGAGAGGGAGACCTAAGAAAAGAAGGACGGATTGTGTGAGGAATGATATATAAAATAATAAACATGGTGATGCCGACCCTAAATAACATGGGACAGGGCAAGAATATGGTGATGATTTTGAAAAAGAGGTGCCGATCACTAGTAACATGGGATAAGGGCAAGAATATGGTATGGCAACACGGTGACACTACAATGGATCAGAGGTCACAGTGGATCCCTGGGGAACGATGCGACGGATGAACTTGCCAGAAGAGGATCCAGCACAAAACCCTACGGACCCGAGCCCATTGTGCCCATTCCATTTAAGCAACTAAGAAACTGGCTAAAGGATCACACTCGAACACAAGTGGAAAAATGGTGGACCTCGACACCCGGTTGTAGGCAAGCCAAAGAAGCCATGCCATCCCCCGATACAAAGTTGACCAGGCGCCTTCTGCGTCTGGACAGGGATGGTCTGCGTCTGGTGTCTGAGACCATCACTGGACACTGTTCACTGAATAAACACTCCTACACTCTATGAATCACTGATACTCCCCTGTGCAGAGCATGCATGAATGCGGAGGAAACGGTGGCGCATGTACTGCTTGAGTGCACCGGCGTTACCAAGATTCGCGAGGAGACCCTGGGAACACCAAGATCCCTTGCGAATGCCCTGAGAAGACCGGGAAGTGTGATCTGCTTCTGGAGGGAGGTGGGCTGGTTGGAGTAACGGCCACCACGGCTCACGCACAATGGTCCACTTAAGGGACTAAGTGCGGAAACCTAAACCCCATAAAGAAGAAGATGGTGATGATTTTGAAAATGAGGTGCCGACTCCAAATAAAATGGGATAAGGGCAAGAATATGGGCTAGCTCACCGTCCGTCCGTCTCATGACGACAGGCCGTGTCGACGGCGCGTACGTGTTCCACGCGCGCCTCAAGGAGATGTCAGAAAACCGGAAGGGGTCCGAGAGGGCCGATGCCTGCCAGGGCTGCGGGTTGTTCGAAAGAGATACCGTGGCCCTGGAACACAAAGGGCTAAGAAGGAACATGGATGGGTTTTATTCAGTCAAGTCTGACACTCCCTCCCGCTCCGCCCAAAGTGGGGGGGGGGTCATTTGATGATTTCTCAAGCTTAAAAAAAAAGGGCAAGAATATGGTGATGATTTTGAAAATGAGGCTAAAAAGAGGCCTTTGCCCTTTACGACGCCTTGCGTCGTCGCAACGCAGGTGTGTCATACTTTGCGTTGATCCGTTGCGACGTTGAGGCCTCAGCCTTATACTTATAGGCAATAAAAATACAGTCCTTTGCTTGCCGAGGTTTGCCCGTGGATGGGTGACCGTAATTATATACCGAGTTTCTCCCGTGCCTTCGTTAAGCCGTTGGTCGCGGCTGTCATTTGTAGATCTTTGACAGTCGTTACGAGTAGTCAGAAGCTGAATTATACTTACAGGAAAAAAAAATACAGTCCTTTTTACAAAGACATCAAAAAATTGCGCTAGAATTTCTCAGCTTAGCTCAGCACTAACAGGACCACCACTGCTCCACAGTTAGTGTCATACTAATATTATAAATGCGAAAGTCACTCTTGTTTGTTAGTTAGTTTAGCCGCTACAACAGTACCACTAACACCCCTCTTACCCCAACAGCGTGGTCACATCCCCCGCGCGTCCCGCTCGCCCCCCCGCCCGCGCGGTACAACCCACTCGGGAACTCTTGAAAGCGCGCGAAGCCAGCAAGCGTACCAGGGAAGAGAAGGTATGTGCCACTAATGTATGTACAAATTATGTTTACTTTTTATTTTTTATTTTTTTTATTTTGGTTGTCAGCTATTTTTTTAAGTGAGTTGTGTTTTGCAGGTGTATGTATGTTTGCTTTTTTTTAGCATTCAATGTATTCTAACTCTAGTATTCTTATTTCGACACGATTTAGCGTTTACACATTACGTCATTTCATACAAACTTTCAAGTTCTTATTTTCTGAAACATCTGAACCGATTTTAATTAAATTTAATACACCTCAGCAAGATACCATAGGTCTTAAAAGTTACTAAAAACATTTTCGACTTGTCTTAAAAAATAAAAATAAAATAAAGATTGTGTGGTTTTATGAAACCACGGTAAAAGTGAAACTTTTTTTCACACTATAGACATTTAACTAAAATTTTTTGGAATAATATTCCATTAAGGGTATAAAACGCGGAGTAGGGATAAAGTGAAAGGCGCTTTCACGAGCGCCTTTCACTTTCAAGCGCCTTTCACTTTATCCCTACTCCGCGGCCGAGCGTCACGCGACATGCAACACACAGACGAAAAAATTTGAGACGATGTAATAAAAGTTTCACTTTAAAAATATAATTGGAAATTTCTATAGAAAATTTATAATCGGTCTAATTTAGCTTCAACACTATTTTTCGATATATCCTGCTTATGCGTATGAAGTTACATTAAAATCAGTTCCTTCATTTGGGAAAACAAGGACTTGAAAGTTTGTATGAAATATCGTAAGACGTAAACGCTTTTAATACCGCAGTCATACATGTAGTCACAATGAAATGACTAACCCGAATCTCCCTCCCCCTCCCCCCCAGGTGCTAGAATGGCAGCGCTCGCAGCTGGCAGTGCGAGCGCCGCTGCCCGCCACGCAGATCAAGCGCGAGGGCGAGCGCCGCACCGCGCGCCGCGACCCGCGGGACCCGCGAGCTGTGTCGCCGGCGGCTATAGCGGCCGCGCTCAACGATACTGAATCCGATTCCGAGTCAGATGCTAGTTCCGATCCGCAGCCGCAGAGGTAAATCATATTGGAACGAAGTTCCTTATCGCGCGTTGCGAAAGGGGGCTAGACGGAAAAAATTAAAACCAAAAGTTGTAACGACACTTTTTGCTATAGTTGTAAGCCGTGCGGTGTGCGCGTGTTTCTCTGCCTGTCTCTCTCTCTCTCATAGAAAGCAAGCCAGTTATTTTCGTCTTTCTATTTCGCATATTATAATTTAATTTATTTATTTAAATTAAATAACTTCGATCCATCCGGGTGTCCCTTGTTCGTGTTCTCAGAATGATGTATTGCAGACGTGGTAAATGTTTTCGCGTCGGTGTCCCTTATAACTTGTTGAAGTGAAAACTTCTTTAGCGGCGTTGTGCACTTTTGTGATGGTTAAAAAATGTTAAATTCGCGTCAGGACACTTGAACGTCAGACGGATTGTCACGAAGTTATTGTTAGAATTTGAACTTTATGACATCTGCCATTGAGTTTGGGTTTCCAAAACTGGATAATTCGTAAGACGGATTGACATTAGGTTACGAAGGAGTTTGAACTTTATAACATATCCTTCATTGAGTTTGGGTTTCCAAAACTGGAACTGATCTTATGCACAAACAAAACCTTCGGTTTCTCCAAAGAGGTAAAATTCGTAAGACGGATTGTAATAGTTCTGAAGTGTTAAGTGTGTTAGTGTGTTGTTCTTTTTAATGTAATATCAGTTGTCATGTTTGTGTACGATAGCGCAATAAGGCCGCTTTCACATTAACGTTAGCAGCGCGACAGTAGCGCCGCAGTTTACATCAGTGTGGCGCACTTCATTTCAAAACTTACGGGAATCATTTTGTATCTCCCGAAGGAAAAGTACCGTGGCAGAATAACATGATATAATTAGTTACCTAAATAAAATTATAAGAGATACCTGCTGCATTTTTTTCGGACCTACTTTTATTTTCGATATCAGGAATGAACAATGCACATAATTCTTGCCAGTTTTTCTACTTTAGGGTCCCGTTGTTGTAATTGTCGCTTCTTGAGTCCCACAAAACAGGACGCATTTGAATTTCAATAATAAATCGTTCGGTATCAAACTCGCTCATTGTGCAGTCTATAATCATGTGCGCTTGCAACACTGGCTCATCGCCGACAGAGAACACGCGGCGGCAGCGCGACACCCGCGCTTCTGTTTAAAATATGAAATTCTGACAGCGCGCCAATCACGCATTTGTCGCGCGACTGACCGCGCTGCTAAAGTCGCCTAAATGTGAAAGCGGTCTAAATGAATATTGTATTTTACCACATAAATGATAGTACTTTTACACTGATAATTAAAGCAATTCTTGCAAAATTATTCCCTAACCATTCCAAAATATCAAAAATGCACAACGTTAATATTCAAGTTTTCACATCTGCCGGCACTCCCGGAGTGCAACCCCTTTTTTTTCTCTTAAGTATTAAAATATTTGTCTCCTCCACAGGTTGACCCTCTCCGAGCGCTTCGGCAAGATGGCGCAGTGGTCGGCGGACCGCTCGGCGCGGCTGGAGAACATGCGCATCACGCGGCGCGACAGTGCGCTGCACGTGCGCATCGAGCGCGACGACGCCGAGCCTGCGCCTGCGCAGCCCGCGCCCTACCCGTATGTATCCCGTGCCCACTGCTGGGACACTGCACACCTCTCGTAAAGGCCAGACAACACCGGGGTCAGCAGGGCAGAGCATTTGGCTGCCTATCAAAAAGTCTTATTAGCAAAACGACACTTTACCAAATCATCCTATGAGCAAGAAGTCCTAAAAACAAATGAATGGGAATTGTAAACCACGTGAGGTTAACTTTACGTATATTTTCGACATCACGGTTGGCGTAGTGGTTGAGCGATCGACCGCTGCGCTGCGTGTCTCGGGTTCGATCCTCGCACGGAGCAAATATTTGCACAGCCTACAGATAGTTATTCCGAGTCTGGCTGTTTGTGTATGTGAGTTTAAATGTTTGTAAACGCACCTACAATACAGGAGAAATTCCTGGTGTGGGGCAAAGTTTCAAAAAAAAATAATTACAGTGATTTTTATTCGGTATTAAGCTGCAACCGCTTAGACTGGGAGCCAAACCCAACTCGGCAAAGGCACAGGGCACTTTAAATCCGCATATAACTATTTTACTGAAAAATAACTTATTCTCCAGGGCCTTGGAAGGTGCAGCTGCTGGCAGCTATCCCGAGGAACTTCTGCTCGCAGCGCCGGCCGGCTTACCATCCTGGGACGACGTACGCGTCAGATACGACTATTATAAGAAGCGGGGTTATCTGCGAGGTAACTTATCACATAATATTACGGCATTCGGGCTAACACTACGGCCGAGCTAACTTTTAAATACACTAATATTCTTCTCCCTCATTCATAACGAAACATAAACTTGGAGATGGGTCAGGGAGCTCTTAAGCTGGCTCTACGCTAGACGAACCAAACACAAGCAGAGCATATGCGGACCACAGATTTTCTTGGCGGGAGTGCTCAATCGAGGATTGTAAGTCAGGCTATAATAAGCGAATTAGTGATCCGATCGCGTTAGGATCGCTTAGCGTAGACGCAGGTTTATAGAATAGAATTTCCTTTATTCGAGTATCCATGACTCAAAAACTGTTAGTAAAACTTAAGTCTATGTTAGCAAGCACTGATAAAAACAAACAACACAATGGATCACTGCTGCGACAACCCATGAGAAATCTAACAACAGCGACCCACATAAACACAGCCATCATTAAACTCGACCATATTGAAGGGAACTAAATGACCCGACACGCGCGCTACCATCAGCGTGACTTTTAAGAGCGTTTATACCTTAACGCATACAAACTATCTAGTCGTTATTTACCGAAATGACTGAACCGATTTAAATGAAAGTTTATACGCATAAGCAGGATACATAGGTCTAAAAAGTTACTATTTTTTTTTTCAAAATGTGTTTTAAAAAAAGAGATAATTGGAATTTTCTGTTTCTAATCGGTCTAATTTAACTGTAACACTATTTTTCGAAATTTTTAGATCTTTGTATCCTGCTTATGTGTACGAAGTTTCATTAAAATCAGTTAAGTCATTTCGGAAAATAACGACCTGAAAGTTTGTATGAAATGTCGTAAGGTTTAAACGCTCTTTAGTGAGCATGGCATACTCTTAACCTCAGATTCAGATCACTTTCTTACGTTTTGTTGACAGGGTTAACACTAGGGGACTACGTGAAGTGGGAGGAATGGTGGTATAAGTACCAGGAGTGGCTGAAACACGAGCGCGCGTACGAACGATGGGCTGAAGGCGAAGTTGGCACGGTAAGTTGCACTAGCACCTTATCTATATATCTTCCTGCTCTTGTCACATGTTACTTGGGGTAGGGGCAACACGTTTTTGTCTTCCATTCGCCCAATAGGGGTGCGGACTGGGTAAAGAAAACGACATTCTATTTTGTCCGTCAGACAGGTAATACAAAAATACTAGACACGTATTTTTTGGTTTATCAAAATATCAAAAAATTACTTAGTTAAAACTCATTAAAGTTGGAGAGTGGGGGGCTTACTACGTCACAAGTGGGTATAAAACTTACCTACATGTGACGTCATGCGCCATTTCAACTCAATATATCTCCGTAGTTTTATGACCACGTGAAAAAAGAAAAAATACGTGTCCAATACTTTTCAATAAACTACAAGACGGACAAAGAAAAAAAAATGTGATCATCCCCTATTATAAGGCGTCTAAGAGATCCTGCCAGGGTTGCGGGACTGTTCGAAAGAGATACCGTGGCCCTGGAACACAAAGGGCTAAGAAGGAACATGGATGGGTTTTAGTCAGTACAAGTTTGACACCCCCTCCCGCTCCGCCCAGAGCGGGAGAAGTCATTTGATGATTTCCCTTCCGTAAAAAAAAGGTGTCTAAGAGCCGCTTCGATTTCATCTTGTGTGTTTCGTCTTGTGACTTCTAGCAGGTTTCCTTCTGAAATGTCCTGTTAATGTAGCACTGGATTCCTTATTTTCGGGAACAGCTATAGACGTATGCGATGCGTACAACTTTACGCCTTAGTTTTTGACTTCCGAAAATATCTTTGGCTTCGAAACGACGATTCTCAGTCTCCGGGACTCGTCGCGATGTATGAAACAGAAAGGACTAAATGATTTCGTGACCGCTGACAGGGTATGGCAATGGTAGAAGTAGACGTGTTGCGCTGACCCCAAGTAGAATGGCACAAACAGCATAATTATGTGCTAACCCCTCTACAGTCCCGCCAAGTACGTCAGGGGGGTAACTACTTAATGACTTTGTCTGTACAATGGCAGAAAGATGTTGATGGTCTCGCCGGGCTGAATTCCAATGTTTTCCAATTGTTTAAATATGCCTTAATAAAAAAATACAAACAGTGGTTAATACAAAAAAAAAACACAGTATTTTATATTCCGTCACAAAATTACAATTATTTCAATATCTTGATTTATAGTCAGTGTCAAGTAAATGATAATTTAATTTAACAACTGAACTCTTCGTGTTAATTCGTAATTATTTCGCTCGCTCTCTACAGTCGCTATTGGTAAAATTTTAAAAACACCGCTAGATGGCGCACAAACAATAAATTGATTTCTAACTACATATTGTTGAAAATATTTATAACATCCCCCGACTTCGTAAGCGTGGAAATTTTAATGATTTTCAGGCCTAAATCTATACAGAAATAAATTAAAAATTTAAAAAACCCCCGACGGACAAAACCTCTAAAAAACCAAAAATAAAATTAATCCAAGCATCGCGTCGTAGCGTCGGGGGTCCGCTTTGTTTGTATATATATTTTTATGTACTAAGCGGTCTACTTAGCCGACGCTACGACGCTTGGATTAATTTTATTTTTGGTTTTTTAGAGGTTTTGTCCGTCGGGGGTTTTTTAAATTTTAAATTTAATTTTTATTTCATGCTTTATAAACTTAAATTTATTTATTTATTTACACCAAAAATACAAATATCCTTACAGGTTGAAACCCAAAGCGATATTGTAGCACACTTAAAATTTAAATAATTCAATTGTCATTGACATAGCAAATTCTAAAAGTAGCTGTTCTTGTAAATTCACCCAAAGTGCAACAGAATATGTCTAAGTCTTCAGCAATGAGGTTGAGAGTGCGGAGCGCGCTCGTGAGCGGCGCTTCGCGCAGCAAGTTAGTGCGCGCGCGCGGTTCTGCAAGCAACCGTGGCTGACGACGACGACCTACATACCCGTCTGGCACGACTAACTCCACCCTTCGCAAGATATCCGCATTGTGTATCTTTCCTCTAATTACCTTAAAGATATAAGTCACCAGTGTGAGTTGCCTCCTGACCCTTAGTTCATTATATCCGACCATTCCCAAGACAAATAGAGTTGGATACATCAACGGATACAATGGATATACCCCGTATTCCCTCATATATTTGTACCTGATAAATTTATTTTGTACTCGCTCCAACATGACACTATACTTAGTTTCATGTGGAGCCCAGATAACTGCATTAAATTCTAGTTGGCTTCTTACTAAAGCATTATATAATGCCGTTATAGCTTTAATATTTGTGAAGCCTTTAACCATTCTAAGCACAAATCCTAGGTTTCTGTATGCTTTTTTGCATATTTTAACTATATGATCACAAAACGTGAGTCCAGTGGTGAAACGAACTCCCAAGTCCTTCACTTCAGTGGAAAATTATTTTTTCTTAGCCTTGACTGTCCCACTCCTGGGCATAGGTCTACTCCCATTCCTTCCACTTTTCTTGGTGTTGCGCCTCTTCTCGCTTATTAACGAAAACAAGGAAATATATGAATTAAAAAAAAAAACTTGAGCTTATAGGGGGGAGGGGGGGGGGTGCAGCCTACCCCCCTGGCGATGCCCATGGTGAGAAAGTGACAAGAATTCAAATTTCCAATCAACTAGACCCGTAGAAGTTGTTTAAATCCCTTCATCAACTAGAAAAGAGGTGATGAGCTTCAAACGGCTGAGCAGATTTTCTCGAAACATAGCTAAGAACACTCTCGATTAAAATACCTTTCAAATGACACCAATTTTATCAAAATCGGTTCATCCGTTTGAGAGCTACGATGCCACAGACAGACACACAGATACACACGTCAAACTTATAACACCCCTCTTTTTTGGTCGGGGGTTAATAAAAAGAGAAGTCCTGACTGACTCAGTGACTGACTCATCAACGCCCAGCCCAAACCCTTGGACCTAGAAAGCTGAAATTTTGCACAGAGGTTCCCTTTATAATGTAGACAAGAAATAAGGAAGGATTCTTCGAAATTCAACCCCTAAGGGACTTACATAGGGGATGAAAGTTTGTATGGAAAATCATCATTTTTAAAGTTAGAAGGCTTAAATTTCATATACAAGATTCTGGATATAAATAAATATATAAGTATTTTAGCGTTTTTTAAAAATTTACCCCCTAAGAGGGTGAGATAGGGGTTCAAAGTTTTCTGCGGAATCCACCATTTTTGAAGTAAGAGGAATGACACAAAATATTGAAGTTTCTAAACAAAAATAAATGGACACGTATGTCGTAATTTTTGGAAATTTAACCCCAAAAGGGGGAAAGGGGGTTGAAACATTAGTAAAACAAAACTGGTCTGCACAGCTTGAAATTTACTATTTGTGTTTCTCGATTGAATTGATAAACACGTATCAATGTTTTTGGAAATTCCACCCCTCAGACGATAACAGGGGTGGCATTTCATATTTTTGTTTTGAGTGTTAGCACGTTTGTATGGACTAATACGCTAAAAAAAACTTCATAAAGGCTGTAAAACACCTCTTAACGAAGCCGAAAGGCACTGGTTCTCCCTGTCATTGCGATCATTTTTTTGTTCTACACCATACCTGGGAACCTTCTAGTTACGGAGATATTAGGGGTCAAAGTTCCAACTTTTTGACAAGTATTTTTTTATATACAAGTTTTTAATGTAAGATTTTTACTTTAAACACCTCCACGACCCCCGTACTATTCAATCCGTCCATCAGCACAATGTTTTGATTGCGTTACATTGAGTTCTACCACAAAACATGATTTTACACCCCCCAAAAAAAAGTCGTTTCCCAGCAATAATTTTTGCGTAAAGTTACTTAGTTTCATGTACAGAATGCTTGGTTGACGGCTTCGTGATGAGGTGATTTACACGGTGTATAAGTACACACTCCTAGAGAATCTGGGTCATTTGTGCGAAGGACACTTGCTGGAACCCATTTACGCGAAAAGATATTTGCGCGCATGGACAATCGCGCGACTGGACACTTGTGCGACTCAATGGCTTCATGGGTGTCGTTTTCGTGGTTTTAGCGGGTCACTGGCAATGAAAATGAAAATCCAAGACGGCGCCGAGGAAAATTTCCTGTTTTTCGTTCATGGGTGTTATTTTCGTGGTTTTCGGGGTCGCTGACCAAATTGACGCCGAGGAAAACTTTCGGTATTTCTTTCACGGGTGTCGTTTTTGTTTTGTGGACTTCAGGGTCGCTGATTACGAAAATGATGACCTCATTTTCTAGGTACAAATAATAAAATTTAAAATACCCGAAGTCTCAATATCCTCCCCTAGGCTATGGCTGGGTTTGCTACAGTATTAGGAAATAAAAACAAAATATTGAAAAAGAAGAAATTTCTAGTATTTATTAAGTAGTCCCTACTACTGTTTGAACCGGTGCATGGTTGAGAAAACTAGCATTCGACGCATGCGCAATGGCTTTAAAGCGTCGTCGAAAAGCTGGCAATCGCTATCTTCGTCTGACTAGTGATGTTACGCGCTAGCTCTCTTTCACTCTACCTTAAATATTTACCATCTTTAACAGCCAGCAACCCTTATTTGCGGCCAGATTTAATTAAGCAACCTTATATCATAATAAACAGAAAAAAAGTAGCTTTAATTTGATATATAAATAATAGATGTACGTTATGAGCGTGTAAATGTATCAAAATCATACCTGCTTACATTTGGCTGCTAAGAGGTGCGGCCAAGTGCGCAACGGCAACCGTGATTTTTCAGAGTCTTTATGTATATTGCCGTGAGGTGGACGATATTTTATTTAAAAAACTAGTTACTGAAATCAATTAGCAATAATTTTATTAAAAATATTAGCGGCCAGATTTTGATAGGCAACCTATTAGAAATATATTTTCCTAATCATAAATATGCGTTAAAAAATAGTTTTGAGCAAATACTCTATGAGTGCACTAATTCTGCAGCCGGATCTTAGACTATTTGTTTTATACTATGTAAACATTACTCACAACGCAAACAGCCATAATTCTTCATTCTTCGCTTCTTTACCACGAACAGACGACAAACAACAAAGCACACGGACACTCTCACACATTTACCTTGCACAGTAACGATTTCACACACTTAAATCATTCACAAGCAACAATGAATGCTTTTTCAAATTCATCTTAGTGTTAATAAAATTAATCACTCCAAAATAAAGTAGATTACAGCAAAAACGAATCGCAAAACTTTAAAATACAAGAAAGTGAATAAATAATATCACAAAAAAAAGTTGCACTAGTATTCGCTCAAAACAAATATGAACTGATTTGAAATCAATTCGAATTCGAACACACATTCTCTCTCAACCTTACACTGACATACACGCACACATACAAAGACAGCCCAGCTTTTACTCCATACAAATTCTCGAAGTATCTATCAATTTTATCAAAATAGAGACATTTTACTAGAAAAAACTGAGAGGTCCTAGAAGTCAAATGCAGAAGCCAGTGAGTGCGAGTGGGAGCGTCCGAACGGAGTCATTGACCGACCGTAGGGTCCGCAGATACCATAGCGAACTAAGCTTGAACTCTTCTTTAGTTCAGTGTTAGAGCGAGCCAGAGTCTCGCGGCCGGTAGGTATAGGATATATTAGATTTTTTTTGGAAACGTCGTGCATCGTGAATTCTTGATATTTGCGCGCGAAATTTGATGTTATTATTATTTTGAAATACATTTTTGTTTTTGTTTAGCATTATTTTTTATTATTTGTTGGATGTGATCGTTAGGTAAGCCGAGCTTTTCAGCTTGTATGATAGATTCGCCATTGGCGGACTTGTCCCTAAATCTGTCAGCTGAGAGAGTACTTCCAAATGTTCCGAATATCTTTTCTTTTTTTTTCGGATGAGACATCATCAAATGAGTCCCTCTCTGGAAGGAGCGGGACTCATTTGATCGGATCGGAGGGAGTGTCAGACTTGTACTTTGTAAAATCCACCCACGTTCCTTCTTTGCCCTTAGTGTTCCAAGGCCGCGGTATCTCGAGTTCCCAATATATAAGTTACGTTTCCCCGCAGGTGCGTCGCGAGCGTCGCCGGCGCGGCGGCCGCCACAGACGCAGCTGAGGGCGCGCCGCCCCCGCCGCCGTCCTGTGCGTGGACCTGGCGGCGGGGGCCAGCTCCGAGCTCTAAGCGAGCGAGCGAGCGGACTCTGTGTGATAGTGATACAACTAGCTAGTGATGACAACAAACCTCGTTCGATGGACGCTGTTGATACCCCATTGCAGTGCCGGAGAACAAAAATGTAGTGATGAAATCCAATGCATTTGAACAGTGCCGAGTCTATTGTGATTCTATGACACTAATACACATTGGAAACTAGTGCGGTAGCTTTTATACTTTTATAAAAAAATCAACAACAAAAAATGGACATCACTTTCAAATTCTTACTTAAAATTTATTTATTTTGATTATTTCGGTTTATTTTTCCCCTTTAATTTAAAAAAGGACACAGTTATGTGTGAGACATTGACTATTGAAAACACTCGTAATTCAGATATGTCGGCTATATTCTGATATTCAGAACGCGACTAAATATGTGAAGTTACGGTTAGAGACATTTGCGCGTAAATTCCTGTTTGGACTCAGACAACCGTTCATGACGTGAAAAAGTTCTATTCGGGCTAAGTACACTACGCTACAATGTAAACCTTATTTCTATCAAGATAATGTTCATTTTGGCGCAGCTGTACTTAGCTCTCTCGAGTGACAGTGCGTTACGCTATATTCTGATCTTCAGAACGCAATGTGTTGTATACAGGGAGGACTTGCTTCTTGGTAATCAATGCAAACGTACGGACACTCAAAATTAGTGTTTTAATGTGCGCGTACAAACAACGACGAGTCCGCTATATTCTGATCTTCAGAACGCCTGACTGGCGTTGAATGTTACGTCGCAAAACTTAGTATAAGATTATATATCTAACAAATTCATCTAAATCAACCAGAAATGGGATATTCACATTACTGTAAACAGTAAAGTATGTTCACAGTAAAACATTCTAATATGAGCTTTATAGCGTTACAGTTTACAGTACAATATTGTTATAAGCTTTCAAACTACTAACAACGGAAACTCAAAACGAATAGTAAACATGTTGAATATCCCATTTCTAGTGTTATGTAAATTCTATACTATAAACAGTAGAAACAGATCCATCTACACCTCAAGTAGTCAATCAGTGTTGTAAATGTATAGTTAGCACTGTTTTAACGTTTCACGGTTTTGAACAAAACTTACAAAGTCACTTACGGAATATCTTCCGTGATTATGCTCTCGATATATCGACGCTGTTACAAGCGCCATGATCGCGGGATGACAATACCACATCATTGCAGTTCCATAAGTGACAGTGTACGCTTAGCATCGTATTTATTAAAAGCAATGTCCTAACAAATGTACAGAAAGTTTGGAAAACGATTGACACGCATCTGGCGCGAAAAAAGGTGATTTGCAATATAATCAAGTATGAGATCGCGCGTTGACGGACGATTTTTATATAAATTGCGCTGGTGAAATATTACGGTGGAAACGTGTGCGGTATCTGTATGAGATTCATCGAGAAATGTAATGAAAAACATGCTTCTGTGATTAATAAACGAAATCTGCTATAGCTGTGTCTGATCAATGAATGTTAGGAATTGCTGTAATAGTAGATTAAGAATCAATAGGTTTAAAATACAGACTGTCTCTAGATAAACTGCTTGAAATGCAGTGGCGTAGCCTTTCTAAGACTAGCCAGCAGTGCAGGAGATTTTACAGTACATTAGTGTGAGGTGACATGGGTGCACTCCCTCTTCCTTCATTAGGCAAGGGGGAGCCTCCCGCCCCTCCCCTGCCACAAGGGGGGGAGGCTTTGTCTGCCTACGATGTAAAGAATAAAGGACTATATACACACGTATGGCACAAACCAATCACTCAACTGTACCCTGCGATCGGGAACTTTGAGCCCCACAAGTCAAAGTTCCCTCGAGCGTCATACGAAAATTAACGTTATTCCTTTGTCATTTAATGCTCATATTCGGTTGATAGGCGAGTATGTACATTAAACCAATAAAGTTAATTTGCTAAGTATGAATCTTTGACGCAGTCTGTATATTTGAACTGTCAGAATGTAGCAGTAGTGGTGTAGTCATTAAATAATATTGAATAAATGTCTATTTATGGATGAAATAAAATAATCAAAAGAGTGGTGATAAATTATACAGGAATGAAGTTGTAAAATCATTGGAAAAGATGAAGGTTTATAAAAAAAAATCGTATGTAATTTTAGGTCTTACACTTTTAGTACTATGCGATTGAGATAAGAGTAGTCGGACTAAAGTTATCGGTTTGATGGTATTCGTGGAATAAGACGGAAAAATTCGTCGCGTGTGAGAGCTTCCGTCATAGATACAGCTACAAAAAAGTCACCGATAGCATATGTTTGGTTGACCCTTAACCATTTCACGAGCAAAGCCGTGCCGAAAAGCTTGTATTCTCACATTTAGATCGCGACTAGTCTGCAGTCCACAAAATGGTGGAATGTCTCTTCTATCCTTACATCAATTGCATCACTGTACTGTATTAAATGTTAGAGATAATTTAAAAATCTAGATGTAACTTTACTACTTCTTATAATCAATATAAAAAGTATATTATACGATCTATACTAGTTTTTAACACGTAGTTGTAGTCGATTTTAATATTATCATCTGTCTCCAAAATAACTTCAAATGTCTAGATTCTTCGCAACTCTCGGTCTGCGAAGTCAAGCTGAGGTTGACGCGGTCAACTCATTCATGGGTGATCATCATGGGAGGAGCCTTTACTGGTTTTAGAAACTAGAAAGTCAGATATGTATTTCCCAGTAACTGGTTTTGGAGGTCAGATGAGTTGCTCCATGTAAAATACTGTTATTCAGATGCATCTGGTTAGATTTGATGCTAACGCGTAGTTGAGGAGAGTCTAGATATTAATAAAATAAAAAAAAAACTATTTAATATTGAACTTACGATCAAAATAATTCATTTAAGTTGATAATTTTATTAAAATCTTAGAAAGAAACTGACTCTCGGACTATAAATCTTAGTTTAGGAGTCACTTTACCTGTACATTATTTACTTTGGAGTATCATGGCATATATTGTAAATAAAAACAACTATAAATTACGTTAGTATGTATGAAACATACAATTCTTTTATTTGTAAAATTAAAATCATAAATATTAAGTTATATTCTTTATCTTACTGTTCCTATGGTCTATTTTGCCGATTTCAGAATTAGGTTATAGACAAACATAGGTCCTATTAACAACTGCCCAACATGGGCGTAGAACCTAGGAAATAACAACAAGTAGCTCGAAACTTCTAGAGCAGAAAAAAAGAAACAAAAACGATGTAATTTCTAAAGAAATCCAATGTTGTATCAACTCTATATTGTATAAACATGTGTTTTGAAGTACAATATCTTTATTTATTCAACATGTCGCTGTAATCATTATTAATAGTTATTTTAATAGTAGTGTGTGTTGTATGTGAATGTATGTCTATTAGTAAACTTTCTTGTAGTTACACTCATCTAGTTTGAGTAGCCATTTTGTTGTACTACCCACATTTAAATTGTCTTCGACTTGCATAAGCTGTTCTCATGACGTAACAGCATAGAGATAGCGTGAAAGCCTAGCGAGCTGCCAAGTAATAGATCTCAAGTTCAAACCCAAGACACGCACCTCTGAATTTTCGACTTCATATGCGTATTGTATAATTATCACTTGCTTCGGTGAAGGAAAACCAACATGCCTGAGAGATATATCTCGACGGCATGTAAAGCCAAGTCAGAAGCCCATGGGCGACGTAAGAACTCTGACACCAGTTTAGGCAGACGATGAAGTATGAAGATCAGCTTGTTACGTTTCCACTGCTGGGCCAAAGGCAGTGTGGGCCATGATGGACCACACGGACCCAGGTTCGTGGAGGCACGAGCTATCCTCATACTGGTACTGACTAAACTGAAGGCAGGACACTCATTTGGCAGTAGAAGAAATATCAGTTTTCGAGTGTTCGTGTATTAAACGAATGGCTACTGAAACTAGAAGACGGCAATAGTGATCACCGTCACGACAACACCTCTTAAGAGATCAGCAGAGATGTAACATCCAACTCTATAGCGGTACCGTCACGACCAATGACATGTAAACACTTGGCAAAATTCATAAGCGATTTTATTGTGAAAACACAATTTCTACTTTGAAAGAAAAGATCTATTTCGTAATTTAATAGCTTCCAAAATGTTATGTTCGTCAAAACTTAAAACGTTAATCAATACAGTAGGAGATAATATCTTTTGAACGTTTCTAAGTGTTCACATATCATTGCTCGTGACTGTACAACAGCTTATATTATCGTAAATACATTTTGTATACCGTTTACTATTCTGTGTCTAATATATTCATACGTCACTGTAGTTGTCGGTCGCGCGTAATTAATGAAGAACTTGTAACATTACGCCCGCATTGTCCGAGGGGCTAAGCACAGGTGTTGAGGACACCATATCAGCAGTGTTTTACAATATGTTAAAAAAAGGTCCGATCCGAAAGTCGCATATAGATATTCTAATGACATTGGCATTAGTATGTTCGATCTTCAATTGTTTATTTTATGACGTCACAACCCGGGAGCGGCCATCCACGTCCACGCTTCTGTGTTGCCATGTACGTTTCCTCATTTCAGTAAATTAATTTTTTTTTACTTGTTATCCAAAAACGACTACATACATAGAATTTAAACTTGATACCTAATAATGCCCTCATGGATCGGAAAGGTTTTTTATAAACATTTTGTATAACAGCATAGGAATGAAATAAACTAAGTTACTTTGACAGGATAACATAACTGACATCTTATACTTTACAAAATGGCGCACGATCATTCCTATTCTATAACGCAGGCGCAACAACTTCAGTGGACTTCAATAAATGTTTCAAATATCTGAATGTTTGGTAGATACGATAAATATTGTAGTAGTATATTATATTAATTTAACATTAACATATTCTATCATGCGATCCAATACCGCGTTATGCGAACACTTTTACATCGTACTAGCTTCTGCCCGCGACTTCGTCCGCGTGGAATAGTTACTTTAACCCGCGACTTTGTTTACGTAGAAGTTGATAACATATTTTTAATTAATTCGTACGTTAAGGAGCTATTAAAGGTACCTACAGGAAATCAGTAAGAGTGGAACTTTTGCATATCATAAATGCGCGCGCAGTACTTGATCATTATTTTGCTGCGATGTTTTTTTTTTAATCTGCGATATCTCCTACTATTAATTGAAATCGAATGATGTAAAGAGCAATTTTGTTTTAAATGAAACACTTGTGAAGCATATCGTATTTATTTGGATTAGAATTAATATCATGTTTATAAAAACACCTTCGCAAGTAATGCATTATTTTAGAACAGATTTGGTTAGCATAAAAAAGGTTATAGTGAGCCTACCTTAAAAGATAGACATATGCTGCCGCGGACTTTTTTTTAGAACTATTAAAGGGAAACAATCTTATCATACATAATTTTGCGAAACTTCAACCGTTTACGCAGCGGAAGCTCTCAAAACGAAAAGAAAATCCCGATTTTAAAACATTCTTCATTGTTGCTCCGCTCCTATTGGCCTAAGCGTGATGATATGTAGCCTTTAGCCTTCTTCGATAAATGGGCTATCTGACACTGAAAGAATGTTTTAAATCGGACTAGTATTTTCTGAGATTAGCGCGTTCAAGCAAAAAAAAACCAATTCTTCAGCTTTATAGTAGTAATATTCTCAGCAGCAGCCACGGAGTCTGTATTTGTGCCCGTTTGATGGCAATAGGCTCGCCCCTATTACACGGGACTTGAAACATAACTGGCGAACTGGGTGTACTATTAGGTACCTACACCTCTAACGGGAGATCACAAGCGTGATGTTATAGTATAGGATACATTTCAAACGAACAGAACATCGATATTGAAGTGTTCGCATAGCGCTCTTTAACCTATTGTCACACGGAGAGTAAAAGGAAATCTTTGAAGATCCTGCGTCTTGTGAACATTGAGACTGCAAGAAATATCTGTATAGAACAAGCCGATATGTATTAAGGCTAGAATGTATGACAGTCTGTTGCGAATCAGAAGCGCGCGTCAATGTCAACTTTACACGCATGGCTGTAAGGTTCAAAATGCTATGCATACGCGCTCGTGATTTACAATTGTAGTGTGTGACAGTTCCTTCGAATATTTTGTCATTATTAGATATAGAAGATTCAAGTTTTAATTATACCTATTTTTTATTTTAAATAAATTCAGCTAAATCTTCAATTTGTGTTGTTTTTCTTTTTGTATCCATTATTAATTAGATACTCTTTCAGATTTTTTTGTGAGAGTGTTGAACTCGAGACCTAAGGGGCTTACCTTAACTTGAAGATCGAGCCGGCGGTAACTAACAACAATATCCGTAAATAAACAAAATTTCCTAGCCAGTTACAAAAACGTACTCAACTTGTCTAAACATAGTCAGCAAAACTCAATCGATTGGTTTAAATGCATAAGTGCATAGTCATTATTTTGATTCGGATTCGGTTTAAATTCTATTGGTAACTAGCTTTCGCGTGCGGCTCCGCCCGAATGGTGGTCAGAAAATACCCCATTCGAATAGACTACTGGGATAAAAAATATCCAATTTCCTAAACAAGGTTATGTTCTACCTATGCGCAAAATTTTATCGAAATCCCTTCATTCGTTGAGATGTGAAATAGTAACAAACGAACAGGTAAATTACGTCACACATTAAGGGGGCAGGGAGGGGGTCGATAAAGTGTAACAAGAGGTGGGAGGGGTACTGAATTTCGTGACGTCGTGTTTCAAAAATCTAATATTATCTAAGTATTACAACTTTAAACATATCACCAACTATCTATATGAAAATGAGAAATTGCAACGTGACGTGTGACGTCACACAAGTCTCAGTAATGTGTTGACCTGGTGCGACAATGATGGGGTGGTTCAAAAATCATGAAAGTCTCACCCTCCGCGGGCGAGTCTTATCATCTGTCAGTTTCCCAGGACTGGTATCTCTCCCGATCTGCTGTCTGCACCTTGTCTGCGTCTATCGACGCTCGCGTCTGTCGACGCTCGCGTCGCCGGCGCGGGGCCGCCACAGACGCAGCTGAGGGCGCGCCGCCCCCGCCGCCGTCCTGTGCGTGGACCTGGCGGCGGGGGCCAGCTCCGAGCTCTAAGCGAGCGAGCGAGCGGACTCTGTGTGATAGTGATACAACTAGCTAGTGATGACAACAAACCTCGTTCGATGGACGCTGTTGATACCCCATTGCAGTGCCGGAGAACAAAAATGTAGTGATGAAATCCAATGCATTTGAACAGTGCCGAGTCTATTGTGATTCTATGACACTAATACACATTGGAAACTAGTGCGGTAGCTTTTATACTTTTATAAAAAAATCAACAACAAAAAATGGACATCACTTTCAAATTCTTACTTAAAATTTATTTATTTTGATTATTTCGGTTTATTTTTCCCCTTTAATTTAAAAAAGGACACAGTTATGTGTGAGACATTGACTATTGAAAACACTCGTAATTCAGATATGTCGGCTATATTCTGATATTCAGAACGCGACTAAATATGTGAAGTTACGGTTAGAGACATTTGCGCGTAAATTCCTGTTTGGACTCAGACAACCGTTCATGACGTGAAAAAGTTCTATTCGGGCTAAGTACACTACGCTACAATGTAAACCTTATTTCTATCAAGATAATGTTCATTTTGGCGCAGCTGTACTTAGCTCTCTCGAGTGACAGTGCGTTACGCTATATTCTGATCTTCAGAACGCAATGTGTTGTATACAGGGAGGACTTGCTTCTTGGTAATCAATGCAAACGTACGGACACTCAAAATTAGTGTTTTAATGTGCGCGTACAAACAACGACGAGTCCGCTATATTCTGATCTTCAGAACGCCTGACTGGCGTTGAATGTTACGTCGCAAAACTTAGTATAAGATTATATATCTAACAAATTCATCTAAATCAACCAGAAATGGGATATTCACATTACTGTAAACAGTAAAGTATGTTCACAGTAAAACATTCTAATATGAGCTTTATAGCGTTACAGTTTACAGTACAATATTGTTATAAGCTTTCAAACTACTAACAACGGAAACTCAAAACGAATAGTAAACATGTTGAATATCCCATTTCTAGTGTTATGTAAATTCTATACTATAAACAGTAGAAACAGATCCATCTACACCTCAAGTAGTCAATCAGTGTTGTAAATGTATAGTTAGCACTGTTTTAACGTTTCACGGTTTTGAACAAAACTTACAAAGTCACTTACGGAATATCTTCCGTGATTATGCTCTCGATATATCGACGCTGTTACAAGCGCCATGATCGCGGGATGACAATACCACATCATTGCAGTTCCATAAGTGACAGTGTACGCTTAGCATCGTATTTATTAAAAGCAATGTCCTAACAAATGTACAGAAAGTTTGGAAAACGATTGACACGCATCTGGCGCGAAAAAAGGTGATTTGCAATATAATCAAGTATGAGATCGCGCGTTGACGGACGATTTTTATATAAATTGCGCTGGTGAAATATTACGGTGGAAACGTGTGCGGTATCTGTATGAGATTCATCGAGAAATGTAATGAAAAACATGCTTCTGTGATTAATAAACGAAATCTGCTATAGCTGTGTCTGATCAATGAATGTTAGGAATTGCTGTAATAGTAGATTAAGAATCAATAGGTTTAAAATACAGACTGTCTCTAGATAAACTGCTTGAAATGCAGTGGCGTAGCCTTTCTAAGACTAGCCAGCAGTGCAGGAGATTTTACAGTACATTAGTGTGAGGTGACATGGGTGCACTCCCTCTTCCTTCATTAGGCAAGGGGGAGCCTCCCGCCCCTCCCCTGCCACAAGGGGGGGAGGCTTTGTCTGCCTACGATGTAAAGAATAAAGGACTATATACACACGTATGGCACAAACCAATCACTCAACTGTACCCTGCGATCGGGAACTTTGAGCCCCACAAGTCAAAGTTCCCTCGAGCGTCATACGAAAATTAACGTTATTCCTTTGTCATTTAATGCTCATATTCGGTTGATAGGCGAGTATGTACATTAAACCAATAAAGTTAATTTGCTAAGTATGAATCTTTGACGCAGTCTGTATATTTGAACTGTCAGAATGTAGCAGTAGTGGTGTAGTCATTAAATAATATTGAATAAATGTCTATTTATGGATGAAATAAAATAATCAAAAGAGTGGTGATAAATTATACAGGAATGAAGTTGTAAAATCATTGGAAAAGATGAAGGTTTATAAAAAAAAATCGTATGTAATTTTAGGTCTTACACTTTTAGTACTATGCGATTGAGATAAGAGTAGTCGGACTAAAGTTATCGGTTTGATGGTATTCGTGGAATAAGACGGAAAAATTCGTCGCGTGTGAGAGCTTCCGTCATAGATACAGCTACAAAAAAGTCACCGATAGCATATGTTTGGTTGACCCTTAACCATTTCACGAGCAAAGCCGTGCCGAAAAGCTTGTATTCTCACATTTAGATCGCGACTAGTCTGCAGTCCACAAAATGGTGGAATGTCTCTTCTATCCTTACATCAATTGCATCACTGTACTGTATTAAATGTTAGAGATAATTTAAAAATCTAGATGTAACTTTACTACTTCTTATAATCAATATAAAAAGTATATTATACGATCTATACTAGTTTTTAACACGTAGTTGTAGTCGATTTTAATATTATCATCTGTCTCCAAAATAACTTCAAATGTCTAGATTCTTCGCAACTCTCGGTCTGCGAAGTCAAGCTGAGGTTGACGCGGTCAACTCATTCATGGGTGATCATCATGGGAGGAGCCTTTACTGGTTTTAGAAACTAGAAAGTCAGATATGTATTTCCCAGTAACTGGTTTTGGAGGTCAGATGAGTTGCTCCATGTAAAATACTGTTATTCAGATGCATCTGGTTAGATTTGATGCTAACGCGTAGTTGAGGAGAGTCTAGATATTAATAAAATAAAAAAAAAACTATTTAATATTGAACTTACGATCAAAATAATTCATTTAAGTTGATAATTTTATTAAAATCTTAGAAAGAAACTGACTCTCGGACTATAAATCTTAGTTTAGGAGTCACTTTACCTGTACATTATTTACTTTGGAGTATCATGGCATATATTGTAAATAAAAACAACTATAAATTACGTTAGTATGTATGAAACATACAATTCTTTTATTTGTAAAATTAAAATCATAAATATTAAGTTATATTCTTTATCTTACTGTTCCTATGGTCTATTTTGCCGATTTCAGAATTAGGTTATAGACAAACATAGGTCCTATTAACAACTGCCCAACATGGGCGTAGAACCTAGGAAATAACAACAAGTAGCTCGAAACTTCTAGAGCAGAAAAAAAGAAACAAAAACGATGTAATTTCTAAAGAAATCCAATGTTGTATCAACTCTATATTGTATAAACATGTGTTTTGAAGTACAATATCTTTATTTATTCAACATGTCGCTGTAATCATTATTAATAGTTATTTTAATAGTAGTGTGTGTTGTATGTGAATGTATGTCTATTAGTAAACTTTCTTGTAGTTACACTCATCTAGTTTGAGTAGCCATTTTGTTGTACTACCCACATTTAAATTGTCTTCGACTTGCATAAGCTGTTCTCATGACGTAACAGCATAGAGATAGCGTGAAAGCCTAGCGAGCTGCCAAGTAATAGATCTCAAGTTCAAACCCAAGACACGCACCTCTGAATTTTCGACTTCATATGCGTATTGTATAATTATCACTTGCTTCGGTGAAGGAAAACCAACATGCCTGAGAGATATATCTCGACGGCATGTAAAGCCAAGTCAGAAGCCCATGGGCGACGTAAGAACTCTGACACCAGTTTAGGCAGACGATGAAGTATGAAGATCAGCTTGTTACGTTTCCACTGCTGGGCCAAAGGCAGTGTGGGCCATGATGGACCACACGGACCCAGGTTCGTGGAGGCACGAGCTATCCTCATACTGGTACTGACTAAACTGAAGGCAGGACACTCATTTGGCAGTAGAAGAAATATCAGTTTTCGAGTGTTCGTGTATTAAACGAATGGCTACTGAAACTAGAAGACGGCAATAGTGATCACCGTCACGACAACACCTCTTAAGAGATCAGCAGAGATGTAACATCCAACTCTATAGCGGTACCGTCACGACCAATGACATGTAAACACTTGGCAAAATTCATAAGCGATTTTATTGTGAAAACACAATTTCTACTTTGAAAGAAAAGATCTATTTCGTAATTTAATAGCTTCCAAAATGTTATGTTCGTCAAAACTTAAAACGTTAATCAATACAGTAGGAGATAATATCTTTTGAACGTTTCTAAGTGTTCACATATCATTGCTCGTGACTGTACAACAGCTTATATTATCGTAAATACATTTTGTATACCGTTTACTATTCTGTGTCTAATATATTCATACGTCACTGTAGTTGTCGGTCGCGCGTAATTAATGAAGAACTTGTAACATTACGCCCGCATTGTCCGAGGGGCTAAGCACAGGTGTTGAGGACACCATATCAGCAGTGTTTTACAATATGTTAAAAAAAGGTCCGATCCGAAAGTCGCATATAGATATTCTAATGACATTGGCATTAGTATGTTCGATCTTCAATTGTTTATTTTATGACGTCACAACCCGGGAGCGGCCATCCACGTCCACGCTTCTGTGTTGCCATGTACGTTTCCTCATTTCAGTAAATTAATTTTTTTTTACTTGTTATCCAAAAACGACTACATACATAGAATTTAAACTTGATACCTAATAATGCCCTCATGGATCGGAAAGGTTTTTTATAAACATTTTGTATAACAGCATAGGAATGAAATAAACTAAGTTACTTTGACAGGATAACATAACTGACATCTTATACTTTACAAAATGGCGCACGATCATTCCTATTCTATAACGCAGGCGCAACAACTTCAGTGGACTTCAATAAATGTTTCAAATATCTGAATGTTTGGTAGATACGATAAATATTGTAGTAGTATATTATATTAATTTAACATTAACATATTCTATCATGCGATCCAATACCGCGTTATGCGAACACTTTTACATCGTACTAGCTTCTGCCCGCGACTTCGTCCGCGTGGAATAGTTACTTTAACCCGCGACTTTGTTTACGTAGAAGTTGATAACATATTTTTAATTAATTCGTACGTTAAGGAGCTATTAAAGGTACCTACAGGAAATCAGTAAGAGTGGAACTTTTGCATATCATAAATGCGCGCGCAGTACTTGATCATTATTTTGCTGCGATGTTTTTTTTTTAATCTGCGATATCTCCTACTATTAATTGAAATCGAATGATGTAAAGAGCAATTTTGTTTTAAATGAAACACTTGTGAAGCATATCGTATTTATTTGGATTAGAATTAATATCATGTTTATAAAAACACCTTCGCAAGTAATGCATTATTTTAGAACAGATTTGGTTAGCATAAAAAAGGTTATAGTGAGCCTACCTTAAAAGATAGACATATGCTGCCGCGGACTTTTTTTTAGAACTATTAAAGGGAAACAATCTTATCATACATAATTTTGCGAAACTTCAACCGTTTACGCAGCGGAAGCTCTCAAAACGAAAAGAAAATCCCGATTTTAAAACATTCTTCATTGTTGCTCCGCTCCTATTGGCCTAAGCGTGATGATATGTAGCCTTTAGCCTTCTTCGATAAATGGGCTATCTGACACTGAAAGAATGTTTTAAATCGGACTAGTATTTTCTGAGATTAGCGCGTTCAAGCAAAAAAAAACCAATTCTTCAGCTTTATAGTAGTAATATTCTCAGCAGCAGCCACGGAGTCTGTATTTGTGCCCGTTTGATGGCAATAGGCTCGCCCCTATTACACGGGACTTGAAACATAACTGGCGAACTGGGTGTACTATTAGGTACCTACACCTCTAACGGGAGATCACAAGCGTGATGTTATAGTATAGGATACATTTCAAACGAACAGAACATCGATATTGAAGTGTTCGCATAGCGCTCTTTAACCTATTGTCACACGGAGAGTAAAAGGAAATCTTTGAAGATCCTGCGTCTTGTGAACATTGAGACTGCAAGAAATATCTGTATAGAACAAGCCGATATGTATTAAGGCTAGAATGTATGACAGTCTGTTGCGAATCAGAAGCGCGCGTCAATGTCAACTTTACACGCATGGCTGTAAGGTTCAAAATGCTATGCATACGCGCTCGTGATTTACAATTGTAGTGTGTGACAGTTCCTTCGAATATTTTGTCATTATTAGATATAGAAGATTCAAGTTTTAATTATACCTATTTTTTATTTTAAATAAATTCAGCTAAATCTTCAATTTGTGTTGTTTTTCTTTTTGTATCCATTATTAATTAGATACTCTTTCAGATTTTTTTGTGAGAGTGTTGAACTCGAGACCTAAGGGGCTTACCTTAACTTGAAGATCGAGCCGGCGGTAACTAACAACAATATCCGTAAATAAACAAAATTTCCTAGCCAGTTACAAAAACGTACTCAACTTGTCTAAACATAGTCAGCAAAACTCAATCGATTGGTTTAAATGCATAAGTGCATAGTCATTATTTTGATTCGGATTCGGTTTAAATTCTATTGGTAACTAGCTTTCGCGTGCGGCTCCGCCCGAATGGTGGTCAGAAAATACCCCATTCGAATAGACTACTGGGATAAAAAATATCCAATTTCCTAAACAAGGTTATGTTCTACCTATGCGCAAAATTTTATCGAAATCCCTTCATTCGTTGAGATGTGAAATAGTAACAAACGAACAGGTAAATTACGTCACACATTAAGGGGGCAGGGAGGGGGTCGATAAAGTGTAACAAGAGGTGGGAGGGGTACTGAATTTCGTGACGTCGTGTTTCAAAAATCTAATATTATCTAAGTATTACAACTTTAAACATATCACCAACTATCTATATGAAAATGAGAAATTGCAACGTGACGTGTGACGTCACACAAGTCTCAGTAATGTGTTGACCTGGTGCGACAATGATGGGGTGGTTCAAAAATCATGAAAGTCTCACCCTCCGCGGGCGAGTCTTATCATCTGTCAGTTTCCCAGGACTGGTATCTCTCCCGATCTGCTGTCTGCACCTTGTCTGCGTCTATCGACGCTCGCGTCTGTCGACGCTCGCGTCGCCGGCGCGGGGCCGCCACAGACGCAGCTGAGGGCGCGCCGCCCCCGCCGCCGTCCTGTGCGTGGACCTGGCGGCGGGGGCCAGCTCCGAGCTCTAAGCGAGCGAGCGAGCGGACTCTGTGTGATAGTGATACAACTAGCTAGTGATGACAACAAACCTCGTTCGATGGACGCTGTTGATACCCCATTGCAGTGCCGGAGAACAAAAATGTAGTGATGAAATCCAATGCATTTGAACAGTGCCGAGTCTATTGTGATTCTATGACACTAATACACATTGGAAACTAGTGCGGTAGCTTTTATACTTTTATAAAAAAATCAACAACAAAAAATGGACATCACTTTCAAATTCTTACTTAAAATTTATTTATTTTGATTATTTCGGTTTATTTTTCCCCTTTAATTTAAAAAAGGACACAGTTATGTGTGAGACATTGACTATTGAAAACACTCGTAATTCAGATATGTCGGCTATATTCTGATATTCAGAACGCGACTAAATATGTGAAGTTACGGTTAGAGACATTTGCGCGTAAATTCCTGTTTGGACTCAGACAACCGTTCATGACGTGAAAAAGTTCTATTCGGGCTAAGTACACTACGCTACAATGTAAACCTTATTTCTATCAAGATAATGTTCATTTTGGCGCAGCTGTACTTAGCTCTCTCGAGTGACAGTGCGTTACGCTATATTCTGATCTTCAGAACGCAATGTGTTGTATACAGGGAGGACTTGCTTCTTGGTAATCAATGCAAACGTACGGACACTCAAAATTAGTGTTTTAATGTGCGCGTACAAACAACGACGAGTCCGCTATATTCTGATCTTCAGAACGCCTGACTGGCGTTGAATGTTACGTCGCAAAACTTAGTATAAGATTATATATCTAACAAATTCATCTAAATCAACCAGAAATGGGATATTCACATTACTGTAAACAGTAAAGTATGTTCACAGTAAAACATTCTAATATGAGCTTTATAGCGTTACAGTTTACAGTACAATATTGTTATAAGCTTTCAAACTACTAACAACGGAAACTCAAAACGAATAGTAAACATGTTGAATATCCCATTTCTAGTGTTATGTAAATTCTATACTATAAACAGTAGAAACAGATCCATCTACACCTCAAGTAGTCAATCAGTGTTGTAAATGTATAGTTAGCACTGTTTTAACGTTTCACGGTTTTGAACAAAACTTACAAAGTCACTTACGGAATATCTTCCGTGATTATGCTCTCGATATATCGACGCTGTTACAAGCGCCATGATCGCGGGATGACAATACCACATCATTGCAGTTCCATAAGTGACAGTGTACGCTTAGCATCGTATTTATTAAAAGCAATGTCCTAACAAATGTACAGAAAGTTTGGAAAACGATTGACACGCATCTGGCGCGAAAAAAGGTGATTTGCAATATAATCAAGTATGAGATCGCGCGTTGACGGACGATTTTTATATAAATTGCGCTGGTGAAATATTACGGTGGAAACGTGTGCGGTATCTGTATGAGATTCATCGAGAAATGTAATGAAAAACATGCTTCTGTGATTAATAAACGAAATCTGCTATAGCTGTGTCTGATCAATGAATGTTAGGAATTGCTGTAATAGTAGATTAAGAATCAATAGGTTTAAAATACAGACTGTCTCTAGATAAACTGCTTGAAATGCAGTGGCGTAGCCTTTCTAAGACTAGCCAGCAGTGCAGGAGATTTTACAGTACATTAGTGTGAGGTGACATGGGTGCACTCCCTCTTCCTTCATTAGGCAAGGGGGAGCCTCCCGCCCCTCCCCTGCCACAAGGGGGGGAGGCTTTGTCTGCCTACGATGTAAAGAATAAAGGACTATATACACACGTATGGCACAAACCAATCACTCAACTGTACCCTGCGATCGGGAACTTTGAGCCCCACAAGTCAAAGTTCCCTCGAGCGTCATACGAAAATTAACGTTATTCCTTTGTCATTTAATGCTCATATTCGGTTGATAGGCGAGTATGTACATTAAACCAATAAAGTTAATTTGCTAAGTATGAATCTTTGACGCAGTCTGTATATTTGAACTGTCAGAATGTAGCAGTAGTGGTGTAGTCATTAAATAATATTGAATAAATGTCTATTTATGGATGAAATAAAATAATCAAAAGAGTGGTGATAAATTATACAGGAATGAAGTTGTAAAATCATTGGAAAAGATGAAGGTTTATAAAAAAAAATCGTATGTAATTTTAGGTCTTACACTTTTAGTACTATGCGATTGAGATAAGAGTAGTCGGACTAAAGTTATCGGTTTGATGGTATTCGTGGAATAAGACGGAAAAATTCGTCGCGTGTGAGAGCTTCCGTCATAGATACAGCTACAAAAAAGTCACCGATAGCATATGTTTGGTTGACCCTTAACCATTTCACGAGCAAAGCCGTGCCGAAAAGCTTGTATTCTCACATTTAGATCGCGACTAGTCTGCAGTCCACAAAATGGTGGAATGTCTCTTCTATCCTTACATCAATTGCATCACTGTACTGTATTAAATGTTAGAGATAATTTAAAAATCTAGATGTAACTTTACTACTTCTTATAATCAATATAAAAAGTATATTATACGATCTATACTAGTTTTTAACACGTAGTTGTAGTCGATTTTAATATTATCATCTGTCTCCAAAATAACTTCAAATGTCTAGATTCTTCGCAACTCTCGGTCTGCGAAGTCAAGCTGAGGTTGACGCGGTCAACTCATTCATGGGTGATCATCATGGGAGGAGCCTTTACTGGTTTTAGAAACTAGAAAGTCAGATATGTATTTCCCAGTAACTGGTTTTGGAGGTCAGATGAGTTGCTCCATGTAAAATACTGTTATTCAGATGCATCTGGTTAGATTTGATGCTAACGCGTAGTTGAGGAGAGTCTAGATATTAATAAAATAAAAAAAAAACTATTTAATATTGAACTTACGATCAAAATAATTCATTTAAGTTGATAATTTTATTAAAATCTTAGAAAGAAACTGACTCTCGGACTATAAATCTTAGTTTAGGAGTCACTTTACCTGTACATTATTTACTTTGGAGTATCATGGCATATATTGTAAATAAAAACAACTATAAATTACGTTAGTATGTATGAAACATACAATTCTTTTATTTGTAAAATTAAAATCATAAATATTAAGTTATATTCTTTATCTTACTGTTCCTATGGTCTATTTTGCCGATTTCAGAATTAGGTTATAGACAAACATAGGTCCTATTAACAACTGCCCAACATGGGCGTAGAACCTAGGAAATAACAACAAGTAGCTCGAAACTTCTAGAGCAGAAAAAAAGAAACAAAAACGATGTAATTTCTAAAGAAATCCAATGTTGTATCAACTCTATATTGTATAAACATGTGTTTTGAAGTACAATATCTTTATTTATTCAACATGTCGCTGTAATCATTATTAATAGTTATTTTAATAGTAGTGTGTGTTGTATGTGAATGTATGTCTATTAGTAAACTTTCTTGTAGTTACACTCATCTAGTTTGAGTAGCCATTTTGTTGTACTACCCACATTTAAATTGTCTTCGACTTGCATAAGCTGTTCTCATGACGTAACAGCATAGAGATAGCGTGAAAGCCTAGCGAGCTGCCAAGTAATAGATCTCAAGTTCAAACCCAAGACACGCACCTCTGAATTTTCGACTTCATATGCGTATTGTATAATTATCACTTGCTTCGGTGAAGGAAAACCAACATGCCTGAGAGATATATCTCGACGGCATGTAAAGCCAAGTCAGAAGCCCATGGGCGACGTAAGAACTCTGACACCAGTTTAGGCAGACGATGAAGTATGAAGATCAGCTTGTTACGTTTCCACTGCTGGGCCAAAGGCAGTGTGGGCCATGATGGACCACACGGACCCAGGTTCGTGGAGGCACGAGCTATCCTCATACTGGTACTGACTAAACTGAAGGCAGGACACTCATTTGGCAGTAGAAGAAATATCAGTTTTCGAGTGTTCGTGTATTAAACGAATGGCTACTGAAACTAGAAGACGGCAATAGTGATCACCGTCACGACAACACCTCTTAAGAGATCAGCAGAGATGTAACATCCAACTCTATAGCGGTACCGTCACGACCAATGACATGTAAACACTTGGCAAAATTCATAAGCGATTTTATTGTGAAAACACAATTTCTACTTTGAAAGAAAAGATCTATTTCGTAATTTAATAGCTTCCAAAATGTTATGTTCGTCAAAACTTAAAACGTTAATCAATACAGTAGGAGATAATATCTTTTGAACGTTTCTAAGTGTTCACATATCATTGCTCGTGACTGTACAACAGCTTATATTATCGTAAATACATTTTGTATACCGTTTACTATTCTGTGTCTAATATATTCATACGTCACTGTAGTTGTCGGTCGCGCGTAATTAATGAAGAACTTGTAACATTACGCCCGCATTGTCCGAGGGGCTAAGCACAGGTGTTGAGGACACCATATCAGCAGTGTTTTACAATATGTTAAAAAAAGGTCCGATCCGAAAGTCGCATATAGATATTCTAATGACATTGGCATTAGTATGTTCGATCTTCAATTGTTTATTTTATGACGTCACAACCCGGGAGCGGCCATCCACGTCCACGCTTCTGTGTTGCCATGTACGTTTCCTCATTTCAGTAAATTAATTTTTTTTTACTTGTTATCCAAAAACGACTACATACATAGAATTTAAACTTGATACCTAATAATGCCCTCATGGATCGGAAAGGTTTTTTATAAACATTTTGTATAACAGCATAGGAATGAAATAAACTAAGTTACTTTGACAGGATAACATAACTGACATCTTATACTTTACAAAATGGCGCACGATCATTCCTATTCTATAACGCAGGCGCAACAACTTCAGTGGACTTCAATAAATGTTTCAAATATCTGAATGTTTGGTAGATACGATAAATATTGTAGTAGTATATTATATTAATTTAACATTAACATATTCTATCATGCGATCCAATACCGCGTTATGCGAACACTTTTACATCGTACTAGCTTCTGCCCGCGACTTCGTCCGCGTGGAATAGTTACTTTAACCCGCGACTTTGTTTACGTAGAAGTTGATAACATATTTTTAATTAATTCGTACGTTAAGGAGCTATTAAAGGTACCTACAGGAAATCAGTAAGAGTGGAACTTTTGCATATCATAAATGCGCGCGCAGTACTTGATCATTATTTTGCTGCGATGTTTTTTTTTTAATCTGCGATATCTCCTACTATTAATTGAAATCGAATGATGTAAAGAGCAATTTTGTTTTAAATGAAACACTTGTGAAGCATATCGTATTTATTTGGATTAGAATTAATATCATGTTTATAAAAACACCTTCGCAAGTAATGCATTATTTTAGAACAGATTTGGTTAGCATAAAAAAGGTTATAGTGAGCCTACCTTAAAAGATAGACATATGCTGCCGCGGACTTTTTTTTAGAACTATTAAAGGGAAACAATCTTATCATACATAATTTTGCGAAACTTCAACCGTTTACGCAGCGGAAGCTCTCAAAACGAAAAGAAAATCCCGATTTTAAAACATTCTTCATTGTTGCTCCGCTCCTATTGGCCTAAGCGTGATGATATGTAGCCTTTAGCCTTCTTCGATAAATGGGCTATCTGACACTGAAAGAATGTTTTAAATCGGACTAGTATTTTCTGAGATTAGCGCGTTCAAGCAAAAAAAAACCAATTCTTCAGCTTTATAGTAGTAATATTCTCAGCAGCAGCCACGGAGTCTGTATTTGTGCCCGTTTGATGGCAATAGGCTCGCCCCTATTACACGGGACTTGAAACATAACTGGCGAACTGGGTGTACTATTAGGTACCTACACCTCTAACGGGAGATCACAAGCGTGATGTTATAGTATAGGATACATTTCAAACGAACAGAACATCGATATTGAAGTGTTCGCATAGCGCTCTTTAACCTATTGTCACACGGAGAGTAAAAGGAAATCTTTGAAGATCCTGCGTCTTGTGAACATTGAGACTGCAAGAAATATCTGTATAGAACAAGCCGATATGTATTAAGGCTAGAATGTATGACAGTCTGTTGCGAATCAGAAGCGCGCGTCAATGTCAACTTTACACGCATGGCTGTAAGGTTCAAAATGCTATGCATACGCGCTCGTGATTTACAATTGTAGTGTGTGACAGTTCCTTCGAATATTTTGTCATTATTAGATATAGAAGATTCAAGTTTTAATTATACCTATTTTTTATTTTAAATAAATTCAGCTAAATCTTCAATTTGTGTTGTTTTTCTTTTTGTATCCATTATTAATTAGATACTCTTTCAGATTTTTTTGTGAGAGTGTTGAACTCGAGACCTAAGGGGCTTACCTTAACTTGAAGATCGAGCCGGCGGTAACTAACAACAATATCCGTAAATAAACAAAATTTCCTAGCCAGTTACAAAAACGTACTCAACTTGTCTAAACATAGTCAGCAAAACTCAATCGATTGGTTTAAATGCATAAGTGCATAGTCATTATTTTGATTCGGATTCGGTTTAAATTCTATTGGTAACTAGCTTTCGCGTGCGGCTCCGCCCGAATGGTGGTCAGAAAATACCCCATTCGAATAGACTACTGGGATAAAAAATATCCAATTTCCTAAACAAGGTTATGTTCTACCTATGCGCAAAATTTTATCGAAATCCCTTCATTCGTTGAGATGTGAAATAGTAACAAACGAACAGGTAAATTACGTCACACATTAAGGGGGCAGGGAGGGGGTCGATAAAGTGTAACAAGAGGTGGGAGGGGTACTGAATTTCGTGACGTCGTGTTTCAAAAATCTAATATTATCTAAGTATTACAACTTTAAACATATCACCAACTATCTATATGAAAATGAGAAATTGCAACGTGACGTGTGACGTCACACAAGTCTCAGTAATGTGTTGACCTGGTGCGACAATGATGGGGTGGTTCAAAAATCATGAAAGTCTCACCCTCCGCGGGCGAGTCTTATCATCTGTCAGTTTCCCAGGACTGGTATCTCTCCCGATCTGCTGTCTGCACCTTGTCTGCGTCTATCGACGCTCGCGTCTGTCGACGCTCGCGTCGCCGGCGCGGGGCCGCCACAGACGCAGCTGAGGGCGCGCCGCCCCCGCCGCCGTCCTGTGCGTGGACCTGGCGGCGGGGGCCAGCTCCGAGCTCTAAGCGAGCGAGCGAGCGGACTCTGTGTGATAGTGATACAACTAGCTAGTGATGACAACAAACCTCGTTCGATGGACGCTGTTGATACCCCATTGCAGTGCCGGAGAACAAAAATGTAGTGATGAAATCCAATGCATTTGAACAGTGCCGAGTCTATTGTGATTCTATGACACTAATACACATTGGAAACTAGTGCGGTAGCTTTTATACTTTTATAAAAAAATCAACAACAAAAAATGGACATCACTTTCAAATTCTTACTTAAAATTTATTTATTTTGATTATTTCGGTTTATTTTTCCCCTTTAATTTAAAAAAGGACACAGTTATGTGTGAGACATTGACTATTGAAAACACTCGTAATTCAGATATGTCGGCTATATTCTGATATTCAGAACGCGACTAAATATGTGAAGTTACGGTTAGAGACATTTGCGCGTAAATTCCTGTTTGGACTCAGACAACCGTTCATGACGTGAAAAAGTTCTATTCGGGCTAAGTACACTACGCTACAATGTAAACCTTATTTCTATCAAGATAATGTTCATTTTGGCGCAGCTGTACTTAGCTCTCTCGAGTGACAGTGCGTTACGCTATATTCTGATCTTCAGAACGCAATGTGTTGTATACAGGGAGGACTTGCTTCTTGGTAATCAATGCAAACGTACGGACACTCAAAATTAGTGTTTTAATGTGCGCGTACAAACAACGACGAGTCCGCTATATTCTGATCTTCAGAACGCCTGACTGGCGTTGAATGTTACGTCGCAAAACTTAGTATAAGATTATATATCTAACAAATTCATCTAAATCAACCAGAAATGGGATATTCACATTACTGTAAACAGTAAAGTATGTTCACAGTAAAACATTCTAATATGAGCTTTATAGCGTTACAGTTTACAGTACAATATTGTTATAAGCTTTCAAACTACTAACAACGGAAACTCAAAACGAATAGTAAACATGTTGAATATCCCATTTCTAGTGTTATGTAAATTCTATACTATAAACAGTAGAAACAGATCCATCTACACCTCAAGTAGTCAATCAGTGTTGTAAATGTATAGTTAGCACTGTTTTAACGTTTCACGGTTTTGAACAAAACTTACAAAGTCACTTACGGAATATCTTCCGTGATTATGCTCTCGATATATCGACGCTGTTACAAGCGCCATGATCGCGGGATGACAATACCACATCATTGCAGTTCCATAAGTGACAGTGTACGCTTAGCATCGTATTTATTAAAAGCAATGTCCTAACAAATGTACAGAAAGTTTGGAAAACGATTGACACGCATCTGGCGCGAAAAAAGGTGATTTGCAATATAATCAAGTATGAGATCGCGCGTTGACGGACGATTTTTATATAAATTGCGCTGGTGAAATATTACGGTGGAAACGTGTGCGGTATCTGTATGAGATTCATCGAGAAATGTAATGAAAAACATGCTTCTGTGATTAATAAACGAAATCTGCTATAGCTGTGTCTGATCAATGAATGTTAGGAATTGCTGTAATAGTAGATTAAGAATCAATAGGTTTAAAATACAGACTGTCTCTAGATAAACTGCTTGAAATGCAGTGGCGTAGCCTTTCTAAGACTAGCCAGCAGTGCAGGAGATTTTACAGTACATTAGTGTGAGGTGACATGGGTGCACTCCCTCTTCCTTCATTAGGCAAGGGGGAGCCTCCCGCCCCTCCCCTGCCACAAGGGGGGGAGGCTTTGTCTGCCTACGATGTAAAGAATAAAGGACTATATACACACGTATGGCACAAACCAATCACTCAACTGTACCCTGCGATCGGGAACTTTGAGCCCCACAAGTCAAAGTTCCCTCGAGCGTCATACGAAAATTAACGTTATTCCTTTGTCATTTAATGCTCATATTCGGTTGATAGGCGAGTATGTACATTAAACCAATAAAGTTAATTTGCTAAGTATGAATCTTTGACGCAGTCTGTATATTTGAACTGTCAGAATGTAGCAGTAGTGGTGTAGTCATTAAATAATATTGAATAAATGTCTATTTATGGATGAAATAAAATAATCAAAAGAGTGGTGATAAATTATACAGGAATGAAGTTGTAAAATCATTGGAAAAGATGAAGGTTTATAAAAAAAAATCGTATGTAATTTTAGGTCTTACACTTTTAGTACTATGCGATTGAGATAAGAGTAGTCGGACTAAAGTTATCGGTTTGATGGTATTCGTGGAATAAGACGGAAAAATTCGTCGCGTGTGAGAGCTTCCGTCATAGATACAGCTACAAAAAAGTCACCGATAGCATATGTTTGGTCGACCCTTAACCATTTCGCGAGCAAAGCCGCGCCGAAAAGCTTGTATTCTCACATTTAGATCGCGACTAGTCTGCAGTCCACAAAATGGTGGAATGTCTCTTCTATTCTTATATCAATTGCATCACTGTACTGTATTAAATGTTAGACTAATTTAAAAATCTAGATGTAACTTTACTACTTCTTATAATCAATATAAAAAGTATATTATACGATCTATACTAGTTTTTAACACGTAGTTGTAGTCGATTTTAATATTATCATCTGTCTCCAAAATAACTTCAAATGTCTAGACTCTTCGCAACTCTCGGTCTGCGAAGTCAAGCTGAGGTTGACGCGGTCAACTCATTCATGGGTGATCATCATGGGAGGAGCCTTTACTGGTTTTAGAAACTAGAAAGTCAGATATGTATTTCCCAGTAACTGGTTTTGGAGGTCAGATGAGTCGCTCCATGTAAAATACTGTTATTCAGATGCATCTGGTTAGATTTGATGCTAACGCGTAGTTGAGGAGAGTCTAGATATAAATAATAAAAAAAAAAACTATTTAATTACTGAACTTACGATCAAAATAATTCATTTAAGTTGATAATTTTATTAAAATCTTAGAAAGAAACTGACTCTCGGACTATAAATCTTAGTTTAGGAGTCACTTTATCTGTACATTATTTACTTTGGAGTATCATGGCATATATTGTAAATAAAAACAACTATAAATTACGTTAGTATGTATGAAACATACAATTCTTTTATTTGTCAAATTAAAATCATAAATATTAAGTTATATTCTTTATCTTACAGTTCGTAAGGTCTATTTTGCCGATTTCAGAATTAGGTTATAGGGAAACATAGGTCCTCTAAACAACTGCCCAACATGGGCGTAGAACCTAGGTAATAACAACAAGTAGCTCGAAACTTCTAGAGCAGAAAAAAAGAAACAAAAACGATGTAATTTCTAAAGAAATCCAATGTTGTATCAACTATATATTGTATAAACATGTGTTTTGAAGTACAATATCTTTATTTATTCAACATTTCGCTGTAATCATTATTAATAGTTATTTTAATAGTAGTGTGTGTTGTATGTGAATGTATGTCTAATAGTAAACTTTCTTGTAGTTACACTCATCTAGTTTGAGTAGCCATTTTGTTGTACTACCCACATTTAAATTGTCTTCGACTTGCATAAGCTGTTCTCATGACATACAGCATAGAGATAGCGTGAAAGCCTAGCGAGCTGCCAAGTAATAGATCTCAAGTTCAAACCCAAGACACGCACCTCTGAATTTTCGACTTCATGTGCGTATTGTATAATTATCACTTGCTTCGGTGCAGGAAAACCAGCATGCCCTGAGAGATATATCTCGACGGCATGTAAAGCCAAGTCAGAAGCCCATGGGCGACGTAAGAACTCTGACACCAGTTTAGGCAGACGATGAAGTATGAAGATCAGCTTGTTACGTTTCCACTGCTGGGCCAAAGGCAGTGTGGGCCATGATGGACCACACGGACCCAGGTTCGTGGAGGCACGAGCTATCCTCATACAGGTACTGACTAAACTGAAGGCAGGAAACTCATTTGGCAGTAGAAGAAATATCAGCTTTCGAGTGTTCGTGTATTAAACGAATGGCTACTGAAACTAGAAGACGGCAATAGTGATCACCGTCACGACAACACCTCTAATGAGATCAGCAGAGATGTTACATCCAACTGTATAGCGGTACCGTCACGACCAATGACATGTAAACACTTGGCAAAATTCAAAAGCGATTTTCTTGTGAAATCACAATTTCTCCTTTGAAATAAAAGATCTATTTCGTAATTTAATAGCTTCCAAAATCTTATGTTCGTCAAAACTTAAAACGTTAATCAATACAGTAGGAGATAATATCTTCTGAAGGTTTCTAAATGTTCACATATCATTGCTCGTGACTGTACAATAGAGCTTATATTATCGTAAATACATTTTGTATACCTTTTACTATTCTGTGTCTAATATATTCATACGTCACTGTAGTTGTCGGTCGCGCGTAATTAATGAAGAACTTGTAACATTACGCCCGCATTGTCCGAGGGGCTAAGCACAGGTGTTGAGTACACCATATCAGCAGTGTTTTACAATATGTTAAAAAAAGGTCCGATCAGAAAGGGGCATATAGATATTCCAACGACAAAAACGACTACATACATAGAATTTAAACTTGATACCTAATAATGCCCTCATGGATCGGAAAAGTTTTTTATAAACATTTTGTATAACAGCATAGGAATGAAATAAACTTAAGTTACTTTGACAGGATAACTCTAATACATTTAAAAATGGCGCATGATCATTCCTATTCTATAACGCAGGCGCAACAACTACAGTGGACTTCAATAAATGTTTCAAATATCTGAATGTTTGGTAGATACGATAAATATTGTAGTAGTATATTATATTAATTTAACATTAACATATTCTATCATGCGATCCAATACCGCGTTATGCGAACACTTCTATATCGTACTAGCTTCTGCCCGCGACTTCGTCCGCGTGGAATAGTTACTTTAACCCGCGACTTGTTTACGTAGATGTTGATAACATATTTTTAAACAATTCGTACGTTAAGGAGCTATTAAAGGTACCTACAGGAAATCAGTAAGAGTGGACTTTTGCACATCATAAATGCGCGCGCAGTACTTGATCATTATATTGCTGCGATGTTTTTTTTTTAAATCTGTGATATCTCCTAAGATATTCATTGAAATCGAATTATGCAAAGAACAATTTTGTTTTAAATTAAACACTTGTGATGGATAACGTATTTATTTGGATAAGGATTTATATCATGTTTATAAAAACATCTTCGCAAGTAATGCATTATTTTAGAATAAATTTGGTTAGCATAAAAAAGGTTATAGAGACCCTACCTTAAAAGATAGACATATGCTGTCGCGGACTTTTTTTTAGAACTATTAAAGGGAAACAATCCTATCATACATAATTTTGCGAAACTTTAACCGTTTACGCAGCGCACGCAGCGGAAGCTCTCAAAACGAAAAGAAAAACCCCCGATTTTAAAACATTCTTCATTGTTGCTCCGCTCCTATTGGCCTTAGCGTGATGATATATAGCCTTTAGCCTTCTTCGATAAATGGGCTATCTAACACTGAAATAATTATAACAAGACTTCAAATCAGACCATTAGTTCCTGAAATTAACGCGTTCAAGCAAACAAACAAACTCTTCAGCTTTATAATATCAGTATAGATTTCTGAACTAACTACTGTTATTGGAAGATCAAGTTTTGGAAATACACTCTCTAATCAATATTAATATAAGTAATAGTTTTTTTTTAAATCGGACCAAAAGTTCCTGATATTAGCGCGTTCATTCAAGCAAGCAAACAAACTAATCAGCTTTATAGTAGTCTCAGCAGCCACGGAGTCTGGAATTGTGCCCGTTTGATGGCAATAGGCTCGCCCCCTATTACACGGGACTTGAAACATAACTGGCGAACTGGGTGTACTATTAGGTACCTACACCTCTAGCGGGAGATCACAAGCGTGATGTTATAGTATAGGATACATTTCAAACGAACAGAACATCGATATTGAAGTGTTCGCATAGCGCTTTTTAACCTATTGTCACACGGAGAGTAAAAGGAAATCTTTGAAGATCCTGCGTCTTGTGAACATTGAGGCTGCAAGAAATATCTGTATAGAACAAGCCGATATGTATTAAGGCTAGAATGTATGACAGTCTGTTGCGAATCAGGAGCGCGCGTCAATGTCAACTTTACACGCATGGCTGTAAGGTTCAAAATGCTATGCATACGCGCTCGTGATATGCAATTATAGTGTGTGACAGTTCCTTCGAATATTTTGTCATTATTAGATATAGAAGATTATTTTAAATAAATTCAGCTAAATCTTCAATTTGTGTTGTTTTTCTTTTTGTATCCATTATTAATTAGATACTCTTTCAGATTTTTTTGTGAGAGTGTTGAACTCGAGACCTAAGGGGCTTTCCTTAACTTGAAGAAAGAGCCGGCGGTAACTAACAACAATATCCGTAAATAAACAAAATTTCCTAGCCAGTTACAAAAACGTACTCAACTTGTCTAAACATAGTCAGAAAACCTCAATCGATTGCTTTAAATGCATAAGTGCATACTCATTATTTTGATACGGATTCGGTTTAAATTCTATTGGTTACTAGCTTTCGCGTGCAGCTCCGCCCGAATGGTGGTAAAAAATATCCAATTTCCTAAACAAGGTTATGTTCTACCTATGTGCAAAATTTTATCGAAATCCCTTCATTCGTTGAGATGTGAAATAGTAACAAACGAACAGGTAAATTACGTCACACATTAAGGGGGCAGGGAGGGGGTCGATAAAGTGTAACAAGAGGTGGGAGGGGTACTGAATTTCGTGACGTCGTGTTTCAAAAATCTAATATTATCTAAGTATTAGAACTTTAAACATATCACCAACTATCTATATGAAAATGAGAAATTGCAACGTGCCGTGTGACGTCACACAAGGGAGGGGGAGTCTCAGTAATGTGTTGACCTGGTGCGACAATGACGGGGTGGTTCAAAAATCATGAAAGTCTCACCCTCCGCGGGCGAGTCTTATCATCTGTCAGTTTCCCAGGACTGGTAGCTCTCTTCAGAGCCCGATCTGCTGTCTGCACCTTGTCTGCGTCTATCGACGCTCGCGTCTGTCGACGCTCGCGTCGCGCGTCGCCGGCGCGGGGCCGCCACAGACGCAGCTGAGGGCGCGCCGCCCCCGCCGCCGTCCTGTGCGTGGACCTGGCGGCGGGGGCCAGCTCCGAGCTCTAAGCGAGCGAGCGAGCGGACTCTGTGTGATAGTGATACAACTGGCTAGTGATGACAACAAACCTCGTTCGATGGACGCTGTTGATACCCCATTGCAGTGCCGGAGAACAAAAATGTAGTGATGAAATCCAATGCATTTGAACAGTGCCGAGTCTATTGTGATTCTATGACACTAATACACATTGGAAACTAGTGCGGTAGCTTTTATACTTTTATAAAAAAATCAACAACAAAAAATGGACATCACTTTCAAATTCTTACTTAAAATTTATTTATTTTGATTATTTCGGTTTATTTTTCCCCTTTAATTTAAAAAAGGACACAGTTATGTGTGAGACATTGACTATTGAAAACACTCGTAATTCAGATATGTCGGCTATATTCTGATATTCAGAACGCGACTAAATATGTGAAGTTACGGTTAGAGACATTTGCGCGTAAATTCCTGTTTGGACTCAGACAACCGTTCATGACGTGAAAAAGTTCTATTCGGGCTAAGTACACTACGCTACAATGTAAACCTTATTTCTATCAAGATAATGTTCATTTTGGCGCAGCTGTACTTAGCTCTCTCGAGTGACAGTGCGTTACGCTATATTCTGATCTTCAGAACGCAATGTGTTGTATACAGGGAGGACTTGCTTCTTGGTAATCAATGCAAACGTACGGACACTCAAAATTAGTGTTTTAATGTGCGCGTACAAACAACGACGAGTCCGCTATATTCTGATCTTCAGAACGCCTGACTGGCGTTGAATGTTACGTCGCAAAACTTAGTATAAGATTATATATCTAACAAATTCATCTAAATCAACCAGAAATGGGATATTCACATTACTGTAAACAGTAAAGTATGTTCACAGTAAAACATTCTAATATGAGCTTTATAGCGTTACAGTTTACAGTACAATATTGTTATAAGCTTTCAAACTACTAACAACGGAAACTCAAAACGAATAGTAAACATGTTGAATATCCCATTTCTAGTGTTATGTAAATTCTATACTATAAACAGTAGAAACAGATCCATCTACACCTCAAGTAGTCAATCAGTGTTGTAAATGTATAGTTAGCACTGTTTTAACGTTTCACGGTTTTGAACAAAACTTACAAAGTCACTTACGGAATATCTTCCGTGATTATGCTCTCGATATATCGACGCTGTTACAAGCGCCATGATCGCGGGATGACAATACCACATCATTGCAGTTCCATAAGTGACAGTGTACGCTTAGCATCGTATTTATTAAAAGCAATGTCCTAACAAATGTACAGAAAGTTTGGAAAACGATTGACACGCATCTGGCGCGAAAAAAGGTGATTTGCAATATAATCAAGTATGAGATCGCGCGTTGACGGACGATTTTTATATAAATTGCGCTGGTGAAATATTACGGTGGAAACGTGTGCGGTATCTGTATGAGATTCATCGAGAAATGTAATGAAAAACATGCTTCTGTGATTAATAAACGAAATCTGCTATAGCTGTGTCTGATCAATGAATGTTAGGAATTGCTGTAATAGTAGATTAAGAATCAATAGGTTTAAAATACAGACTGTCTCTAGATAAACTGCTTGAAATGCAGTGGCGTAGCCTTTCTAAGACTAGCCAGCAGTGCAGGAGATTTTACAGTACATTAGTGTGAGGTGACATGGGTGCACTCCCTCTTCCTTCATTAGGCAAGGGGGAGCCTCCCGCCCCTCCCCTGCCACAAGGGGGGGAGGCTTTGTCTGCCTACGATGTAAAGAATAAAGGACTATATACACACGTATGGCACAAACCAATCACTCAACTGTACCCTGCGATCGGGAACTTTGAGCCCCACAAGTCAAAGTTCCCTCGAGCGTCATACGAAAATTAACGTTATTCCTTTGTCATTTAATGCTCATATTCGGTTGATAGGCGAGTATGTACATTAAACCAATAAAGTTAATTTGCTAAGTATGAATCTTTGACGCAGTCTGTATATTTGAACTGTCAGAATGTAGCAGTAGTGGTGTAGTCATTAAATAATATTGAATAAATGTCTATTTATGGATGAAATAAAATAATCAAAAGAGTGGTGATAAATTATACAGGAATGAAGTTGTAAAATCATTGGAAAAGATGAAGGTTTATAAAAAAAAATCGTATGTAATTTTAGGTCTTACACTTTTAGTACTATGCGATTGAGATAAGAGTAGTCGGACTAAAGTTATCGGTTTGATGGTATTCGTGGAATAAGACGGAAAAATTCGTCGCGTGTGAGAGCTTCCGTCATAGATACAGCTACAAAAAAGTCACCGATAGCATATGTTTGGTTGACCCTTAACCATTTCACGAGCAAAGCCGTGCCGAAAAGCTTGTATTCTCACATTTAGATCGCGACTAGTCTGCAGTCCACAAAATGGTGGAATGTCTCTTCTATCCTTACATCAATTGCATCACTGTACTGTATTAAATGTTAGAGATAATTTAAAAATCTAGATGTAACTTTACTACTTCTTATAATCAATATAAAAAGTATATTATACGATCTATACTAGTTTTTAACACGTAGTTGTAGTCGATTTTAATATTATCATCTGTCTCCAAAATAACTTCAAATGTCTAGATTCTTCGCAACTCTCGGTCTGCGAAGTCAAGCTGAGGTTGACGCGGTCAACTCATTCATGGGTGATCATCATGGGAGGAGCCTTTACTGGTTTTAGAAACTAGAAAGTCAGATATGTATTTCCCAGTAACTGGTTTTGGAGGTCAGATGAGTTGCTCCATGTAAAATACTGTTATTCAGATGCATCTGGTTAGATTTGATGCTAACGCGTAGTTGAGGAGAGTCTAGATATTAATAAAATAAAAAAAAAACTATTTAATATTGAACTTACGATCAAAATAATTCATTTAAGTTGATAATTTTATTAAAATCTTAGAAAGAAACTGACTCTCGGACTATAAATCTTAGTTTAGGAGTCACTTTACCTGTACATTATTTACTTTGGAGTATCATGGCATATATTGTAAATAAAAACAACTATAAATTACGTTAGTATGTATGAAACATACAATTCTTTTATTTGTAAAATTAAAATCATAAATATTAAGTTATATTCTTTATCTTACTGTTCCTATGGTCTATTTTGCCGATTTCAGAATTAGGTTATAGACAAACATAGGTCCTATTAACAACTGCCCAACATGGGCGTAGAACCTAGGAAATAACAACAAGTAGCTCGAAACTTCTAGAGCAGAAAAAAAGAAACAAAAACGATGTAATTTCTAAAGAAATCCAATGTTGTATCAACTCTATATTGTATAAACATGTGTTTTGAAGTACAATATCTTTATTTATTCAACATGTCGCTGTAATCATTATTAATAGTTATTTTAATAGTAGTGTGTGTTGTATGTGAATGTATGTCTATTAGTAAACTTTCTTGTAGTTACACTCATCTAGTTTGAGTAGCCATTTTGTTGTACTACCCACATTTAAATTGTCTTCGACTTGCATAAGCTGTTCTCATGACGTAACAGCATAGAGATAGCGTGAAAGCCTAGCGAGCTGCCAAGTAATAGATCTCAAGTTCAAACCCAAGACACGCACCTCTGAATTTTCGACTTCATATGCGTATTGTATAATTATCACTTGCTTCGGTGAAGGAAAACCAACATGCCTGAGAGATATATCTCGACGGCATGTAAAGCCAAGTCAGAAGCCCATGGGCGACGTAAGAACTCTGACACCAGTTTAGGCAGACGATGAAGTATGAAGATCAGCTTGTTACGTTTCCACTGCTGGGCCAAAGGCAGTGTGGGCCATGATGGACCACACGGACCCAGGTTCGTGGAGGCACGAGCTATCCTCATACTGGTACTGACTAAACTGAAGGCAGGACACTCATTTGGCAGTAGAAGAAATATCAGTTTTCGAGTGTTCGTGTATTAAACGAATGGCTACTGAAACTAGAAGACGGCAATAGTGATCACCGTCACGACAACACCTCTTAAGAGATCAGCAGAGATGTAACATCCAACTCTATAGCGGTACCGTCACGACCAATGACATGTAAACACTTGGCAAAATTCATAAGCGATTTTATTGTGAAAACACAATTTCTACTTTGAAAGAAAAGATCTATTTCGTAATTTAATAGCTTCCAAAATGTTATGTTCGTCAAAACTTAAAACGTTAATCAATACAGTAGGAGATAATATCTTTTGAACGTTTCTAAGTGTTCACATATCATTGCTCGTGACTGTACAACAGCTTATATTATCGTAAATACATTTTGTATACCGTTTACTATTCTGTGTCTAATATATTCATACGTCACTGTAGTTGTCGGTCGCGCGTAATTAATGAAGAACTTGTAACATTACGCCCGCATTGTCCGAGGGGCTAAGCACAGGTGTTGAGGACACCATATCAGCAGTGTTTTACAATATGTTAAAAAAAGGTCCGATCCGAAAGTCGCATATAGATATTCTAATGACATTGGCATTAGTATGTTCGATCTTCAATTGTTTATTTTATGACGTCACAACCCGGGAGCGGCCATCCACGTCCACGCTTCTGTGTTGCCATGTACGTTTCCTCATTTCAGTAAATTAATTTTTTTTTACTTGTTATCCAAAAACGACTACATACATAGAATTTAAACTTGATACCTAATAATGCCCTCATGGATCGGAAAGGTTTTTTATAAACATTTTGTATAACAGCATAGGAATGAAATAAACTAAGTTACTTTGACAGGATAACATAACTGACATCTTATACTTTACAAAATGGCGCACGATCATTCCTATTCTATAACGCAGGCGCAACAACTTCAGTGGACTTCAATAAATGTTTCAAATATCTGAATGTTTGGTAGATACGATAAATATTGTAGTAGTATATTATATTAATTTAACATTAACATATTCTATCATGCGATCCAATACCGCGTTATGCGAACACTTTTACATCGTACTAGCTTCTGCCCGCGACTTCGTCCGCGTGGAATAGTTACTTTAACCCGCGACTTTGTTTACGTAGAAGTTGATAACATATTTTTAATTAATTCGTACGTTAAGGAGCTATTAAAGGTACCTACAGGAAATCAGTAAGAGTGGAACTTTTGCATATCATAAATGCGCGCGCAGTACTTGATCATTATTTTGCTGCGATGTTTTTTTTTTAATCTGCGATATCTCCTACTATTAATTGAAATCGAATGATGTAAAGAGCAATTTTGTTTTAAATGAAACACTTGTGAAGCATATCGTATTTATTTGGATTAGAATTAATATCATGTTTATAAAAACACCTTCGCAAGTAATGCATTATTTTAGAACAGATTTGGTTAGCATAAAAAAGGTTATAGTGAGCCTACCTTAAAAGATAGACATATGCTGCCGCGGACTTTTTTTTAGAACTATTAAAGGGAAACAATCTTATCATACATAATTTTGCGAAACTTCAACCGTTTACGCAGCGGAAGCTCTCAAAACGAAAAGAAAATCCCGATTTTAAAACATTCTTCATTGTTGCTCCGCTCCTATTGGCCTAAGCGTGATGATATGTAGCCTTTAGCCTTCTTCGATAAATGGGCTATCTGACACTGAAAGAATGTTTTAAATCGGACTAGTATTTTCTGAGATTAGCGCGTTCAAGCAAAAAAAAACCAATTCTTCAGCTTTATAGTAGTAATATTCTCAGCAGCAGCCACGGAGTCTGTATTTGTGCCCGTTTGATGGCAATAGGCTCGCCCCTATTACACGGGACTTGAAACATAACTGGCGAACTGGGTGTACTATTAGGTACCTACACCTCTAACGGGAGATCACAAGCGTGATGTTATAGTATAGGATACATTTCAAACGAACAGAACATCGATATTGAAGTGTTCGCATAGCGCTCTTTAACCTATTGTCACACGGAGAGTAAAAGGAAATCTTTGAAGATCCTGCGTCTTGTGAACATTGAGACTGCAAGAAATATCTGTATAGAACAAGCCGATATGTATTAAGGCTAGAATGTATGACAGTCTGTTGCGAATCAGAAGCGCGCGTCAATGTCAACTTTACACGCATGGCTGTAAGGTTCAAAATGCTATGCATACGCGCTCGTGATTTACAATTGTAGTGTGTGACAGTTCCTTCGAATATTTTGTCATTATTAGATATAGAAGATTCAAGTTTTAATTATACCTATTTTTTATTTTAAATAAATTCAGCTAAATCTTCAATTTGTGTTGTTTTTCTTTTTGTATCCATTATTAATTAGATACTCTTTCAGATTTTTTTGTGAGAGTGTTGAACTCGAGACCTAAGGGGCTTACCTTAACTTGAAGATCGAGCCGGCGGTAACTAACAACAATATCCGTAAATAAACAAAATTTCCTAGCCAGTTACAAAAACGTACTCAACTTGTCTAAACATAGTCAGCAAAACTCAATCGATTGGTTTAAATGCATAAGTGCATAGTCATTATTTTGATTCGGATTCGGTTTAAATTCTATTGGTAACTAGCTTTCGCGTGCGGCTCCGCCCGAATGGTGGTCAGAAAATACCCCATTCGAATAGACTACTGGGATAAAAAATATCCAATTTCCTAAACAAGGTTATGTTCTACCTATGCGCAAAATTTTATCGAAATCCCTTCATTCGTTGAGATGTGAAATAGTAACAAACGAACAGGTAAATTACGTCACACATTAAGGGGGCAGGGAGGGGGTCGATAAAGTGTAACAAGAGGTGGGAGGGGTACTGAATTTCGTGACGTCGTGTTTCAAAAATCTAATATTATCTAAGTATTACAACTTTAAACATATCACCAACTATCTATATGAAAATGAGAAATTGCAACGTGACGTGTGACGTCACACAAGTCTCAGTAATGTGTTGACCTGGTGCGACAATGATGGGGTGGTTCAAAAATCATGAAAGTCTCACCCTCCGCGGGCGAGTCTTATCATCTGTCAGTTTCCCAGGACTGGTATCTCTCCCGATCTGCTGTCTGCACCTTGTCTGCGTCTATCGACGCTCGCGTCTGTCGACGCTCGCGTCGCCGGCGCGGGGCCGCCACAGACGCAGCTGAGGGCGCGCCGCCCCCGCCGCCGTCCTGTGCGTGGACCTGGCGGCGGGGGCCAGCTCCGAGCTCTAAGCGAGCGAGCGAGCGGACTCTGTGTGATAGTGATACAACTAGCTAGTGATGACAACAAACCTCGTTCGATGGACGCTGTTGATACCCCATTGCAGTGCCGGAGAACAAAAATGTAGTGATGAAATCCAATGCATTTGAACAGTGCCGAGTCTATTGTGATTCTATGACACTAATACACATTGGAAACTAGTGCGGTAGCTTTTATACTTTTATAAAAAAATCAACAACAAAAAATGGACATCACTTTCAAATTCTTACTTAAAATTTATTTATTTTGATTATTTCGGTTTATTTTTCCCCTTTAATTTAAAAAAGGACACAGTTATGTGTGAGACATTGACTATTGAAAACACTCGTAATTCAGATATGTCGGCTATATTCTGATATTCAGAACGCGACTAAATATGTGAAGTTACGGTTAGAGACATTTGCGCGTAAATTCCTGTTTGGACTCAGACAACCGTTCATGACGTGAAAAAGTTCTATTCGGGCTAAGTACACTACGCTACAATGTAAACCTTATTTCTATCAAGATAATGTTCATTTTGGCGCAGCTGTACTTAGCTCTCTCGAGTGACAGTGCGTTACGCTATATTCTGATCTTCAGAACGCAATGTGTTGTATACAGGGAGGACTTGCTTCTTGGTAATCAATGCAAACGTACGGACACTCAAAATTAGTGTTTTAATGTGCGCGTACAAACAACGACGAGTCCGCTATATTCTGATCTTCAGAACGCCTGACTGGCGTTGAATGTTACGTCGCAAAACTTAGTATAAGATTATATATCTAACAAATTCATCTAAATCAACCAGAAATGGGATATTCACATTACTGTAAACAGTAAAGTATGTTCACAGTAAAACATTCTAATATGAGCTTTATAGCGTTACAGTTTACAGTACAATATTGTTATAAGCTTTCAAACTACTAACAACGGAAACTCAAAACGAATAGTAAACATGTTGAATATCCCATTTCTAGTGTTATGTAAATTCTATACTATAAACAGTAGAAACAGATCCATCTACACCTCAAGTAGTCAATCAGTGTTGTAAATGTATAGTTAGCACTGTTTTAACGTTTCACGGTTTTGAACAAAACTTACAAAGTCACTTACGGAATATCTTCCGTGATTATGCTCTCGATATATCGACGCTGTTACAAGCGCCATGATCGCGGGATGACAATACCACATCATTGCAGTTCCATAAGTGACAGTGTACGCTTAGCATCGTATTTATTAAAAGCAATGTCCTAACAAATGTACAGAAAGTTTGGAAAACGATTGACACGCATCTGGCGCGAAAAAAGGTGATTTGCAATATAATCAAGTATGAGATCGCGCGTTGACGGACGATTTTTATATAAATTGCGCTGGTGAAATATTACGGTGGAAACGTGTGCGGTATCTGTATGAGATTCATCGAGAAATGTAATGAAAAACATGCTTCTGTGATTAATAAACGAAATCTGCTATAGCTGTGTCTGATCAATGAATGTTAGGAATTGCTGTAATAGTAGATTAAGAATCAATAGGTTTAAAATACAGACTGTCTCTAGATAAACTGCTTGAAATGCAGTGGCGTAGCCTTTCTAAGACTAGCCAGCAGTGCAGGAGATTTTACAGTACATTAGTGTGAGGTGACATGGGTGCACTCCCTCTTCCTTCATTAGGCAAGGGGGAGCCTCCCGCCCCTCCCCTGCCACAAGGGGGGGAGGCTTTGTCTGCCTACGATGTAAAGAATAAAGGACTATATACACACGTATGGCACAAACCAATCACTCAACTGTACCCTGCGATCGGGAACTTTGAGCCCCACAAGTCAAAGTTCCCTCGAGCGTCATACGAAAATTAACGTTATTCCTTTGTCATTTAATGCTCATATTCGGTTGATAGGCGAGTATGTACATTAAACCAATAAAGTTAATTTGCTAAGTATGAATCTTTGACGCAGTCTGTATATTTGAACTGTCAGAATGTAGCAGTAGTGGTGTAGTCATTAAATAATATTGAATAAATGTCTATTTATGGATGAAATAAAATAATCAAAAGAGTGGTGATAAATTATACAGGAATGAAGTTGTAAAATCATTGGAAAAGATGAAGGTTTATAAAAAAAAATCGTATGTAATTTTAGGTCTTACACTTTTAGTACTATGCGATTGAGATAAGAGTAGTCGGACTAAAGTTATCGGTTTGATGGTATTCGTGGAATAAGACGGAAAAATTCGTCGCGTGTGAGAGCTTCCGTCATAGATACAGCTACAAAAAAGTCACCGATAGCATATGTTTGGTCGACCCTTAACCATTTCGCGAGCAAAGCCGCGCCGAAAAGCTTGTATTCTCACATTTAGATCGCGACTAGTCTGCAGTCCACAAAATGGTGGAATGTCTCTTCTATTCTTATATCAATTGCATCACTGTACTGTATTAAATGTTAGACTAATTTAAAAATCTAGATGTAACTTTACTACTTCTTATAATCAATATAAAAAGTATATTATACGATCTATACTAGTTTTTAACACGTAGTTGTAGTCGATTTTAATATTATCATCTGTCTCCAAAATAACTTCAAATGTCTAGACTCTTCGCAACTCTCGGTCTGCGAAGTCAAGCTGAGGTTGACGCGGTCAACTCATTCATGGGTGATCATCATGGGAGGAGCCTTTACTGGTTTTAGAAACTAGAAAGTCAGATATGTATTTCCCAGTAACTGGTTTTGGAGGTCAGATGAGTCGCTCCATGTAAAATACTGTTATTCAGATGCATCTGGTTAGATTTGATGCTAACGCGTAGTTGAGGAGAGTCTAGATATAAATAATAAAAAAAAAAACTATTTAATTACTGAACTTACGATCAAAATAATTCATTTAAGTTGATAATTTTATTAAAATCTTAGAAAGAAACTGACTCTCGGACTATAAATCTTAGTTTAGGAGTCACTTTATCTGTACATTATTTACTTTGGAGTATCATGGCATATATTGTAAATAAAAACAACTATAAATTACGTTAGTATGTATGAAACATACAATTCTTTTATTTGTCAAATTAAAATCATAAATATTAAGTTATATTCTTTATCTTACAGTTCGTAAGGTCTATTTTGCCGATTTCAGAATTAGGTTATAGGGAAACATAGGTCCTCTAAACAACTGCCCAACATGGGCGTAGAACCTAGGTAATAACAACAAGTAGCTCGAAACTTCTAGAGCAGAAAAAAAGAAACAAAAACGATGTAATTTCTAAAGAAATCCAATGTTGTATCAACTATATATTGTATAAACATGTGTTTTGAAGTACAATATCTTTATTTATTCAACATTTCGCTGTAATCATTATTAATAGTTATTTTAATAGTAGTGTGTGTTGTATGTGAATGTATGTCTAATAGTAAACTTTCTTGTAGTTACACTCATCTAGTTTGAGTAGCCATTTTGTTGTACTACCCACATTTAAATTGTCTTCGACTTGCATAAGCTGTTCTCATGACATACAGCATAGAGATAGCGTGAAAGCCTAGCGAGCTGCCAAGTAATAGATCTCAAGTTCAAACCCAAGACACGCACCTCTGAATTTTCGACTTCATGTGCGTATTGTATAATTATCACTTGCTTCGGTGCAGGAAAACCAGCATGCCTGAGAGATATATCTCGACGGCATGTAAAGCCAAGTCAGAAGCCCATGGGCGACGTAAGAACTCTGACACCAGTTTAGGCAGACGATGAAGTATGAAGATCAGCTTGTTACGTTTCCACTGCTGGGCCAAAGGCAGTGTGGGCCATGATGGACCACACGGACCCAGGTTCGTGGAGGCACGAGCTATCCTCATACAGGTACTGACTAAACTGAAGGCAGGAAACTCATTTGGCAGTAGAAGAAATATCAGCTTTCGAGTGTTCGTGTATTAAACGAATGGCTACTGAAACTAGAAGACGGCAATAGTGATCACCGTCACGACAACACCTCTAATGAGATCAGCAGAGATGTTACATCCAACTGTATAGCGGTACCGTCACGACCAATGACATGTAAACACTTGGCAAAATTCAAAAGCGATTTTCTTGTGAAATCACAATTTCTCCTTTGAAATAAAAGATCTATTTCGTAATTTAATAGCTTCCAAAATCTTATGTTCGTCAAAACTTAAAACGTTAATCAATACAGTAGGAGATAATATCTTCTGAAGGTTTCTAAATGTTCACATATCATTGCTCGTGACTGTACAATAGAGCTTATATTATCGTAAATACATTTTGTATACCTTTTACTATTCTGTGTCTAATATATTCATACGTCACTGTAGTTGTCGGTCGCGCGTAATTAATGAAGAACTTGTAACATTACGCCCGCATTGTCCGAGGGGCTAAGCACAGGTGTTGAGTACACCATATCAGCAGTGTTTTACAATATGTTAAAAAAAGGTCCGATCAGAAAGGGGCATATAGATATTCCAACGACAAAAACGACTACATACATAGAATTTAAACTTGATACCTAATAATGCCCTCATGGATCGGAAAAGTTTTTTATAAACATTTTGTATAACAGCATAGGAATGAAATAAACTTAAGTTACTTTGACAGGATAACTCTAATACATTTAAAAATGGCGCATGATCATTCCTATTCTATAACGCAGGCGCAACAACTACAGTGGACTTCAATAAATGTTTCAAATATCTGAATGTTTGGTAGATACGATAAATATTGTAGTAGTATATTATATTAATTTAACATTAACATATTCTATCATGCGATCCAATACCGCGTTATGCGAACACTTCTATATCGTACTAGCTTCTGCCCGCGACTTCGTCCGCGTGGAATAGTTACTTTAACCCGCGACTTGTTTACGTAGATGTTGATAACATATTTTTAAACAATTCGTACGTTAAGGAGCTATTAAAGGTACCTACAGGAAATCAGTAAGAGTGGACTTTTGCACATCATAAATGCGCGCGCAGTACTTGATCATTATATTGCTGCGATGTTTTTTTTTTAAATCTGTGATATCTCCTAAGATATTCATTGAAATCGAATTATGCAAAGAACAATTTTGTTTTAAATTAAACACTTGTGATGGATAACGTATTTATTTGGATAAGGATTTATATCATGTTTATAAAAACATCTTCGCAAGTAATGCATTATTTTAGAATAAATTTGGTTAGCATAAAAAAGGTTATAGAGACCCTACCTTAAAAGATAGACATATGCTGTCGCGGACTTTTTTTTAGAACTATTAAAGGGAAACAATCCTATCATACATAATTTTGCGAAACTTTAACCGTTTACGCAGCGCACGCAGCGGAAGCTCTCAAAACGAAAAGAAAAACCCCCGATTTTAAAACATTCTTCATTGTTGCTCCGCTCCTATTGGCCTTAGCGTGATGATATATAGCCTTTAGCCTTCTTCGATAAATGGGCTATCTAACACTGAAATAATTATAACAAGACTTCAAATCAGACCATTAGTTCCTGAAATTAACGCGTTCAAGCAAACAAACAAACTCTTCAGCTTTATAATATCAGTATAGATTTCTGAACTAACTACTGTTATTGGAAGATCAAGTTTTGGAAATACACTCTCTAATCAATATTAATATAAGTAATAGTTTTTTTTTAAATCGGACCAAAAGTTCCTGATATTAGCGCGTTCATTCAAGCAAGCAAACAAACTAATCAGCTTTATAGTAGTCTCAGCAGCCACGGAGTCTGGAATTGTGCCCGTTTGATGGCAATAGGCTCGCCCCCTATTACACGGGACTTGAAACATAACTGGCGAACTGGGTGTACTATTAGGTACCTACACCTCTAGCGGGAGATCACAAGCGTGATGTTATAGTATAGGATACATTTCAAACGAACAGAACATCGATATTGAAGTGTTCGCATAGCGCTTTTTAACCTATTGTCACACGGAGAGTAAAAGGAAATCTTTGAAGATCCTGCGTCTTGTGAACATTGAGGCTGCAAGAAATATCTGTATAGAACAAGCCGATATGTATTAAGGCTAGAATGTATGACAGTCTGTTGCGAATCAGGAGCGCGCGTCAATGTCAACTTTACACGCATGGCTGTAAGGTTCAAAATGCTATGCATACGCGCTCGTGATATGCAATTATAGTGTGTGACAGTTCCTTCGAATATTTTGTCATTATTAGATATAGAAGATTATTTTAAATAAATTCAGCTAAATCTTCAATTTGTGTTGTTTTTCTTTTTGTATCCATTATTAATTAGATACTCTTTCAGATTTTTTTGTGAGAGTGTTGAACTCGAGACCTAAGGGGCTTTCCTTAACTTGAAGAAAGAGCCGGCGGTAACTAACAACAATATCCGTAAATAAACAAAATTTCCTAGCCAGTTACAAAAACGTACTCAACTTGTCTAAACATAGTCAGAAAACCTCAATCGATTGCTTTAAATGCATAAGTGCATACTCATTATTTTGATACGGATTCGGTTTAAATTCTATTGGTTACTAGCTTTCGCGTGCAGCTCCGCCCGAATGGTGGTAAAAAATATCCAATTTCCTAAACAAGGTTATGTTCTACCTATGTGCAAAATTTTATCGAAATCCCTTCATTCGTTGAGATGTGAAATAGTAACAAACGAACAGGTAAATTACGTCACACATTAAGGGGGCAGGGAGGGGGTCGATAAAGTGTAACAAGAGGTGGGAGGGGTACTGAATTTCGTGACGTCGTGTTTCAAAAATCTAATATTATCTAAGTATTAGAACTTTAAACATATCACCAACTATCTATATGAAAATGAGAAATTGCAACGTGCCGTGTGACGTCACACAAGGGAGGGGGAGTCTCAGTAATGTGTTGACCTGGTGCGACAATGACGGGGTGGTTCAAAAATCATGAAAGTCTCACCCTCCGCGGGCGAGTCTTATCATCTGTCAGTTTCCCAGGACTGGTAGCTCTCTTCAGAGCCCGATCTGCTGTCTGCACCTTGTCTGCGTCTATCGACGCTCGCGTCTGTCGACGCTCGCGTCGCCGGCGCGGGGCCGCCACAGACGCAGCTGAGGGCGCGCCGCCCCCGCCGCCGTCCTGTGCGTGGACCTGGCGGCGGGGGCCAGCTCCGAGCTCTAAGCGAGCGAGCGAGCGGACTCTGTGTGATAGTGATACAACTGGCTAGTGATGACAACAAACCTCGTTCGATGGACGCTGTTGATACCCCATTGCAGTGCCGGAGAACAAAAATGTAGTGATGAAATCCAATGCATTTGAACAGTGCCGAGTCTATTGTGATTCTATGACACTAATACACATTGGAAACTAGTGCGGTAGCTTTTATACTTTTATAAAAAAATCAACAACAAAAAATGGACATCACTTTCAAATTCTTACTTAAAATTTATTTATTTTGATTATTTCGGTTTATTTTTCCCCTTTAATTTAAAAAAGGACACAGTTATGTGTGAGACATTGACTATTGAAAACACTCGTAATTCAGATATGTCGGCTATATTCTGATATTCAGAACGCGACTAAATATGTGAAGTTACGGTTAGAGACATTTGCGCGTAAATTCCTGTTTGGACTCAGACAACCGTTCATGACGTGAAAAAGTTCTATTCGGGCTAAGTACACTACGCTACAATGTAAACCTTATTTCTATCAAGATAATGTTCATTTTGGCGCAGCTGTACTTAGCTCTCTCGAGTGACAGTGCGTTACGCTATATTCTGATCTTCAGAACGCAATGTGTTGTATACAGGGAGGACTTGCTTCTTGGTAATCAATGCAAACGTACGGACACTCAAAATTAGTGTTTTAATGTGCGCGTACAAACAACGACGAGTCCGCTATATTCTGATCTTCAGAACGCCTGACTGGCGTTGAATGTTACGTCGCAAAACTTAGTGTAAGATATAATAACTAACAAATTCATCTAAATCAACCAGAAATGGGATATTCACTATATTACTGTAAACAGTAAAGCAGCAGTATGTTCACAGTAAAACATTCTAATATGAGCTTTATAGCGTTACAGTTTACAGTACAATATTGTTATAAGCTTTCAAACTACTAACAACGGAAACTCAAAACGAATAGTAAACATGTTGAATATCCCATTTCTAGTGTTATGTAAATTCTATACTATAAACAGTAGAAACAGATCCATCTACACCTCAAGTAGTCAATCAGTGTTGTAAATGTATAGTTAGCACTGTTTTAACGTTTCACGGTTTAGAACAAAACTTACAAAGTCACTTACGGAATATCTTCCGTGATCATGCTCTCGATATGTCGACGCTGTTACAAGCGCCATGATCGCGGGATGACAATACCACATCGTTGCCGTTCCATAAGTGACAGTGTACGCTTAGCATCGTATTTATTAAACGCAATGTCCTAACAAATGTACAGAAAGTTTTGAAAACGATTGACACGCATCTGGCGCGAAAAAAGGTGATTTGCAATATAATCAAGTAAGAGATCGCGCGTTGACGGACGATTTTTATATAAATTGCGCTGGTGAAATATTACGGTGGAAACGTGTGCGGTATCTGTATGCGATTCATCGAGAAATGTAATGAAAAACATGCTTCTGTGATTAATAAACGAAATCTGCTATAGCTGTGTCTGATCAATGAATGTTAGGAATTGCTGTAATAGTAGATTAAGAATCAATAGGTTTAAAATACAGACTGTCTCTAGAAAAACTGCCTGAAATGCAGTGGCGTAGCCTTTCTAAGACTAGCCAGCAGTGCAGGAGATTTTACAGTACATTAGTGTGAGGTGACATGGGTGCACTCCCTCTTCCTTCATTAGGCAAGGGGGAGGTTCCCGCCCCTCCCCTACCACAAGGGGGGGAGGCTTTGTCTGCCTACGATGTAAAGAATAAAGGACTATATACATACGTATGGCAATAACCAATCACTCAACTGTTCCCTGCGATCGGGAACTTTGAGCCCCACAAGTCAAAGTTCCCTCGAGCGTCATACGAAAATTAACGTTATTCCTTTGTCATTTAATGTTCATATTCGGATGATAGGCGAGTATGTACATTAAACCAATAAAGTTAATTTGCTAAGTATGAATCTTTGATGCAGTCTGTATATTTGAACTGTCAGAATGTAGCAGTAGTGGTGTAGTCATTAAATAATATTGAATAAATGTCTATTTATGGATGAAATAAAATAATCAAAAGAGTGGTGATAAATTATACAGGAATGAAGTTGTAAAATCATTGGAAAAGATGAAGGTTTATAAAAAAAAATCGTATGTAATTTTAGGTCTGACAGTTTCAGTACTATGCGATTGAGATAAGAGTAGTCGCACTAAAGTTATCGGTTTGATGATATTCGTGGAATAAGACGGAAAAATTCGTCGCGTGTGAGAGCTTCCGTCATAGATACAGCTACAAAAAAGTCACCGATAGCATATGTTTGGTCGACCCTTAACCATTTCGCGAGCAAAGCCGCGCCGAAAAGCTTGTATTCTCACATTTAGATCGCGACTAGTCTGCAGTCCACAAAATGGTGGAATGTCTCTTCTATTCTTATATCAATTGCATCACTGTACTGTATTAAATGTTAGACTAATTTAAAAATCTAGATGTAACTTTACTACTTCTTATAATCAATATAAAAAGTATATTATACGATCTATACTAGTTTTTAACACGTAGTTGTAGTCGATTTTAATATTATCATCTGTCTCCAAAATAACTTCAAATGTCTAGACTCTTCGCAACTCTCGGTCTGCGAAGTCAAGCTGAGGTTGACGCGGTCAACTCATTCATGGGTGATCATCATGGGAGGAGCCTTTACTGGTTTTAGAAACTAGAAAGTCAGATATGTATTTCCCAGTAACTGGTTTTGGAGGTCAGATGAGTCGCTCCATGTAAAATACTGTTATTCAGATGCATCTGGTTAGATTTGATGCTAACGCGTAGTTGAGGAGAGTCTAGATATAAATAATAAAAAAAAAAACTATTTAATTACTGAACTTACGATCAAAATAATTCATTTAAGTTGATAATTTTATTAAAATCTTAGAAAGAAACTGACTCTCGGACTATAAATCTTAGTTTAGGAGTCACTTTATCTGTACATTATTTACTTTGGAGTATCATGGCATATATTGTAAATAAAAACAACTATAAATTACGTTAGTATGTATGAAACATACAATTCTTTTATTTGTCAAATTAAAATCATAAATATTAAGTTATATTCTTTATCTTACAGTTCGTAAGGTCTATTTTGCCGATTTCAGAATTAGGTTATAGGGAAACATAGGTCCTCTAAACAACTGCCCAACATGGGCGTAGAACCTAGGTAATAACAACAAGTAGCTCGAAACTTCTAGAGCAGAAAAAAAGAAACAAAAACGATGTAATTTCTAAAGAAATCCAATGTTGTATCAACTATATATTGTATAAACATGTGTTTTGAAGTACAATATCTTTATTTATTCAACATTTCGCTGTAATCATTATTAATAGTTATTTTAATAGTAGTGTGTGTTGTATGTGAATGTATGTCTAATAGTAAACTTTCTTGTAGTTACACTCATCTAGTTTGAGTAGCCATTTTGTTGTACTACCCACATTTAAATTGTCTTCGACTTGCATAAGCTGTTCTCATGACATACAGCATAGAGATAGCGTGAAAGCCTAGCGAGCTGCCAAGTAATAGATCTCAAGTTCAAACCCAAGACACGCACCTCTGAATTTTCGACTTCATGTGCGTATTGTATAATTATCACTTGCTTCGGTGCAGGAAAACCAGCATGCCCTGAGAGATATATCTCGACGGCATGTAAAGCCAAGTCAGAAGCCCATGGGCGACGTAAGAACTCTGACACCAGTTTAGGCAGACGATGAAGTATGAAGATCAGCTTGTTACGTTTCCACTGCTGGGCCAAAGGCAGTGTGGGCCATGATGGACCACACGGACCCAGGTTCGTGGAGGCACGAGCTATCCTCATACAGGTACTGACTAAACTGAAGGCAGGAAACTCATTTGGCAGTAGAAGAAATATCAGCTTTCGAGTGTTCGTGTATTAAACGAATGGCTACTGAAACTAGAAGACGGCAATAGTGATCACCGTCACGACAACACCTCTAATGAGATCAGCAGAGATGTTACATCCAACTGTATAGCGGTACCGTCACGACCAATGACATGTAAACACTTGGCAAAATTCAAAAGCGATTTTCTTGTGAAATCACAATTTCTCCTTTGAAATAAAAGATCTATTTCGTAATTTAATAGCTTCCAAAATCTTATGTTCGTCAAAACTTAAAACGTTAATCAATACAGTAGGAGATAATATCTTCTGAAGGTTTCTAAATGTTCACATATCATTGCTCGTGACTGTACAATAGAGCTTATATTATCGTAAATACATTTTGTATACCTTTTACTATTCTGTGTCTAATATATTCATACGTCACTGTAGTTGTCGGTCGCGCGTAATTAATGAAGAACTTGTAACATTACGCCCGCATTGTCCGAGGGGCTAAGCACAGGTGTTGAGTACACCATATCAGCAGTGTTTTACAATATGTTAAAAAAAGGTCCGATCAGAAAGGGGCATATAGATATTCCAACGACAAAAACGACTACATACATAGAATTTAAACTTGATACCTAATAATGCCCTCATGGATCGGAAAAGTTTTTTATAAACATTTTGTATAACAGCATAGGAATGAAATAAACTTAAGTTACTTTGACAGGATAACTCTAATACATTTAAAAATGGCGCATGATCATTCCTATTCTATAACGCAGGCGCAACAACTACAGTGGACTTCAATAAATGTTTCAAATATCTGAATGTTTGGTAGATACGATAAATATTGTAGTAGTATATTATATTAATTTAACATTAACATATTCTATCATGCGATCCAATACCGCGTTATGCGAACACTTCTATATCGTACTAGCTTCTGCCCGCGACTTCGTCCGCGTGGAATAGTTACTTTAACCCGCGACTTGTTTACGTAGATGTTGATAACATATTTTTAAACAATTCGTACGTTAAGGAGCTATTAAAGGTACCTACAGGAAATCAGTAAGAGTGGACTTTTGCACATCATAAATGCGCGCGCAGTACTTGATCATTATATTGCTGCGATGTTTTTTTTTTAAATCTGTGATATCTCCTAAGATATTCATTGAAATCGAATTATGCAAAGAACAATTTTGTTTTAAATTAAACACTTGTGATGGATAACGTATTTATTTGGATAAGGATTTATATCATGTTTATAAAAACATCTTCGCAAGTAATGCATTATTTTAGAATAAATTTGGTTAGCATAAAAAAGGTTATAGAGACCCTACCTTAAAAGATAGACATATGCTGTCGCGGACTTTTTTTTAGAACTATTAAAGGGAAACAATCCTATCATACATAATTTTGCGAAACTTTAACCGTTTACGCAGCGCACGCAGCGGAAGCTCTCAAAACGAAAAGAAAAACCCCCGATTTTAAAACATTCTTCATTGTTGCTCCGCTCCTATTGGCCTTAGCGTGATGATATATAGCCTTTAGCCTTCTTCGATAAATGGGCTATCTAACACTGAAATAATTATAACAAGACTTCAAATCAGACCATTAGTTCCTGAAATTAACGCGTTCAAGCAAACAAACAAACTCTTCAGCTTTATAATATCAGTATAGATTTCTGAACTAACTACTGTTATTGGAAGATCAAGTTTTGGAAATACACTCTCTAATCAATATTAATATAAGTAATAGTTTTTTTTTAAATCGGACCAAAAGTTCCTGATATTAGCGCGTTCATTCAAGCAAGCAAACAAACTAATCAGCTTTATAGTAGTCTCAGCAGCCACGGAGTCTGGAATTGTGCCCGTTTGATGGCAATAGGCTCGCCCCCTATTACACGGGACTTGAAACATAACTGGCGAACTGGGTGTACTATTAGGTACCTACACCTCTAGCGGGAGATCACAAGCGTGATGTTATAGTATAGGATACATTTCAAACGAACAGAACATCGATATTGAAGTGTTCGCATAGCGCTTTTTAACCTATTGTCACACGGAGAGTAAAAGGAAATCTTTGAAGATCCTGCGTCTTGTGAACATTGAGGCTGCAAGAAATATCTGTATAGAACAAGCCGATATGTATTAAGGCTAGAATGTATGACAGTCTGTTGCGAATCAGGAGCGCGCGTCAATGTCAACTTTACACGCATGGCTGTAAGGTTCAAAATGCTATGCATACGCGCTCGTGATATGCAATTATAGTGTGTGACAGTTCCTTCGAATATTTTGTCATTATTAGATATAGAAGATTATTTTAAATAAATTCAGCTAAATCTTCAATTTGTGTTGTTTTTCTTTTTGTATCCATTATTAATTAGATACTCTTTCAGATTTTTTTGTGAGAGTGTTGAACTCGAGACCTAAGGGGCTTTCCTTAACTTGAAGAAAGAGCCGGCGGTAACTAACAACAATATCCGTAAATAAACAAAATTTCCTAGCCAGTTACAAAAACGTACTCAACTTGTCTAAACATAGTCAGAAAACCTCAATCGATTGCTTTAAATGCATAAGTGCATACTCATTATTTTGATACGGATTCGGTTTAAATTCTATTGGTTACTAGCTTTCGCGTGCAGCTCCGCCCGAATGGTGGTAAAAAATATCCAATTTCCTAAACAAGGTTATGTTCTACCTATGTGCAAAATTTTATCGAAATCCCTTCATTCGTTGAGATGTGAAATAGTAACAAACGAACAGGTAAATTACGTCACACATTAAGGGGGCAGGGAGGGGGTCGATAAAGTGTAACAAGAGGTGGGAGGGGTACTGAATTTCGTGACGTCGTGTTTCAAAAATCTAATATTATCTAAGTATTAGAACTTTAAACATATCACCAACTATCTATATGAAAATGAGAAATTGCAACGTGCCGTGTGACGTCACACAAGGGAGGGGGAGTCTCAGTAATGTGTTGACCTGGTGCGACAATGACGGGGTGGTTCAAAAATCATGAAAGTCTCACCCTCCGCGGGCGAGTCTTATCATCTGTCAGTTTCCCAGGACTGGTAGCTCTCTTCAGAGCCCGATCTGCTGTCTGCACCTTGTCTGCGTCTATCGACGCTCGCGTCTGTCGACGCTCGCGTCGCCGGCGCGGGGCCGCCACAGACGCAGCTGAGGGCGCGCCGCCCCCGCCGCCGTCCTGTGCGTGGACCTGGCGGCGGGGGCCAGCTCCGAGCTCTAAGCGAGCGAGCGAGCGGACTCTGTGTGATAGTGATACAACTGGCTAGTGATGACAACAAACCTCGTTCGATGGACGCTGTTGATACCCCATTGCAGTGCCGGAGAACAAAAATGTAGTGATGAAATCCAATGCATTTGAACAGTGCCGAGTCTATTGTGATTCTATGACACTAATACACATTGGAAACTAGTGCGGTAGCTTTTATACTTTTATAAAAAAATCAACAACAAAAAATGGACATCACTTTCAAATTCTTACTTAAAATTTATTTATTTTGATTATTTCGGTTTATTTTTCCCCTTTAATTTAAAAAAGGACACAGTTATGTGTGAGACATTGACTATTGAAAACACTCGTAATTCAGATATGTCGGCTATATTCTGATATTCAGAACGCGACTAAATATGTGAAGTTACGGTTAGAGACATTTGCGCGTAAATTCCTGTTTGGACTCAGACAACCGTTCATGACGTGAAAAAGTTCTATTCGGGCTAAGTACACTACGCTACAATGTAAACCTTATTTCTATCAAGATAATGTTCATTTTGGCGCAGCTGTACTTAGCTCTCTCGAGTGACAGTGCGTTACGCTATATTCTGATCTTCAGAACGCAATGTGTTGTATACAGGGAGGACTTGCTTCTTGGTAATCAATGCAAACGTACGGACACTCAAAATTAGTGTTTTAATGTGCGCGTACAAACAACGACGAGTCCGCTATATTCTGATCTTCAGAACGCCTGACTGGCGTTGAATGTTACGTCGCAAAACTTAGTGTAAGATATAATAACTAACAAATTCATCTAAATCAACCAGAAATGGGATATTCACTATATTACTGTAAACAGTAAAGCAGCAGTATGTTCACAGTAAAACATTCTAATATGAGCTTTATAGCGTTACAGTTTACAGTACAATATTGTTATAAGCTTTCAAACTACTAACAACGGAAACTCAAAACGAATAGTAAACATGTTGAATATCCCATTTCTAGTGTTATGTAAATTCTATACTATAAACAGTAGAAACAGATCCATCTACACCTCAAGTAGTCAATCAGTGTTGTAAATGTATAGTTAGCACTGTTTTAACGTTTCACGGTTTAGAACAAAACTTACAAAGTCACTTACGGAATATCTTCCGTGATCATGCTCTCGATATGTCGACGCTGTTACAAGCGCCATGATCGCGGGATGACAATACCACATCGTTGCCGTTCCATAAGTGACAGTGTACGCTTAGCATCGTATTTATTAAACGCAATGTCCTAACAAATGTACAGAAAGTTTTGAAAACGATTGACACGCATCTGGCGCGAAAAAAGGTGATTTGCAATATAATCAAGTATGAGATCGCGCGTTGACGGACGATTTTTAAATAAATTGCGCTGATGAAATATTACGGTGGAAACGTGTGCGGTATCTGTATGAGATTCATCGAGAAATGTAATGAAAAACATGCTTCTGTGATTAATAAACGAAATCTGCTATAGCTGTGTCTGATCAATGAATGTTAGGAATTGCTGTAATAGTAGATTAAGAATCAATAGGTTTAAAATACAGACTGTCTCTAGATAAACTGCTTGAAATGCAGTGGCGTAGCCTTTCTAAGACTAGCCAGCAGTGCAGGAGATTTTACAGTGCATTAGTGTGAGGTGACATGGGTGGACTCCCTCTTCCTTCATTAGGCAAGGGGGAGCCTCCCGCCCCTCCCCTGCCAAAAGGGGGGGAGGCTTTGTCTGCCTACGATGTAAAGAATAAAGGACTATATACACACGTATGGCACAAACCAATCACTCAACTGTACCCTGCGATCGGGAACTTTGAGCCCCACAAGTCAAAGTTCCCTCAAGCGTCATACGAAAATTAACGTTATTCCTTTGTCATTTAATGCTCATATTCGGTTGATAGGCGAGTATGTACATTAAACCAATAAAGTTAATTTGCTAAGTATGAATCTTTGACGCAGTCTATGTATTTGAACTGTCAGAATGTAGCAGTAGTGATGTAGTCATTAAATAATATTGAATAAATGTCTATTTATGGATGAAATAAAATAATCAAAAGAGTGGTGATAAATTATACAGGAATGAAGTTGTAAAATCATTGGAAAAGATGAAGGTTTATATTAAAAAACGTATGTAATTTTAGGTCTTACAGTTTTAGTACTATGCGATTGAGATAAGAGCAGTCGCACTAAAGTTATCGGTTTGATGATATTCGTGGAATAAGACGGAAAAATTCGTCGCGTGTGAGAGCTTCCGTCATAGATACAGCTACAAAAAAGTCACCGATAGCATATGTTTGGTCGACCCTTAACCATTTCACGAGCAAAGCCGCGCCGAAAAGCTTGTATTCTCACATTTAGATCGCGACTAGTCTGCAGTCCACAAAATGGTGGAATGTCTCTTCTATTCTTATATCAATTGCATCACTGTACTGTATTAAATGTTAGACGTAATTTAAAAATCTAGATGTAACTTTACTACTTCTTATAATCAATATAAAAGTATATTAAACTAATACGATCTATACTAGTTTTTAACACGTAGTTGTAGTCGATTTTAATATTATCATCTGTCTCCAAAATAACTTCAAATGTCTAGACTCTTCGCAACTCTCGGTCTGCGAAGTCAAGCTGAGGTTGACGCGGTCAACTCATTCATGATCACCCGATCATCATGGGAGGAGCCTTTACTGGTTTTAGAAACTAGAAAGTCAGATATGTATTTCCCAGTAACTGGGTTTCGGACGTCAGATGAGTCGCTCCATGTAAAATACTGTTATTCTGATGCATCTGGTTAGATTTGATGCTAACGCGTAGTTGAGGAGAGTCTAGATATAAATTAAAAAAAAAAAAACTATTTAATTACTGAACTTACGATCAAAATAATTCATTTAAGTTGATAATTTTATTAAAATCTTAGAAAGAAACTGACTCTCGGACTATAAATCTTAGTTTAGGAGTCACTTTATCTGTACATTATTTACTTTGGAGTATCATGGCATATATTGTAAATAAAAACAACTATAAATTACGTTAGTATGTATGAAACATACAATTCTTTTATTTGTAAAATTAAAATCATAAATATTAAGTTATATTCTTTATCTTACTGTTCGTAAGGTCTATTTTGCCGATTTCAGAATTAGGTTATAGGGAAACATAGGTCCTCTAAACAACTGCCCAACATGGGCGTAGAACCTAGGAAATAAGAACAAGTAGCTCGAAACTTCTAGAGCAGAAAACAAGAAACAAAAACGATGTAATTTCTAAAGAAATCCAATGTTGTATCAACTCTATATTGTATAAACATGTGTTTTGAAGTACAATATCTTTATTTATTAAACATTTCGCTGTAATCATTATTAATAGTTATTTTAATAGTAGTGTGTGTTGTATGTGAATGTATGTCTAATAGTAAACTTTCTTGTAGTTACACTCATCTAGTTTGAGTAGCCATTTTGTTGTACTACCCACATTTAAATTGTCTTCGACTTGCATAAGCTGTTCTCATGACGTAACAGCATAGAGATAGCGTGAAAGCCTAGCGAGCTGCCAAGTAATAGATCTCAAGTTCAAACCCAAGACACGCACCTCTGAATTTTCGGATTCATCTGCGTAATGTATAATTATCACTTGCTTCGGTGAAGGAAAACCAGCATGCCTGAGAGATATATCTCGACGGCATGTAAAGCCAAGTCAGAAGCCCATGGGCGACGTAAGAACTCTGACACCAGTTTAGGCAGACGATGAAGTATGAAGATCAGCTTGTTACGTTTCCACTACTGGGCCAAAGGCAGTGTGGGCCATGATGGACCACACGGACCCAGGTTCGTGGAGGCACGAGCTATCCTCATACAGGTACTGACTAAACTGAAGGCAGGAAACTCATTTGGCAGTAGAAGAAATATCAGCTTTCGAGTGTTCGTGTATTAAACGAATGGCTACTGAACAGCAATAGTGATCACCGTCACGACAACACCTCTAAAGAGATCAGCAGAGATGTTACATCCAACTCTATAACGGTACCGTCACGACCAATGACATGTAAACACTTGGCAAAATTCAAAAGCGATTTTCTTGTGAAAAAACAATTTCTCCTTTGAAATAAAAGATCTATTTCGTAATTTAATAGCTTCCAAAATATTATGTTCGTCAAAACTTAAAACGTTAATCAATACAGTAGGAGAAAATATCTTTTGAACGTTTCTAAGTGTTCACATATCATTGCTCGTGACTGTACAATAGAGCTTATATTATCGTAAATACATTTTGTATACCTTTTACTATTCTGTGTCTAATATATTCATACGTCACTGTAGTTGTCGGTCGCGCGTAATTAATGAAGAACTTGTAACATTACGCCCGCATTGTCCGAGGGGCTAAGCACAGGTGTTGAGTACACCATATCAGCAGTGTTTTATAATATGTTAAAAAAAAGGTCCGATCCGAAAGCGGCATATAGATATTCCAATGACATTGGCATTAGTATGTTCGATCTTCAATTGTTTATTTTATGACGTCACAACCCGGGAGCGGCCATCCACGCTTCTGTGTTGCCATGTACGTTTCCTCATTTTAGTAAATTATATTTTTTTTACTTGTCATCCAAAAACGACTACCTACATACATAGAATTTAAACTTGATACCTAATAATGCCCTCACGGATCGGAAAGGTTTTTTATAAACATTTTGTATAATAGCTTAGGAATGAAATAAACTTAAGTTACTTTGACAGGATAACTCTAATACATTTAAAAATGGCGCATGATCATTCCTATTCTATAACGCAGGCGCAACAACTACAGTGGACTTCAATAAATGTTTCAAATATCTGAATGTTTGGTAGATACGATAAATATTGTAGTAGTATATTATATTAATTTAACATTAACATATTCTATCATGCGATCCAATACCGCGTTATGCAAACACTTCTATATCGTACTAGCTTCTGCCCGCGACTTCGTCCGCGTGGAAGTAACTTTAACCCGCGACTTTGTTTACGTAAGTGAATTTTTAAATAATTCGTACGTTAAGGAGCTATTTTATAGAAGCTATAAAATACTTGGGTATAATAATTGATAAAAACTTATCTTTTAAACCTCACATCTCACATCTGGTCCAGAAAACAAGAAAACTCGTTCATATATTTAAAAATCTGAGGCATGTTGCGACTTGGAAGCTGGTCAAAAATGTTTACGTATCCCTCTGCCAATCAATCCTATCGTATGGTATTTCCACCTGGGGCGGTTCCTATAAAACGAATATCATAAACGTTGAAAGAGCTCAAAGACTTCTTCTAAAAGTTGCTCTCTTCAAACCACGTTTATTTGCTACAAAAACGCTCTATAAAGAAGCAAATGTATTAACGATTAGGCAGCTTTATATATTACAAACACTTTTACAGAAACATTCCTCAATAGACGTTTCTACAGCCAAGCATAAGGTAAATGCTAGGCGATACTATGAAATCTGTGAAACAACTCCGGTAAAAACATCTTTCGCCCAAAACTTTTTCAATTTCAGAGCAAGCAGACTTTACAATAAAACTAACAAGATTCTTGCAATTAGTAATTTGTCTAGGGTAGAATGTAAAAAAAAGCTCACACAGTGGCTTTTAGGACTTGATTACGAAGAAACTGAAAAATTGCTCACTATCTTATCCTAGCATAGCGTTTTCATAAATATGTACGCCACCCCCTCACACACACATTCATATACATAAATATAATTAATCACACACACGCATACAACATCTTACTCTCTCCCACACACACACAACACCACATACCCAACACCACACCACACACAACACCTTTCACATTACACTCACAGTCCACACACTAACAATGACACACACTCACATTTTTACATTTGATTTTATTTTATTAGTACTCTCTCTTTAATTCTTCTCGTACAATACCTGTAACTAAAGTATACAAAAAAAATATGTGATAATTCCAATCTCGGCGAGGGGGGCCAGGAGTCCATAGCACAGGGTATCCTAGTTTGGATTCCTGACTCCCACAAACCTGTGTACCTCCAGTATTTGTAACATCTGTATATTGTATTTGTACTTTGTGGGAGAAAATAAATCGTTATTATTATTATTATTATTATTTTAGGTCCCTACAATTTATCAGTAACAGTGGAACGTTTTGCACGTCATAAATGCGCGCGCAGTACTTGATCATTATATTGCTGCGATGTTTTTTTTTTAATCTGCGATATCTCCTAAGATATTCATTGAAATCGAATGATGTAAAGAGCAATTTTGTTTTAAATTAAACACTTGTGATGGATATCGTATTTATTTGGATAAGGATTTATATCATGTTTATAAAAACACCTTCGCAAGTAATGCATTATTTTAGAATCAATTTGGTTAGCATAAATAAGGTTATAGAGACGCTACCTTAAAAGATAGACATATGCTGTCGCGGACTTTTTTTTAGAACTAATAAAGGGAAACAATCCTATCATACATAATTTTGCGAAACTTTAACCGTTTACGCAGCGTACGCAGCGGAAGCTCTCAAAATGAAAAGAAAAACCCCCGATTTTAAAACATTCTTCATTGTTGCTCCGCTCCTATTGGCCTAAGCGTGATGATATATAGCCTTTAGCCTTCTTCGATAAATGGGCTATCTAACACTGAAATAATTAAAACAAGACTTCAAATCAGACCATTAGTTCCTGAGATTAACGCGTTCAAGCAAACAAACTAACTCTTCAGCTTTATAATATCAGTATAGATTTCTGAACTAACTACTGTTATTGGAAGACCAAGTTTTGGAAATACACTCTCTAATCAATATTAATATAAGTAATAGTTATTTTTTAAATCGGACCAAAAGTTCCTGATATTAGCGCGTTCATTCAAGCAAGCAAACAAACTAATCAGCTTTATAGTAGTATCAGCAGCCACGGAGTCTGGAATTGTGCCCGTTTGATGGCAATAGGCTCGCCCCCTATTACACGGGACTTGAAACATAACTGGCGAACTGGGTGTACTATTAGGTACCTACACCTCTAACGGGAGATCACAAGCGTGATGTTATAGTATAGGATACATTTCATACTAACAGAACATCGATATTGAAGTGTTCGCATAGCGCTTTTTAACCTATTGTCACACGGAGAGTAAAAGGAAATCTTTGAAGATCCTGCGTCTTGTGAACATTGAGACTGCAAGAAATATCTGTATAGAACAAGCCGATATGTATTAAGGCTAGAATGTATGACAGTCTGTTGCGAATCAGAAGCGCGCGTCAATGTCAACTTTACACGCATGGCTGTAAGGTTCAAAATGCTATGCATACGCGCTCGTGATTTACAATTGTAGTGTGACAGTTCCTTCGAATATTTTGTCATTATTAGATATAGAAGATTCAAGTTTTAATTATACCTATTTTTTATTTTAAATAAATTCAGCTAAATCTTCAATTTGTGTTGTTTTTCTTTTTGTATCCATTATTAATTAGATACTCTTTCAGATTTTTTGTGAGAGCGTTGAACTCGAGACCTAAGGGGCTTACCCTAACTTGAAGATCGAGTCGACCGGCTGTTAATATTTAACCACTATCTCATGTAACTAACAACAATATCCGTAAATAAACAAAATTTCCTAGCCAGTTACAAAATCGTACTCAACTTGTCTAAACATAGTCAGAAAAACTCAATAGATTTGTTTAAATGCATAAGTGCATAGTCATTATTTTGATTCGGATTCGGTTTCAATTCTATTGGTTACTAGCTTTTGCGTGCGGCTCCGCCCGAATGGTGGTCAGAAAATATCCCATTCGAATAGACTACCGGGATAAAAAATATCCAATTTCCTAAACAAGGTTATGTTCTAGTGTTGAGACGTGAAATAGTAACAAACGAACAGGTAAATTACGCAATAAATTATCACACATTAAGGGGGCGGGGAGGGGGTCGATAAAGTGTAACAAGAGGTGGGAGGGGTACTGAATTTCGTGACGTCGTGTTTCAAAAATCGAATATTATCTAAGTATTACAACTTTAAACATATCACCAACTATCTATATGAAAATGAGAAATTGCAACGTGCTGTGTGACGTCACACAAGGGAGGGGGAGTATCAGTAATGTGTTGACCTGGTGCGACAATGATGGGGTGGTTCAAAAATCATGAAATTCGTGTGACGTCATTTATAGTAATATATTGGCTGTGCCCGAGACGTCGTCCGCGTGGAATTAGATTTTTTCTAAAATAAAAGTAACCTAAGTTACTCCTTATTACATCAGCTATCTGCCAGTGAAAGTCCCGTCAAAATCGGTATAATCGTTCCAGATATTAGCCGGAACAAACAGACTGACAGACAAAAATTGTAAAAAAACCGGCCAAGTGCGAGTCGGAATCGCACACGAAGGGTTCCGTACCATTATTTATAAAAACGAGCAAAACATAACTTTTTTGTATGGGAGCCCGCTTAAATATTTATTTTATTCTGTTTTTAGTATTTGTTGTTATAGCGGCAACAGAAATAAATAATCTGTAGAAATTTCAACTGGCTAACTATCACGGTTCATGAGATACATACAGCCTGGTGACAGACGGACCGACGAACGGACAGCGAAGACTCAGTAATAGGGTACTTTGGGTTCGGTACCCAAAGACCCTTTGGGTACGGAACCTAAATAATGTTATTTTGGTATATGTACTGTACATACATTCATATGCATGCAGTAAAACGCGGTTATTTTAATATTACAAACATACACTTTTTTTAGGTGTACAGATTTTAATTTGCGCTATTGCCGCTCATCCTACATTCCTACTAATATTAACAACGCAAAAGTTTGTAAGCATGAATGGATGGATGGATAATGTTACTCTTTCACGTAAAAACTACTGAATGGATTTGGATGACATTTGGCACAGGGATAGATAATAATCTGGAATACATACACATAGGATACTTTTTATCCCGGTAGTGTCCATTACGAGTCCCATTTGCAAATACTAACTATAGACAAAATTCGTACGTTGTGCGTGTAAGTAGGTATTTTAATAAGGTGTGCAAACAGTTTGACTTTGATCTTTTTGAAACAAGTGTGACCTCGGCAAAAAAGTGTTTATCAATGAATTTCTTTAAATCCTAAATTTCTTTTGACTTTGGTTTTAATATTTTAGTTTTAGTTTAGTTTAATCGATTTTTAACATCTTGGATCGCATGGTAAATAACTTGTCGCAATTATAATATTTATTTTTACATATTTTAGGCGATCTATTTGCATGTTTTTTTTTTCTTCTAATTTTCTTGGCATTATTTGGTTGTGTGTATACTTTGTTCCACGGTATATTTATCCCAGTCAAGCTCTAGACGTGAAGACTTGTAATTGGCTGTCAGATTACCATACTGTTATTTATGACTACTGTATTTAGCTGTAAGTCTTCCAAAGTCTTTAAATAAATAAATAGTGTGATCCGTGGGACAATTACCGAAAAAAGCGGACGAAGCCGTGGGTATAAGCTAGTATCTACATAAGAAACGACCTTATGCTGAGGAAGAGATCTATAAAGGTAGAAACGCAAGCATATCAAGGCACAACAATGTGTCAAAATGTTTTAATAGATTTTCAACTTTAATTCTTAAAGAATTAGGTTCAAAGTTGATTGGGAAAACTTGCCAGTTTGGGAACAGCTTGACCTGCTGACGTCAGCACGATTTCGCAGACGATCGCAAACAGCAGCAAAACAATAAGCAACCTTATTTATGAACGTGACCAAAGCCGCGTTTGTGTATCTTTTCGTGTAGAAAATAAAGTTATATTTTGAATCGCTCTTTAAAAGTGTGCGCGCAGCGTCGCGTCGCGTCTCGGTGTGATCTGACGCTTAATAAGCTTTTCAAAGGTAAAGAAAAATTGCAGTAAAACTACCAAATGAAAACATACATTTTATTTTATTATCTTATTCATCGTTTAACTTCGGCTGTCTGACCCTCCGCGGGCGAGTCTTACCATCTGTCAGTTTCCCGGGACTGGTAGCTCTCTTCAGAGCCCGATCTTTATCTTCCTTTCTTCCTGACCTAGTAGGGACTTCTAGAACTTTCGAATTTTCTTTCTTTGTCCCAGTCTTTGGCGTAGAAAACTCTTGTTCTAAATTCTTCACGATACCTTTTCTTAAAGACTTTGAGTAAGTTTTCAAAGTGTTCATCGGTGTGAAGAATTGTTCTGGCGTTGACTGTGGAGTAAAAAATTCTGTTAATTGATCCTGTTTGTCAACTTTAGGAGTTTTCGCTGTGTCGGTAACGGTTATAACCGGTTTTCGTGTGGGTCTAGGTGTGAGGTCCTCTATAACCGGTTTTGATGTGACCGGAACCGGTATTTTGAACTCGGATACTTTCTTTCTGGGTTTCGGTTTTTCGACTTCTTTTTCGTCGGAGCTGATTTCGTCTAAGTTTAGTTTTATGACTTTACGTTTTTTCGGTAATTCTTCGTCTTTCACTTTTCTGGCTGATAACTGAGGTAGTGTTGTTTTCGATTCCGGAGTTTTCTGTCCCTCTGTTGTAACTTTCGGGCTCAGTTTTAAGTTTTCAAACTCAGTTTCCAAGTCAAACTCTTGTTTTTTGGCTACATTTCTCACTTTGGCTGACGCTATCATCAAATTCATGACTTCATTAGTCAAATAACTGTCTTTTTCTTCCAAATCTTGAACAATTTCGTGTATAGTAACTATATAATCATCTGCGGCATCAAAGTTCCCATTTTTCAGTTCATAAAACGACGCCTCGATTAAAACTTCTAACTGAACTTTCCTGAATTGCTCTTCAAACATTCTTTTAACACGATCAACAATATATTTCTCAAAATCTGTGTCCATATACGACTTCAACACATCCTTCAATTTAGCTTCAAAAAATCCAAAAATATTTATCACCCCTTTGAAATAATTCCCGGCAATTTCAAGCTCGTTCGCTCGAAAATACATAGCAGCTTCTAAGCCACCCGTTATATAAGCCAGAATCGGGCAGAAAGGGTCGACACAGGCATAACAGTCGCAGGAATTATGCCTGAAAAAGTCAGGCATTTTGTATCCTGGGATGGTGACGTATTTCCTCGTAGGACTGACCTGTGACTTGAATGTTTGACACTCGAGCATCGTTTCAAAGTCTTGTTTAGGCGCGAACATTTCTATTTTTGGCTCTATTGCTGTAGAAGGCTCGTCAGACGATGATGGTAGACCTAGGATGTATTTAAGGCGGTTGTCGATTTTTACCTGAAAAAGAAATATCGGTGATTAAAGAAGTAATTGACTAAAATTGCTCGTTTCATATTGATTATGTTAAACGACCAGACAACATAACATCACGAGTTAAGCGCCTTATAAGTAGATAATAAACTGGACTTTAGTATTTGTTGTTATAGCGGCAACAGAAATACATAATCTGTAGAAAGGAGATGTTTCATTTTTGTATGGGACTCCGGCCATGACCTGTACCTTTCAGGAAAGGTGGGAAACAATCCCCTGAATAGAATAAAGTAACATTTTTTAAATAGTAATAGATGGTTTTTATGCACATAATAAAAATTAAAAATGTTTGACGTTTGTCGCGAGAGTTATGACAGCCATGACAGGTTGTAGAAATGACGTTTGCATAACCTAGAAATTGTTATTTGATAATAATTGTTTATGAGAACTGATTTTTTTCGATGCTTTCGTATTTGTTTGTTCTCTGTTTTCATAAAACGTTAGACGATACGAGACGAATGAGACTGACTGACTGACACTGATGTTTTTTGTCACTTGTCAGAACAAAATGTCATTTTGAATTTTTCGTTCAGAAGTACACTCCAAAAAAGTAGTACCTATTATATAGTTTTTAACGATGAAATCACCACACTTGCTTATAATTAGTTGAAAATTATGTCTAAGAGACCAATAATAATAATTAATTACAAAAATACATACTTTTCATAATTTAACGTCGATGTGATATTATGTTTTTGTGTGACATGATTTCAGAACGAAAGCAAACTGCAAACTGAAAGACGCCATGTTGAATAGAATGGGGCAATAATTGAAAAACTGTTACTTTTTGTGCACAGCAAATCAGGCTTAAATTCACGAACGAATATTTTTCCTAAGTTCGTGGTATTTTTTCCTCTTTTTCAATAAATGTACATCTTATGGCCGAAAATGAAACATCTCCTTTCAACTGGCTAACTATCACGGTTCATGAGATACAGCCTGGTGATAGACAGACGGACGGAGAACGTAGTCTCAGTAATCGGCTCCCGTTTGACCCTTTGGGTACGGAACCCTATAAAAACTGCTGTGTCTACAAAAGTGCAATACCTACATGGTCAAAATGTATAGAACAGGTTATATTTTATAATGACCAGTGATCGGAGTAGGTAGATTGAATTGGGGTCATTGATCCGAAACGTATACATTAATATGGACATATGGAGATTTCTCCGGAATTGGTCGATTATTAAAAAAAGCGGAACTTAGGTAGGAATTGTATTAAAATGAGCAATATTCTTCATATTTTTTTTAACGGCATACAGTAACTATTTGACACAACTCAATCTACACTGGGTGGCGCACCAACATTAACAATATTTAATTGAATCCGAAAATACTGGAATTACTTTCCGGAAAAATGGCTTATCCATGTTATTCTTTCTGTGTGCATTTATGATACAAGTACCTAAAATCAAACTACCTACTCCGATCAGTGATAATGACCGATGAAAATTTCCGATATGGGGGGTATTGAGTATGTGGAAACCGCCATGTATAATCCGGCCTCTACTGACGAGTCTCGTTCAGACAGTACGTACCCTGGCGTCGTCCATCTTGTGCACGTGCACGATCCCGGCATACAAGAGCGCCGCACCGGCGGCCGCGCAGGCGGGCAGCGCCGCGCCGCACGCCGAGCGCGCGCGCCGCCACGCGCCGAGCGCTCGTGACGTCAGCACGGCGCGCGCGCTCGACCGACCTATGCGCTGCTTCAGCGTCAGCGCTAGCAGGCGACGCGGAGACCATTTGGAGGCTGGAACCATTTATATGGAGCATTAACCTTTCGAACCCCATTGTCACATATACGAGACCGGCAAACGCGTGCCCTGAACGCCAACGACACAAATATGTGACAAAAAATGTGGTGAACAATAACACAAAATAACAATTTAAATCATTACTTTTATGTGTGTTTATTAATATCTCTTGAAAATGTGATCTGTATTTTGTAATTATTAAATATCTTATCAAGAAATATGTTAACAATACTTTTGAAATCCCTTTTTTTTATTTGTAAGTATTTGCGGTGAATTTTTGGCTTGGCGTAGAGGGCACGCGCGTGCGTTTATGCTCCGGCGGCGTTCAAAAGGTTCAAGCTGCGCGCATCCCGTGGGGGCCGCTTCGTAAAACTGCGTCAAGGCGAATGCGCCATTTCACACGTAGGCACCGCATTAACCCTAATATTATAAAACCGAAAAGTTTGTTTGGTTGTTTCAAAATCAAAATATTTTTATTTCACATAGGCCTACATGGGCACTTGCAAAACGTCGACAAAAAGGTGCTCGGTTCGGGTTGGTCATTTCCTATGCAGAAGAACCGGCAAGAAACCCTATGGTTACTCTTTTAAAATCATTTGGCTTTACAATTTTTCTATGTTACAGCATTGGCACTTAAGTATGAGTGGGCATCGTAGGCCCGACAATAAGTCGTTGCTTACTACAAAACGTAGAACAAGATAAAAAGTTACAAAGGATCTAGGAATCTATAAGGCCTACAATGTCCATACATTTACAAACAATAGGTAAATAAGAAAAAGAGTCTATACAAAAAAAAAAGAAGATATTGCAAAAAGACTAGATTAAATAATAATATGACCCAGTTGAGCGCGCTAATCTCGGGAAATGCTGGCTAGAATTGTTTTTATTAAATAGACCTCTCGCAGCCCAAGCTCTGGAAAATTGTATCTGCTTAACGTGAGTCTCCTGTGGTGGTGTCAAATGAATTTAAGGCCCCCAGCCAGGGCTTACAAACTTAAATAAATTATTACTAAATGGCCGCTCGCTAAGGGCCTGTGGGTTTGTTTGGTGGGGGGACACAGCAAGGGACAGGCTGGGTCATATTATTATTGTTGAGGGAATTAACGTTACAGGCTTAGCGGCGCGGAGTAGCTCGTTGGACAAGGGTTGGGCGGTAGGCAGTATTACATCGCGTTGCAGAAACAGTGAAAACGTGACGCAGACGAAGTTTTGCGGGTTAGCTAATTATTACATACTGAGAACTTTGACTTTACGACTGGATTACCCCTACGTAGGGCATTGTTGTAGCAGGCATATTGTTGGTGGTTAATAGGGGTGCGGACTGGGTAAAGAAAACGACATACTATTTTGTCCGTCAGACAGGTAATACAAAAATATTAAACACGTATTTTTTGTTTTAGTAAAAATATCAAAAAAATACTTAGTTATAACTCATTAAAGTTGGAGAGTGGGGGCTCACTACGTCACAAGTAGGTATAAAACTTACCTACATGTGACGTCATGCGCCATTTCAACTCAATATATCTCCGTAATTTTATGACCACGTGAAAAAAGAAAAAATACGTGTCCAATACTTTTCAATAAACTACCCGACGGACAAAGAAAACAAAAATTGGTTTATCCCCTATATGTCATTTAAAGTCATTTTATATAGATTTTGTGTCTTTTTGATATATAGTTTTTGATTATGACATAACTTAATTCCACAATTTAATTCGTTGTCTTAACTAATTTTATTTTTATTTTGCTCTGTGCCTTTTGACATCAATTGATTTCATGTCATAAGGATATTATATTTTAGCTGCTGACATAACTTCATTCCTTAATATTAATCATTGTTATCATCATCATCAGCCTATATTGTTCCCACTGCTGGGACGCAGGCCTCCTCTCTATGAGAGGGAATGGGCTATAATCCACCACGCGGGCCCAGCGCGGGTTGGTAGATGTCACATGTCTTCGAATTTTTAGTTCTAGGACATGCCGGTTTCCTCACGATGTTTTCCTTCACCGTTTTGAGAGCAGCGGTGATGAAATAAATTACACAAAGTAATGCGCCTGCCTGGGTTCGAACCTACGACTTACTGCTCGTAATTCGAGGCTGCTACCACTGGGCCACCGCTGCTCTACAGTCATTGTTATATTTCATTTTATTTTAATTATTTCTTTATTTTTTACTAACTTATGCCCGCGGCGTCGCCCGCGTGGAGTTCGATAATTGTCCTACGGGAACATACTATCGGGATAAAAAGTATCCTATGTGTTAATCCAGGTTATAAACTACCCGTGTGACAAATTTCATACAAATCCATTCAGTAGTTTTTGCGTGAAAGAGTAACAAACATCCATCCATCCATCCTCACAAACTTTCGCATTTATAATATTAGTAGGATAGTAGGATTGCATGAATATTGACTAAAGTGTATTTGTATTGTTGTGTTACTAATATGGGTGAAGGACCTGAAATAAACGACTTTTATTTATTTATTTTTATTTATTTATTGCAGCCGAGGCAGAATTCACACCCAAGACGTAGGCGAGGTTAGATAAGCAGTCGCTCTATATAAAATACTAGTATTCAGCTGCATCTGGTTAGTGTTTAGACTGGAACCACCATACCCTGAAGCCAACCTTCTTTGGAAAAGGCTAGGCATATGATGATGTATCCCCAAAGAGATTTATAAGTAAGGATATACACGGTGTAAATCACCTCATCACGAAGCCGTCAACCAAGCATCCATCGTACATGAAACTAAGTAACTTTACGCAAAAATTATTGCTGGGAAACGACTTTTTTTTGGGGGGTGTAAAATCATGTTTTGTGGTAGAACTCAAAGTAACGCACTCAAAACATTGTGCTGATGGACGGATTGAATAGTACGGGGGTCGTGGAGGTGTTTAAAGTAAAAATCTTACATTTAAAACTCGTATTTAAAGAAATACTTGTCAAAAAGTTGGAACTTTGACCCCTAATATCTCCGTAACTATAAGGTTCCCAGGTATGGTGTAGAACAAAAAAATGATCGCAATGACAGGGAGAACCAGTGCCTTTCGGCTTCGTTAAGAGGTGTTTTACACCCTTTATGAAATAAATAAAAAAGGCTTTAATTCTCATCTCAGGTAATTTTCACACTGTTTGACACTTGGTACTTATTAATAACTAGCTGTGCCCGCGACTTCGTCCGCGTGGAGTTTAAGAAGTAGCCTAAGTTACTCCTTATTACATCGGCTAAGCCAGTGAGTCCCGTCAAAATCGGTCCAGGCGTTCCAGAGATTAGCCGGAACAAACAGACAGACAGACAAAAATTGTGAAAAATGTTATTTTGGTATAATATATGTACCATATTTACATGTATTTGCATGTAGTAAAAAGCGATTATTTTAATATTACAAACAGACACTTCAATTTTATTTTTTTGTATAGATTGAGAGTATTTGAGAGTTAGTTTTTATTATTAAGGGTTGGAGATGTAGAGCCCCATTACGGGTAAAGGATCCCGAGAGAATCATAAGTAAGGTTTACAATAATTCAGCAAAATCTTACCAGTGTTACAAACGGATAGGTAATGCCGTTGCGTGCCGTTGACGGCACTCATAGTGGTGAGTCCTGAATCACGGCAGAGCAGGGTCTGTGCTTCCATCAATCTGCCCACTGCTAAGTCCACTGCGAATGTAAGTAAGAGGTTATTGACAGCATTATAATATTAGTTTTAATAGGCTTATGTTTAACATAACACCAGATAAAGTAAATATAACCTTAAAAAAACATTTTTATACTGCCTAAAATAGTAAATGATCACCAGAATTAAAAACCTGAAAATCACAGCTCCGAACTAAGGCGTAGTCGACGGAGCCCCGCTACGCGGTGCTCCTATTTCTCTCTGCAGGGTTTAAAGTAACCTAACACGAAGAACTTCGAACCTAACCTGTCCGAGTCGGGGTGCCCAATATCCCGAGCTCGCTTTGCTCGCACTTGCTTCCTAAGTTCTTCTTGCCTCAAAATTTGGTGATCATTTACTATATTTGGTGATCATTTACTATCTTTGGTCTTTGAATACAATTTTTTTGGTGTTTAGTATTTTTTTTTGGTAACGTAGCTTAGGATCTCAAAGTATTTTTTGGTGCTCATTATATTTAATCCCGTTTTAATATAGTGAAACTAAAATGACCGTTTACACCAATAGTAAAGTGAATCACACACAGAGAGCGCGCGCGGGTCGCACGCGGACGAAAAAATTTATTTAAAATTTAAAAAACACCAGACACAAAAGACCTCAAAAATAAAAAGGATTGTGTGGTTTTATGAAACCACGGTAAAAGTGTAACTTTATCCCTACTCCGCGGCCGACCATCAGCGTCACGCGACATGCAACACACAGACGAAAAAATTTGAGACGATGTAATAAAAGTTTCACTTTAAAAATAATCCAAGCGTCTTAGCGTCGGGGGTCCGCTTTGTTTTGTGCTTGTTCTAAGCGGTCTACTTAGCGGTCCGCTAAGACGCTTCGACTATGTTATTTTTGGTTTTATAGAGGGTTTTTGTGTCGGGGTTTTTTTTAAATTTAATTTTGATTTCATGCTTTTTAAATTTATATTATTTTATCTTAGCCTTGTCTGTCCCAATCCTGGGCATAGGCCTCCCCCATTGCTTCCACTTTTCTCAGTGTTGCGCGACTTCTCGCCAATTAACGAAAACAGCTAAACTAAAAAAAAAAAACAAGTTTTTGAGGGGAGGGCGGGTTGCAGCCACCCCCCCCCCCCCCCGGCGATGCCCATGGTGACAAGTTACAACATGTCAATTTTCTCGAAACATAGCTAAGAACACTCTCGATTAAAACACCTTTCAATCGAAACCAATTTCATCAAAATCGGTTCATCCGTTTTGGAGCTACGATGCCACAGACAGACAAATAGATACACACGTCAATCTTATAACACCCCTCTTTTTTGGTCGGGGGTTAACAAATAACTTTGGACAGAAATACTTACGATTTATATCCGGACATGTCTCATATGATTTCAATATCCTAGTTTGTGCTAACTGCACCAATTTAGCAGCTACACCAATTGATCCAAGTTTATTGTAGTGTATCTGCAAATGTATTAAATCCATTAAGCCAATCAATTTGAGGTGCTCTCGGCTAAATAATAACAGCCGAACGGGTCGATGTTCAAGGTCCAAGGGAAGGGTTGACGTGAAGCGACTGCCTATCTGACCTCCACAACCCAGTAATTGGGTAATACGATACCACTTGGTAAGACTGGATGTCAGACTTTAGGCTTCAGACCACTCGTAATGACTGTCAAAGATCTACAAATGACAGCCGAGACTTAAGTCTCGGCTGTCATTTAAGCCTTAAGGCTTAACGTGCTTTCCGAGGCACGGAGGAAACTCAGTATGTAATTATGGTCACCGATCCACGGACCAACCTCGGCAAGCACGGCTTAGTCTTAAAGATCGACCCGTGCGGCTGATATTATTTTTAGCCGCGAGCTCCTCAAACTTACCAGCGAAAGTGTTAAGCATAGTATAAATATTATTCTATTCTAGTAGAGAGCAGCGGAGGCCCAGTGGTGGCAGCCCCGACTTACGAGCAGTAAGCCATAGATTCGAACCCAGGCAGGCGCATTACTTTGTGTAATTTATTTCATCACCGCTGCCCTCAAAAACGGTGAAGGAAAACATCGTGAGGAAACCGGCATGTCCTAGAACTAAAAATTCGAAGACAAGTGACATCTACCAACCCGCACTGGGCCCGCGTGGTGGATTACAGCCCACTCCCTCTCATAGAGAGGAGGCCTGTGTCCCAGCAGTGGCAACATTATAGGCTGATGATGAAGATTCTAGTCCGGTTAGACTGGAAGCCGACCCCAACTTGAAAAAGGCTAGGCAGATGATGATAGAAATAGCATGGTTACTCACGGCAGCATCACAAACGAACACAATAGCAGTTTCCAAGCCATCCGCAGTTTGTATGACGCTCGGCCAGTACTCAGTTGCTTGAGACATTACATCTTGGAGCGGAGGACAGGACTTGTCTATAGCGGAGATTAAAACGCCTGCGTTACGGAGAAAGGTTTCTCTGCGGACAAAAATAATGATAGAATTTCAAGCCTCGTTGGTCTGGTGGTAGGGAACGCCACTGCCGAGCTTGAGGACCTGGGTTGTAACTCCGGGTCGGGCCAAATGTTATTAGAATTTCCTAGTAGCAGTCACGGATTCGGCATTTGTGCCCGGTTGCTGGCAAAACAATCAAAAGTCATTTATTCAAATTAGGCTGATAATCAGCACTTTTTGAACGTCAAAATTACAAGAGACAGTCCCACAAAACGGCCGCCCTTCGCCACTTCCTAGAGCTTTAGCTGGGAAGAAGAAGTGGCGGAACAAACTCCCCAGCAACACATCTGTCTGTTAGGTTAGAAGAACCAGATTCTATACAATAGTGTTCAAGTTTATATACAAGGAATCCAATGCATCAAATTAATGTCACATGTCAGCTAGCACACACCTTTAATAAAAAAATAGGCTCGCCTCCTATACAAGGTGCTGTTTTACATGCTCGTCAAATTCAAGGAGGTAACTATGCTAATGATTCTCGTCCCGAATCAATAATAAAATGGGAAGGTTATTTTTCTTTTTAAAACAACAACGATTTTTTAAGAAAATCGGTAAGTGTGAACCAACCGTGTTTTAAACGCGGCCTGTCTGATCCTCGTCCTACAACCGCGCCTTCACTCATACAAACAATCTCAAACATATATCCGATAATTTCTTATTCCTTAAACTACGTTAAGGGGGTTATTCCGATATACAGACAAACTTAACAACCAAAAAAATCAACGTTTATTAATAATTAACTAGGTACCGTGATTTTAATTGATTATTTATTTATTTATTAAGTAAGGCACACCAACGACATATTTACAATAATTTTCACATGAAATTACAAGTCTTTGATGCTGTGTAAATACATCACTTACAGGCATGCACAACATTCATATTAAAGGCTAAGCAATTATTCTAAAAACATTCATACATATACAAAATAAAATTACATCTTACATTACATTATAGAATAGATTATAAAGAAACAAAACTAAAACATTATTGAATTAATCGATCGTTCCATGTCAAAAAAGATAAATAACATTTTAGTCAGATCATAAGTTAAGTGAATAATATGAATTAAATTGAATTTAAATTGAAAATAAATTAAAAATAATTTAAAAATGATTTAAATTGTTAATAAAAATAAAATTGAAAATTGTTTTTTTTCTTATTAACATAGAATAAGTAAGTAGGTGGGCAGCAGATTACGGGTCTATTTCAACGATTTTACTTTTAAATTTTGGTAGGCTGTTAAAGAAAATATTTATGTCAGAATCAGCTGAACAGATTATTTTATGATTATTTATGTCTTTTGTGACAACCTCCTAAATTTTGACGAGGATGCAAAACTAACACATTGTATGTACTTACTTACGCGTTAGATTTTTGTATGCGCATTATCCCTTTTTTTTTTTGCGGATGGGAAATCTTCAAATGACTTCTCCCGCTCTGGGCGGAGCGGGAGGGAGTGTCAGACTTGTACTGACTAAAACCCATCCATGTTCCTTCTTCGCCCTTTGTGTTCCAGGGCCACGGTATCTCTTTCGAACAACCCGCAGCCCTGCGCATTATCCCTAAGAGGTTGAATACGAACAAAAACTAAGCTTAGGTAAAAAAAAAAAAAAAACAGCTGTTCCATACATTTTGATCGTGTAGGTTTTTGTAGGTAACAGCAATTTTTTTGTGATGAATAATTTTATTACAAAATAAAAAAAAAACATCCTGTATACAGTATGTTAGTTTAAACGAGCGACATATTCAAACCCACAATAGTAAATGCTAACATGATACTAATAAAAATATAAACAAAAAAAAACACTGATAAATAACAGACAGAACCATACCAAAATTTTCGCAAATGTCACGCAACGTGTATACACCCTTGCGCTAGCGACTTAATACTATCGCAGAACATGTGAGCGGGTCAATGACTCTTAGGTATAATCCATTTTCCCTTCATACATTAAACTTACCTGGCTTAGGACAGTCCAAAATATCTAGGCACTAAACAAAACATTAAAAATTCTTCTATATACGTTATAGGTTTTTTACATATTTGGGACGAGAATCGAATACTGAATACCCTCCCTCAATATGTCCCTCGTTTAACCTAACATACTGTATAATACGTACTTGTCATCAATATATTTAGCGATTTGGCAGCAGATATGCGCAAGTTGCAGCGCATGCGCCGTCCTACTGAAATGCAGCAGATGCTGGACGAATATTTGCGCCAACTGCAGGCTAGGCCGGAGGAATTGCTTGTATGTCACTGAAAATAAAGGAATCCCTCTAAAGAAAGCCCTCTTAAATAAATATTTTATTCTGCTTTTGGTTATTTTTTGTTAAAGCGGCAACAGAAATAAATTATCTGTTGAAATTTCAACTGGCTAACCATCACGGTTCATGAGATATAGCCGGGAGACAGACGAAAGGACAGCGAAGTCTCAGTAATAGGGTCCCGTTTGACCCTTTGGGTACGAAACCCTCAAAAGGATAAGGGTTCCATGCAAAAAAAAATATACCCATGAATTTGTTAACAAAATCCGATTCAAATAGGAAGAAGTAATATTTTTAAAATAAATTCACGCAAACGAAGGTAGAGGACAACAGATAGTTTTAAACAAATTTACCTGTATCAATAACGACCGCCAACTCCGTCCACAGCTCCACAGCTTGCAAAGCTCTCTGCAACGCCACATGCTCCTGAGCAATCGTTCGCATGGCCTGCGTCAGATCCGGGTCTATACACTGTAATATAACATTACGACTTTATGAGAAAGTAGACAGAGGTGTACAGTACACCCACATCACATTGCCACTATGATCTTTATTTTGTGGAGTGCCTAACCTGGCCCTGGATTCGATTTCGATTCGATAAGTCGTATGTCTATCTTGTTTTGGCATTACTAAAGCGAGCGAGATAGACATACGACTTTCCGAATCGAAATCGAATCCGAGTGTTTATGAATACGGGGGCTGGTGTCAGAGTTTTTATGCCACCCATGGGCTTCTGACTTGGCTTTACATGCCGTTGAAAAATATCTCTCGGACAAGCTGGAGAGCTGCGGTGACCTAGTGGTGGCAGCCCCAACATACGAGCAGTAAGCTGTGATTTCGAACCCAGACAGGCGCATTACTTTGTGTAATTTATTTCATCACCGCTGCCCTCAAAAACGGTGAAGGAAAACATCGTGGAAAAACCGGCGTGGTCCTAGAACTAAAAATTCGAAGACATGTGATATCTACCAACCCGCACTAGGCCCGCGTGGTGGATTACAGCCCACTCCCTTTCATAGAGAGGAGGCCTGTGTCCTAGCAGTGGCAACATTATAGGCTGATGATGATGCTGATGTCCTCACGATGTTTTCCTTCACCGAAGCAAGTGATAATTAAAACAATACGCACGTGAATTCGAAAAATCAGAGGTGCGTGTCTTTTTTTTTTTTTTGCTGATGGGAAATCATCAAATGACTTCTCCCGCTCTGGGCGGAGCGGGAGGGAGTGTCAGACTTGTACTGACTAAAACCCACCCATGTTCCTTCTTCGCCCTTTGTGTTCCAGGGCCGCGGTATCTCTTTCGAACAACCCGCAGCCCTGGCAGGCATCGGCCCTTTCGGACCCCTTCTGGTTTGCTGACATCTCCTTGAGGCGCGCGTGGAACACGTACGCGCCGTCGTCACGGCCTGTCGTCATGAGACGGACGGACGGTGAGCTAGCCCATTACTCACCGTCCAAAGGCTCGCGCCCGCGGCGGCTGGGACGTGAGGTTCTCTCCCTCTCACGTTCCGCCACCTCCTTCGCTAGCATGACTGCTTCGCAGAAGGAGGCGACGGCATCCCAAAGGTGCGTGTCTTGGGTTCGAACTCCAACTTATGACTTGGCAGTTCGAAGGTCACACCACTAGGCTATCATTGTTAAAAATGTAACCACTGGCTATGCCACTGTCACATATTTGCTTAGTATGTGCAGGGCTGCTGGGTGTGTTACGTTGCACGTGAGACTACTTTATTAGAAGTTTAGAACCCATAGACAACAAAATCACAAACATAGACAATCATTCTAGAGCACAGATTATAATTTATGCAACACTCCTCTCTTCTAATTTTTGTCATCATCATCATCATTTCAGCTGAAAGAGGTCCACTGCTGGACATAGGCCTTCCCCAAGTGTCGCCACATTGACCGGTCCCGTGCGCCTCGCATCCAGCGGATCCCCGCAACCTTCACCAGGTCATCGGTCCACCTAGTGGGAGGCCTTCCAACGCATCGTCTTCCGGTTCACGGTCGCCTTCCCAGAACTTTTCGGCCCCATCGGCCATCCGTTCTGCGAGCAATGTGCCCTGCCCACTGCTACTTAAGTTTGGCAATTCTTCGGGCTACATCGGTAACCTTGGTTCTCTTGCGGATGTCCTCATTTCTGATTCGATCACGCAAGGAAACTCCGAGCATAGCCCTCTCCATTGCCCTAATTTTTTTTTTTAAATTACTACTCTCTGAACAGGCTTATGAGTGCGTGCACTTCTACGCACTTCTGGCCGCATCAGAATATGAAAAATGTGAATAAAAGATGATAATGTTAATTAATATGTCAACTTACAGCTTCGGTAACTCTCCACCCATACTTGGTGCTAGCTTCAGCAATATCGAACTCGGCTTTCAGGAACAACAATATCGTCTGTGCCACTCTGATGTCTGATGAAATTGGCTCCTGAAATTAACATAACATTTAGGGTTATGAGGAACAGGGTGTAAAGTTCCTCAATACTCCATTGAAAAGGGAAGATCCTCCGACCAGACAGGTGTTATGTCTGGCGGGCAACTGCCCGACAGTAATTGTTGTCGGGTTTCTCTATAAACTCTTAAGTCGATGTAAACTTTGCTTGCGAGATGTAGGAAATTGATTTTAGTACTTCCGTCGTGTCATAGATGGCGCTGTAGTACTTTTTGTAGTAAGTTGCTTTTTTTTGTAGGTACAAGCATAAGCTTCACTACATACAGAGTTTCCTCCATACCTCGGAAAGCACGTTAAGCCGTTGGTCCCGACTGTCATTTGTAGATCTTTGACAGTCGTTATAGGTAGTCAGTGGCCCGAAAGTCTGACTACCAGTCTTACCAAGGGGTATCGTAGTACCCAGTTACTGGGCTGTGGAGGTCAGATAGGCAGTCGCTTCATGTAAAATATTGGTACTCAGCTGCATCCGGCTAGACTGGAAGCCGACCCCAAGATAGTTTGGGAAAAGGCTATGCAGATGATACTCACAAAAGTCTTGAAGACCCCTTGGCCTCTCCTTTGCCAAGAAGTAAAAAAAAAATACTCACTGCCATTTTATCAATCCTTTCCAATAACTCATCGATGACAACTTTAAAGTAATCGCTGTGTATCGTCCTGACGGCCGCGGGAGTGTAAGCTATCACCTCTAGGAGAGTCCAGAGGAGTGACTCCGGATCTTCAACTGAAAATTATAAAAATGTTAATAAATATGATGGAAAAGTTCCGGGGCCGGCTGTTTGAGTATATTAGTATACATTTTTGTAAAACGCATCCACGACATAGAAGAAAATCCAAGTGTCGGGCAACGTATTAAAAAAATAGTGCGTGGAGTCCCACCGCGCGGAAGAAGTGAAACTTCGTAATAATACACGCATGTGTTCGAGTGCCACGCATTCACTCTCGTTATTTTATTGAGCTTCTAAATAATATTTTATTGTTGTACACTTTTTATTACATAAGTTTATCGAGGTTATTCTACTCATGGAAATTGAGCGAAGGCTGGTCACACCGAAGAGTCGAATGCATGACTGTTTGCACGCCATCTTGCAGTAGAAGAACTACGTAGTCACAAATCTTGTAATAGCGCCATCTCTTAGTGGGTAATAGAAAATATTCCCCCTCCATGAAAACTTTAAACTTGTTGAAAGTCGCATAAGAAGTTTCACTTCAAAAAAGGTTATTTTAAAGGTGTCTGTCGGTGGTTCTCTACCACACGAAGTGTCTGGCAGTAGAGGAGGCGCATCATCATAAAAGCAATAGTGTAATATAAAAAAAAACCGCGCTTTCAAGTACGACGTAACTAAGCAGCTCTTAAGTACACCTTTGGTTACCTGATATCTGCCAAGGCCACCACGACTGACTTTACATAATATCCAAAAAAGTTTCAGCTTTTAAAAATGAAGAACTGTCCTAGTAACCAGACGTCTGGAATATTTTGGCTGTAGACACGTAACTGGCGAAATATTGGTGTCAAATTTAAAGCATTTATTTCAGTTAGACCATTACAGGCACTTTTGAAAGTCAAAAAACAGAACAAAACGCAAAGCTACAGGCCCAGACACAAGGCATAATAACTTATAAAAGTAGCAAAGTTGCCCGTTCCAAAGCGTAGATCTCTATGGAGAAGAATGGGCAAGAAACTCCATGGACATTTTTTTAAATCAAAATATTGTTACAAAATCTTGGTTACATCATTCATGTTGAGAATTACAAATATGTGAGAACGATTTCGAAATACGTGCAAGTTAAGAGCGTCCATAGTCAAAACTTAAATCAATAATTCAAAACTAAAGTAATTAAAATAAACTGTGGCAGCTAAGAGATGACCAGTCACAACTGACAGCGCCCGTTCACGAACATGACGCATGTATCAGCCAACATTCAACTCAACCATATTGAAGGGAACTAAATGACCCGACACACCCGTCACCATCAGCGTGACATATGATAGGTAGGTAGTTAGATACGGACGGCGATCAATGAAGCTATATGAAACCAGTTAATGCGGATATCTAATTAACCCCCGACCAAAAAAGAGGGTTGCTATAAGTTTGACGTGTGTATCTGTGTGTCTGTCTGTGGTATCGTAGCTCCTAAACGGATGAACCAATTTTGATGAAACTGGTTTCGTTTGAAAGGTGTTTTAATCGAGAGTGTTCTTAGCTATGTTTCGATAAAATCTGATCAGCCGTTCGAAGGCCATCACCTCTTTTCTAGTTGAAGGGAAATTAACAATTTCCACAGGTCTGATCGATTCGAAATTTGAAATCTTGTCATTTGTCACCATGGGCATTGCCAGGAGGGCGGGGGGGGGTGCTAACCCCCCCTCCCCCCAGAAAGTTTTTTTTTGAAATTTTGCTGTTTTCGTTAATTGGCGAGATGGCACGCAACACCGAGAAAAGTGGAAGCAATATGGGAGGACTATGCCTAGTATTGGGACAGTCAAGGCTAACAGAAAACAATAAAAGTTTAAAAAGCATGAAATAGAATTAAATTAAAAATTTAAAAAACCCCCGACACAAAAAACCTCTAAAAAACCAAAAATAAAATAATCCAAGCGTCTTAGCGTCGGGGGACCGCTAAGTAGACCGCTTAGTACAAGCACATAACAAAGCGGACCCCCGGCCGGCGGTTTTTTAGAGGTTTTTTGTGTCGGGGGTTTTTTAAATTTTTAATTTAATTTTTATTTCATGCTTTTTTGTACAAGAAATCAACGCAAAGCAAGGAAATGTATATCTTGATATATCGTCATGTGTACACCTCTGCCTTGCTTTTCGGGGAAAACAAGCGAGACTTGAAGTTATTTATTGTTTTATCTTAGTACCTGTCATCCATTTCTCTTGTCGGCCATTCAGCATGTCGTTTAGGGACCGCCAAACTCCAGCAACAGGAGCAATGGATGGCCATAGCTTGCAGTACATCTCAAACTCATGTTTTAGTAGGACACTGCAAATAAAATTATAAAATACTGTAACAGTTCCTCTTGAGCCAAGCTCGCTCAGCGAGCTATGGAGCGGGCTGTGCTTGGAGTATCTCTCGAAGAATCGCATCTGGGGGCCTACTCTCTAAGTCCGTCAACGAAAGTACGGGTCCGTCCGTAACTAGTTTCATACTTTGAAATGAACCCTACTCCCTAATATGTTCAGATTCATGAGTTATGTAAACATATCGGGAGTAAGGACATCTTTCCAATCGTATTGTCATTAATTTTTAGTTCTTCCCCCTAACGAATATTATGTCCGTAAGTGATACGGAGTAGGAAATGACCGTAACTTCGGCCGAAACTACGGATTTCGTGCTTAGAGAGTAGACCCCCTGGAACGAGATGATCCGACGGAGAACCAGAGTGTTCGACATAGCTCACAGAATAAATAAGCTATAACCGATCACCGTTGGGGTAGACGTGTTCTTAAGTGAAGGCCGCAAATCGGCAAGCATTAAGTACGACCGAGGGCTTAACGGCCCGTTCACGACCTTGCCGCTGTGAGCGGCAGCTAAGCGCGGGGCGGCGAGCGGTAAGATCAAAAGTATAAAAATGTTTGAAGCACGCCACGAGACGCTGCTCATAGCCGCGCGCGGTTTTCTCCGGGAGAATCGCGGCAGCGGCGCGCGGTGTGGAGAGTGACAGGAACAAAAGTACAAGCGAATGAGTGCGACGCCACGAAACAGAGCGGCGGCGGCGCGGACAGCGGTGTAGGAGTGACGTACTCAGGGGCGTAGATTAAAACAAAAAAGTTTAGACGATTTTGTGGCGGTAATGGATACCGAGGCGTTTAATACTGAAATTTTAAATCGACCGCATCGACTTATCTGGGTATTTTCTGTAATCTTCGTATTGGTCACGAAACTCGCTATTTAAATACTGATTTTTATTCAGTTCGTGCACTCCTTCTCTCTCTGCTATTACTCTAATGTTTTAAAAATGTACTGCTTTCTAAACAGAGAAGGGATCATTTTGATAACGCCATGATTTTGAGCACGGTTTGACTACCTAAATACGTCCACCGCTGCCGCTGCAACTAACCGCTACTGAGGGTACGTGGCGTGCAAAACGCACCGCTCACCGACGCCGCCCCGCTCGCCGCGCCGCTCACCGCTAAGACCAAAGTCGTGACCAGGCCGTAACGGAGGCACGGAGGAAACTCGGTATGTAATGGGCGGTCACCCATCCACAGACCAACCTATGCACGGTTAAACCTGAAGAGAGATCTGCGCGTCTGTTATTATTTAGCCACGAGCACCGCTATTGATCCTTGTCACTTAAGAACGTTTTCATCTTACGACATTTCATACAAACTTTGAAGTACTTATTTTCCGAAATGACTGAACCAAACTTAATGAAACTTCATACGCATAAGCAGGATACATAGGTCTAAAAAGTAACAAAAAAACATTTTCGAAAAATAGTGTTACAGCTAAATTGGACCGATTATAAGAAGAAGGGAGCAGCGGTGGCCCAGTGGTGGCAGCCCCGACTTACGAGCAGTAAGCCGTGGGCTCGAACTCAGGCAGGCGCATTACTTTGTGTAATTTATTTCATCACCGCTGCCCTCAAAAACGGTGAAGGAAAACATCGTGAGGAAACCGGCATGTCCTAGAACTAAAAATTCGAAGACAAGTGACATCTACCAACCCGCACTGTGCCCGCGTGGTGGATTACAGCCCACTCCCTCTCATAGAGAGGAGGCCTGTGTCCCAGCAGTGGCAACATTATAGGCTAATGCTGAAATGCTGGTGAGACCGATTATTAATTATCTATAGAAACAGATATTTCCATTTATCTTCTTTTTAAAAGACATTTCGAAAATAATTTTTAGTAACTTTTTAGACACATGTATCCTGCTTATTCGTATGAAGTTTCATTAAAATCGGTTCAGTCATTTCGGAAAATAAGGACTTGAAAGTTTTTATGAAATGCTGAAAGGTTAAAACGCTCTTGAGCTCCTATTATTTATAAAAAAATATATATATACTTATATAAGTACCTGAATCTCACATCCTTCAAAAACGGTTTCAAATCACCATAAATTTTAGTTTCCATCACCGTTTTACAAGCTTCTGTCACCGATAGCAGTTGTAAATCATCATTTTTATCTTCATCATCATCATCTTTATCATCACATTTCAACGCTTTTGCTTTGATATCCATCACCAAACTCATGTACTTATCAGAGCTGAGCTCTTTAGAAAATATTAAGCTCAAAAAAGCGTCCAAAAGAGCAATTTCATGTTTCTTGTAATCCAACTCACAAATGCTTTTATTATAAAATGCTCGCGCTACATTCTTATGCTCGAATTCATTCTTGCTTATGCTCAACTCATTTTTAATATAGATCTCAAATAAATTGATTGAGAATTCGTATTTTTGGTTTTTATTTAGTAAAATAGCTGTGTTATGCGTGTCCGTTTGCAGTTTTCTATAGCATTTTTCGTGGTTTACGCAGCAAAGTTTTTTTAATTCATCCATTATGGTATATTGTCTGTCGATAACTGTGTTGTATAGAGGTAACAAGGTATTTAAATCTGATTTATTCTGTACAGCATTTGTTATGAAATGTTTTAGTAAAAATGATAGTCTTAACGCATCATGGAGTCCCGACTTCACTTTGCAGTTCTCACATTTTAGTAATTGATCACAGTTATTTAACTCATTCAGTAATTTTATCATGAAATTCAAGCAATTCTCCTGTATATCCTGAGTAAAATTATTTTTTATTGAATTATTTATTGAATATTCAATGAAAAGTCTTAGAAATTGACCGATGAAAGGATATGTGGCTTTCATTGTTTCCTTATATCCTAGTTTTTCCGTGATTTCACAAGAGACTGCAAGATTTTTAAACACAGCATCCACATATGTTGTTTTATTCACAAATATATCACAAAAGGAATTTAAGTAGAAGGTTTGCAAGCAGTGGAATATGTCTGATCGATGTCCGAGCAGTTTCAGACCTGTCCTGACCGCTACAGTCAACGCAGACTCCTTAAATCCATTCTTCCCTGAATTCTCAGCCACCACATAGAGAACATCACTGAATTTCACGTACAAATCGGACATATCCTTATCTTTTAAGCTCTTGATGGCACTTAAATCACTTTTCCTTGACAGTTTCTCAAATATATCCACATACAATCCGTTCAGTTGTTCCGCATAAGATTCACTGTATATAAAATGTAGTTTTTTGACCAAAAACACTAAAATGTTTACGCAAAACTGTGCTGTATCATATATTTCTAATGTTTTAAGCACATCTTCCCTTAGTTTAGGCAAAAGCTTGTGTATGGCTCTGCCTTTAAGTTTTTCTATAAAAATCAGTCTGTCTGCGATGATGTTCCAGTAAGTTTTACAGTATTCTTTTAGGAGATTCAGTGAGTCTGCTTCGAAAGCCATGAATGAGAGTTTGAGTATCAATTCTGGTGGTACAGGTGCATTCTGAAAGAGGAAATAAGATTACTTTATGTCATAGTTAAAATTGGACTGTGTTACATACTGTCAGAAATCATGTTCATATACCCTATAGAACTACAAAAAATAGATTAACCATCCAAATCCGCTTTCACATACATTATTGATGCCAAATCATTTTTAGAGACTCCAGAAAGCCGATATTATGCTGCCTGATAAGTAGAATTTGGATAGTGGTCCTGATTTTTTTTTAATTTTATGCCTTTCCTGATCATATTGAGGGTTAAAAAACAAGGAAAAAAAATGTCGAGATGAACATCATTTCTGACAGGATGTGAGTGATACACCCCTGTCTCCTAAGAATAAATGTATATTAAAAGAAGATATGAACCTATGTTATGAAAAGAAATTTCACACTAAGTGCTTCTCGACCCAGCACTTTGACCAGCAGAAAGTAAAATCAACTACAATGTGAATTTCATGGCATCGCAGCACATTCAGGCAGGTTCTTCTCTTTTTTTTTTTGAGCTAGTGTGAATTAATGGCCTGGCATAACATGGTAAAGGGGAAAGGGAGGCCTTTGCATGACGAGTAATAGAGAAGTATGGAAGAAGACATGTTGCGCCCATCCCAAATGGTCCCAATTGAGGTAAGGCAAAGAGAAGGATGATGAATGAAGGGGGTTCTCTTTATCTTTTCCTTTCTCCAACCAATCCGTTAGGAATGAGTCCAGATCCTCCATGCCAGCATTTCTAGGGCCTGTCAACATACATCCACTGAGTCACTATCTTCGCCCAAAGGCAAAAGGTAAAGGAAACTGGAAAGCCATCATTTTCTTGACGTATCGATGGCCAAAGCCATGGTGGAGGCTTTTGCTCAGTAGTGTGAGAGAAAACAGGCTGATAAAAAATAAATATATAAGGAGGTCTAACACGGCGAGATAGGCAGACGACATACTTGCCATCGAGGGTAAAAACTGGATGAGGCTTGCGCATGACTGTGGAGATTGGCACAAGAAAAGGGTGGCCTATACCCAGCATTGGGGGAATTCGTATACTTGAGGTCCTTCTAAATAACTGCATTCAATTCGTTTTTAACCTGCGTAAATAAGATCATGTCTCTGGGCAGCGGTCTCTTCTTAAGTGGTTGCTCATACGTCAGCGTAGGGAGCAATGGGCGCTAACCACCTTGTTTTCTTTTGTTGTTTCTCCCACTTCCCCTAGTTTCACTAACAATAGTAACAGGAGTCTGCCTGCACTCTTCGCAAAACCATGTTATTCAATGTCCCTCTCACCGCACTGACTTCATTCAGCGATCATTCATCGTCCAGTCTATGCCTCTGTGGAACGCGCTTTCCCAGGAAAATGAATCGCCTATCTTTTAAAACTGGAGTTCGCAAGTAGGTACATTCGTAAAAAGCTAGCTGTACCGTCACGTTTATATTTTCCCCATTGGTTGTCCTTTTATATAATTTCTACTATATTATCTATTCTTTTTTTTTAGATATATCTACCTACCTGCCACTGTCAGTTTGTCTCTGCATCACCCAAAGGTTAACTGGTAGAAAATGCCTATGGCATTAAGTCCGCCTCTGTACTATGTGCTTGAAGTGTTAAATAAATAAATTCGGTCTAAGGATGATGAGGATGAGGTGCAACATACCTTTCTTACAACATATCTATGTATATGGTAGATACAGGCCAACGTCTTGACCTGTTCCGGCTTGTTCAGTCCTCTCGTCTCTCGGACACAGTCTATGGTCAGGGTGAGCAAGTCTTTGGTGTCTATGCTGTCTCTCCATGTTGGCACCTTGTCTATGTTTCTGAAAAATGGTCAATAATGATGTTTGTACCCTCAATTGCTAGTACAAAATGTCCTATACATCCAGTGCAATTTCCCTTTCAAATTTTAAAGACGCTTTTTTGGGATATATTTTTTTCGCTATTTAACAGAGTAGTTTAAGTTCTGGACTGTCGCATTAGGGTACCTAAACCCTGTAGGGATAGTTTAAGGTGTTATAAATAAATAAATAAACAGTTATTTTAGACATATTTTGATTGGTATATTCCAGAAAGAAAGAAAAAGTTTTCATGGTACATGCCACAAGTACACACAATATTAAAAAAATACAAAACTAAACAATAAATATTGTGTGACTCACTGCTGCACCAAATAGGCCCCGCAAAATGCTGATGCTGGTTTTCTACTGAACCTAAATATAGTAAATTAGAGACGCTACTTCCACAATTCTCTCGACAACCGCAATTCTTCTGAAGTCTGGAAGTTTTTAAAATCTGTCGGCATTGGCAAGTCTCCAGTTGTTTCTGGTAGCGACACTGACGTGTGTGCTCTTAACAATCATTTCTCACGCCCCCCTGTTACGTTGGATCCACACGTCAGGTCGATTACTTTAAATAGACTTTCCTCTTTGCCTTTGCCGCATTGTGAACCCTTTGTTTTAAGACCTGTAAGTGAGAGTGAGGTCAAAAAATCAATTTCTGCCATCTCCTCCTCTGCTGTTGGTAATGACAACCTTTGCTTAAGAATGATTTCACCTATCCTTCCCGCATTACTTCCCGTTTTAACTCACATTTTTAACTACTCCTTATTTTCTTCTACTGTACCTGAGGCCTGGAAACAAGCCCATATCATCCCCTTACCCAAAATTTCCGATCCTGTCTCTCCGACCGATTTCAGACCCATTTCCATCCTTCCATATCTCTCTAAAGTTCTTGAGCACATTGTCCATCAGCAACTCACTGCCTACCTTTCGAAGAATGACCTGCTTAGTCCTTTTCAATCTGGTTTTCGTCCTGGTCATAGCACTGTGACGGCTCTCTTAAAAGTTACTGATGATATTCGCTGGGCTATGGACCACAAGTCTCTTACGTTACTTGTTCTTCTAGACTTTAGCAGTGCCTTTAACTCTGTTGATTTCGACATCCTTCTTGGGATCCTCAATTCTCTCAATTTCTGCTCTTCCACTATTAGTTGGTTTGACTCCTATCTTAAAGGCCGCACGCAGCGTGTTCGTCTTGATGAGTCTTGTTCTGATTGGTGCCCTCTTAGCGCGGGTGTTCCTCAGGGTGGCGTTCTCTCTCCTCTTATCTTCTCTATTTTTATTAACTCGGTCACCAGAGTTATTTCTTCCTTTTTCCATCTGTATGCCGACGACTTGCAGCTTTACAATCATTTCTTAAGGGAAGATGTGGAAGCCGCTGTGTCTGCGATGAACAAGGACCTGGATTTGATTAGCGAGTGGTCGCGGTCCTTTGGACTGCAAATCAATCCTAAGAAATCTCAGGCCCTGATCATCGGGGGCAGGTATATGCGGAATAGGCTCGATGTTGCGTCGCTGTCTCCACTCAGGCTGAATGGAGTTCAGATTGACTACGCAACCAAGGCTAAAAACCTGGGGGTGACTATGGACTCCTACTTATCATGGACTTCCCATGTTTCAGAAGTTAGTCGCAAAGTGCATTACACGTTCCACTCATTAAAATGCCTCCAAAGCTTCTTGCCATTGAAAACCAAAATCTCCCTTGCGCAAACCCTCATTCAGCCCATCATTGATTATGCTGATGCCTGTTTTTTGGATGCCACCGAGGAGCTTTTAAATAAACTTGAGCGCTTGCAAAATATCTGTATTCGTTTTGTTTTTAACCTTAAGAAGTACGACCATGTTTCCAATTTTCGCAACATACTCAAGTGGCTCCCTATTCGACTTCGCAGGAACTCTCGGATATTGTGTTTGCTATTTAACATCCTTCATAACCCTAAAACGCCATCCTATTTGCGGGAACGCTTTTCCTACTCTCGTCCTTCAGATGCACCTTGCAGGTCGCATCTTAGGAAACTCCTTAAATCCCCTCCCCATTCTACCGACTTCTACTCCTACTCCTTTACTGTACACGCTGTGCGGTTGTGGAACTCACTGCCGCCTGACATAAGGGACTGCCAAACTATTGCAGTTTTCAAGAGAAGAGTGAAAGAACATTATCTTTCCATTCCGTCATAGTTGCATAGGTATTTATATTATTGTATTTATTTTAATTGTATTTATATAATAGTTATATATTTTGTTTTTGTATGTAAAAGTAAGTTAGTATATTTTTATATTGTATTTTATATTTGAAATAGTTATTTGCTTTATGTTTTATGTTTTCCATTTTCTCTTCTTCTTTTACACACTTTGTCTACATCTCTTTTTTTATTATCTCCTTTCGCAGGTATGCTGGAAGAGATTTCTTTAGAAATAAGCATTACCTTTGTACCTATTTTCTTTTCCTTTCTTCTTTTCTGTATTTAGTGTGTACATAAATTGTTAAATAAATAAAATAAATAAAATAAATTGCCCGTGATGCATGGGCTCTCAATAGGCTGTGACCTGAGTTAGGACACAGAATACTTTCCCCAGTACCTAATACAATTCCCGGGGATAATTTCTGATCAAAAATATTAGTAAATATAACAGACCCTACGCAAAGTCTTCAACCAAGCATTCTGTACATAAAACTAAGTCAAAGTCAAAGTCAAAGCATTTATTTCAATTAGACCATTACAGGCACTTTAGAAAGTCAAAAAAAAACAAAATAAAACGCGAAGCTACAGTCCCAGTCACAAGGCATAATAACTTGTGAAAGTACTGTAGTTGCCCATTCCGTAGCGTAGATCTCTATGGAGAAGAACAGGCAAGAAACTCCATGGACACTCTTTTACTACAATTTGTTTTTACTACTTAAGTACAATTGGTTTCACGTATAGAATGTTTGGTTAACAGCTTTGTGAAACTTCTGATTACACCTTGTATGGTATTCAAGTTGATATGATGGATCATTTACTGTTCGCCCTGTGCGCCTTTGGAATTCACTTGACACTCCTTGCGGGATAGTCCTTCGTTAGACGTGTTCAGGAAGAGAATAAGAGAACATTTCTTGTCAATATGTTAATAGTATGTATGTAGTATTTTATATGTATGTTTATTTATATATGTATTGTATGTATTATTTATGTAGTAGTTAATTTAAGTTTTGAATGTACTGTTTTTGCACATGCTCTTAAGTTTATCCTCTTTTGCAAATTTCGCAATCGAAAAATGGTTTGCTGTAAGAAAACCCAATTCTGGGTTAAGCTCGCCGTTGTATATAAGTTTTTATATTGCAATCTGTATATTTATTTTTAATTTTGTGTGCAATAAAGAATAAGAATAAGAATATTCACCATAATCTTCAGTCACATAAGCTCATATAGCAGAGCAGAATGTGTGTTGCTAAGGCTTCAATCCAACTGAAGGCCTATGTTAAGTTATTTAAAAAACCTCGGATTGAAATGATTTTCGATGGACAAAACTATACAGTTACTATGTAAGACTTGTAGAATTTAGGTTCTAAGACTTACCTGCACAATAGGCAAAGCACATTTAACGAGAAAGAACCTCTTTCCTTCGATGTTAACTTAGATGCAATAGTTTTATAATCGTTGTAAACTTTGGCCAGGTCACTCAAGTCTTTTTCGTTACCGTTCGCTTTGATTTTCACTAAGAAATCGTTTGCTTCCATGTTGATAAAGTGCTTAGTTAATCAAACATCGCACAATTAAAACTTTTTAGCGTTTATTCACAATGTTTTGTCGAGAAACTCAGTCGTAATATTCAAATAGTACTTGACCGTTACAATTTCGAAGGTCAATCGTTGTTGTTGACATGTCACTTGTCATGGAAGAATTCTGTTTTAGTTGATATTTGGAAACCAATACCAATACCATAAAGGAATGAATATGTCCACCAATCAGGACAGGGCTGTATTAGAATGGGTTGTAATGGGAAACACGTCGCGTCGTCGGTCCGTTTCAAAATTCGTTCTTGAAAACCCCTGTTTTTTTGGTGAAGGTGAAGTTTTTTTTGGAGTAAAATTTAAGTAAACAATTCTTACTTTATGCATAATTAAATTTTTCTTTCTTGCATATATCAAATCTTTTACACCCTTCAGCAAAACGAAAAAACAAAGGTTGAATGACCTCATCTGCTCCGTAAAAAGAAACGAAGTTTTACGTTTTGTTTTCAGAACAAGAAATTTTTGAAGTCATAAGTCATTTATTTCGGAACAATATGCATCGTGTAGAAATTTTGTAAAATAATACAAGTGCATACATTTATTTGTTACTAATAAATAAATCACTTTATCAAGCTTTTGATTTAAAACGAGTCAAGTAATAACCTAGCACAGGGCGTAAGATAACATTGCTTTATTAACTAAACGTTTTGTTATCAAGCAAGTGAGTGCGTTTTGTCTAACGTCAAAAAAAGCCGCCATTTCTCGTTATCAATTTTTGTCAGACTCTGTGTTCCGGCGAATTTGTTATCAACTAGAACGTAATAAGTATAGAAAACAATGTGCAATCAGTAACCTTATATTTCCAGGCAGCAGAGATATCTTTAATAAACGGTATATTATATCCTAGAGTTGCGGGGTAAGTGATTTTTTTAGTAAGTATTGATTTATTTAGTTTACCGGGACGCATGTGTAATGTTAACTAAACTATACCTACTTCTAAGATAATTGTGATAAGTTTTGAGTTTGAGTTGTTTATTCTGTTAAATGAATATGTTTAACCTTTTAAAATTACCCTCTGCCTAATTTTTCTGAGGCAATAAAAAAATTTAGGCATAGGTTAAATTATATGCATTTTTATGTGTTAAAAAACATCATTAAATAATCGTATCATTATATCTATTGGACTGGAAATCCAGAAGAACAAGTTTAAGGCCAGTTGAAAAGAAAAAAATATTAATCTTAAAATAAAACAAGTAGTAAAGATGAAACTACCTTTAAAAAACCCAACAACTAGTTTTTCCACTATCACTAGCATCCATCACCTCGTTTAATGTACAAAAAGTGGAACAGGCAGGTCACTTTGTCAACTGTCCTCATTGTAGCTCTATGTATCCATACTTAATATTATAAATGCGAAAGTCACTCTGTTTGTTTGTTTGTTACCTATTTACGACTAAACGGCTGATCGGATCTCAATGAAATTTGGCAAGAAGATAGATTTCAACCTGGGGAAGGACATAGGCTATATATCATCATGCTACGACCAATAGGAGCGGAGCAGCAATGAAAAATGTTGCGAAAACGGGGAAAATGTGACGCAGACGAAGTTGCGCGGGACAGCTAGTAGTACCATAAAATGTAAATGGGGACAGTCCCTTTATTCCAATAAGAAATAAAAGTTGTTTGCCTCCCACATTGGTCTTCTAGTCATAGATCTTGAAGTCCTGAGTTTGATTCCCGAGTTGGGCAAAGCTTAATTGGGTTTTTCCATCAGTTTGTACCTCTCAGATGGCAATAGGCTCGCCCTCTATTACATGGGACTTAAACGTAACTGGCAAAATGTGGGTGTAAAACACCGCTTAACGAAGCCGTAAGGCACTGCTTCTCCCTGTCATTGCGATCATTTTTTTGTTCTACACCATACCTGGGAACCTTCTAGTTACGGACATATTAAGGGTCAAAGTACCAACTTTTTGACAAGTATTTTTTTTAATACCAGTTTTTAATTTAAGATTTTAACTTTAAACACCTCCACAACCCCCGTACTATTAAATCCGTCCATCAGCACAATGTTTTGAGTGTGTTACATTGAGTTCTACCACAAAACCTGATTTTAAAACCCCCCAAAAAAAGTTGTTTCCCAGCAATAATTTTTGTGTAAATTTACTTAGTTTCATGTACAGAATGCTTGGATGTTTCTGCACTCCATGAGCATGTACTGTTGTGTTTCTTCGGCTCTATGCATCCTCTGCACAGAGGAGCTGTCTGTCACACCTGTAGACTACAGGCATGATGTCATGGAATTAATAAAGTTTTTATTTTTTCCGTTTCCAGGGGCTGCCAAAATGTCACCATCGGCGAGATACTACATCCTCCTATCTCTGCAAGTCACCTCATACTTCTTCGCCTCAAAACTGATATTCAACAATGTTAACAAAACGACACAGACAGTCATCGATGAACACTTTCACATCCCACAGGGAATATCGTACTGCACGGGTAACTTTTCGCACTGGGACCCTAAGATAACAACACTACCTGGCTTGTATTTGGTGTCTTCTGTGATTGGACTCTTTGCTGAATGCAACACTTACAACCTACGCCTCGTGAATCTCATCGCATCATGCGTTAACTTAATTCTATTCTCAAGTATACTACAATTTGTGTATTACGGTGATAAAAATCCAATGAAGCTCATTTTACAGGCTCTGAACTTAACCATACTACCGCCTCTTTATTTCTTTTCACATGTATACTACACTGATGTGCTTTCTGTAACTTTTCTTCTTATGTTCTCAAGACTGTGTTTTACAAATAGGTACTTGATTTTAATCTTATTATGTGGTGTTTCTTCTATAATCATGAGACAAACGAATGTTGTGTGGATTGCTATGGTTTTCGGTCACAAGTTACTAGATTTACTTATTAAAAGCTCAAGGGTTTTTGGCAATCAATACATCAATGAGGTGAAACTTGGTAAGCGTTCAATGATAGCGAAGGACGTAGACAAGTCTAAATTGAAACGGTACTACGGTATGTGGGACGTTTACTGTGCTGCAAAATACCATCTGTCAACGGGTCTTTCCACATTTTTCAAGTTTCTAACGTTCCATGATGCTATAGTTTTGCTAACCCATGTGATTATACTTAGCGGGTTTGTAGCATTTGTATATATAAACGGTTCTATAGTTGTAGGTGATAAAGCAGCTCACACAGCTACTATTCATTTACCACAGTTGCTATATTTTCTTGTTTTTTACGGGGTATTCGGTCTCCCATATGTTATTGCCAGGTTGTTTACAACTCTTGAACTAATGTGGAGAGAGAAGATTCTAGTTGTACTATGCGGTGTCATCTTTACCCTGATGGTCCATCATAACACGTTAGTTCATCCGTACTTGCTCGCAGACAATCGTCACTTCACATTTTACATATGGAACCGCTGGTACGGGAAATATGACCATGTTATTTACACAATGGTGCCGGTATATATTTTCTTACTTTTCAGTCTTTATGATAATTTGAAAGATCAGAACTGTATATCGTTTCTGTTACCGTATACTATTTGCTTAGTTTTGGCTCTAGCATTACAAAAGTTGATTGAAATCCGTTACTTCTTAATACCGTATATAATACTAAGGTTGCGATTTGCTCGGCCATCATTTCCTATAGTCATGACAGAATTCCTGTGGTATCTCATTATTAATTCTGCAGCTTTCTTTGTGTTTTTTGATAGACAAATAATTTGGAAAGATTTTGATTATGCGCAAAGAATAATGTGGTAATATATTTTTGCTTTTAATGGACTTTAGGTCTGCCAAAATGTGGCTACCAAAATCTCTTATTGATTCATTTAAATAGGTACCTCAAATTAATCTTACTATCCAAAACAGAACAGATTTAAAATTAGTCAGCCCAAACTGTCAGAAATCCACAATACTTACATTTTTTTCTTTTTTATTTGTCTGTATCAATGGTAATAATTGCCTTTGCCTAACATTCGGTCTTCCTGGGCAAAACCCAATACAATAACTTAGAATATACAATTTTGTCAGAATTAAGCTCAATTTAATTATTTTTGTATGTGAATTCTCTAGTCGGCTGATTGGAAAATGGTTGCCTGAGCTCATGGATTTGTTAGACAAGTCTTAAAACCTTTGAATATAACTAGATAAGTAATTAACATGAAAGTGAGTAAAAGAAAGAGTTAAAATTAAGACTTTGGTATTTTGTATGTATGTAGAAAAAAATCACAATTTGGTCCATAAGTTTTTTTTAATTTTATTATACAAGGTGTTGTTTTGCATCCTCGTCAAAATTCAGGAGGTTGTCACAAAGGACATAAATAATCAATTAAAATTAAGAAACCCAGTTAATTATTAATAAACGATGATTTTTTTTGGTTGTTTATGTTTGTCAGTATTTCAGAATAACCCCCTTAACGTGGTTTAGGGTATAAGAAATTATTGAATAAACGTGTGAGATTTTATGTATGTGTGGAAGCGCGGTTATAGGGCGAGAATCAGACGGCTCGCGTTTAAAACACGGTAGGTTCACACTTACCGATTTCCGTAAATAAGAAGAAAAATAGGAATTACCTACATATTTTATTATTGATTCGGGACGGGAATCATTAGCTTAGTTATCTCCTTGAATTTGACGAGGATGCAAAACAACAACTTGTATAGTAGGTACAGTACATAGAGAAAAACCAAAACGATTTGATGATAATCTGTAAATGACTGTCAATGTCTGTCAAACAACCTGTGGCTGTTTAGCTACGACAACATGAAGTCATCATCTGCCTAGCTTCTACCCAACTATGGTGGGGTCGGCTCACAGTAAAACCAGATGCAACTAAATACCGGTATTTTACATGGAACGACTGCCTCCAAAACCCGGTTAGTAATAGGTATCACGATAGCCCCTGGAAAGACTGGCAGTCAGACTTTCGGGCTTCTGACTACTTGTAACGACTGTCAAAGATCTACAAATGAAGCTGGGACCAAAGGCTTAATGTACTTTCCGGGGCTCGGAGGAAACTCAGTATAAAATCGACAGACACCCATCCACGGATCTACCTAGGTAAACGTATGTTAGTATAAATATGGCAGGTAGTGTATTTCCTTAAAATTTGTTGTAAATGATTGACAGCCAGAATCACATTTTTTTTCAGTGATTCTAGCAAACTTATTGTAACCCTGAATCTATAAAGCATAAAATGTAGATCATTTTCAGCAAAATACAAATACAAAATATGTTATAATTTAATTTAATTATTATAAAATAGAAATTGATGTTTATAAATGCATTGTAAAAATATTAAAATTGTTATCTATCACTTGAAATTAATATAATATGTACAAGTGGTTAGCATGTAGTAGTTATAAAATAAAATAATCCTCTATAAAAAATGCTCAAAGTTTTGGTAAAAACGGTTTCAAATTCTTCACAGTAGTTTTCGAGATATAAATCCACAAACACAGTAGAATATTAAAACTGTTTTTTTTTAGTGTGTAGTGTTTTATACACGGTGTTGTTTTGCATCCTCGTCAAATTCCAGGAGGTGGTCACAAAAGACATAAATAATCAGTTAAAATTACGGTACCAAGTTAATTATTAATAAACGCTGATTTTTTTGGTTTTTAAAGTTTGACAATATTTCAGAATAAACCCCTTAACGTGGTTTAGGGAATAAGAAATTATCGAATAAACGTTTGAGATTGTTTGTATGTGCGTAAGCGAGGTTATAGGGCAAGAACCAGACGGGCCACGTTTAAAACATGGGTGGTTTACACTTACGGGTTTCCGTAAATGAGAAAAAAAATAAACAAAAAAAAAAACCATAATAAAATCTTATTATTGATTCGGGTCGAGAATCATTGGCATAGTTACCTCCTTGAATTTGACGAGGATGCAAAACAACACCTTGTATAAATGTCAATTTTGTATGTGCCAATTAGGTATTCGATGATTAAGTATTACACTTCTGTTAACAGAAAAATAAAGTAACATCACGCTTGTAACCCCCGAAGGGTCAGGCAGAGCTTAGCTATAGCAAGTATTATGAAAAATTGACAAGCTTATTGCGATCATTCGGCCACAGATTTACAATCGAGCTGCTCGTGAAAAAATTCAATTACACTGCCCGACCAGGAATTCGAACCCAAGAGTTCATGCTCAGCAGTACTGCTTCCGACCACTAGACCAACGAGACACATCTGTAAATTATTTAGTTGGCCGACGTCTGATTTTTCGACCTGGGGCTTCGATACGGTCAAAAAAAAATCCCCGAACAATTTACTGCCTGCATTGAAAATAGGACTGTATTACTACCGTTTGAAGTCGGTGGAGGCGCGAAGTGACCTTCGATGTCCGGTCGATATTCATACAATTCTCTACTTTAACTGATGGTAATACGGTACTATTTTCAGTGCAGTCAGTAAATTGCCCGCGCACTTTTCCGTTTTGTCTGAACTGACCCGTTCTGTTTGTCTCTACTTACCTCTTTATGGCATGCAGGTGTGATGTTACGTTAAGTGCAGTAAAGATTTCTTAGATATTTAAGTGAAAGTAGAAATAATAAATCGAAGTTAAAAAAAAAATGTGAATGAGAATAATGTAAATTATTTTTGTAATAAATTGAATTGAATTGACTTTTCGGTTTTTTTTTTAAATTATTTTATTTGTTTCCTACAATTTTGGGATCCTGTGAAACCGAATGCAGCTGATTAAGTTACTGGGTAATACAATACCCCTCGGTAAGACTGATTGTCAGACTTTTTAGCTTCTGACTACCTGATGACGGCCATCAAAGATCTACAAATGACAGCCGGGACCAAAGGCTTAAGAGGGGACTCTAGTCCCGAGGAATTTGAAGAAACTATTGCCGTCGCGCTGCGCCCGACCTAGCCCCCGTAAAGTGCGAAAGGGACAACTGCAGCTCAGGCTGATTTTACCTAAGTATGTACAAAAATCTTGACCAAAAGACGTTTTCTAAACTGAGCTAAATAATTCTCTTATCAAAATTTAGAGGAAAAGTATATCTATGCTTCTTTTATTTTCTTTTTTGTAAATAACTTATGTATCTAATTTGTCTGATAGTCGTCTGATCATGGCGGTAAAAACGGGCTTTTTCGGGTTTTTGGATTGTCATAATTATATAAGTGATTATGTTTTGAAAAAAAAGGAAATGATAGGGGCATGTATTAAAAAGACCTAGATTTTTGGAAAAAAATCATTGCTCTAGACTCATTATCCACGAAGAAACAGCGGAATACGTTTGTATGGAGAAAGGCCCACTAGAGATCCCTCTTAACGTGCTTTTCGAGGCACAGATGAAATTCTTCCATTCACGGAGCTACCTCGAAAAGCGATGACTGCCCTGTTCAGCTGTAAACAGTCGCTGGCGCACGTACGCCACACCCACTGACGACATCACCTCCCTCCCCCGCGAACAATTTCGTATTCGTCTGACTCACAGTATTTGTTTTCAATGGGCGCAAATTCCAAAGCGCTCAACATTGGCTGAAACACCTATATGCACACAGAAATAGTACCAATCATTGGTTGAATCTATAATGTCTTGGCTGTGATTGGTCGATGGCAGCACGCCAGAATGTCGCTCAGGGGAAACGCACTTTTTTTTTCTGCCGCTCTACCATCATTCTCCCCAACAGTCACACAGAAGTCTACAATGCAAGCACGCAGTTGTCTGAAATAATTTGCGTTACAGACTATTCGTTTACGTGAAAGATTAAAATGTGTACCGCTAATAAATAGATACTGTTGTACATATTAATATAAAGTGTAACAGTTTACAAAAGTGACACAAAGTAAGTATCAAATTCATACTTATATTATACTAGCTGTCCCGCGAAACTTCGTCTGCGTCACATTTTCCCCGTTTTCGCAACATTTTTCAATGCTGCTCCGCTCCTATTAGTCGTAGCGTGATGATATATAGCCTATGTCCTTCCCCAGGTTGAAATCTATCTTTTGCTAAATTTCATTAAGATCCGATCAGCCGTTTCGTCGTGAAAAGGTAACAAACAAACAAACAGAGTGACATTCTCATTTATAATATTAAAGTAAGGATACATTTAAATCCGAAAGTAACTCTGTCTGGATGCCTTCTTATCCATTTGCCAGTCTTTTAAGTAATCAAGCCTTAACGTAACAGATATAACTACAGTACGGCTGTATGGATATATTGATGAAATTTGGCTCACTGGTAGGCCCTTACCTGGCTTATCATATGGGCTAGGGTTTTTACTCGCACCTACCTACGTACGTAAGTCTCCGACGTATTAAGCAAAGCCGCGCTCAAAAGTAACATCTTGAGCAAAATCTGTTCCCAACTAGATAGGTTGGGGTCTTCCCGTCTAACTGTATGCAGCTGAATCTGCTGAATACCAACCAGTATTTTCAGCGACTGCTTATTTGACCTGCGTAACTCAGGTTATTCGGGTAACACCAACTCACTTGTCAAGTTGTCAGACTTTCGGGGTACCTACCTATATGTATCTGGCTGACTGTCTCCGTTCCGAATTTTGAAGATAAAAATAGGTATTAAATAATGATAGCTAAGTGGATCGATAACCCTTTTTTACCTCGCTGATATCTTTGTTTACAAGTGCTTGCCCCAACAAATGCGCATTATCTTATCAAATTCGGTCTTCCTCAACTCAGAAAGCGACATGTGCAATGCTCAAAACTCAAACTCATTCAACTCAAGCATTTATTTCAATGAAACCATTACAGGCACTTTTGAATGTCAATAATTTAGCTTCCAAGATTCCACCGTAACAAACATGTACATACATTGCAAGTTAAATAAAAGCTTTTAAAAAAACGAAGCTCAGTCCCAGTCACAAGGCATAATAACTTGTGAAAGTACTGTAGTTGCCCATTTAAAAGCGTAGCGTAGGTCTCTATGGAGAAGAATGGGTAAGAAACTCCTTGGACCCTTTTTTAAATCAAATCTGTTTTACAAGTTCTTGGTTACAGCAATCATGTTGAGATAATACAAATACGTGAGAACGATGTAGAAATACGTGTTAAAAAAATATAAATATATAAATTTCACGTACTTAATAAATATACAAATTTGCCGAGGTTGGTCCGTGGATGGGTGACCATAATTACAAACCGAGTTTCCTCCGTGCCTCGGAAAGCACGTTAAGCCGTTGGTCCCGGCTGTCATTTGTAGATCTTTGACAGTCGTTACGAGTAGTCAGAAGCCAAAAAGTCTGACATCCAGTCTTACCAAGGGGTATCGTATTACCCAGTTACTGGGTTGTGGAGGTCAGATAGGCAGTCGCTTCATGTAAAATACTGGTACTCAGCTGCATCCGGTTAGACTGGAAGCCGACCCCAAGATAGTTTGGAAAAAAGGCTAGGCAGATGATGATGATGTAGAAATACGTGTAAGTTAAGAGCGTCCAGACTTCAGAGTAAAAGATTAAATCACATAATCAAAAATAAAGTAATTAAAAAAAATTAGTGCGTGGACTCCCTCCGCGCGGAAGAAGTGAAACTTCGTAATAAGTACTACACGCATGCGTTCGAGTGCCACGTATTCACTCTCATTATTTTATTGAGCTTCTAAATAATATTTTGTTGTTTTCTTGTTGTATTATTTTTATTACATAATAGGGGACCGGACTGGGTAAAGAAAACGACATTCTATTTTGTCCGTCAGACAGGTAATACAAAAATATTAGACACGTATTTTTTGTTTTATCAAAATATCAAAAAATTACTTAGTTAAAACTCATTATATCTACTACGTATGCGACATTTCAACTCAATATATCTCCGTAATTTTATGACCACGTAAAAAAAGAAAAATATAGATAAAATATATATAAAATATAAATATAGGCAGTTGTACTTAAACGGTTACTAAATAAAATAAAATTCCCAAAAAAAGAAAAAATACGTGTCCAATACTTTTCAATAAACTACCCGACGCACAGAAAAAAAATGTGGTCATGTGATCGTGATTTCGACGATTCATTAATTCAATGGTAGCCTACTATCCAGTCCTTACCTAGACCAGCTGGGTATACACCCAGCTGGTCTAGGTCCACTATTTCCATGGAAATACAGCGTAGCATGACCACTGTAGAAACGAGTTTTGTCTACGGAAAAATCGACATAATGACAGATAGACAATGACAATGTGTCAGTTTGTCGATTCTTCCGTCGACATAGGCCGTTTCTTTGGCGGTCATGCTACGCATGCTCCTCCATTTTGTATTCTTTGCCAGCGTGAGTCTCAACTAAGTCGTATGCGCGGCGACCAATTAAGTTATATAAAACCAGTTTATGCGGATCTCATTGTATTGGAAATCGATATAAAACGCGGCCATACTGGAAGAAATTTATAGCTTCATGCGTCACCTTGTGTACAAGCTGTCTTTTGATCTATCTAACTGTTGGTCTGCAAACAAGTTTTAGCCGTCTGCAGACAACCATTCAATAAGGGCTAAGCTTGTAAACAATCAGTGCAATGTCTTATCTACGATAACAAGAATCGTGCGAATAAAACATTATTTCATTTTGATTTATGGGAAGTACCTACTACTTCTATTTATACAAATACGTTCTAATTCTAATTTAAAGACGTTCGTTAGATTCTATTTTGATGATCATGAGTGAAGAAGAAAAGTTTGTTTGTGACAAAGTTTCGCATTTATGACACTCACTCACTCACTGTGAGTGAGTGCGTCATAAATGCGAAACTTTGCTTTCGCTTAACTTCGGAACTAAATGACCTACAGACTTGAAATTTTGGATTTTAAGCATGTGATTATAGCTTATTGGATGACGAAAATTTCTGCGTTCTGGTCTTATCCAGAAGCTCTCAAATAGGGGCCTGAAAATGCGGCGAAATGGTTCCAGTAAAGTACGGTACGGCAGTGTTTGCTTCGCGCTCGATATTCTTCTACTGCGAGCTGCGCTTGAAAACGTTTGCTAGGGATTAGGAGGGATTATTTGCATTTCGTTGATTTCGCTTATTATTTCGTGAGGTTGTCCTTATACTACGGTAATCAGTTTCGTCATTTCGTCATTGGGTTCTTCCATTTTCTTGTAAACTGCATTTTTATCCGCAAAAACGTGTGTGGGTGTATATTTATAGATCTCAGCTGCCAACTTTTTTCGAAGAATTTGACTTTAATTAAAAGAGCTAAATTACTAGATAGTCTAGAAGGAAAAAAATCCATTAACATATGTATATTAAAAAATACTAGCTGTGCCCGCGACTTCGTCCGCGTGGAATTAGTATTTTTTCAAATAGAAGCCTAAGTTACTCCTTATTACATCAGTTATCTGTCCCGTCAAAATCGATCCAGCCGTTCCAGAGATTAGCCGGAACAAACGGACAGACAGACAAAAATTGTAAAAAAAATGTTTTGGTATATGTACCGTATATACATTCATATGCATGTAGTAAAGCGTTTATTTTAATATTACAAACACACATAAATTTTATTTATTTGTGTATAAATGTGCCTATAGACTAGCACTTTGCAAGCGATTTCAATTGCGCAGAATTTTATCAGCCCTATCAGATTGCCGATACCAAACATTTACCCTAATTGAAAGCTAGTAAGAAAGAAATCGAGAAAAAAGAATAAATATATATAAATCGAAAGAGAGCGGCGGTGGCCCAGTGGTGGCAGCTCCGACTTACGAGTAGTAAGCCGTGGGTTCAAACCCAGGCAGGCGCATTACTTTGTGTAATTTATTTCCTCATCGCTGCTCTCAAAAACGGTGAAGGAAAACATCGTGAGGAAACCGGCATGTCCTAGAACCAAAAATTCGAAGACATGTGACATCTACCAACCCGCACTGGGCCCGCGTGGTGGATTTCAGCCCACTCCCTCTCATAGGAGAGGAGGCCTGTGTCCCAGCAGTGGGAACATTATAGGCTAATGATGATGATGAAGAAAGAAATCATATTTTTTGGCACAATCATTACGTATACACGAAATGTAAAAATAATCGACCAAGAGAAACTTATATTGCTAGTGCAAAAAATATCATCGGTTCTCAATAGGGGTGCGGACTGGGTAAAGAAAACGACAATCTATTTTGTCCATCAGACAGGTAATACAAAAATATTAGACACGTATTTTTTGTTTTATCAAAAAATTACAAGTTAAAACTCATTAAAGTTGGAGAGTGGGGGCTCACTACGTCACTAGTAGGTATATATATAACTTACCTACATGTGACGTCATGCGCCATTTCAACTCAATATATCTCCGTAATTTTTTGACCACGTGAAAAAAAAAAAAATACGTGTCCAATACTTTTCAATAAACTACCCGACGGACAAAGAAAAAAAAACTTGAGAGGTGTCAAGGGACACCCGGATGGAACGAAGTTCCTTTTATTTACAAAAAACCTGTATACACTCAACAAAAATAATCGTCGCGACACCACACTGTTCAATGCGAAATAGAAATGAAAATATCTGGCTTGCTTTCTATAAGAGAGAGAGAGACAGACAGAGAAACATGCGACGCCGCACAGCTTACAATAGCTTACTATAGCAAAAAGTGTCGTGACAACTTTTCGTAAGAATTTTTTCCGTCTAGCCCCCTTTCACAAAGCGCGATAAGGAACTTCGTTCCAAAAAAAAATAGGATTATCCCCATTTAAATTTGGCACAATCATTACGTATGCACGAAATGTAAAAATTATGGACCAAGAGAAACTTATATTGCTAGTGCAAAAGATATCTTCGGTACTCAATTATCCAGCGCCGTGAGCAGTAGATAGAAGTGCCTCACCGAAGATGTGTTATCTCCTATGACGGCTGTTCACAATTTTACGATGCTGTATGCGGCTGATAGATAGAAGCAGAACTGTATAAGTGTGACCAAAATCTTTCAGCGAAATGCGAATGGAGCTCAATAAATGCAGTTATCCCTCATGGATGTAGTACGGCACGTACGGCGCGTTCCGATGCGGATTGGTACATGGGACCATCTGAAAATGCGCGTAAAGCTCCTGCGGCGCGTCCTATATTAGGCCTTTCTTCATACTATCGTATTCCGCTGTTTTCTTCGTGGATAATGCGTCTTGAGCCATGATTTTTTTCCAAAAAATCTAGGTCATATTAATACATGATCCTATCATTTCCTTTTTTTGAAAACATAATCACTAAAAGAATTATGACAATCCAAAAACCCCAAAAAAAAGCCCGCTTTTACGGTCATGTTCAGACGACTGATCAGACAAATTAGATAAGTTTTTTACAAAAAAGAAAATAATAGAAGTATAGATATACTTTTCCTCTAAATTTTGATATAAGAATTATTTAGATCAGTTTAGTTTTGAAGAAGAAAACAGCGGAATACAAAACGTCTTTTGGTCAAGATTTTTGTAGGTTTAATCAGCCTGAGCTGCAGTTGTCCCTTTCGCACTTTACGGTCGGGCGCAGCGCGATGGCAATAGTTTCTTCAAATTCTTAGGGACTAAGCTTTCCGAGGCACGGGGGCTTCAAACCGCCAACTTCCAAACTACCAGCTGTTACTAATAACACTTTTTGACCGACACGGGAATCGAACTCAGGAACACACGCTCTGCAGCCGAGCTTGTGATCCTACCAGATCCACAGGTTATGTGTAGGTGTATTGGGAACTTAGTTTGATTAATCATAAAGACCATTTTTTTTCTTACAGATGAAATTGAAAGCAATGAAAATGGTGAAACAACATATACGTGGATTGCGGAGTACCCAACTGAACTTCCACGGGAGGGATCCGGACCGACGAACTGCTGCTTAAGCTGTAGTCCGTCGGTGAGAAACAGTAAGTAAACGCACAAGATCAGCTGCCGACAGTGCCATCTTTACCACTGGGCACTCTGGGTACGTGCCCAGTCCAGGCAGGACTGCAGGAGACTAAAATTTTCGAGCTCATTCGGTTCGCTTTTGCATCTACATTTCCAGCCTAGTTGGTTGTGCATTATTTCATCGCTAATTGTTTCATCGAATTTCGTTTCACATAAATTGCTCATATTATCATTTCATAGAATAATCAGTACGCAGAATACTTACTTTGAAGAAATTAAAATCATCGATTTTTGTTTCAAATAAAGTTTAATGTTAGAATATTCATATAATAGAATAGCAAATCAAATATTCTTTATCCACATATTGTTTGTTTCAAATAAAACTTATTACGTAGGGTATGTATTTTATCAAAGATATGAATTTTAGAAACATGTCACTCGATAAAATGTTATAAGAATAACATTTTATCGAGTGACAGTTTCTGTAAAATTACAACATCGCATTCACAAAAATAATGCGGTTAAAGTCAAGACTTTGACTTGACAAGTCAAGCAGGAAAACAATCTTGTTATTCTTACTAATGGTGTCCATGCCTGTTGCATGCAGCATACAAGCAAGCATGTAGCATGCAAGCAAACATGCAGCGTGCAAACAAGCATGCAGCATGTAACAGGCATGGTTTCTGTCACGGCTCCGGCGGCCCCACGCGAGTTTATTGTCGCAGATGGTACTTATTAACGTTCACCACCGCAGCTTCGGCATGCGGGCCGGCCTCTGTCGCGCAGGCGAGCGTTAGATACCACCATGTTAAATTCAAGTAAATAGTAAGTAGTTGAAACAAAAATATTCGAAATAAAAATACGAGGACCAAATATTATGTGAAACATTTTTTTGCGAAACGAAATTCTGTCAAATTTCTGTCTGCGAAACAAGGCGACACCGTCAAAAGACATATAAGAGGATGTCTTCTAGAGGCGGAGAACTGTACGACTAGCTGCGTATGAATTTAATTTACGTTGAGTAAATTTATTTATTATAAAGATAAAATGCTCAGTCCGTCCGTCCCTGGGGGCCTACTCTCTAAGTCCGTCAAAGAAATTACGGGTCCGTCCGTAACTAGCTTTATACTTCGAAATGAACCCTACTCTCTAATATTTTCAGATTCATGAGTTTTGAAAACACATCGGGAGTAAGGACAACTGTCCAATCGTATTGTCATTCATTTTGACGTGACAACGTCTTATAAATTGGTTTGCCGGGTGACACTTCAAGAAACTGCGTTACGCTCCGCTCACTTATGCGCTCACAATGAGAGCGAGTGAGAGGCACGCGTGCCTTTCACTTTTTATGTCTGTCTCTCTCGCTCTTAGGCGGGCTAACCATGCCCGAGTGGAAGGGACGCGTGCCTCTATATATGTATATTTGTATATAAATACGTATGTATGTGTAAAGGTAAAAATAAAATTTTGTTAATATGAAATTCAGTGCGAGATTCTTTGTATAAATTAATGTTTTAAATATAATTCTTTGTATAAATAAATGTTTTAAATTGTTACTATTATTTCATCCTTCTTCCTACTATACGAATGAATATTCACATTAAAATTATTTTACCACTCAAAGTCGTTGTCACGTAAAACTTTCGCCCGTATACCGACTTTACAGGCAACCAATTTTTTATTTCGGGCGCCTAACGAATCTTATGTCCGTAAGTGATAAGGAGTAGGAAACGACCGTAACTTCGGCCGAAACTGCGGACTTCGTGCTTAGAGAGTAAACCCCCTGGTGTGCGCTGGCCACAACGTACCTGAAGATAGTCAGCCACCTAAAGGTGCTCCCTTACTTGGAGCATCCGCCTGTAATGTAACATTATAGTTTCGAGCATTACATCAGTGAGGAGGAGAACCGAGCATTACAGTGCGCAGCATGTAACGATAAAATTTGTAACAATCACTTGCTTCTGTTCAGAATAATATCTTGGGAGGAGCTCGTGGCTAAATAATAACAGCCACACGGGTTGATCTTTAAGGTTAAGCCGTGCTTGCCGAGGTTGGTCCGTGGATGGGTAACCATAATTACATACAGAGTTTTCTCCGTGCCACGGAAAGCAAGTTAAGCCGTTGGTCCTGGCTGTCATTTGTATCTTTGACAGTCGTTAAGAGTACTCAGAAGCCAAAAGTCTGACATGCAGTCTTACCAAGGAGTGTCGTATTACCCAGCTACTAGGTTGCGGAGGTCAGACAGGCAGTCGCTTCATATAAAATACTGGTACTCAGCTGCATCCGGTTAGACTGGAAGCCGACCCCAAGATAGTTTGGGAAAAGACTTGGCAGGTGATGATCTTGTGTTGTAACATTACAGGCGAAAGCTCGTCAGTCAGTCTGGCAATACTGTAATTTAATCAAAAAACTTTATTGCTTACCAAAATTGATACACAGCTATTTTAGAACATTGCTAATTATATCGGTACAACAACGCACCATTCAATTTTAAATCTGTCTCGCCCAAAGCCGGGGCGCAATAATTTTGATACACAAAAGTAACCAAAAACCTTTTCCAGCGGCCAATTCCGCAGCCCGGATGTCGCCATCCAGACTGCGGGATCGGCCGGTGCCTTCCCAGCTTCCAACTGCGGTGACAATTGAGCCGACTGCTGGAATGGCTGGTAGGCGAAGACGGAAGACTGCTTGGCAAAGACGGGTGGCTGGTCGGCGAAAACGGAACGCTGCTCGGCGAAAATGGATGGCTCGCTGGTGGAAACGGATGGCTGGTTGGCGAAAACGGGTGGCTGGTTGGCGAAAACGGATGGCTGGTTGGCGAAAACGGAAGGCTGCTCGGCTAAGACGGATGTCATCTACTAAGTGCATCGTACTGTGGACAGCAATGAATCTTTTGGGATGGGGGATGGGGGTGTCACTGGGAATCTTATTCGTATACATTTTTGTTTACAAGCAAGCTGTAACTTTGATGGTAAGTTAACATAAAAATCCTAAAGAAAATTAAACTCTTATACTCAATCCAACTTGATTCAGCAAGGAAGCCAGTATCTAGCGACCCGCTAGGTAAATTGTAGCCTACTCCGTCTCTTAGAGAGGAAGCCTGTTTTCTAGCAGTGGAGCCATAACCGCTCGGCCAAGAGCTGTACACTACCGTAACAAACGGTAGCAAACGGAACGGAACATACGTTTTGATAACGGAACACACGTTTTGTTATCATCAAGTGGGCAGTCCTCTGCCACTTTTGATGACCAATTCTATTCAAGATGTTCGTCAGAGTTTCATATAATAATTAAATTGCATACACCGATTGTGTTAATGACTTTTTTTTTTGTTAAACAGAAAACGGCGTCTTCAGACAGATATGACGAAATTGACGAACGCAATGTTCAGCAGTCAAAAAAGCCAGAAGAAAGCACTGGCAGGTAACAAAATATACATTTTTTAGTAACTAGTGACTTGTAATGTTTTAAATCCGGCTAAGTACATCGTTTATCTACTCCAGGCCAAAACAGTCAGGCAAGTGTGTGCTGCCTGCGTTCCCCCACCATGGTATCATCGTCATATCGAACGCCCCAAACGCGACTCCTGGCCAGACCTTCGAGGCATTAGAACTGACCGTCAACTGTAGTGCTGGTTATAAAGCCTTGGGAGCCGAAGCAGTTTTATGTGTAAACGGAAAGTGGTCTGATTCTATTCCCAAATGCATCCGTAAGTATTGGCAGTTTTTTCCTACATGAATATTTAATAAAACACTGACCGTATAGGTGAGGTTCTTCGGAAACGTCAGGAGCGTAGTACTCGCATTCGGCGTGACTTACATATGTGACACCGTGACTTTTTTGTCGTCTTACAACGGCAGCCCAATTCGTCTATCCAATGACTACTAAACATTCATAAAAAAAGACAGGTATCTTATTTGAATTACCCTGTCAGTAACACTGTTGCGAGGGCGGTCCGTATTTCTTTATCTTTGTACGGATTATCTTAATAGAGATATTTTATGTCGGATCCACCGGACCACCTTTGTAAGACTATAAAGTCACGGTGTACCTATAGTAAGTTCGAACCCACATCCACTGCCACTAAGACGGTGAGGGAAGACACCGTGAGGAAACAGGCATGTCTTAAAATGAAAAAAATCGATGTCATATCGATATGACATCTAACAAACCGCACTGGACCCGCTTTGATTACGGTCCACTATAATTATATTATTATGGTCTAAAATCCCTTGAATTTGTTGGAGGAGCTTAGGAGGAGCCTTGGATTAGCGTAGTTTTTGACTTAAGCAAAGCTTTCGATACGGTGTGTCTATGTTTACTACTGATATGAACATACAACTTGTTGGTATAATACATTTTAATTGACGATTCCATGTATGCTAAGAATGCATAAGATTTATGTTACATTTGATTCTACGAAAGTTTCCAAAAACGTAGCCGTTTTTAGAAGTTCTTAGTAAGGTGTTCCACAAGGAGCTATACAAGGCGTAACTTTACGAAGCCGGCAACCAAGCATTCCGTTCATCAAACTAAGTAACCCTACGTTAAATGGGAACCCTAAATTATTGCTGGGAAACGAAATTTTTTTATGGGGTTAAAAATCACGTTTTACGGTAAAACTCAACGTAACTCACTCAAAATCACATTGTGCTAATGTATGCAATAACTAGTAAACGAAGACATTTGAAGTAAAGTTCCAACCATAAAAAAAACTTTTTTTTTTTAGAAGTTAGATGATTCCCAGGTATGGTCCAGAAAAAAAAAATATCACAATGACGAGGAGAACAAGTGCCCTTCGGCTTTGTTCAGGGTTTTCATTTACGCCCTTTATTGATCCCTCACCAAATCAATACATAAATATCCAAGAGTTTTTAATTCTCATGCTAGGGAATGTCTATCTAATCTACAAATACATAAAATTCCGCCTGTAAGCCCCAAAAATTTAGGCAGACGTGTACGCATCTATAGGACACCCACATCGCTAGTTATGTTAAAATCCCATCCCGTTATACGGGCCGAGCCTATTGCCATCAAACAGGTAGAGGTCCTATTTAAAGGCTGGTACCATATTTTATTTGAATCATGTTACCACCAATTCCCAACACTCCAGGTTACTGCAAGCTGGACACCAACCCATCCGTCCGCTACCAATGTCGGGTCTCTGGCTCCACTCAGTACCGCGGCTGCAATGACTACGAACCTTCGGGGACAGTCGTGGAGCCCGAATGTAACACCCCGAACTACTACTCTGCCAGCATCCTTCCCCATATGACGTGCGTTGACGGAAGCTGGGACAACATCGCGGATTGCTCCCCAGGTTTGTCTAAAAACTAACTAACAAATATCACTATGAAACCGCCGCTTGTGGCACCATGGCGACGCGTGTATTCCCGTTCGTCCCACCGACTTCGCCCCCCTAGTAGGACGAACGGGAATTCGTTATTTTTTTTCCCGATCGTCCCACTAATTTTGTTGGTGGGACGAATGGGAATACCTAATTTAACGGACATGAGCGACAATTTAACGCGCGTTAGTTATAAGCGTTCCTATCCCTGCGTTATGGCCACACTGCAGGCCTAGTCCACAAGCGACTTATTGCGTGGTTGGCAGGAGTATCAAACCATTTCAGTCTTATTTTTTTTTGAAGAGAATACTTCTTTAGCCGCTATGAGCGATTTTAGCTATTGGTTCGCGTCATCGATGACCTCGACATGACTTTGAAGTAGGTACTTCAAAAAATAGCCCCCCCCTCCCCCTATCCGTTTGTGACAGCGACGGTTTTCGCACCGTATTGTGAAGCTTATTGTGATGTCGACTGTATACACCAATCAGTTTTTTATTTTATTTTATAAGTTTTAAGTTTTATTGTGAGTCTTTATTTCAATGCTCAACATGATTTATGAAACACCTCGATTAGGTTATAGCACAGCACTCTGCGTTTAGTTTTATTTATTTCATGTACACCATCTCTTGTGTTCAACACTTCTCATATCAGGATCGGCCTATCTAATAAAAATACCAAATCCTCGTCCATGGTTTGCTACACCTGAAATATGAACCGGGTGACGGCATTGTAGTGCCGCTGCAGACTAAAACTTTAATTCTATTAATGATCCTCAGAGTGTGGCCGATTAACTCCAAACGGCATGAGCCTCATCGCCGACGGCAGACCAGCGAAGCGAGGGGAGCTGCCGTGGCTTGTCGGCATCTACCGGAAGACCACCAGGCCTTATGAGCAGATCTGCGTGGGATCAATCATCACCAACAGGGCTGTTATTTCTGGTAAGTGATATATTGTCTTTAGATCGGTACATGATTTCATCCATACTAATCGGCGATACATTTGGAGGTCCTTTTTCCAAAAGTAAAAGTAATATAAAACAATGAACAGTTACCGAATTTATGTGAGACCCCCCCTCCAACAAATATTTCGCCACACGGGATGATCTTTAAGGTTTCCGTGCTTGCCGAGGGGATGGGTGACCATAATAACATACCGAGTTTCTTCCGTGGCTCCGAAAGCACGTTAAGCCGTTGGTCCCGGCTGTCGTTTGTAGATATTTGGCAGTCGTTACGAGTAGTCAGAAGTCATGAGTCTGACATCCAGTCGTACCAAGGGCTATCGTATTACCAAATTACTGGGTTGTGGAGGTCAGATAGGCAGCCGCTTCATGTAAAATACTGGTACTCAGCTGGATCCGGTTAGACTGGAAACCGACCCCAAGATAGTTTGGGAAAAGCCTAGGCAGATGATGATGATGATGACGAATTCACACAACGATCTTTAGGAGCCGAGCGACGGATGAAGCCGCGGTGCACAGCTATTTATTTATTCGTACAATCAGAGTTACGTTGATTTCAGCTGCTCATTGCTTCTGGAAAGGCAGCAAAAAACAAAATCCCTCCTTATACGCGGTGGCAGCCGGGAAGATCTATCGACCTTGGAACAACGGTAGAGATAAGGACGCGGGAGCCCAGATGTCTGATGTAAGTACCTTATTAAATAATAGGGGTGCGGACTGGGTAAAGAAAACGACATTCTATTTTGTCCGTCAGACAGGTAATACAAAAATATTAGACACGTGCCTATTTTTTGTTTTATCAAAATATCAAAAAATTACGTAGTTAAAACTCATTAAAGTTTGATAGTGGGGGCTTACTACGTCACAAGTAGGTATAAAACTTACCTACATGTGACGTCATGCGCCATTTCAACTCAATATATCTCCGTAACTATAAGACCACGTGAAAAAAGAAAAAATACGTGTCCAATACTTTTCAATAAACTACCCGACGGACAAAGAACAAAAAAATGGATTTTCCCCTATTGTAGCAGGGATACCCTAGTGGAGTGACTGCCAAGTCACAAGTTCGATCTCATGACCTCTGATTTTTCAGATTCATGTGCGTTTTGTATGATTATAACTTGATTCGGTAAAGGAAAACATCGTAAGGAAACCAGCATTCCTGAGGGACATTTTGGACCATCATCCATACCTGGGAACCTTCCAGTTATGGAGAAAATTCTAACTTACACACAAATTTTCTCCAGTCGGCGGTGAAGTACGTTCGCTACGCCGCCGGTGATAGCTTAGAACTGAGTTTGTCTTCTTTGCCAAGACTTCGCCTTTGAAAAGTATTGAACACGTATTTTTTCTTTTTTCACGTGGTCATAAAATTACGGAGATATATTGAGCTGAAATGGCGCATGACGTCACAATGTAGGTAAGTTTTATACCTACTTGTGACGTAGTAAGCCCCCACTCTCCAACTTTAATGAGTTGTAACTAAGTATTTTTTTTTCATATTTTGATAAAACAAAAAATACGTGTCTAATATTTTTGTATTACCTGTCTGACGGACAAAATATAATGTCGTTTTCTTTACCCAGTCCGCACCCCTATTGAGTTTACGACCGATGCACCGGTCAGTCTGTCAGCGGACAGTTCGCCGCTCACTGTTCGTCTAATTAGAACGCAGCCTAAGTGTTTCATTGGTTTGCCAGTGACCCATTCGTGAATACCATCGATCCAGACGATTCATTTATGCAGAAACCTCGCGGTGTTCCAGAAAGCACTTTAAACAACGGTCCCGGCTGTCATTATCATTCGTAGGTCATTGACAGCCGTTACAGCCGATCAAAAGCCAGAAAGTCTGACAGTCAACCTTGCCAAGGGGTACTGTTTTACCCCTCCAGGAACTGCAGGTTGTGGAGGTCACATTGGCAGTAGATCCATTAAAAACAGCCAATATTGTAACCAATTACACTGGGATCTGACTTCAGCATTGTTGGAAAAAGGCTAGGCAGACGATGATACTTAAATGTTTTGAGCCGTTTGGGGTCGAAACGCCCCGAGCTTTTCGACCCCAAACGGCTCATGGGGCCCAATTGCGCGTCTCCTTTTGAAGGAAATATCTCGTAGACTGGTCAAGACATTAGTAATTTTTTTATGTAATTTAGATTTTTTTGAGGTAGGCTTAGATGTTACTTTATGATGAACAGGTCAAAGAAATCAAGTACCCAGACCGTTTCCAAGGCAGTGCAGCGAACTTCCAGGATGATATAGCCTTTGTGATCCTGGAGATTGCCTTCGAGTATCGCACGTACGTCAGGCCGATCTGCTTGGATTTTAACAAAGACTTTGAAGGGAGCCAGCTGCAACCTGGAAAGTTGGGGAAGGTGAGTGACACTACATTGTGACAATACTACAAGGTGTTGTTTTGCATTCTCGTCAAAATACAGGAGGTTGTCACAAAAGACATAAATAATCAATTAATATGACGGGTACCTAGTTAATTATTAAAAACGCTGTTTTTTTGGGTTGTGCAAGTTTGTAAGTATATCGGAATAATCTCTTTAAAGCGGTTTAGGGAATAAAAAAATTGGTTGCCTGTAAAGTCGGTATACGGGCGAAAGTTTTACGTGACAACGACTTTGAGTGGTAAAATAATTTTAATGTGAATATTCATTCGTATAGTAGGAAGAAGGATGAAATAATAGTAACAATTTAAAACATTTATTTATACAAAGAATTATATTTAAAACATTAATTTATACAAAGAATCTCGCACTGAATTTCATATTAACAAATTTTTTTTTTTACCTTTACAGATACATACGTATTTATATACAAATATACATATATAGAGGCACGCGTCCCTTCCACTCGGGCATGGTTAGCCCGCCTAAGAGCGTGAGAGACAGACATAAAAAGTGAAAGGCACGCGTGCCTCTCACTCGCTCTCATTGTGAGCGCATAACGTGAGCGGAGCGTAACGCAGTTTCTTGAAGTGTCACCCGGCAAACCAATTTATAAGACGTTGTCACGTCAAAAATATCGTATAAACGTTTGCGATTGTTTAAATGTGTGAAAGCGAGGTTATAGGGCGAAGATCAGACGGGCCGCGTTCAAAACACGGGTGGTTCACGATTAGCGATTTTTCGTAAATAAGTAAAAAAATAGCTTCCCATTTTATTATTGATTCGTGTCGAGAATCATTAGTTTAGTATCTCCTTTAATTTGACGAGGATGTAAACAACACAATGTATAATTTAGGAACCCGGAACGAGGTGATCTGACAGAGAACCAAAGTTGTCGACTTAGCTCACAGAATAAGTAAGTCAGTGGCTTGAAAGTCTGACAACCAGTCTTACCAAGGGGTATCGTGTTACCCAGTGCTAACTGGGTTGTGGATGTCAGATAGGTAGTCGTTCCATGTAAAATACTGGTATTCAGCTGCATCCGGTAAGACTGGCAGCCGACCCCAACATGTTGGGAAAAGGCTAGGCAGATGATGATAATGTGCGTGTGGATTGAGAGATCTTTTCGAAAAACTCTTACAATCCCAACCAAATTATAAGACGATTTATGAAATAATTGTAAAAACTTCATGGTAAGGTATAAAATTTGTGAAACCTAAACAAAGAAAGTTAGAACTCATTAACCGGATCTCTCAATCAGCCGGCCTAGCATGACCGCCGTAGAAACGAGCTATGTCTACGGAAGAATCGACAATTTGACAGATATTTCTATCGTCCCAAGCATGGCGATATTAAGAATGTAGAAAAGAAATGTTTCTTTTCTTCAGTCGACACAAGTCTACAACGTCGAGCATGACGACCATATTTTCTCTTCTTTTGACATTTGGGGGTAGAAACTAAGGTAGAAACATTACTTCTGACAAATGTCAAACTAGTCCTAATAAAAACTAAATACGAGAAATACGTTTCGTGGCTGCGTTGAGTTACGTTTAAAAGGTTGAAATGTTATGTAAAATATTTAGGTTTAATTTCGCGAAAAAGATCCAGGCCTGGATCCAGGATGCAGCAACACCATCCCGCCCACGAAAAATGAAAAACTCGTGCAATTGGCAACTTTTTTTTGTTAACTAAACGTAACCTTTTAACTTTCCATAGCAACGTCCCCGTTGCTATGGAAAGAATTTCTGTCTATGTCTTCGTAGAAACGCGAGTCGACGGTGCGCGCCATGCTCGGGCAGAAGAAATGACAAGTTGTAAAGAAAAGATTTCTTGTCGTTTCTTGGTAGAATAGAGATAGAACGGTCATGCTAGGGGGGCTGGACAACTGAAGAAAAAGCCATAACGAGTATCCAAGAATATACTGCCTATTTGTTTATAATTTGCATTTTAATTAATTGTGAAGGATTTGTGAGAGCTGCTAAAGAAAATTTCGATTCGTTCAAAGCCACGTTTAAGATTTATAATGGTTTATATGGATCACTCAGAGTGGACATTTTTTAATTGATTGATCTTGTAAAACACGACCTAATACTGAAAAAATATGAATAATTATCATGTTTATTGCAAATTATGATAGAATAATATTTATTTCTCACTGAATGGTACATTAGAAGCTTAATATTAAACGGTTTCACATACACTTCCGTTGCCGGTGATGAAGTACGTACTTATCGTTCTCCTACTTCTTTTTTGTTCTTTTCTTTTACTCTCCATAATCTTGTTTGTAACTTTTGTAACACAAACACACACGCACGCACAAAATACACACCTATGCACTCATAAATACACACCCACGCACATACAAATACATGCGCCCCTCACACATTGAGAGCTGCGTAATTAACTATCATTTTATTTCATTTCTTTTTATTTAAATTTAATTTTTTTATTCCATTCTTATTTTCACTTTCATCATTGTTAAGATACCATTTAAGGGAAGAGCGAGACAGCCCCAGCACAAGTACTATTGTAACTTACTGGGGCTGCCTCAATTTATGTAAGACACAATGTTTGAGAAGAAATAAACATTTTTGTATTTTTTTTTTACTTTATCCTTCCCTTTTTATGTAGACACGTTTTGTTTTTTTTTACCTGCTTCTAGGTGGGAGGTTGGGGTCTTACAGCAGAAAACGGCAACGCCTCTCAGGTCCTCAAGGTTGTCGAACTGCCCTACGTGGATATCGAGCAATGCATCACCGCATCACCACCGGCCTTCAGAGAGTATATCACCAGCGATAAAATCTGTGCTGGCTTTGGAAATGGTGAGAATAACAAGCTATAGTAAATGAACTGGCGGCCTACGATGACGTCTTAAAGCAGACGAGAGAAGATGCTCTACTATTAAGTTCAGAATGCAGTGTATTTCTCACTCGTGCTTTTTCTTATACAGGGTTATTTGTAAAACACCGACAACCTCTCAGGACTATGTTACTAACATCATAAGCAACAACTTTTGTTCTATGACTTTTAAAAAATCATCATATTTTGGTTCATCAGATTTTCATACAAAAATAAAAATATTTAAATTGTTCAATTTAAATATTTTTATTTTTGTTGCTCTAAATATTACGAAGTCTATGCGAAATTTTCATACAAAAATATGTATTTTATTTATGTTTTGATGAACTAAAATATGATGAATTTTTATTAGTCATCGAACAAAAGTTGTTGATTATGACCTTAGTAACATAGTCTTGAGAGGTTGTCGATGTTTTACAAATAACTCTGTTCATTCCAACTAGTGATTTAAAATCTAAATTACCATTTATCTAAGTTTTAGACAACTCAAAACGGAGTCCAATGTGGTTCAAATGAATATTTGATTTTTTTTAATTATTATCTTTAAAAAATATAATTAATATATTTTATTTTTGTACTTCATTCAAAAATATTTAAATTACAATTATAACGGTTTTATACAGGTTAGGCCTACAATACGACTAGGTGTAAAACCCGCGCTAAGCCGTGTGCCCGCATATTACTTGGAGATAGGCTTCCTTAGCAGGCTATAGATGCAGACTTTTGACTCTTCACTTATTTTCGCAGGTAAGGCGCCTTGCAAAGGCGATAGTGGCGGCGGGCTAGCTTTCCCCGAGTCTGAACGAGGCATGGACCGATACTACCTCAGAGGCATCGTCTCTACAGCCGCGGCTAATGAACACGAGTGTAATGTTAGGAATCCAACTGCGTTCACGCAAGTTAGCAAACATGAAGATTTTATTAAAGAGTCCTTGTTTAGTCTCAATACAGCCGCAAATGCGATTTTGTAAGCATAAGCAGGAAATAACGTTCCTACAAGTGGGACGTAGGCCTCTGTCTCAGGGATCAGGTCGCAGTCCACCTCGCGGGTTGGTACATGTCTTCGAATTTTTGGATTTGGACATTGTGCCGGTTTCCTAAGAATGTGGAAATATAGTGGGGTAAGGGGGTCGCCCTTAACCACTTGAGGTTTGAAAAGTGGGGGATGGGGGGGCGAAAAAATCATCAGTAATCACGATTGATGGGGGAAGGGAGTAATGTGACAATCACGTGTATTTTTTTGACAAAAATTAACTGAATGTGTGGTGTGTTTAATGTTTTGTACAAAATATAATGAATTAAAAATCAGAGCAATCGACTTTTTGTCTAAAAAGCCCCAGCAAGCTAATTTTTTATCGAAAATTCTTTACAAAAAAAAAAAAAAAGAAAAAATCTGCGAGCATAATTATGCTCTTTTCAATAATAAAAAATACACTGGCGGGTGTTAAAACCACCTGCTCCTCAGCTCGCGGGCTGCCTCGCCCCTCCGCGCCTACGCGATTCTAAATTACACTCTAGGGGTAGGGCAGACAAGACTACGTGTAGTCGGTTTTGCAGCGATACGTTTCTGTCACTAACTTTAGTAGCACAACATATTGACTTTCAAGAAAATATTTTAATTTAAAGACCTAAATAATACCTTCACGATTGACCTATGCTTGTACACTGGACACTGATTATCATGGATAAAATAGGTCGAAATTGTTCCAAAACCGAATTGGGGCACCCCAAATTTACGTAGTCTTTTGGCTGTTACCTCTAGAGTGTATATAAAAATCCTAAGGCACGAAGGGAGGAAACCCCCGCCCGCTGTAACAAAGCATAGGCACCCGTGGGAGCTGCAGCGGCTGAGGCTGGTCCAGCAAGCTGAAGCTGCGGAGGTGAACATGGGTGCTTATCCTTTGTTACGCAAGGGCGAAGGGGTTGCACTTCCCGAAGCGCCGGAGACGTTGCAGAAGCAACCTTGTTCCACTCATACTACTTAAATCAAAATTTGGTCGTTATTTTAACTTGTACGTATTTTTAGGGTGAATTATTGAAAGTATTAAATGTTGAAAATTAACCCATTTTTACACGTAGGTATATTCATTTTCGATGTTCAAATAATATAAATGTGCCCTTCGATATTTAGGACATTCGATAATCTATATTTCGATATTTGGATCTTTCGATGTAACTTTTGTAGACATTTAGATTTTAGATTATATTGGACGTAGGCTATTTAACCATTCGATAATATAAACTTTCGTTATTTTAATTTTCGGTTTTATGGTCGTTCGGTATTTCCATTTTCGATGTTTTGAACATCGATATTTTAACAGTAGGTATTTTAATCTTCGATATTCAAATACGTACCCTTGACGTGTATATCTGTGTGTCTGTCTGTGGTATCGTAGCTCCTAAACGGATGAACCGATTTTGATGCAGATGCTTTCGTTTGAAAGGTGTTTTAATCGAAAGTGTTCTTAGCTATGTTTCGAGAAAATCTGCTCAGCCGTTTGAAGGCCATCACCGCTTTTCTAATTGAAGGGAAATTAACAATTTCCACAAGTCTGGTCGATTCGAAATTTCAAATCTTGTCACCATGGGCATCGCCAGGGGGGGTGGCTGCACCCCCCCCCTCCCCCTGCTGTAAATTTTGCTGTTTTCGTTAGTTGGCGAGAAGACACGCAACACCGAGAAAAGTGGAAGCAATGGGGGAGGCCTATGCCCAATATTGGGACAGTCAAGGCTAAGATAAAACAATACTTATAAGTTTAAAAAGCATGAAAAATAAAATACCCCCGACACAAAAAACCTCCATAAAATCAAAAATAAAATAAATCAAGCGTCTAAGCGTCGGAGGACTGCTAAGTAGACCGCTTAGTACAACAAAGCGGACGGAGTTTTTTAAATTTTAAATTTATTTTTTTATTATAGTAGATTTTTGTAAATTACTAACATAACTTCAAAACTACATGAGTGATAACTCGATAGTAAATCATAAAATCAAAAATAAAATAATCCAAGCGCCTAAACGTCGGAGGACCGCAAAGTAGACCGCTTAGTACAACAAAGCGGACGGAGTTTTTAAAATTTTTAATTTAATTTTTCATTATAGTAGATTTTTGTAAATTACTAACATAACTTCAAAACTACATGAGTGATAACTCGATAGTAAATCAGAGCATATTAAACTCATCCGTGATTTCAAAAACAGAGGATATCTGCCATGATTTTGGTAACTAATTTATAAATATGTTTTATTTATATTTCGTAATCTACTAGGCTTAGCTTAGATGAAGTTACCGCATAAATGGGCTATAATACGTAGAAAACAGCAATTACGATACTATATAGTTCGTTTATACATCTAAACGCATATAACAGAGTCGGAGTCCCGCAAGGTAGTATATTAGGCCCACTTCTATTCCTACTCTTCATCAAAGAGTTCCCAAACGTGACAAATCTCTCGTCTACACTTAAGTTTCCGGCTATTCTCAAGTTTCAAACGTAGTAGGAAAAAGGCTAGGCAAATGATAATAATAAAAACTGCAAAACTACATGTATTACGCGATTGCAAATAAAAAACATTGAAAAAATCACCGAATCTGCGTCTGTGGTTAATATCGTTTGTTTTGGTAACCTCTTATAACCCGTTTGCCACTCATTAACTTTGGGTTGCTGTGTTATAAAATTCTGCCTCAATAGTGGGAGATATGCAATAACCCGCATTGAACGCGCGGGGTGGTTACTTCAATAAGTTAAGATTTCTTTAGTTGTATAAACATTGTATGCATACAAGAGCATGCAATATAACATCGTTTAAGTTCAATCATGTTAGTATCGGCGTACAAATATTTCACATAACGTTGTAAAGAATTATCAAAGAAAATAATCGAAAATTTACCTAGAATGTACTTAAATAGTTAAAAATTATAAATTATTAACTCAACTACTGAAAAAAACATATTCATATATTATAAACATATTCATGTATTAATGTCAGGGAAAGATAAAATTATTCAATCACAATATTAATGTCAAGAGAGGAGGCCTGTGTCCCAGCAGTGGGAAAAATAACAGAACATAATGTCAGTTTTCCAGTATTAGAAGAAGGTATATGTAGAAGTAATCTATCGTTGGTCTAGAGGTCGCAAGGGTATCTTGCATTTTCACCAAAAAATTCTTTTCAAATTTTCATTTGACAAGCAACGATTGTCAAAAACATGATAGGTCATCAATTATTATACATAATTAATTATTTTAAAAATTAAAGTTTGGAAAAAAAAATCACTTCGAAAAATATTTTCCTGATAAACTTTTATTTGACAAACAATTCGTCCTGGTGGCTGCGAGAGGGGGAGCCAAGTGACGAGCCTGGAGATGGTCAAAGTCAAAGTCAAAGTCAAAGTATTTAATAGTGTGATTTTTGGTGATACATTAGGTCTTATAGTTAGGTTGTGGTAACTCAAAAAACTACCCATTCGGGCATACACTATTCTACAATATAAGAATTTAAAATCCATGTTACATACAAATTAACAATAAAACAATATTTATAGGCAATTCAATTCAATCAATTATATAAATACTCAGAATACAATTAAGTCAAGTTTTAGAATTTGCAAGCATAAATACATAATTATAGACAATTAAATACATTCAATTTATATACAGTCAATTCTTGCAGTAAACATTTAGAATACAATTAATTATTATAAAAATATTCAGAATACAATTAAGTTTTTGAATTTGTAAGCATAAAAACATAAATGTAAACTTTTTACAATTTTTCAAGGAGAAATTCGTCAATGGTATAGTAGCATTTTTCAATTAAAAATATATTTAGTTTCCGTTTAAATTGAATCAAGTTTAAATCTTTAATTTCATTTGGTATTTTATTAAATATTTTCGGAGCCATGCAGAGAATGCTTTTGTGCATAAGGGCGGTCTTCGAAGCTCTTAGACATAATTCGTGTCGATATTCTGGTCTTCTCGACCTATAGCGTTGCTCTGAAGCTTTTTTAAACAGTTCGCTATTTTTCTTGACAAACAATGCAGTCTCATATATGTAAAGACAAGGTAAAGTTAATATTTTCAGAGATTTAAAATGCGGTTTACAGCTCTCCGTTGGTTTAAGATTACACATCGATCTTATGCATCTCTTCTGTGCTTTAAAAATATTATTTTTTTCGCAGGAATTTGCCCAAAAGATTACTCCGTAACGTAATATGGAATCTACATAGCCATAATATGCAGCTATAACAGCTGCCTGGTTAACAATTTTACTAAGTTTATATAGAGCAAAGGCGAACCTACTTAATTTTGTTATAAGAGTTGATGCATGTTCTTTCCAAGTCAGTTTAGAGTCAATTGTCAAGCCTAGAAATTTTATATACTCTACTTCTTCAATTTTGTGATCGTCAAAAGTTATATTTATGTCAGGGGTGGTCACTCTTTGTCTAAACTGCATAATTTTAGTTTTACTTAGATTTAATTTTAAATTATTATGTTCAAGCCAGTCAATTGATTGTTGCAATGCATCTTTGATGTCATATTCATAGGTTCTATTTTCATTATGTTTCACAATTACCGTGCTATCATCAGCAAAAAGAACCATAGGAAAAGCGACATGTTTTGGAAAGTCATTTATATAAGCTAAAAACAACGGTGGACCAAGTACGCTGCCCTGTGGTACGCCAAAAGTAATTTTACGTTTCCCTGAAAAATATTTAAGTTCTTGTTTATGCTTTTTAGAAATCCGTCTTATTTCCGTACACTGCGTTCTATTGTCTAAATAGGATTTGATGAGAGAAAGTGCATTGCCCCTTATTCCGTACGCACTAAGTTTCTGCAATAGTATATTATGATCAACTAGATCGAAATGGTGGATGTGCTGTTTGTGTTCTGGCTCGAAGACGAGTCAGAATCGGTGACATTTAGGACTTTTTTATTTTCTGCATATTTGGTTTAGTCCTTGTCCAGTTTTCTGGTATTGGGTAACAGTTTTTTTGAAGTGAAACTTCTTATATGCGACTTCCAACAAGTTTAACGCTACCATGTAGGGGGAATATTTTCTAAAACTCACTAAGAGTTAGCAGTATTACAAAATTTATGACTTCGGGTTCGACTAGGTACGCAACGAGTTCTACTAGGTACGCAAGATGGCGTGCAGTCAGAGTCATGCATTCGACTTTTCGGTGTGACCACCCTTCGCTCAATTTCCATGAGTAGAATAACTTCGATAAACTTATGTAATAAAAATAATACAACAAGAAAACAACAACATATTATTTAGAAGCTCAATAAAATAGCGAGGATGAATGCGTGGCACTTGAACGCATGCGTGTAGTATTACGAAGTTTCACTTCTTCTGCGCGGAGTGACTCCACGCACTATTTTTTTTTCATTATTTATTTGTATGAATCAGTTTTCTTGTGGTAAGATGAAAAATATTTAAAATAGAACAGGTTTAAAGAAAATTTTGCCACGTCAATTTATTAATAATGCTGTCAGTCTTCTGGGCACGTTTCCGGATGACAGCGACGTGGGAGTATTTTGCAGCCTAAGTGTTCTGGGTTTTTTTTTTGATTTGGTTTAAATTTAGTTAGTTTATTTTATAATTATACTGGGTGAATTTTTCAAGTAGGTGTGGATGGTCGAATCCGAAACTATGAGGAATAGCGAAAAACACTCAAAGGAGTCTCGAGCACGATATTGATGAAAACTAAAACAGTATCATTGGATTTTTGAAAAATCAATTTTCAAAGTCAGGAATGGAATCAACGAATCAACGGGTTGAGTACTTCCCAGAGTTTGATCCTTCGCAGCGACACTATCGAATGGTGTAATAATGCAGCATGTATTTCACTTACCACTGCGCACCCGCTATTCATTTTACGTCCATACTAATGAGCGGATCCAAAATACTAAAAACTTAACTAATAGCACGCATCTACTTACCATTTCGATAAACACAGGCGTGATGTTTATGCAAATGAGCAGCGACTAAATATTCTCCCCATCACACAGGAAAAGGGAAATTAAAACTCTATACTGGCAACATTGCGCAGATGGTTTTTCCGAGATGACGGCTGGTCAGCGCACTGTATTTATTGTAAACCAGTCATATATTAATATAGAAACCAGTATCACTAGATTAATTTAGAGAAATGTTGTGTATTTTGTGTTTATCTATTTGCCATTAAACTAGTCAAGTTAATAGCTAATATTACTTAAATTATTGACTGTGTTTTCAAATAAAAAATGAACGTGTGTTTAGTTTTAATTTTTGTTGGTAAGTACGAAGTTGTTCTTTTTATAAATAAAAAATAAAAAAAAACAGTGTTGGCTGAATAGTTCTATGTTTCTTGGCTTCTGTCAAGTTATCAAATGTCAAATCAAAAAAGGTTTGTACTTACCCAAAGCAGGTTTTTTTCGGAGATGTACAGTTAATTGAACAGTTATTTTTATTTCTGACAGTAAACCTGTTAACTTATGTCCATGAAAATAAAGATCAGTATGATTTTAGCATTGATGTCAAGTCAGAGGTCAATAGTTTATTCGTTTTGGTCGATACCGTTATATATACGCATTATAAGTAACATTGTTTTGATAATTTTGCGGACCTAAGGACAATTATTATTTTCTTATTAATGCATGGAACGGTACGACCAACCCGAACCGAGCACCTTTTTGTCGATGTTTTACAAGTGCCCATGTAGGCCTATGTGAAATAAAAATATTTTGTTTTTGATTGATTTTGGTAGCTGTTGTTATTATGTGAACTTAACATTATAATCGAGTACAAATTTTTGGGTAGGCGAAATATCAGTTGACTAACTTTTACCCGCAGTTTCGCCCGGAATTATAGTCGGGAATTATCCCGCGGGGACGTTTTAATTGTAGCTCAAGACAATTAGGTATTTTTTTGCACTAGACCGTACCTTATAATTACGGAGATATTGAAGGTCAAAGTGCCAAGTGATACACACGTTTTTTTGTAAATAAACTTATAAGATGTTATAACTTTAAGTGAAATACCTCAATGACCGCTGTCCTAATCGATGCATCCATCAGCATGTTTTGAGTGAGTTACCTTGTCTCCTACCGTAAAACGTGATATTTACCAACAAAAAAAAAGTCGTCTGTCTCCCAGCAATCATTTTTCGCAGTGTTGACTTTTATGGGATTAAATCGGATGGTTGGCGCAGTGGTTGAGCGATCGACAACGCGACGCTGCGCTGCGTATTTGAATAGTTTTTTTTCAACAAATTCAAGGGGTTTAATCTTTTTGAACGGGACCCGATTTAACCTTTTTCAAAAATAAAAGTAACCTAAGTTACTCTATAAAACACTAGCTATCCGCCAGTAAAAGTCCCGTCAAATCGGTCCAGCCGTTTCGATGCCTAGGCGGAACAAACAGACAGACAGACAATTTTTTTTTTTAATGTTTAATTTTGTTCAATTTCAAATGTATTCAGCAAAATATCTGTAATTTTGAAATTACAAACAGACACTTCAATTGTATTTATTTGTATAGATAACGAGAGCACCGGTAGCCCAATGGTGGCAGCCCCGACTCGAGCAGTAAGCCGTGGGTTCGAACCCAGGCAGGCGCATTGCTATGTGTAATTTATTTCATCACCGCTGCTCTCAAAACCGGTGAAGGAAAACATTGTGAGGAAACCGGCATGTCCTCGAACAAAAAATTCGAAGACATGTGACATCTACCAGCCCGCACTGGGCCCGCGTGGTGGATTACAGCCCACTCACTCTCATAGAGAGGAGGCCTGTGTCCTAGCAGTGGGAACATTATAGGCTGATGATGATTTTTATTTAACAAATATCAACAAGAGCCATATGACGTCACCCACGGTTCTTTACATTTCCCGAATTGAATGTATTAAACAAACACCCACACGTAGATATTATACCTTATTTACGAATAGCAAACTATACGTTCCATTTGAAGAATCAATTCTAATATTCTCTATAGTATCTCGTGAAGAGGAAAAAGCTTCAAGAAACCGATCAACATTTTCAGTTCTCTAATATAATAAAGACCTAAAAACCTATCAAAATACGCATGTATCAGCCATCATTCAACTCAACCATATTGAAGGGAACTAAACGATCGACACACCCGCCACCATCAGCGTGACATTTAAGTGAGCATGACATTCACTCAACCACCAGGGTAATTTCGCATCAATGAAAGATGTAGGTACTCAGTAAATGTTGGCTTTACAGTATATAGTACTCACACATATGCTATGCAATAGGGGATAATCCTATTTTTTTTTTCTTTGTCCGTCGGGTAGTTTATTGAAAAGTATTGGACACGTATTTTTTCTTTTTCACATGGTCATAAAATTACGGAGATATATTGAGTTGAAATGGCGCATGACGTCACATGTAGGTAAGTTTTATACCAACTTGTGACGTAGTAAGCCCCCACTCTCCAACTTTAATGAGTTCTAACTAAGCAATTTTTCGATATTTTGATAAAACAAAATATACGTGTCTAATATTTTTGTATTACCTGTCTGACGGACAAAATAGAATGTCGTTTTCTTTACCCAGTCCGATCCCCTATTATCCATACTAATATTATAAATGCGAATGTCACTCTGTTTGTTTGTTTGTTACCTTTTCACGACTAAACGGCTGATAGGATCTTATTGAAATTTGGCAAGAGGATAGATTTCAACCTGGGGAAGGACATAGGCTATATATCATCACGCTACGACCAATAGGAGCGGAGCAGCAATGAAAAATGTGACGCAGACGAAGTTGCGCGGGACAGCTAGTATAATATAAAAATCTGCAGCAGCCTTCAGAATAACTTTACATGGAATTCAGATGATTGATATTGCCCCTATGGTTGTGGAGTTTGTATTTAGACTTACCAGGAAAATAGTTCGGTTAAAAACCCCTGAGAACAAAGTCGTTTGTCACGATTTGTTATACATTACTGAGAAATAAATACGTTCGTAGGTAAACCAGGTGGAAGAAACACAGACGCTAAAACGGTTTCCCTGTACCCTTTTTTTTTTTTTTTTGCGGATGGGAAATCATCAAATGACTTCTCCCGCTCTGGGCGCAGCGGGAGGGAGTGTCAGACTTGTACTGACTAAAACCCACCCATATTCCTTCTTCGCCCTTTGTGTTCCAGGGCCGCGGTATCTCTTTCGAACAACCCGCAGCCCTGGCAGGCATCGGCCCTTTCGGACCCCTTTCGGTTTGCTGACATCTCCTTGAGGCGCGCGTGGAACACGTACGCGCCGTCGACACGGCCTGTCGTCATGAGACGGACGGACGGTTTCCCTGTGTGTTCAGTACATTATTCTGAATAACCCCCCACATTAAAAATATTCAACAGTAATTAAAAAGTAATTAAAAAAAAACAGCTGTTTGTTTATTTTATTTATTTATTTATTTAAACAATTTATGTACACACTTAATACAGAGAAGAAGAAAGGAACAGAAAATAGGTACAAAGGTGATGCTCATTTCTAAAGAAATCTCTTCCAGCATACCTGAAATGTATTTTAAAGAAACTTCATACGCACAAGCAGGATGCAGGGTCTAAAAAGTTACTAAAAGACATTTTCTAAAAATAGTGTTACAGCTAAATTCGACCGATTATCTTAGAAACCGCTTATGCCCGCGGCGTCGCCCGCGTGGAACATACTATCGGGTTAAAAAGTTTCCTATGTGTTAATCCAGGTTATAAACTACCCGTGTGCCGAATTTCATCCAAATACATTCAGTAGTTTTTGCGTGAAAGAGTAACAAATATCCATCCATCCATCCATCCTCACAAACTTTCGCACTAAGTAGGATAGCTCATGACCGCGGCGTCGCCCGCGTGGAGTTCGACAATGGGGGATCGGACTGGGTAAAGAAAACGACATTCTATTTTGTCCGTCAGACAGGTAATATAAAAATATTAGACACGTATTTTTTGTTTTAACAAAATATCAAAAAATTACTTAGTTAGAACTCATTAAAGTTGGAGAGTGGGGGCTCACTACGTCACAAGTAGGTATAAAACGTACCTACATGTGACGTCATGCGCCATTTCAACTCAATATATCTCCGTAATTTTATGACCACGTGAAAAAAGAAAAAATACGTGTCCAATACTTTTCAATAAACTACCCAACGGACAAAGAAAAAAAAAATAGGATTATCCCCTATTGAATTTGTTGTTGTTGCTTTTGATTGTTTTGTGCAGCATTTTGACTGTGTAGGTTTTGCAGTTTTGGGAAGCTCGTGGCTAATAATAACAGCCGCACAGGTCAGGACAGGAGGTTGGTCCGTGGATGGGTGACCATAATTACATACCGAGTTTCCTCCGCACCTCGGAAATAAATAAATAATAAATAAATCAATTTTTATTTTCAGAAAAAAGACATTTTTAGGTTCACGTTCACGGTTCACGAAAGTACGTTAAGCTGTTGGTCCCGGCTGTTATTTATAGATCCTTGACAGTAGTTACAAGTACTTAGTCACCAGCCAAAACTCTGACATCTAGTCTTATTAAGGGGTATCGTATTACCCAGTTACTGGGTTGTGGAGGTCAGATAGGCAGTCGCTTCATGTAAAATACTGGTACTCAGCTGCATCCGGTAAGACTGGAAGCCGACCCCAAGGTAGTTAGGTTATCAAGCCGTGGTATCAAGCCGTTTTAGCGTCAGTGTCTCTTCAACTTTGTACACTTAGGTATATGAAAAAACAATGGTCAAATCGGTGTCTTCTTAATTTTTGGTGGCCTCTAGCGAAACTTTTTAACATGCAGGGAACAAAAAAACAGTCACAAGGCGTAGATAAAATATACAAGCTTGGTGAGGCTCTTATACAAGGTGTTGTTTTGCATCCTAGTCAAATTCAAGGAGATTCTATGCTAATGTTTCTCGTCCCGAATCAATAATAAAATGGGTAGGTAATTTTATTTTTTTTCTTATTTACGGAAATAGGTAAGTGAGAACCACCCGTGTTTTAAACGCGGTCTGTCTGATTCTCACCCTATAACCGCGCTTCCACAAATACAAACAACCTCAAACGTTTATTCGATAATTTCTTATTCCCTAAACCACTTTAAGGGGTTTATTCTGAAATACTGACAAACATAAACATCCAAAAAAATCAGCGTTTATTAATAATTAACTAGGTACCGTAATTTTAATTGATTGTTTACGTCTAGGGTGACAACCTCCTGTATTTTGACGAGGATGCAAAACAACACCTTGTATATTTATTTACGTCAAACTTTCCTGTTATTTGATAATTCCGGTCGTCCAAAACCATTAAGATAAATAATATGTTTGTAATTAAATTCAAACTTTAAGGAAATTAGTTAAACAATTATTTGTCGATTAAGTTAAATAAATAGCTCAATTTACAAGTAAGATTGGTGCAGGTATGGTAATTCTGTCTCATCATCAGCGGCCAGTCGTTTTTCCAACTACAGGTACTTTTTAGGGTTCCGTACCCACAGGGTCAAACGGGACCCTATTACTGAGACTTCGCTGTCCGTCCGTCCGTCCGTCTGTCACCAGGGGGCCTACTCTCTAAGTCCGTCAAAGAAAATACGGATCCGTCCGTAACTAGCTTTATACTTCGAAATGAACCCTACTCCCTTATATTTTGAGATTCACGAGTTTTGAAAACACATCGGGAGTAAGGACAACTGTCCAATCGTGTTGTCATTCATTTTTAGTTCGGGCCCCTAACGACTCTTATGTCCGTAAGTGATACGAAGTAGGAAACGACCGTGACTTTGGCGGAAACTACGTATTTCGTGCTTAGAGAGTAGACCCCCAGGCTGTATCTCATGAACCGTGATAGTTAGCCAGTTGAAATTTCTACAGATTATGTATTTCTGATGCCGTTATAACAACAAAGACTAAAAACATCATCATCTGCCTAGCCTTTTCCCAAACTATCTTGGGGTCGGCTTCCAGTCTAACCGGATGCAGCTGAGTACCAGTATTTTATATGAAGCGACTGCCTATCTGACCTCCACAACCCAGTAACTGGGAAATACGATACCCCTTGGTAAGACTGGATGTCAGACTTTTTGGCTTCTGACTACTCGTAACGACTGTCAAAGATCTACAAATGACAGCCGGGACCAACGGCTTAACGTGCACGGAGGAAACTCGGTATGTAATTATGGTCACCCATCCACGGACCAACCTCGGCAAGCACGGCTTAACCTTAAAGATCGACCCGGGCGGCTGTTATTATTTAGCCACGAGCTCCTCTAAAAACAGAAAACAATAAATATTTAAGGGCTCGTTTTTATAAATAATGATACGGAACCCTCCGTACACGAGTCCGACTCGCACTTGCCCGGTTTTTATAACCGGATGCATCTGAATACCAGTATTTTACATGGAGCGACTGCCTTTGCTTTACAACCCAGTCCAGTTAGTCATCATCATCATCAGCCTATATTGTTCCCACTGCTGGGACGCAGGCCTCCTCTCTATGAGAGGGAATGGGCTATAATCCACCACGCAGGCCCAGCGCGGGTTGGTAGATGTCACATTTTTAGTTCTAGGACATGCCGGTTTCCTCACGATGTTTTCCTTCACCGTTTTGAGAGCCAGTTAGTACTTGGTAATAATTAAGATACATTTTGGTAAGACTGGATGTCAGGATTTCAGGCCACCTGTAACGACTATACTTTTTTGTAGCGTGATTTTTCAGTAGTTAGGTTTTAGTTTTTTGAACTACTTTTTTTATATTTAAAAAAATAATTATTTATTTATTAAATCAAATAACAATGTTAACACAATAGGGGATCGGACTGGGTAAAGAAAACGACATTCTATTTTGTCCGTCAGACAGGTAATACAAAAATATTAGACACGTATTTTTTGTTTTATCAAAACATCAAAAAAATACTTAGTTAGAACTCATTAAAGTTGGAGAGAGGGCGCTTACTACGTCACAAGTAGGTATAAAACTTACCTACATGTGACGTCATGCGCCATTTCAACTCAATATATCTCCGTAATTTTATGACCACGTGAAAAAAGAAAAAATACGTGTCCAATACTTTTCAATAAACTACCCGACGGACAAAGAAAAAAAAAATTGGATTATCCCCTATTGTTTGCGCTTGATTTAAGAGCGTTTACGTCTTACGACATTTCATACAAACTTTCAAGTCCTTATTTTCCGAAATGACTGAACCGATTTTAAAGAAACTTCATACGCACAAGCAGGATGCAGGGTCTAAAAAGTTACTAAAAGACATTTTCTAAAAATAGTGTTACAGCTAAATTCGACCGATTATAAATTATCTTAGAAACCGCTTATGCCCGCGGCGTCGCCCGCGTGGAACATACTATCGGGATAAAAAGTTTTCTATGTGTTAATCCAGGTTATAAACTATCCGTGTGCCGAATTTCATCCAAATACATTCAGTAGTTTTTGCGTGAAAGAGTAACAAATATCCATCCATCCTCACAAACTTTCGCACTAAGTCGGATAGCTTATGCCCGCGGCGTCGCCCGCGTGGAGTTCGACAATTGTCCCACGAGAACATACTGTCGGGATAAAAAGTATCCTATGTGTTAATCCAGGTTATAAACTACCCGTGTGCCAAATTTCATCCAAATCCATTCAGTAGTTTTTGCGTGAAAGAATAACAAACATCCATCCATCCGTAGGACAGTAGGATTACGAAAATGTTTTTAGGAACTTTTTAGCACTATGTATCCTGCCTGCCTGCTTTTGTATGTAATGCCGTAAGGTGTAAACGCTCTTAATGCTACTAAGTTAAAAAAATTAAAAAACCCCCGACGGACAAAACCTCTAAAAAACCAAAAATAAAATTAATCCAAGCGTCGTAGCGTCGGGGGTCCGCTTTGTTATGTGCTTGTACTAAGCGGTCTACTTTTAAATTTTTAATTTAATTTTTATTTCATGCTTTTTAAACTTATATTGTTTTATCTTAGCCTTGACTGTCCCAATACTGGGCATAGGCCTCCCCCATTGCTTCCACTTTTCTCGGTGTTGCGTGTCATCTCGCCAATTAACGAAAACAGCAAAAAATAAAAAATAACTTTCTGGGGGGAGGGGGGGGGGGGGTAGCACCCAACCCCCCTGGCAATGCCCATGGTGACAAGTGACAAGATTTCAAATTTCGAATCGATCAGACCTGTGGAAATTGTTAATTTCCCTTCAACTAGAAAAGAGGTGATGGCCTTCAAACGGCTGATCAGATTTTATCGAAACATAGCTAAGAACACTCTCGATTAAAACACCTTTCAAACGAAACCAATTTCATCAAAATCGGTTCATCCGTTTAGGAGCTACGATACCACAGACAGACACACGGATACACAGATACACACGTCAAACTTATAACACCCCTCTTTTTTGGTCGGGGGTTAAAAACAGGAAAGTGTTGCAACCAGAACCCTTACTAAGTTATGAAATAACTTGTATTAGGGGCAGACGTAGTACAAGCCCAATCATACTTCAGTATCACAAAAGAATTGCAGGCAGAAGGGGTCCGAGTGCCTGCCAGGACTGCGGGACTGTTCGAAAGAGATACCGTGGCCCTGGAACACAAAGGGCTAAGAAGGAACATGGATGGGTTTTAGTCAGTACAAGTCTGACGTCCCTTTCGCTTCGCCCAGAGCAGGAGGGGACATTTGATGAAAGACGGGAGTCTGTAAAAAATAGGACTGATCTTTTTTAGGCCAAAGAGCATTACCATCGAACGTGACAATTGTGGCAAGCAGCCAGTCTTCTCGGGACTTTTCATATTGACGGCGATGCATGTGAACGTTTTTTTTTGACGCCCGGTCATTCTTTTCTCGTTTTGATACTAGCTAGTTCATATTTTTACTATTATCGGAGATCATATTCCATTATATTCTAATACCACCTGTACCGTTGCAATGCACTATATTCCTACCTACTTGTTTTGTGTTTTTTTTTTTCTAATGAATCTGGCTTTGGACACATCGGTTGGATGGTTTCAAAGTCTATGACGGACATAAGTTTGTAGCTAGAAACACTCTTTGTATTTGATCTATTCTAATATACTCTTTTGTCCATTTCAGCCATATCTCAAGCTGTATCTAGTACCGTGGAAGATAGCATCAACTCTTGCAGGTAAGCCAAAGTTAAAATACCAAGTACATCATGATCATGAGCTACCTAGCCTTTACCCAACTTTTTTTGCTATCAGTCAATCAATCAGTATTTATTTTAGATGAAGCGATTGCCTATCTGACCGCTGGGGTCACTCTCGGTAAGGGCGCGTTCACACGACACGCGCACGCTCAGCGCACGCCACCCGCGTCCAACTCGCATTGAAATTTGTTAAATAAAAATTTGAGTCTTATAATCTATCAATAGATCTCAAATTGCATTTAACGAGGTCTACACGCGCACGCCAAGCGCACGCTCCGCGCTCGCCTCACGCCAACCCTGAGCTCGCCCTACCCGCGCTCTACACCCTCCCCGCGTTCTACACCCTCCCCGCGTACGCCTTGCGCCCGCGCTATGGCTAGTTTTGTATTGACTGTGATCTCACTAGTAGTATAAATGGGCGCGAGGCGTGTGCGAGGCGGATGCGGATGCAGCGCGTGTGCGGGTTTAAGGCGGGCACAACGCGTGCGCGGGTACTGTTTGTGATTGGCGCGTGTCATCTGAATACGCTCTAAGACTGGTTGTCAGACTTTCGGCTGACTGACTATCTGTCACGACTGCCAAAGATCGGTTGATGACAGTGTCGCTAACTATTACTTGGATGGACTTAAACAAAACTGGCAAAATGTGGGAGTACTATAGCACACATCTTCTTAGGGGATCAGAGGCGTGATTTTATGGTGTTAATAACACTGGAAGTGAGATATTTAATCATGTTTATTATTTGTTTTGACCGCTCAAAACAAAATGGTACTTATATCCCGATTCTCGTCGTTTCTGACTATGTCAGTTAAAAACTCATTATATTGTGATGTCATGTTATTATGTGTTGGAAAGCTTCCCACTATGTGGACCGATGACCTGGTGAAGGTTAGCGGGATCCACTAGATGCGAGTTGCACGGGATTGGCCAATGTGGTGACACTTGGAGGAGGCCTATGTCCAGCAGAGACGTCTTTCGGCTGTAATGTATGGTTATGTTATTACATGTCCACTTTGTATTTGGAGTTTTTCGGTCAATGTTGGATATGCTAGCCACTTGAGAGCACATGCAAGAGCAGCACACCAAAGCTCTCGACAACCACCCTAGAAAGCCATCGAATACAGTAGCTGTGGCCTACCAGCTAGATCTAGGATCTAGGCATCATCATTTTATTATATTACTCTCTTATTAAGTTAATCTATTTCCAGTCCTAATGAGTTCAACTGCCGAGATGGCACATGCGTGAATTTCGGCAAATTCTGTGATGGCGTCAAAGACTGTTTCGATGGAAGTGATGAAGCCAACTGCTTTACTGGCACCTCGTAAGTAACCCTGCTATAGAATAACTTCATCATTCTCTTTCCCTAATCACAATTTATTTATTTGAGGTCGGCGCAGCATGTCTTCTTCTTCCATACTTCTCTATTACTTGTCATTTCATGAGACACCTCCTTTCTTGCCATATCATCCTTCACACAGTCCATCCATCGTTTCTTTGGTCTTTCTCTACTCTTATACCAATCCACATTCATACTCAAAACTTTCCTCACGACGTTTTCCTCATTCCTCCGCATCACATGCCCATACCACGACAACCGATTACCACACATCTTTTCAGTCACGGGCGCCACATTCAGACTTCCTCTTATGTACTAATTTATTATTTTATCCATTCGCGTAACACCACACATCCCCCTTGGTAATCTCATCTCAGCTACATGCGAATGCCTTTAATTCATCCCTTTTGTGGCCCAACATTCTGATCCATACAAGACAGCAGGTCTAACCACTGTTTTGTAAATCTTCCCCTAACGTTTAAGGAGAATGCGGGAGTCGCAGATAGTTCCCGTGACCTGCTGCCATTTCACCCATCCAATGTTTATTCTGCGCTTTACACTACGATCTATTTCGCGACAAGACTTTTTTTTTTTAAATTCCCGCTGTCCAAAGACACTTTGCTAGGCGTGTTTCTCGAAACTTGAAAAGATCGTGAACCTTATATTATATTATCACTATTATAAATGCAAAAGTTTTCGAGGTTGGATGGATGCGGATGACGCAAAACTACTGGACCGATTTGGATGAAATGTCACATTGATAGTTTCTGGTTCATATGATACTTTTTACCCCGACTGTATGGTCTCGTGGGATAATAACCAAAGTAGACGCGGGCGCATCCAAAGGCATGAGCTAGACCAATAATAAATGGGAACTATATTTTCTATCACCAAAATTTATATTTGTCATCAAGTTGTATCACCTAATAAATAGATCTATCGCCACGAAATATTTTCGTTCTCAGATAAACAAAAATTGTTCCCAGGTATGAATTATCAAATTAATGTTAATATATGTGTAAAATAAGAGATCGATAACCAATAAAATTATATTGCATTACATGAATAAACTTCGTTCTTATAATAATAGTTTTGTTACTTAAATAATAGCTCTGTGCTCAGAATGGTAGATCTGTCACCAAATAAATAGATCAGTTAATACGAGACATAGGGCACATCAACTTGGACCTTTTTTTTTTTTTTTTTTTGTTGCGAGGTGGAAAATCCGGAAACGGATGTCCTCCGCCTGGGGAGGGCGGAGGGGTCTGTCAGGCTCCAACTGACTAAAAATCACCCCGGTGTTCCCTCGCACACTTGCGTCTGGGGGCAGCGGGAACGAATGTGACTTCCGCTGCCCCGGACTAGTGCCGGCCCGCTCGACCAGTGCGGGCCTCGTCCCTGGGGGGAGTGAGGTGTGCTCCCCCCGTTACGTCTGTGAGAGGCGCGCGTGGAACACTACGCGCCACCGTCTCGGGTCCAGTGATATGGGGGGCGACGGATGTCCCCGAATCCGTCGCCCCTGGACCTGTTTAGGGGGGCCGGAAGAGGGCGTTATCCGCCCTCTGCCGACGCCCGGTGCGTCTGCTGCGGGATGGGAAGGCACTCGAGATCTCCCTCTCCCTCTCCGCAGCTTCCTTCTGCGACAAGACGGTTTCGCAGAAGGACACCACCGCGTCCCAGGACTCTGTGCTGTCGACCATCGCGTGAGCAACGGTCGGCAGCGACAGGTCTCCACCTATCTCTGACACGAGGGCACGGCGCGGCTCGTCCCACGCGGGACATTCTGCCAGCGTATGCCGCGCCGTATCCTCCGGACACTGGACGCAGTGATGGCACCGAGCGTCCGGCTCCCTGCTTATGCGACACAGGTACTTCCCGAAGCAACCATGCCCCGAGAGCACCTGCGTCGCCCGAAACGTCAGGGAGCCGTGCTTCCTCCCGAGCCAGTCGTCGAGTACTGGCCGGATCGCCTCGATTGTGTCGAGGCCGGCGGAGGGATGGTCAAGCCTCCTCCGCCAACATCAACTTGGACCTAACCCAACGTGTTAGGTTACTTTAAACCCTGCAGAGAGAAATAGGAGCCCCGCGTAGCGGGGCTCCGTCGACTACGCCTTAGTTTGGACCTGTGGTTTGGAGTTTTATGTAAACATTTTTACATTGTTTGATGATTCAATTTTCGTGACACTTGTATTATTTTGAAACCTAATAAAATTACTTGATGATTGATATTATTTCCAAGTAATTCTTAATTAATATTTAGGTAAGCGTTTTGATATTATTTGATGATTCCATTTAGGTGACAGATCTACTATTTTGAGGACAAACCCTATTATTTAAGAAACACAAAACTAATTAAATTGGTGATAGCTTAAATGATACCCATAATAAATCTTCTTTCGCTTTATTGCTTTCAGGGGTGGTTCGTCCGACGACTTAGTGTTACATAGAAGTAGAAGACAAGCCTCTCAATGTCGGTAAGTTGTTCGCACATCAGTTAATATCTACATCAGTTCACAATTTTTTGGGTAACGAAACCCTTATTGATTCGGTGTGTCTGTCTCATATCTGTTTTTCTGTCCGTCCGTACGTCACAGAATTTTTACTCTTAGACTATTGGCTATTGGAAATTTGGATAATTCCATAAACCACTACACAAATATGATGTGAAATAATGAAAAAAAATATGGGTAGACCTCAAAATAAAAAAAAATAAACAAATAAATACATGTAAAAATATGTATACCTACATGTGTATGTAGTTTGTGTATTGAAAAAAAAATCTACATATATGTAACTGTAGGGGGTGTCTACAGACAGATCTAAAAAAATGATATCGAAGTTCCTTATATACTTTATTTCTTATGACATATTTGCTTCCAAAGTTTTAAAAATTGTGTCTTTCCCTCTAATTTCTAAAATAAGAGGAGCAATAAGATACAGATTCTAATGTTTAGAGAGTTATCCCGAGGAATTATAAGTGTCTTCTCTTCGAATGTTTACATTGGAATCTGTATCTTGTTAGTACTAGAAACGTATGAATTTACGTTGGGTAAAGGTAAAATCAGAGAGCAGCGGTGGCCCAGTGGTAGCTGCCCCGACTAGTAGCAGTAAGCCATGGGTTCGGAACCAGGCAGGCGCATTACTTTGTGTAATTTATTTCATCACCGCTGCCCTCAAAAACTGTGAAGAAAATCATCGTGAGGAAACTGGCACGTCCTAGAAATAAACATTCGAGGAGATGTGACATCTACCAACCCGCACTGGGCCCGCATGGTGGATTACAAGCCCACTGCTTCTCATAGAGAGGAGGCCTGTGTCCCAGCAGTGGGAGCAAAATAAGCTAATTATGAAAGATAAAAATGCTCTTTGCTACCGTCACCACGCTGCCATTACGTGTTGCATTGTATGTTGCGTTACAAAATCTGTTTCCGTCTGGAAGCGACACAAGTTTTGCCATGTCCATTGTTATTCTTGACGGCACGGTTACCGATGTGGTTGAGCGATGGACTGCTGCGCTGCGTGTCGCGGGTTCGATCCCCGCACGGAACAAATAATTCTATGGCCTACAGATAGTCGTTCCGGGACTGGCTGTTTGTGTATGTGAGTTTAAATGTTTGTAAACGCACCCACGATACAGGAGAAATTCCTAGTGTGGGGCAACGTTTAAAAAAAAAACAACGTGCTTTCTATCTGTTTCTAGGAGGAACCAATGGCAGTGCCGCGATGGGACCTGTATTTCCTTCGACGGGAAATGTGATGGCATGGTGGACTGTCCTGATAAAAGTGATGAGACCCACGCTTTGTGCAGGAAGTCCAAGTAAGTTTTTTTTATCTATCTTTTGTCTAAGGACCGAGCGAATGTTCGCCTTGAGCCGAAATTCTGCAATGCGTGGTTCGGCTAACTTCGAGTGAGTTCGTTAGTCGGTAACATAAATAAATGAGTATTTTTGTGATACACTCGTACTTCTTTTTTTTAAAAAAAAAATTAACACGTGTCACCTGTCCAGTGTGCCACTATTTTGGTTTTGTCTAAATTGGTACAAAAAGTTCGGTTTCGGTATAGACATTTTTTTTTAATTTAAATAAATTAAAAATCGAAAACTGTTTCTAATTTTCAGCAGTATATTTGAGCCCAGAGCCCCAGAGGGCTCAAATATACTGCTGATATCGATTCGCCAGAACGATCAATGGGCACTATTTGAATTTAGGTGTTTTTTTCGCTACACCCACAAACGCACGATATCCCCATTTTAAATATGCATCATCTTCAAAAAACAGCCATAATTTATGCAAATATGCGTTTGCATATAATCTGGTCCCTACTTTATAACCATGATCTCATTCTTTCGCAGATGTCAACCGAACTGGTTCAGATGTACGTACGGTGCTTGCGTTGATGGCACAGCTCCTTGCAACAATATCATCGAATGCGCTGACCAGTCCGATGAACTGTTGCCCAGGTGTAGGAACGAAACTGATGTATCGCAGTAAGTTGGGCTTCGGATAGCTGTCTTTCTTTCTATAACGTGTGATTAGGGCCTAACCTGGCCCTCTATTCACAAAAGTTTAGTATCCGACCGAATGTTCGGTTTCGGTCGAGTTTCGCCAAAAAAACGAGTTTCGGTTAAGTTTCGGTTTCGGCGGCAAACCTGCCGAAACTACGACCGAAACCGAAACTGCATTCGGGAGTTCTCGCGCTGCGATCGGTCATGTTCGGTGCGTTGAGTCAAGATAAAAGAGATTTATTTTGTTTAGTTTTTTGTTTATTACTTAAATATTAAGTACCTATGCCGAAGACTGCATAGCCATGTGATCAAAAAATATGTGTGTGAGATAAAAAAAATACGACTGACTGATTATAATAACGTTTTCTTAATTTTTCCCTCAAAACATGGTAAACCTTGTAGGGAAGTTTCGGTATCGATTTTTGTTTCGGCCGAAACTGAGACTGTTGCCGAAATTCGGTTTCGGTTTCGGTCGTAAAAACAAGTTTCGGTCGGACAATACAAAAGTTGTATGTCTATCTTGTTTTGGCCTTACGAAAGCGAGCGAGATAGACATACGACTTTCCGAATCGAAATCGAATCCGAGCATTTGTGAATACGGGGGCTGCTGTCGGAGTGTTTATGCCGCCCATGGGCCTCTGACTTAGCTTTTAAATGCCGTTAAGAGTTATCTCGCATATCAAAGCGAAGTGTCACTGTTAAAAGGTTGAAATTCCACGGACCCAAACTAAGAAAGAAAGAATAAAAAATATTTATTTGTCGCAGATACATGACGTGCGTATACAGAATAACGATGAAAACAATAAAGATTCAAACCTAAAAAAAAATAGTGTGTGGAGTCCGTCCGCGCGGAAGAAGTGAAACTTCGTAATACTACACGCATACGTTCGAGTGCCACGCATTCACTCTCGATCTGTCTCTTTCTATTCCCCCTCCATGGTAGCGTTAAACGTTTAACGCAAATTTGTTGGAAGTCGCATAAGAAGTTTCACTTCAACAAACATTGATAAGTACAATAAGAAGGAACAAAAAAAAATTAAAAAAGTTGACAGCTTGCACGTCGTGACTGCGACAAATAGGTTGCCACTCAGACTGATGCTGTGCTATGGGGGGGGGGACCCAGGGCCGCGCCGCACGGTGGGTTGATTTATATACGTAGTGGACTTAGGACATTAAAAAAAAAGTCATCTTATTTTTACTGATTAATGATGCAAATTTGTTCTACTATCTAATACAGTAAATTATTGTTCTATGACTTTTTATTTTACGCATTATTTTTAGTACTACAATTTTTTAAATATTTTTTTGTATAGAAAAAATCATAAAATCTAAAGAATCTCAAAAATCTGAAAACATCTCCAACTGCGATGTATATATTAAAATAGTACTATTTATTAGCTTATTTTTACAACTAGTCAGCTACTGCGCTTTGCTGCGATTTAGGAGAATTTTTTTTTAAATTTTTTTTCTTATTAAAATCGCATTTAAGTCTACAAAATCTCAAATTTCTTCCAATTGTTGGATAAGTATTTTAATAGTACAATTTATTTGCATCTAATCGTCTACTGTAGTTTACTGTGACTTAGTAGGTAGTTAGACTTTTTTAGATTTTTTTGAACGAAAATATCTTAAAAGTCACCTAAATCTTAGAATACTTAGCAGTGATAATTATTGTATTCTCTATTCCACACCACCCCAGAGGTAGAGAACTAGGCGCGTTTTTTTTATCAGTGGTCTCCCCAATAGGCCTAATCCACGACTACAAATCTGTGTTCTGTATGTGTGAGACTTACAAAGACAAATTCAAAATTCAAATCATTTACCAATATTTTTAGGAGGGGCCTGCACCATGCTCAACACCATGCTCTGACAATAACGGGTCTTCAGTTAAAACCCCTAAATTTTCTTGATCATCATCGTCAACAAATGTATCCTTAACGATCAACAAAGCTGTTGCTTCTTCTGAAAAGGCTTTGTGTTTTCGCACCAGTTTGTGTCGTATCTTTGAAATATGTGGATCAGAGCTGATTAACAAATTGTTCAAAATATCTTCATTAGTAGCTTTTCTACAGAATTTCCTCGAATTATGAGCACGATATCTCCGAAAATCTTTGTTGCGTGCTTCAGCTGCTTCTTCGGATAATTTTCCAATGGGCACTATACCCAAGCTTTCAATAATAGCTGCTCCGTGAGCTAAAACTTTGTGAACACTTGCAGGCATGTAAAACCAATTATATAATTCAATGTATAGTTCCATGGTGGTTTCGGTATAATCTTTAAACTTCAATATATCAATACGGTGACCCGACGAAATTGCTTCTAATATAGTTTTAAATCTTTTTATTAATTCTTCATTTACTCCTGTGATCGAAGCTGCAATATCGGGGTTTTCGAAAAATCTCCTCGCAGTATTCCCATCATTTGTTGTACCATGACCCTGTTTCACAACATCAATTAAAAGTCCTGTTTCGGATTTAAATGCTTCCTGAATATTTCTCTTTTTGCTCTCCATAATAGCTTTACTGTCACCTTTCACCATCCATGTCTTCAAATCTAATCTGTACGCTATATGAAGAATGCATTCCATGAATCGTATCCAGATGTGTAACGACGATAAACCATATTTATATAAATCGACATCAATTTCTTTTGCCAAAACCAAGGACAAATCATTCATTTCCTTTGGAGTAGCTTTACATATGTCACATCTTTGTGTTGATGTATCGCAAAGAACTGCAGTCGCTTTACCATCTATCATGGTTAGTATTAGGTTGTGCGAGATGGTCAAATCATCAACCACTGTCTTAACTAAATTGTTAATCTCTGCCTCAATCGCATTTTTTTCTTGCAAAATGCTGAATTTGTTTTCCTTCATGAATTTAAAAAACAGCGGACGACACCATAATGAGGAATTTGGGGAATCATTTTCCCATATAACTCTGTCACCAGACACTAATTTGATAGGAATCAAACTACCCATAAATACGCTAGAATCGTCAAAGTCCTCATCTTCTTCATTTTCTCTTCCAACTTTCTGCTTATAATTGGCTTGATTCGAAGCTCCGTCAAATCCCCATTTACTAATCAGTGTCAAATCTTTACAAGTTTCACTAATTTCGTTTGACATTATAATTCTCTTCACAGTAATATCCAATAGTGCCTGCAATTCTATCATAGCCGTTTTATCTGTTACTACAATAGCAGTTTTAGGTGGATAACATTTAATTTTTTCATTTTGCAGTGCGTAGTAAGAGGGATATACGTTGGTACCAGTTACTTCTGCGATACTTTTTCGTAGCGTATTATATTGCCATTTTGACAATTTCAAAGACAAAAACAAGCCTAAAGCTTCATCTGGAGAGAATACTGATTTCTTTTTATTTCCAAAAAGACAATCTTTTACTTTTTGCACGTCCTGTGGATGCTTGAGCAGATGCTGTAATATGTCAGCAACATCTTCCTTTCCTTCTGCTTTTAAGTTAAAAACATGGGCATGTGACAACTCCTCTGAAGCAATAGTTTGCGTAGTAAGTTCCGTACGTCTCTTTTTTTGTTTAGGACCTAATTCTGTAAATGGTTTTCTCGGACTTACTTGAGTTGATGTACCAACAGACACCTTTTCATGAGATGTAGTTGATGTGCTAGGAACTGGTTCGTCGTCGTTTTTTGCAAAATCTTTCATAAACTCAGGCCAAACTATCTCCGATGCCAACCAATCACTGTATTTACTTCTAAATGTATGTTCTTTTCGTTTAGCATTTTCCCATTTTTTATAAGTATTATAACAATACTTTGCGCAGAATTCCTTTAGCAAATTATCATTATCTTGATTTAAATCACACAATTTTGACTTGATAGCACTGTATAAAAAGTTATGATCCTTAATACTACCACTTGATTTCAATTTCACAAACATATCAACATTAGTAACTAAATCACTAAACATTTTCACAAAATTCTCGAAAATCAACTTTTAACAAAAATCAAGTAACGAGCGGGTAGTCCGTATGTAAAGGGTGGTTACAACGAACTGATATCATTGTTTTCAACTTGCTACCCCAAATATTTTTTACCTGCAAATTTACTGCCCTCTGATTGGCGCACGTCACTAATGACGACTCGTCTACTGATAAGAAAACCGGTTTTGGTGTTGTGGAAAGAGTGGTGTGGAATGCAGTTGCACAAAATATTTAGAACAAACTAATAATAATAATCCTAATAATATGCACCATGCATCGAATTCTTTGTTTTATTCATACAAATTAAATCTCTGAAATTTTAGGGTAATAACCTACTTTAAAAAAAAGTTCCAAAACATAAAAGTATGGTATAAGTATATACAATGCAAATATATATTTAAAAATCCTTAAGTCCCAACTTCGCGATTTCAGCCCACCGTGCGCCGCCCCTGTGTGCGAAGTGTGCGGCGCACACAGGCGCCTAGACAATAGGGGCGCCCGCGCCATCGAAATTATATTTGTAATACTACACAAAATATTCTTTTTAGTGGAGTATCAATAAGTAAGTAGGTACAATAGGCGCAACATATGTCTTGTAAATAACAAAACTTATATTGCGCTTATTGTACAAGTCTCGCAAGATAATATTTACGTTTGTGGTTTAATTTTACGCTTTGGGTTTTAGTTTACATTAGTTACGAGCTCAGTTGATCGAAGGAGCTCAGCGTTAAAATCAAAAGAACCGCCGCGCCTGCCGTGAGTTTGTTTGAATGTGTTTATGAACGCAACCCGATGCGATGCGTGCGACGCAAGCGGGGTAGGGTCACGGGGATTCCCCGACTTTCAGAGCCAAAACAATTAAACAATCATATCATTCAATCGAAAGTGCGTGCAAGGTGCGCATTGATTTTTTATAATAAGAATAAGTTCTAACGCTAAAAACAATTATATAGTTTGGGTCCTTCGGGTGTTAATGATTGTTTTAACGTATTTTCAAGATGAGTGATACATATGATAGTACTCAAGATAAAAAAAAAGAAATTATCTGGTTACCAGAATTTAATAAGGAAAAATATGTGTGATAAAAATACAACTGGAATATATAAATATTTTACGATGAAGGTGTTATAAAATCTGATTCAAAAAACCCTTCTTATAGTGGTATGTCCTTTTTATTTAATTTTCTAGCAAGTAACTGTCATCGTTTGCAGGAAAAACTTTCAGCAAATGCATTCATTGGATATTAACGCCGATGATTTGTGTGAAGTAATTATGTCATGTCAGTCTTTTTTCAAAAAATTAAATAATCATGTGGTGAAAATTCTCGAATTTGTATAATTAAACAATTTGACAGCCCTAACATCACTATAGCATTACGAATTTTGCTAACTATGCCTTTTACCGTAGCAAGCGCGGAAAGGTCCTTTTCTAAATTAAAACTTGTAAAAAATTACCTGCGCTCCACAATGAGCCAGGAAAGATTATAGCAACAATATCCATAGAGGAGCCCATATATATCCATATTAGACTATAAAGGGTGTAAAATACCTCTTAACGAAGCCGAAAGGCACTGATTCTCCCTGTCATTGCGATCATTTTTTTGTTCTACACCATACCTGGGAACCCTCTAGTTACGGAGATATTAGGGGTCAAAGTTCCAACTTTTTGACAAGTATTTTTTTAAATACAAGTTTTTAATGTAAGATTTTTACTTTAAACACCTCCACGATCCGCGTACTATTCAATCCGTCCACCAGCACAATGTTTTGAGTGCGTTACATTGAGTTATACCACAAAACATGATTTTACAGCCCCCAAAAAAAAGTCGTTTCCCAGCAATAATTTTTGCGTAAAGTTACTTAGTTTCATGTACAGAATGCTTGGTTGACGGCTTCGTGATGAGGTGATTTGCACGGTGTATGTATAGACACACACGAAACTATTAAGGATTTCGCAAACTGAAAAGCGAGGAGAGTGGAAATAATATAAATTAAGTACCTATGTTTACATTCTTACACACGTGTTTTTTTTTAATAGCATACGTAATAGTTAAATTAGTATTATTAGAAAAAAATCAGCGATTTTATTATTAATATCTAATTATACAATTGGAATAACATCATAATTGAAGTATGTAAAAATTTAATTCGTGTTTTATTTTTCGCAGTAATTGGCAAGGGGAAGCGAACTGGTTTTACCTATTTAGAAAATATTATCTAAAGTATATAAAACCGGAGAACATTTATTTAGATCAAAATTAACAAATAATAATAAAAAATAAGTTGAAACATGACGATTCGTGAAAAAAAAGAGGCGCTTCATAGGTTTCGCACACAGGCGCTTAGGGGGGTCGGCGCGGCCCTGGGGGGACCCACAGCATAGCGCTAGTTTTCAGAGAACATCTGTGAAGAAACGTAAGCGCTATGCTTCTGCATTTAATGTGCGAACCGCCAGCCTGTTGAATTCTCTGCCGGCTTCTTTTTTAACCCCCGATCAAAAAAGAGGGGTGTTATAAGTTTGACGTGTGTACCTGTGTATCTGTGTGTCTGTGTATCTGTGTATCTGTGTGTCTGTCTGTGGCATCGTAGCTCCTAAACGGATGAACCGATTTTGATGAAATTGGTTTCGTTTGAAAGGTATTTTAATCGAGAGTGTTCTTAGCTATGTTTCAAGAAAATCTGCTCAGCCGTTTAAAGGTAATCACCTTTTTTCTAGTTAAAGGGAAATAAACAACTTCCACAGATCTGGTCGATTCGAAATTTGAAATCTGGTTACTACCGACCGCTGATTAGACCGAGTAGACCGCTTAGTACAAGCACAAAACAAAGCGGACCCCCGACGCTAAGACGCTTGTATTATTTTATTTATGGTTTTTTAGAGGTCGCTTATGTCAGGGGTTTTTTAAATTTTTAATTTAATTTTATTCGAACAGTATTCCCTGATCAGTATCATCTGGATTTCTTCAAAGTTCGGGTGAATCAGTTTCTTCTAGGCAAGCGTGCCCCACCCTAGACCGCATCATCGGTTCACATCAGACGAGTTGCGGCCAAACGCCAGCCAAAAAAGTATTTAAAAGAAATCGGCCAAGTACGAGTCGGACTCGCGTACGAAGGGTTCCGTACAATTATTTATAAAAACGAGAAAAAAAAACACTTTTTTGTATGGGTACCCTTTTTTTTTTTTTTTTTTGCGGATGGGAAATCATCAAATGACTTCTCCCGCTCTGGGCGGAGCGGGAGGGAGTGTCAGACTTGACTGACTAAAACCCACCCATGTTCCTTCCTAGCCCTTTGTGTTCCAGGGCCGCGGTATCTCTTTCGAACAACCCGCAGCCCTGTATACCCTTAAATATTTATTTTATTCTCTTTTTAGTATTTTTTGCTATTGCGGCAACAGAAATACATACATAATCTATAGAAATTTCAACTGGTTAACTAAAACCCCACACACCCACTCACATTTTTATATTTGATTTTATTTTATTTTATTAGTACTCTCTCTTTAATTCTTCTCGTACAATACCTGTAACAAAAGTCTACAAAAAAAAAAATGTGATAATTCCAATCTCGGCGAGGGGGGCCAGGAGTCCATAGCACAGGGTATCCTAGTTTGGATTCCTGACTCCCACAAACCTGTGTACCTCCAGTATTTGTAACATCTGTATATTGTATTTGTACTTTGTGGGAGAAATAAAAATAAATCGTTAACTGTCATGGTTCATGAGATACAGCCTGGTGACAGACGGACGAACTGACGGACGGACAGTGAAGTCTCAGTAATAGGGTCCCGTTTGTCCTTTTGGGTACGGAATCCTAAAAATGGGTATATGCTCTTTTTTATTTTCCAGAGGCCAATTCCGCTGCCAAGACGGCAGTGCCATCCCATCTTCGGACAGCTGCGACGGTAATCCGGATTGTCCGGATGGTTCGGACGAGACCATCCGAGCGTGCGCAGATACGACATGTCCGTCATACCTGTTCCAATGTGGGTACGGTGCCTGTGTGGACCAGGGATCTGATTGTAATGGGGTTAGTACTTTCAATGTATTTTATTACTAGATGACCCGCGGAACTTCGTCTGCGTCACATTTTCCCCGTTTATGCAACGTTTTTCGTTGATGCTCCGCTCCTGCTGGTCGTAGCGTAATATTACACAAGGTGTTGTTTTGCATCCTCGTCAAATTCAAGGAGGTAACTATGCTAATGATTCTCGTCCCGAATCAATAATAAAATGGGTAGGTAATTTTTCTTATTTTTCTTTTTTACGGAAATCGGTAAGTGTGAACCACCCGTGTTTTAAACGCGGCCCGTCTGAGCCTCGCACTATAACCGCGCTTCCACACATACAAAAAATCTCAAACGTTTATTCGATAATTTCTTATTCTCTAAACCACGTTAAGGTATTCTGATATACTGACAAACTTAGACGGTACATTCATAGACAATTTGAAAGTTTTAGTAAGTTTTTTGGGTACAACACTTTGAGGCGTATTTGTAGGGCCGGACGTTTCACCGGTCAACCAAAAAAATCAGCGTCTTTTAATAATTAACTATCATATATGTATCGTGATTTTAATTGATTAAGTATTTATGACTTTTATGACAACCTCCTGAATTTTGACGAGGATGCAAAAAAACACCTTGTATAGCCCAAAGCTTCCTCGATAAATGAGCTATTCAACACAAAAAGAATTTTTCAGTTCTAACCAAACGTTCCCCAGATTAGCGCATTCAAACAAACACTCGAACGAACTCTTCGGCTTTATAAAATTAGTGTAGATTAAATGCATAGCTAGACGATTTTCTCCTGTATCGTGGGTGCATTTACAAACATTTAAACTCACATACACAAACAGCAAGACCAAACAGAAAGGCCAAAGAAAAAATGGATAGATTGTGTGAGGAATGATTTGAAAAAGGAATAAATGATAAAGTGACGAATGACGGGGAGAATGGAGGAAAAAAGGCAGTTGGCAGTTGGATTAAGGGCTTGATTCAGAAAGCAGTACTTCTAGATGCGGTGCGTATTGTTAGGAGGTTCTTCTCTCAAGAGCCCTGACCACAGGTAGCTCGGACCCCGTTCCCGATGCCGATGTAATGTGTCAGTCAGATTCATATTAGTATGAATTATTTAAGTCTATTATAAACCGTTGTATGTTCCATGAAGCCCACCAAAGAAGAAGCCTTTGTATGATGATTTACTGCTCCGTTAAGATGATTGTTCGTTGATATACTTAGTGATTGTCTTTTAACAGAAACAAGAGTGTGCAGACGGATCTGACGAAGCTGATGAACTGTGCAACCGACAGCTGCCAACGAATCCAGCAGTTACTACTAGGTAATGATAAAAGATTCTGTAAAGCATGGATCATAATAAAATGTAAAAGTATGCTTAAAGACGCCGAAAGGCACTTGTTCTCCTCGTCATTGTGATCAGTATTGGTCTATTCCATAACTGGGGACCTTCTACTTACGGTGATATTGGGGGTCAAAGCAAAAAGCTCCAACTTTGAACACTATTTTCAGATACATACTGTCGACATTGTTTGTATATCTTCGTCTCCTGTATGCGTAGCACTACCAAAAACAGAAAAAAAGAATATAAACTTATCATGATTATACAAAGTTTTATTATTTTTTAAGTGCTTGTCAAGATGCAAGCCACCAAGGGGCTAATAAAAATTAGAATTTATAAAAATTAAAAAATACAGTTTTTCTTCATAAAGTCTAAACAGAAGTGGCCATGCTCATGCTGTTGTCTTACCTCGTAAAGCAATTTCCAAAAGACCAAAAAAACTCACATTAGAACTTAAAACATTAAAACGATCTCCTATTTCAGACCACCAATTCAATCCGGCAAATGTGTCCTACCACAATACCCCGAACATGGTACCTACGTCGTAGCAAACGCGCCATACGCTACTCCTGGACAGCGCTTCGAATCTCTGCAGCTGAACGTCACCTGCCGACAAGGATACGGAGTCGTGGGGACTGATATCGTCTTCTGCCAGGGTGGGACCTGGTCTAATTCTATTCCTACATGCGTTCGTAAGTACAAACTTTTAATGACTAAAATCTTTTGGAACTTTAACGGAGTTTTTGACTTAAGCGAAGCTTTCAATAAGGTGTGTAACTGTGTATGTAATACTTGATAAGTAAATATAAGTTAATAAAATGATGGTATTTCACATACACTAAGAATATGTATGTCTATACATACATATAGTATTTGGTTCAGTGAATGTTGCCAGAACTGAAGTCTGTTTTACCCAGTATTTCATCGGGTGTTTCTCAAGGAGCTACATTGGGCCCTTACCTAATCAGCATCTACATATTATATACAAGAAATTCTCTACCCCAGGTTTCTGCAAGTTGGACAGCAACCCATCCGTCCGCTACTATTGTCAAGTTACCGCCCCCTTCCAAGGCCGCCGCGACTGCAACACCTACGAACCGCATGGGACGAACGTGATTCCCGAATGTAACAGCCCGAACTACTATTCTTCAGTCACTCTACCCTACATGAAATGCATCCAGGGAAGCTGGGATTACGTCGCAGTCTGCACCCCAGGTTTGACCAAAAAAGGAACAAATATCACTATACTAATCAAAGATACTGTTCAAGTGTACGTCAATAACTTTTTGTACGCCAGTGGTGAGAAATATCATGGTGGCAATGTGACTATAGAGGTCGTTACTCAGAAAAGTGCAGAGGAATTCAATAAAGTTGATGATAGTACTGTGAATCCGTTGGATTATGAGATTAGTGAAGACGATTGGAGGATGGGGCCAGTACGAAAGATCAATCCTAATTCTAAAACGAAAAATAATAGTACAGGGATTAATTTTAATATTTATAACAGTAGTGTAGTTGTTAATCCACAGCAATAGAATGCTACATTCAAAGATAGATTTTAGGTTGTGTGATTAGAAATACGTAGATCGAAGGCGTAGATTTTACAAGTAGAAAATATTTGTTTGTAATATTTAGAACAACATTTAGGATGTACATTCACGGACTTTAATTGATAAGCCACTTTTAAACTTTCCAATTTTGCAGTTTTATCCCTTCACGAAATTACACGATTAAACCCGAACTCAAACCGCATGCTTGCAAACAAGATGACATATTACTAATAATCGGAAATAGTCTTATCAATAGAGGTTGAAGAAAGACTAATAAGTTGTCAATGAAAAATCCATAAAATGTTACATACGTTTATCCAATCTATTTTTACTGACCTCCTTTGAATTAGAGCTCATTAAATACTCTTTATTTCTGAAAACCTTGGATTGGTTTTCAGACAGTTGAAATGTCGACGTCAGAGACGATTATTTTGAATTTTAGTGAATCGAATCACCTTGGACGCCACGCGTTCGGACAAAATCGTGGGTGCGAGTTTTTCCGATGTCAAAATTACTAATCATAATTTTCTCCGTACGATAAGCGTTACTATGGCAACGCTAAAACAAATTGTCGCTAGGTAACGGTTGCTACACTTGCAATTGGTTGACTTTGGGTAGTCACTCTGTACTATGTACGAAAATAGCCGACTAAACCCGATTTGCATTACGCGGCTAAAATACGAACAGTGGCAAGTGGCTGATCAATTAAAGTCCGTGACTGTACAATGATGAAGTAACCCAGTTTTTTGAAGTTTATTCCACTGATCTACGGGAGATATTAGTAAAAGAGATTAACTATGAAAATTGTTAGTTAAATAGTGAAAAAAACATACAAGAGTATACTGAACATATTACTTAGTTCCTTTATGAGCATACTAGCCGACTATCGTGAGTGAAGGAGTGACAAGCACACACACACATCATTCACAAACTTTTGCCTTTATAATATTAGTGTGATTTAGTTTTTGCCTCTAAAGAGTTCTACATATTAAAAACAATATAGGAAATATTAACAGAATTTTATAACTTCTTCCGCGAAAATCTATTCTATTATCTATTCTCTTTATAATATTGGTTTAGATCATAACAATTAGTAGTCATAAGAATTTTTCCTAAGAATTTTAAGATATTGTCATTTTGACTGCATTCTACTCTTATTCCTTCCTGTTTTTTTTTTATCAATTTCTTACCGTTCAATAATTGCATACCATTCTTCTGAAGAATAAATAAAAATGAGACAGTCTGCCATGCATCTGACACCTGAAAAATCTGATATAACGATGTTCGTCCAATGGAAAACGTTGTTGTTGTTTTGTACCCCAACTCCTAAACATGGCCACACCGTTCTGGAACGTGCTGTATAATAATCAGTAAGGAATAGGTAGATTGATTTTTGGTACTTGTATCATAAATGCACACAGAAAGAAGAACATGGATAAGCCATTTTTCCGGAAAGTAATTCCGGTATCTCCAGATTCAATTAAATATTGTTAATGTTGGTAGTGATACTATTACTACTCAATTCAAAATTTAAAGGAAGGTATCAAAACTAAATTAATTTATTATTTATCTGTTGAATAATAAAAATAATCGAATTATGGTCATTATATGGTCATTTTAATACAATTCCTACCTAAGTTCCGGTTTTTTATTAATAATCAACCAATTCCGGAGGAATGTCCATATTAATATACATATACGTTTCGGATCAATGACCCCAATTCAATCTACCTACTCCGGTCACTGATAATAATCTAAAACCAGCCAAGTGCGAGTCGAACTCGCACACGAAGGGTTCCGTACCGTTATTTATAAAAACGAGAAAAAAAACACTTTTTTTAAATCGGAGCCCCCTTATATATTTATTTTATTCTGTTTTTAGTATTTGTTGTTATAGCGGCAACAGAAATACATAATCTGTTGAAATTTCACTGGCTAACTATAACGGTTCATGAGATACAGCCTGGTAACAGACGGATGGACGGACGGATAGCGAAGTCTACGTAATAAGGTCCCGTTTGACCCTTTGAACCTAATAAACCGGAACGGAACCCTAAAAATCACTTCCGATTTTCTTTTCTTTTCATCAACTACTCAATATTACATCTTGACAGTTCAATCACAGCGCCATCTATCTATACCTACCTCATTTCTCTTCGAAGTTAGACGACAGATGTCGCTAAATGAGATTATTAGAAACAACCAAAGAATCAGTCAGTATTTCCATTGATTTACTTACGTACAAACATATAAATAATTCCTACCATATTTTTAGGGTGTATTCAATGGAATTTAAGATTTTACATGACTAAATAAGTATCTTTTATTTATTTAATACCTTTTCAGTACTTTATTTTATTACACACAAATATTTAAATCGTTCGGTTCATCCTACCGATTAAAAAAATGTGACGTTTCTGACAATGACATTTGTATAGTATGGTCTCGCTCATACATACTACACATCGTATCTATCCTTTCATGCGTTTTGTGCGAGCTTAGGGATTTCGCATAATACGTGGCCACGACCACGATTTGTCGCGTGACAGGCCGCTATCTTGAACAAAACTGGTCGGATGCCCGGTCATGTGTTTGACTTTCTTCCAGCGAACGTAGCATGACCGCCGTAGAAACGGGCTAATGTCTACGGAACACAAACTTACACATTGTCATTGTCTATCTGTCATTATGTCGATTTATATATTATTTAACCTTTTATTTATAAGACCATAATGCACCATATGTCATACAAATAAAGAATCTTGAATCTTGATTCTTCCGTAGACAAAACTAGTTTCTACCGTGGCGGTCATGCTACGCGTGCTAGTTTTGATCAAAAGTCGCTTCTGCGGCTAAAAGACGTGGTCGTGGCTGCATAATGCATAAGGTCTTTTACTCTTCTCAGTGTATGATGAAGGCTTATTTATTGATTCAAATCTTTGTTATACTGATTTTTTTTCTAATTATGTATAAAAGCATTGTTACTTTAGAAGTATATTCTCATAATCATGTTAACAGGATGGAGAAATCACCTATTATTGTTATACTCTTTTTATTTGCAATAAATTAATTTATTTTAATATTTTATGTTGTTTAATTAACCTGATCCTCCATCCTTTTAATAATTTACTCGCAAGACACAAATAGTTCAGGCACCAGTTTTTTTGTCATAAGTACCATTTATACAACATGTACTTAACGTAATTAACGCACACCCCAATTAGAATATTATGTTGTAATCATAATACATACACTGAATTTTTAATTTAACATGTATATGCATTGTTATTTATTAAAATTAGTTATACCATTTTTTGGAAAACGTTATGGTCATACTACTACGCACGTAACGCACACATTCGCACAAGCAGTTATCGCGCCGCTCGACACAACATAACGAAACTACGTCCATTTCAATTTGTTTTGACTGTACAGGGTTAATATGACAATAATTTCCGTAGTTTTAATTATTTTTGACATAAAAAGTACATTAAAAATGATAGAAATCGATTCAGTAAACGATTCTGAACAAACTATTCAGGATGTGCGTTAATAGGGGATCGGACTGGGTAAAGAAAACGACATTCTATTTTGTCCGTCAGGCAGGTAATACAAAAATATTAAACACGTATTTTTTGTTTTATCAAAATATCAAAAAAATACTTAGTTAGAACTCATTAAAGTTGGAGAGTGGGGGCTTACTACGTCACAAGTAGGTGTAAAACTTACCTACATGTGACGTCATGCGCCATTTCAACTCAATATATTTCCGTTATTTTATGACCACGTGAAAAAAGAAAAAATACGTGTCCAATACTTTTCATTAAACTACCCGACAAACAAAGAAAAAAAATAGGATTATCCCCTATTACGTTACATGTTGTATACTTGCTAGACTGCAGCAGAGATGTGTGTACAGGCATTTACGCCCAGTTTAGCGATCACCACAAACCGCTCACATTTCTTCTTGGTTTTGCTGTGCGCTTGGCCGCCGAGTGCAGAGACTGGCCTAAACAAATACGAGACATCTCCTTTCCTCACTGCTCAACTTATCATCTGCCTAGCCTTTTCCCAAACTATCTTGTGGTCGCCTTCCAGTCTAACCGGATCCAGCTGAGTACCAGTATTTTATATGAAGCGACTGCCTATCTGACCTCCACAACCTAGTAACTGGGTAATACGATACCCCTTGGTAAGACTGGATGTCAGACTTTTGGCTTCCGACGGCGACTAGGTACTCGTAACGACTGTCAATGATCTACAAATGACAGCCGAGACCAACGCTTTAACGTGCTTTCCGAGGCACGGAGGAAACTCGGTATGTAATTATGGTCACCCATCCACGGACCAACCCCGGCAAGCAAGCTTAACCTTAAAGATCGACCCGTGCGGCTGTTATTAATTAGCCACGAGCTCCTCCTCACCGCTCAACTGTTTCCAATAATAGTCCAGGAATATTAGGTGTTTCACCTCGGAATGAGAGATAGTCGACTATAAACTTGTATAAACTTTTATTTTAGCACCGACCGACCGGAATAAAAAGCCTATGTGTTATTCCAGGTTATAAACTATTATGTGCCAACTTTCATCTAAATCAGTTCTTTAGTTTTTGCGTGAAAGAGTAACAAACATCCAGACATCCAAACATACCTACTCACAAATTTTCGCATTTATAATATTGCTGCGGCCCACGGTTTCACCCGCGCAGACCGGAATAAAAAGCCTATGTGTTAATCCAGGGGACTTATAAGCTATCTACATACCAAATTTCATCCCAATCCGTTGAGCCATTGAGGCGTGAAGGAGTGACAAACATACAAACACAACACATACTCACACACAAACTTTCGCTTTTATAATAATAGTGTGATAGTAGGAAGTAGTCGTAAAAAGAGTACGTACCTCCTTCTCAGAATGTGGTCGAGTGACTCCAAACGGCGTGGACCTCATCATCGACGGCAGACCAGCGCAGCGAGGAGAGCTGCCGTGGCACGTCGGCATCTACAGGAAGACTACCAGACCTTACATGCAGATCTGTGGAGGATCACTCGTCAGCAACAGAGTTGTTATTTCTGGTAAGTTTATCTGCATTGTTAAAACGGAAGACCATTTGGTGGAACTATTGTCGTGGCCGAGTAGAAACGTCCTCAACTTAAAGGTCGTCAGCCGAATTTGTTCGGACAAGTTACAGATAAATTGAATAGTATCTACGTACTTAGTGGGCAGTAATGGATATAAAAATAACCTTAATGAAGTCGAAAGGTTTTTTTTTCTAGACCATATGGGAACCTTCTAGTTACGGAGATAGTGGGGGTCAAAGTTCCAACTTTTTAATGAGTTATTTTTTTGTTACTCATTTTTTTTTTTTAATGTTATAAGATTACTTTAAATACCTCCAGAACCAACGTACTATTCAATGCACAATGTTTTGAGGGCGTTACACATTGAGTCCTCCCGTCAAACGTGATTTTTGACCCTAATCAAAAGTCGTGTGCAGCAATTATTTTTGCGTAGCGCTACATAGTTTGATGACTCCTTGGTTGCCGGCTTTGGAAAGGGTCCGCTTAAACCTTGTATATACACCGAGTAAATCACCTCATCACGAAGCCGTCAACCAAGCATTCTGTACATGAAACTAAGTAACTTTACGCAAAAAATATTGCTGTGAAACGACTTTTTTTTGGGGGTCGTAAAATCATGTTTTGTGGTAGAACTCAATGTAACGCACTCAAAACATTGTGCTGATGGACGGATTGAATAGTACAGGGGGTCGTGGAGGTGTTTAAAGTAAAAATCTTACATTAAAAACTTGTATTTAAAAAAATACTTGTCAAAAAGTTGGAACTTTGACCCCTAATATCTCCGTAACTTGAAGGTTCCCAGGTATGATGTAGAACAAAAAAATGATCGCAATGCCAGCGAGAACCAGTGGCTTTCGTGTTCGTTAAGAGGTGTTTTACACCATTTATTAAAATTTAGAAGAAAAAAAAAACTGCGTGGAGTCACTCCGCGCGGAAGAAGTGAAACTTCGTAATACTACACGCATGCGTTCGAGTGTCACGCATTCACTCTCGTTATTTTATTGAGCTTCTAAATAATATTTTATTGTTTTATTGTTGTACACTTTTTATTAAATAAGTTTATTGAGGTTATTCTACTCATGGAAATTGAGCGAAAGCTGGTCACACCGAAGAGTCGAATGCATGACTGTTTGCACGCCATCTTGCGTACCTAGTAGAACTACGTAGTCACAAATCTTGTAATAGCGCCATCTCTTAGTGGGTAATAGAAAATATTCCATTACCTCCATTAGAACGTTAAACTTCTTGGAAGTCGCATTAAGAAGTTTCACTTAAAAAAAACGTGTTTCCAGCTGCCCATTGCTTCTGGAACGACGTCAGCAAGCAACAGCCTGCTTCCATGTTCGCAGTGGCCATCGGCAAGCTCTACCGGCCGTGGAATAATGATCATGATGTCGACGCAGAGAAGTCAGATGTAAGACCTTCTTCTCACATACCTTGGGAATAGAATAGAATTTTTCTTTACTCGAGTATCCATGACTCAAAATTTGTTAGTAAAACTTAAGATCAGAAAGATCTTAAGAATTTAAGATCTTTGTGAATAAGCACTGATAAAAACAAACAACACAACACATATAAACAAACAAGACTAATAATGCCAAAATTGCCTCAACTCAGCATAATGCCTGATGGCAACACAGCACATTTTCAGCTGCTGCCCACGAGTGCCATACGCTCGAAAACATAAACATACACATATTAGTCTTTATTTTTTTTGCACATATATACCAATCGAATTATATTGTTACTCAAATACATTAAGAAAGAATAAGAAGAAAAAAATAATAACATAGGTAGGTAAAATTAATGATTAACGCAAAAAAAAAAAAAAAAAAAAAATATATATATATTTATAAATTATTTAATTAGTGTACACATGGCACAAGGTTGACATAGATTCAAGAAAACTTGTATGTAACGTTATACCTTTAATTTTTTGAATAAACTATTATTTATTTATTTATTATTTATGGCGACACATCAAGCTATACATTTCCAGCTTAACATGGCCACGTTTAGTGTAAGTTTACCATACAATGACAGATCCGCATAAACTGGTTTTGTATATCTTGATTGGTTGCCGTGCGTCCAAGGCCAACTTAAAACAACTCTGATATCAAGAACAACAAAATCACTGTTGAATAGTGAAGCTTATGTTTATGATCAACAGGTCAAAGAAATCAAGATCCCCGTCCGTTTCCAAGGCAGTGCAGCGAACTTCCAGGATGATATAGCCATTGTGATCGTGGAGACTTTATTCGTGTACCAGACGTACGTCAGACCGGTCTGCTTGGATTTTGACGTCAACTTTGACAGGAGGCAGCTCCAGCCTGGCAAGTTGGGAAAGGTTTGTGGTTGACATTGAAATGTTAATATTTACCCGCGTTGCTAGGCACCTGGGCTTATCCCAGGTCCCAATTGTAAACGTACCTTTTCGCCTATTGGCCTTGTTCTGTTCTGTCTCCTCCTGATATGGATGGAAGTGGGAATTATGTTTTTCGTTGCGGGATACAAGACGATTAAATTTTGTTTTTATGTTACTTCGTCGAGCTTTATTATCTCGGCGCTTTTCTGGTGGCCGCCAATGTTGATTCTGGCTTTCAAGAGTTGCAATTGTTTTGGGAATACCGTGGAGGGCTTGTCCCAATAATAAAAAATAAAAAACTTGAGAGGTGTCAAGGGACACCCGGATGGAACGAAGTTCCTTTCACGTACATAATATCAATACATTTTAGATTTAAGTTAGTGTGCGAAAAATAAAATATTTAATTTAAGGAAGATTAATCCTTAATTCGAAGCAATACGTCTTACTTAACTGCACAACCGAATTTGTACTTTGTAGTTCGGTCACTCAAAATAATAATCATATCTATCCTTACTCACATACACACCCCAATTGTACGTAATTTAAGGAAATTTCAACTTTATTTTAAAGAAATAAAGCTTACAAGAGCTTACTATAGCAAAAAGTGTCGTGACAACTTTTCGTAAGAATTTTTTCCGTCTAGCCCCCTTACACAACGCGCGATAAGGAACTTCGTTCCAAAAATGACATCATTTAAGCGTCGACTAAGTTCCTCATCATTATCAATAACACTTGTAACGGGATATTTATCATGTTAATCATTTGTTTAAAAAGAGGGTAGACTGATTTGTCTGTCTGATTTGTGATCATGGCGTTTGCGCCAGCGGCGAAATATCGGAAACTCAAAACAAATGAGAAACTGGTAAATATCCCGTATAAAAAAGTGTTATTGATAGTATTAGTGACCATGGCAGTTAAAAAACTTATTCCTCATCATTATTGGATCCCTCCAAATTTTGATGTGGAAGTTAGTCGTCATTATTGATTTGAGTCCCTGTGCATTTTAAAATAACCATGACGGTCCTAGAAAAGAGTGTAGAGCGCGAGAGCCTGCGAATTGAGCACAAAAAATCTTAGTACAGTTCATGTTAGTTAGGTTTCTCTCTTAGTTTAGGTTTCTTTTGTTTGATAGTCCCTAACACTGAGGTATTACTGCTACGTATAGAGAAGACAACGCGTTGCATGATTTTGCGCCACGCTTTGCGGTGAGCTGTACTGCAACCATCCAGTGAGTATCCAACGCCCGCAGAGACATGTCGTGTTTGGCTTGCATAAATAACAACATCAAAATGCCTGGTTGTATACTTAAAGACTGCCGTAAACACTCCAGAACATCAAAAAAAAGTGATGGTATGACATATCATCAATAAGTAGACATATAAACGTTTAAAACTCTGATTTAAAGTTTTTCGCGATGTAATAATGCTCACGAGAATCGGGTTGCCGGGCGCCGCCATTTTGCAATACAACATACGACTTGCAGTTACACTACGTTGAACGAAACGCGTAAGCGCCATGAAATTCCTGGCGCTTATGACGTTTTGATCGCGAGAAAACTATTCCCTCTATGCGATCTAGCGCTGCATGTTGTAATAGTTTGGTTAGACGACAAACTATTGTTTTAGCGCTGCAGCGAACTTTAGTTCTAACTCTTACAAAAATTAAGCAAATGTTTGGTTCGGCGTGTCTGTTCTGTACGCTAGTAATATAGTTCAATGGTCCCTAAGTACAAAGTTGTCAGAAATAAGGGTGCACCTAGGATCGCTGGGTCCTGGCTACTTGCACTAGCCAATGAAATTTTCATTGGAAATAATTGGGAGTGGTTAGTGGATTAGACTGGTGCCTAAGTCACTCCCAATCCTTTCCTTGATGTAGTCGGCTTCTAGTTCACCCAAATGCAGCTGAGTTCCAATATATATCAATGGACTCCTAACCTCCACACTCCAAAATCCTTTACCGAGTAACACGAAAAGGAAACCGGATGAGATTTAATGTTTTAATATGTATTTTTACTCTTAGGTGGCAGGTTGGGGTCTCACATCAGAAAACGGAGTAGCCTCCCCGATTCTCAAGGTTGTTGAACTGCCCTACGTGGATATCGAGCAATGCATCACAGCATCACCGCCGGGCTTCAGAGAGTATATAACCAGCGACAAGATCTGTGCTGGCTTTGGGAATGGTGAGTTTATTACTTTCACTGCAGAGTTTGTTTCGGGACTTCTACTCTTTAGCTAAATAAAGTTTTTGAGGTTGAAAAAATGCTGGTTCTCAGCTCAATTTTAATAAACTAGCTGTTGCCCGCGACTTCTCGCTCGTGGAAATTTTGAAGTGTATTTTTATGAGAAAAAACTTCCTCTGTCCTTCTCCAGGATATAATCTATCACCTTGCCAAATTTCATAACGATCCGATCAACCGTAAAAGGGTAACCTTTATTAACAACGACTATATTGGTTCTCTATTGTGTCACCTAACTTTTTTATCCATAATTTAAGGTGCCATAACTTTTTTTGTCCTAACCATCATTTGCCCGAATGATAATTCGCCCGAACTTAACATCACATAATATCACATGCCATAAAATTGAAATCCCTAAATACAATATGTCCTAAATCCGTTTGTCATAAATATTACAATCAATAATATACAAAAGACATAAAAATGTTTTCTATAAAAGTTATAAGTCCTATATTCAAATTACATAATGTTTATTTGTAATAATAATATTCTTAGAACAATTTTTTTTTATACATAAATGAATATATTATACATGTACTCAAAAAAGCAGTTGATTGTGAACATGTGGATTTTGTAAAGCAAGCAAGCATGCAGCATGCAAGCAGGCACGCAGCATGCAGCATGCAAGCAAGCACGCAGCATGCAAGCAAGCACGCAGCATGCAAGCAAGCACGCAGCATGCAGCATGCAAGCAATCATGCAAGCATGCAACATGTAGCAGGCATGGTTTCTGTCACGGCTCCGGTGCTGCGGCGCTCCGGCGGTCCCTCGCGAGTTTATCGTCGCAGATGGGTTTAACGCTCACCACCGCAGCTTCGGCTTGCTGGCCGGCTCGGGCCGGCCAGCCTCAGCCGCGGCGGCGAGTGTTACAACCACCTGCTCCTCAACTCGCGGGCCGCCTCGCCCCTCCGCGCCTACGCGATTTTAAATTACACTCTAGGGGTAGGGCAGACAAGACTGCGTGGAGTCGGATTTACAGCGATTCGTTACTGTCACTGAAACCTAATTTTTAGCATATGTTTTAGGACTAAAAAAATTATTATAAATGAACATTCGGAATAATACACATTATTTAACACAATACTTAGGACATATGACTTAAGATCTTGTAAAATTAGGAGATTCAATAATTATAGTACTCGATATTATGACAGAATACTTTTAGAACTAAAGATAATTATGTTAAACAAAATTTCGGGATTTTGAACATTATGGTTACTGAAGTTTATAGCAAACGTGTTATGGATAATGATTTTCGGACAAACGATTTTAGGAGAAGAAAGGGAGTACCACTATATTATATGCAATATTATAAACGCGAAAGTTTGTAAGTATGGATGGATGGATGGATGGATGTTTGTTACTCTTTCACGGAAAAACTACCGAATGGATTTGGATGAAATTTGGCACACAGGTATTTTATAACCTGGATTAACACATAGGATACTTTTTATCCGGTTGTACAATCCCGTGGAACAGTGACCGAACTCCACGCGTGCGAAGCCGCGGGCATAGTCTAGTATTGAAATAAATATGGATGACTAATGAAGTTTAGCTCTTTTGATGAAGAACTTGCAGGAAGTACTAACGCAGTAGTTTTTTACCCAGAAGCGTTTGCATTGTTTTGAAGAGCAGAAGCCAGGCACATTGTACATTATAGTTCTAGCTCTTAGATGGTAACGCTACTAAGCTGCTCCGCTAGTATATGGGGAGATGACCATAAGCTCTTGAATGCTTGCTTTCTAAATCAAGTATTGGTCGACGCTCTTGACAATTAGGCCATTGGCTGATACGACTATCGGCATAATGATCGCTGAGTCAACATCCCACATGTCGACAACCTCGCGTGCCAAGTCAAGATACTTGTTTTGCTTATCTTTCTCCTCTTTTGAGGTTCTCGTCATGTGGAACCGTTATGTCAACAATCATTGCGCGCCGCTCTGATTGATCCACCACCACTATATCAGGCTTATTGGCTACAATAGTCCTATTATTGATGATGGATTGATACCAATACAGTGAGATATTGCCATTTTCAAGCACTGGATGGGGCTCATACCTATAGTACGGCACTTATTTGCTAGGCTATAGATGCAGACGTTTGACTCTTTTCCTCTTTTTAGGTACGGCGCTATGCAAAGGCGACAGTGGCGGTGGACTTGCATTCCCCGAGTCTGAACGAGGCACAGACCGATACTACCTCAGAGGCATCGTCTCCACAGCCGCTAATAATGAAAACCTTTGTAATAGTAACACTCTTACTACGTTCACGCAAATTATCAAACATGAACATTTTATCAAGGAGTATCTTTAGGTTATAATTAAGTTTTAGTTTTAAGTGTAAAGACAATAATATGAAATGGTTGTGATTCGTGTGATGAAAATAAATGTTTTGATACTTTTCCATTTACGTGTATGTACGTTGAGCTTTTTTTTTTAAACATGGATTATATTGTATTTGACCTTCACAAAATAAATTAACATCTGCCAAAAAGCGGGGAGATTAAGAAAGTATGGCAAGTATTCACTGCTGATTGTCATCCTGTCAGCTCATATGACAGAAACGTGACTTAAGTGCCGTTCTAGAAGTTACTAAATCATATAAAAAGCAATCGAGTAAATTAACAATTAATTTATTCTATACCTATTATTATTTAATCAGTTGTTCAATTGATCTATAGCCCTGAAAAGCTAAGTTCTGAGCATCAGCTTCGGTGGACGTTATAAAACGTTTAACTAAAAATAATATACTATTTTATACACTGATACATTTTAATCCAACTGCACAAACTATTGGCTGCTTTTCATTTAGAAGAACAAAATTAAGAATTATTTCGAAACGTACTGAAGTTACTCTTTGAGCCGCTAGTGGTCACAAACACTACTGCTGAGGGTTCAATTCTCACAACGGGCACTAGGATATAATACTTGAGGAGTTCCAAAGCAGCTTGACGTTTTGTACCTGGTTGATGGCAATATTCTCACTCCCATGTAGGGTTACATTACGTCCGCAGTGTATATAAACGATAATATTACACCTTTTTTAAATTGTTAAGTACGTTTTCTCCGGACTTGATTTTTTCATCTGGGAACCCTACTCCCATGGGACTTAAACAAAATGGGCTAAATGTGGGAGTACAACAGGTTTTTGACACTTAATACGCTTGCGTTTGGCCGCTACTCACCCGACGTGAAGCGATGATGCAGCCCAGGGTGGAGCTTGATTTTCTAAAACAAACCGATTCATTCGAACTTTGGAGAAACCCAGATTATCCAGGTACACATCTGCTTAACCCGCCTGGGAAAATACTGGCGAGATGTTATGTCAAGTTCAAAACTTACTAAATGATGATTTTACTATCTACAGAGTTTAGTAACCAAACCCCTTCACTAGGTACTGATAATTTCGCGCTGTCAAAAATATGTCAATGTCAGTCAATGATTGTCGGATAGTGTCACTATAGGTTTGTAAATTGCGAAATTTCATTTGAAAAATATTGTTTTCGAATGGAAATGTGAAAATTATCAAAGAGACATGGAGGAAAATAAAGTAGACACAAACGCTGTGAAAGAACGGAAGTTTTCTAAGAGAAAAATCGCCAGATTCTGTGTAATCGCTGCAATAGGTAACTTTTCATAATTTTTTCGTGTTTTTTCTACTTTAAATTTTATACAAATGGGCTGTATTAATACAGATGCTTTAAATCCGTTGTTTGTGCCAATTAGATAATTGTAATTAAAAAAAATATCGTAATAATCACTCGCAAAATGCATCTTAGCAAAATTTTCAAATCATGTTTTTTAGCAAAGTTACATGAAAGTATCTACTATCATGTACCTACTTACTTGATGTAAAAAAGTAATTAAAAAGTAACAAAATCAATTGGCTATGCTTATTAACTTTCTGCGGAATCAATTAATTTTCATTACAGCAATGTTTTTGATAAACACCGATGTGTAGTTATCGTCCTTATCATAACTTGGGAATTTTAATACTCGAAGGGTAGAGAGAGTTTGTAAACCCATTTTTTGACAGTTATTTTGTAGAGGATGAGCCTTTTGACATCAACTGTGCATAAAAACAGAATTACATTGAATGATGATTTTGTAACGCAACCATTTATTTCACATAAAAGCTACAGGGTAAGGTACAGGTGTGAAAATCTGAGTGTGTTGGGGGCGAAAATGGCCAAATATTGCCCAAGATAGAGAGGTTTGGAACCCAAAAGGGGGACGCCTTTGCCCAGGGATCATTCAAGTATTACCTAAGCACTATAGGGGGACCCCCCCTGTAGCTTTTATTGCTTTGCTTTGCTTGGGTGTGGGGATCTAGATGGTGATTACATCAGCAGTAATTATTTACTTTTTTTACACATATGAAAACCCACACATTGTCTATGCTTGAAAACAAATGCATTTTCGGGGATTCCTACAAATAATGAATATGTTTAGGTACTCGCTTAGAACTGAGTAGGGGCATTACCGCACGCTATTCACTTGTCAGTCACTTATAACTACTGCTCATGAATCAATCAATTGTACCAATGTTTACATAAGCATGGGGGGAGGGGTAAGAGCTTTGCTTACTTTTGCTGACGAGGGGGAGGCGTGGGTTAATAATTGCAAAAAATCTGCTTACGTAATACTTGAACGGCCCTCAGCTGTGGGACACTCATAGGCTAAGAAAAAAAGAGGTACAAAGCAAAATTCAAATCAAATTTATTTATTTTGTGATCATATAAAAAATAAGTGGTAAAATATACAGTATGTTAGTTTAAACGAGGGACATATTCAAACCCATAATAGTACATGCTAACATGATACTAATAAAAATATGAACAAAAAAAAACACTGATAAACAACAGACAGAACCATACCAAAATTTTCGCAAATGTCACGCATCGTGTGTGTGCGTGTGCAATACACCCTTGCGTTAGCGACTTAATACTATGGCAGAACATGTGAGTGGGGCAATGACTCTTAGGTATAATCCATTTTCCCCTCATACTTTAAACTTACCTGGCTTAGGACAGTCCAAAATATCTAGGCACTAAACAAAACATTAAAAATTCTTCTATATATGTTATAGGTTTTTTACATATTTGGGACTGTATACTGAATACCCTCCCTCAATATGTCCCTCGTTTAACCTAGCATACTGTATAACATTCCGAAACTATGTATGTTTCAAATCAAATCAAATCCATTTATTTGCCAGAATGTAGGTTTCGCCATAAAGCATACAAAATGTTTCTACGAATTAGGTAAGTACATGAAATTAAATTTATATCAAGAAAATAAATAATCTCAATAAACAAAAATACAATTTGTTTAATTAAAGTCAGACTTTCGGGCCACTGACTAAATGTCACGACTGACAAAGATCTTCAAATCATAGCCAGCACCAATGGCTTAACATGCTTTCCGAGGCACGGAGGAAACTCGGTATGTAATAGGTGGTCACCCAACTACGGGCTTACCCAGGCAAGCATGCCTTAACTTAAAGATTGACCGGACTGGCTGTTATTATTTACCCAAAAGGTCAAAATCAAAATCAAAAAAAGTAAAAAAAAAAAAAAAAGAAAAAAAAAAAAAAAACATTAGGCGGCCTACATGGACACTCGTAAAACGTCAACAAAAAGGTGCTCAGTTAGGATTGGTCGTTTCCTATGGAGAAGAACCGGCAAGAAACTCCATGGTTACTCTTTTAAAATCATTTGGCGTTACAATTTTTCTATGTTACAGCGTTAGCACTTAAGTATGAGAGGACATCGTAAGCCCGACAATAGTCGTTGCTTACTACAAAACGTAGAACAAGATAAAAAGTTACCAAGGATCTAGGAATCTATAAGGTCTACAATGTCCACACATTTACAAACAATCAGTAAATAAGAAAAAGAGTCTATACAAAACAAAAAGAAGATATTGCAAAAAGACTAGATTAAACAAGTGACACAAATGTTGTCATCCGTGCTGTAACTATTCTAAACAAAAGCGAAAGTGGTCTTTTGCAACTGTACAGCAAGCTATTGTTAAAATCATGGAACATTCTTTGAAGGTGCTGGAACTTTAAAATTTGATTTGAGTTGAAACTGAAAGGCACATCATCATGATGAGTCAGTATTTGAAGACGAACCTAAACAAACTATCTAGCAATAACATTCTTTGTTCAAAACAAAGAATGTTATTACTAGATAGTTTGTTCCATTATCATAAACTAAACTGGTTAGTGGTTGTTATTTACACAATGGACAGAACAGACTAATACAGTGTATAACAACCAACGTGCTATGGAGCGCAGTATCTTAGGTGTAAAATTAGATCATGTTCGAAACACTGCACTGCGCTCCAAAACGCAAATCATCGACGTGGCTCAAAAGGCTGCCCAACTAAAATGGGACTGGGCAGGACATGTCTGTCGCATGCCGAACGAGATATGGGCCCGCAAAGCTCAGGAGTGGTACCCTGAAACAGTGACAGGGGGTCGCGGCAGACCACGAAGGAGATGGCGGGACGAACTGAATGTTTTCCTTGAGAATGGGAAAGAAGCAGCACAGAATCGTGACCGTTGGAAGGAATGGAGGGAGGCCTTTGCCCAGCAGTGGGACGATACAGGCTAGCTATAATAATAATTTTTTTAGGGTTCCGTACCCAAAGGGTCAAACGGGACCCTATTACTGAGACTTCGCTGTCCGTCCGTCCGTCCGTCTGTCACTAGGCTGTATCTCATGAACCGTGATAGGTAGCCAGTTGAAATTTCTACAGATTATGTATTTCTATTTGCCGCCATAACAACAAATACTAAAAACAGAATAAAATAAATATTTAAGGGGGCTCCCATTGTTTCGGGAGGTTCCTGCACCGAATCGGGCGGGAGGAAACGCCCGGGTGTTGGGGGGCAACCCGACTCCCGGGGCGTAACCCAACACCGTAGGCGTGTGCCTGTGCACGGTGAGTAATGGTCCAGCTCACCGTCCGTTCGTCTTATGACGACAGGCCGTGTCGACGGCGCGTTCGTGTTCCATGCGCGCCTCAAGGAGATGTCAGCAAACCGGAAGTTTTCGAGAGGGCCTATGCCTGCCAGGGCTGCGGGACTGTTCGAAAGAGATACCGTGGCCCTGGAACACAAAAGGCTAAGAAGGAACATGGATGGGTTTTAGTCAGTACAAGTCTGACACTCCCTCCCGCTCCGCCCAGAGCATGATTTCCAATCCGTAAAAAAAAGGGGGCTCCCATACATAAAAGTGATTTTTCGCTCGTATTTATAAATAATGGTACAGAACCCTTCGTGCGCGAGTCCGACACGCAATTGGCCGGTTTTTTTTTTGCCATGGATTTGTTCTTGACTCTAGTCTAGGTCAGAGATGACAGAGACAAAGTCGACGATGGCACTAGCTTACCCAGAAGAAGCCTGTTCACTCTAACTTTGAAGAGATTAGGGTTGTAAGTTGGCGTGAAGGGCACGCGCGTGCGTTTATGCTCTGGCGTCCAAAAGGTTAAACCATTGGCCGACACGACTATCGGCACAAGCTGTACAAATAATCATTATTATTTATTTCAGCCCTGACTCTCGGTTATACGCACTACCGTTACGTATCGAACCTCTTCGAGAATGACAGAAACTTCTCCTACCTCTCCGAACTAGAGAGAGAGATGTCCCTTCGCACTGAGATGGGGTTCTACTACTCCTACTTCAAAACTGTCGTCGAAGAGAAGCCGTTTATTGCGGGGATCTCCAAGTTGATGTATGACAAGTTAGTGGAGTACCCAAAGGATGTGAATGCTTTTAATCGGTTCAATATTCATCCGGAGGTGAGTTTATTTATTTAATCTTGTTTCTTTCTTTATAGCTTGGTTAGTACCTAACAAGGCCCCCTATTCACAAACGCTCGGATTCGATTTCGATTCGATAAGTCGTATGTCTATCTTGTTTTTGAATTACGAAAGCGAGCGAGATAGACATACGACTTTTCGAATCGAAATCGAATCCGAGCGTTGGTATATACGGGGGCTGGTGTCAGTTTTTATGCCGCCCATAGGCCTCTGACTTGGCTTTACATGCCGTCGAGAAATATCTCTCAGGCATGCTGGTTTCCTCACGATGTTTTGCTTTATTTGGTAAAGCAAGTGATAATTATACATCATCATTTGCCTAGCCTTTTCCCAAACTATCTTGGGGTCGGCTTCCAGTCTAACCGGATGCAGCTGAGTACCAGTATTTTACATGAAGCGACTGCCTATCTGACCTCCACAACTCAGTTACTGGGTAATACGATACCCCTTGGTAAGACTGGATGTCAGATTTTTGGCTTTTCTACTCGTAACGACTGTCAAAAATCTTCAAATGACAGCCTGGACCAACAGCTTAACGTGCTTTCCGAGGCACGGAAGAAACTCGGTATGTAATTATGGAATTATGGTCACCCATCCACGGACCAAGCTTGGCACGAACGGCTTAGCCTTAAAGATCGACCCGTGCGGCTGTTATTAATTAGCAACGAGCTCCTCCAAGTGATAATTATACAATCAATCCGAAAATCAGAGGTGCGTGTCTTGGGATCGAACTCGAGATCTATGACTTGGCAGTCCTACGGTCACACCACTAGGCTATCACTGCTGCATTTATTTAATACTTTAAGCATAAATACTGAGTAGCTCATCATCATCTGCCTAGCCTTTTCGCAAACTGTCTTGGGGTCGGCTTTCAGTCTAACCGAATGCAGCTGAGTACCAGTATTTTACATATAACATGTTTATTTTAATAAGTAGCTCGTGACTAAATAAAAAAGTAGTGCGTGGAGTCCCTCCGCGCGGAAGAAGTGAAACTTCGTAATGTGGAAATGACGCTACTCGTTGCTAACGCTCGCGCTGGCCTGTAACATGCTACACGCATGCGTTCGAGTGCCACGGGTTTACTCTCGCTCTGTCTCTTTCTATTCACCCTCCCCAGTACGTCTACCATGAGTTGTCATAGTTAGATCGCTTGACGTAACTGCAATAGTTCCGTCAATACGCAAATACTACAGTTAGCTTTTTCAATGGTACCATGAGCTGTGTTGGTGCTAAGCTACCAAATTCTAAACAAATGAAGCCCAAACTACAGTCGCTGTAGTTTAGTTTACTACACGATGACGTAGGATAGATAGCTATGTGACTCATACTGCGCATTTTAGTACCCAACTATCCGCTAGAGGCGCTGTAAAAGTTTTCTTTTTTTTTAACTACAGACGCTGGCGAGTATAGATTGTTAAAACTCATGGTAGACGTACAGGAGCGTTGATCTTTTAACGCAACAGTGCTTTTTTACCCCCTCCATGGTAGCGTTTAACGTTTAACGCAACCTTGTTGGAAGTCGCATTAGAGGTTTCACTTTAATAACAGCTGCTTGAGTCGATCTTCAAGTTAAGCCGTGCTTGCCTGGATTGGCCCGTAGACGGGGGTTGACCACCTATTTACATACCGAGTTTCCTCTGCACCTCGGAAAGCACGTACGTTAAGCTGTTGGTCCCGGCTGTCAATAGAGGTGAAGTGAAGACTGGGTAAAGAAAACGAAATTCCATTTTGTCCGTCAGACAGGTAATACAAAAATATTAGACACGTATTTTTTGTTTTATCAAAATAAGAAAAAAATACTTAGTTAAAACTCATTAAAATTGGAGAGTGGGGGCTCACTACGTCACAAGTATGTATAAAAATTACCTACACGTGACGTCGTGCGCCATTTCAGCTTAATATATCTCCGTAATTTTATGACCACGTGAAAAAATAAAAAATACGTGTCCAATACTTGTCAATAATCTACCCGACAGACAAAGAAAAGAAATAGTGATCATCCCCTATTGTAGATCTTTTGACAGTCAAGGGGCGGTGTAGCAGACCTTCTTCCATACTTATCTATTACTCGTCATCAGCAGTCACCTCCTTCACACAGTCCATCCATCCTTCTCCTACATAAGCAATTTGTTCCAGGTGATGATCGGAGCGGTATACCGTTATTTCGAGCCCTTTTTGAACACGACAGCTCACCGTAAATGCCACATGGTGGACAGGGGCGAAGGTCTAGCGCCTGTCGAAAGCTGCGTAGGGTTGGGCCAGCCGATATTCTTCTATTTGGAGGCCGTTTGGTGGCTAGCGGGACTGACTGTGGCTGCATTGTTTCTACATGCCACTGCGTTAAGGTAACACTTACATTTGTTTTCACTGATATTAGGCGACTGGGAATTTCTCCTGTATCAAAGTCAAAGCATTTATTTCAATTAGACCATTACAGGCACTTTTGAAAGTCAAAAAAAAAAAAACAAAATAAAACGCGAAGCTACAGTCCCAGTCATAAGGCATAATAACTTATGAAAGTACTGTAGTTGCCCATTCCGTAGCGTAGATCTCTATGGAGAAGAACGGGCAAGAAACTCCATGGAAACTCTTTTAAATCAAAATATGTTACAAAATCTTGGTTACATCATTCATGTTAAGAATTACAAATATGTGAGAACAATGTAGAAATACGGGCAAGTTAAGAGCGTCCAGAGTAAAAGATTAAATCAGTAATTAAAAAGAAAGTAATTAAAATAAACCGTGGCAGCTAAGAGATTATTTTATGATTAGATATCGTGGGTGCGTTTACAAACATTTAGCTAGACCCGGAACAACTATCTGTAGGCCATACAAATATTTGTTTCGTGCGGCGATCGAACCCGCGACACGCAGCGCAGTAGTCGATTGCTCAACCACTGCGCCAACCGTGCCGTCAATAGTGTCGCTAATAAGGATAAAATTCTGGGAAGTAATGAATATTATTATTGTTACTGTTAACTTTTCTACTGTTTATTTTCAATTAAAGCATCCTAGGGGCTCTAGACTAAATAAACTACGCTCGCAGAGGTCAGTAAGTATATGGGTGACCAAATTAAAAAAAAATGTATCAATTTCCAGCCAGAGCATCTGTGGCGGTCTACTAGCAGTGGCTCAGTACTTCGCAAACCATTGCGAGTGCACCAGGGTACAGTGGGCCCCCAATGAACGGGAGAACTTTGCGGCCCCACTCCTGCTGCTGCAGACCTGGCTCGTCTCCATGCAGCTGCGGGATAGGCAGAGGAGGACCACTTTTCAGTTGCAGGTAAGATAAAAATAAATAAAAACGGGCTGCACTCCGGGAGTGCCGGCAGAAGTGTTAACTTGATTATCAATGTTGTGTTGTTTTTAATATTTTGGAATGGTTAGGGAATAATTTTGCACGAATTGCTTTAATTATCAGTTTAAAAGTACTATCATTTATATGGTAAAATGCAATATTTATTTATGGGATTAAATATAATGAGCACCAAAAAATACTTTGAAATCCTAAGCTACGTTACCAAAAAAAAAAAATACTAAACACCAAAAAAAGTTGTATTCAAAGACCAAATATAGTAAATGATCACCAAATTTTGTGGCAAGAAGAACTTAGGAAGCAAGTGCGAGCAAAGCGAGCTCGGGATATTGGGCACCCCCGACATCCCCTTCGTGTTAGGTTACTTTAAACCCTGCAGAGAGAAATAGGAGCCCTTAGTTCGGAGCTGTGATTTTCAGGTTTTTAATTCTGGTGATCATTTACTATTTCTGGTGATCATTTACTATTTTAGGCAGTATAAAAATGTTTTTTAAGGTTATATTTACTTTATCTGGTCTTATGTTAAACATAAGCCGTTATTTATTGCGCTATCGTACAGTACACAAACAAGACAATTTATATTACATTAAAAATTTAACACTTCAGAGCTATTACAATCCGTCTTACGAATTTTACCTCTTTGGAAATACCGAAGGTTTTGTTTGTGCATAAGATAATTATCCAGTTTTGGAAACCCAAACTCAATGACAGATGTCATAAAGTTCATATTCCTTCGTAACCTAATGTCAATCCGTCTTACGAATTTTCGATCCTCGACGATGTCCTGACGCGAGTTTTACATTTTTTACAAAGTGAACAACGCCGCTAAAGAAGTTTTCACATCAACAAATTATCAGTCCCTCGTTGGTGGGGTCGGCTTCCAGTCTAACGAGATGCAGCTGTATACCAGTATTTTACATGGATCGACTGTACAAGCCAGTTAGTACTCGGTAATACGATACCCCTTGGTAGGAGTGGTTATTTGACTTTTTTCCCACTGACTAGATAGATAGTACAAAAATAAAATAATACATAGAAATTAATAAAATATAAATACAATAGAGAATATTAATTAATAAAATATAATAATTCATACAAATTAATGAAATTATAATAACTGATACAAATAAATAAAGTATAATAATTAATAAATACACGCTAACCGTTAAGTTATTACCAATTTTATAATGTTTATGTTGCCGTGCCCTAACCGGGTGTCATGTTGGAACTTACTCACGTATATGTAACAACTAAATGTATACACGTGAATGCAATAAATAATTTGAGTTTGAGTTTGACTACCTGTAAAAACTGTCAAAGATCAACAAATGGGTAATTAGATAAAAACTTCAGTAATTTAGTGACATGATAGCTTTGTATCTCTGATTATTCCATGTGTGTAGGCCGGAAACTTTTGGTCTTTACCATGTATACAGGGTAAAAAACCTTTTTTTTTATAATAAAAAAAAAACAAAAAACTCCGACAACCTCTCTGTACTATGTTACTAACATCATAATCAATGACTTTTGTTCTATGACTTTTGAAAATTTTTCATATTTTAGTTCATCACATTTTCATACAAAAATTAAAATATTTAAATCTAAATGTTACGAAGTCTATGCAAAGCAAAAGAAAGCTATTGTACAATAGTGAGGGGAGCATAGTCATAGTGTTAGTAACATAGTCCTGAGAGGTTGTCGGTGTTTTACAAATAACCCTGTATATGTTATATTATACTAGCTGTCCCGCGCAACTTCGTTTGCGTCACATTTTCCCCGTTTTCGCAACATTTTTTATTGCTGCTCCGCTCCTATTGGTCGTAGCGTAATGATATATAGGCTATGTCCTTCCCCAGGTTGAAATCTATCTTCTTGCCAAATTTCATTAAGATCCGATCAGTCGTTTAGTCGTGAAAAGGTAACAAACAAACATACAAACAAACAGAGTGACATTCGCATTTATAATATTAGTATGGAGTATGGATGTAATTATTACTATTTTTTTTCTTTTTCAGGTCTCGATTTTCATACTAAACTGCCTCTGCCTTCTGTTCTGGCAATTCAGTCAATTTATATTTCTAACACAGACCGCCATCTTCTTTGTAATGGAACAGTTCAGAATAATTGACATAAAAGCACTCTGTATTTTCCTACATTCCCATTTTTGTGGTCTGCATATGGCAGTGTTACTACTCCAAGGGAATGACATGCTAAAATCGTCCTTATACGCATCCTTCTTCGTCATAGTCTCAGCGTACTGCTTGTTCTTCAGCTCTTTACGCGTTAAGGTTCAAAATCGCGTGGATTTCTTCGTGGAATTATGGCTGATTTTTTTAAGAATTTCTATAGTCATTTTAGCTGCGTTTTATTTGAAGAAATTGATAAGTAATTTTTTGGAAGTGCAGGAGGATTCCCATGTATGGGATATTTTGTATTCGAAATTCACGAATTTTAAAACTTTTCATACTTTAATATATACATGTGCCGTAGTCTTTGACTTTTTACCTTGGAGTTCTGTGAAAAAACTCTTAAAATCATTCCTAATACCTTTTGCTATACTAAGCATCCTAAACGTATGCAACCGCTGGGTTACGGACGCAGCCGAAGACTGCAGGAAAGAGATAGAAGATCGAACGCCTACAATAGAAAAAGACGACACTATATCTGATGAATCCGACTCTGGTGTCGAAAATTCTGACAGCAAACGTCAAGAGAAGTCTATTACAGATTTAGACGTTATAGACAAAGAGATAAAGTCTAAATTGGAATGCAAAGATGGAAATGAAGATTTTTTCTTGTTGTTTTTGCGCAATATGAAAGCGGAACCTGCGATTTTCTATAATATTTCCCAAATGGTTGTTTTTGGAATTATGGCAGTGTTGATCATGAGATTGAAGTTCTTATTTACAACGCAGTTGTGTGTTGTTTCTTCTTTGATGATGAATACCAGTTATTATGCGTGAGTATTAAATATATTGTTATTTATTTTAAATAGAATATGAAGCTATGAGAGCAGCGGTGGCACAGTGGTGGGAGCCCCTACTTTCGAGCAGTAAGCCGTGGGTTAGAACCCAGGCAGGCGCATTACTTTGTGTAATTTATTTCATCATCGCTGCTCTCAAAAACGGTGAAGGAAAACATCGTGAGGAAACCACCATGTCCTAGAACTAAAAATTCGAAGACATGTGATATCTACCAACCCGCACTAGGCCCGCGTGGTGGATTACAACCCACTCCCTCTCATAGAGAGGAGGCCTGTGTCCCAGCAGTGGGAACACTATAGGCTGATGATGATGAAGCCACAATATTGATCTTCATAAGTTTGTCACGTCAGATGTAAGCCATCAAAGTTGTGACAACTTTAGACGCTTATATCTTTGATGTGACGTTTTAGAAGATATTGTCTCTTACAAATCTTTTTTGAAGAAAATGTCGTGAAGAAAGTTGAGTATGAATGTGGATGGTTATAAGAGTAGAGGAAGACCAAAGAAACGATGGATGGACTGTGTGAAGGATGATATGGCAAGAAAGGGGGTGTCTCATGAGGTGGCGGGCAATAGAGAAGTATGGAAGAAGAAGACATGCAGCGCCTCATCATCATCATCAGCTTGTATTCGTCCACTGCTGGACATAGGCCTCTCCCATGACACGCCACTGAGCACGATCCTCGGCCACTCTCATCCAGCTCTTGGCAGCCGCCTTGCGAAGATCATCGCTCCACCGAGTCTGAAGACGTCCTACGCTACGTTTACCGATCCGTGGTCTCCACTCAAGAACTCGTCTACTCCAACGGTTATCGGTTCTTCGGGTTATATGCAATAGTTTCTCAACTATTGCAGCGCCTACCCCAAACGAATTGGGATAAGGATGCTAATATATCCCAATTTATTTGAGGACAAGTTTAGTCATCATTATTGATAAATACAGGTTTTATGCATGGCCGCCATTTTGAAAATAAAATAAAAAGGTGGCAAAAAGAACCCTCTGGCTCCGTTATGTCATGTAAATGATTCCTGTCATAATAATTTTTTTTTTTTTCTATTCTAAACCGCGTTCTGTATGTTTTCAGAGTGCCTCAGTCATACAAACGCTTCCTGCCATTATTCTGGCTCGTCTGCATGTCACCACTAGTACACGACATGTTCCAGAGTATATCACATGAGATGTCGCATATCGGTTAGTATTCTTTTGTATAGCGGGCTGGTTTCCGCAACTCCACGTATAAAGCGCGTATTTTTCGTACGGGTGGGAACATTATTCGATCTACCCTAGTTCCCCGAGAAAGGCCAGCAGCTCCTTGGTGTTGCTGACGATCTCGCGGAGAGTACCTGGGTTACCGAAGTACTTTGCCCTGTATGTTGCAACCTCTGGGCAGTGCAGGCTCTGCACAGTGTGCTATCTGACTCCTAGAACAAAGAGGTGTTTATTAAAAGAGCCATGTCCAGTGAGGTGGCTGTGACTGTGCGGAGCTACAGCTCAGGAGGTCATATAAGCAATCGCTCCATGTAAGATACTTGGTATTCAGCTACATCCGGTAAGACTGGAAGCTGACCCCAATAAATTTAGTGAAAGGCAAAGGTGATGAAGATCTAAAGTATCATCGTATCATTTCATAATAGGGGATAAACCTATTTTTTTTTTCTTTGTCCGTCGGGTAGTTTATTGAAAAGTATTTTCTTTTTTCACGTGGTCATAAAATTACGGAGATATATTGAGTTGAAATGGCGCATGACGTCACATGTAGGTAAGTTTTATACCTACTTGTGACGTAGTAAGCCCCCACTCTCCAACTTTAATGAGTTCTAACTAAGTAATTTTTTGATATTTTGATAAAACAAAAAATACGTGTCTAATATTTTTGTATTACCGGTCTGACGGACAAAAGAGAATGTCGTTTTCTTTACCCAGTCCGATCCCCTATTATCATCTAAGGGCCCTCGCTCACAGCGACTTTTTGTAGCGATGCTGTCGCGCGTTTACGAAATGCGCGACTGCATCGCTACTAACGCGGGTTAGTCGCATTTGCAACGCGCTACAGAAGCGATGCCAACGCGCTACAGTATCGCGACCGTGTCGGATGACATAGGGGAGAGGACTGCCTACGCATCGGCTGCTTACGTAAAAGCAACACCAAAGACATCGTGACTAATATTGTCTCAACGGAGTCCATCTTGCAACTGTAGCGATCGCAGGAGTACTTTTGTGCCGTTACTGAATCGCGTTTGCATCGCGACAGAAGCGCACCAGTATCGCGTTTGCATCGCGACTGAATCTGGGCTCGTGGGCGACGGCACACAGCTAGCGACCGCTTCGCGACTGTATCGATGCGGACGCGCGACAGCATCGCTACTGCATCGCTATAAAAAGTCGCCGTGAGCGAGGACCCTAAAGTAACAAAATTCAATTTTGTGGGCTATTAGCACAATCGCTTCAAAATAAAAACATCTACCCTCTTTTCAGGCGAATTTAGCGACATCAATCAGGAACAGTTGCTAGAATGGATTCGAACCGACACTCCAGTCGGGGCCGCTTTCGCAGGCTCCATGCCTGTCCTGGCAACCATCATGCTGGTCACCCGGCGCCCTATAGTCTCACACCCGCATTACGAGCATTTGGAAGCACGGTAAGTACAGTTGTCTTAGGAATAGTATGCGCTTCGGCAATTATCGGCTATCTTCGGAAATACGACCGTAGTACCGACTCCCAATAAGCAGCATTGGTAGGCTCCATGCCTGTCCTAGCGACCATCATGAGCATTTGGAAGCACGGTAAGTACAGTTGTCTTAGGAATAGTATGCGCTTCGGCAATTATCGGCTATCTTCGGAAATACGACCAAAGTACCGACTCCCAATAAGCAGCATTGGTAGACTGCATGCCTGTCCTAGCGACCATCATGAGCATTTGGAAGCACGGTAAGTACAGTTGTCTTAGGAATAGTATGCGCTTCGGCAATTATCGGCTATCTTCGGAAATACGACCGTAGTACCGACTCCCAATAAGCAGCATTGGTAGGCTCCATGCCTGTCCTAGCGACCATCATGAGCATTTGGAAGCACGGTAAGTACAGTTGTCTTAGGAATAGTATGCGCTTTGGAAATCATCGGCTATCATCAGAAACAGGTGGTTATTGACGCTCTGTCCTAGCGACCATCTTGCTGATCACACGACGCCCTATAGTCTCAAACCCGCATTACGAGAATTTGGAAGCACGGTAAGTAAAGTTATCATCGGAAATACGACCGTAGTACCGAAACACCAATAAAGACAGGCACAAAGCCTGCAAATGCTGCTAGCATTTGCTGGCTACATGCCTACAAACGACGAAGCATGCAGATGTAGAATAAGTAAATAGCTACAACGTATGAGATCATCATCATCAGCCTATAATGTTCCCACTGCTGGGACACAGGCCTCCTCTCTATGAGAGGGAGTGGGCTGTAATCCACCACGCGGGCCCAGTGCGGGTTGGTAGATGTCACATGCGAATTTTTTGTTCTAGGACATGCCGGTTTCCTTACGATGTTTTCCTTTACCGTCTTTAAGGTCAGCGGTGATGAAATAAATTACACAAAGTAACGCGCCTGCCTGGGTTCGAACCCATGGCTTACTGCTCGTAAGTCGGTGCTGCCACCACTAGGCCACCGCTGCCCTCTGCCGCACCAAAATGTATTTGCCCAGTTTTATACCCAGTTCGTAACTCAGTACTGACTGGGTTGTGAGGGTCAGGTAGGCAGTCGCCGGAGTGAGAGGGAATGGGAAGACGTCGCCTCCTTCTGCAAAGCAGTCATGCTAGCGAAGGAGGTAGCGAAATGTGAGAGGGAGAGAGAAGTTGGAACTTTGACCCCTAATATCTCCGTAACTAGAAGGTTCCCAGGTATGGTGTAGAACAAAAAAATGATCGCAAGGACAGGGAGAACCATTGCCTTTCGGCTTCGTTAAGAGCTGTTTTACACCCTTTATAAACAATTACATTAAAAATCTATACTAATATTATAAAGCTGAAGAGTTTGTTTGTTTGTTTGCTTGAACGCGCTAATCTCAGGAACTCCTGATCCGATTTGAAAAATTCTTTCAGTGTTAGATAGCCCATTTATCGAGGAAGGCTATAGGCTATATATCTTCACGCTACGACCAATAGGAGCGGAGTAGCAATGAAAAATGTTGCGAAAACGGGGGAAATGTGACGCAGACGAAGTTGCGCTGGACAGCTACTTATTATCTATCTATTTATTATTATTATTATATATATAATATATAAATAAAAAGAGAAGTCCTGACTGACTGATTGACTAACTCATCAACGCCCAGCCCAAACCTTTAAACCTAGAAAGCTGAAATTTTGCACAGAGGTTCCCTTTATAATGTAGACAAGGAATAAGGAAGGATTTTTCGAAAATCAACCCCTAAGGGACCTAAATAGGGGATGAAAGTTTGTATGGAAAATCGTCATTTTTAAAGTTAGAAGGCTGAAATTTTATATACAAGCTTCTGGTTAGAAATAAATAAATAGATATTTTAGCATTTTCGAGAAATTAACCCCTAACAGGGTGAGATGGGGATTCAAAGTTTTTATGCGGAATCCGTCATTTTTGAAGTAAGAAGAATGACATTAAATATTGAAGTTTCTGAGCAAAAATAAATGAACACGTATTTGGCCGTTTTTGGAAATTCGACCCCAAAAGGGAGAAAAGGGGTTGAAACATTATTAAAACAAATATAGTCTGCACAGCTTGAAATTTACTATTTGTGTTTTTCGATGGAATTGATAAACACGTATCAATGTTTTTGGAAAATCCACCCCTCAGACGATAACAGGGTGGCAATTTTTTATTTTTGTTTTGTAGTGTAGTGTCACTTTTGTATGGACAAATACGCAAAAAAAACTTCATAAGTTCAAACTTATATATAACATTTAAATGACTATTTTCGACATTATTTTGGGGGTTAACGCATACGTGGGCAATTGCCGAACTCCACGCGGGCGAAGCCGCAGCAGAAGGTAGTTAAAAATACACAGAAAAAAAAATAATTATTAAAAATCACATTGAAATTACATTAAATTATAAAAAAAAAACTAATTCCTTTAAGTATTTGCCACCCTCTGGGCCCGGGGGCTTGACCCCAGTGCCCCAGAAGGGGGCTGTCCAGCTTGTGGCTGAGCACATTCAGGATGGTGTTTGCACTTTGTGTTTGTTTGGATAAGGGCAAGAGAAAAATGTTGATACAATATCTTTTCTTTACAGAGAGCGTGCATACGCCGTTCACAAGATGTATGGAAAGTTTCCACCGCATGAACTTTACCAAGAGCTGACAAAATTGAAGGCGACGTACCTCGTCGTTGAGACCATGTACTGCTATGGCAGGAGTAGGTGAGTCATATAATCAGAATGCCTTTGGAGAGATCCATTATATAACATCACGCCATCAATCCCGGAAGGGTTAGGCAGAGTTGTACCTAATGGTACACCCTCATTTCGCCAGTTTTGTTTAAGTCGCAAGTAATAGGGGGCGAGCTGGGGGGGAGCGAGGGGGTTGGTTTGCCATCAACCGGGCAAAAATCCACACTCCGTGCACTGCTACTGTTTTTTTTTACTTTGCTCCACACAAGAAATTTCTCCCGTATCGTTGGTGCGTTTACAAACATTTAAACTCACATAAACAAACAGCCAGACCCGGAACAACTATCTGTAGGCCATACCAATATTTGTTCCGTGCGAGGATCGAACCCGCGACACGCAGCGCAGCAGTCGATCGCTCAACCACGGCGCCAACCTTACCGACATTAACGTCACACTAGACAGGTTCTACTTAGCTGACTGTAAAAACAGTTTTTTTAATCCAACTAATATTATAAACGCAATAGTTTGTAAGTATGGATGGATGGATGTTTGTTACTCTTTCACGCAAAAACTACTGAACGGATTTGGATGAAATTTGGCACAGGGGTAGTTTATAACCTGGATTAACACATAGGATAATTTTTATCCCGATAGTACAATCCCGTGGGGCAGTGATCGAACTCCATGCGTGTGATGCCGCGGACATACGCTAGTTTGAAATTGTGATTTTAATCCTTCCTTTACAGCACCGGCTGCTCTTTCAAAGACATTTGGGACGTGGAAGCCCCATGGCTGAGGTCCCGTCCATCAATGTGCCACACACTCCTCACGCAGCCAGTGGAACACTTCTACCCTGTGTTCAGGAACGACCACTACGCGGTGTTCAATGTTCACGACTACAGCGTTAGGTAAGTCCATAAGATGTCAACGATATACACCGTGTAAATCACCTCATCACGAAGCCGTCAACCAAGCATTCTGTACATGAAACTATAAGTAACTTTACGCAAAAATTATTGCTGGGAAACGACTTTTTTTTGGGGGTTGTAAAATCATGTTTTGTGGTAGAACTCAATGTAACGCACTCAAAACATTGTGCTGATGGACGGATTGAATAGTACGGGGGTCGTGGAGGTGTTTAAAGTAAAAATCTTACATTAAAAACTTGTATTAAAAAAAAATACTTGTCAAAAAGTTGGAACTTTGACCCCTAATATCTCCGTAACTAGAAGGTATGGTCTAGAACAAAATAAAAATTAAAAGACCCTTGACAGAAAAAAACCTCTAAAAAACCAAAAATAAATTAATCCAAGCGTCGTAGCGTCAGGGGTCCGCTTTGTTTTGTGCTTGTGTTAGCGGTCTACAATTTTATTTTCATTTCATGCGTTAAACTTAAATTATTTTTTCTTAGCCTTGCCTGTTCCACTCCTGGGCATAGGTCTCCTCCCATTCCCTCCACTTTTCTCGGTGTTGTGTCCTTTCTCACTAATTAACGAAAACAAGGAAAGTTATAAATTTTTAAAAACCCCCGTATTTTTAGGGGGAGGGTGCGGTACAGACCCCCCCCCCCTGGCGATGCGCATGGTGACAAGTGACAAGATTTCCAATTTATATATATATATATTTATTTAGCAACTAGAAAAGGGCATACAAACGGCCGATCAGATTATCTCGAAACATAGCTAAGTACACTCGATTAAAACACCTTTCAAATGAAACCAATTTTATGAAAATCGGTTCATCTGTTTAGGAACTACGATGCCACAGACAGATACACACGTCAAACTTATAACACCCCTCTGTTTTGGTCGGGGGTTAAAAATGATCGTAATGAGGTATAGTAGAACTCGTGCCTTCCGGCTTCGAGAAGGTTACTTGTACACCTATTAGCAGCACATATATCATGTTTATACTATACTATACTCATCTCCTGTCTTTTCCCTTTCAGATACATGCCACGTAGCTTCGACACTTGACATAAACTCCAACAACACACACGCAAAAATGAGACTGACCACCTTAGCATACGAAATTGGTATTCCACTATGTTCGTGCATTTTCTATTGTCTATGGTGCTGGTGGCGCTTTATAGGCAAGCACAGGATTGATGCATGAGCGTAGTGGATCTCCCAGTTTTTAGTAGTAAGGGGAATGTGGCGGTTTTCGGCTGTATTTACAAGGTGTTGTTTTGCATTCTCGTCAAATTTCAGGAGGTGCTCACAAAAGACATAAATAATCAATTAAAATTACGGTACCTAGTTAATTATGGCTTATGTTTAACATAACACCAGATAAAGTAAATATAACCTTAAAAAACATTTTTATACTGCCTAAAATAGTAAATGATCACCAGAAATAGTAAATGATCACCAGAATTAAAAACCTGAAAATCACAGCTCCGAACTAAGGCGTAGTCGACGGAGCCCCGCTACGCGGGGCTCCTATTTCTCTCTGCAGGGTTTAAAGTAACCTAACACGAAGGGGATGTCGGGGTCTTAGTTCGCTCGCTCCGCTCGCTCACTAGACCCCGCCATCCCCTTCGAACCTAACCTGTCCGAGTCGGGGTGCCCAATATCCCGAGCTCGCTTTGCTCGCACTTGCTTCCTAAGTTCTTCTTGCCACAAAATTTGGTGATCATTTACTATATTTGGTCTTTGAATACAATTTTTTTGGTGTTTAGTATTTTTTTTTGGGTAACGTAGCTTAGGATCTCAAAGTATTTTTTGGTGCTCATTATATTTAATCCCGTTAATTATAAATAAACGTTGATTTTTTTGGTTGTTTAAGTTTGTCAATATTTCAGAATAACCCCTTAACGTGGTTTAGGGAATAAGAAATGATCGCATAAATGTTTGAGATTGTTTGTATGTGTGTAAGCGAGGCGATAGGGCGAGAACCAGACGGTCCGCGTTTAAAACATGGGTGATTCAAAATTACCAACCCATTTTATTATTAATTCGCGACGAGAATCAGTGGCATAGTTACCTCTTTGAATTTGACGAGGATGCAAAACAACACCTTGTATAATAGACACTATTTTCAGCGCTCTTTGATTTAACTCAGGCTTAGTACAGTCACGTTTAAGAAATTAAGAGCGTGTACACCTTACGGTATTGCATAAAAAACTTTCAAATTCTTAGTTTCCGAAATGACTGAAACTTTATACGTATAAGCAGACTAGATTGGTCTAAAAAGTTACTTAAAACATTTTCGAAATGCTTTAAAAAAATAAGTTAATTGGAAATTTCTGTTTTATTTAGATAATTTATAATCGGTCTAGCTTAGCTGTAACACTATTTTTATTTGTGTAAATTGTAATGTATACACGGTGTAAATCACCTCATCACGAAGCCGTCAACCAAGCATTCTGTACATGAAACTAAGTAACTTTACGCAAAAATTATTGCTGGGAAACAACTTTTTTTTGCGGGGTGTAAAATCATGTTTCGTGGTAGAACTCAATGTAACGCACTCAAAACATTGTGCTGATGGACCGTTTTAATAGTACGGGGGTCGTGGAGGTGTTTAAAGTAAAAATCTTACATTAAAAACTTGTATTTAAAAAAATACTTGTCAAAAAGTTGGAACTTTGACCCCTAATATCTCCCTAACAAGAAGGTTCCCAGGTATGGTGTAGAACAAAAAAATGATTGCAATGACAGGGAGAACCAGTGCCTTTCGGCTTCGTTAAGAGGTGTTTTACACCCTTTATATCCGTACTGTATGCTTGACCAAAGTCGCTTATAGGAATATGTACCTTAATTTTATACAAGTGAAGTTTATTTTTGGATGAAGCGACTGTACTTTGCTTGAAATCACTGTAATCTTGGTATCTATTAAATAATGAAATTAACTCAAGTAAACACTTTCACTTGTTTATAGATACGGCTGTTCTAAAGATACTCTGTTCTTTTAAATGGTATGTAGAAAGATAAATAGAATATTTTTGACGAAAGGTCATTGCCATGCGGCATAACTTATGCCACGATTTTAATATACTTAGGGAAACTTAATTATTACAAGGTCATATTGAAATTGTTAGCGAAACTCTCAAACGTGATGGGAAGATAATTATCGAGGTATAATTATCACTTCGTACTCTGCAGAATAGGGATGATGACTAGGTAAAAAAACGAAATTATTTTTTGTATGTCAGCCAGGTATAATAAAGAATATTAAGACACGTATTTTTTTCTTTTATCAAATTAACAAAATGTGACTTAGTTAAAACGCATTAATGTTGCAGAGTGGGGGCTGACTATACGTCACAAGTATAAAATTGACATACTCGTGACGTCATTCGTCATTTGAAATCAATAGTCAGTCTCCGGAATTTTACGATTACGTTAAAAAAAAAATGTCATCATTTCTATTTTACTTTTAATTCTTTTAGAAACCGGGTCTATGAGTCACAAAATGTAAATATACTATAATTATTGTAATATAGTTAGGAATTGGTATATTATACAAGGTGGCCAATTTGTGACATCATAAAAAAAATATTGCTCATGCAGGAGTATCTGAAAACACGCCACGTATGTTCCGCGATTTTTGATAGTTCTAGAGTTATAATTCGTGAATCAGCCTTTATACAGATGTTGTAGGGAATTATTCGATTTATTTATTATTTAAAATCATATGATTTTGTTTTTTTTTTATTCTTAATGCTACTGACATTAGAAAATGTTGTTTTGGGAATATGAATAACGCCGTGTAAGTAAAGGCCGTTTTTTTTATAAAGCGATTCCCTTAAATACTTCAAGAAAATATAACTTGAAAACTATGAAGAATTTCGAAACATACATACATGGAGTATGGCATGAGGTATGACGTCACAATTTTTAACCACCAATATATTTAGGAAATTAAACAAAAATGTAAATACATATTGTAAAAATATATTTTTCTTTATATTATTTTTTTTTTAAAGTTTTAATACTGCACATTCTTGAACACATTCTATGTATTCTTTAGTTTTCATGTCTTAATGATATTTTAATTTATTGTTATTTTTTTGTTTTCTTTAATGGTACTTTTAGGGAGTGACCATACTTGTCGACGCGATTGCTGAAGTTTTTGATTTTATTATCCTAGTTTTCGTTGATAATGTCACTTTTTCTAGACTTTCTACAATTAAGAATGGAAACTAACCTAAACATAATTGAAAAATGGTTGAAATGGTATTTAATGACATAACAACTTTCTATAAAAAATATGGTTGTGCAAGAAACGTAATGTACTTTTTAATATTTATTAATTTTTAAATGGTTTTTAAAGCAGGTTCAAGTTTTAAACTAATACTTCCAATTGCTAAATTGTGTGCAATAATATATTTTCTTAATAGGATTTATAATTGGGAGCCTTGAATAGTAATAGTCTCTAAAAAATACTGCCTCCAATAGCGAGTTATCTTTTTTCCAGTTGATCTAATAGCATTATGCATCATGGTTCGCAGCTAACGTCGCCATGATGTTTTTTCAATACAATTTCACTTTTTTTTAACCTTTTGAACGCCATTGTCACATATACGTGACAAGCAAGCGCGTGTCCTGTACGCCAACGACACAAATACGTGACTAAAAATGTGGTGCACTATAACACGAAATAAACAATTTAAATCATTTCTTGTGTGGTTTTTTATTAAAAAAAATGTGATCTATATATCTTAAATATTAACTGTCTTAACAAAAAATAAGTTAATAACAATTTTGAAAGCTTTTTTTTTATTTATAAGTTTTTGCGGTTAATTTTTGGCTTGGCGTGGAGGGCACGCGCGTGTGGATATGGTCTGGCGTTCAAAAGGTCCAACTGCGCCCTTCTGTCTTGAAAATATCCCTCAAGCTGCAGAATAACCATGACGCACTCTAAATGAATTTTACATAAGTGGTCGTCATTTAATCTCGTGAGGTTTGGACAAGACTAAAAAAAACTAAACCCATCTGGTTTTTTCAATACACGTTTTGCGGGGAGGGGAGGAGGATCTATGAAGGTGGTCTAAAAATCCTCGTGAGGTTAAAGGTCACAGCTTTAGAGCCACCCGGCACCCACTCCGCACCGCCTCGCCTCTTGCGGCTAGTATTCTTTATATAGAGTTGTATGGGTATGCGCTCACTACATCAACTCCGTATCGTCAACGGATCGCCGGTCGTAAGCTCTCCACGCGCAGACTGGGAGTGGACCACTCGGTCACAATTCGCTGCTCGCTTGCTTGTCTGCGTTGACTGCGCATTGCCAACACGCGGGTCCCGAGTGGACCGCGCGCTGCCCGCGAATGATTCACGCGAGGACGATACTTGGCGATGCGCCGCTCTCCACCCTCCCCTTCATGAACACACGTGTAGTCCTAGTGCAAATTGTTAACAGACTACTCGAAAATTCGTGTACCAAGCGACGTCCATTCGTAGACCACGCAGCTTTCACTCGTTGATGACGAGGCGTTCACTCGTTGACCGCGCAACGTCGACTGGTTGACGACGCGAGGTCCACTGGTTAGTCGCGCGACGTTAATTGGTGATAACGCGGCGTCCATCCGTGGACCAACTGTCGAAAACGAGTGGACGCCGTGCGACGAAGCGGTGCGGGGTGGGTGCCGGGTGGCTCTAATGAGCTGTGACCTTAAAAGATGACCCCTAATTTACAAAGTGCGAGCTTTTATTATAGTCAGGAATACACAAGCAACTTGTGCAAAAATATCTTGAATGCTCTTGTAATTTCTGATTGGTGATGAATGACAAAGGTTGCGCTGCGAGTTTTTGCGCGCTTCCATTACGTTGACAGAAGGGCGTTGGAAAAATAGTCTGTGGAAGTTGTGTTGTAAGCAAAGATGGCGACGGAATTCCGCGCCAAAACGGAACCATGAAGCAGAGCGCTATTGTCTTTGTGTCAGTTATTATTGGCTTGTGTACTCCTGGTTTTATCATTTGGTTGAAGTTATAACTTACTTTCTTGTAGGTCGCTAGCTAAAGTATAAAGTATTATTAAGTAATGTGATAACGTACCGTGTCTATTGTAATGTAAATAACTAGAAAATTGTAAAGTTTATTTTGAATAATAAATATTATTCTGTTATATACGTATTTGTTTTATTTCTTCACACTATCGCTCCATTATGTTCTTTCTTTTCTATGAATCCATAAACAGTAAACGTTAGCCCTCACAAATCAGATTTTTTCATCGTATTGCCTTTTTTTTACGCCTGGTTATCCTCTATGGAAGTTTTCAACCGAGGGGCCGGCGGAGGGGTCTGTCAGACTGCAACTGACTAAAACCACACGGTGTTTCTCCTCGTCAGTTCTGGCTGGGGTGCGCGGACACAATTTCATTGTCCACAATCACCCCAGTATTTACAGTTTGTTTCAAACCCCGTCTCAGGTATCCTACTCATCCTGCCAGGGTTGCGGGACTGTTCGAAAGATATACCGTGGCTCTGGAACACAAAGGGCTAAGAAGGAACATGGATGGGTTTTAGTCAGTACAAGTCTGACACTCCCTCCCGCTCCGCGCAGAGCGGGGGGGGGGGGGGGGGGCATTTGATGATTTCCCATCCATTTGCCTTTTCCCAAACTATCTTGGGGTCAGCTTCCAGTCTAACCGGATGCAGCTGAGTACCAGTATTTTACATGAAAAGACTGCCTATCTGACCTCCACAACCCAGTAACTGGGTAATACGATACCCCTTGGTAAGACTGGATGTCAGACTTTTTAGCTTCTGACTACTCGTAATGACTGTCAAAGATCTTCGAATGACAGCCGGGACCAACAGCTTAACGTGCTTTCCGAGGCACGGAGGAAACTCGGTATGTAATTATGGTCACCCATCCACGGACATTTGATGATTTCCCATAAGAAAAAAAAAAAGGTATCCTACTCATCGTACTGCCTCCCCTAACCCAAACTGGCGACGGCTGCCTATGCCGCAGCAGCTTCGAACAGGATGAAAGTTCGGTGAGACCGACTATCCGGCCAGTTTTGTTCAAGACAGCAGAGGGTCATGCGACAAATCTGGAAATCGTGGCCGCGTAGTGCGCGAGGTCCTTGTGACTAAGCATCATCTGCCAGCTTTTGCCCAAAGGCGTTGGGGTCGGCTTTCAGTCTAACCGGATGCAGCTGAATACCAGTATTTTACATGAAGCAACTGTCTATCTGACCTCCACAACCCATTTAGTGGTGAGTAATACGATACTCCTCGGTACTGTAACGACTGTCAAACATCTAAAAATGGCAGCCAGGACCAACGGCTTAACGTGTTTACCGAGGCACGGAGGAATCTCGGTGTGTAATGGGTTGTCACTCATGTATATAGGTACCTACCTAGCTACCATCTATATTACTATACTCTTTGCTAGCTACCTAGGCAATCACAGCTTGCAACTACAGTACTTTCACAGGTATTAGGCCTTCTGACTGTAGCTTCTTATTTTAATTCTTTTTACTCAAACTTATGTATGCATTTTGACAAATCAAAAGTGCTTAATGGAATTGTTCAATTAAAATGTTATTAGTTTCAGTTTAGAAAAAAGAAATAATAAAAAAAATGTTTTAATAAAATAACTTAATTTTAATTTCAATAATACTACATTTTAATAAGTAATAAAACAAAAAAACATAATTAGAACATTCAGTTCATCAAAATAATATCGAAATACAGATTTAATCATAATTACATTGAAGATTTTGACATTGGAGCTCCAAGGTCCCATAAAAAAATTGTGAAATGTACTCTGTAGTGAAATAAATAAAACAGTTTTTGCGTTAGCTTACATTGATCATAATATCAAGCCTAAACTAGATGCAGGAAAGGCCACAATTATCTTATACTAGTTGTCCCGCGCAACTTCGTCTGCGTCACATTTTCCCAGTTTTCGCAACATTTTTCATTGCTGCTCCAATCCTATTGGTCATAGCGTGAGTATATATCCTATAGCCTTCCTACTACTGGTGAAAAATATTCAAGTATCCTCATTGAAATTGGTTCAGAATGACGATTCTAAATACGTGGTGTCAATGTCCCTTCCACCTTGTATATATCCTAGTTCTTTTTTATACAGTTAAATACTAGGCTAAATATGGCTTTTTTTTTCATAATCATCTTTTAATATTACATAATTCCCACACAGAACAAATATTTTTACAGCCTAGTTCTTCTAGGTTGACTATATGCGAGTTTAAATGTTTGCAAACGCAGCCACACATGAGTTATTACTAGTGTGGAGCAAGGTTTTAAAAAAATAAATAAAACAATCGTCAATCAAGCATACAACTGTCTCATTCAAATTGTTTGGCGAACCTGAACACAAGCTCGCATGACTTGTATCAACTGATCACTTTGTTTAGGACACGCAGTCAGATTGGCTATAAAAGTAACTAGAGAGCTAACATAAAATAAAATCTTCCATGATACCTATATTCCTTTTTTATACCTGACGATTTTGAATTCAGTCTGGGACATAAATTACCATGGCTCACACAGTTCATACTTCTCCAGGCATTCTATAAGCCAACCAATAGGCAATGCCTTTAAATGCTGCATATTATACATTGGCTCATACATATCCTTAAAAATAATATAATGGGAACAGTTCATTAATTTTCCATCTTTCTTTGCATGGTACGGTACTAATTTCTCACTCTCCGGTATTGATTCTGGATTTGGTACCCTCCTTAGGACTATACCACCGGCATCAGTTATTAACTTCGTCAATATAGCTTTGGTTAACACAATGGACTTTGAAATCTCATATTTCGTATTGAAGTTATGTAGGTAGAAATGGCAGCTGTTAAAAATGCCTGGTAACTGTTTGTATTTAATGTACCGAGCATTTCTAGGGCCTTTATTGGACGTTGTTCCTACGCCTCTGACTTCATAGGTCTCAAAAGGCTCTAGTCTCTCTTCAGTAGATTTGGTAACCCAGTCTGAGGATATAATCCAGACACTACTGACAATTCCTTGCAAGACATCCAAACTGGATTGACAAATTCCATCTTCAGAATCTACCACCAAATGAGTGACCTTTTTAGTGAATTTTGCTTCCAAGGTAATGTTAGAGTGATGTTTTGCTAAGACTTTTAGCTTATTATGAACGGTGCGGTACTGAGACACGCAGTAAATATGGATGTCATCAGATTCTAATTCTGCGTACAATGCAGCTATGTGTGATACATTTACACTCTGTGTATGTAAGATCTTTTCAGCGGCTGAACGTAGCTTGTTCTTCATATCAACCGAAGCCAGTTGATACGGAGTCTCTCCTTTACAGTTTCTTGCATTCATATCAGCTCCATGCTTAATCAATTCTTCAGCGATATCTATGTGGTTGTATCTCACTGCCTCATGTAGCGGTGTCTCATTGCCTTGCCCAGGTACGTCTATTAATGTATTGTATTGTAAAAGTAATGTGACAAGGTCCAAGCGACCATTTTGAACCACTTCATGCAACGGTGTCCAGCCTGCATTGTCTTTAGTATTAGTATTAGCTCCGAGACTGAGTAATTCCTTAATCCTATCAATCTTACCGAGACGACAGCAGATGTGGAGGACTGTTTCTCCTTTGTTGTTACGTTTTTCGTTGTTTTTATTGAATTTCGAACTCAAATTTGAATTTATAGTTTCGCTCAACTCTTGACGGGAGTTCGTCTTGTCAGATAGAGGTTTCTTGAGGCTAGATTCAGCGGTAGCATTCCTATTTGAAGCGGGAACAGCGTTGTTCTTCTTAGTTTTCTTACTCGATGCCACAATAGGTTCTTTAGGTCTAAATTTCTCGAATAACTTGCCTAACTCTGTAGCGGAGTCGATACAAACTTGTATTCTTTCGTCGACGTACGTAGAACAGTCGTCTAGAGGTATTTTGCAGGTCGGGCACTGCTTCAAGCCGGTATGAACCGCGCAGATGATGTGGAAACATTTCTTCAAAACTACGGGATCTCTACACATTTCATCGCACACACCACATGTGTAATCCTTTTTCACTGTGTCCAGAGCTTTTATAAAGTTGTTCAAGTCAGTAGAAGACATATTTTTGGAGAAAAGTTGACTTTGTTTTGCAATTGAAAAGTTTTAATATCGCGGGAAAACAAGGAAAATCACGTCTTGACTTGACAATGTTGACACTAATGACATAAGGTTGACTGGTTGACAGAACAAATGACTGCGTTCAAAATCTTTAAAATTGGAATTGTTGGGAAGATGAGATTCTCGATAACTCGGAACCTACCTACTAACCCTTATTTAAGTAAACAGCCTCCAAGCCTTGAAAGCACATTCAGACAGCTTGAAAAGCACACTTGAGGCATCTGAATACAGGAGCCTCGAGAAAGAGATCGAGTACTTGATTTTGGATACCTCCAAATACCTCCAATTTAAGCAGTCCCTTCATTAAAAATATTTATATCCAGCTGCATTTGCTTAGACTTCTACAACATTGTTGTGAAGTTGTGAACAGACTGTGATGAGATTATTTCTTCCTACTATAATATACTTTTTACCATTGCAGAAATCCAGTGAAGAAGTTTTTCAACTGGCCACCGTTGAGATGGCGTCTACACAATTTCGGTATGTCTCACCGTCGGCGCCTGAGCTGAGTTCCATTACGCCCGGCACCACCTCAGTTTTTTTTCTATATTTAGCCTTTTTTTAATCGTCCATACAGGTTTTATTATTGGTATTTTATTTTCCTTTGCGAGTAGAGTATGCGTGATATAAGTGCCTATGCGTCAATAAGACGCCCAGTAAGACTAGCGTTAAGTATACCTACAGCCAATTCAGTGTAATTTACTACTAGATATTAAGTTAGCCTGGATTTGAATGATTCCTCAGTAGAACATATACTATGTAGGTAGTAAAAAGTAACGACATAAAAAAAAATCCTCATGCTTATAATTTATTCGAAAATACCCCAGCTATGTTCTGCGATTCTTGATAGTTTTTGAGTTATAGTTTCTTTCATAAAATTTTCGTTTTTCCTAAATCATATTAATTCTTAAAACTATCCCCCGGAGGGGAAACCGACCATAATAATGCCTGGGGTAATTCAGGAACAGTCACATGTTTATGCGAACGGACACTCTGGTTGCCTGGACAAATTAGTCGTTAAAAAGTATTCAATTACAGGACTTTATCACATTCTTAAACGTTAAATAAAAGCATTTTTAACCGACTTCAAAAAAGGAGGAGGTTCTCAATTCGACGGTATGTTTTTTTTTTTGTGTGTATGTTACGCGATTACTCCGCCAATTGTGGACGGATTTTCAAAATTCTTTTTTTGTTCGAAAGGAGATACTTCTGAAGTGGTCCCATAGTCACCAAGTCAGGATCTGATGATTGGATCCTGGAGAAATCGAGGGCAACCCTCAAATTTTATAGGAAAACTTACAGCGGTTTTGGTATTTTCTACAACAAGTGAAGCATTTGCGTTCAATAAGAATCATTTTATCATCAGATCTGATGATGAATCCTAGAGACAGGCACCGGAACTCAATAATAAGACAATGTATCTTAGCTGTGTTTGGGCTTGTTGGAATTGTAACAGTGTGCAATTTCCAGGTGTATGTACAAGTAATAATTTAAAAAAAATAGATTTTTTTTACTTTTTTTTATTTTAACCGACTTCTAAAAGGTGAAGGTTATCAATTCGATTAGTTTTTGTTGAATGTAAACCGATTACGCTGAGACTTATTACTTTACTAACTTCTTTAGTTTGATGCGGAATAGTTGCTATTTGGTCCCATAAAAAATGTTATATAGTTTGGCCCTGTAGTTTTCATTTTATTTTATTTGTAAATTTATCACGTACACCTATTTCTCCGTGATTACTGGACCGATTTACATGAATCTTCATTCATTTGGTAGAGAAACATTTTTTCATCCTATGTACCGCATTAAAATTAAGGTAATCATCCATGGTCGTGCTGAAGAGGATCACACCCCGGTGGGCCCATATGAATTTTATTATCTTTGCTTTGGTGCTTTTTGAGTCATCCCCTTTATTATGCATTTTGTCCTTTGTCGTATGTATGGACGATGTGCTGGTGTCTAGTTACAATGTAAAAATGATACTAGACAAGAATTTAAGTGAGATACCACAACTGAAAAGGGTATAATACAAACTTTTTACAAAAAAATATAACCGAATTCCAAAAAAAAACAAAAAAGTGCAAAATAATTTTTTACTTTCGGAAGTCGGTGGCAAAAAAAAGAAAGAAACAACAACAAGACAACCGACAAGTCACCGACTGACGAAAGTAAAATATTATTTTGCACTTTTTTGTTTTTTTTTGGAAGTCGGTTATATTTTTTTGTAAAAAGTTTTTTCTTATATTAATAGCACCAAAACTAACAAAAATAAGCAAATTTCGAATAATAATAAAATCGAATGATTTTTAGGGAGCCTCTTTCAGAATTAAATATCGGGAAAGAGGAATGCATTTTTTTAGGACGCCACTATTTTGGGTCACCCAGTTTAAAGAAATACTGTTAGGTCGAATAAGCAGTTGCTTATTATAGCTATTTAATTAAACAACAAATAAAAACAATTGGAATTATTGAAACAACAAAGAAAAATATAAAAACTGTTCATTTATTTATTATCACAAAACGCTTCTTTAAAAATTTAACTATTAATTAAAAATACGACTAGAGTTACCAGCAACATGACCAAAGATGGCGTCGTTTTGGCGCCAAACCCACAAGTGAAATCCGTCATATTAGAAACTGACAATTCGAGACTGTAAGGTAATTTATCGTAAGGGTGAGTTTTTAAAACAGCACTTGTGGCTAAACTATTAGTATTACTGTGAAAAATAACTTCCATTTCGTGGTTAAAAGATCCATACATTGAGAACATGGCATTGTGGAATGGTGGATGTTTGCCAAACAATTGGTCCAACTTGGTGAAAACGTTTACGATTTCGTGTTTGCGAATGGTTGTCAGATTGTTGGCGGTAAATATGTGGCCAAGATTCGACCAACTAACGAAGCAATAATTCTGGTTTCCTTCGGGGCAGAGAGGGACGATTTTATCCACGTTTTCTGATGAAGAATCATTGTGTGCTGAAAAAAAAAAGTAAGTATAAGTACAATAATAATAATTATTCTAGCTATAATATTCCTATTTGTACGTATTTGTTCATTATCTAAAACTAGCGGCAGATGTTACCCATGAAATTGAATACGATCAGTGAATATAAAGGGCGAGCTGTCAGTGTCTTGGTGTCATTAGTGAAAATCTCTCTTACTTAGTTGACGAGTTGGCCAAGCCATTTGGCTAAAAACTTGTACCTTGTACCAGGTCTAATCAGCATTATCCGTTGTTATTAAGTAATAGGAGCCACCACGGATTTTATAATATGAATCAATTAAACTAACGAGTCGTTAAGCATTTTTGACCACGCTTAAAGTACGTATAAATCATCTTTATAAAGAAATCATACAAGTACAGTAGGTTACCTTTAAAAGTCTTATAAGTCGCCATGCTAATAAAAGCAACATCACTTTTGCCCTCCACAAGCGATTTCAACGCCTCTGCTTCTCCCTCGTCATAACATTTCTTCCCATCCAAGCCAGGAGCACAAATCTCTTTAAAATAATCATCCATGAACTCTTTACATGATATGTTTTCATGTACTTTGATGTAGTTTTTGACAGAATGCCAAGCGGCTCCATCGTAGCGCGGGAAAGCGGCGCGTTTGCCGCGCAAATCCGCCATCTTGGATATTTGAGAGTCACTGTTGATGTAGGCAACGATAGTGTTCGTTTTTTCCACGATTGGTGTTATTTCGTGGAGGATTGGTGTTACGGTGTAATCTCTGGAATAAATACAAAAGGTCTTATAAAAATCTTACAGTCTTGCACAGAGAGAGGTCCTATCTAGCTGGGTCTGCCCTTTGCCGTACTAAAGTAACGTTAAAGGGTTATGGGCCCTAAAAAGACAAAATCAATTATTTCTATTAGGCCAGTCACAGGCGCTTTTGACCTGTCAAACAAAGACAATAATGAAAAAAATAGCTACAGTCTCAGTCACAAGGCATATTAACTGTGAAAAGTCTGCATTAGAAGACCAGCGCAAAAATTACAATCTTATTTCCTACGTCGAAGCTTGTCTCCTTGTGAATTCCTTGTGGATTAGGTATAAATGGAAGCAGGCTGACTTTGTGCAAAAAGGTGAAAAACAGGTGCTTCTGCACACCTTCATCACTTCCATCACATTCACCCGGCATCCAACAACGAATTCCTCAGATTAATATGATAGAACCTAGACCTTCGACCCAGGCAACTGGGTTCTGGAGGTCAGATAAGCAGTCGCTCCATGTAAAATACCGGTATTCAGCTGCATTCGACCGATCCTAACATAGTTAGAAAAAGCTAAGCAAATGATAATCTTCTTCTTAGCGTTTCTATGGCAAGTTTACTTGACACGAAATAAAGTACCCGTCGTTTGTGGAACAACACCACATTTAAATCATAGGCACAGGTTTTCCTTGCCTCTGTTAACTTGAAAGTCTATTTAAAGATGATGATGGACTAACCTAATCCCAGCAACCAGCCAGTCACTGCCAGCGGCAGTAGCGTCACTCTCTCCAGTCTGCACTGCCTTCAGACACTCCTCGATGCTGTTCCTCACGACGCATTGGAGAGGAGGAGCGATGCCGTATACTGCGCCGGCCTCGGACAGCCAGTCGCATTTGTTCTTGGCTAGGAGGGAGGTTGTGCAGAAATTTATGTGCCTGAAAGAAAGAAAGGAGAAAAAAAAGATTAAATATTGTACATTTCAATAAGTGTTGCAACTGTACACCGGATTATATGCAACATAAAATCGTCAAACTATGCATGCATATATGCACCATAATATAGGAGCACCTAAGGCAAAATTCCCAAATATGCACGATCTGCCCATCTTAGTTAAAATCCATCATCTTCAGAAACACCCAAAATATGCAAAAATGATATGCCAAACTATGAAGATGCAAATGAATGGTATCCCTTAACTTGTCATCGCCTGCTATCGCATCCCGCCCCAGCATCCTCTAGCACGCTCTTTAATGCTGAGAAAGGAAGTCCCCTTTGATGCCTTGGGTTCGATCTCTAAACATTGCAATCTGTACAATGTTTAGAGATCGAACTTTACGTTAGGTAAAGATAAAATGCTCTAGCATACCGTCCCTGCCGGCCTAGCATGACCGCCGTAGAAACGGGCTATGTCTACGGAAGAATCGATAATTTGACAGATATTTCTATGGCGATATTAAGAATGTAGAAAAGAAATGTTTCTTTTCTTCAGTCGACACAAGTCTACAACGTCGAGCATGACCACCATATTTTATCTTCTTTTGACATTTGGGGGTAGAAACATTACTTCTGACAAATGTCAAACTAGTCATATAAACTAAATACGATACCATTTACCATTTCACCATTTCGTGGTTGCGTTGAGTAACGTTCAAAAGGTTGAAATGTTATGTAAAATATTTAGGTATGTCTTCGTAGAAACGCGAGTCGACGGGGCGCGCCATGCTCGGCTAGAAGAAATGTCAAGTTGTATCGAAAAGATTTCTTGTCGTTTCTTGGTAGAATAGAAATAGAACGGTCATGCTAGGGGGCTGGTGTGCACTGGTTTTATAGGTTCGAGTCTATAATAGAAGCATAATAGTCCGATACAGTGGTCTATTGTCATATCGTCCAAGGTGATATTTGAACCCTTTTATTCCAAGAACAAAAATCTCTAACTGACTCTAGCGCATTGATAAGTATGGTCATTCCCATACATAATCAGAAAGTTGAAGCATTCCAATTCTTTCTTTATCGTGTGTGGTTAGTGGTCACCCTGGTGTCAGAGTTTTTATGCCGCCCATGAGCCTCTGACTTGGCTTTACATGCCGTCGAGAAATAAATAACTCTCAGGCTGGTTTGGTTTCATTACGATGTTTTCCTTCACCGAAGCAAGTGATAAATATACAATGCTAATGTTAAACCTGAGTTAAAACTCCACAGGTATTATTACTAACCTTGGTGGATCACAACCAGCTTGACTATACGCTTCCCTGAACCCATCAGCCCTCGCCAAGTAATCCATAGGAGCTCGTGGTGGATGCAGCGGTTCTGGCAAAGCCTGGTTGCTCTCCAGCAATGCTGCGAGAGCTCCTCGCCAGTGACGGTCTACGGTTACTGAGCTGTTGGTTAGGGATTTGGCTAACTTGCTGACTGCTTCTGAGGCTTTTCTGTAAAAAGATGAGGGATTTAAGGTTAGGCTTCTGGATTCTTATAATGTTAAGTGTCGGTCAAACTGAGGCTGGCTGTGGACACCATACTGACAGATATTTCAGACAGTATTCAGCTGTTTTTTTTTTGTATTCTAAACGCGGTAAATAGGAGTTCACACAATCTTGTAAATACATATAATTCGGTAGTTTTTTTTAGTTTAACTTCGTCCCGCACTAGGAATTTCTCCTGTATCGTTGGTGCGTTTACAAACATTTAAACTCACATACACAAACAGCTAGACCCGGAACAACTATCTGTAGGCCTTACAAATATATGTTCCATGCGGGGATCCAACTCGCGATACGCAGCGCACCAGTCAATCGCTTAGCCACTGCGCCAACCGTGCCGTCAACTGATTCTGTTGTTCAAAGCCGCATTCGCAATTTCTTCGGTTTTACTAATCCTTTAGTGAGGTTTCTTGCGATAATTTTGCTGGTATTGTCTAACAATCTGCGGAGCGATTCTTCATAATTTTTCTAAATGATGAAGAATCGCGTCGCAGATTTTAAGTTGTAGATCCATGGTCCGAGACTCCAGACGGGAGGAGGTTGAGCGTTTATTATGCTACATCTTGATTAAGTCATCGATATTAGAGGAAGAAGAATAACAGACAACAAGACAGACAGCCATACCTCTTAGCCACGATGACGTTCCAAGGTCTTCGCAACCAGATGCAGGGTTCCTGCGTGAGATCGCGCCAGGTTCCATCGCGACAGAGGTACGCGAAGTTCTCGGCGCCGGTCAGGCTTTCATTCTCCTTGATCTGGAAGAGAACTCTTGTTATAACTGAGGAATTGGGAAAGCAAATAGTCAAAGGTGCTTAAAACATCGTGACGATACCGCGGAATGTCTAAGAATAAAATAATGGAAGACATTGTGTCAAATCCGTATTAGGTCATCGTGAAGTGATGTATTGCGGGCCATTTCCTATGATAGAGGTGTCCCAATAGTGAGGCACGTTATACGCAGAGGTAATCCACACTCGCTTGGGTCGCATCATCATCAGCCGCAGATGTTCCCACTGCTGGAACACAGGCCCGCTCTCAATAAGAGGGAGCTTTAATCCACCACGTGGGCCCAATGCGGGTGGAAGATGTCACATGTCTTCGATTTTTTAGTTCTAGGACATGCCGGTTTCCTCACGATGTTTTCATTCACCGTAATGAGAGGAGCGATGATTAAATGAATTACACAAAGAAATACCTACGGCGCCTGGGTTCGAACCTACGACTTGCTGTAAGTTGGGGTTCAACAATATACAAGGTGGAAGGGACATCGACGCACAAATGTATAAATCGAAATCGAAATCGTGTCAGAATCGTGAGCGTTACAAGGAATTGAGGGAGTCCTTTGCCCAGCAGTGGAATAATATGTTGATGAAGAGGGTTTCACAATAGTGGAGAATAAGCAGAAGAAGCCCAATTGCCGCAACCAATGCGGCACCGCACCGTGTGGACCCAATATGCTGCTGCGTCCTGCAGTACCTACGACGCAGCTTTATATTTCTCGTCTACATTACTCCACGAAGATTGAGGATGTGGTGGCGTATTTGAGAGTGAAGACCGACTATACTCTTTTTTTTTTTTTTTTCCGGATGGGAAATCATCATATGACTTCTCCCGCTCTGGGCGGAGCGGGAGGGAGTGTCAGACTTGTACTGACTAAAACCCACCCATGTTCCTTCTTCGCCCTTTGTGTTCCAGGGCCGCGGTATCTCTTTCGAACAACCCGCAGCCCTGGCAGGCATCGGCCCTTTCGGACCCCTTCTGGTTTGCTGACATCTCCTTGAGGCGCGCGTGGAACACGTACGCGCCGTCGACACGGCCTGTCGTCATGAGACGGACGGACGGTGAGCTAGCCCATTACTCACCGTCCACAGGCTCGCGCCTACGGTGGCCGGGGGCCACTGGTTGCCCCCCGACGCCCGGGGCGTCTCCCGCGGCGACCGACTATACTCTGGGGGTTGAAACGTTGGAGTCGCACCACAACATAAACTTTAAGTCGCTTGTGGTACGAGTTCCGACATTTTCAGACCTTTTTGAAAGAGGACTTTTGGCCGAAAGGTGTCGTTTAATATCGACGTTTCCGAGGACGGTTACTCGACACCACGCAGTGAAACACGACGCCGACAACGTTACGTGTTTATAAGGTTCTAATATGTATTAGTTTATTTTATCTATGGGCCTCAGGTGCCTGATAATGAAATGTTTATTATTTATTACTAAATGGGCTAGCTATAATAATATATAACTTGGAGACGCATCATATTGTGGTCAAGTTCCTTTTTCATAAAAATATATAGGCTTGCATTTGGCCGCATTTCGCCTGATGTGAAGCGATGATGCGGTCTAGGGTGGAGCACGCTTGCCTAGAAGAAACGGATTCACTCAAACTTTGAAGAGATCCAGATTATAATCATCATGGCAGGGCCTACCTTGAAGTAAGCGGCGATATCATCGGCCTCTCCCCACGTGACATCTCCCGTTCCGTCCGTGAGGCAGGTGAGGGAGCCCGAGTTGCCCCAGTACATGTCCCCGATCGTGCAGGACCGCGCACAAGCGGCGCACAGCGACGGGTACTGGCGTTCTAGAACGGAGGTTTTTAAATTAAAACACGTGGTTTTGTGGTAAGATTCAAATTGCTAGGATAGGGCCAAACTGAACTTTGAGCAATATAAATCAAGGCCACTTTAAACATTAAATAACATTGGCTTATGGGAAGAAATTCGGTACTCTCTGTAGACAACAAGCTACTCATCTACAACTCGGTCCTTAAACCAATATGGACATATGGAATTCAACTGTGGGGCGTAGCCAGCAAATCCAACATTTTGTGCCTGCAAAGGGTTCAAAATGGCATATTAAGAGCAATAATAAATGCACCTTGGTTTACTAGGAATGACGAAATCCACGACTACCTACAAGTGCCGTCCGTAAACTCTGAAATCGAGCGGTTCAAACGTCAACACAAGGCACGCCTAACCATGCACCCAAACCCACTAGTAACTGAACTTTTAAACCCGACAGCGGTGGTAAACAGGCTGAAGAGGAACCACCTTCTATAAGTGGGAGGCGCAGCACTGGCTGCTTCACCACAACGCCATATATTATCAGCTGGAACAAATTCGCTTATGGTCTGACGACCGATTGCAAATCGAAGAGAGAGAAAAAAAAAAAAACTTTAAACATTCAAGATGTGCTATACAGGATGGTATTCCCGGTTCGGACGGTTATTAGGTTTTCTATTAGGAATTTCTCAATAGCAGCCACCGAGTGTGGATGTCTGCCGAGTGGAAATACAATATAGGACCGTGGAGACTGGCAGAAGAAAAGAGAGATCTATATCTTGTTTTTTACGGATGGGAAATCATCAAATGACCTCACCTCCGCTCTGGGTGGAGCGGAAGGGAGTGTCAGACTTGTACTGACTAAAACCCATCCATGTTTTTCTTAGCCCTTTGTGTTCCAGAGCCACGGTATCTCTTTCGAACAGTCCCGCAGCCCTGGCAGGCATCGCCCTCTCGGCCCCCTTTCGGTTTGCTGACATCTCCTTGAGGCGCACGTGGAACACGAACGCGCCGTCGACACGGCCTATCGTCATAAGACGGACGGACGGTGAGCTGGCCCATTTATGACTCACCGTCCACAGGCACGCACCTAGAGGCTTATACCCTGCAGTGAATTAAGGGTGTGGACGATGATGATGATAATGACAATAGACTCGCCCCCCCTATTACTTGGGACTTAAACATAACTGGGGAAATGTGGGTGTACTATTAGATATCCCTCTGCCCCACCCTTCGCGGATTACAGGTGTGATGTTCTATTATGTTAACTAAACTTGTGCAGTCATCTTAGACCCTACCACAAGTCAACTAAGAACACCATAATGGTACAAAGACTTCCTAACTAATACTTACTAAGTTCTGCATCTCTAAACTTGTCAGGCACCCAGGGTCCAGCCTTGCAGGCCTTCCCGTAGAAGTCGGCGAGGGCCTTTAGCTTGTTCTCAGTGTTGGACCTGGTGGGGTCGCAGGAACGCTCCAGCACCAGGGATTCTAGGTACTGGAAATCAAAGATGAGGTTAGGTTTTGAGCTAAAAATTTTGATGACGGTTTTCAGTTCAAATTGTTTTCCTCACGCACACAAATCAGTTATTGCGTGACACAATTTGAAGATACATTTTGTTAATTTTGAAAATCATTGGTCACCATCAGCCCTTATTTTAATAAATTTAATCGTAACACGGAGGTGAAAGGATCCCTTTTCTTACTATAGGACCAACGCAGACCCTCAAAAAATATATTTCAGTTGTATTTTGTTCAGGAAATCATTGTTAAGTATCCATTATTTATTTATCAATTTATGCACACACTAAATACAGAAAAGAAGTAAGGAACGGAAAATAGGTACAAAGGTGATGCTTATTTCCAAAGAAATCTCTTACAGCATACCTGCAAAAGGAGATACCAAAAAAAAAAGAGATGTAGATTTATTGTCGTGAGCGTTGGAGTGTCATGTCACTGTTATTCATATGAAGCATCACGATTCATGTAGGAAGGAATGGCAGTAAGTCAGACCCTCGACAGACAATGAATTCTGTGAGAACAAAACTACGTAAAAATATCAATTTATTTGGGCTTGGTGCAGCATACGTATTATAGGAGCTCGTGGCTAAATAATAACAGTCGCCCGGGTCGATCTATATGGTTAAGCCGTGCTTGCCGAGGTTGGTCCGTGGATGGGTGACCATAATTACAAACCGAGTTTCCTCCGTGCCTCCGAAAGCACGTTAAGCCGTTGGTCCCGGCTGTCATTTGTAGATCTTTGACAGTCGTTACGAGTAGTCAGAAGCCAAAAAGTCTGACATCCAGTCTTACCAAGGGGTATCGTATTACCCAGTTACTGGGTTGCGGAGGTCAGATAGGCAGTCGCTTCATGTAAAATACTATCACTCAGCTGCATCCGGTTAGACTGGAAGCCGACCCCAAGATAGTTTGGGAAAATGCTAGGCAGATGATGGTGCAGCATACGTATTCTTCTTCCTTCTACTACGCAAAAATAAAGGTAAATCAACACACCCCAGATAACGTTTCACTGAGCGGCCGCAAATCATCCATGGTCTCTCCAGGATGGCAGAGCGTAGTGTTCTTCAGCACAGCATGCAAGCTGGAGGAGTGGTCTGGCAGGACACGCCTGTTCACGACTGCGACGATGTTGCGGGCAAATGGTCCTGAAAAAAGGAATAGGTGAAGCTCGAAAGTCTGACCAGTCTTACCAAAGGGTATCGTCTTTACCCAGTAATTAAAATATTGAAGTCGGATGGTCAGTCGCTCCAGCCCCCGTATTCACAAACGCTCGGATTCGATTTCGATCCGATAAGTCGTATGTCTATCTTGTTTTGACATTACGAAAACGAGCGAGATAGACATACGACTTTCCGAATCGAAATCGAATCCGAGCGTTTGTGAATAAAAGGGCCAGGTCTCCAGGGCTCAAAACTCTGAAGTCTTCTACTAAGACAGCCGGAGCCAACTAAAATTATGCTTTCCGAGGCACGATGGAATCTTGACACGTAATAGATGAGCACCCATCTTCGGACCAACATCAGAAAACGGTGCTTAACCTAGGTACACGATGATTAGGTAAGTAAATACTTACGGTCCCTAAGCCGAAGCTCGTTGGTGACGAGAACGTCGATGTTTGCCCACTGCGCAGCCACCAGGTCTTCAGGGCTGAACACTCCGAAGTCCACCGTGCCTTTGCTGATGCGGCGGAGACAGTCTAGCCTAGAAAAAAGTGATATTGCAAGAGTTAAACGCCTCTCTGTTTATCTTGTGATTAGTGCCTTAGCTAAGGGGTCTACTCTCTAACCACGAAATCACTTACGGACGTAAAATTCGTTAAGGGCTGGAACTAAAAATGAATGACAACACGATTGAACAGTTACCCTTACTCCCAGTGTGTTTTCAAATCTCATGAAGACAAATATATTAGGGAGTAGGGTCATTGGTTGTCATTTCAAAGTATAAAGCTACTTGGGGACGGACCCGTATTTTCGTTGACATACTTAGAGAGTAGACCCCTGGTATCAGAGTTTTTATGCCGCCCATGGGCCTCGGACTTGGCTTTACATGCCGTCGAGAAATAGGTATCTCTCAGACATGCTAGTTTCTTCACTATGTTTTCCTTCACCAAAGCAAAGTGATAATCGAATATTCCCAGTCGCCCCCAATGGATTGCTCCCGGGTAGCGACTGCGAAGTTATTGCTCCCACTTCAAATCGCTGTACATTGCGGCGTGGCACCACATTGGAAAAGTCTGACCTGCCAACCAACAATCGCGGCCGTAAGACAGACCAATGTTGGCGATCCACCGCCGCAATGTACAGCGATTTGAAGTGGGGGGCAATAATTTCCCAGTCGTTACCCGAGGACAACTCGGTATTTTATTCCCGATTGCCACCCGGTGGCAGTCCATTGGGGCGACTAGGAATATTCGGAGATAATTATACAATACGCACATGAATCCGAAAAATCTGAAGTGTGTGTTTTGGGTTCGAACTTGGGACCTATGACTTGGCAGTCCGACGGTCACAACACTAGGATATCACTGCTTTTTAATGCCTCTCTACAAAGCATGGATACAACAGTGCCACGAACTGCACACATAAGGCGGTTTCAGATTAGCGTATTTTCGTTTCGTATGTAAGCTCGTTTTTTAAAGCGCAGGTACGTGCGTTATACTCGCGGTTTTTGTTTCACGACTGACTTGCATGGCGGCCAATCTAGCAATACAAAACCAGTTTATACGGATTTCTCATTGTATTGGAAATCAATACAAAGCATCATCTGCCTAGCCTTTTCCCAAACTATCTTGGGGTCGACTTCCACCGACAGCCGGACCAACGGCTTAACGTGCTTTCCGAAGCACGGAGGAAACTCGGTATGTAATTATGGTCTCCCATCCACGGATCAACCTCAGCAGCAGGTAGGTAGGAACCTAATTTGTTTGGTCGCAGTTGGTCCTACATCTAAATTGAAAAATAATCTAAATCGTTATTAAATCGAATGAAATCGATTTATCAATTACCTACACGGGCACATCAAAACACGTGTAGATTTATTTTCTTAATGACGACCCAGAAAAACATCTTGCATTTGCCACATTACGCGGTTCAAAAAATATTCATGTCGGGTGAGAGAGTGCGTGCAGAGACCACCTTCGCAGCTTACGCGACACGTCAAGCAATAAATTAGTAGTATACCATGGTGGCCACGATTTATTGTATAGAGGAGCTCGTGGCTAAATAGTTAACAGCTGCACGGGTCGATCTTTAAGGTTAAGCCGTGCTTGCCGAGGTTGGTCCATGACCATAATTACATACCGAGTTTCCTCCGTGCTTCGGAAAGCACTTTAAGCCGTTGGTCCCGGCTGTCATTATTACACCTTGAAAGTCGTTACGAGTAGTTAGAAGCCAAATGTCTGACATCCAGTCTTACCCAGGGGGATCGAATAACCCAGTTACTGGGTTGTGGAGGTCAGATAGGCAGTCGCTTCATGTTAAATACTGGTACTCAGCTGCATCCTGTTAGACTGGAAGCCGACCCCAAGATAGTTTGGGAAAAGGCTAGGCAGACCATGATGATGAGATTGCGAGTTGCGTTTACTTATACTGATTGAATGAGGGGGATCGAATAACCCAGTTACTGGGTTGTGGAGGTCAGATAGGCAATCGCTTCATGTTAAATACTGGTACTCAGCTGCATCCGGTTAGACTGGAAGCCGACCCCAAGATAGTTTGGGAAAAGGCTAGGCAGACCATCATGATGAGGTTGCGAGTTGCGTTTACTTATACTGATTGAATGTGCTTGTGTTTAAATGGAAGTCAAAATATGGATAGTTACCTGTCAGTCCCCAACACGCACTCCACACCAGCTTTCTCTTTGTCCAGCGTTGGGCAATGCAAGGGCGCTCGCTTATACAGCCCCCGACCTTCCACGATGCAGAGACGTACTGTGGAAGATAATAAAAATATTGTTAAATAACATCATTGTTACATTATCAGCCATAAATTAGGCAGCCGAAGTGACCTCTGTGTTGGCGCCGACGAGTTGAGTGGTCCAGAGCTGGTTGGAGATATCCTGGAGAGTTGGAGATATCCCAGTTCCCAAGACCGTTAGATAGGCAAATGGTACGTCGAACGATTGTGTGCTGTTGTTCTCCTAATCCACTCAGTCCTAGCTCATTTGTGTTGTGCCAAGTCTTTTCTGATATTTTACGCTATGCTGACCTATTTCTTGCTTTACTGTTCGTATTGTTACGTCGTCTGCTTTACGAGAACATTCTAGGATTACGTTCGAGTCTAGAATGATCCAGTATGTCTAGAAGATTCGAGAATAATCCTAGAATGTTCCACGATGAAAATGTCTAGAAAGTTCGAGTAAGTTCTGGACTTTTCCGGAACTTTCTAGAAGGCTTGGTTCCACTATGGAGCTATCTAGAAGGTTCCCCTAAGGAACTGCCAAGACGTTCACAAAAGTTTCTTGAAGATAGGTCGGCCATATAAATAGACGACGGGGTAGCGGGAGTAGTCATCCGGGTTAAGCAGTAAAAACCTTAGCAGGTTGATGCGCGAGAGGCCATGTCAATGAAAAAAAAAAAAACGGGGGTAGTCAGTCTGATTTTGGCTACGGAACGAAGCGATCGAAGTGAAGTACCAGTGCGATATCTAAGTGAATAGTGATCATTTGTGTAATCGTTTAGGGGATAATTGATTCAATTTTTTTTTCTTTGTCCGTCGGGTAGTTTATTGAAAAGTATTGGACACGTATTTTTTCTTTTTTTCACGTAGTCGTAAAATTACGGAGATATATTGAGTTGAAATGGCGCATGACGTCACATGTGGGTAAGTTTTATACCCACTTGTGACGTAGTAAGCCCCCACTCTCCAACTTTAATGAGTTTTAACTAAGTAATTTTTTGTCAAATATCTCTGTATTACCTGTCTGACGGACAAAATAGAATATCGTTTTCTTTACCCAGTCCGATAAGTTTTTAGTGTTTTAATTTATCCTGTACCCAGCTCGTAACAGGATATTTGTCGATTGATAGATCAATTGGTTGGTTATTAGAATAACCACATAAGTTTTTAGTTAGGTAGGTTACATCTTTATACAAAACTTTTCAAAGAGCGATGCGTAGCGTTCATTAATGAGTAAAAGACCATTGAATACCAACTACTCACAATCCGCCACGTACTTGACCCAAATATTAAATAAATAGTGGACCTTCATCATTATTGTTTTCCTATAGGCAATATTAATTAACATGTCATACAGCTATTAGTCATATAGGTATGCAGCTTGGGTCAATATCCTTGAATTGTTTCGTAGAATTTCTATAAAGACCTTTCCTTATAAAATATCATGAACAAGTTGCTGGGAGAGGGTATATAAGTAGTTTCTAAGATTTGTTGATTGTTAAGTAATATTAGTTTAACATTGTTTATTTTTATTTTGTTTTTTAATATCGTTCCGTTCCCACAGACAAACTGTGAAAACAGTTTTGTGGGGCTTAGTTTTTAAATGAAAGTTTGTATAAAAATTGTTTGATAAATAAATAAATAAATAATAATAATAAGTCATGTGCCGAATGAACGGATGGATTTTGCACCGGTAACTTCTTAGAAGCCTTCGGGGTCATCATCATCAGCCTATAATGTTCCCACTGCTAGGACACAGGCCTCGTCTCTATGAGAGGGAATGGGCAGTAATCCACCACGCGGGCCCAGTGCGGCTTGGTAGATGTCACATTTCTTCGAATTTTTAGTTCTAGGACATGCCGGTTTCCTCACGATGTTTTCCTTCACCGTTTTTGAGAGCAGCGGTGATGAAATAAATTTCACAAAGTAATGCGCCTGCCTCTGTTCGAACCCACGGCTTACTGGTCGTAAGTCGGGGCTGCCACCATTGGGCTACCGCTGCTCTCCTTCGGGGTGGTGTTTTAAAAATATAATGGTTGTAAAAAGGCTCTTATCAAAGCCGATAGGCACTTGTTTTCCGCGTCATTGCCATATTTTATTTCGTTCTGGACCATATCTTGGAACCTTCTAGTTACGGAGATGTGGGAGATCAAAATTTCAAGTTTTTCACTAATTCTTTATTAAAGAAATTTTTTTAATGTTATAAATTTATTTGAACTAGCTTTTGCCCGCGGCGTCACCCGCGTGGAGGTCGATAATTGTCCCACAGGAACATACTATCGGGATAAAAAGTATCCAGGTTATAAACTACCCGTGTACCAAATTTCATCCAAATCCATTCAGTAGTTTTTGCGTGAAAGAGTAACAAACATCCATCCATCCTCACAAAATTTCGCATTTATGATATTAGTAGGATAACTCCAAGATCCCCGTTCTATTCAATACTATCTATTAGCACAATGTTTTGGGTGCGTTACATTGAGTTTTACCGTAAAACGTGACTTTTCACTCCCAAAAAAAAAGTTGTAAAAAGTTGTTTTTTGTTAGCAATAATTTTTGCTAAGAGTTATTTATGTTTGAAGAACAGAATACTTGGTTGACGACTTCGTAAAAAATTCGTTTACACCTTGCTAAGTTGCTTCTCATACAAAAAAGTAATAATTTAATCCTTCCTCTCAAAAATCACTCATGATTAAAAGTTAAAAGATTAAAAATATGACATGATCTTGACACAAAAATAAACAATACTAAACTGACGAAATTAATTACCTCCTCCACTTTTGAAGTCGGTTAACAAAAGAAGATTAATTGCGAGGTACAGTTGGCTACATAAAAACTTTTTACAAAAAAATATAACCGACTTCAAAAAAGTGCAAAATAATATTTTACTTTCGTCAGTCGGTGACTTGTCGGTTGTCTTGTTGTTGTTTCTTTCTTTTTTCTGCCACCGACTTCCGAAAGTAAAATATTATTTTGCACTTTTTTGGAAGTCGGTTATATTTTTTTGTAAAAAGTTTTTATTATACCCTTTTCAGGTATCTCACTTAAATTCTTGTCAAGTATAATTTTTACATTGTAACTAGACACCAGCACATCGTCCATACATACGACAAAGGACAAAATGCATAATAAAGGAGATGACACAAAAAGTACCAAAGCAAAGATAATAAAATTCATATGGGCCAAGTATCATCCCATTAAGCCGACCCCAAGATAGTTTGGGAAAAGGCTAGGCAGGAGAACCGGGCAAGCTTTCTCTACCAAATGAATGAAGATTCATGTAAATCGGTCCAGTAATCACGGAGAAATAGGTGTACGTGATAAATTTACAAATAAAATAAAATGAAAACTACAGGGCCAAACTATATAACATTTTTTATGGGACCAAATAGCAACTATTCCGCATCAAACTAAAGAAGTTAGTAAAGTAATAAGTCTCAGCGTAATCGGTGTACATTCAACAAAAACTAATCGAATTGATAACCTTCTCCTTTTAGAAGTCGGTTAAAAAAAAAAAAAAAAATTTCTATTTTTTTTTAATTATTACTTGTACATACACCTGGAAATTGCATACCGTTACAAATCCAACAAGCCCAAACACAGCTAAGATACATTGTCTTATTATTGAGTTCCGGTGCCTGTCTCTAGGATTCATCATCAGATCTGATGATAGAATGATTCTTATTGAACGCAAATGCTTCACTTGTTGTAGAAAATACCAAAACCGCTGTAAGTTTTCCTATAAAATTTGAGGGTTGCCCTCGATTTCTCCAGGATCCAATCATCAGATCCTGACTTGGTGACTATGGGACCACTTCAGAAGTATCTCCTTTCGAACAAAAAAAGAATTTTGAAAATCCGTCCACAATTGGCGGAGTAATCGCGTAACATACACACAAAAAAAAAAACATACCGCCGATATTTATATTATTAAAACTAACTGTGCCCGCGACTTTGTCCGCGTAGAATTAGATTTTTTCTCAAATAGTAGTAGCCTAACTCCATATTACATCAGCTATCTGCCAGTAAAAGTCCCGTCAAAATCGGTCCAACCGTTCCAGAGATTAGCCGGAACAAACAGACAGACCGAGAGACAGACAGTCAGACAAAAATGGTAAAAAAAAATATTTTGATATACGTACCGTATATACATTCATACGCATGTAGGAAAAAGCGGTTATTTTAATATTGCAAACGGAAATTTCAATTTTATTTATTTGTATAGATATATGTAGATGTATAGATAAATGTGTTTTTTAGTTTAAGCCTTGATGTCGTCACGTTGACACGAAACTTTGTATAGGCGTTCAATGTTGATAGCGAAACCTAATTTGCTTCTTAAAGCTTATATTTTTTTGCACAGCATTCTGGATTTGTGCCCGGTTGATGGCATTAGGCTCGCCCCTTTTTACATGGGACATGAACATAACTGGTGAAATGCGGGTGTACTATTAGGTACCCCTTTTCTTACGGATGGGAAATCATCAAATGACCCATCTTGCTCTGGGCGGAGCAGAAGGGAGTGTCAGACTTGACTGACTAAAACCCATCCATGTTCCTTCTTAGCCCTTTGTGTTCCAGGGCCGCGGTATTTCTTTTGAACAGTCCCGCAGCCCTGACTATTAGACTGTTATGTTTTGTTTGTACTTTTTTTAAAGCGCTACCGCAACGCGCCTGTTTTGATCAAGTAGCTTGTGGTCAAGGACTTACGTTACGTCAACTTGAACCGGTTTATTTTTAATGGTATTGCTTCATTGGGAAACGTCTTCTTTCAAGAGTGTTTACGCCATACGACATCTGATACAAACTTTCAAGCCCTTATTTACCGAAATGACTGAACCGATTTTAATGAAACATCATACGCATAAGCAGGATACATAGATCTAAAAAGTTACTAAAACATTTTCGAAAAATAGTGTTACATACAGGTAAATTAGACCGATTAAGTATAAATTATCTGTATAAACAGAAATTATCATTTTTTTTTTTTACTAACTATATTTTTATTTTATATTTCCGTAAACAGAAACTACAGAATTCGACCAGTCATACATCTGGACATACGTACATGCTCGTAGGTTGCAATTACTAGAACTACGAATATGACCTTGCAGAAGAGCATTACCAATAATGCCATTGTATGCTTTTGATCGCAGCGAGAGCAGCGGTAGCCCAATGGTGGCAACCCCGATTTACGAGCAGTAAGCCGTGGGCTCAAACCCAGGCAGTCTCATTACTTTGTATAATTTATTTCATCACCCCTGCTCTCAAAACGGTGAAGGAAAATATCGTGAGGAAACCGGCATGTCCTAGAACAAAAAAATCAAAGACAAGTGACATCTACCAACCCGCACTGGGCCCGCGTGGTGGATTGCAGCCCACTCCTTCTCATAGAGAGGAGGCCTGTGTCCCAGCAGTGAGAACATTATAGGCTGATGATGATGGTGCTTGTGATAGGCATATAATCTTAACAGGATAAATTACATAAAAAAACAGACTTTGTCTAAGCGATCATACCTTGAAATTGTAAGTACTAGGAAAAACAATATTTGCACATAGCGTGTGTGTCATTAACTCATTATATCTACAATAAAATGAGCGAATAATCATTCAAGTATTGTGTATCCGGTACTCTATTATTAGTTTATTACGTAAATAAAATCTAAAATAGATACTAACCGGAATATACAGGGTGTAACGGAAAGGGTACATACATACTTATGGTGTGCTACAGACCATCAAACTGAACATGTTTCTCCATCGGACAAACATCATAATAGCGAAAAAAATATCAGCTGCTCCATAAATTTGGGTCGAATAAGTATTGAAATTTTGTATGGGGCAGCAGAGCTGCAACAAGCTGCAGTAAAAAAATAGTAAAATTTATTCGTCTGATTCATAATTCTCTAATACTTCTGCTTCCTGCTTGTTCTTCTTCTTTCAATTTTGAGCTGGGTGCGAATTTTTGTACCTTCACTGCTATTTTTTGGTTGGAGGAGCTCGTGGCTAAATAATAACAGCCGCCCGGGTCGATCTTTAAGGTTAACCCGTGCTTGCCGAGGTTGGTCCGTGGATGGGTGACCATAATTACAAACCGAGTTTCCTCCGTGCCTCGGAAAGCACGTTAAGCCGTCGGTCCCGGCTGTTATTTGTAGATCTTTGACAGTCGTTACGAGTAGTCAGAAGACAAAAAATCTGACATTCAGTCTTACCAAGGGGTATCGTATTACCTAGTTACTGGGTTGTGGAGGCAGTGATAGGCAGTCGCTTCATGTAAAATACTGGTACTCAGCTGCATCCGGTTAGACTGGAAGCCGACCCCAAGATAGTTTGGGAAAAGGCTGGGCAGTTGATGACTGCTATATTTTGGTTTAATTTGACAGGACTAAGTATGTAGCAAACATAGAAACACTCTATGTTTGACCCTAAAGGACAAATCTATTATTACGAAATCATTAAACATCATCATCTGCAGATATAATACCAGTAGTTTACATGGAGTGACTGCATGTCTAACTTCTACAAGCCAGTTAGTATTAGAAACACACAGTAAATATCCACTCAAAGCTGTGTGCTTCTTTCTTCAAAAGATCATCTCAGACTCGAATCTGCATAGCGCGTACAAAGCTGAAGATTTTATTTGTTTGCTTAAACACGCTAATCTCGGGAACTACTGTTTCTAATTCTTTTAGTTTAGAATAGTCCATTTATCGAGGAATGCTATAGGCTATATATAATTAAACGCTTCGACCAATAAGCGCAGAGCATCAATGAAAAATGTTGCAAAAACGGAGAAAATGTGACGCAGACGAAGTTGTGCGGGTCAGCTAGTCATTTAATTATTATTCTTCATTATTTATGCACATCTGTCATAAATATTGCTGAACCAGTTCCGATGCGGTTTTGAGGCGTGTCCTCGTGTCAAGGTAACTTGCAACTGATATCATCAAGCTATTGTTTAGTAACATCTTCTTAAGTGGTTATTTTATTTACTATTTCCTGCTTTGCTTAATATCTAATAAATTATTATGTTGTAAAAGTGACAACGGTTCAATGGTTAAAAGGCGGACTGGCGAGCGAATAGTCGTAAGTTTGATCTCTTCAAGAATTCCTCACTCTGTCTACTTTTTTGGGCTATCTACGTCCCTTTCTTGCATATTTTGTGTGTACGAAAATGTTTTACTTTGTGCGTGTAAAGTTAAACCGTATTATAGGGTTTATCAGTCTTTAATGGACTGGTGTCTATAAGGACCACGGGGGTGAATCGGGACGAATCTCTGAAAGGAATTTTCTCGTTATTTAAAAGATATTGGTATCCTAAAAATACTCTATTGTTTATTTTCTCTATTATTTATTCGACGATGAAATACCTATTCTACCTCGCATCCCTATTCACCGCGTATGACCTGGGCCCGTACCATGACCGTTAACAAAACAATCTTGTTGCAGGAACGTTTTGTTTCAAGCTTATAATAATACTAGCTGTTACCCGCGACTTCGTACGCGTTATGTTCGCGATTTGCCTAGAATAAGTTTTTTAGTGAGGAGGTTCTTGATTCCAAATTTTTGTTTTGAATTCGTTACCTGATGTCTCCAGTATTAATACACAATCATCTGGCTAGTCTTTTTCCATCTATGTTGGGGTCGGCATTAAGTCCAACCGGATGCAGCTGAATACTTGGATTTTATATGGAAACGACTGCTTATCTGACTTCCGACCCAGTTAGTACTGGGTTATACGACTGTCATCATCATCTTCCTGCCCTTGTCCCATGTCACTTGCGGTCGGCGCAACACTTTTTGTTCTTCCATGCTCCTCTGTCATTCGTCAAGCTATCATTTACTCCTTTTTATTTCATATTATTTCTCAAACAATCCATTCATCGTTTTCTAGGTCTTCCTCTCCGTACCTATCCATCAACATTTATTTTCATCACTTTTTTTGTTTAAATTATAATCATCTCTGATACACGCAATCTTTTTTCCTTCTTCTTCACAGCCCTGCATTCTGATCCCCTCCTTCCCTTTTACACTACTAAACCGCACCACTGGTGGTGTCGTGATCCACACAATACGACAGGTCTAATCACAGACTTGTATATTTTACCCTTTAACTTGAAGGGCATCCGTGGGTCGCTAGTTATACGACTGTCAAAAATATACAAATGACAGCCGGTACCAACGAATTAGCGTGCTTTCCGTGGCACAATGGAATCTCGGTACGTAATCGGTGGTCTCCATCCATGGACCAGCCTAGGCAAACGCAACTTAACCTGAAGATCGACCCTAGCGATCTAAATTGATTTTATATGATTATTTTTCATTTGAAAGAACTTCTTTTATGTGTAATCTCCATCTCAATGTTTACAAACCCCTTTTCATTTAGATGGAAAATCATCAAATGACCCCTCCCACTCTGGGTGGAGCGGAAGGGAGTGTCAGACGACTTGTACTGACTAAAACCCTTCCATGTTCCTTCTTAGACATTTGTGTTTCAGGGCCACGGTATCTCTTTCGAACAATCCCGCAGCCCCGGCAGGCATCGGCCCTTGGCTTGCCTTGACCCCTTCCGATTTGCTGACATCTCTTTTAGGCGCGCGTGGAACACGAACGTCCCGTCGCCACGGCCTGTCGTCGTAAGACGGACGGATTATATGCAAGCCCTTAGTCAAAATCAACAGACCCGCGTCTACAATGGCCGACGCCCGGGGCGTCTCCCGTGGCGGCTGGGAAGCAAGGCTCTCTCCCTCTCACGTTTCGCCACCGCAGAAGGAGGTAACGGCTTCCCATTGCCCCTCGCTCCGCACCTTGGATTGAACCAGGGCCGGACGCGAGAGGTCGCCGCCGCCAATCGCCGCTAAGAGAACACGGCCGCGCTCCGCCCAAGCAGAGGAGTACTCTACGTTGTTCTCCACCGTGTCCTCTTGGCGATCCTCGCAGTGGTAACATCCGGTCATTTCCTCCCGCCCGGTTCGGTGCAGGAACTTCCCGAAACAACCGGGCCCGTTGAGGACCTGCGGCAGGTGGAACGTGAGGGCGCCGTGGCGCCTCTCCAGCCACTTCTTAAAGAGGGGACTTATTACCACTATTATGGCGTGCCCTGACCCCAACAAAAATAAGGGTAGAATTTTCAAAAATAGTAAACATTCATGTGAAAATTACAGATAGCCCACTAAACTTAACATTAAACCCACTTGGGGGTGGAATTTCCAAAAACACCTTTCTACCGTGCTAAGCACTGCCGAGATTTAAAGTTAAATAGTTCAAAAGTAGAAGTAGTTCTTGAGTGATTAATCAGTGAGTAAATAGTATTGCGGTGTCATGTATAAATGAAACTAATATTATGTCCTAATCCAGATCATACCTGTCTCTCTTGTGGCTTTGATCCAAATCCGTTTAGCTGTTTAGGCGTGAAAAGTTAAAACAGACTGATATATATGGACCGTTTATACTGTATCGTTGGTCTAGTGGTCGGAAACGCTACTACTGTGTATAAGGTCCTTGGTTCGATACACAACGCCGGGCGGTGTTTTATTTGTTTTTTATTTTTCGTTTGATTATAATAAGCTGGACCCTTATTACATGGCACTTAAACATAACTGGCGAAATGTGGGTGTACTAAATGGACACACCTCTGCCAAACCCTTAAGCGATTACAGGCGTGATCTTACGTGACTGCCGTTATTATCTGGTGCTTGCATGGCACCTGTGTCTTGCCAGTTTTCAGCAGAGCTGTCGCATGGGTCGCACCATTGACCAAGTAATACCTACTTACTTACATGTTAGCGAAGTCATTCTAAGATTAACAATGTATTTCTGTGATTTAAAATTTTAACGCTGGCGCGACGATATTTATAGGCGTTTGTGAGAGATTGGCTGGTCAAAACATGCGGGGAACCTCAAGCAGCGTTAATAAAGTTTTAGGGGTATGAGGAACAGGGTGTAAAGTTCCTCGATACTCCTTAGAAACGGAAGGATCCCTGGATCGCCGGACCAGGCAGGTGTTATGTCTGGCAGGCAACTGCCCGATAGTTGTTATCGGGTTTCTCTATATATACTGAAGTCGATGTAAACTTTGCTTGTAGGAAATTGATGTTAGTTCCTCCGTAGTGTCGTAGATGGCGCTGTAGTACTTTTTGTAGTATGTTACTTTTTGTGGTCGCTACAATGTAAACTTATCGGTAACCATATGTTCGAGTCGTTTGGGATTGAAACTTTGGGACCGTGGGGTCCGAGTACTCATTGCTCACAGCCTTTTTAACGAAATTGCTACACTCATAGCTTATGATTTCTGAGAACCAAGATCTGGCTTTTGCCAGAGGCTAAGTATTACTATACATCACCCAGGTAATGTGCCAGCCCATGTTCACTTTTGGGCACATTAGGTACCAGTTTTTTTATAAGTTAATTAATTTGGAATTAAATAGATGATTGTTTAACTATTGTTTACATGGGTCAAAATAACTAAAAGGATGTATAAAACTATTTGGTAAAGATTAGAAAATCTTAAAGCATTTTAAAAAAATACAAAATACTTTACGAATTTACGTTACAAAAAAAAAAAACCTGTTGGGGCTCGAACCATGGTCATTCTTGGAAATCATACAGTATTAAAAAATAAAATACAAAAAGTGAATTTCATACTGGCTCAGGTTTGATCCTGGAACATGCGATTCGAGCGGCCGCTAAACCGTCGGGCTACTTACTCCGGTGACAGTTGGTTTAAAATAGCCGTTCTATTCTAATGCTTGTCATGACAATTGTCAGTTGTCAAACAATTAAGGAGTGCGGACATAATGCAAGATTGCTCACCTCCTAAAGTTATTAGCGTGATAATATATAGCCTATGTCCTTCCCCAGGTTTAAATCTATCTTCTTGCCAAATTCCATTAAGATCCGATCAGCCGTTTAGTCGTGAAAAGGTAACAAACAAACAAACTAACAAACAAACAAACAAACAGAGTGACTTTCGCATTTATAATATTAGTATGGATTACTTTGTTTCGTACCATGACCTCAACAAAACAATCTTGTTTTACTCCTGCTAAAAGAATGAACGAGTCTATTCCCTGCTATAACATGGAAGACACAACTAGCAATATAAACTGTATAGCGCTGTCTCTTTCATAAAACGCTAAATGTTGAAGCAGTGCTGCCAACCTAGTGGATTTTCCACTAAAACTGGTAGTTTTGATACCCCTTTTAGAGACGAAATATTTTATACTGGTTTAGAATAATTCAGTTTCAATGACTGAAAATGCGATCACTCAACCGCTAAGCCACGTTTCGGTATGCTACACGGGGTGTATGGGACACCGACGCGAAAACGCTTACGACACACTCAGTAGGTACCTACATCATTCAGAATCCCCCCATATAGAAAATTTTCCTGCTGGGCCCTACTAGACCACATAAAGCAGTCTTATTTTAACCTTACTTTGCGTTTTCGCACCATCACGTCCTTAAAACAAGCTTATTATATTCCTGCTAAAATTAGCGGTTTTGATCAAATAGTTCATTCAATTGGTACCACTACGTGCCTTTTGACAACCAGCAATAATGTTTTTACGTCAAATTGCGGGAATGTTTGACAGTTAAAAAAAGTTGATCCGAGACGACTTATATATTATCGTTGTACAAATTATACTTAAAAAATAAAATATCGTGATATATATTGCATTAAAAACGTATTTATTTACGTGTGAGGGGTGTACTAAACACCTTTGCACAATCATTCGAGAGGTACAGGCGTGATGTTATGGTGTCGTAAACTAGTCGATCGGATAGTATTTCTAGCAATATCAGTGCATCATTATCATTATAATATCAGCCAAAAAACTTCTGCTGCTGGACGTAGACATCTCCCAAGCATCGCTACATCGACTGATTTTGTGAATCTCGCATTCAGTGAATTCCCGCCAAGTTTGCCAGGTCGCGGTTTTTCGAAGTGATGCAGACGGCAATGGTAACAACGCAGATGGCAATGGTACGCGAAAGTGGCGTCACTTGAGGCTTATAAAATGAATGTAGCCACTTCAAATAAGATGAAATGTACGCAACGGAGAGATATTCAAAGTAAGAGCACAAAGGAGCTCATAGCGACATCTCGATGAGGTGACCCTGATGATTCTCTGCCTCCAGTCACGGCTGACGAAGTGGTGACCCTGACGATTCTCTGCCTCCAGTCACAGCTGACGAAGTGCAAGACATCATTGGACTGCCAAATTGTGTGTGATAAACTGATGCCTACTAACAGTTTGTATCTAAGTCCTAAACAATGTTGTGTAAATTGTACTGTTGCTAGATTACCTATAACTTGTATTGCTGGAGAATCAATAAACCTTTACCATTATATCTGTTTGTTTGCATGCTTGTACATAACGGTGCTGAATACTATGATATAATGATAACTAATTAAACCATTAGCATCCATAAGAATAATGTGTGTCTGTATAACAACATAAAGAAGTCATGTATTGTTGCTATAGATTATAACCAGTGTTACTGAGAATCAATATAGTTTTACCATTTAGGGCGTCCACTCCACTAAAACTCGCGCAAACTCGTTTGAACATTCTCAAGTCATCTACAAACTCTTACACACAGTCATCCATTCTACTATACCAACAAATGCCTAGATCCTAACATTAAATAAAACTAATAAAGCTACAATGAGTTTATAATCAGATTTCTTTATTATACAATTTAAAACAGATTAATGGCTCGAAGACCAGTCCATAATCAATTTTCCTGGAATTATTTCAACGAGCTCATGCTTCCTCCATGGTGTGGTTTCTAAGACTCATCGATACAGCTTTAATGGTTCCACATTGGTTGTTCTTTCCCTCTAAAAGGAACATAAACGTTCGTAGTAGTCCACGTTCACGTTAAGGTTTTTATTCCAAGCCAACTTCGCAAGCAAGTAAGGCTAATACCAATACAAATTTTGGATAAGACCGCATCTTCTTATGGCGCAGTAGGTAGTAGCATATTGAAGTCCAACATTATAACAGAACAGAATCAAATTTTCGAAAAAGTGTTCATAATTTTACAATCACAGCACACAAGTAAAGTAAACACTTTTATTTAATTTAGGATTTAAAAATATGCAGATATTTTATTAGATTTTTGTTGATACCCACTGAAGTATAAATGACTTATTGAACTGACATGGATGTCACTTTATAAAGAAAAAAATAATAATACCAGCCAGTTTTAAAATCTCTGGTCCGATTCCGGTCATTTTATAATTAAGGCCACCACTTAATTTGAAACATTTTAGTACTTTCTAAATAAAAATCTTCAAAGATTTTTATAGGTTTTATGATTTTTATTCAATGTTTATCAAAAAATGAAATTTTGATGCAATTTTTTTTTTTAATATTAATTAAAGTTATTTTTGGCTTCAGAACCATGACTTCGACGTACGATTCGGACCGCTTATTTGTGAAAGAGACAGCGCTATGCAGTTTATATTGCTAGTTGTATCTTCCATGTTATAGCAGGGAATAGACAAATCTTATAAATCGTCCATTCTTTAGCGGGAGTAAAACAATATTGTTTTGTTGAGGTCATGGTATGAAACAAAGTAATATTATTATAAGCTTGAAACAAAACGTTCCTGCAATAAGATTGTTTGGCCCATGGAAGACACAACTAGCAATATAAACTGCATAGCGCCGTCTCTTTCACAGAAAAGCGGTCCGAACCTTAGGAGTGGAGTCATTGTTTCGAAGCAGAATATAATTTTAAATAAAATTAAAAATACTAATTCCTATCATAAGGCTAATAATATGAGTAAATTTCATAAAATATATACAAATGTGCTCATATAGGCGTCGAGGGCGTGAGCCACACATATCGCAGGAAGCCGCAAGACGTGCCCTCGTCCATGCGGCGCAAATGCAAGCAGATGCTGCAGTAAGGACCAATCAGCGGTTGCCATCTTAATGCTCATCGAAAAGTACAAAATTGTTATCTACCTAAGGTTTAACACCCTCAACCAGAACTTTTTTCTTTTATCAAGACTTAAAAAAATATTTTACATTGGGGTGCCATGTCTTAGTGTTATACTATACAAAAAAAAAAACTTAAAAGAAATCAGTTCTCGAATCTTCAACCAGGGTAAAAGAATAAAAATCGTTTGCATGATATGAAAAGATATTAATTTATCTACAAATTAAAATGAAAATCATCGTTACACGACAATATTTTATGGGGCTCACATTTCACATAGGCCTACATGGCCACTTATAAAACGTTGGGAAAAGGTGCAAGGATTGGTCGTTTCCTATGGAGAATAACCGGCAAGAAACACCATTCTTTTAAAATTATTTGGTTTTACATACTATACACAACACACAATATTTTCATGTTACAGTTTTAGTACTTAAACATGGGTGGCGGCTGGCGGCGTGGGTCCGACAATAAGCCTTGTTGCTTAGTACCTACACAAAAACACATAAAACAAGATAAATAGTTAACGAGTATATAGGTATCTACATGGCCTACAATGTTCACACATTCACAAACAATCCGTAAAAAAGAATCTAACTATTAAATATGTATTACATTCATAAACATCTACGAAAAGACAACGTTTTAATTAATTTAAATCTTTACTTCGATGTAATTCCCAATAAACTGAATGTTAAATTACTACTATATATCATTACTAAAAAATAGTGAGGTATAAATAGCATAATCAATCTCAATTTTCTTTTCTGCTCCAGGATTTTAAATGCAGCCTTTCCTGCACAAGCTAAACGAGAGTAGCCTATTTAAAGATTTTATTTAATAAAAGTTACACCTAGTTTTTTATTCCGTACTTTTCCATATAAAACTAGATGAGGCATAAACATGTTTGCTGTGTTCGCCATCTATAATACAAGATATTATTAACAAAATCGATGACTTTGGGAACTTTGCGAGTATCTGCTGGACGCGAGAAACACTAGACCGTTCGATGTGGTGATGCTTAGGGGGAGGCCTCCGTCCAGTAGTACTCAGCTTCTGCTGATATTATGTTGATGATAATACACTGAAATCGGATAACAAATTCAGTCGACTAGTTTACGAGACCATAACATGACGCCTGTATCCCTCGAAAGACTGTGCAGAGATGTTTATTACACCCCTCACACGATAATTAATCCGTTTTCCTGACCTTTTTTGACACGGCAATACAGTTTTTAATTATAATTTGCATAACAATAAATTGTAAGTCGTGCCGGAGCAACTTTTTTAGGGTTCCGTAGCCGAATTGCAAAAAACGGAACCCTTATAGATTCGTCATGTCTGTCTGTCTGTCCGTCCGTATGTCACAGCCACTTTATTCCGAAATAATTAGGACTACACACCTGAGACTTGGTAGGTAGATGTATTCTGGGAACCGGTTTACGATTTTTTGTACAAAAATTTAAAAAAATATATAGATTAAGGATACCCTCGGGATCCCCACACGGAACTGCAGCTAAAAAAAAACCATCAAACCTATACGTGCGGGGTATCTATGGATAGTTCTTTAAAAATGACATTGAGGTTTCTAAAACCACTTTTTTTCAAAGTCAATCGTTTGAAAGATAGACACTTCCAAAGTGGTAAAACGTGTCCCCCCCCCTCTAATTTCTAAAGTAAGAGGAGAAAAACTCTTTAAAAATATTGGAATGTAGAACATAAAAAATAACTTTCAACGAAAATTGGTTTGAATAAGATTTGATATTTAGTTTTTGAGATATGAGACTTTTTCACCAAACTGCAGCAGTAACTTTGTTTTTCATTAACTTACTATTATTATTATTATATTGTTTGGAGCTATGGAACCCTGTGTGCGAGTAAGACTCGCACTTGGCCTGTTTTTAAACTGTCAAACATTCTCGTATTTTGACGTAAATATATTCTTGCTGGTTGTCAAAAGGCACGTCGTGGTACCTACTAATTGAATGAACTATTTGAGGTGACGTCATCAAAACCGCTAATTCTAGCGGGAATAAAACAAGCTTGTTTTAAGGACGTCATGGTACGAAAACGCAAAGTAAGGTTGAAATAAGACTGCTTTAAGAGGTCATAGTAGGGCCCCTGTACTAACTTTTACCCAAGTATTTTTTTAAAAACAAGCTTTAATGATTTTTTTTTCATTTTGGCTTCGCACGGTTTGTGCATTCAGCCAACGTCACGTCAGGTTTTATACTTTATAAAAATCAAAGGTATGGAAACCAAAATATTAAAATGAACGGAATTTAGGAAAGGATATATAGGATCAGTTTATTTTATGATGATGATAACACGTAAATAATGAACAAAATACAATAGCGAAAATTACAGCTTAACCTTTTGAACGCCAGCCCCCCTAGCATGACCGTTCTATCTCTATTCTACCAAGAAACGACAAGAAATCTTTTCTTTACAACTTGTCATTTCTTCTGCCCGAGCATGGCGCGCACCGTCGTCGACTCGCGTTTCTACGAAGACATAGACAGAAATTCTTTCCATAGCAACGTTGCTATGGAAAGTTAAAAGGTTACGTTTAGTTAACAAAAAAAAGTTGCCAATTGCACGAGTTTTTCATTTTTCGTTGGCGGGATGGTGTTGCTGCATCTTGGATCCAGGCCTGGATCTTTTTCGCGAAATTAAACCTAAATATTTTACATAACATTTCAACCTTTTGAACGTAACTCAACGCAACCAAGAAACGTATTTCTCGTATTTAGTTTTTATTAAGACTAGTTTGACATTTGTCAGAAGTAATGTTTCTACCCCCAAATGTCAAAAGAAGAGAAAATATGGTCGTCATGCTCGACGTTGTAGACTTGTGTCGACTGAAGAAAAGAAACATTTCTTTTCTACATTCTTAATATCGCCATGCTTGGGAAGATAGAAATATCTGTCAAATTGTCGATTCTTCCGTAGACATAGCTCGTTTCTACGGCGGTCATGCTAGGCCGGCAGAGCAATAACGCACGCGCGTGCCCTCCACGCCAAGCCACAAATTCACCGCAACAACTTACCAATAAAAAAACAGGATTTCAAAAGTATTATTAACTTATTTCTTGATAAGACATTTAATATTTAAGATATAAAAGGTGTAAAACACCTCTTAACGAAGCCGAAAGGCACTGGTTCTCCCTGTCATTGCGATCATTTTTTTGTTCTACACCATACCTGGGAACCTTCTAGTTACGGAGATATTAGGGGTCAAAGTTCCAACTTTTTGACAAGTATTTTTTTATATACAAGTTTTTAATGTAAGATTTTTACTTTAAACACCTCCACGACCCCCGTACTATTCCATCCGTCCATCAGCACAATGTTTTGAGTGCGTTACATTGAGTTCTACCACAAAACATGATTTTACACCCCCCAAAAAAAAGTCGTTTCCCAGCAATAATTTTTGCGTAAAGTTACTTAGTTTCATGTACAGAATGCTTGGTTAACGGCTTCGTGATGAGGTGATTTACACCGTGTATAGATCACATTTTAAAGATACTAAGTAAAAACACACACAAAAGTAATGATTTATTGCTTATTTCGTGTTATAGTGCACCACATTTATTGTCACTTATTTGTGTCGTTGGCGTACAGGGCTCGCGCTTGCTTGTCACGTATATGTGACATTGGCGTTTAAAAGGTTAATATTATTTAAGGTTATGAATGAGACTATACATTTATACACAGGAAGGCTATTTGTACAAAGTTAAGAAAGTATTGAGGTAGGAAAAGGAATACGAAGGGACAAGAGGTTACAGAGAAAGGAAGAACGGTCATGTAAAGGAAAGTTTTAATGTTATAACTTTACATTAATTACAGCCACAGACTAAAAATAACCTCCATGACCTCCGTACTATTCAACGCATCCATCAGCACTTTTAAAGTGTGTTACATTGAATTTGATTCCAGTAAAACGTGATATTGCACCCAAAAAAAAAAGTCTTTGACAGCAATATTTTTTGCGTACTTAGAATTGAACTTAAGTAGTTTGATGTACAGAATGCTTGGTTGACGGCTACCTACGTGAAGAATCCGTTTGTAGTTCTTTGACAGTCGTTACAGCTAGTCAGTGGCCCGAAAGTCTGACAACCAGTCTTACCAAGGAGTATCGTATTACTCAGTACTAACTGGGTTGTGGAGGTCAGACACGCAGTCGCTCCATTTAAAATACTGGTATTCAGCTGCATCCAGTTAGACTGGAAGCCGACCTGTGACGTCCACTTGTCACAGGGGTAAGCACTGATGGTTTAGTAAAACAATAGTTTGGTGTCTTGAAATAGTAAACGGGTGCACGTCAGCCCGTTTCGAGTGACAGCTGTCAAAGTGACACATCTACCTGCCTCCGCGTGTATATTCTTTAATCATCACACGACCCCAACATAGGTGGAAAGAGGCTAGGCAGATGATGATGATCATGATTCTTGAAATGATTTTAGTACTTAGTAATTATAGTTCATGAATTTAAGGCTTTGAAATATCTAATTATTTTTAATTGACGACACGGTTGGCGCAGTGGCTGAGCGATTGACTGCTGCGCTGCGTGTCGCGGGTTCGATCCCCGCACGGAACAAATATTTGTATGGCCTACAGATTGATGTTCCGGGTCTGGCTGTTTGTGTATGTGAGTTTAAATGTTTGTAAACGCACCCACGATACAGGAGAAATTCCTTATGTGGGGCAACGTTTTTAAATAAAGAAAAAAAAAAATTAAAAATTTAAATAACTGCTATACAAGGTGTTGTTTTGCATTCTCGTCAAATTTCAGGAAGTGGTCACAAAAGACATAAATAATCAATTAAAATTACGGTACCTAGTTAATTATTAATAAACGCTGTTTTTTTTTGGTGGGTGGTTTTGGTCCGCGTTTAAAACACGGGTGGTTCAAACTTACCGATTTCCGTAAAAAAGAAAAAAAAGAAAAATTATCAACCTATTTTATTATTGATTCGGGACGAGAATCAGTAGCATAGTTACCTCCTTGAATTTGACGAGGATGCAAAACAACACCTTGTATACATTACAACGATTAATAAACTAGTAAATAAAATAACAATAAACTATAAAAGGGCGTCAAAAAGACACCTCCCCAACGCTGTCAGCTGGTAATGTGCCCAAGAGACTGGCAGCATTGCCACGTTGTATGGCAATACTAAGCCTCTGGCCAAAGTAAAAGCCAGCCCTTGGATCTCGCTGTGGCCCCCAACTACCGTAGGCGCGGGCCTGTGGACGGTGAGTAATGGGCTAGCTCATCGTCCGTCCGTCTTATGACGACAGGCCGTGCCGTCGCGACGGCGCGTTCGTGTTCCACGCGCGCCTCAAGGAGATGTCTGCAAATCGGAAGGAGTCCGAGAAGGCTAATGCTTGCCATGGCTGCGGGCTGTTCGAAAGAGATACCGTGGCCCTGGAACACAAAGGGCTAAGAAGGAACATGGATGGGTTTTAGTCAGTCAAGTCTGACACTCCCTTCCGCTCCGCCCAGAGCGGGAAAAGTCATTTGATGATTTCCCATGCGAAAAGAAAAAAAAAACCCTTTGGGTCACGGGAAGCGTCAACTAGGCGTTTCGAAATTTCTTTAAATAGCGGACCCCACGACCCCAGAGTTTCAACCCCAATCGGGTCGATAATATAGTTACCACAAAGGTTACTATATTTTGTTCTTGAACTAAAATGACTAAGTACTAAAATCATTTTATAAAGGTAAGTAATCGGTTTTATTGCATAATTAATAGAACGGGCATTATGCTGACTTGATGTCTACGACAACTCCTCAAGGCTAAAAATACATCGACCAACAACAACTGAACATGTCAATAATATCCATATTATTCTACTATTAATAGTAGGTAAAAGGCACACAATCACATTTATTTTAAATATTCCTCTAACGGAAATCTAGAATAGGTAAATAAGTTCCTTGGTAAATAGTGAATACAAGCTCGTTGGTCTTGTGATCAAAACTCTACGATTATTGACGTCTATGACGTTTAAAACGATAGTATAATCTAACCTTTGTTCAAAGGCCTACTACTCCATTAACGACTACTTCCTCATTCCATAAACGATAAGAATAGTTGGTCGCTGGGTTGATATCAAGACAATGTTTATGTTCTTTCTCCAAATTAGCTTACTGATATTATACAAGGTGTTGTTTTGCATCCTCGTCAAATTCAAGGAGGTAACTATGCTAATGATTCTCGTCCCGAATCAATAATAAAATGGGTAGGTAATTTTTTTGGAACGAAGTTCCTTATCGCGCGTTGTGAAAGGGGGCTAGACGGAAAAAATTCTTACGAAAAGTTGTCACGACACTTTTTGCTATAGTAAGCTATTGTAAGCTTTATTTCTTTAAAATAAAGTTGAAATTTCCTTAAATTACGTACAATTGGGGTGTGTATGTGAGTAAGAATAGATATGATTATTATTTTGAGTGACCGAACTACAAAGTACAAATTCGGTTGTGCAGTTAAGTAAGACGTATTGCTTCGAATTAAGGATTAATCTTCCTTAAATTTAATATTTTATTTTTCGCACACTAACTTAAATCTAAAATGTATTGATATTATGTACGTGAAAGGAACTTCGTTCCATCCGGGTGTCCCTTGACACCTCTCAAGTTTTTTTTTCTTATTTACGGACATCGGTAAGTGTGAACCACCCGTGTTTTAAACGCGGGCCGCCTGATACTCGCCTTATAACCTCGCTTACACACATACAAACAATCTCAAACGTTTATTCAATAATTTCTAACTCCCTAAACCACGTTAAGGGGGCTTTTCTGAAATACTGACCAACATAAACAACAAAAAAATCAATGTTTATTAATAATTAACAAGGTTCCTTAATTTTAATTGATTATAATATGTCTTTTGTGACAACCTCCTGAATTTTGACGACAATGCAAAACAACACCTTGTATAACTTCACGCATAGATTTTTTTACTTTATTTTTTATTTCATTTTACATTATTTTTATTTTTTATTCGTCTGTATGCTCGTGTAAGCGGACACGCCCTTTATGTCTGGAGGCTTTATTTATTCTTGAGTATATTTTTTTAATATTTTATTATATTATTGGTGTGTGCTAGCTGACATGTGACATTAATTTGATGTAATGGATTCCTTGTTTATATAAACTTGAACACTACTGTATAGAATCTGGTTCTTCTAACCTAACAGACAGATGTGTTGCTGGGGAATTTGTTCCGCCACTTCTTCTTCCCAGCTAAAGCTCTAGGAAGTGGCGAAGGGTGGACGTTTTGGGGGACTGTCTCTTGTAATTTTGACGTTTAAAAAGTGCGAATTTGAATAAATTACTTTTTATTTTGATTTTTGAGGTACTAGACTCCATTACCAAGTCCGAATTGTTTTATTGGAATTTTCCATTAGGAATTACTCAGTAACCGCCACTGAGTCTAGACTAGTAGACTACTAGATTGATGGCAATAGCCTTACCTCCTATTAAATGACATAACTGGCAAGCAGGTACACCTCTTTTTTTGGGACAAGCCCGCCACACCATTCCCAAACCACTGCAACTCCTGTAACCCAGAATCAACAGTGGCAACCACCAGAAAAGCGCTGAGACAATAAAGTTCTTCAGCCCCAGAGAAACTATTTAACTGTCTTATTGGACCCCGCAAAGAAATTAATCAGAAAATTCAAATCAGAAAAAATGCGGTGGAGTTGGAACATCTCTGCCTAACCCTATAAAGATAACAGATGTGGTGTTATCATCACCATCAGCCTATAATGTTCCCTCTGCTGAGACACAGGCCTCCTCTCTATGAGAGGGAGTGGGCTGTAATCCACCACGCGGGCCTAGTGCGGGTTTGTAGATGTCCGATGTGTTCGAATTTTTAGTTCTAGGACATACCGGTTTCCTCACGATGTTTTCCTTCACCGTTTTTGATAGCAGCGGTGATGAAATCAATTAAGTACACAAAGTAATGCGCCTGTCTGGGTTCGAACCGACGGTTTACTGCTCGTAAGTCGGGACTGCCACCACTGGGCCACCGCTGCTCGGTGTTATATTAGTGCATAATATGACTAAGCCATAATAATTGTGACATTTAAACAAAATTCCCCGTAACATAATGTCATTTGCATCCAAGAATTCCAAGATGGCGACGAATATTGACATTTCCCTTTACGATTTGGCAAAAACTGGTTAAAATGAAAGCGATATTGAATCATTGTACGTGGGTATTATCTGATTTAAGATGCAATTGGTTGAAAAGGTGACCTGAAGGTGGATTAAAAGAAAGTTTAGTGACAATACCAGGATAATAATCTTTTTGAAGTGGAACTTCTTATGCGACTTCCAACAAGTTTAAGGCTACCATGGAGGGGGAATATTTTCTAAAACTCACTAACAGATGGTAGTATTACAAGATTTGTGACTACGTCGTTCTACTAGGTACGCAAGATGGCGTGCAAACAGTCATTCATTCGACTCTTTGGTGTGACCAGCCTTTGCTCAATTTCCATGAGTAGAATAACCTTGATAAACTTATGTACTTAATAAAAATAATACAATAAGAAAACAACAAAAAATATTTAGAAGCTCAATAAAATAACGAGAGTGAATGCGTGGCACTCGAACGCATGCGTTTAGTAAAACGAAGTTTCACTTCTTCCGCGCGGAGGGAGTCCACGCACAGATTTTTTTTTGGAGATACGCTACCTCAACTGCTATTTTAATGACGAAAGTAAACTACCATATGTATGAAGGTTTGGGGGAAGCCTTTGCCCAGGAGTGGGACAGACCAGAGTAACAAAAAAAATGGCCAAGTGCGAGTCCGACACGCGCACGACGGGTTCCGTACCATTATTTATAAAAAAACGAGCAAAACTTTATTTTATTTTATGCTGTTTTTAGCATTTGTTGTTATAGCATCAACAGAAATACATAATCTGTAGAACTTTCAACTGGCTAACTATCACGGTTCATGAGATAAAGCCTAATGACAGACGGACAAACAGCGAAGTCTCAGTAATCGATACCGTTTGACCCTTTGGGTACGGAACCCTAAAAAGTATCTGCCTGGTGTCGACCGCCTACTGCTCTGTGGTAGTTTTACCTAGAAAGAACCCTCCACTTTTGTCTCAACCTCTGGAAAAGTGTCGCCTACTGCATAAGAATGTATTGTTAACCTTCCTCTTAACCATGTATTTTTACAGCCACAGACTAAAAATAAAATAAACTAACACCTACCACACATACAGCCACTTAAAAAGTTCTGTGTGTACAAACAAAAAAAAAAGATGACCAAGTCCGGTTCGCGACCTTGCTTGATTTATTTGTTAGTGTATTTATGTATCTACTTGCTATAGAGTTTCAAGAACTCAATTATTTGGCAATCAATATTCATTGTTTTCCTTATGTTGCACTTCGGTTAAATTTTATACCACTGACATGGGGTCAGAGCGACCCTTTTGGTGACCGGATCATATATAAAGCCATATACAAGATGAAAGTGAAAACAGCTACCACGTACTTAGTACTTACATCATTCTGAACGTTTCCGCATAGATTAAACGGAAATGAAAAAAAAAAAACTACTGTTTCCTACAGAATTGCAACACCTACACGGTCTAAATTTATGGACCACCAGGTTTTTGAAGTGAAACTTCTTATACAACTTCCAACAAGCTAAACGGTACCATTTCTAAAACTTACCAAGAGATGGCAGTATTACAAGATTTGTGATACGTAGTTCAACTAGGTACGCAAGATGGCATGCAGGCATGCATTCGACTCTTCGGTGTGACCAGCCTTCGCTCAATTTCCATATGTAGAATAACCTCGATAAACTTATGTTATAAAATAAGAGCTTTTAAATAATACAACAAGCAAACAACAAAATATTATTTAGAAGCTAAATAAAACAACGAGAGTGAATGCGTGGCACTCGTACGCATGCGTGTAGTATTACGAAGTTTCACTTCTTCCGCGCGGAGGGACTCCACGCACTATTTTTTTGAAGCACGGATGAATCTCGCCATGCAATGGGTGGTTACCCATCCACGGCTTAAAACTAAAGGTAGACCCGAGCGACTGTTATTTATAAGCCACGAGAGCTCCTTCCTGAATATTAACCTTCACTCCCGATGACCCTATACTGCTCTCCTGAATAAGGGTGTATTCAGGAGAGCAGCAGGGAAACCAGTATAAAGCAAAAGCACAAATACAGACCGCCATCTGACGACAACCTCATTGGTTGAACTGCGAGATGCCATTCAAAAAAAAAAAATTGTGCGTGGAGTCCCTCCGCGCGGAAGAAGTGAAACTTCGTAATACTACACGCATGCGTTCGAGTGTCACGCATACACTCTCGTTATTTTATTGAGCTTCTAAATAATATTTTATTGTTGTACACTTTTTATTACATAAGTTTATCGAGGTTATTCTACTCATGGAAATTGAGCGAAGGCTGGTCACACCGAAGAGTCGAATGCATGACTGTTTGCACGCCATCTTGCGTACCTAGTAGAACTACGTAGTCACAAATCTTGTAATAACGCCATCTCTTAGTAGGTAATAGAAAATATTCTCACTCCATTAGAACGTTAAACTTGTTGGAAGTCGCATAAGAAGTTTTAGTTCCAAAAAAAAAAAACAGAACGCCATCTTTCAAACCTCGCCGTCGAAATCGTCGCGACGTGCGTCCCTGGAGGGCTACTCTCTTTCTCCGAAACGTAACTTCGGCAACGAACGAAAATTAAACGTAGTTAAGTTTGTGACCCTACTCTATATAATTTGCGGACGCACACAAGAAGTTCGAATTTACAGACAACGTATGTATTGAATTTTATTGTGTGCGTCCTCAAATTATATAGAGAAGGGTCACAAACGATACTACGTTTAATTTTCGTTCTTTGCCGAAGTTACGTTTCGGAGAAAGAGAGTAGGCCTCCTGTTCACGACCCCCCTCGTACCTTGCTCGAGCAAGCCCGTGAAGATGAGCCTGTAGATCAGCCCCTAAATAATGGAATCACTCAGATCCAGCCTCTCTCCATGCTGTCCTCCCCCAGCGACGCCCTAAGCCGAGTCCCGTACCCCGCAGAGGGTGCCCTTAGCGTGTTGTCGCTTAGTTTACAAGTGTTTTGCCCTGGCTGGAGGCCTTAAATTCAAGGCATCCACAGGATAGTCCGGTTAAAGCAGAAGCCACCCTCAGAGGCTGACAGCGAGCTGCCATTAAAAAAAACCGGCCAAGTGCGACTCGGACTCGCGCAGGAAGGGTTCCGTACCATTATTTATAAAAAAGAGCAAAAAAATCACTTTTTTGTATGGGTGCCCCCTTAAATATTTATTTTATTCTGTTTTTAGTATTTATTGTTATAGCGGCAACAGAAATAAATAATCTGTAGAAATTTCAACTGGACGGACGGACAGTGAAGTCTCAGTAATAGGGTCCCGTTTGACCGTTTGGGTACGGAACCATAAAAAAAAACCTGAATATTAATGAACCTTTAATTTAATGAAACACAAGAGTGACTATAACAAACACTTATTTCTTATTGTGTGCTTCATGAGTCAGTGCGTAAAGGTTTTTTTTTATTTATTAACACTTCTTTAGCCTTTTAAGTATAAGGACATTTCAAAGTGTTCGGGATTTCCCGCTGCCTTTCGTAATATTTGAACAGACAGGAAACTCTGTGGAGGTCAGACGATGCGTTTAATTGTCTGCATTATTAAATACTACCTCGTTCGTCTAATGCAGCTATACTCAACCTTGCGACGGGCTTTTGTGATTGGCCTACTTGGAGTTGGAGTTGGCTTCAGTTTTAAATTGTAATTACTCAGAGCTATTTTTTTTGTGTTCATCGATTTTAATAATGACACCAACCTAGAAGTTTAGTTTAAAGAAACAAGGGAAAAGCTGGAATAAGTGCAATTTTGGAACATTGTTCCCCAAAAATATAAAAAAGTCCAAAAAAGTACCCAAAACCTATTAACATTGTTTGGGTCTACGTACGTTACAAGATTAGCAAGCAGGGACAAGCCAGATCTTGACAAAGTTTTGAAAAAGTGTTCACAGTGTCAAAAATGTTATAACATAATACACCGTGTAAATCACCTCATCACGAAGCCGTCAACCAAGCATTCTGTACATGAAACTAAGTAACTTTACGCAAAAATTATTGCTGGGTAACGACTTTTTTTTGGGGGGTGTAAAATCATGTTTTGTGGTACACTCAATGTAACGCACTCAAAACATTGTGCTGATGGACGGATTGAATAGTAAGGGGGTCGTGGAGGTGTTTAAAGTAAAAATCTTACATTAAAATCTTGTATTTAAAAAAATACTTGTCAAAAAGTTGGAACTTTGACTCCTAATATCTCCGTAACTAGAAGGTTCCCAGGTATGGTGTAGAACAAAAAAATGATCGCAGTGACAGAGACAATCAGTGCCTTTCGGCTTCGTTAAGAGGTGATTTACACGGTGTATACATGGGTCTTAAACATAAATGGCGAAATGTGTGTGTGTATTATTAGATACAACTCTGACTAACCCTTTGGGGATTACATGCGTGATAATTATTGTATGTTATGTTCCTAATCCTATAGACAACAGCGGTGGCCCAGTAGTGGCAGCCCCGACATACGAGCAGAAAGCTGAAGGTTCGAACCCAGGCAGGCGCATTACTTTGTGTAATTTATTTCATTACCTTCGCTGCCTTCAAAAACGGTGAAGGAAAACATCGTGAGGAAACCGGCATGTCCTGGAACTAAAATTTCGAAGACATAATATATGTTACAGCTTCCAACCCGCACTGGGCCCGCGTGGTGGATTACAGCTAGGCCTGTGTCCCAGCAGTAAGAACATTATAGGCTGATGATGATGATGATGTTCTTATACTAAATATAAATTAGTTTAGTGGCCATTTAGGTAAGTAATAAGTTTTAATAGACTGGATATGAAAGACTGAGCAAAGTCTAATTTATGAAATTAAACTCGTTCTAAATAAGTAGAAACACAACACAATACATGTGCACAGTTCCGCTCAAATCTCGATTATTGCAACAAATCGATTAGCACGGGTTAGTAATCGATAATCATACAAACTAAGTAAACTAGCAAACCGTTATGTGTTACATAATTTATTTGTGTACGACACCTACTAGTATTTTGATATATATTTATAGTATTTTATAAAGCCTTTCAGTATGTCTCTATTTTTTTTTTTTACAGATTTGGCATCTACCACTGTTTGTCTCTGCATCACCCAAAGGTTGACTGGTAGAAAATGCCTATGGCATTAAATCCGCCTCTGTTCATTTTACTTGAAATCTATCTTTATATATAAAAATCAATTGCTGTTCGTTAGTCTCGCTAAAACTCGAGAACGGCTGGGCCGATGTAGCTGATTTTGGTTTTGAAATGTCGTGGCAGCTAAAAGATGAGATCTAGTAATATTAGAGTTAACTCACAACTTCACAAGTTAAGTCTTAAGGTTGCTATTTAATAAGTAAACATCAATAAAGAACAACCTCCAATTATTTGCAAGCATCTTTTTGCGAAGCAGCTTGACCGCAGTACAGACCTTCAAAACTCGTTATAATGTCAAAATATTCATAAAACTGTTCTAGGACTCGCGTTTGTGTTTACACGTTTTTGTTCGTCGAGTAATTTTAGATATTATTGTATGATTTATACATGATCAGATAGATATATGTGGTCTGTGTTTCGGTGACCGATCATCAATTACATATCTAGTTTCCTCTGTGAGTCTGGAAGACACATGCGTCATGTTCGTGAACGGGAGCTGTCAGTTGTGACTGGTCATCTCTTAGCTGCCTCGGCTTATTTTAATTACTTTATTTTTGAATTACTGATTTAATGTTTTACTCTGGACGCTCTTAACTTGCCCGTTTTTCTACATCGTTCTCACATATTTGTAATTCTTAACATGAATGATGTAACCAAGACTTTGTAACATATTTTGATTTAAAAGAGTGTCCATGGAGTTTCTTGCCCATTCTTCTCCATAGAGATCTACGCTTTGAAATGGGCAACTACGGTACTTTCACAAGTTATTATGCCTTGTGACTGTGACTGTAGCATCGCGTTTTATTTATTTGTCTGTGGAGTTTACTGCCGGCTTATCTGTTCATCCCTGATCATTATAATCTGGATCTCTTCGAGGTTGGAGTGAATCGTTTTCTTCATCGCTTCATACCAGGCGAGTTGCGGCGATATGCAAGCATATTGAGTTAGAGGAGCTACTAAAATTGCTTAGTTTGTAAACACTGCCATCAGCATAATTTAACCTTTTCCTAACTGCATTGAACTCTAAACAGTTGGTCTTAAATTATGATAATTTTAAAAGGCTCTAGCCATTCGTTTGCAGGGATCTGCGAATACAGTGCACGATATGAGACCCCGGATTGGTCTAACGACTGCAGAGTATTTTTTTTTATTTTATTTTCCTATTGGCCAACCAACAATTGTTTACACTTAAACAATTTTAAGTGTCTATCTACCATAATTTAGGATAATGTAACAATTTTTTACAGGTTAGCACCGCATGCCCCATAAACATAATAGGTGTGCCACAAGCACTGTACTATAAAATTAAAATTAATATCTCACGTTTATATTTGTTTTATATTTAATATTGCAAAATTAAACGTAACACATGTAGTGATAGCCATATTTTTTTTTTGTTACGCTACAATTTGGCAATTTTTAATCTAATTAACTAAAACTAACAATTTTAAATTAACATATGTGTACATTATATACACGGTGTAAATCACCTCATCACGAAGCCGTCAACCAAGCATTCTGTACATGAAACTAAGTAACTTTACGCAAAAATTATTGCTGGGAAACGACTTTTTTTTGGGGGGTGTAAAATCATGTTTTGTGGTAGAACTCAATGTAACGCACTCAAAACATTGTGCTGATGGACGGATTGAATAGTACGGGGGTCGTGGAGGTGTTTAAAGTAAAAATCTTACATTAAAAACTTGTATTAAAAAAAAATTGTTGTCATAAAGTTGGAACTTTGACCCCTAATATCTTCGTAACTAGAAGGTTCCCAGGTATGTTGTAGAACAAAAAAATGATCGCAATGACAGGGAGAACCAGTGCCTTTCGGCTTCGTTAAGAGGTGCTGAACTGCTCTATTGATAGCAAGGGCCACTGCTGCGTTTAAGGTCCTGAGTTCGACTCCTAGGATAGGCGAAGAGTCATGTCATTTTTCCATGAGGAATTTCTTTTCTTTTTTTTCCAGGAGGAACGGATTTGAACGGTTGATGGCAATAGGAATTAAACGTAACTGTCAAAATGTGAGAAGTACACCTCTGCCACCAACCCAACCCGCACTGGACCAACCCGCACTGGACCCACGTGGTAGATTACAGCCCACTCCCTCTCAGAGGAGGCCTGTGTCCCAGCAGTGGGAACATTATAGGCTGATGATGATGATGAGACCTCTGCCTAACCTTAAGGGGATTACAAGCGTGACTTTTAATGTGTGTGATAATTGTTAAAGAACTTTAAAATCCCCCTAACAAGGAAAACGTCATGAAATTCTAAGCAACAGCAAAATTCGCTAAATCCATCGTTAATCTACGAACTTGACTTGGTTGCCTCGAAAATTACTGCATCAAAGATGATTGGGTTTTTTCAACAACCTATTCTAAGAAATTTGTTTTTGAGAAGATTATACTTACGTCATAAATGTGAGATTTAAGATTTTAATCGTCTCGTGTAAAAAATTCAATGTTATTTGTTAAAATGATGAAGATTTTAATGTTTTTAAAGTAGGTAATAAAATTTTAAACCATAATACAAGGTGTTGTTTTGCATCTTCGTCAAATTCAAGGAGGTAACTATGCTAATGATTCTCCTCGCGAATCGATAATAAAATAGGTAATTTTTTTTTTTTTTTCTTATTTATGGAATTCGGTATGTGTGAATCACCCGTGTTTTAAACGCGGCCCGTGTGATCCTCGACCTATAACCGCGCCGTCACACATACAAACTATCTTAAACGTTTATTCAATAATTTCTTATCCCCTAAACCACGTTAACAGGGTTATTCTGAAATACTGTCAAACATAAACAATCAAAAAATCAGCGTTTATTAATAATTAACTAGGTATCGTAATTTTAATTGATTATTTATGTTTTTTGTGACAACCTCCTGAATTTTGACGATGATGCAAAACAACACCTTGTATAAGATGTAACCGGATACTTCTCGCAGCCGTCGTCAATCAAGCATTTTGTTCATCAATAAGTCACAGCGCAAAAATTATTGCTGGGAAACGAATTTTTTGGGATGAAAAATCACGTTTTACGGTAGGGTTTCATGAAACGCACTCAAAACATTGTGCGACTGATGTAGTAAAGTTATTATTACTAAAAACTTGAATTAAAATTTTCAAAAAGTTGGAACTTGACCTTTATTGGGGGGCTGGGAGTTTGTTCCGCCACTTCGTCTTCCCAGCTAAAGCTCTAGGAAGTGGCGAAGGGCGGCCATTTTGGGGGACTGTCTCTTGTAATTTTGACGTTCAAAAAGTGCTGATTATCAGCCTAATTTGAATAAATGACTTTTGATTTTTTGATTTGAATATCTCCGTTACTAGAAGGTTCCCAGGTCCTAAGTACAGAAAAAAAAAATAGTGCGTGGAGTCCCTCCGCGCGGAAGAAGTGAAACTTACTACACGCATGCGTTCGAGTGCTACGCATTCACTCTCGTTATTTTATTGAGCTTCTAAATAATATTTTGTTGTTTTCTTGTTGTATTATTTTTATTAAATAAGTTTATCGAGGTTATTCTACTCATGGAAATTGAGCGAAGGCTGGTCACACCGAAGAGTCGAATGAGTCGCATGAGTGTTGGCACGCCATCTTGCGTACCTAGTAGAACAACGTAGTCACAAATCTTGTAATACTGCCATCTCTTAGTGAGTTTTAGAAAATATTCCCCTCCATGGTAGCGTTAAACTTGTTGAAAGTTGCATAAGAAGTTTCACTTCAAAAAAATACAGTGACGGGGAGAACTAGTGCCATTCGGCTTAGTTAAGAGTATTTTTACACCTATTAGACTTAAAGCCATCTTTTTCTTTATCGTGTGGTTAGTACTTAGCCTGTTGTCAAAGTTTTCACGCCACCCACGGGCCTTTGACTTGGCTTTACATGCCGCTGCCGTCGAGAAATATCTCTTAGGCATGCTGACGTGGTGGCTCACAGCCAGCACTTTGTACAAGATCTCCTTTTGTAACGAAGGAACGCGGCCACGACCACGACTTTTGGCTGGAGAAGCTCCGACCAGGCCCCCTATTCGCAAACGCTCGTATTCGATTTCGATTCGATAAGTCGTATGTCTATCTTGTTTTGGCATTATGCAAGCGAGCCAGATAGACATACGACTTTCCGAATCGAAATCGAATCCGTGCGTTTGTGAATACGGGGGCGGTTTTGTTCAAGATAGCGTCCGTTCTTACGACAAGGCGTGTTCGTAGCCGCGTTGTACCCGCGATACCTATCCTTAGGGAAGGATTTTTGTAAATTCATCCCCTAATTTGGACTTATTGGAGTTGAATAAGGGACGAAAGTTTGTCCATCACTGTTGCCGATGGAATTAACAATGTAGCAGAACTATGTATACCTAGTCCGCAAAGGTCCACAAACTGGATTGCGACAAAAAACTTGTTTAATAAATGGTGTTTTATAAATAAAATACCTAAGCCGTTTTTCTCTTATTTTTTTGCTATGTCTGCGGTCAAGTAGCTTTTCGTTGTTACTATTGCAGGATCTTTGACATCATCATTTGTCTATAAAAAATTAAGAGGCAAACAAAAAATAAAAAAATTGTTTCCTTGTGTTAGATAAGGAAACAATTTTTATTCTTTTTCTGCCTTTTGATTTGAGTAAGTAGTTGATTTTTCAACGATATTAAAATATAAAACACGTTCTTACATACTTACAGGTTAATTTAATCAATACTTTTATCTTGTTATTTTTCTAATTGAGAAAAAAAATATACAAAAAAGTTTTTCAAGTACAATCAATGTCGTTATAACATCATCTGAGGTCGTTTTTGCAAGTTTTTTTGGTATGATAAGCCATCTGCTTTGTTATGATATTTTTTGTGCCTGATGTGTTTTAACTAGTTACACAAATACATGCAGACAATCAACAAACAAAAAGTATTTATTCGATCTTAGGAATAACAAGGTTATACGCTTGCTCAGCACTTTGCTTCAGAAAAAAAAACCTAGGAATACAAAGAGAGACAAAGAATTACTTACAGTTTCCGTCATTGCCTGAACCAGTTCCTTGTAATAACACAACTTTTATAAAACAAAACAAAACTAGACACACGCTCAAATTCATTTTCAAAATCATATTTTCCAAAACGAAACTTTAAACAAAACTTTTTACAAAATCATAACCTTAAAAGCCAATTCGCGCCAAAATTGCTGTCAAAACTTTTCAATTTAAGGTCCGCTTTAATTTTTAATTCATGTCTTTTTTATTCGATTTCACACGGCGCGGCAGTGCGTTTTTATAAGGAAACGTCCTATGTGTAAATGAATCTCGCGCGAACTGAGCCTTCAAGGTTTTATTACTCACATAATATACACATAAGCCTGCTTTATAACGCGACTAAGTTGAACAAGCATTGTGTTTCATGGAAATTATTTGTGAACACATAGAAATGGTAATTGGTTGATTTGTATTAAGCAATGATTTAGATAATGACCCTGCTGATGACCGCCAATCGGTCATTAGGTCGCGTAATGGATTATCATATATCCTCAAATATTTTCTAATATAATCAATATTTTTGGTAGGTTAGTTTGGCACAATAATGGCTCTTAAATGTAAAACCTAATTTTGTGGGAGTCTCTTCGTCCTTCGAGCCGGATACTTCATCATCATCATCATCATTAGCCTATTATGTTCCCACTGCTGGGACACAGGCCTCCTCTCTATGAGAGGGAGTGGGCTGTAATCCACCACGCGGGCCCAGTGCGGGTTGGTAGATGTCACATGTCTTCGAATTTTTAGTTCTAGGACATGCCGGTTTCGTCACGATGTTTTCCTTCACCGTTTTTGAGGGCAGCGGTGATGAAATAATTACACAAAGTAATGCGCCTGCCTGGGTTCGAACCCACGGCTTACTGCTCGTAAGTCGGGGCTGCCACCACTGGGCCACCGCTGCTCTCTACACCTAATCGGGAAAAGGACAAACGAGGCATGTGACAAACTTGGAGAGAAAAGAAAACTTCCTCAGCTGTTTACCTATTTATTTACTGGGCTGTTTTACTTGAAAAGAAACTGGTGGTTTCCTGAACTTCTGCCCGATTGATGGCAAGGCTCTCACTGTTTTACATACATTCCACTTTAACATATCGAAAATGTGGGCGCGCTTTCAGTCTAAGGCGGCCGCCGTTGAGTGAGGATGTGTGTAGTCAGTTTGTTGAGCGCAGCGATCGAAGATACCGCGAAACGAAGCCAGACAATTTTGGTGTTCCTATTTCTTTGCAGAGTCGTCAAACGTACAAACAAGATTTCTTCTCAGAACTGTACCTATTTCTTTAGCGAGAAACGTCAAAACGTATCAGGAGGTCTACTCTTTTTCTCCGAAACGTAACTTCGGCAACGAACGAAAATTAAACGTAGTATCGTTTCTGACCCTACTCTATATAATTTGCGGACGCACACAAGAAGTTCGAATTCACAGACAACGAATGTATTGAATGTTATTGTGTGCGTCCTCAAATTATATAGAGTACGGTTTCGGAGTTCTTATCAGAGCTGTATTCCTACACCAATAGTTATTCTCAGAGCTGGTTGCTTCCATGTTTCTTTAATAAGAGACGTCAAAAACGTGGTAATATGCTGTGATGACCTGTGGCTACATGCCCGGGATGGGCATGTAGCCATTGACACATGTAGCCAACTATGGCAAAAAGATGCACTACAGTTTAAACCTCCGCCTAACCTTCGAGAATTACAGGCGTGTTTATTTATTATTTACGAGCTGTCCCGCGCAACTTCGTCTGCGTCACATTTTCCCCGTTTTCGCAACATTTTTCATTGCTGCTCCGCTCCCATTGGCCTTAGCGTGATGATATATAGCCTATAACCTTCCTCGATAAATGGGCTATCTAATACTGAAAGAATTTTTCAAATCGCACCCGAAATTCCTGAGATTAGCACGTTCAAGCAAACAAACAAACTCTTCAGCTTTATAATATTAGTCTAGATTCATTTAAACTTCACGTAAGTACATTGCTGGTTATTAGGCGGATTTAATGCCACAAGGCATTCTCTACCAGTCAACCATTGGGCTAAAAAAAGGACAACATTATTGGTTCAAAATAATATCTAAAAATATCTAATTAATTTCAAAATTGAATTACATGGATACGAATACACACAGACACAGAAAATAGATTATTAACGTATACCAAAATTAAAAAACGAGAATACTAATTTATTTTATGACTAGACTTCTAATTGCGAGCTATTTCGTCTGATTTAAATAATGGGTACGAACTTTTCTTTTAAAAATGCGTGTTGTTATGTTTGTGTTCATAAAACTGGTTACTTTTTTTCTGTCCCGCGCAACTTCTTCTGCGTCACATTTTACCCGTTTTCGCAACATTTTTCATTGCTGCTCCGCTCCTATTGGTCGTAGCGTGATGATATATAGCCTATTGCCTTTCTCGATAAATGGGCTATCTAACATTGAAAGAAGTTTTTAAATCAGACCCGTAATTCCTGAGATTAGCGCGTTCAAACAAACAAACAAACTCTTCAGCTTTATAATATTAGTCTAGATTCATTTAAACTTCACGTACATTGCTGGTTATTAGGCGGATTTAACGCCACAAGGCATTCTCTACCAGTCAACCATTGGGCTAAAAAAGGACAACATTATTATAGGGTACAAAATAATATCTAAAAATATCTAATTTATTTCAAAATTGAATTACATGGATACGAATACACACAGACACAGAAAATAGACTATTAACAAATACCAAAATTAAAAACGAGAATCCTAATTTATTTTATGACTAGACTTCTAATTGCGAGCTATTTCGTCTGATTTAAATAATGGGTACGAACTTTTCTTTTAAAAATGCGTGTTGTTATGTTTGTGTTCATAAAACTGGTTACTTTTTTTTTCACTTTATTATTTACTAGCTGTCCCGCGCAACTTCGTCTGCGTCACATTTTCCCCGTTTTCGCAACATTTTTCATTGCTGCTCCGCTCCTATTGGTCGTAGCGTGATGATATATAGCCTATTGCTTTTCTCGATAAATGGGCTATCTAACATTGAAAGAAGTTTTTAAATCGGACCCGTAATTCCTGAGATTAGCGCGTTCAAACAAACAAACTATTCAGCTAAATAATTAGTATTAGATTATACTTACTTGTGTTCAACCAGCTGTAAATAGGTGATTAATTGCTTGTCAGTTGTCACGCCTACTGCCCGGACTGGATTTTCTAGTTTGTTATATACACTTTGTATAATTCTCGTATAGTAAGTTCTTGACAAAACAGTCGAGTAATATCGAACCGGTGTTACCATAACAAGCGTAATAGCTTACTGGTCTGACCGTCGGCGTCGGACTGTCAAATAGGTAATAAATAGGTCTCAAGTTCGCACCCAAGAACCTGATTTTTAGGGTTCCGTACACAAAATTACTGAGACTTCGCTGTCCGTCTGTCACCAGGCTGTATCGCATGAACCGTGATAGTTAGCCAGTTGAAATTTGTACAGATTATGTATTTCTGCTGCCGCTATAACAACAAATACTATAAACAGAAGAAAATAGTTGTTCCGTATCAGGGGGTCTACTCTCTAAGCACGAAATCCGTAGTTTCGGCCGAAGTTACGGCTGTTTCCTAGTCGGTATCACTTACGGACAAAAGATTCGTTAGGGGTCCGAACTAAAAATTAATGACAACACAATTGGACAGTTGCCGTTACTGGCGATGTGTTTTCAAAATTCATGAATCCAAAAATATTAGGGAGTAGGGTTAATTTCGAAGTATAAAGCGATTTACGGACGGACCTGTATTTTCGTTGACGGACTTAGATAGTAGACCCCTGGACTCCGTCCGGGGATTTCGTGCGCGAGTCCGACTCGCACTTGGCCGGTTTTTCAGATGCATGTGCGTATTGTATAATTATCACTTCCTCCGATTAAGGAAAACATCGTAAGGAAACCAGCATGCCTTAGAGATATTTCTCGATGGCATGTAAAGCTAAGGTCTGAGGCCCTGCGGTATAAAAGTCTGACTCTAGGTTAGGTACTAAACACATGATAAACTTTCCTCTCGCAGGTCTGCTGGAAGAAATTTCTTTTGAAATAAGCAGTACCTTTGTGCTCTATTATCTTAATGTACTGTCCTTTTAAGTATTTTGAAAGATGTAGTGTTAAACTTTAATAAATAATTTTATTTTTTTATGTTAATTACACAAATCAATTACGCGCGAGATAGTAACGGAAAATTGCTAGTGCGATACCCAGCTGTATTCTCACTTCCGTAATTGCGTTAATTTTCCAGAGACAGAAGCAATAATTATGATTTAATTTTATATAATTTTCTTGGATGCAGATTGATGTGTTCCGTGTGGTCATATAGTTTTTAGTTCAACATAAATTCACGCCTTGTAATCCCCGGAGTATAAAGCAGAGGTGTACTAAACAAATACAGCCATATTTCGCCAGTAATGTATAAGAGCATTTACACCTTACGATATTTCATACAAACTTTCAAGTCTTTATTTTCCGAAATTACTGAACCGATTTCAATGAAACTTAGTACGCATAAGCAGGATAAATAGGTCTAAAAAGTTACTAAAAAACATTTTCGAAAAGTCTTAAAAAAGAAAAAGTTAATTGGAAATTTCTGTTTCTATAATAGGTAATTTATATAATCGGTCTAATTTAGCTGTAACACTATTTACCGAAAATGTTTTTTTTTTGTAACTTTTTAGATTTACGTATCATGCTAATGCGTATGAAGTTTTCTTAAAATTGGTTGAGTCATTCCGTATAATAAGGACGTAAACGCTCTTAATTCCCATGTAATAGGGGCGAGCCTATTAAAAACCATATCGTATCATCCACAAAACTAGTTTACCGTGACAAACGTACAGACGTCAGCTAACCGAAACTGTCAAATTTTCCCAATCAACCTTGAACCGTATTTTTCAACAATAAAGTTTAAAATCCATTAAATAAATTTGACAGTTTGTTGTTGTAGCCTGTTGTGCTGGCGTCTGTACATTAACCTTTGAGAATTAAAAAAAAAAAGTTTTCATCTTTACTAACGCAAAAATGTTATCATTCTACAAGGTGTTGTTTTGCATCCTCGTCAAAATTCAGGAGGTTGTCACAAAAGACATAAATAAACAATTAAAATTACGTTACCTGGTTAATCTAATAGGTCTTTACCTATGAAATTGCCGTATTGCAGTACAGACTTTTTCAAACAAAAAAAAGTTTTGATTGGCTATGAGTTCTAAATTCAAATTAATTTTGTTTTAAAAATATGACATTCTATTTACAAAATCAGTCTTTTGTTTATTCATTAGCGTTGTATTTTCATTACATTTCAACATTTTTCCTCATAATGGATACTTTGAAATTTCGTGTAATTATGGAATATGAGTTCCGTCGTGGCACCAACGCGGCACAAACGACCCGTAACATCAACGACGTTTACGGAGAGAACTGTACAAACGAACGCACAACCCGTTATTGGTTTGCTCGGTTTCGTTCTGGGAATTTTGACTTGAAAAATGAACCTCGTGGTCGTCCGGAAACTTTGGTCAACAATGATGAATTAAAGGTGATTGTTGAAGCTGATGAAACTCAATCTACAGCTGAGCTGGCAGCAGCTTTTGATGTTAGCATTAAAACAATATTGGTCCATTTGCGACAGATTGGCAAGATAAAAAAGCTTGATAGATGGGTGCCCCACGAACTTAACGATCGCCAGCGCAACGTACGCGTCGAGACTTGCCTTGCGCTGCTTAACAGGCACAGAAATGAAGGAATTTTGAACCGAATTGTTACGTGCGACGAAAAATGGATTCTTTTTGACAATCGAAAGCGCTCAGCAAGTTGGTTAGATCCTGGTTCGGTACCAAAGCAATGTGCAAAACGAAAAATGACCCCTAGAAAGGTGATGGTCACAGTTTGGTGGTCTAGTGCTGGTGTGATTCATCATAGCTTTTTACAAAACGGCGAGAGCATTACTGCAGATGTGTACATTGAAGAACTGACCACAATGATGGCGAAACTCGCACGTCTGCAACCAGCTTTGGTCAATCGGTCGTCTCCACTGCTACTTCACGACAACGCGCGGCCCCATACTGCACAACAGACCGTCTCTAAGCTGCATGAGTTGGGTTTGGAAGCTCTCCCTCATCCGGCATACTCACCAGATCTTGCGCCTTCCGACTATTACTTTTTCCAAAATTTGGACAACTTTTTAGCGGGAAAAAAATTCAATTCCCGAGAGGCAGTACAAAACGCCTTTGAAGAGTTTGTTGTCTCCCGTCCAGCTGATTTTTTCAAGAAGGGCATCCATAAACTGCCACAGCGTTGGCAAAGATGCATTGATTGCAGGGGTGATTACTTTGAATAAAAGAAATAAACAAGTTCGAAAAAAAAAATACTTTAACTTTTTTCAAACAAAACGGCAATTTCATAGGTAAAGACCTAATCTTTATATATAAAAGAAAGTCGTGTTAGTTACTTCACTTATAACTCAAGAACGGCTGAACCGATTTAGCTGAAAATTGGCAGGGAGGTAGTTTAGAGCCAGGAGAAGGACATAGGATACGGTAGGGTAGGGTAGGGTAGGGTAGGTAGGTAGGATAGGGTAGGTAGGTAGGGTAGGGTAGGTAGGTAGGGTAGGGTAGGTAGGTAGGGTAGGTTAGGTAGGGTAGGTAGGTAGGGTAGGGTAGGTAGGTAGGGTAGGGTAGGTAGGTAGGTAGGGTAGGTAGGTAGGGTAGGGTAGGTAGGTGGGTAGGGTAGGTAGGTAGGGTAGGGTAGGTAGGTAGGGTAGGGTAGGTAGGTAGGGTAGGGTAGGGTAGGTAGGTAGGGTAGGGTAGGTAGGTAGGGTAGGTAGGTAGTAAGGGTAGGGTAGGGTAGGGTAGAGTAGGTAGGTAGGGTAGGGTAGAGTAGGTAGGCAGGTAGCGTCGGGTAGGGTAGGTAGGATAGGGTAGGTAGGTCGGATAGGGTAGGTGGGTAGTAAAAAGTGCATTGCAACGCATGCTGGGTACAGCTAGTATATATATAAAAGAAAGTCGTGTTAGTTACTTCACTTATAACTCAAGAACGGCTGAACCGATTTAGCTGAAAATTGGCAGGGAGGTAGTTTAGAGCCAGGAGAAGGACATAGGATACGGTAGGGTAGGGTAGGGTAGGTAGGTAGGATAGGGTAGGTAGGTAGGGTAGGGTAGGTAGGTAGGGTAGGGTAGGTAGGTAGGGTAGGGTAGGTAGGTAGGGTAGGGTAGGTTAGGTAGGGTAGGGTAGGTAGGTAGGGTAGGGTAGGTAGGTAGGGTAGGTAGGTAGGTAGGGTAGGTAGGTAGGGTAGGGTAGGTAGGTAGGTAGGGTAGGGTAGGTAGGTAGGGTAGGGTAGGTAGGTAGGGTAGGTAGGTAGGGTAGGGTAGGGTAGGTAGGTAGGGTAGGGTAGGTAGGTAGGGTAGGTAGGTAGTAAGGGTAGGGTAGGGTAGGGTAGAGTAGGTAGGTAGGGTAGGGTAGAGTAGGTAGGTAGGGTAGGGTAGAGTAGGTAGGTAGGTAGCGTCGGGTAGGGTAGGTAGGATAGGGTAGGTAGGTCGGATAGGGTAGGTGGGTAGTAAAAAGTGCATTGCAACGCATGCTGGGTACAGCTAGTTATTAATAAACGCTGATTTTTTAGGTTGTTTATGTGTTTCAGTATTTCAGAATAAACCCCATAACGTGGTTTAGGGAATAAGAAATTATCGAATAATCGTTTGAAATTGTTTGTATGTGTGGAAGTGCTGTTATAGGGTGAGAATCAGACGGCCCGTGTTTAAAACATGGGTGGTTCACACTTACCGGTTTCAATAAATAAGAAACAAAATAAAAATTATCCACCCGTTTTACTATTGATTCGGGACGAGAATCATTAGCATAGTTACCTCCTTGAATTTGACGAAGTAGCAACACAACAGCTTGTATATCAGATTTCCTAAAAGATAAAATATAGCTGTATTATTATGTTATGTACCTTATTTTGATTTTTTTTTTACAAGATAATTTGTTGAATTGTTGTGAAAGTCTTTAAATTGAAGCTGTATAATTGTTTATAAATATAAATTTTTGCATGCCAAATGGTAGAATGTACCAGGAACAAATAATTATTACTGTAACAACTCATATATGTACCTACATTCAATGCAAATAAATTATTTCTATTCTATTCTATTGTTTTAAACAAAAAAAAAACGGCCTGTGCGAGTCGGACTCGCGCACGAAGGGTTCTGTACCATTATTTATAAAAACGAGCAATAATATCATCTTTTTTGTATGGGAGCCCCCTTTAATATTTATTTTATTGTGTTTTTAGTATTTGTTGTTATAGCATCAACAGAAATACATAATCTGTAGAAATTTCAACTGGTTACCTATCACGGTTCATGAATCATGACATACAGCTTGGTGACAGACGGACGGACAGCAAAGTCTCAGTAATAGGGTCCCGTTTGATCCTTTGGGTATGGAGCCCTAAAAAACTAGTACTATAACCGATACAGCCTAACAGCAGTAATTACTGTTAACTAAAACTTGTTTTGTATTAAAAAGGAAATACCCAGAAGTGCATCAGTCAATGTTGTATTGAGTAAAAGGTATTCCCCGCGATTGATGAGGTCATAATTAAGTAATTACGTTGGTTACCGGCCAAGCCCGATTTCCGACTAAACTCGTTGGTCCTAGGTAGGGTTGTTATTATAATAAAAAAAAAAATGCGTGGAGTCCCTCCGCGCGGAAGAAGTGAAACTTCGTAATACTACACGCATGCCTTCGAGTGCCACGCATTCACTCTCGTTATTTCATTGAGCTTCTAAATAATATTTTGTTGTTTTCTTGTTGTATTATTTTTATTACATAATTATTACATAAGTTTATCGAGGTTATTCTACTCATTGAAATTGAGCGAAGGCTGGTCACACCAAAGAGTCGAATGCATCATCATCATCATCATCATCATCAGCCTATATTGTTCCCACTGCTGGGACACAGGCCTCCTCTCTATGAGAGGGAATGGGCTGTAATCCACCACGCGGGCCCAGTGCGGGTTGGTAGTTGTCACATGTCTTCGAATTTTTAGTTCTAGGACATGCCGGTTTCTTCACGATGTTTTCCTTCACCGTTTTGAGAGCAGCGGTGATGAAATAAATTACACAAACTAATGCGCCTGCCTGGGTTCGAAACTTCAGCTTACTGCCACGGCTTACTGCTCGTAAGTCGGGGCTGCTACCACTGGGCCACCGCTGCTCATAATGGGCCACCGCTGCTCATCGAATGCATGACTGTTTACAATGGCAACCCTAATTAGGGCTCATTTAATCACAAAAGGACGATCTTAGGGCACCCCCCACCCCGTTTAATTGGGTTAGGTTCTAGTTGACACATCCAAGTTGGGCGCAATCTAATTGCTTGGTTAGAATTGAAAACACATAACATCACGCCTGTAATTCTCGAACGGTTTGGCAGAGGTGCACCTAATAGAACTACTAGAGACTACGTTGAAGATAAAGAAGTTTGGCTCTAGTTCCTTCTGCTCATGCGGCTTCCCTGGTACCTCATAAACGACACAAATGTGTGGATGTCTCTGTTCTATTCCCAATTTTATTTTTTTCATTCTTTTTATTCAGATGTTTTACAATAGTTTTCAAATCATTGCACCGTTTATTCATTGTTCAAAATAGTTAAAGCAATGATGACAACATTTTTGTCAATTGTTTAATTTAGTCTTTTTATTTAATGAAAAAGTTAAAGAAAAAATAATAATGCTTTCCTAAAAAAACATGGTACAAAATTAAAGTTAAATAAAAAAAATAAAACTAGAGAAACATGTTTTTGTTAAGTGATAAGCCTACTGGCGTACTCACATGCATATTTAACATTTGTTATCAAAGAAGTCTTTGACACTATAAAAGCCATGGCTAGGCTAGGCAACTATGGCTGCGTTCATGCAATTTATTTCTTAATTATCTCGTATTTAACGTCTTGAGAATACTTGGTATTATAATTTAGTCATCACCTGCCTATAATTTTCCCAAGCTTTATTGGAGTTGGCTTCTAGTCTAACCACATGCAGCTGAGTATCAGTATTTTACATGAAGCGACTGCCTATCTGACCTCCACAACCCAGTAACTGGGTAATACGCTACCCCTTGGTAAGACTAGATGTCAGACTTTCGGCTTCTGACTACTTGTAACGACTGTCAAAAATCTACAAATGACAGCCGGGACCAACGGCTTAACGTGCTTTCCGAGGCACGGAGGAAACTTGGTATGTAATTATGGTCACCCATCCACGGACCGACCTCGCACGGCTTAACGTTTGGAGATCGACCCGTGCGGCTGTTGCGCGCACAAAATAAATTGAAAGTGTAATTTTAAAAAAAAATACAGTGAATATTTAATTCGATTTGTATCCTCAATGATAATAGGTGTTATCAAATTAGAAATAGCAGAATTAGTAAATACCAACGTACTCGTAATAAACTGTAGCGTACAGTAGAATCACTCTGAAACTAAAATATTTATAAGGCTAAAAATGGGCCCCTCAGGACTCGTACAACCGCTACAAAATTACACACGCGCGGAGAAACGGAGAGGAACTCCCTGCCTGCGTCTGTTTTTCCGAACGCTTACAAGTTACAACCTTAATCTCTTCAACTCTCAACAGGCTTCTTCTGGGTAAGCTCGTACCATTGTCGACTTTGTCTCTGTCATCTCTGACCTAGACTAGAGTCAAGATGCAAATCCAGAACAAATAAAAAAACGTTAATTCTCTACAAGTCTACAGACACTACAGATTACGTAATTAGGCACAAATTTAATGATTTATTAATGTGAACTCTTAATTACTTTTAATCACATTGGGAACTCTTAACGAGTTGAGAATACTTAGTCAATTAAGATTATCATCCCGACATCAATAGGGGATCCGACTGGGTAAAGAAAACGACATTCTATTTTGTCCGTCAGACAGGTAATAAAAAAATATTAGACACGTATTTTTTGTTTTATCAAAATATCAAAAAATTACTTAGTTAAAACCCATTAAAGTTGAAGAGTGGGGGCTTACTACGTCACAAGTAGGTATAAAACTTACCTACATGTCCCAACTAGCAAATAAGTCCTATAATAAAAATTATAGGACTGCCAATACTAATAAAACTCTTATACTAGCACCCGTAAAGACTTCCATTCTTATAATAGCTTTCCACAAGCTGTGATTTACTCAAGATCAATTGTTCTTAAAACATATGATTATAGTATACTACCGGATTAAGTTATAAGCCTTGTCATACTCAAGATCTCTTGATCTTATAACTAAGGTTTATAGTTCACTACAAGATTAAGTTATTAGACAGTTGTAGGACAAAAGTGCATGTAGCAAGACTAATAGTCTTTGTAAAATTTCTGCTCCTGTAGTAGCATTGAGTAGGAGTATTCGATTTAATTACATACTTAGGGGAGTCCTTAATAAGATTGTAATAATATAGTATTGATGAGAATTATTATAAAAGTAAAAGCACTAAATTAGAGCACTATAAGAGCAATAAGCTTAAAAACGATTTAACCAAGCATATTATTAGTATAAAGTTATCATTAATCTGCTCTGCGTCGTTGCTTAAAAAACAGTTGACATTAAGAAAAACAACCATCTTAAAAACATAACACCTAAAAAAAAATCAATGTTTTAAATAATGATTCAATGAGAGGGTTATTCCCAGTTGTCGCCACTGGTGACGCCACCACTGGCGACAAATGGGAATATTTTTCAAAAAAAATCCCAGTTGTCACCAGTGGTGGCGCCACCAGTGGCGACAACTGGGAATGGCCATTCTTCTAGTTCCCAGTTGTCACCAGTGGCGACAGATGGGAAATATAAAGTGATACGCCTCCGGTGGGGGCGATGCTAGAGCTGAATTATAGTGATGGGGTTTCATTATTGTATCACTAACGAAGTTTTAAATAGGTATATTTTATATTTTCTTAGATAAAACTTTTACACGTTACTTGGGAAGATATATATTTTTATAAATCACAATATTTGTATTTATTGAGATTAAAACTGCACAAGTACAGTTTCCAGTACTACAACTATTACAGATCATATAATTATTTTACTTAAAACTATATTATTAGGTTCTTATCACAAACTAAATAGTAATGAATATGTACATAATTGCAATATATTTACAATCAGCCATAACTTCCGCGCTCCGATCCTGTCGATCAACCCCCTCCACTATGCTGTTGTCGGTTCGTAGACCAGTGACGTAACACTTACCAGTGCATTCCCAACAATGTCAGGGTCAAGTGCGTCGTGCAGTTCTGGTGAAGTTTCGTTAGTTTATATAAAAAGACGTCACGGGACTATTCTGATTCGCGCAGGTTTCCAATATCATATAAAAAGGAAACATAAAAGTGGGTTAACTGTGTGGGAATGCATCAAACGAAAATACAAGTGTAAAGGAATTATAAAGATAAAAGTAAGTTTTCGGCTTTCATTTATTATTATTATTTATATGAAAAAACTTTTAACATAAAGCTCATGCCAACACGTTTGTGTGCACGCTCATGCCAACACAAAAGAGAAACAGGCGGCCATTTTGTGCACGTTTGTCACTTATTGTGAACGTTAATTTGTAATGAATTATTTTAATACACTTTATTTTATTTGTTTAATGTACGCTACGATTACTTATATTTTTTATTATTTTAGGATAACAATGTCCTTCATGAAACTGCACACTCATGTACACCTGACTTTTTAAAAAATGAAGTAGATGAGCGACTTTACGGCTGTAAACAACAACTAACAAAAGAAAATTACCCAGCGGTACCACAATGTTACAATGATATGGTCGGGTCCTTTCAAACTTCAGGATTGGACTTAGTATGCAAAGTACCGAGCTTTGAAAGTATTAAATCATCTCTATATAGATTCAGAAATGCAGCAGCCGGAGTAACACACCTTAAATCTAAACAAGGAATCAATGTTCAAATTCCTCCGGAATTTAATAATTTTGTATTGGCTGATTATTCTGATGGTGACAACCGTATTATAGCTTTTTGCACCAAAGAGGCAAAAAAGGTTATGAATGAAGTACATGATTTTTATAGCGATGGAACCTTTAAAAGCTGCCCCTCGCCCTTTATTCAACTTTATAGCATTCACGGAGATTTGGGAAGTACTGTGAACCACACGAACATAGTGCCGCTTGTCTACGCACTTATGAGTGACAAGAAGATGGAATCATACATCATTTTATTTTCCATGATTAAATCCCAAATACCTGACTGGGATCCAAAGAAATATAAAACTGATTATGAAAGAGCTGCAATGAAAGCTTTAACGACTGTGTTTCCGTCTGTAATTATATCCGGATGCTATTATCATTTTAATCATTCCATTTGGGAGAAGGGTCGTAAGCTCGGGATAACTAAATCTAATGATGAAAACAAGATAAGAGAAGTGGCATTAAGCGCCGTATTGCCACTATTGCCGCCGAATGAAATTTTAAATGGCTGGAAATATATTACTCGCAAGAATACACAAGAAGATGACATTAAAAAATTTAGAGCATATATGGAAAAGCAGTGGATGATAGACGAGTTCATTAAAGTATGGTGTGTATACGGTGAACAGCATCGAACAACAAACGCTTTAGAATCATGGCATCATAAATTAAACCATACAATTGGAAAAAAAAATCCTAACATTATACATTTTTTAAAAACCTTGGTCAAGCATTCGGCATATTATAGAGTTTCTAATAATATGATTACAAATAAAAAGAAAATAAGAAAGAAGAAATATGTACTCAATGATGAGTTCATACAAGATATCCAAATGGAGTTAGTACATGGAAACATGACAGTGGGTCATTGTTTAGAATGTTTGAGGCGGTAATTTTATAAAAACTGACGGCGATTGAAGAATATTAAGTATTATGTTAATATACGGGTAGGTAATCGTTTTCTTAAAAACTACTCGGATTTTATTTATCAAAAAATACTGTTTACCACAGTAATATATTTGTATAAGAGTATAATATTAAGTAATTCCTATTTAAATACATCTAGCTAAATCGAAAGAGTAAAGTCAATTATTGTAAATAGTATGTTGATCTGTGATAAAAAAGTAGAAGTATAAATTATTGTAAATAATGCATTGATTAATCTGTGATAGACATCGCAGTAAATTAATGAGTAACATAATACCTGTAGATTTAGAAAATTATAAACGTCAATTATTGTGGTTAATATATACAAGTCTGTTTTATAAAAATAACCTAAGAACTACATAATGCCATACGTTGATTAATCTGTGATAAGAACCTAATAATATAGTTTTAAGTAAAATAATTATACGATCTGTAATAGTTGTAGTACTGGAAACTGTACTTGTGCAGTTTTAATCTCAATGAATACAAATATTGTGATTTATAAAAATATATATCTTCCCAAGTAACGTGTAAAAGTTTTATCTAAGAAAATATAAAATATACCTATTTAAAACTTCGTTAGTGATACAATAATGAAACCCCATCACTATAATTCAGCTCTAGCATCGCCCCCACCGGAGGCGTATCACTTTATATTTCCCATCTGTCGCCACTGGTGACAACTGGGAACTAGAAGAATGGCCATTCCCAGTTGTCGCCACTGGTGGCGCCACCACTGGTGACAACTGGGATTTTTTTTGAAAAATATTCCCATTTGTCGCCAGTGGTGGCGTCACCAGTGGCGACAACTGGGAATAACCCCAATGAGAAACCCTATTTTATATTAACATGGAGGCGAATAGTTCTTATTAATATTGAAACAAGCGCTATTATGCTTATAATAGTCTTAAAACGCTCTCAGCCAATATCATTTTTAAATATGGCGAATATTAGTTAAATTAGCTTCTTATAAATTTATTACAACAATTGTGTAACGTTCAATTTTTGGAGGCGCTTTCAAAAAATGATATAAATACAGGAAGAATTTTTAGTCACCGTCCAAATTTTTTCTAGGCATTATGTATCATACACTAACTCCATTTTTGAAAAAAAAACGTTACGTAAAATTTTCATATTAAATCATTTTCTCGAAATAATTATCCGCTCACTAAGTTAAACGTTAAAATACTACACTTGCCGCGCAAACATTCAATGAAAAATGCAGCGCGCACCCCGCTTGCCCCCCGCCCCGCTACACCTGCGCGACACATAATTATCTATCGTCATCCCAAGTCGGCATCAACTTTTTATAGATAACTTTGTGATGTGATATCTCAATATTTTTGTATTGAGTGATACTAAAAGAAAAAACACGTATTCAATGGTTTTCGCCAAAGATTAATATAACAAAATTTGGATGGTGACTAAAAATTCTTCCTGTATAGTATATTTTAACATTGAATATTACTTCCCAATAGTTTCGCAACCTATATTAACATACTATGCTACCATACCAAATAGTAATACCTAACACTTATAATAAATAGTATATCTAATAGTACATCATAGGAGTTAATACATTGTGTAAGTTGATTATACGATTGTTATAAAAATAAATGCTCCTATAAGTGTGCCCAAATCCAGGGTTGTAGCAAGCTATAAGTATTTTATAAGCGTTAAAAAAATAGTCTTGCAGATAGTCATAAGCACATATTTTGCTAGTTGGGGTGACGTCATGCGCCATTTCAACTCAACATATCTCCGTAATTTTATGACCACGTGAAAAAAGAAAAAATACGTGTCCAATACTTTTCAATAAACTACCCGACGGACAAAGAAAAAAAATTGGATTATATCGTTGTATATTTATCGTATTGTTGTGGTACACAGCGACACATTATGCTCTAATAATATATAATATATTTCCAGTATATCATGACTTCGTTATCTAAACATTTGTAATAAAATGAGGGATTCGCATAAACTGATTTTGTAAAGCTAGAATGGTCGCGGAGCTCGTGGGTAAATAATAACGGGCGTACGGGTCGATCTTTAAGGTTAAGTCGTGCTTGCCGAGGTTGGTCCGTGGATGGATGGCCATAATTACATACCGAGTTTCCACAGTGCCTCAAAAAGTACGTTAAGCCGTTGCGCGTTGGTCCCGGCTGTAATTTGAAGATCGTTGACAGTCGTTAAGTGTAGTCAGAAGCCAAAAGTCTGTCATCCAGTCTTACCAAGGGGTATCGTATTACCCAGACCCTGGGTTGTGTGTGGAGGTCGGATAGGCAGACGTTTTATGTAAAATACTGGTACTCAGCTGCATCCGGTTGGACTGGATGCCGACCCCAAGATAGTTTGGGAAGAGGCTAGGCAGATGATGATGTATAGCTAGTATGGTCGCCGTACGTACTAAACCAACGTTATTTTAACTCATTTCGTAAAAACCCTCTTCTTCTCCTTAGCGTGTCGATGACAATTTAAATTGAGCCAGCCCAAAATTTGGTGATGAGTTAGGCACTTTTAGTAGCGTCCATCAGCTCCTGTGATGTGCAAGCGACAGGGCAGACAAGACACGATATCAGGTGTCCCATCGTTTGTGGGGCAACAACAACAAAAACCCTCTGTGACAGACGCATAGACAAGTGCCTCTTTTTTAATGACTAAAACCTCCGTGTACCTCACTCTACCGAACTCTTAAAGGATTACAGACATGAGTAGCTAAACCAAATAAAATACAAGAATAAAATATACACGACAATTTATTATAAAAAATATTACACAACCAACATTATTATGGTAGGGCCGTTCAAAATGACGCGAAACGATTAACCTTAAATTTTCCATAGACAAACAAGCCATTCTCAAGATTTCCCAAAAAAATAAAACATCATTCGACCATTGGTTCGTGTTCCGTCGACATAAAACTGTTGTAACTACTCACAGACGGTCCGGTTTCCGTATCCAGATGTCCAGAATTCGCTTCAGACTTTACAGACGCAAGTTTCTTACCAACCTTTTTTTTATGTGATGATTTTGACTTTAAAACAATTTTCTCTTGGTTAATATTGTCCTTTACACTGTCAATCGGAGTTGTAATGCCTTGAGACACAGATAATAAATCATCACAAGACTTACATGTCGAAACGCTCCTCGTTTCGGCCGCTAGATGGCATTGGAAACCTTTGTTCGAACAAACGATGCAAGGATTGGTAGTCATAGAAAAAGATCTGCATCTAGTTTGCTGTTTTCTCGGGTATGGGATTTTTTGTTTGGCAACCCGACCCAATTTTTTTTTAGATTCCCTTCGGCTTCGCTGTTCTCGACACTTTTTGCAAAGCCGCTTTCTTCGTTTTCGGTCCTCTACGATTCTCTTTTTGCGTTTAATACATTTGGGGCAAGACGGGTCAAATTTGTCTGTTAAATTCTGACTAGATGAAGCGTGTGCTGTCTGAAAATGAATGGAGACGAGGATGAGTCGAGTCGTATGAAATGATTCTGAATAGGGGATAATCCATTTTTTTTTTCTTTGACCGTCGGGTAGTTTATTGAAAAGTATTGGACACGTATTTTTTCTTCTTTCACGTGGTCATAAAATTACGGAGATATATTGAGTTGAAATGGCGCATGACGTCACATGTAGGTAAGTTTTATACCTACTTGTGACGTAGTAAGCCCCCACTCTCCAACTTTAATGAGTTTTAACTAAGTAATTTTTTGATATTTTGATAAAACAAAAAATACGTGTCTAATATTTTTGTATTACCTGTCTGACGGACAAAATAGAATGTTGTTTTCTTTACCCAGTCCGGTCCCCTATTCTATTTTAACCTCACTTTTCTACAGATGAAGCTTTGTGTTTGAAATTTCTTTCTATCCTTCAAATTGTGATCGAAAGTACTTAAATTTACAATTCGCAAGGCTTTGGTTATGACCCAATTTAGGAGCAGGGCAAATTCCTTTATACCAAGAATAATTAAAACCACTAAGTAAATAGTTAAGGAAAATACAAAACTAAAAAGGTAAAAACACCGTCTTAAATAAGTAGAAGTCCACTAATAAATTGTAATTAGAATTCATTCATGACTTAATTGTTTTATAATAATGTGGGAGAATATATAAACCGTATTTTCCTTTAACAATCTTGTAAATGACATAAAGGGAATACCTACATACAGAATACGCGCGTTTCTGACAACTACAGATTAGTTGGCAGACTCATCACCCATTTCCTACCGCACACCTTCGTTCGCGTGAAACTCTAAATATAGAAAAACTAGCTGCTGTCCGCGACTTCGTTCGCTTGGAAATTTTGATGTGTTTTAGGGGTATGAAAAATAGATGTTGGCCGATTCTCAGACCTACCCGATATGCACACAAAATTTCATACAAATCGGTTCAGCCGTTTTAGAGGAGTATGGTAACTGACATTGTGACACGAGAATTTTATATTTATGATAAAGATAATAGATTACTTCCCGGATTTTGTTAACAATATGAAGGGTAAAATAAAAGTAGCCTAAGTTACTCCTTATAACATCATATAGTTGCTAGTAAAAGTTGTGTCAAAATCAGCCCAGCCGTTTCGGAGATTAGCCGGTATAAACAGACAGACACGCAAACCTAAAAAAATCGTTTTTGTTTTTGGTTTACTTAAATACCGGATATACTTTTAAATACATTGAGTAAAAGCTGTTAGGTATTTTGAAATTACAAACAGACACTTAAATTTTATTTATTTGAATATAGAATGGATAGATTAGGAAAGTACTAATTGGATTGTGGAGGTCAGATAGGCAGTCGCTTCCCCGACCACAAAAGAGGGGTGTTATAAGTTTCACGTCTGTATCTGTGTGTCTGTCTGTTGCATCGTAGCTCCTAAACGGATGAACCGATTTTGTTAAAATTGGTTTCTTATGAAAGGTGTTTTAATCGAGAGTGTTCTTAGCTGTGTTTCGATAAAATCTGCTCAGCCGTTTGAAGATCGTCACCGGACAGCTGCACTTCCCCCCCTCCCCTCTTGAAGCTTGAGATTTTTGGTTAACACGATTATCAGAAGGACAACAGGGGGTTACTATAACGTCTTAAGAGGGGACTCTAGTCGGTAATTGAAAGTATTTGATTTGATATGAAGAAACTATTGCCGTCGCGCTGCGCCCGACCAAGCCCCATGTAAAGTGCGAAAGGGACAACGGCAGCTCAGGCTGATTTTGTATTTTGTATTCCGCTGTTTTCTTCTTGAAATATAAACTGATCTAAATAATTCTTATATCAAAATTTAGAAGAAAGGTATATCTATGCTTCTATTATTTTCTTTTTTGTTAAAAACTTATCTAATTTGTCTGATAGTCGTCTGAATATATCGGTAAAAAACGGGTTTTTTTTTTCAGGTTTTTAGATTGTTATAATTCTTTAAGTGATTATGTTTAAAAAAAAAAGTAAATGATAGGGGCATGTATTAATGACACCTAGATTTTTTGGAAAAAAAATCATTGCTCTGGACGCATTATCCACGATGAAAACAGCGGAATACGTTTGTATGGAGAAATACCAACTAGCATTTGTCATGCCATTGATAGAAAGAGACGGAGCTATAGAGAACGTCTAGCGCCATCTGTTTCCCACTCTGGTATAAGATTAAAACAATACTGCTTTAAAACGTCATAGTAGGCCAGCTGATAGGAGGAAAACACTCACCCCCCTCATTACCGCCTGATACGCGTGGCCAGTCGTCCCCGCCTGTTAAAAGTGAACATCTAGATTAGTCGGGAACACCCATCATCATCATCAGTCTATATTGTTCCCACTGCTGGGACGCAGGCCTCCTCTCTATGAGAGGGAAAGGGCTGTAATCCACCACGCGGGCCCAGTGCGGGTTGGTAGATGTCACATGTCTTCGAATTTTTAGTTCTAGGACATGCCGGTTTCCTCACGATGTTTTCCTTCACCCTTTTGAGAGCAACACCCAAATACCCCGAAATATTTTATTCCGAATTTCAATGATCCGAGTGCCAAAAGTCCGAATTTCATAATACCTAAGAATTATTATGTCTATTATTAAAAATCACGATATATACAAGTATTTTACTGAAAGTCGTAAATGCGATTTGTTAGTTTTCCGATTTTCAATCGTTCGAAGGATCAAATGCTCGAAGGTTTTTCGGTCCGAAAAACGACATTCCGATTTTCAATACTTCGAATAAACTAAAAGTCAACATGTTGTGCTACAAAATTCAGTGACAGAAACGAATCGCTGGAAAACCGACCTCACGCAGTCCTGTCTGCCCTACCCCTAGAGTGTAATTTAAGCCCGCGTAGGCGCGGAGGGGTGAAGCGGCCCGCGAGCTGAGGAGCAGCTGGTTTGAAGGCCCGCCAAGCCGATGCTGCGGTGGTGAGCGTTAAAACCATCTGCGACGATGAGCTCGCGTGGTTGCATGCCTGCTTACTTGCCGCTTGCCTGCTTGCATGCTGCATGCCTGCTTGCTTGCATGTTGCATGCCTGCTTCCATGTTGCATGCCTGCTTACATGTTGCATGCTCGCTTACAGGCTGCATGCTTGCTTGCATGCTTTTTAATTGCAAGTTTTTTAATTCTACCTCCTCATACTAAATATAATATTATACTTCTCTCTGACTAGCAATTATGTGTTTATTTGTCTTGCTATTCAGGTTTACAAGGCGTTTTTATTTCGGAATTGTATTAATCGGAATTCGTATTTTTGATGTTTCGAATTAACAGTCGGAATTTTTGAAATTCGATATTGAAACTCGATATTTTTATAATAGTAATTATAAACGTTAGGAATATTGAAATTTAGGAATTATGAAATAAGGTAGGTACCCGTGTTATAGACCGCCTTTTATCTAGTTCATCATACATCTTCGGGCAGGCGTTGTTGTGACGGTGCACCCGGTCGATCTGATCATATTGTGCCCGGCCCATAGCTTCGTACTGCGCATGGTGTTCGTCGTAGAACTGGTCAGCTGCGTTCCGCGTTCTCTGAATGTAAAAAAAGGTGAAAACTAAAACCCAATTGCGACAAAAACGGCGTCTAAAAAGTATAAAAATTTACTGGATGCCACGATGAGTGGATTAATTTATTTTTGTTTGTTTTGTTGTGTGGTGGGGGGTTTTTTTTTTTTTTTTCGTGTTTTTTTTTTTATTTAATTTTTTTTGTGCTTTTTAATCTTATATTATTTTCCTTAGCCTTGACTGTCTCAGTCCTGGACATAGGTTTCCCCCTACGTGTTGCGTGGGCATCTTCTCGCAAATTAACGAAAACAGTTGGAGTAATAAATATAAAAAAAACTCGATTTTTTTGGAGGGAGGGAGGGGGATGCAGCCTGGCAAAGCCAATGGTGATAAGTGACAAGAGTTCATGCTCAAATGTTTTTTATTAATTTTTAGACCTATGCATCCTGCTAATGCGTATTAAGTTTCATTAAAATCGGTTCTGTCATATCGGAAAATAACGACTTGAAAGTTTTTGTGAAATGCCGTAAAGTGTAAACGCTCTTAAAGTGGTCATCTGTACCACCAGAGCCTTCTTGTCATTCAGAAGTCAAAATATTCGTGCAGCACAGTACCTTTGCAGGCCTCAAGTTCACCATAGGTAAAGGGCCGTCTTCATCCATGATCATCAGCATTAGATCCACCATGTTCCGCTTGGCTGTCCACCTAGGCAGGGAGTAGACTGTGCCGCCGGTCAAAGCAGTTTGTACTGCAGAATCACAGTCTGGATTGATAACGACATTCTGTTCTATTTTTATAGAGTGTGGCATGTTGTCTTTGAAACTGGAAATGGAGAAATACATTTGTAATTTGTTAGGAGTGAAGGAGTTGTGGTCGATAAATACGCATAAGAGTCAGTTCACACCGAGACGCGACGCGACGCGACGATACTCGAAGAGGCCCGTGATTTCGCGCTGCATGGCGCAACGTATTCTGATTTCTACTGAAATCTACCTCACGAAGCCGCTCGACGCAGCGCGACGCTGCGCTGCGTCGCTCTACGCCGCGAGGCGTCGCGCGGCGCAGCGCTGCGTGGCGCAACGTATTCTGAATTCTCACAACGAAATGTGTATCTTTTCGTGTAGAAACAAAGTTATATTTTGAATCGCTCTTTAAAAGTGTGCGCGCAGCGTCACGTCGCGTCGCGTCTCGGTGTGAACTGACCCTAAGCAGGATACATAGGTCTAAAAAGTTTCGAAAAATAGTGTTACAGCTAAATTAGACCAATTATAAATTATGTACAGAAATTTCCAATTATCTTTTTTTTTTTAAGACATTTCGAAAATGTTTTCAGCAACTTCTTAGACCTATGTATCCTGCTTATGCGTCCTGCTTAAGCGTATTAAGTTTCATTAAAATCGGTTCAGTCATTTCGGAAAATAAGGACTTGAAAGTTTGTATGAAATGCCGTATGGTGTAAACGCTCTTAATAATATTAAGGCTCTTATTGCTTCTTTAACATGAAGATTAAACAGAACTGGCGAAAAAACATAACATCATGCCTATAATCCCGAAGCCGAGCCCCGAAAAACCCAATAACACTGCCCGACCTAGAATCGAACCCAGAATTTCATGCTCAGCAGTCGCGCTGGCGGCCACTAGACCAACGAGGCAGTCCAACTTAATAATAATGCTCCTATCACATGGAAATTAAACAGAACTGGTTGTTCAAAATGTTGATGTACTTAAAGACAAGTAGGTACAGTCACGTCTAATAATATGTATACAGCAAAACTGAAAAGTGATATGCTCGTGAAATTACTGTTTCTACGTTGAGATAAGTCCTATTTCGTAATAGTATGGCTTTCAAATTCCATTCCATATTTCAATATTCCTCAATCAATACCTACAGTAGGAGAAAATCACTTTTAAAAGTTGCTGCGTGTATACATATTATTAGACGTGACTGTACACCTCTATCCATTGTAACCGTTGAGGGTAAACAATTTAACATTATTTCTGTTAGAAGAAATTTGGGTAGATTGTACAGTCCCTAATCAAATCTATTAAGTAGTAGTTTTGGGGTTCTGCACCCAGCATACGTGTTACTACGACCTCTTTTATGAAAAATAATACATTTCGATTTATATTCTGTAACTTTGATGGTTACGATCTGAATCACCGGACGCCTGACAATTTTTGTAGAGCAAATCATTGTGCACGTATTATTGCTAAATGAATTGAAGTGTATTCTACAAACACACTTTTCGATCAAAATGTAATTAAGCAGCCTATTTAAAGAAACCTAGAAAAAAAACAAGCATTATCAAGCTACGGAGTCTAGATTTGTGTCCGCTTGATAGGAATAGGCTCACCCCATAACTAAGCATAGCAAAAAATACCAGTACTGAGCTTTTCGATCACGGAATGCTCAGTAGTTCGAAGTTAGGTAGTTGGCCAGTGATAGTGGGACACTCTCATGTTTCGGGGAGCACCAGCGCCAGATCTCGCTCCAGTCTTGTCAGATGGCCGTCCCATCGGAATATGAGATTGAGGGAAAAGAGTGCACTTGTGTTTGCACACAATGTGGCTACCTATCCCATACGTCTCGTTCTCATCTTCTGAGTAGTTGGGTAGTCTATTCGTTCATGAAAATGGCAAGAATGGCAACTCTGAAAAGCAGGCAGAAAGCACATGAACACAGACTATCGAAATTACCTTGCACAAATAATTTTGACGAAACGTTCAAAGCACACTGAAGTTAAAGTTTGTCTCACATAAATATGTTTCTTGCGTTTATTATTTTTTGGTTTTTAGGAGTAATTAAATCATTAGAATTTTGACTCATAAAACAATGACTTTGTCAGCCATAGACAATTATTTGCGTCTATACCAAAATGTTCACCAAAGAGTAGAATACTAATACCTAAACTTTGCTTACCAAAAGGGAATGTCGACTTAGAAAGAAACAGCCTCTTTATGGCCTCGTTGGTGTTAAGATATTGGTATAAGAAGTATTCTACTCTTTGGTCTTTAGGCTGCTGATCGCCGGGGTGTCGTGAAGAAAACAGCGCTATGTGACACGCTGTGGCGCGTCTACAGGAAACACCACACAGCAATCACAGACGGAACCCACGTAGTAAAACACGTGCCCTAAAGGCCTTTGCCTATATAGACCACCACACGACTAGCCCGTATTCACAGGCCAAGGTATGAGTCCGCGGCCGAGGTGGACGACTGACGCCACATGACCGCCAGCCGCGACCCCTTGCGGGGGCGCTGCGTCAGCCTTCTTGTCTTGAGGCCGCTTTCAAGCTTTGAAGTTCTCGATCAGCACGCGTAGCATGACCGCCGTAGAAACGGGCTATATCGACGGAAGAATCGACAAACTGACACATTGTCATTGTCTATCTGTGATTAAGTTTGTCTATTCTTCCGTAGACAAAATTCGTTTCTACAGTGGCCATGACGCGTGCAGGAATGATCTGATCTTGTCGAGTTTAATCCGAAGATTGGTCTTCTCTATTTAGTGTGACAAAGGAGTCTACCACTAGTCCACTAGTCAAACTCAATTTTCAATGCTTATAACATAACATCACGCCTGTAATCTACGAAGGGGTCGGCCGAGGTGTACCTAAATAGTACTCAGCAACATCTGCCTACCCTTTACCCAAACTTTGTTGCGGACAGCTTCAAGTCTAACCGGATGCAGCTGAGTATCAGTAATTTACATGAAGCGACTGCCTATCTGACCTCCACAACCCAGTAATTGGGTATTACAAAACCCCTTGGTAAGACTGGGTGTCAGACATTCGGCTTCTGACTACTTGTAACGACTGTCAAAGATCTACAAATGACAGCCGGGGGCAACGGCTTACCTAAATAGTGTTAAAGTAGTTATAAGTACTGCGGGATCGAGTTAAACCAGATAAAATAATTAAACGAATATTATTGACTTAAGCTGTAAAATATATTTCGTCAAGTGATTTGGTGACATAACTGACAATCAACAGCCTGATGCTATGGTAACCATCTAAGGCTGGTGATAGATATTAAAGGAGTATCTATTCCTAACATCCACCTCTCTTTGTAATGCCAGCCATCTTCTTGAGACTTTCAATTCTAGGCCCATAAAGTGGTTTAGTGAGCATATCAGCAATCTGCCTGGTTGCTGGTACATGGCAGATGGTAATGCTTCCATCTTGAACACATTCTCGTATAAAGAATGATCGTATCCTTATGTGTTTAGTCTTCTGATGGAATTCTGGTGGATTCTTAGCCATCTTAATAGCTGATTCGTTATCAACACATAGGGATGCTGGACATTCACCAATGATTTCTTTCATAATCTTTCGAAGCCAAATAATTTCTCTGGCAGTTTCGCTTGCTGCCACTATTTCTGCCTCGGTGGAAGAAATCGCTACTGTGCTCTGGCGTTTACTATTCCAGGATATTAGACCTCCAGCATACATGCAAAGAATGCCTGAGGTAGACCTTCCAGTTTCAAGGTCACCTCCGTGGTCAGCGTCACTATAACATTCTAAGTTATGACTATTTCCTGGCTTGTAAACGATGCCTTCATCTATAGTCCCTTTCAAGTAACGCATTATCCTCTTGATATTGATGATGTTCTCCTTTGAAGGTTTATCTAAATTTCGAGATACAACACTGACAGCAAAAGCTATGTCAGGCCTCGTGCTCGTAATCAAATAAGCTAGTGATCCAATAGCTTCTCGGTACGGAAAACTCATTGAAACTTCGTTAACATTTTGAGCATTATTTGCTTTTAAAATTGGTGTGGGCACTGGCTTACATTTCTCCATGCCAAACCTTTCCAATATGCGAGTAATGTACGATTTCTGATGCAATAAAATAGAACCATCAGAGTGCCTTTCTATCTCCATTCCAAGAAAATAACTTGCTGGTTTCACTGTTATTTTGAAATGTGCCCTCATTTCTTCTAGGAAGCAGTTAGCTAGTTTCTCGCTTGAGTAAGCAATAAGACCATCATCAACGTACAAGGCCAGAACAATTTTCTCCTTCCCATTTTTTCTCACAAACAAACAAGGATCGGACTGGCTTTGCTTGAAACCTGTCTTCACAATATAGTCTGTAATACATCTGTTCCAACAGAGTGGGGCTTGCTTCAAGCCATACAAGCTTTTCTTTAATTTGAACACATACTTCTCTTCAGTATAACCTTCAGGCGGTTTCATGTATATTTCTTCATCTAAAGTGCCATAAAGGAAGGCTGTGGACACATCAAACTGTGCTAATCTCAGCTTTTCTTTAGCAGCAACACTCAGAACAGCTCTTATTGTGCTGCTCCTAGCAACAGGACTAAAAGTTTCATGAAAATCTAGCCCTTTCTTCTGTGAATATCCTTTTATAACCAGTCGAGCCTTATATTTGTCAACAGAGCCATTTGGATTAGTCTTTATTTTGAATATCCATTTACATGGAATGGCTTTCCGACCTTTTGGTAGTTCGACTAGCTCCCACGTTTGGTTTTCTTTCAGCGAGTTCATTTCGCTTTCGATAGCCTTTTTCCATTCTTCTTTAGCCTTACATGACATTGCCTGTTTGAAGGTTTTCGGTTCGAACAAATTTTCAGCTTCTAATGCCATAATATAGTCATTGAACCGTACATGAGGTCTTAGATTTGCTCTATCTCTGAGGATCATCCGACTTCCTTCTCTTTCATGGTCGTCATCAGATAGATCAGGATCATCGGCTTCGTTGCCTTCAGCGAATTCCTCATTTTCTTCTTCAGAGTGAATGGATTCAAACATTGATTCATCGAGATCATCACCTATCTCTTCATCGGCTTCGTGACGTGCCCTTGATGAAGTAGGTTCTTCAATAACTTCAGCTCCGTACTCTGTAATATTCCGCTCTCCAATCTCTCTATTATCGCTGGTTTCGAATTCATTATGTAGACTTGGAAAGTTATGGAATAAGTTTTCTGGAGTGTTTTCGGCTCTTCTGATTTCACAAATTCTTTAGATTTTCCGAGTAACGGTACCTCTTCGAATATCACGTCTCTGGATCTAATCAATTTTAGTGATTCCTTATTCCAGATTCTATAGCCTTCGTCTCCTTCATAACCAATAAGAATCCCTTTTATAGCTTTCCGTTGCAGCTTCTTGCGGTTAGCTTTAGGAATATGGGCATAGCACGTGCAACCTAGAATTCTTAGATGTTTGATCGCTGGCTTCTTTCCGTACCACAGTTCGTGAGGTGACTTGCATGGCACGCTTGATGGCCCTGTGCGATTCAACACGTAGACTGTTGCGTTTACTATCTCGGCCCATAAGCCATCAGGAATCTTCTCATGTGCATGCATGATGGCTCGCGCGGCTTCTACCACCGTCCTATTTTCTCTTTCTACGCAACCTGCTTGCTCCGGGGTGTGAGGCATCGTGAACCTTTGCTTGATGCCGTTTTCCGTTAAGATATTTTTGAATTTTTCGCTGGTAAATTCTCCACCATTATCGCTTAATATTTCTTTAATGACGTGTCCCGCAACTTTAGCTTCTTTTAAGAAAATATCAAGCTTTGAAGCTGCTTCAGACTTTTCTCGAAGAAAATAGATGTGACGATGGCGTGTAAAGTCATCCTTAAACCAGACATAATATCGTAACTTCGAAATTGAGTATGGAAACGGTCCGCAAATATCAGTATGGATTAGTTCTCCAGCTTTAGTGGCTCTAACCCTTGTACCAAAAAATTGCCTGTGAGCCTTTCCATAAACGCATCCTTCGCAAATTTCCGATTGCTTATCCTCTACTTTAAATCCTAGCTCGTTTTCGATGACTTGACTAACATGTCTTTTGTTTTGATGTGCTAGCCTTTCATGATAGACTTGTAATGGATTTGACAGTAGTTGATTGACTTCTTGATTTTTGGGCGCAACACAGGTAAGCTCTAGCTTAAATAATCCACCTTTAATCACTCTAGTCCCAATTACTTTAATGTCTCCATTTACTTTCACCATACATTGTTTAGGCGTAGACTCAAACGTACTCGTGGATGAGTTATCGTGCACAGAAAGAACTGAAAATAAGTTTCTTTTGATTTTTGGAACGTACCAAACATCCTTCAATAATATGTGTTCTATGCTTCCATTGACCTTGGCTTCAGCTCGAATGTTGCCCATTCCAATGGCTTCAATGGTTTGTCCATTCGCTGCAGTAACTGTATGTGAACTCTTGAAGTGTTCGAAGCTTTCGAAGAAGTCGCCTGAATTCGTAACATGGCTTGTCGCTCTGTCCGATCCTTTTTTGTTATAAGAAGCCAACTTGACTTAAAAGCGAAATAATCTTTCGGTAAAGTTCCAAGTATTTTACAGATTAATAATATCTCGGGCAAAGTCGCATCAATTTGGCTGTTCAATTCGTGCCAAATGTTTTTTAACGCAGATATATGCTTTCTTATGTCATGTTCAGGATCCTTTTTATAATCAAAGAATTTTAGACAGAGATCATAACTTTTGTCTTCGCTACTTGCATTGTAGAGGCGTTCTAGCTCGTCCCATACTTCTTTAGCGCTTTTGTACCGCATGACTTGTTCCAGTATCTCATCCGTCATGTTTGACGTCATCAGAGTCAAAACTATACAGTCAATTTTCCGGAATTCTTTTAAATCCGATTCGTATTTTATTTTTGTAGATTCATTTTTAACATCTACAGGTTCAACAGGTCTACAGATCTTCCCTTCCAAAATATCTTCAGCACCGGGAATTGCCCTACATACTGTTTCGATCCTATACTTCCAATGCTTAAAGTTTCTTCCATCAAGGTGCATTATTTGTACCTTTGAGGCCTCTGCAATCGCCTTATCCATGGTGATGTCAGACCTGGTACAGATTCTTGCAAGAATTTTTCAGAACTCTTTCCAAGAGGTAAACTTTTACGCATCCACTACTATTTTCTTATTCAAACAATTGAACCATCGTTCAACCACGCTCTGCTACCATGTTAAAGTAGTTATAAGTACTGCGGGATCGAGTTAAACCAGATAAAATAATTAAACGAATATTATTGACTTAAGCTGTAAAATATATTTCGTCAAGTGATTTGGTGACATAACTGACAATCAACAGCCTGATGCTATGGTAACCATCTAAGGCTGGTGATAGATATTAAAGGAGTATCTATTCCTAACAAATAGTACTCGTATAACCACTTTTCGCCAGTTATGATCCAGTTTTATGTTAAAGGGAGCGATCCCATTTGCCATCAACCGGGCACAAATCTAGACTACGTGACTGTTAGTAAGATATTCATGATGGAATCGAACCCAGCCTAGTACGTCATCCGCCGCCAGTCGCACTATCGACCACTAGACCAACGCCGCTGTGTTAAACTTTCACTTTTAATGGTTAGGTACAATCACTGAAAGATGTAGTCATAGTCTCTTGTATTGTTACTTCTGTTGAAAGATTCTCGTTTATGCGGTTTTCAAAGCTTAAAACAACCACAGCGCCCTCTAGCGCTTGCAATGAAAAAACAAAATTAAGTGGCGTGCCCATACCTTCGTTGACGGGGAAATTGAGAACTAAAATTACTAGATTTCCCTTTGAGTCTACCTTCTCTCCGTTGTACTCCGTTTATGTTGTAGAAATACGTACTCTTATCAAATTCTGAGCCGTTTTTTTTTGTTTTGTCTTGTACCCGGTAGATGTCGCTGTCGCATTCAATATTTGAAAATTGGGATTGCGCCAAAGACTAGAAGAATTTTTATCAAAATGGATTATGCTAAAGCCAATTCTATGCTGCTAATGCTAAGTGCCTTATTTTAGACGGCATAAACATTATCGTTCAGCTTACAACTGTTGAAATACAGGCCTTCTTCTCCCTTTAAGCAGAAAAGAATAGTACTTCATCATCTGTCTAGCCTTTTCCCAAACCAATATATAGTACTCTGTGTCCCAACTTTCTTGGAGTCGGCGTCCAGTCTAACCACGCGTAGCGACTGCCTATCTGACCTCCACAATCCAGTAACAGGGTAATACGATACCCCTTTGTAAGACTGGATGTCAGACTTTTGGCTTCTGACTACTCGTAACGACCGTCAAAGATCTGGCCACCCATCCACGGACCAACCTCGGCAAGCACGGTTCAACCTTAAAGATCGACCCGTGCGGCTGTTATTTAGCCACGAGCTCCTAATGCCTGCCATGTAAATAACTTTCTCTTAAAAAGACCTAAATAAATAAATAAAACAAGTTTATATTTTAGAAAAGATCTCATTTCTTTATGTTTAGGATACATACTTATAACTATATTTATTTTTAAGACTTAGTTAAGGTAAAGTTTGGGATTACTATTGTCTATATGTATAATAATGTAGGTTTTAAAAATACCAACACTAAATTGACATATTTAAGGCCTAATCAGTCCCATATTAAATAATGATGTACATCAGAACGTTCGGCCAGTCGAGATAGGGAGCTGGCTGCTACTCCAGTTTTTCATGACGATCATGTGACGCATAAAGATGCCAGCCAAAGATTTTGTGACAGAACAGTCCGAAAGTTAGAAGCATTTATTTATGGCCGAACGACCTGATATCAGAACGTTCGGCCAACCTGAATCTCCATAACTGAGGACCTTAGAGTAACTGTTACTGAATAAAGATTTATTGACGATTTAATGACAAACAACCAATGCTTTACTTTTACTCGTAATGCCACCGGTTAAAAGTAAAATGAATTTTGGTTTCTGTAACATCAGGACGTTCGGCCAACGTAATCTCCATAACTGAGGACCTGAGAGAAACCGTTAATGAATAAAGACTTAGTGACGAGACTGAAACGAACTTTTATTGTTTTATTTTTCTTTGTGATGGCCCCCTTATATGGTAAATTAAAAATTTAACATATAACCTCAAAACATTGGCATTATCGATTTCTCCACAAGGAAGAAGCCCAGAGAAACCGTTAATCAATAAAGATTTTATGACGACACTGAAATTAACTTTTATTGTTTTATTTTTCTTTGTGATGGCCCCCTTATATAGTAAATTGAAAATTTACAATATAACCTCAAAACATTGGGATTATCGATTGCTCCACAACGAAGAAGCCTAGAATACTCGCAAAACCCTTGATGTGTTAAAGGTTTCAGTGCAATGGTGTCAGTATTTTTGTTGATTCCAGATTAATCTTTAAAAATGCACTATGGCGGACGGCGACTGAAATAGGGTGACCATGTATTCCAACGAAACAAGTATTTATCGAGTACCTAGGTATATATTTATCTACTGAATGAAGAAAACACGTCGAAATAGTTGAAATAAGGTGACGATCAAAGAGCATAGTAATATAGATGGAATAGAGAGCCCACTCAAGAAAACTTTTGACACCTATATTGAACGGTGTCGCCATCTGATACTAAATCCGTTGAACTAATCCCAATAACTATAGGTGCGTACATGTACTTATATCTATATCTTTGTTATTGAATAGGTTTTCTATGGGTTTCTGATACTGTTTTTATTTCTTTTTTTACACAACTAAAAAAGTAAAAAAGACAGAACCGAGAGACCACATAAATTACACAATATGGGAGACATCTACAAGCATGTGCACACGCCGATAGTATAGTAGTGGCCATTTTGTAAACAATTTGTATGATATTGTTACCAACCCAAAACAAATATATTAGCAATTACAAAATGCTTTTAAAATAAATTAATGGTTTAACCTTGTTTAGAGTTTAAATTTATTATTTATAACTCAATTTTCATTCAAATCAAAATTTAATTACACTGGCTTAATTGGCGTAAGCACCATCTATGTCATATTAATGTACTAAATCTCAAGTTTATGCGGATTTGGTAAGAGATGGTACTAGTATCTTGGTGTAAAATTGGACTCAAGTATGGCAGTGTCCCCCCCCCCTGGTGACGATGTAGGTTTTGCAACAAAATAAATGGATACGCGGACGGAGGACTTTGAGAAGGAGTGCAGATAACTAATATTTTATATAATATGCATTAGAAATAAATTGTTATAAAAAAAACGTTACACACACCACCATGCGTTATGATGTGGCCTCTTTGCTTCTACTTTTTATTATTTTTCTGTCTGTGACTAAAAATTGAAACAATCGATCGAATTTCAACCAATAGGCCACCACTAGTTTTACTTCATTCAGTTACGGCGGCTTTCTATAATACATATATCTCAATCCCAATCAGATGGCGACACCGTTCAATATAGGTGTCAAAAAATTTCTTGAGTGGGCTCTCTATTCCATCTATATTACTATGCTCTTTGATCGTCACCTTATTTCAACTATTTCGACGTGTTTTCTTCATTCAGTAGATAAATATATACCTAGGTACTCGATAAATACTTGTTTCGTTGGAATACATGGTCACCCTATTTCAGTCGCCATCCGCCATAGTGCATTTTTAAAGATTAATCTGGAATCAACAAAAATACTGACACCATTGCACTGAAACCTTTAACACATCAAGGGTTTTGCGAGTATTCTAGGCTTCTTCGTTGTGGAGCAATCGATAATCCCAATGTTTTGAGGTTATATTGTAAATTTTCAATTTACTATATAAGGGGGTCATCACAAAGAAAAATAAAACAATAAAAGTTAATTTCAGTGTCGTCACAAAATCTTTATTGATTAACGCTTTCTCTGGGATTCTTCCTTGTGGAGAAATCGATAATGCCAATGTTTTGAGGTTATATGTTAAATTTTTAATTTACTATATAAGGGGGCCATCACAAAGAAAAATAAAACAATAAAAGTTAATTTCAGTGTCGTCACAAAATCTTTATTGATTAACGCTTTCTCTGGGATTCTTCCTTGTGGAGAAATCGATAATGCCAATGTTTTGAGGTTATATGTTAAATTTTTAATTTACTATATAAGGGGGCCATCACAAAGAAAAATAAAACAATAAAAGTTCGTTTCAGTCTCGTCACTAAGTCTTTATTCATTAACGGTTTCTCTCAGGTCCTCAGTTATGGAGATTACGTTGGCCGAACGTCCTGATGTTACAGAAACCAAAATTCATTTTACTTTTAACCGGTGGCATTACGAGTAAAAGTAAAGCATTGGTTGTTTGTCATTAAATCGTCAATAAATCTTTATTCAGTAACAGTTACTCTAAGGTCCTCAGTTATGGAGATTCAGGTTGGCCGAACGTTCTGATATCAGGTCGTTCGGCCATAAATAAATGCTTCTAACTTTCGGACTGTTCTGTCACAAAATCTTTGGCTGGCATCTTTATGCGTCACATGATCGTCATGAAAAACTGGAGTAGCAGCCAGCTCCCTATCTCGACTGGCCGAACGTTCTGATGTACATAAATAATGAGGTATGTGTTCTAAAAACATGGTTTTATACCCTTAGTTTAATATAGCAAAACTTCACATGACTGCCTGAAGTGGTAGACAGTTGTGAAGAAACAAAAGCTTTCATTCAGGAAGGAATTAATAAGGAATGACAAAGTATATAAAACAATTGAAAACAAAAAAGGTTTTTTTATATAATCAGTAAAAAAAACTAGTTTGTTTATATTCAGCCATTGATAATATTAATTAATGCAGCCAGACGGATAATAGGGGATAATCCAACTTTTTTTTTCTTTGTCCGTCGGGAAGTTTATTGAAAAGTATTGGACACGTATTTTTTCTTTTTTCACGTGGTCATAAAAATACGGAGATTATATTGAGTTGAAATGGCGCATGACGTCACATGTGGGTAAGTTTTATACCTACTTGTGACGTAGTAAGCCCCCACTCTCCAACTTTAATGAGTTTTAACTAAGTAATTTTTTTATATTTTGATAAAACAAAAAATACGTGTCTAACATTTTTGTATTACTTGTCTGACGGACAAAATAGAATGTCGTTTTCTTTACCCAGTCCGGTCCCCTATTGTATGATCAAATGAATTTTGAACTGCTCCTCGGCTGCATCTGTTTAGGCTGGAAGCTAACCCTTCAACATAGTTTAGGAAAAGGCTAAACGGATATTGTAAAAGCAAGAAAATTTGCTTAGATTGGCACATTTTAATACAGTTTCAAGTTGAGAATGAATGAGCAAGAGATGGGAAGACAACACTGTTGCCATCAAGGGAATATCCTGACACAAGAATGTGGAAGCAAAGAGAGATTCATGTCTTCTCCCTTTGCTGGGTATAGATAGGCCACAGAAGATGATGATGACACAATAGTATCACGAAACATAGCATCAAACCTGTATTCTTCAAGAGGTTGCCATTATAGTACACCTACATTTTACCAGTAATGTTTCAAGTCCCATGATAGGTGGCGAGCCATCAACCTCCAGGCACTAAGGAATACCCCGACCACCATAGGACAGTAAGTAATGAGCTAGCTCACCGTCCGTCCGTCTCATGACGACAGGCCGTGTCGACGGCGCGTTCGTATTCCACGCGCGGCTCAAGGAGATGTCAGCAAATCGGAAGGGGTCCGAGAGGGCCAATGCCTGCTAGGGCTGCGGGACTGTTCGAAAGAGATACCGTGGCCCTGGAACACAAAGGGCTAAGAAGGAACATGGATGGGTTTTAGTCAGTACACGTCTGACACTGCCTTCCGCTCCACCCAGAGCAGGAGAGGTCATATGGTGATTTTCCATCCATAAAAGAATAAAAGGCACTAAGGAATTCTTGGTGGAAGAACCCACAGTACAATAGTAACACAATTGCCATAAATTATCGATTTGCAATGAACTTAATTGTAATGATAGCTCATCATAATTTTTTTGCTCTTACCCCCAGCTGCAGATTGAATCAAATTATTCTTTGAAAATAAAAAACACCTAAGTGTATTTGCAATGTTGAAATTCAACTCAATAGTTCAGCAGTGCTCATTTATTTAGGCATCACCTAAGGTTAACAGAAATGGGCAATTCTTAGAACACTGGACATTCTATTCTAGGATGTCTTTACAAAGATCCTAAGTACAAGTTGACCATCTTCTATACAAATAAATAAAATTGAAGTGTCTTGTAATATTAAAATTACCGCTTTTTACTGCATGCATATGAATGTATTATACGGTACATATATACCAAAATATTTTTCACAATTTTTTTTTTATTATTTGTTCCGGCTAATCTCTGGAATGGCTGGACCGATTTTGTCGGGACTTTTACTGGCAGATCGCTAATGTAATAAGGAGTAACTAAGGCTACTTCTTAAATTCCATGCAGACAAAGTCACAGGCAAAGCTAGTAATTCATACACAGGTAGAAAATGCTTACAAATAAACACTACTGCATCTCGATTGTTTTGTACACTGAACTAGAGAAGATTCAAGTTTTTTTTCATGATTAGCTTGACCTGAGTTTGCCAGCCAATGTTGATTCTTTTGAATTTATTGTACTTTAATACTAAGTAAGAAAAAGTTTGTTTTAAAGGCCTAGCACAACAATGTCAAAGCTTAAGTCCTCAAAAAGGCTAATTAATAGCTTGTTACAAGTTACCATAATTACCTAAGGACTTTCTATGCCTTCTTACAACCCGTAAGAACATCATTGCTTGTATTTAAACACTGAGACAGAAAATAAAACACTTAAGACCTTAAATAGAAAATGTAATCACAAAGTTTAGACTTATAGCTAAGATTCTTAACGGCGCCCGCGGCCCCGGCCTCCACGGCCTCCTCTAGGCCCTCCGCGGCCTCCGCGGCCTCTTCCTCGTCCGCCCCTCGCGCCGCCACCACCTCTTGGAAAACCTTCTCTCTTGCCTCGACCTTTGGGTGTATCGTCAATTAATAACGTCTCCAAAGGCAAGCTGTCGGGCAGCAAATAATACCTAATGTTGTTCCCACGAATGCTCAAAGTCTCCAGTTGTAATTCTTCTTTGTTTTTTAGCGTTACCTTTACGGCTTTCAAATGTGTGTTCATCGCTACATCCACTCCGGTTATCGTTCCGTGCACAACACTCCCGTTCTTCAGTTCGATAGTCACTGTTTCATGGCTCAGCTTCATTAGAAATCTTACGAGTTTCATTTTTGTAGTTTTATTAGCTTACTTTAGTGAAAAACAGAAGCGGCGTCGGTCAAATAAATAACCTCAAATTCTAATAACCAAAATAATTATGGCGGCTCTCCGGATAACAGGATGTTGCCAGATAATTTGCAAGATAAATAAATAAATACCAATAAATATTGCTGTATATAATTATTCTCGATTTTTTATACATAATTCTCTCTTTTTCATAACTATTATAATTATCTTAGTTTATTTATTTTTCACGCATTATACCGTGTACTTACATCTCAAGTGATAATTAAAGCTACCAAAGGTAGCTGTCCTCCTGTCCTGCCAAAGGTACCGACGAAAAAAATCATATTATTGCCAATTTGTGTGAATTGACAGAAGTCAAAAAGAAATTAGAATATTCCTCTGCATATTCACTATTTTTATATTATAAGATACTGATAACATGGCTAACAATGAAGGAAGTTTTTTTAGTGCAGAACACTTTTCAATTGCTAGTGAAGAAAAAGAAGTAAAGGAAAAGACTGTTTGCGCTCAATTAGTACTTACCGTCGAACAGGTACTCATTTTTAATCAAAGACATTCAAATATTATGATTAGTTTTATATGTAAAATAGATTGAAGAAAATGTATTGGATAGCTCCTATGGGGCAGAAACTACAGAACTGCTACGGTCCTTACACACTGATCCTTTCTCCTTGTCCACGTTCATACACTGCACATAGACGCACACTGATTGGGACCGCCCTGACACGCACACCGATTGGGATTGCCCTAATAAAGCGACATCGACATTGACTGGAATACTAAGCACCTGACTTTTCTAAGTACAAGCAATAAGGCCAGTATTCATATGTTCTTCTAAAGTGTTCCTTTTCGGTGTTGCCTCTTACTCATCCTCTCAACTTGACCACTAACTTTCTAAGCATACTGTCATGCTTATTTAGTAACCCGACACTTTTCAATGTCTGTTAAAACCCTGTATGAACTCTATCAAGGCGTGGGTGCCTGGTACTGGTAGTTGGCATGGTCTTCTTTAAATGCTTATCAACGCAATTTATCATGAAAGCGGCCGAGAAGCACTTTTTCGACGACGGAAGGAATTGTAGCAATCCCATCCTATCAACTACTGCAGTCACCAGAGCCTTAAATCCTTTCTACTGACACACTCACTGGCAGGCAGCTGCAGCCAATAAGGAACGAGGATATTATAATAATATCATCAAGACGCGCTAAATAGTTGTTTCGGGTAGTTGGACGTTCTTCTGCTTAGTTTTATTGGTCGTGAAGATATTCTACTTGGTGTGCTGAAATATTTTACTTATGATAGCAACACCATAAACACAACGTTCATAACTTGCATGGGTTCCCAGTTACCTACCTCTTTTGTTCATCGACCTAACATAGGGGGTGGTTACCAAACGGTTGTTAGATCAATATCAGTTGCGCATAGCCACGTAGTTTATTTTCACCTCAAAATGGACGGGACTTTATCGGGTACGGCGGAATATTCCGACGAAGAAGACAAAGTTGAAGAGTTTGAGCACCCACCAAAGATTAAAGAAGTTCAGGCAAAGTTCGCATTTACTGAAAGCCAGGTAACTAAGCGACATCATCGTTCGAGCCCAGAATCCCCCACTGCTGGGCATAGGCCTCCCCTTTCATCTGGCACACTTCCCGGTTCCGTCGTGCGTATATAGGTGTTTCCTGCGATGTTGATGGTGTATCGTCAATCCAATGCGTTTTTAGGCAGCCCTAATTGAACACCTGTTGTTTAATACTTTCGTGTGATGCTGACGATTCGTAGAGTGGAAATCATGTTTCAGCAAGCGTGCGTATGACGCCCCCCAGCTAAATTAAGTGTAAATGAGGAAGGCGGTGAACCGGGTGCTGTGTCACAACTTGGGAGAGGTCTTTGTCCAGTAGTGGACTGCCATAGACTGAGTAGATGAATTTTCATCCATTTTGAACATTCATCCTTGCCGAGAGTGACATCAATACTGATATTATACTTCTCTCGCTCTTTTCAGCAATCGGACTTGCTCGAGGCTTTCAACCATCTAGACTACACGGGCGAAGGGAAAATTCAGGCAGATGACTTTCGAGTTGTTATCAAAGCTCTAGGTATCTTCAAATTATATACCAAATAGCTACCTGTAGCGTTACTCACGTCACGGTTGGAAATTATCCCACGAGGACGTACTACCGGGAATCCTAGATACTTCTTTTCCCAGCATTACGCCCCAGACATAGTATACTTGTTTCCCAAATTAGCCAAGCCTAGATGGCGTTATTTTTTTTTGTCTTTGAGTAGTAACTCATTATTACGCTCACTTCTTGACTACGAACTACATTATCAAGCGATCCGACAGCGACTGCGGAAATAATAATAGAACATGCTAAGAGATGACGTAATTTGCAGCGCATCGGTTTGGTGCGGACGGAAACGCGCGCGCTTGTCCCTTGACGCAAGTCATATGGCGTGAGGGCGTGAACGGGGCCTAATAGCTGTCACCGTCTCATCTCACAAGCGACACGTATTATGCTGAGCGATGGCCGTTTTTCGTGAATGTGATGCATAAGCTTATTATTTTGATTTGCGTCTCCAAATTTTGCATGTAATGTTTTTATTTTCTTTCTATAAAAAGTTTTGCATTATTTATCATCATCATCAGCCTGTACCGCAGTCCACTGCTGGACATAGGCCTCTTCAATCGCTCGCCACTTAACCCGATTCTCGGCAACTCTCATCCAGTTGCTACCAGCTACCCTGCGAAGATCGTCGCTCCATCGAGCCTGAGGGCGTCCCACCTTACGCTTGCCGATTCGCGGTCTCCACACAAGAACACGTCTACCCCAAAGTCATCGGTTCTACGGCTAATATGGCCGGCCCATTGCCACTTCAGCTTACTTATTCTGTGGGCTATGTCGACTACTCTGGTTCTCTATCGGATCACCTCGTTCCGGATGCGATCCTTCAAAGAGACTTCAAGCATGGCCCGCTCCATAGCTCGCTGAGCGACCTTGAGTTTATGGACCAACCATACCGTGAGTGTCCACGTTTCGGCCCCGTAAGTCATTATTATTAATTCCTATTTAACTTTACTTCTCAGGGTATGAACCAACTAAAGAAGAACTACAGAAAATGATAAATGCAGTAGACAAGGGAAACAGTGGAAGATTGAGTTTCGAGAATTTTGAAACCGCTATCATGAGGAAGATTATGTCAAAGGATAGCGATGGCGATATCATGAAAAGCTTTCGGCTTTTTGACATGGACGACAGTGGTATACATTTTTAATTTTATTAAAGAACTAGCTCTTTCAATCCACTGACTAGATTGCGGAAGTCTGGTTAGCAACCGCTCCATGAAATTTACTGGTGTTCTGCTGCACCCGGTTAGATATTAAAGTCGATTCCAACAATGATAAGAATGGATAGTGCTTTTGCTTACGGACAATATCGATTCCAACAATGATAAGAATGGATAGTGCTTTTGCTTACGGACAATATTTAAAGCTTTGTTGCAATTGGAATTAATATTACAGTTTTGGCCTTTTTTAATGTAGCAGCGCGCCAATGACTGCCCTAATCATTGAACCATAATGCTGATTATTGTTTAAGTATGGGTGGTTTATAATAATATGTAAGCAGCAGGTAGATCTTGCAATTTTGTCAATATTGTATAAAAATTCTTTTATAAATTAAAATATTCAAGTTTTATTCTCAGGTTACATTAGTTTTGAAAATCTTAAAAAAGTTACACGAATTCTCGAAATTGATTTGACGGATGAACAAATAGATGAGATGATCGATGACGCCGATAAAGATTTAGATTGCTTGGTAATACATTTGCTCATAAATATCTAACACTAGCACTGTCCTAGCGTTTAATTTATGTTTATTAATAACTAACATTTTTTTTTTCAGGTGAGCCAGGATGAGTTCATGAGAATGATAAAAAATTCAGTTCATATTGTAACACCGTAATATATTTTCATTTGATTATTTTCTACCATTTAGTAGAAATTATAACTATATCTAACTATGGTAAGTGGCGTCCAGAACAGAGAGAAAGGGTCAGCAAGTTGTTCATTTACATGTTTCATAATTTATTTCCGTTTTATTCTGAGTGATGATTTTTTTGTTTAAGAGTGACGAAAAACGGTTTTTTTGAGAATGTACTTCAACGTGTTCTTGTAATTTAAATAATAATTATTATTTATAGTTAAAAAAAGTAAGTCAATAAATTAAAACTTCGTTTTATTTTAATATACCTGGAACGCGATGCAATGCAACAGAACGTGGATTGTTTTGAGGGTTCATAAAATTGACTATTTGACACTGACAGAAACTTGTCTTCAAACCAAGCTGTCTTTGTGTGAAAGAAATGCTGTTATTTTTGAAAATTCCTTTGATTTCATGAATCTTTCACACTAAACTTGTTCACAAAACCTTCAGAACAATTTAAACATTTAAGATATTATCTAAAATACATTGTTTACTATTGTTGTAATATTTGTCATTCAACTGTGGGTGAAAAATAGAAATGGGTAAGTTGCAAACGCATAAAGTTGATCAAAGTTTCTGAGTAAAAGCACTCATGTTTTTATTTCTCATTTCAGACTCCGAAAATCTCGAACTAGAAACTAAGTGCGAAAATCTAATGAACATAGTCGTCGAATCAAGAAAACGATTTGGAAAAACTTGCGTTGAATATGATCAAAAAATGTTGCTAATGGAGAACAAACTACTGAATTTACAAGTCGAGACTGTCTCTAACTATCGTTTCAAACCTAAAAACACGATTCCTAACATCGACGAAGATAGCTGCAAGGATTTGGACGACTTATTTGTTGAGATAATAGAAAAACAAAGACGAATTGAAGATGTGATGAAAAAACTGAAAAACACTCATGAAGTTATCATGCAATTAGATGCTGACGTCATTGGCAGGAAGTTACGGGCCCCTCTTACTGCTGATAATATGTTAGCACAGGCTAAGGCTAAAAAAGTAACATAACTCTCTGCAGCTTCCCTGAAAGGCTGGCTAGATTATTTTTAATTCCCTTGCCAGTTTTTAACAACATAAACATAAAGTAAATACAGACTTATGTAAGAAGTAAGGGTCGATACAAATCTGACGGAAGATACGTCGGTTGCATCTTCATTAATACGATCGACTCAATAACGCATTATCGGTTGAGTGTGAAAAGTTGAATATTTCATCATATAATTGCCTGTTCTGGCGCTATGCGACCGACTGACTGACTTCCGTCAGATATATACCGACCCTTAGGCTCAACTTATTTTAGTAGCGCTTCACTTGTGCTGGTCAGTGGAATTTGTCCCTGCAAGCTATGGAACACTATATTTTGTGGTCTAAAATCTACCTCCACTACAAGGGCATATTCTAATGTTGTACTCGCGTCACAAAGTTGATGTTGCGGTGTGACACCAGTAACTGCAGTCTCAGTGTGTACTGTCTCTTGGCACACATATTTCTTGATGTCCTCCGCTTTAGTGGTCTAATGCCAGCATGAGATGCACACCAGTGTGTTCAGCTTGGTGGCACACAGGGTCACTTTAGGCTCTGTAGGATCCTTGCCTAGTGGTACTTGTTCATTCATGAACAGCGCTTACTTCTTTGCACCATCATCAAATGTAGGATTGTCAGTCCTATTGAGTGTCTAGGTTGTAGTCGAGTTTCTTGCATACCTTCCTTTCAATTGTCATGTTTTAAGGAAACCCTGAATCTGATTTATATTGACACTTTCGGTGATAAGCATCCAGCATATTGGTAGAACATTAATTTGTTTGTGTGCGTACAACCCGCCTACTGAGTCGTTGTTATAAGTAGCTATAGATGACTTGTGAATTTTGAGCATACAAGTAAAAATTAATTGTTTGAACTTAGTAGCTTCAGTGTTAATATGTCATATTAGGAACAGCAATTTTAATATTTTAGCCCATATATGCTGTTAATGCTGTAATATAGCATTATACATAGAATGAATTACTATAGATATATTTTATTTTGCAATGCAACAAACATTATGTACAGTGTAGTTCAAATAACAAATATATTTATGACATCAGTACAGTGTATTTGATTTTGTTCCGATTTTTGACCCCTGACCACGGCATATGGTCAGTCAATCTGCCAGCAGATGGCTGCCATGGTTTTTTATAGACCATTATGGCACAACTTTTCTACACATGCCCAAATGTCTGTCCAGCCTTTTCCCAAGTAGTCGGCTTTCAGTCTAACAGCATGCAACTGAATTCCTGTGTGTTGGGTATTTAGTATTTACCGCATGCCCCACCATGGATATGGCAATGAGGAGGTGATTTATGTTAACTCTCTGCTTTGACCAGTTATATTTAAGTCTGTCATAGTGTCATGGATTTACAGATATATTTTTGAAATGGTATATCTATATGAATGGGTAAGGGAAGTGATAAAAGTGCATGCCGTACTCTTGTACTATTATTTAGAATCATTCAATGAATCATCATACAATACCTCACCCCTGTATGTACGAGAACACAAAATAAATTGGATTGTTATAATATACATGCAAAGAATTATAATTGAAATCCTTTAAGTGAAAAATTTGTCAGATTATTTGTCTAAGAATTAATGATCTAAAATTAAATTATCTAAAAAAAAATCTGAATCTCACTATTTATTATATTTTGCATTGTGTATCCGAACGTGAACACAGAACATCGTTTTTTTTTTTTTTTTTTTTTTTTTTTTTTTTTTTTTTTTTTTTTGTTTTGGCGTTGCACTATTCGTGCTTTTTGCCACTGACAATATTTTAGTTGAAAACAAAACGTAAGAATCAAGTACTCGCAAAATGATAAAATATTTATAAAACGGGAATTTGGAAATGGAAAGGAGATTAGTTGTTTTTAAATAATAAAAATAATAAATTCTACGAAGATAGCAGTTAATTATAATACAAGGAATAATAACAGGGAATTATAATACAACAGAAAACGCAGGTGGCCCAACAAAAAGGCCGACTCGATGCGTGAACTAAGAGCTAGATACATGGTAAATTAATAATGTTTAAATAGCTATATCATTATTTACAAGAAAAAGAGCTATGGTTTTATAAATTTCTACATTAAAATTAAATAAAATACATGAGATAGAAGTGGGTAAAGGAACTCGGAGGGAAACAAGACTTTGGAAAAGTGAGGAGTGGTCATAAAGGGGGCAGGAAAAAATAAGGTGGTTCAGATCTCCCACTTCAGCGCCACATTCACATGCAGGGTTCTGCACAATGCCAAGCCTGGCAAGATGATCAGGGGTGCACACGTGACCCAATCGCATACGTATGAATATTGTTGTAATCTTTTTGCTTAGCTTGTACTTGCTAAACCAAGGTTTAACAAAAATGGATGGCTGAATGGTACGGTAAAATTTCCCTTTCACTGATTGCCCGGACCAAAGCTGACCCCAGGATTCCTGTAGATAAACCTTGGGCAAAGCTGCCAGATCTTGGGAGTTATTTTTGTATGGAAAAACGTCTCCACACAATACGGCATCATTAGCTAACTGGTCAGCTCTCTCATTACCTAAAATGCCACAATGCGAGGGTATCCACGCAAAATGCACAGAATACCCCTTAATAGAACACCTATAAAGGAGTTCACGTGTTTCAAATATAATATAAGGATTATGAGAATAGAAAGGGAATCTGGCCAAAGATTGTAAGGCACTCCTTGCATCAGTTAAAATGAGTGAATTTCGTAAGCCCATCATAAGTATATATTCGACAGCTTTAAATAGACCGTAACATTCACCCGTAAATACGGATGATTCGGGCGGGATCTTTATTTTTTGGACGATATTATATTGTGAATGGTATACACCTACTCCCACACATGTGTCTCTTCCATGCTTCGAGGCATCTGTAAACAAAAGCTGATAGCCCTTCCAGTCTCTATCCATGGTGAAATTGAAGTTATGGTTATGACATACGTCATCTCGGTAAATGTTAAGGTTATAATGTATATTTGGTGACATGATTAATGAACTGTAATTACAGTGAAATAAAGGAAGAAATTCAGATTGGTGACATGGAGCTTCTATTAAATTGTATTTTCTAAAGCTTTTAACTAAACACGGAGTAGTTTTGTACCTCCAGTAAGTGGATGAAGTTACTTCTTCAGAGAGAATGGAAAGTTTATTTCGCAAAGGATGATTTGTAAATTGCAAACACCGAGCCATAAATCTATCAGCTAAAAATTGACGTCGTAAATGAAGTGGAGGGTCTCCACATTCTACCTGAAGACAATTAATAGGACTGCTTTTCATTGCACCTGAAACCACTCTAAGTGCCTTGGACTGTACACTGTCCAGTTTCTTAAAACCAGCAACATTAGCAGGTTCCAGCAAAAAAGTCCCATAGTCCAATACGCTTCTAATCAAGGTGTTGTACAATAGTTTTAATAAAAAGGGATGTGATCCCCACCAAACACCAGCAAGACATCTAATTATGTTGATATTTCGTTCGCATTTAGCAGCTATATAATCACAGTGTGGTAACCCAGTAAGATGTGTATCCAATATAAGGCCTAAAAATTTAACCTGGTTTTTAACGGGCATAGGGGTATTATTATAGCTTACTGTAACTGTAGGAGGCTTACGCATTCTAGTAAACAAGACAATGTTGCTTTTATCAATTGACAGATGTAGACCATTGGTTTCTAGCCAAGTCTTCAGTAAGCATAAAGAAGAGGTTAGGGAAGTACAAATATTTGCAACAGAATGACCAGATAAATAAAGAAGTAAATCATCTGCATATTGAAGGACTTGTACTGACTCATTTAGAGAGGATTCCAAATCAGAAGTGTAAATATTGTAGAGAATTGGACTAAGTACAGAACCTTGAGGGAGACCTTTCCATACTAAACGGGTAAATGTATACCCATCAATATGAAGATTTAGACATCTCTCTGAAAGCATGTTAATTATGAACTTGGACAGCATTGTTGGAACTTGTAATGAATTCAGCTTTTGTTCTAGGATTGATACCAGGACATTATCGTAAGCTGAACTAATATCTAGGAAAGCAGCAATTACAGAGTTATTAGAAGAGAAGGCTAAGCGAATATCAGTTGTAAACACACCAAGGCTGTCCATCGTACTTTTACCCTTCCTAAATCCAAACTGTGATGTAGCTAGCAAGTTTTTGCTTTCCAAAAACCACTCCAAACGATTCTTAATGAGATGTTCAACAATTTTAGCAAGGACTGTAGAAAGTGCAATTGGTCGATAAGAAGTAACATTACAAGGAGGTTTGTTTGGTTTTAAAATGGGGATAATTGTTTGAGACTTCCAACTTGATGGAATGTTGCCAGATATCAAAGCTGTATTGATGAGATTTAAATATATTAAAAGAACAGAGTCAGACAGATTAGCTATAAATGAATATGGTATACCATCTTCACCAGGAGCTGAATCCTTAACATGTGAAAGGACTCCTTTCAACTCACTTAGTGTAAAAAGAGAATTCAACTCAGAATTAGGAATAGGAACATAGGGAAAATGCATTAAAGATCTGTGTTCAGGGACTGAAGGAGGAGCTAATTGGTCCATAAACTCATTGGCTAATTCTAATGGCAGTTTTGAGGCTGTTGTGTCTCTGAATGCTGACCTGAATCGCCTAATATTTTGCCAAACTAGAGATGCGTTAACTTCTGGAGAGATAGATGCACAGAATCTTTGCCAACCTTCGAATTTCTTTTTCTTAAGGAGCTTACGAGTTGTGCGAGCAGCTTCTAAGTATATCTCAAAATTGTGACGAGTCATAGTTTGACCATAATTTTTTTCTGCTTCTTTTCTTTTTTTGATGGCCTGAGTGCACTCAGCATCCCACCAAGGTGGTGAAGGAATTTTGCCTGTAGCACCATTCTTAATAGGGAAAGTATTATCTGCCACCTCTATTAAAATTCTTGTAATTTGATTAGATAATAACTGAGGATCATCTAGTTGTAAGGAATTATTTAAAGCAAGAATTCTTTCTTCTACACAATTTTTGTATGTATCCCAATCTGCATTTTGAAGTCTATACTTTAATCGTGGTGTTGAGTTGCAAGCATCTGGTTTTTTATGTGGAAAAGAAATTATTAAAGGGTAATGATCACTACCATAAGAAGACGGTAACGGAGACCAGGATAATAGCGATGCTAACTCAGGTGTGCAGATTGAGAGGTCAGGGGAACTTATTCCCTCATCTGGATTCGTTTGGCGTGTTGGGAGACATGTATTTAAAATACACAAATTATTATGGTCCAGAATTTCTAATAACTTTTCCCCATAGTAATTGGAACTAGAACTACCCCAGGACTGATGTTGTGTATTAAAGTCACCCATTACCAAAAAAGGTTTAGGTAAAACTGAAAGAAGATTATTTATTTCAGAAAGAATATTTACAGTGGGACGAGAATAATATATACATACTAAACAGATTTTATTTACAATAGCAGCGACAGCAGATATATCATCGCTGAGACTTGGAAGAGGAAAAGATTGAAAAGACAAGTTATTTTTAATAAGTATGGCGACACCGCCATACCCATCGCTTCTGTCTGTTCTTAGACACGCATATCCAGGAATTCTAAAAGAGAACCCTGGTTTAAGCCATGTCTCACAGAGAGCGACTGCAAATGGATCGTATTTGTTCAATATGTAGGACAGATCAGATTTTTTATTCACAATGCTGCGACTGTTCCACTGGACAATCTTGGGTAGATTTGGATCCATTATGATTAATATTAAATAAGTTAGACAGCGTATCAATAACTGTGGCAACGTTGGACGGTTCAATATTATTATTTTTTGATAACATATTAATTAACATGATTATTAAATTTAAAATTTGACTCTCATTATTAGTTGTTGTTTTATTTTGGAATGCAACACCATTCCCTGACACAGAAACTTCATTATTTATTAATGCTTGATGAGCTACCTGGTCATAACCCTTAGTTGTTTTTGGGGGATCCCGAGGTTTAAGGAATACCGTTTTTCTATGTGAGGAGACAATTGGTGTGTTACGTGATTGGGGCGAATGTTGTGAATTGAAATAATTAGTGGTATGTGATGGGGCAGATGTTACCACATCTGCATACAATTTTGAAATTGGTGGATGAAGCTGTGACGCTTCAGCATACGACACGCAGCTATGGGCCATATAATGCTTAATAGATTTTTGCCTTTCAAATTCTGGGCATTTTTTATTGATCGCGTAGTGAAAGCCACCGCAATGACAGCATTTACTATTACTCTCGTCTTCAATACTACAAGTGTCAGCAGAATGCTTCTCCCCACACTTGAAGCACTGAGGGTTCGACCTGCATTGTACCTTTGTATGGCCAAAACGACAACAATTAAAACATTGAATTGTTGGAAATGTATACAATTCAACTGGCATGGAATTATAACAACAAAATACACGTTTTGGTAATATTTGTCCGTCAAAGGTGAGCACGACTGTTTGGGATGGTTTCCACGCAGGGGTCGGTTCGTGTACTTTATAGTTCAGACGCCTTGCTTTGATGACTTTCCCGCATCCAGCAGGAACAGATATATTTTCTACTATTTCCTCCGGAGACCATTCGGTAGGTACGCCTTTAACAATTCCAATGCGACACACATTAATTGATGGAACAAATGCCTTCAATTTCTCTTTGGCCAAACTTGGGTCATTTATAAAAGAGTTAGCATCTACGTAACGGGAGAAGCTTATTGATATTCTGTTTCGACCGATGCGTTTTAGAGAACCGTTAATGATATTATTGAATCTGCGATTTTTAAGGAACTGACCTAAAGTTATTGGGTGTAATGTCTGAGCCGAGTTTTGTGCATCAACATTTTTTTGAATATGTACGACATATGGCGATAGGTCTGTGGCTTCGTACAAAGCCCTAGCAACCTGTGGCGCCTTCTGGGGAAGATCCGACTTTATAATTTCAGTCTGGGGACCATCTACAGAACGTGAACGTGTGAACGTCGGAGTAGCTTCTTGGTGAACCGGTACGTCTGATGTAATTTGTGGACTGAATATGACTACTGAGTCATTATCACAATGACAATTTATTTCATTATTGTTTCCTTTTGAGTGACCATTTCGCCTTCTTTTGTTGCAATTTTTACAAATTTTGCGTGGAGCTCTAGCCCTTTTCCGCTCCGATCTGTTTATGGACGAGTCTGTATCCATACTGGACTCATATATCGTAATATTCTGCCCGACCGAGGGGACTGTGCCCCCCGGATCAGGCGGTTCATTGTCCATTGTGGCCACTTGGCCGTGGCCAGAAGAGTAAAATATAAAAAACTTACCCTAAATATGAAAAATTATATCTAAAAACAATTAAACTAACTAATCTAATGAATATTTACATAAATCTACACAACTTATCTCCAATTACAAACGTTTTTTATTATAAAAAGGATATCGAAAGAAAAATCACGACCGCCAAATTCAATGATTCCCGCGCTTTTTCCAGAACATCGTTCTACATTTTCTGTGTTCCGGTTCTACCATAAACACACTAAACTTAACTTTTAAATAAAGCTACTTTTACATATTTTAGTTTTGCAATAAATTTTAATTTAAAATGTTACAAGCAAGTTTTTACACCGTATTCATTAAATTTCAACTGAAATAATTAGTTATGAGCAAACACATTATCAATACTTAGATTTTATATTAACAATTTGCTCTATTGTTTTTCTTCATAGACTGTCTTGTAGTCGATGCTTGTGGTTACCAAGCAACAGTATTTGACAGAGTTGTTGATTATGACACAAGAAAAATCTTACTTGAGACGTTGCGTAGATAACCGAATTAAACTTACTCTTTGTGTACTCATTATCGGTGTTTTAAGTGAATGTCAGGGAATTATATATAAAAGTTCAAACAATGGCTAATATTAACAATCTTTTTAAAGAGCACTGTATTGTACCCGATGTGATAACTGTAGCACCAGCCGAGATATTGACTATAAAATATCCTAATGGGACTGCAGTAGAGACCGGCAAGGAATTGACTCCAACTCAAGTTAAAGATCAACCTACAGTTACATGGGCCGCTAAAGAACAAGAATATTATTTACTGGCTATGGTTGACCCTGATGCACCTAGCCGTGAAGCCCCTAAGTTCCGTGAATGGCACCACTGGCTAGTTGGAAACATTCTTGGCTCCAACCTAGGCAAGGGTGAAGTTTTATCTGAATACATCGGTTCAGGCCCACCAAAAGGAACCGGTCTGCATCGCTATGTATTTTTAGTTTATAAACAACCGGAGAAATGTGATTTCTCCAAAGTTCAAAAGTTGCCGAATAATTCAGGTGACAAAAGAGGAAAGTTTTCCATTGCTAAATTCGCTCAGCAATTCAAACTTGGAACCCCAATCGCTGGAAATTTCTATGTTGCAAAATATGATGACTATGTGCCAAAATTGTACGCAAAATTGAAGGGGTAATTTTAAAACTACATCGAAATAGTCAAAACAATTAAAAGTTACTAAATATAGCGTGTACACGGCGCTTTATATGTGAACATCCGTTTGTCTATGGTAGTGATCGATAATATCCGCCTCCGCGTGACATTTCCATTTTTCGGTCTTGTCCGCCATTACCTTTTGGAGTTTGCGTAAATTGGTCGTAGCTCTGCAAGCACACATCACCGAACGTTATCAGTGACAGTTAATTCGTGTACGTGCGTAGTATCGCAGTGTTTCGTGGAACAAAGAGCCCCGAACTTCAATCGTATGTCCATCCAGAATCTGAACACATACGACCCATTCGCCGATGCTATCAAAAGCTCGGAAGACGACGTTCAAGATGGTTTAGTCCACGTCCGAATTCAGCAGCGGAACGGTCGTAAGACGCTGACAACGGTGCAGGGACTCTCGTCGGAATATGACCTGAAGAAGATAGTGCGGGCATGCAAGAAGGAGTTCGCGTGCAACGGTACGGTCGTGGAGCATCCGGAGTACGGCGAGGTGCTGCAGCTGCAAGGCGACCAACGCGAGAACATTTGCCAGTGGCTGACTAAATCGGGTCTCGTGAAGCCCGAGCAGCTGAAGGTGCACGGCTTCTGAGCCTGCGCTCGCCTCCACATAACATGGTCACCGTTCATAGTCTTCTTATATTATGAGAGCGTGCGCGTTATTGTAAAACCCTATCGAATATGTATTTAGAAAGCACAGACGTTTACAGAGAAGAGATTACACGGCCGCATAGGCCTCCCGCGCCCTGTGCCTTGCGACTCCCATGTAAAAAGTTTATATATATATTATCGACGCCGTCTCACGTCCTTAGTTGCAATTAAACTGAACGAAATAGTAATAATCGCTTTTTGTTTTTTACGACATTGTATTTTTTAAATTGCTGTAATGATTCAATTAATAATAAAACGATTACACATGTTTTTGTAAGCGTGGTGTTTTTTTATTTGTGCTGTTGTGGCACAGGTAACCTAACGGGACATGCCTGTTTACAGTGAAGTGAAAGTAGGCTGGCGAGAGTTTGCAAGTCTATGCCTTTTCATCATGCGGTTACCGGTTGACGCAAGATTCGCAAATCATTGAAACTGTTACAATTATATTGCATTTCATTAATCTCATGTGCTACATAATTTTCATCGTTATTTACTTTTCCAACCATTCAAATTACTCATCCTCAATCTTGTAATCCTGAGAACTGTCGTAGGTTGTAGTAACATCTAATAATGGCGTATTTCTTAGAAATAAAAGACTTCATAATGGTTCTGTTTAATTAATTTATCAATGTACATGTAGATCTAATCCAATAATATTCATAAAATTATTACAAGCGTGGTAACACACGGTATCTATCTTATTCCCGCCTATTGGTGTGTGAATTACATCTCTTGCTGCACACAAGAATGTTGTCAAACGAGTAGCTAGCAACGCACCAATGTATCATAAGACCACCGAGAATATCATCGCCCCCGAGAAACGAGGGAATCAACACGTTTAATAATTGTCACTACAGCACTTATTCCAAGGCACAAAGAGCTATAATATAAACAGGAAAAAAATGTATGAGTCATGTCCTCCTTTTAGCAAAGCTGTTACCGTGAGGTCACCGCTCGACGCTAACTGTACTAAATAACGATAAATACAAAAATGTTTCGTTTATTGCGTGTTTATCTGTACATAGGTGTAAAGTCCGTAGGAAATAATAATGTAGTCGGCAAAGCTTGCATGGCAACACGACTTGGGAATTTCCCAATCAATCCAACTTCAGTCTCTATTTCACACATAATTATATAATTGTGTAAGCTGTGATACAGTTTATCGTAGGATTATAATAAGCGGCAAGGCCAAGGGAATATCTCCACTGGCCACTGCTGCATTATGAGACACACAAACAGGATTCTTTGCTGCACTTTTATTGATTCCGTGGGTTAAGTTTTATATTGTCGTCAGCAAAATTGGCAGGAAGATACTTCGAGGCCGTGGCCTCGGGGCTTCAGAGGTCGTAGATACAGTTGTTGATGCACGCAGTTAACGAAGATCTGTATTCATTCACACAAGACGGGGCAAAAACTAGTTTAGTTCGATAAACCCGGGGAAGTGAGGATATTTAACCTGAAGGTTGGTTAACTATTAACGTATATACCAGCTGGTGAGCCCGCGTGGTAGGTAATAGGTTTAGAGCCCACTCCCTCAAAAGGAGGCATTGTCCCAAGCAGGAGAAACGGCTGATTATGCTCACGCCATGGTTAAAGCAACCATGCCTCTAAGTTGCATCAATATTGATATTTTGATACGGAAGCATTTATTTACGTGTCGCCTCTTTATATTATGTCCCTGTTTACTTTAACAAACACAACATAAAATATGTATAACGACGTCACCAATACTAATAAGTCAACATACTTGGAGAGACCTTTTTGATGAACTGGTTAGTATGAATCACCCCGGTATTAACAATGTCTGATACAATGCAATGCGTATACATAGGTAAACTTATGTTATTTTTCTGCTATGCCAGCAGAATATTTTACTGCTGCTGTGTTAATAATAGGTGACGATGTATGAGGATTTAGAGGGCTAGTATATTTCAGTTTACCCGTCTTTATTTTTAATTGTGCTATTTTCCTACGTTTTGAAATTGGAATAAATATGAGAAAGGCAGCTTAGGAGCAACACGATGTTGATTTTTAAGTAAGTATGCTCATACTGCTTTGATTGCAGTCACTAAAGTTATACATAGATTGGAGACTGGTGTAGGCAAGTGGCTTCAGTAATGTAACTGTAAGGCTTAAAAAAATGTGATGTGGTAGGTAGGTAAATACACTATGTACAAACAACAATACAAGGACAGCTGCCAAATGCTGCTTACTGATGCCCTTAAAATGCCAACGTTTGGGTATCGTTTCGATAAGACCTACAAATACATAGGAAAATGCATTGCCGACTCGTAGTCACACCAGATTGTCACACCAGTGTGACAAACAGGTTTTTTTTTCTCGCTTGTCACACCACTGATTTTTTCACACCATGTATACGATAAATATTGCTAGTGCAGTACCTTTATATTGTAATAAAGTCGAACTGCTGATCGGTTTTTGCCGACTGTAATGTGAATTATCGTTTATTTTTATTTATTTACTTACATGGAATATTATGTACTAGATAAGGTTCGGCATCTACCATTTTACATGTTCATTGGATCCTCACAAAGAACTATAGAACAGTTAATATAATATACGTATTGAACACACAGTAATCATTATTTTTGTCAACGTTTTGTTATTGATCCCATGCTAACCCCAAAGCAGAAACGAAACGTCTCGTCGATGAGCAATTGCCAAACTGACAGTTATTTGACAACACAAAAATCGGAATTTCTGCATTGCATCTGCAGTAATATTTTTGTTGATTTCTAGGAAAATCTGATCAAAATAAACTGAATATCGTAAGATAAAATTATGCAGTAATTTATAAAACAATTCATCAATCGACAGCTTTAATTCTTTAGTCAAATAAGGTAATGAAACTGGACGAAAAAAAGTTCGTTTCTATGTTGGGTATATTTATTAATTTGGCTGTAAAATTGCAGTATATGACAATAAGAAGTAAAGATGTCGGATAAGCTGTTAACGCTGGGCCAGCGTGTGATGGTAGTTGGCAAGGATGTTAAAGGTTCGGTCGCATATGTGGGTTACCCGACTTTTGCTACTGGGAAATGGATTGGCGTGATTCTGGACGAACCGAAGGGGAAGAACAATGGTACTGTCAGAGGACATGCTTATTTTACGGTAAGATTTTATTTTCTATGTAGTAAGACATATTTTGAACCTTATATGTAGCCAGACATACCCCCTCTCTCTTAAAGAGTGTTGAACTTCGTTTAGATTTTAATAAATGTCTTTTAAACTTTTTATTTGGGTGTCGTACGCTCCACCTGCCTCTTTGCAGCCAGAATGAGTTAGACAGTTAGACTCTCTGCCTGCGTCTGTGTTTCCGAACGCTTACAACCCTAATCTCTTCAAAGTTAGAGTGAACAGGCTTCTTCTGGGTAAGCTCGTACCATCACTGACTTTGTCTCTGTCATCTCTGATCTAGACTAGAGTCAAGAGCGAACCCACCTCAAATAAAAAAAAAAAACGGATTTTTTATCAGAGACAAGGCTAGGCTAGACACCACACAGCTGGACTTATTAGGCTTTAAGAAATCAGTAACAAATTTTCATTGTTGGCAGCACAGGTAAGTCACACAGGGTTCAGCTGGGTTCTAATATTGTCTTAGATGAGGTTTTTCCCCAGTTCTCGAGGATTCACACTGCATAGCCACACTGCATCTAACATTGTATTTTAAAATACATAGTTCTATAATTATGTTCTATCTATACAATAATCTCAAAAGCATTTATTTCAATTGGACCATAACAGGCATTTTTGAAAGTAAAAAAAAAATAAATACCCTAAGCTACCAGTCCCAGTCATAAGGCATAATATCTTTTGAAAGTACTGTATTTGCAATGTATGAAAGACACTCATTAAATTTCTCAGTGTTATCATTTTATAAGGGTGTATTGTCTGTGAATTAAAGAATCCATCAAAAACGGTTAACTCAGTAAAGGCCACCCCTTTCTTTTTTCAAACCTATGATTTCCAATCTTTTTTTTTTTCCTTTTTCATCTTGCGATTGGTTGTAAACCTTTAGCAGATGTTTTGTGCGGTTATTGACTGTTGAGGTCCATTCTTCCAGTGATAAAACTGCCTCAAATTATTTGGTTTACTTCATGAAGTCCCATATGTGGTGGCCTTTTTGTAATTATTGGATCATTTAGGGCTATGACTAAGTTGTTGGTATGTTGGTTTTTGTATGTCTTTATTCAGTGTTCTAATTCCTCTTTTATGGTTCTGATTTGTAGATGCTCATGTAATAGAGGATAATCCAACTTTTTTTTCTTTGTCCGTTGGGTAGTTTATTGAAAAGTATTGGACACGTATTTTTTCTTTTTTCACGTGGTCATAAAATTACGGAGATATATTGAGTTGAAATGGCACATGACGTCACATGTAGGTAAGTTTTATACCCACTTGTGACGTAGTAAGCCCCCACTCTCCAACTTTACTGAGTTCTAACTAAGTAATTTTTTGATATTTTGATAAAACAAAAAATACGTGTCTAATATTTTTGTATTACCTGTCTGATGGACAAAATAGAATGTCGTTTTCTTTACCCAGTCCGATCCCCTATTGTGAGGTCTTCATAAACCCAGGAGTTTTTTTTTTATGTTGCTTAGGTACATTTACTGACAGTCAGCATCTTTTGTGTTAAGCTGCTGTTTAGTCATGCTTGGTATGCGCCCAGTGGTGCATCCACATTAATCTTTGTTTGTCTTTTAAGCCTCTTGAATGTCTTGGTTTTCATCAAGTTTGAAGCTAGTTTATTAGGATGAGTAGTAATCCTATTTTTTTAGGCACTGACTGCTTGCGTGATTTCTTCTTTCACCTTTGGTATTTTTAAGTCCCGATGTAAGCTATCATTAGTCATGTACCATGGTGCATTAGTTATAATCATAAGCATTTTTGACTGAAACTTTTGGAGTATGTTTGTATGAATTCGCTGCCGTGCCCCACAGCTGTATTCTGTATGTACAGATAGGCATTATGATACACTTAGCAGAGGCTACTACACGGTGGGCTATGCTGATGATCTGACCATAATAATAAATGGAACACACGAAAACACACTATGCACCAAGCCTTGAGGATAGTAGAAGACTGGTGTAAGAAATACAAACTAGCAGTGATCCCTACCAAAACCGAACTCGTCCTCTTCACAAAGAAAAGGAGGCTGGCAACGTTACAGTTACCAAGCTTCTTTGGGACCATACTAAGCCTATCGACTGAAACCAAATACCTGGGTATCTTTTTGGACAAACAGGTGAACAGGGCGAAACACACTGATGACATTGCAAGGCATTGCACATGGCATTGCACAAGCGGAGTGTGTAGGTATTATCCAGGCCGCACACGCTATAGAGGCCAGAGAGGTTACGAATACCAATATTCGAATACTTTCCGACAGTGCCTCAGCTCTCCAATCCCTAAACAGTAAGCAGATCACGTCGAAACTAATGCTAGAATGCCATAATGCCCTAGAACGAATCACGGTGCTGAACCACAACACGGTAACACTACAATGAATCAGAGGTCACAGTGGATCCCTGGGGAACGATGCGGCGTATGAACTTGCCAGAAGTGAATCCAGCACAAAATTCTACGGATCCGAGCCCATTGTGCCCATTCCTTTCAAGCAGCTAAGAAACTGGTTAAAGGATCACTCAAACACAAGCGGAAAAATGGTGGACCTCGACACCAGGATGTAGGCAGGCCAAGGAAGCCATGCTATCCCTTGATACAAAATTGACCAGGCGCCTTCTGCGTCTGGACAGGGATAGCCTGCGTCTGGTGGCGGGGAGCATCACTGGACACTGTTCACTGAATAAATACTTCCACACTCTAGGAATCACTGATAGTCCCCTGTGCAGAGCATGCATGGATGCGGAGGAAACGGTGGCGCATCTGCTGCTTGAGTGCACCGGCGTCACCAAGATTCGCGAGGAGACCCTGGGAACACCAAGGTGCCTTGCGGATGCCCTGAGAAGACCGGAAAGTGTGATCTGCTTCTGGAGGGAGGTGGGCTGGTTGGAGTAACGGCCACTATGGCTCACGCACAATGGTCCACTTAAAGGACTAAGTGGAAACCTAAACCCCATAAAAGAATAAAAAAATGATACACTTATAAATCCTGAGCTTATTTTCCAGGAAGAGCTTGGATTTTTTTGATAGTAGCCAATAGTGTTTTCTTAGTTGTAGGCTCAATGCTTTACGCTTCGTGAATATATGTTTTCGACAGGTTAGTCGCCGGTCTAAGTACATTCCAAGGTACTTAGCTACTTCCGCTTGGGGAAACACAACATTATTTAGTTGTACATGTGTCTCTTCTTGTCGTGAACGTCACATGTACAGATTTGTTTGCATTTGCCTTTATTTTCTGTTCTCTTGGCCAGTTCTAAATTTCATCTAAGCTTGTTTGTAGTATTTTAGGTGCCTAGTCGGCATCTTCATGCACAGCTAGTGTAGCAGTGTCATTGGCAAATGTGCCTAAGACTACTGTCTATAAAGAAGGTAAAGTGTGGGACCCATTACAATGCCTTGGTGAACTCCTGCCCGAATTTCGTGCAGTCCAGTTATTTCATTGCCTTATTTTTTACAAAGAAGTACTTCTTTTCAAAGTAAGATTTAATGAAAATGTAATTTATTGTGTTTTTTTTTAATTTTTTATACAAAAGGCCCTCATGCCAAACTCGATCGAAAGCTTGTGATATGTCTAAAAAATCAGCCGAGCAATTTTTTTTTTTTCATATGTTACATGAGTTTTTTCGACCAGCCGATGTATTTGTTCTATGGTTCCATGAATTTGCCTAAACCCGAATTGATGGTCAGGTAAAAATGAGTTTTGGTTTGTCAGTGGTCTTAGCCTTTTCATGAATAATGTCTCTAGTAGTTTTGAAGGAATAGACAACAAGCTAACGGGCCGGTAGGGCTGCACGTCTCAGCACTGTACACTGGGCACTTTCCAGGCTTGGCTATCATAATAATTTGAGCTACTTTCCATTGAGAGGATAAGTACCCCTTTAAGAGCACTGCGTTGTATAAAACGGTTAGGAAAGTAATGCCTGATATAGTTTCTAGGGCGTTTGGGAATTTGGAATCGCTGGTGAATTTCCACCTTAGAGTTTCTTGCAGAGCCCCACAGCTCAACTCCGTATGTCCAATCATAATGTTTTAAATACCTCACTCATCATATCGCACAGCCAGATCAAACTCAAAATTACAGTTAATTGCATTAAATACCTAAAAAAACCAGACAAGTGCGAGTGGGACTCGCGCACCGAGGGTTCCGTACAAACCAAAATTATTGAAAAGAATAAATAAAAATATGTGATCTAACTAAAAATTTAAGGTGTTCGTAATTTTTCCTTTATATGTGCTATAAAACATTGCTTCATGCCAAATTTCAAGATTCTAGGTCGACTGGAAGTACCCTTTAGGTTTTGATTCCCTTGCGAGTTTGAAAATATGCGGTTTAAATTGCTGTTTCTTTTGATTGCGTTGACATAGAAGTTTGATTTTGTTACAGCTTAAAGGTATTATAGACCTAAGTATTTGATATGAATTTCAATTTAATACCTCTACGCGTTCATGAGGAAAGGGGTAGTAAGTTTAAAATTATTTTTATAATATGATGTTACTAAAAATTTACGGTTTTCGCAATTTTTCCTTTATCAGTGCTATAAGACGTTGCTTCGTACCAACTTTCATGATTCTGAGTTCACGGGAAGTACCCTGTAGGTTTTGATTCTTTGCGAGTGTCGATAATTTGCGGAAATTGCGGCTGTATCTTTTGATTGCGTTGGCTTAGAAGTTTGATTTTTTCACAGCTCCAAGGGACAGTAGACCTGAGTATTTGATATAAATTCCAACTAGATACCTCAATGCGTTCTTGAGAAAAAGGGTCTTGACAGACAGACAGACGGACAACAAAGTGATCCTATAAGGGTTCCGTTCCGTAATAAGATGGACTAATGTCTAGTGAATCAAAAAGTGACGATAGAGTGTAAAAAGGATAAACAAAAACATTTCATCACATATTTTATTACAAACTCTCTAAAACACGAACACAATTTTGTTATTTGCCACAAAACGCAAATTTCGCGTTAGGGCAGTTTCGTTCTCAGGGTGCGTAAAGGGTAAATTGACCACAATATAACACAAATAAATAATATTTGAACTACACTAAACACAAACGACACAACACAATTTTTTCAAACAAATGAAGTTGCGTTACCTAATAAGTAACAACTACTAAATCATTTCATACATCCTCACCATTCAGGTTCGTGTTGAAATAATGCTCAAACTGTAACCATTTCATTAGTTACTGAAAAAAAACTTCGAATAGCATTGTTAGTTGTCTCGTATTTTTGTTACACAAAAATTTTTGACGACTTCTTTTTAGTTGACTGTTTTAAAAAATCTGTGTGTATTGTGCAATAAATCATAAAAATTGCTATTATTGAATGCAATAGTTGATATGAATAGTTAGAAGCTCGAAAGTGTCAGTCTCTCAACCAATCTTTTAAAGGGGTATCGCGTTAGTAACTAGTTTGTGAAGGTCAGATAAGCAGGCGCTCCATGTGAAATACTGGTATTAAGTCGCATCCGGTTAGACTGAAAACAGACCTCAAGTTGGGCAAAGGCTGGACAGATGATAATTTATTGAAAGAACAAAAGTCATCATTATTAGCCCAATTTACAGTCATCAAGATGAATTCTCACAAGAAGAAAAAACGGTGAGTTTAAAATCTTTTTTTACCAAAAATTGCAGTGTGAAGAGAACTATGGAGTGTTTGTACGTCAAAGTCAGATCCAGTTGCTGGACCCTGAAGACAACCCGATGGAGACATCGATTACTACGCCGTCTGAAGAGCCTCGAACTACTGCTACGAATAGACGGCTTAGCAGGTATGGAATGAAACGAAACATTTTGAGTGCCGTGTGATGATAATACAATAACGACCTAAAATTAAACCTAATGTGGTTGGATTTTATTAAAAAGTTTACAATGATCGTTGCAAATAGGATTGAAAGGGAAATTCAGATTTTGCAAGATGTGTTGACTGGTATTTTTTTATGTTGAAAGTATTTGGTAGTGACCTAAATCAAGTCAGAACTGTGGGCCTTAGCCTGATTGCAATGGTGACGTACATTACTTACGAGAAGCGTTTACTTGGGGAGTTGTTTCTAGTCAAATCTCACCCAATCTCACCAGGCAGGGAGAGGAAAATATCAAGTAATTTGTATAACAGGGTTTATTTAAGTGGCCCCCACACAATAGTATTTATTCTAATATTTATTAATAAATATTAAATTAAAATAAGCAAATTATACTTTGGATGTAAATCCAACGCAATGGAGAACAGTTTAACGTATTTACATTAAAATACGCATTTTGAAAAACCTGACTTGAGATTTGAGGGTGAGGGTCCGGGAGGGTGTCAAGTCATATCTTACCAAGGGGAAGAGGGACCCTAAAAATCGGCAAAATCAACTGTCGTAATTAATGGTCGCCTCCAATATATTTAGTTTTAATTTTTATAATACAACTAAGGAACTTTTTAATTGTTCAGTGGATAATATACAGTGAGTCTACACATCTTGCTACTGGGTAGTTTAAATTCACGATTTATAATAATAGCATATATAAAGGTGTGTGAAATAATTGGGTTGCAGCATGAGATTTAAGGTTAGACCTAGATATTTTACTAATAAACGAAACCAACATTTAACAACAATAGTAAAATATGTGTTTAGTTGTGTATTTTTAGTATTAACAAGTTTGAAAAGTCTGTAGTCAACTAAAATATATTTACTACCAATAATTTTTAAGTCCTAGATTGGCAACACCGGCAAGTTTTGATGTCGCCAAAATGAGTACCATGTGATGAAAATGATCTAAACCTAACAGAAAGAATTGAATTGAAAACAATTTTTTTTTTTTAATTTTAACTTAATCGAATAATCAAACATAGTATGCTATAAGATGCAAACAATGTTTTTTACTGTAACATTGCCAGGCAGAAAATGTGTTTTCTACTAAAAACGCAGGTATTGCTAGTATGAAATAACATAAACCTTATATAAAACTAAAGTATAAGGAGATGAGAACATTGCTAGAAAATCACGTTGGTTTACAAAAAATGTTGCTGGTTTAAAATAAAGTTCTCTGGTAAAGGTTTCTATGCACCATGTAATTACATTATGTAAACACATAGGCATGAAGATTTTTGGAAGAATTGGGGGTAATTTAGTAGGTAGTGTTACCAATGGTAGAAAACTGTAGAAAGTGTTTTTATTAATCTTGTAACACCAATCTTTATTTGAGTGAGTGTGATAAATTAGTTTTAAATACTATTATATTTTCTATCACATCTGCTATTTTCATATCTTTAGGGAACTGATCAAAATGATTTATGCTTTTCAAAAAAATATAACTGCATCTATTAACCACCAAATCGAAAGTCTGATAACCAGTCTGGCAAAGGGTATCGTATTACCTGTGTACCAGTACTAACTGTGTTGTGGAGGTCAGATAGGCAGTCGCTCCATGTAAAATGCTGGAATTCAGCTGCATCCGGTTAGACTGGAAGCCGACCCCAACATTTTGGGGAAAGGCTTGGCAGATGGTGAGTTAGTTATAGTATAAACTAGCTGTACCCGGCATGCGTTGCAATGCACTTTTTCCTACCTACCCTATCCTACCTACCTACCTACCCTACCTTACCTACCTACCCATCCTACCCTGCCTACCTACCCTACCCTACCCTACCCTACCTACCTACCTACCCTACCCTATGTCCTTCTCCTGGTTCTAAGCTACCTCCCCACCAATTTTCAGCCAAATCGGTTCAGCCGTTCTCGAGTTATAAATAGTGTAGCTAACACGACTTTCTTTTATATATATAGATAATCCATTTATTTATGGACTTAATTATACAGGGTGTTTTTTGCTTTGTTTTTTTTTTTGTTTTATTTGGAAGCTCCGAGTTAGTCCACTATAGATTTAATAGGTTTAAAATATTTTGTATCAGTTCTCTAAAAACGTAACAATATCCAGGGCGTGTTCAGGTGCATGGCGGTATATGAAAAAAAAAACAAAAACTTTTTTGTTTGTAGTAGTCCTAAGAAATAGCATTTAAACTAAAAAATATTCATAAAAAATACTATTTATTCAGATGTTTGTTTATTAAGAAAAATCTAACATCTATGTGATCATTGTCGTTTGGGAGTATCCATCCTATTTTCTTTAATTTGTATTTTGGAATGTAGTCTTAAAACAATTGAGTTATTTTTGATAATAATTGGAAGCTTTATTAAGGCGTTACTCTAGTAATCTAACCTGCCCCCATAATCACAAACGCTCGGATTCGATTTCGATTCGATAAATCGTATGTCTATCTTGTTTTGGCATTACGAAAGCGAGCGAGATAGACATACGACTTTCCGAATTGAAATCGAATCCGAGCGTTTGTGAATACGGGGGCTGATACCTGATTCCACAGTCCACTACTGTTTGCGGAAAGAAACGGGCTTATGGAAGACATTACATTTTAAAATAATGGATGTAAAAAATACTCGTAACGAAACCGAAAGGCACTTGTTCTCTCCGTCATTGCGTTTTTTTTTTGTTTTGTACCATACCTTCTAATTACGGAGATATTGGAGGTCAAGGTTCCAACTTTTTCACACGTCAAACAAAATACAAGCTTTAAGGTTAATTACAACCAGTTTTTTTATACCCCGTAACTCTATGATATGATTGAAACCATATCAAAGAATCAACTGGCATATGAATTATGTTTCAATAAAACTTTTTTTTTTGTTTTTTTCGCATCTTCTTAGCTTTGAATATGAATTATTGATTTGAATAAAAAGAATTACTCGTATTTATCAATGAAACTACTACTATTTTACTACACTACTGCGAAGTTTGGCAATCTCGCAAAAGTAAAGATTCGTCATACTGGTGATAATTTTTGACCTAAGTAAATTATGATTGATGATATCTCCGAAACTATGCATTTTTGGAGCACCTATTCTGGGAGTTTTAGTATTATTTTTACCTAGAGAATATAACCCTAGAGTTATGGGGTATAAATAAAAACAGGTTGTATAGCTTTACTTTAAATACTTCCATGACCCCCATACGATTCAATGCTGTATGCATCACCAGCACTATGTTTTGAGTGCGTTACATTGAGTGAGTCCTACCCTACCGTAAACCATGATTTTTCACCCCCAAAAAAATGTCGTTTTTCTCCAATCATTTTTGCGTATAGTTACTTAGTTTGATGTACAGAATACTTGGTTAACGGTTTCTAGAAGATTCTGTTTACATCTAGTAGAAAGAAAAAATTTTTAAAATCATCTGAACGCGCCCTAAAGAAGCGTGGCCTTACTGATAGTATGTTTTACTTTCCTTGCTAGTATAACAGTGGCGCAGAGGTCTAGGCCCACCACGTGAGTATAGACTTAGCACAACGTAGTATAACTTAGCGCACTGTAGCGTAATCTAGCACAACGTAGCCAAACGTAGCGCACCGTAGATGCTTTTGCACTTGTGTTTTTTTTGTTATAGCGGTGGAGTGGTTCATGTTACTAAATCAATGTAATTTGATGCTTATGTAGTTGGAATAAAGTATGCGTTTCAAGTCTTTCAGGTTTTTTGCCTTCGAGCATTGAAATATGAACTTTGTTTCAAGTATGTAAGTTTTAATTTGATCATTAATTCTCTGTTGTGCCGTCGGTCTTGTTGCTTAAAATGGATGTCCAGCTTTATCCCTGCCCTTTTAAAACCGGAAATTGACTGTTTGCTTGCCTATTGTAATCATTATTTGTGTGTCTACTCCCTTCTTCGTATTTTTTTCATCAGAATTACTTTTGCGGATGTTAAATAACGGACTGGTCTGGTCCAAGCACCTGCCTTTTCATATGTCAGAGGGTCCACTGTCAACGAAGATACGGGCTAAACGAGATAGCTCGAAACTTCGAAATGATCCCTACTCCCTATTATTTTTAGATTGATGAGTTTTCACAGTGCAGAGTGATGTGATTCATTTTTAGTCGGGCCCCTAACTGATTTTATGTCCGTAAGTGATACAGAGTAGAAAACGACAAAAAAACTACATTACGCGCTTTTTTTATTATTATTATTCAAAAAAACATTTACAATTATTTGACAAAACGTAAACATACCACACAAACCATTGTGGGTTTAACAGTGGTATGCCAGACACGGCAACTCGGTGCCACAACATTATTAATCATTACATAGGTATAGGAAATATATAGAAAAAATATAGGTACTAAATAGACACTTCCTATATTGTACTACAATCCAGAAAGTATCTCTTTAGCACCTTCGAGCAACAGCTTCGAAAGTAGACCGCCTGTTGTTCTCGGAAAGTCTTGTATTAATGCTTACTGCGTCTCCTGCTTTAATCCCTGCCCCTTTTTTCAGTTGAAGTTTTGTATTGAGTCAACTTGCCGGCTTAGGAATATGAACGGTATAATTTCAGTTCAGAGCTTAATTTTGCTTGTAAATAAACAAATATAAATATCAGTTCTAGGTTAACTCGCAGCAACTACTCCTGGGGAAATACATCCATCCATCCATCTCTGTCATTTCTCGCTTTCTGTCGCTCCTTATTTCTACTTTCCGAAGATTTTTTCATTTTTGTCTATTAAATGGACAGATTCGCTTCATTCTATTTTTAAACAGGTATTGTATTTGCTTTGCTTTATCCTGTTTTATATGTCCTTGTGTAGATCCAACGCTTTTTCTAATGTAACATGAACCACTAAAGTAGTAATTGTATATCTATGTGTTTATTTCAAAATTTATCTACCCTAGGTTTCTGAAAGCCTTTTGAAATGTTGATGTTGTCATATCAACGGTGGAAAATTGAAAAGTCATGAGAGACACTAGACGCGCTGTTGATTTTGTTACGTTGAAAATCTAAAATCACTTGCAGTCCTTTCCGACGTTTTTAATTTCCATCGACAACAATATCTTATCTCCTGGGACTGGTTAACATAGCTAACAATAAACCAATCGACTCAGTAATCTCGGGTAATAAATTCAAAAGAAAGTCAATTGGTTTTCATCTGTGTTTCAATCGTAGTGTAGTATATTTATCTTAAAAAGGGGTGGCATTGAATCTGACAAAGATGTCCGCCTCAATTTCAGCATAAAAATAAAAATGGGATTACAAAATATTTTGAAAATTCTAAATCCGTATCTGTAATTTATTTCCTATTATTTCTTGTGTCGAGGCATAAAATAAAGTATGCCTCGTTTCGAGTAACTTTTTTCTATGGGATGTAGGTAGTTGCATGAGAACTTGAATATTATAAGGTTAATAAATAATAATTCAAATGAATGCTACTAATTATATTTGTGAATGTAATTTTCTTTTATAAATTCTTTTCCAATGGTCGACGTGTCCATTGTAAATATTCTTTTGTGTAATGACAATTTATTGTATGTCATATTAATAATTTAATTAATATGTCTTGTTTTTATTGTACTGATTTAAGGTAAAGTGATGTATTATTCAGATTTCTTTTTCGTCTGAAATTGATTTTGTCCCAGACTTAAAACGAGGTAGGCTGTAAAAGGTATGCCTCGAAAAGAGTAATATTTTTTTAGAAATATGGATAGTAGATAACTGGTATAATTTGTTATGTACGGAATTTAAATATCTACTATTTTTTCTCTCTGAAACACCCTTAGTTAGACTGGTAAAAAATGCCCAAGCCATTAAGTCCGCCTTTGTACAGTGCTTTTTATACGTAAATTTTCATAAATAAATAAATATATTGCTTTCCACGAGGCATAACTTTTCAACTCTGCCTTTTTTCAGTCCCTTTGTTCTTCCCCCAAAGCATCACTTTTCCTCCAAAAATTAATAGAAATGATTAACAAAAAGTGTGCGAAACTAACTATGGTGGTTGCAAAGGGTGCGACGGAAGGCATCTCCCGCGCAGACCAAAGCGGGCACTCTGTCTATGTCGAGGTAATGATATATGTAACAAAGTTATGAGTGATTTCTTTATTTATTTGCCTTTTTGTGAGTAAATAAATAAATTACGAGACTTTTTGTGAAGGTTGCTGTTTTTTTGCCAACTTTATTTGAGACATAAGGAAAGTTATCAAGGTCCAAAAGTATACGGCCTACACATTAATTAGAGATACAAAACTGTCATGTAACTAAATTACTGAAGTTTCTCTAGTTACCCTCAGTAAGAAGTATCATTTTTGTTCAATATAGTCTCTCCATATTTCAATTCATTTTGTTTGGCTTTTAATACTTAACTTAATCGTTGAAGTCGGAAACTCTTGGATCTTACACTGTGCCAAGAAGATTACCATTGAGTCGTTTAAAAAAAAAAGTTGAATACCATGCATTGAACAGCCTCCTTAAAAACTACCATTCGTGGCCTGGTTTTAAGGTGTATCATAGATCATAAAAAAATAAAAGTAATATTGGACCTCTGTAGTTGGATACTTTTTGTAACAATAGGGATGATGACTGGGTAAAGAAAACGAAATTCTATTTTGTCCGTCAATCAGGTAATACAAAAATATTAGATACGTATTTTTTGTTTTATCAAGTTAGCAAAAAAATACTTAGTTAAAACGCATTAAAGTTGGAGAGTGGGGGCTCACTACGTCACAACTAGGTATAAATTGTACTGAGCCGTGACGTCATGCGCCATTTCAACTCAAAATATCTCCGTAATTTTACGATTACGTGAAAAAAGAAAAAAATCGTGTCAAATACTTTTTAATAATCTACCCGATAGACAAATAAAAAAAAATGAGTCACCATCCCTATTTGTCAAATCTTTTGCTTTGTTGAATGGATTAACTAAAAAAAAATGATTTTGGGATTTATACAATAACTTGAGTTTTTTTTATTACAAAAAATATCTGTCAGCATGGTCTTCACACAAATTCTACAATAATTATTATTTTGATTAATTTTAAGTTGCACATTTTTTTTAAGTTCTTTCTTTCTATAATTTTAAATAACAGCATGCTGTGTTTAAGAAATAATTATAGTTTAAAATACTAATGAACGGTTTTATTAACGTAGAGTTTGTGTTGCATTTAAATTGTTATACGGGGAGTTTTTTATTAGTGGCCAATGTATACAGGACGTTTTTTATTTTGTATAGTTTTTAGACATACATTCGTAACTTTTATACAAAAAAAAATGGTTATTTTGTAACAGTTTTATCAGTTTTTTAGGCTAAATATTTTATTATTGGCCACTATTAACAAAAATACCCTGTATATTATTGAAATAAATGTATTTTAATTTTAAGTTCACAGCTTCTTTTCATGCCGCACATTATTATAATTATCACGTTATTTTATATTATTATTTGTTCTTTTGATTATGTACGTGCAAATTATGTTCTGTGACTAAATGTTTGAAAAGTGAATATATTCTGTATTTGTGTTTACCGACCGAATATTAGCTTGTTCGTATCGTAATGACCTTTTGCTTGAATACCAGTCTAGCCAAGGTTTATCGTAGATAGGCAGGAGTTTCATGTAAAATATTGGTATTCTAAAGGGATTAAATATAATGAGCACCAAAAAATACTTTGAGATCCTAAGCTACGTTACCAAAAAAAAAAATACTAAACACCAAAAAAAAGTAGTTCGGAGCTGTGATTTTCAGGTTTTTAATTCTGGTGATCATTTACTATTTCTGGTGATCATTTACTATTTTAGGCAGTATAAAAATGTTTTTTAAGGTTATATTTACTTTATCTGGTGTTATGTTAAACATAAGCCTATTCTAAATAGACATAAGCCCTCGACGATGTAATTCAATATTACACTTCTATTGCTCGCCGTCTTAGAGGTATCGTATTACCCAGTAATAATTGGGTTGTGGAGGTCAGATAGGCAGTCGCTCCATGTAAAGTACTGGTATTCAGCTGCATCCGGATAGACCGGAAGCCGACCCTAAGATAGTTGGAAAAGGTTAGGCAGATGATGACTTCTATTGAGCTCCGCCGAAGAAGCGTAAAAAAAAAAGTTTTTATTCGGTCGGCTTGCTATTTATGTTACGTTATGGTTTATGCGTAGTTGGTGAAATGTCATGTTTTAAAACTTATTTTTGGACGACCGAATTAAATTGAAGGCAGTATACCTATTTACATTTTTTTCATAGCGACTGTTTGTTCAAGATAAAGGTCTATACAGGGTGTAACATAGTAAATGCATAATCTTTTGTGTGGTGTTTCGGACCATGAAACTGTACAACTTTTGTTCTACGACTTCATGAAATTCGCAAAATAATATTGCAATTTCTGCAGAATCGACGCAATCAGCTGATCAACATGTATTTATGTATAAAATAAAAATTTCTAAATATCATAAAACAAAAGTGGTTCAGTATGGTCTGAGCCATCACATGAGAGTTTGTATGTTTATGCCTAATACAATCCGCTATTTAATTCAGTCGATCAAGACAAGTCTATTAAATAATAGCTTATTGTATACGTGAAATATTGATATATGAGTAAATTGAAATAAACTGTCCGCTTGTCGATCTGTCTCGCTTATGAAATAAGGTTTATACAAAATGGCTGACGGTTGGTATTTTGACGACATTCGTTTTTGAAACCTTTGTTATGTTTTCGTCAAACCGATACTTCCATGAAAATACTAAGGGACCTTGCGCACTACACGACCACGACTTTTGTTTTTAGTTGCTACTTTGGTCTAAACCAGAAAAAAGTTTGATCTCACGAGCAGTTTTGTTCAAGATAGCGGCCGGTCATAAAAGAAATCATGTTTATTTGGTACATGCCAAAAACACAATAAAAAAGAAACATAATTCTAAATTTAAAAAAAATATACCACTGTGTAAAAAAAACAATTCTAAATAAAAAAAAAAAGATACCACTGTGTAATAGGCCAAATAGGCCCAGCTGTCATGCGACAAATCGTAGTCGTGGCTTCTTACTAAGCTATCTGTCAGTGTCTACCTGTCCAGTGTCCGCCAGTCTGGTGCCCACAACAGGTCAGCAATTTGTCCGTGTCTGACTGATCCCTGAAGAAGATTATTTTCGAGAACGTTACTCTGAATCGTTATAAAATTGTCGGAAGCCATCTTGTATGAGCCTCGCTTTGTATATCGCATGACGACTAACCGAGTTGAAACGAATCTGAAATGTATGACAGGAAAAATAGTCTCAATGAAATAAGGGAATGGAAATTATTCTATCTTTCTATCTATCATTAAGCGAAATGGAAGTTCTTCTGCTCTGAATTGCGTTTAAAATTAATTTGACATAGAATTTTGATAAAAAATGATCACTTGAACAATAAACACTTGACCAATAAACACTTTATTTAATCAAAGATGTGAAATGTACCTGAACAGTTGTTATTGTTTTATGAAAAAAAAACACTGCAACTTATATCATCATATTTTTTTTGTTGCAAAGTTAATCATTCGCCTATGATAGATCGGAAGTCGACAACTTTTCTATATCTGCAAAGATATCAAAATCCCGACACTTTTGCAACAACGCACTCTAACGTTTCGACGTTAGAGTACATTTTTTCTCGCCAAACCTAAACTATTCTATCTTCAATACCAGTACGAGGACTGTCAGACTATCAGGTCGGTTCAACTCGGCACCCATCAGACTAGCGCCCTTAAGATTTGAGGACGGTTCCAGCTCTCGGACTTCGTTGGCTAGCAGTCGGCAGTCACTGACGTCATATGCCTCGCCGACGACGGAAAGAGCTGCGTCGCCCGAACAGGGGAAGAGGGCGTCTTTTGTTGAAGTTAGTAGTATTATACTCTGCGTGAATGTCACGTATTTGATGCGTATACCGTGACTGAGAGAGCTACGTCGCCTGCGCAGGGGCAGCGGGCGTCTTTTGTTGAGGTGGGTAGTATTATACTCTGCGTGAATGTCACGTATACCGTGACTGAGAGAGCTGCGACGCCCGAACAGGGGCAGCGGGCGTCTTTTGTTTAGGTTGGTAGCATTATACTCTGCGTGAATGTCACGTAAATGCTCCGTATACAATGACTGACAGTGCTGCGTCGCCTGCGCAGGGGCAGCGGACGTCTTTTGTTGAGGTGGGTAGTATTATACTCTGCGTGAATTTCACGTAAACGCTGCGTATATGCAGTTGGTCACTGACGTCATATGCCTCGCCGACGACGGAAAGAGTTGTGTCGCCTGAACAGGGGAAGAGGGCGTCTTTTGTTGAGGTTGGTAGTATGATACTCTGCGTAAATGTCACGTTATTGATGCGTATACCGTGACTGAGAGAGCTGCGTCGCCTGCGCAGGGGCAGCGGACGTCTTTTATTGAGGTGGGTAGTATTATACTCTGCGTGAATGTCACGTAAATGCTGCGTATATGCAGTTGGCAGTCACTGACGTCATATGCCTCGCCGACGACGGAAAGGGTTGCTTTGCCTGAACAGGGGAAGAGGGCGTCTTTTGTTGAGGTTGGTAGTATTATACTCTGCGTGAATGTCACGTAAATGCTGCGTATATGCAGTCGGCAGTCACTGACGTCATATGCGTTTAATAGGGGGTCGGACTGGGTAAAGAAAACGACATTCTATTTTGTCCGTCAGACAGGTAATACAAAAATATTAGACACGTATTTTTTGTTTTATCAAAATATCAAAAAATTACTTAGAACTCAGTAAAGTTGGAGACTGGGGGCTTACTACGTCACAAGTGGGTATAAAACTTACCTACATGTGACGTCATGCGCCATTTCAACTCAATATATCTCCGTAATTTTATGACCACGTGAAAAAAGAAAAAATACGTGTCCAATACATTTCAATAAACTACCCGACGGACAAAAAAAAAAGGATTATCCCCTATTGTCCTGTCACCACTACTATAAAAACGGTGAAGGAAAAATATGAGGCATCGGTGTGTCTAAAAAAATACAAAATTAATCTATTCTCTACGAGTGTGTACCTTATTCTGTTGATTGTTTTAAACAGACTAAAATTATATTTCAACTTGGTATAATTTTCAGACCGGTTTCGTGGAGACCCTGACTCCTCAGTACACTCCCGGTCAGAGCATCACGTCTCCTCAGCCAGCCAGTTCCAGCATGGAGGACAAGATAGCCAACATCCAGGCGCAGCAGGAGGTACGTACTTACTGGTTCACAAATATTTATTAATTTACTAGCTATACTATGTGATGCAATGCACTTTTTCCTACCTACCTACCTACCCAACCCGACCATACCTACCTATCTACCTACCCTATCTACCTATCTACCCTAGCTTCCCTACCCTACCTACCTACCCTATCTACCCTAAAAAACCCTTTAAACCTTCCCTGAACTACGACAAACATTACAAAACCAAAATCAACTGAATCGGACGAGCCGTTCTCAAGTCTTAGCGAGACAAACGAACCACAATTGATTTTTATATAGATAGATTACATTTAGCTACAGAGGAGCTCGTGGCTAAATAATAACAGCCGCACGGGTCGATCTTTAAGATTAAGCTGTGCTTGCCGAGGTTGGTCCGTGGAAGGGTGATCATAATAACATACCAAGTTTTCCCCGTTCCTGCTAATGATTCTCCATTAACATGTTACCTCCTTGAATTTGACGAGGATGCAAAACAACACCTTTTATATAAAATTAAAAAAAAAAGTTTTTTAGGCATGGCGCCTGTAATTTATAATAAGATTCCAAACAGCATCAAGGAGCAAACTTTGAGAATTATTAAAAAACAGCTTTCATTTTTATTAACTCAAAAATGTTATTATTCTGTATCAGATTTCCTAACAGATAAAATATAGCTGTATAATTATGTTACCTTATTTTGATTTAATTTCTTATTTAATTTTTTGTTACAAGATAATCTGTTGAATTGTTAAAAAAACCTTTAAATTGATGCTGTATTTTCCTAACTAATATTATAAATGCGAAAGTAAGTTTGTTTCTTACCTTTGCACGACTAAACGGCTGATCGGATCTTAATGATATTTGGCAAGAAGATAGATTTCAACCTGAGGAAGGACATAGGCTATATATCATCATGCTACGACCAATAGGAGCGGAGCAGCAATGAAAAATGTTGCGAAAACGGGGAAATGTGACGCAGACGAAGTTGCACGGGACAGCTAGTTGTTTATAAGTATAAATTTTTGCATGCCAAATAGTAGAGGGTACCAGGAACAAATAATTACTACTGTAACAACTCATATATTTACCTACATTCAATGCAAATAAATTATTTCTATTATATTCTATAAATATAGCAATGGAGCACAGCATTGTAGGTGTACCGACCGTGAACGCAATACCACACCTCGCTCCAAAATACAAATAACTGACGTTTACATTTGACCAATTAACTTCCATCAACCCTTTCTCCATGACATAGGCGTCCAATTTTACACAAAGATACTGGCACCATCTCTTGACAAATCCGCATATATTTGAGATTTAGTACATTAAAATTACATAGATGGTGTTTACGCCAATTATCGCCAGTGTGATTAAATACCTTTTTGATTTGAATGAAAATTGAAATAAAAATAATAAATTTAAACTCTAAACAACATTTAAACCATTTATTTATTTTGAAAGCATTTTGTAATTGCTAATATTTTTTTTTAGGTTTCGCAACAATGTCATACAGATTGTTTACAAAATGGCGACTATCGGCGTGTGCGCATGCTTGTAGATCTCTCCCATTTTGTGTAATTTGTGTGGTTTCTCGGTTCTGTCATTTTTGCACTCAACTCGACGGCACTTTCTGGATCTTTAGCTCCAGAAAGTGCGGTTGAGTTTAGTGTAAAAAATGAAATAAAAACAGAAACCCATAGAAAACCTATTCAATAACAAAATATAGATATAAGTATATGTACGCACCTATAGTTATAGGGATTAGTTCAACGGATTTAGTATCAGATGGCGACACCGTTCAATATAGGTGTCAAAAATTCGCTCGAGTGGGCTCTCTATTCCATCTATATTACTATACTCTTTGCCTTTCTCGCAGATCACAACTCTAAAAACGGAAGTGGAAGACTTGAAAGAGAAGCTGGAAACCCTCAAGGTCCGTCGCGCTGAAGATCGGGAGAAACTTCGAGAGTTGGAGCGGTTCCGTCTGCAGCTGGACCAGGCTAACGAGTTCAAAGCCAAGATCATGGAGTCGCAGGCTCAATTGCAACGGGACCTTCAGAGAGCTAAGCAGGAGGTAAGATAGAAGATTATGAATTCTATGATCTTTATTTATTTATTTCGGTCGGCCAGCAATTGTTTCCTCTAAAGATTTACAATCGATTCCTTATGAATACTTTTATAAAAAAATAAAATCCAAAAAGAAATCAAATATTGATATTTTTCAAATATATGTATATGAGCTCGTGGTCGATCTTAGCAGCAGGGAAACTCCGAGCATAGCCCTCTCCATTGTCCTTCGGGTGACTTTAAGCCTTCTGATGAGGCCCATTGTGAGCATCAATACATCACCACCATCAAACTTCTTTGTTCCAGGTGCGGGAGGCTCAAGAAGCTCTTGAAACCCATAATGATGAGACAGCTGAGCTGCAAGAGGCGGCTGAAATGGCCGCTCTTGACAAGGAGATGGCTGAGGAACGATCTGAAGCATTACAGGTATGTTCTTTAGTGCTTAAGATAAGAGAACTTTATTTGTTTAACATTCATATATAATAAGCATACAAGCTCTTAAAATATTATAAACAGGTTGTCATGCTTGCCTTATACAATTGCATACAAATAATTAAACAGTAAGTATACAGGGTTATTTGTAAAACACCGACAACCTCTCAGGACTATGTTACTAACATCATAATCAACAACTTTTGTTCTATGACTTTTAAAAATTCATCATATTTTAGTTCATTAGATTTTCATACAAAAATAAAAATATTGAAATTGAACGTTCTAAATGTTACTTACGGCTATGCTCCCCTCGCTATTGTACTATCGCTTTCTTTTGCTTCGCATAGACTTCGTAACATTTAGAGCGTTCAATTTAAATATTTTTATTTTTGTATAAAAATCTAATGAACTAATATGACGAATTCTTCATAATCATAAAGTCATAGAACAAAAGTTGTTGATTATGATGTTAGTAACATAGTCCTGAGAGGTTGTCGGTGTTTTACAAATAACCCTGTATATAGAGTGACTGGTAATTAGTGACCGATACTTAAACACGTGATTGTACTCATGATAACAAACAACTTTCTCAAAGAAACATTTTTTTATAATCATTTACTTGTATCACAATAACACAACAGCCATATGAAATTGAGGGTTGTGAGCCGTGCGGATGCTCGGCCTACCCACTGTGGCACGGTATGATAGTAATGAGACAGAACAGCGTAACGCGGTTAACAGCTGATAGGTCACGGGCAATGCAAAAAATATAATTTTAATTCTGGGTTAAGCTCACCGTTGTACATAAGTTTTTAAATTGCAATCTGGATGTATATTTCGTTTTAATTTGGTGTGCAATAAAGAATAAGATTTTTTTTTTTTTTTTTCAGTAAATAACCACATATTTTTTTTTTTTTTATTTAAAATATAACACTCATATTTTATATAAAAACACTCCTTGCCTCGGGAAGCACGTTAAGCCGTTGGTCACGGCTGTCAATTGCAGATCTTTGACAGTCGTTAAGTAGTCAGTGACCCGAAAGCCTGACAACAGGTTTTAACAAGGGGTATCGTACTACTCAAACTCAAAGCATTTATTACAATAGGGATGATGACTGGGTAAAGAAAACGAAATTCTATTTTGTCCGTCAATCAGGTAATACAAAAATATTAGATACGTATTTTTTGTTTTATCAAGATAACAAAAAAATACTTAGTTAAAACGCATTAAAGTTGGAGAGTGGGGGCTAACTACGTCAGAACTAGGTATAAAATGTACTAAGCCGTGACGTCATGCGCCATTTAAACTCAAAATATCTCCGTAATTTTACGATTACGTGAAAAAAGAAAAAATACGTGTCAAATACTTTTTAATAATCTACCCGATAGACAAATAAAAATGTAAAAACTTGAGAGGTGTCAAGGGACACCCGGATGGAACGAAGTTACAAAAATAATCGTCGCGACACCACACTGTTCAATGCGAAATAGAAATGAAAATATCTGGCTTGCTTTCTATAAGAGAGAGAGAGACAGACAGAGAAACATGCGACGCCGCACAGCTTACAATAGCTTACTATAGCAAAAAGTGTCGTGACAACTTTTCGTAAGAAATTTTTCCGTCTAGCCCCCTTTCACAACGCGCGATAAGGAACTTCGTTCCAAAAAAAATGAGTCACCGTCCCTATTAGACCATTACAGGCACTTTTGAAAGCCAAAACTAAAAAAAAAGTGAAGCTACAGTCCCAGTAACAAGGCATAACATACTTGTGAAAGTATTGTAGTTGCCCATTCAAAAGCGTAGATCTCTATGGAGAAGAATGGGGAAGAAACTCCATAGACACTCTTTTAAATCAAAATATGTTACAAAATCTTGGTTACATCATTCATGTTGTTAATTACAAATTTGTGAGAACGATGTAGAAATACGTGCAAGTTAAGAACGTCTAGAGTAAAAGATTAAATCAGTAATTCAAAAATAAACTAATGAAAATAAACCGTGGCAGCTAAGAGATGACCAGTCACAACTGACAGCGCCCGTTCACGAACATGACGCATGTATCAGCCATAATTCAACTCACCCAGTACTAACTGGGTTGTGGAGGTCAGATAGGCAGTCGCTCCATGTAAAATACTGGTATTCAGCTGTATCCAGGTAGAATGCAGCACTGATGATAACATCTGTGTCTATTGTTTAAGTTAGTGTTCCTTTATTGTTTTATTTTTACTTTTGTATAGATTCTTTTTATTTACCTATTTTTTGTGAATGTGTGGACATTGTAGGCTTTGTAATTGTTTTTTTTTTCTTTCTTTTACTACCTTCTGTAGTAAGCAATCGACTTATTGTCGGGCCTACGCTGTCCTCCCATATTTAACTACTAACGCTGTAACTTCAAATACTATAAATAAAAAAAAAAAAAAAAAAAAAAAAGGTTTATTGCAGAAACTTGTACAACTAAATGATTTTAAAAGAGTAACCATGGAGTTTCTTCTCCATAGGAAACGACCAACCCGAACCGTGCACCTTTTGTTGACGTTTTATAAGTCCCCATGTAGGCCTATGTAAAATAAAATATTTTGATTTTGAATGGATGCCAATCCCAGCATAGTTGGTAAGAGACTAAACAGGTGATGATGATGATGATCTATTCGTTACAGATGGAGTTAGAACAGTGTCGGGAGAAGCTGGAGGAAGCTACTCTGGACCTGCAGCTGATGAAAGCGGAGATGGAGGCAGGCGGCAATATACGTGAGTTTCGTTTCTTTCGTATTAAGGGAATTAACGCCTTGCGACATTTCATACAAACTTTCAAGTTCTTATTTTCCGAAATGACGGAACCGATTTAAATTAAACTTCATACGCATTAGCAGGATAAACACAGGTCTAAAAAGTTACTAAAAATATTTTCGAAAATTAGTGTCACAGCTAAAATAGACCGATTATAAATTATCTACAGAAATTGCTAATTATCTTTTTTTTAAAAGACATTTCGATAATGTTTTTTAGTAACTACACTATCTTTAAACACGGCAATATACGGCACGGAAACAAAAATGTTTACAGAAATATGTCTATCCAAAATCTTGAAATTCATTGAAAGAAGATATTCACAAACGTTCGGATTCAATTTCGATTCGGAAAGTCGTATGTCTATCTCGCTTGCTTTCGTAATGCCAAAACAAGATAGACATACGACTTATCGAATCGAAATCGAATCCGAGCGTTTGTGAATAGGGGGCCTGTAACTATAAGGCTTGCTTGCATTACAAATCACTATACCGTATGGAATTTTGAGATGGGGCAGTAAGGGCTTAAAACCTAAACTCTTGTAGCTGCAGGAAACGGTCTTAGGAGTCTTACTTCAACTGTTTTTTTAAGGCCTGTTGATCCTGTATCTTATAGGAATTAAAACTCTTTCTTTTTATATTAACTTTTGACCTCAAATTTGTTCTAAGGACAGAAATACGGTCGACGATGGAATTAGCTTACTCAACTCTACGTCCCTAAATAAGAAATTGAAAAAAAGTTTTGATAGAAGATTCTCGAAAAGTAAATAACAGTCTCCTTCGACCGTTTTTCAACGGCTATGACGCTCCACCTCTAAATTCCAATTCAGCAATTCGGTTTGAAAAATAAAAGACAGGATATTTTAAATAAATGATGTAAAAAATACACTTAACAAAACCGAAAGGCATTTGTTTTCCCCGTCATAGCTCTAACCCTCTAGTTACGGAGACATTGGAGGTCAAAGTTTCAACGTTTTAATTTTTTTTTTCAACAATCAGGTAATTTAGTGAAAACATCTTTAGCGGCGTTGTGCACTTTTTGTGATGGGTAAAAAATGTCAAAATCGCGTCAAGTTACGTGTCCTGATCAAAAATTCGTTAGACGGATTGACATCTGGTTACGAAGGAATTTGAACTTTATGACATCTGTCATTGAGTTTGGTTTTCCAAAACGGGATAATTATCTTATGCACAAACAAAACCTTTGGTTTCTCCAAAGAGGTAAAATTCGTAAGACGGATTGTAATAGTTCTGAAGTGTTAAATTTTTAACGTAATATAAATTGTCATATTTGTGTACGATAGCGCAATAAATGAATATTGTATTTTACCACAAAGATGATAGTACTTTTATACTGATAATTAAAGCAATTCGTACAAAATTATGCCCTGACCATTCCAAAATATAAAAAATGCACAACGTTAATATTCAAGTTTTCACTTCTGCCGGCACTACCGGAGTGCAACCCGTTTTTTTTTGTATGTTTTATTGAGCCTTAAAGTAAAAACCATGACATGAAAATTAAAAAAAAAATCGCAGACTTAGCAGCGGTGTTAGAGTTTTTAGTTTTGTTAGGCTTCGTAATGGGTCCAATTACACCATGTATGTTTATCAAAATCAGTTGATACGTATCCTAAGGGCCAATGCAAGCTGCCAGTGTCATAACTAGTTCAGATCTTAACGCGATTTAGAGCTGTAGATCGCGTTCAGTTTCAAATCAAATCAAAATCTTTTATTTTACATAGGCCTACATGGGCACGCTATAAAATGTCGACAAAAGGTGCACGCTTCGGGTTGGTCGTTTCCTATGGAGAAGAACCGGCAAGAAACTCCATGGTTACTCTTTTAAAATCATTTGGTTTTGCAATATTTGAAGTTACAGCGTTAGTACTTAAGTATGGGAGGACATCGTAGGCCCGACAATAAGTCGTTGCTTACTTCAAAAGGTACAACAAGATTTAAAAAAAAACCTACGAATTTACAAAGCCTACAATGTCCAGATTCACAAAAAATTGGTAAATAAAAAAAAAACACTAAATTAAACAATTGACACAGATATTATAATCAGTGCTGTAACTATTCTGAACAATGAACAAATGGTGCAATGATTTGAAAACTATTGTAAAACATCTGAATAAAAAGAATGGAAAAAAAATAATATTGGGAATAGTTAGAGACAACCACGCATTTGTGTCGTTTATGAGCTACCAGGGAAGCCGCATGTTTGAAACGTGAAATACGCCTTAGTGATTTGTGGTGCAAACCGCCAATTTGCTATACAACGTAAGATAATGAAGGCACAATCTCTCATGTGGTGTCTTGGACCTTGAAACTGAACAACTTTTGTTCTAAGATCAGATGATCAACATGTATGGTACATTACATAACTCAAATATATTGTTTTTTTTTATCAAAATCAAGCTTTTATTAGAACAAAAATAAGTTTATCGATCAACATTAAAAGCGTATACAAAGTTTCGTGTCCGTGCTATTAACCGTTGAGGATTTCTGCCGTGAGGAGGCGATCCTGGCTGCAGGATTAAGTCATGTCTATCATCAGAATGCATTGTCACCAGAACCAAAGGTGTGTACAAAATTTCATCTCAATCAGTTGGGAGGAACTAGTTTGAAATTCAGATGCAAGATTTGATCAATACATACTAGCAAGGCATCTAAACTATCTATACATCTATACAAATAAATAAAATTGAACTGTCTGTTTGTGATATTAAAATAACCGCTTTTTACTACATATGAATGTATTATACGGTAGATATACCAAAATAACATATTTTACAATTTTTTGTCTGTCTGTTTGATCCGGCTAATCTCTGAAACGGCTGGACTGATTTTGACGGGACTTTCACTGGCAGATAGCTTATGTAATAAGGAGTAACTTATGCTACTTCTATTTTAGAAAAATACATAATAATTAAATGAAAAATGAAAAACGATAAAAAAAACTAAATATACTAAATAACTTTTTTTGTTCAATTCCACATTTAGCTAGTAATAATATTATAAAAAGGGAAGATTTGATGGTTTTTTATGATTTAACTCAAAAACTACTCGACCGATTTTAAAAATTCTTTCACCATGAGTAAGCTACATCTTTACCACACGAGAGTTTGTGCGTTCACTATGTTGCACCATGTATAATATTTAATTAAAAATCCTGTTTTGCGGTTATTACGCGCAATAACTGGATATTAAGCATTAATGTTATAATTTCTGAACGTAACCTTGTATGATTTTAGTTGATATGCATTCCTCCCAGTCTTCGCGTGTAATGTCCGGTAAATATACAAAGACCTGACATTTTTTACTTTTTAATGTAAAGAGCGATGGCACACACGAGTCCTGAGTTGAATAGTATGCAATACACGAACACGCGCCATGTCGCTCTTAGGGCCACAGCGCACACACTACTTTAAGCATCGGTAATCTGCGATTTTGCGACTGTATCGATGCAGCGTCGCGTTTTGGCAACTCTGCGTCCCATAGCGGTATTAAAAGGGATCTCTAGTGGCCCTTACTCCATACAAACGTATTCCGCTGTTTTCTTCTTTGATAATGCGTCTAGAGAAATGTTTTGTCTTATTAATACATCCATTTCCTTTTTTTTTTTTCAAAATATAAACAAAGAATTATGACAGTCCAAAACCCGAAAAAAAACCCGCCGTTTTTACCGCCATGTTCAGACGACTATCAGACAAATTAGATAAGTTTTTATCAAAAAAGAAAATAATAGAAGCATAGATATACTTTTCTTCTAAATTTTGATAAAGAATTATTTAGATCAGTTTAGTTTTGAAGAAGAAAACAGCGGAATACAAAACGTCTTTTGGGCAAGATTTTTGTAGGTAAAATCAGCCTGAGATGCAGTTGTCCCTTTTGCACTTTACGCTCGCTTGGTCGGGCGCAGCGCGACGGCAATAGTCTCTTCAAATACCTATTCTTCAAATTCCTCGGGACTAGATTCCCCTCTTAATAACGCGGTGTGGCATGTTTGGTCACTGCATTTAACTTCTACAAAGCGGCTAAATTGCAGATCGCCGATGCTAAAGGTGCTGTGTCCATTATACAGTGTGTATTTGAAATGTGTGGTCTTTTTCAAAGGTGTGCCTTGTTTTGTTTGCAATGGGTTTGCTTCTGACTCTAGTCTAGGTCAGAGAAGACAGAGATAAAGTCGACGATGGTACGAGCTCATCCAGAAGAAGCCTGTTCACTCTATCTATGAAGAAGTTAGGGTTTTAAGCGTTCGGAAACACAGACGCAGGAAGAGAGTTCCACTCCTTTGCTTTGCGCATTATGAAAGACGTTTGAAAACGCTTAGTGCGAATTGGTGGAATAGCAATAAGGTAGGGATGGTAACTTGCAGTGCGGCTATATCACTCCTACTGCTGGGCAAAGACCTTCCCCATAGCTCTGCACTGTTCTGTCCGTGCTATTTTTTTCTTCGGCCAATATCTCACAAACGCTTCTAGGTTGTCGCGCAAGCGTTTTCTAGGCCTCCCTCAGCGACTATGCCCGTCTTCTGGCACCCACTGCGTGACAACTCTGGCCGATGAGTCCTGATGCAGACAAGGCCCGCAATCTCACTTTGCCATTTTGGCTAACATATTAAAAATAATAATCAGTTGTTCCATACTAACGAGATATTGAAATACCTCATCAAATGGCCAGCCTTTTTCCAAACAATCTTGGATTCGGCTTCCAGTCTAACCGAATGCAGCGACTTCCTATCTGACCTCCACAACCCAGTAACTGGGTAATACGATACCCCTTTGGTAAGACTTGGATATCAGACTTTTGGCTACTGACTACTCGTAACGACTGTCAAAGATCTACAAATTACAGCCGGGACCAACGGCTTAACGTGCTTTCCGAGGCACGTGCGTACCACATTCTTGAAAATGACTACACATTTCTGATTGACACGTTGCTGCATTGTTTTAAGATACATATTCCAATGATGGGCGTGCGTTCGTGAAATGTAACAGCTATATTTATATATTTTTTTGTTGCTTATTATGTTTATTTATTATTTTTGATACAAAGTTAAATAAAATTGGTTGGTGAAACTTCAAGGATTTGTTGGGTTTTAATATCAAATAAAATATATTGAAATGATTTGATGAACTCATTTTTAAGTAACTACAGGAGTCAAAGGCCGTTTATTGTTCGTTTCTTCATCCTACGTTCAATCTTAATTACGCCTGTGACGTTTCGCTAGACAATTTCATTTGAACTTGCAACAATTTTTATATATTTTTGCCTTTATTTATATATCCTTCTATATTTATAGAGTTACATACACGACTAATGCGTGTACGTATTTTATTTATTTATTTATTTTATGTTTATTTTTCACACTTTAGCCAAACATTTTGTTGTATATATTTGTTTTAATGTCAGTTTTAGTTACATTGTTTGTTTTTATTTGGTTAAAAGCATGCACTTGGCACATTCACGGTTTTTTGGATATTTATGGAGTACTTAGCTTATGCCCGCGGCTTCACCCGCGTGGTGTTCGGGAATTGCCCGCGGGATCGTTCTGCCGGAATAAAAAGTAGCCATTCCAGACTATAATCTCTCTCTCTCTCTACGCTAAATTTCATCCAGATCCGTTCAGCCGTTCTGGCGTAAGTGAGTAAGAAACATCCATCTATCCAAAGTTTCGCATTCATAATAGTAGTAAGATAAGATTTAAAGTTTACCTAGATAGCATCGCGCCTATATTCCCCTTTTGGGTTATCAAACCAAATCAAATTCATTTATTTCAAGTAGGCCAGTTAAAGGCACTTTTGAACAGTCGAACAACAATAAAAATGAAGTTCCAGTCACAAGACATAATAACTGTGATAGTACTGTAGTTGCCCATTCCAAAGCGTAGACCAGGGCTTTAAATAACGGTAAAATTTTCGTAACGTTACCTTCATTTGTCGGTTTTACCGTTAATATTAAATAACGTTAATAAATTTAACGTTATTTTTGCAAATTTTTATCGTTAATTTTTAGATAACCGTTAATTGCGCCAAACCTTGCGAACGCCGCATTTCGTGGGTCGCTAGGTCATGGTTGAGGGAGTCAGTATATGGTTAGCAACTTAGCATCTCACATACCACACACAACCTTGAATGTGACCGGGTTTTAGCTAAATTAACGGTACAGTAACGTTATTATCGTATATTAGGTTAATTGTATTTAATGTAATGTTATCAATTAACGTTATATTTTGTAAAGTTAATAAGGTATCACATTGGAATTAACGTTAAGTAACGGATACTATTTTGTTAGTTGGTAACGTTAACAAGACCTGGCGTAGACCTCTATGGAGAAGAATGGGCAAGAAATTCCATGGACACTCTTTTAAATCAGACTTTTATACAAAAACCTTGGTTAAGGTAGGTTAGGCAGAGACGTGCCTTTGTAAGCTACACCCAAACTGCTTTTGAAATATACATACAAGTTGTAGTTTTGCATCTTCGTCAAAATTCAAGAGGTCGTCACAAAATACATAAATAATCAATTTAAATTACGGTGCCTAATTAATTATTAATAAACGCTGTTTTTTTTCGTTGTTCAAGTTAGTCAGTATTTCAGAATAACCCCAATAACGTGGTTTAAGGAATAAGAAATTATCGAATAAACGTTTGAGGTTGTTTGTATGTGTGAAAGCGCGGTTATAGGGCGAGGATCAGCCCCGTTTATAACACGGGTGGTTCTCACTTACCGATTTCCGTAAATATGAAAAAAAAAAACCACTTTACATACCCATTTCATTATTGATTCGGCCCAAGAATCATTAATTCAATTCAATTCATTTATTCAATAACGACTTTTACACCGTGTCTGAATTTTTATAACTGAATACATAAGAACCATACATGCAATCCATATTTAAATCATTACAAATAAAATTATCCAAATTAAATTAAAATCAGAATAATACTACTTAAGAATAATACAATGAGATTAGCATAGTTACCTCCTTGAATTTGACGAGAATGCAAAACAACACCGTGTTATCATTATTTATTTCTTCCATACACCTATATTTATTGCTTACATCAACAACTTCAGCAACAAAGATCTATTTTATAATCTAAAAAAAAAACACAACTTGCCTCTGCAATGCCGTGCATCTTTAGGGAATTAGGGAATAATATGTTACAATGTGAATGTGTTAAGTCTTTGTATTTGTCAAGTGTCGCATGTTTTTTTATTGTATTTTTTGTGTTTGTTTTTTGTTGTGTATCATGTTTGTTTACTTCGATGACGAATATTTGACAGTTTTCTACTACCCATAGACATCGTTTTTGTTCCCAAATTATATTTAATTAAGCTGTAAATGGAAACTTACACAAAAACGATAAATATTTGTTAAGGTCACAGCCTCCTTTTACACGTATATGGCACTAAAAAGTACTACAGCAACATAGAACAAAATTTACAACAGCGCCATCTATGACGCAAATGAAGAACTAACATCAATATTCTAAATTGCGCAGTGAAAGTTTACGAGACTTTTTTATACTTGGGATGGGTTTGCTCTTTTGACTCTAGTCTAGGTCAGAGATGACAGAGACAAAGTCGACGATGGTACGATCTTACCAAGAAGAAGCCTGTTCACTTTAACTTTAAAGAGATTAGAGTTGGAAGCGTTCGGAAACACAGACGCAGGCAGAGAGTTCCATTCCTTTGCTATGCGCATTATGAAAGATGTATGAAAACACTTAGTGTGAATTGGTGGAATAGCAATCTGACTTATGGCTATATAGCAAAACCCGACAACAACTGTCAGGTAGTAGCCCACGAAACATAACATCCATTTTATGGGGGAATAGCTGTACCTGGTATGCGTTGCAATGCACAATTTCCTACCTACCTTTTAGTCATTTTTTTCATTTGTACAGGGTGTAACTGAAAGGGTATATACATCCTTAAGGGTGTGCTACAGACCATCAAACTGAACATGTTTCTCATCATAAAACATGTTTTTCAGCAAAAAATATATCTGCTGCCCCATAGAAAATTACAATACCTATTCGACCCAAATGTATAGGCAGCAGATTTTTTTTTGCTTCAATTTTTTTTTTATGTTGAGAAACATGTCCAGTTTGATGGTCTGTAGCACACCCTTAAAGATGTATATACCCTTTCCGTTACACCCTGTATAGTGGTCTAAAACCATCTCATAATTGAGATGTTCTGAGGCGAAGGTCCAACTGGTTATAATAGCACGCAGTGGGTTATTATGGCACACTTTGGGCAATGATGGCACACGGTAGGCCATGGTGACACATCGTGGACCATTATGGCATACGGTAAGCCATGAGAGCAGCGGTGGCCCTGTGGTAGCAGCCCCGACTTACGAGCAGTAAGTCGTAGGTTAGGTTAGGTAGGTAGAACCCAGGCAGGCGCAATACTTTGTGTAATTTATTTCATCACCGCTGCTCTCAAAACGATGAAGGAAAACATCGTGAGGAAACCGGCATGTCCTAGAACTAAAAATTCAAAGACATGTGACATCTACCAACCCGCACTGGGCCCGTGTGGTGGATTACAGCCCATTCCCTCTCATAGAGAGGAGGCCTGCATCCCAGCAGTGGGAACAATATAGGCTGATGATGATGATGAAGCCATGAAAGCACACTGTAGGGACACTATGGGATACGGTAGGCCATTATGGCACACGGTAGGCCACTTTGACACACGGTAGACCGTTATGGCACAAAGTGGGCCATGATAACCAGTCATGAGCCATAATGGCACACAGTGGGCCATAATGGCACTGTGTAACACTGTGGCCATTATAAGTTCAGAATGTGCTTAGACATACGCGTGTGAGGATGTACTGTGACAATAACAGGCGTTCAGGGTAGATAGAGGACGTCCAGCATAGTTCGTCCGGTGTGCTCGCTAGTGTAGTTAGTAACGGCTTGTGTGTGCGGCGCTGTGACAGAGCACCCATACGCAGAGAGCGGCGCCACTGGGTACGAGATGCGTCAGCTTCAGCAACAGAACGTGCGTCTTCGGGATACGCTCGTGAGGCTTCGGGATCTGTCGGCGCATGATAAGCACGAGATGCAGAAGATGCATAAGGTTGGTACATGTTTTTATTTTAAGAAGAACGTGACCTGTTTGTTTTTTTTTTGTAAGCATTGCAAGAGGGTCGATGACTTTTTTTTTGTCTTTGTCTATCGGGTAGATTATTAAAAAAGTAATGGACACATGTTTATTGTTTTTTAGGGTTCCGTACCCAAAGGGTCAAACGGGACCCTATTACTGAGACTTCGCTGTCAGTCCGTCTGTCACCAAGCTGTATCTCATGAACCGTAATAGTTAGCCAGTTAAAATTTCTACTAAGCGTTTGTGCGTCGATGTCCCTAACACCCTGTATAGATAAAACGTAATTAAAATTGAAAATTCTTCGACCTAATATCAAACAGCAACACGCTTTCTGTAAGAAGGGACAATTTTTCAAACAAAAAACGATTGGAGTACTTTTCCTTGGTTTACACCATGTACTACCGTTTTCCACTGTTCACCCTTATGTCCCAAATAATAAGGTTGAAAAGTCAGTGAACTCCGTAGTACCTTTTTAATCCAAGAACTAACACCATCTCCCCCACCAGGACCTAGAACAATACAAGTCAGAAATCGCCGAACTGAGTCGCACAAAAGAGAAGCTGTCTCTTCGAGTAGACGAGCTCGAAGCTCAGGTGGCTGACCTTCGAGAGCAGGTGGATGCCGCACTAGGGGCAGAGGAAATGGTGGAACAGCTCGCGGAGAAGAAGATGGCGCTGGAAGATCAGGTAAGAAGTAGAAGAAGTTGGCTTTATAGCTCACGTAACTTCATCACTTAGACGAGCAGATGGCGAACTTTTGAAGGAAGTGGGGCTTAGACATGGTGGAATGGCTCGCGGAAAAGATGATGGCGCTGGAAGATCAGGTAAAAAGTAGAAGAACGCGGTTTAGAAGACAAGGTAACATCATCTTTAGGAGTAGACCAGTATGTGGCGTACTTGGTAAGCAAGTGGGGCTCAGACATTGTGGAATGGCTCGCGGAAAAGATGATGGCGCTGGAAGATCAAGTAGGTGGTTTAGAAGACCAGGTAACATCTCTTTAGGTTTCGACGAGTATGTGGTAAACTTTGGGGGCATGTCGAGCATAGGAAATAGCGGAAGAGGTCGCTGAGAAGAAGATTGCACTCGAATATCTGGTAACGAGTAGAAGAAGGTAGCTTTGGAAGACCAGGTAACATCATCTCTTAGAGTAAACCAGAATGTGGCGAACTTCTGAAGCAAGTGGAGGTCAGGAAATAGTGGAACAGCTCGCTGAGAAAAAAGTGGCGCTGGAAGATCACGTAAAGAATCTGGCTTTAGAAGACCAGGTAACATCGTCATTTAGGCGAGTAGGTGGCGTACCTATCGAATCGCCCACATATGAAAATGTATGCCTTATTGATATTTTCATTTATTTTTAAGGTGGAACAACTAAAACAAGATGTCTCCGAACTGGAAGCGCTGCAAGAGGTCCACGAGCAGCTGGTGGAGTCCAACCGCGAGCTTGAGATGGATCTGCGAGAGGAACTGGAGATGGCGCACGCTAATACTAGAGAGGTATGTAGAGTATTTTATCCGCTATGTTAAACGGTCACCCTTGACGGAACATCCGCCACGGCTCGTCCGCGACGGAACATCCGCGTGTTGATCAGTCAACAACATATAGCGTATAGCGGACCACCGGTATATGAAATTTTAAAAATCGCTTCCACACTGTCTTCGTACCGGATGGTTTTATAGGTCAGCAGCGTTGTACTCTGACAATATGTCTTGTCAAAGATTAAAAAAAAAAAAAAAAACACAAATTATTGTAAATACATACATACATTTTGTTTATTTTTTTGTTCATCTTTACGACATTATTGCCAATTTCGCTTCGCGCTTGCCTAGGTTGCACCGTGGATGGGTGACCACCCATTTCATACCGAGTTTTCTCCGTGCCTCGGAAAGCACGTTAAGCCGTTGGTCTCGGCTGTCATATGTAGATCTTTGGCAGTCGTTTACAGGTAGTCAGTGGTCCGAAAGTATGACAGCCAGTTTTACTAAGAGGAAGTATTGCAAACAACTAATTTTGGGTGTCAAAAATAAATGAAACTAGTAGACGCAACATGTAAAATACAAGTTTTATATCTTGGTGTAAACACAGGGTAATTGCATAACAATGGTTTTATTTGTAATTTACATTCTGTAGGTTAAGTTCGAAACCATTTGCTATACAGGGTGTAATGGAAAGGGTATATACATACTTAAGGGTGTGCTACAGACCATCAAACTGAACATGTTTCTGTATCGGACAAACATAATAGCGAAAAAATTATCTGCTGCCCCATACAAAATTTCAATACCTATTCGACCCAAATGTATGGCAGCTGATATTTTTTTCGCTATGACAATGTTTGTCCGATGGAGAAACATGTTCAGTTTGATGGTCTGTAGCACACCCTTAAGTATGTATACACCCTTTCCGTTACATCCTGTATTAAATTCGTTACTAAATCTTCCCCAGGCTATAAGAGAACGCGAAGCAGCATTAGAAACGATCATGGACCGCGACTCAACAATCTTCAAGTTCAGGGAGCTCGTTCAGAAGATGACAGAGCAGTACAATGAAACGAGGGCTCAACTTGAGACTAAGCAGGGTGAGTTTATTGTACACTTGTTTAGTACCGCGACTTCGCCCGCGCAGTTGGTTTCACGTACATTTGTGGTACATAGGCAGACTTATGCCACAAAGCATTCTCTATCAGTCAACCTTTGGGTTAAAATAGGACAATATTGTGATAGAGTATAAAGAAAAAGAAATGAATACCATTTTGTTAACAGATATATTGATATACATAAATAGGTACCTACATACTAATACATAGTATAAAACATAGTCGCTTCCCGCCGTCTGTATGCTTAGATCGTTTATCTTTATTGCACCCGTGCGAAGCCGGGGCGCGAATTTACAAAGGCTATAGGCTATTTGAGTCACGAGCCAGACTCTAATAGATGAGCTTTTGTTTATGCGTTTTACTCGCCAAAACCTAATCTATCTCACATCTCTTGAAAAAAATCCAGGTTCTCCAGCCCCCTCGGAACAGGAATCAACCCCGGAACCAGTGACTGCCCGCACCACACCGCCTGTAGACCTCGGCTCTCTAGTGCACGCGTCCAGAGCTTCCACCAGATCCATAGACCTGCAACTGCGAGCGCTGGAGCTCACACAAGCGAGGGCGCGGGCTGATATGCTGGCTGCTTGTCTGCCTGACCACTTTATGGCGACTGCTGGTGAGATAGACAGTGATTTCTTTGACTTTGACTATTGAACATGACGTTTGACTTTTGACTTTGACTTTTATCCTTGACCTTTGTCCTTGACTTTTGACCTTGACTTTTGGCCTTGACTTTTGACTTTGACCTCACATCCCAACATAATTATACCATAGTGTATGCGGCCACTAGACTAGATTTACATGTGTACTACCACGGCCCAACATTGGCCACTATTTGCCACCATGGACGGACACGGGCCATTGTGTACACGGCTACTCATCATTGTCTCTTAAACAAATTTATTTGGGGTCACCGCAGCACGTTTTCTTCTTCCATACTTCTCTATTCACAAATTTAAGTTAAAAGCGTTCACGCTTTACGGCATTTCATACAAACTTTCAAGTCTGTATTTTCCGAAATGACTGAACCGTTTTTAATGAATCTTAATACGCATAAGCAGAATGTATAGGTCAAAAAAGTTACTAAAAACATTTTTGAAATGTCTTTAAAAGAAAAAAGATAATTGGAAATTTATAATCGGTCTAATTTAGCTGTAACTTAATTTTTCAAAAATTGTATAGTAACTTTTTAGACCTATGTATCCTGCTTATGCATAATGAAGTTTCATAAAAATCGGTTCAGTTATTTCGGAAAATAAGGACTTGAAAGTTTGTATGAAATGCCGTAAGGTGTAAACGCTCTTAATGTGTCCTCTATCACTTTAGAAAGTGTAACTTCATGAATAGGGGATAATCCTATTTTTTTTTCTTTGTCCTTCGGGTAGTTTATTGAAAAGTATTGGACATGTATTTTTTCTTTTTTCACGTGGTCATAAAATTACGGAGATATATTGAGTTGAAATGGCGCATGACGTCATATGTAGGTAAGTTTTATACCCACTTGTGACGTAGTAGGCCCCCACTCTCCACCTTTAATGAGTTCTAACTAAGTAATTTTTTGATATTTTGATAAAACAAAAAATACGTGTCTAATATTTTTGAATTACCTGTCCGACGGACAAAATAGAATGTCGTTTTCTTTACCCAGTCCGCACCCCTATTGTTTCAGGTGATCACGACGCTATCCTATTGATATTGTTGCTGCAGAGACTGAACACTAAAGCGGAAATTATACTCGGACAGATTAGAGAGAGGTGAGTCTTTCGAGATTTTGAAAAATTACTCCACCTCATGCCTGTTTACCACGAAAGTCTAAGCAGAGGATTAACTCTCTTCCGTACCGTAGAGATTACTCTAGAACACGTTGGAGCTCGTTGCTAAATAGTAATAGCCGCACGGGTCGATCTTTAAGGTTAAGCCGTGCTTGCCAAGGCTGGTCCATTGATGGTTGACCATCTATTTCATACCGAGTTTTCTCCATGCCTCGGAAAGCACGTTAAGACGTTGGTCCCGGCTGTCATTTGTAGATCTTTGACAGTCGTTACAAGTAGGATTAACTCTCTTCCGTATCGTAGAGATTACTCTAGAACAAGTTGGAGCTCGTTGCTAAATAGTAATAGCCGCACGGGTCGCTCTTCAAGGTAAAGCCGTGCTTGCCAAGGCTGGTCCATTGATGGTTGACCATGTATTTCATACCGAGTTTTCTCCGTGCCTCGGAAAGCACGTTAAGCCGTTGGTCCCGGCTGTCATTTGTATATCTTTGACAGTCGTTACAAGTAGTCCGTGGCCTCAAAGTCTGACAACCAGTCTTACCAAGGGGTATCGTATAACCCAGTACTAACTGGGTTGTGGTGGTCAGATAGGCAGTCGCTTCATGTAAAATACTGGTATTCAGGTGCATGTGGTGGTATACCGAGTTGATACGACAGAGGGGCTTTCCTTTAAACTGCCCATACTAGGTACCATTTCCAAGCTCTGTACCAAAAATCAATTAAATAGGAGCAGTAGTTTAGTCACAAATGATTTTTTTTAATTTTTTACCTCGTTTGAACACGATGTGTCTTTCCTAACAGCTGATTATGTCTACGCATAGGTCATGCACCTTAAAACGATAAATCTGAGTATAACCTACGATGCGTTGTTGCCGCTCTGACGCAAGTCATTGCAAAAAATCCCGTGCGTAAAAGAAGACGCGCGCGCGCGACGTTGCCGCTTTGGTAGGTCAGTGAAATTTATTTACAAAGGATGGTTGCGTTTTACTCTGATTTGTAAGCTATTTATTTTGTTTGAAAGAAAAAAAAAACTCAATTTGGTTGCTTTTTATTTTTATACCGTATCGGATTAATACTAAACACGTACAGTATACGTAGCGTAATTTAATGCCCCTCTGTCATATCAACTCTGTATACAAGGTGTTGTTTTGCATCCTCGTCAAAATTTAGGAGGTTGTCACACAAGACATAATCAATTAAAATTACGGCTCCTAGTTAATTATTATTAAACGCTGATTTTTTTGGTTGTTTATGTTTGTCAGTATTTGAGAATAAACCCCTTAAGAGCGTTTACGGCTAGCGCGGAACGTCAAGTTTAGGTAATTGTTTGCAAATTTCACTCACACAGAAGCAAGCGTAACTGTGTGCATAGAGTTGCCGCGTACGCTCTCTTTATAGTTAGACTAACCAACTTTGATCCGTTTTAGAGCAATGCAAATGTATTGTTATTGCAAAATTAAATTGGAATTTACATCCAACTTTGATTTATTGTTATTCTTCTGATTTGTAGATTTAGGAGAAATAAATATTAATCATTTTACCTTTTATACTCAGGATGAGTAGGTGGGTAATTAAATAAAGATTTATAATGTTATGTTTAGTAAATCATTTAATATAAAAAGCTGTATACATTATAAAATAGTTTGCCTCAATTGCATTGATCGGCTCTTTCTAGGATCAATTATTTCAGGAAGAACACACAAATAATAAAATTTTGTTAAACGAGGAATCATTTTTTCTTTCCAAAATTGATCGTCTTTGTAAATTCTTACAACTTTTATTGGAAATTCAGGACCAGTGTACACCGCAAACAAACAGACATTTTTGTTAGCAATATTTAGTTGTCCCTGAACTTGGTAATACCAGTCATGGTTAACATTAAAAATTACGTTAACACCATCAAATAAAAAACATTTTAATTTTTTTTGACGGATTGCTGCATCTGGGTCAATTCCGCGTATAGAAATGGGACATTTTATTTCTATAAGTCCTTCGTCACAAATTCCATCTGGTGAAGCTCCTAAGAAACAATGGGTTTCATCGATGAAAAGACCACATTTTTGGATGGTTATGTTTTCTTGAATGGCGAGTTGCTCAATAGCCTTTACCTCATTTTCTTTGCCATATTTTATTGACGCTACATGGTCCAAGGAGTATCCATATAAAATAGATTTTACGAGTGGTGCTGAATTCAAATTCGGGCGTCGTTTACAAATTTTAGCAAAATTAGAAGCAGTTAAAATACATCTTCTCAGCTCGATCCACAAGGCACTTTCAGCCTGAAGAATTGTATCCCTTTCAATGTCATGCCGGTTTAAGGCCTGTTTTTTTAAATTTTCAATGAATACTTCCTGTGCCTGCTTGAAATCGTCTGGGTTCATATCAGGCTTTTGACATGCATTTCCGTAATCGACTTTGGCTACGGGCCCTGCGCTAAAGATTATTTTTCGGCGAGGTATTTTGCGTTTCCGATTTTGATTTATTGAAAAACGCTTTTGCTCTAAATGTTTCAGGGATTGACCTGGACTTTTCTGGTAGGCACATTTATACAGGGTAGTTTGAGGTTTACCTGTGTTAAAACTAACTACAGCGGCATGACAACGGACGGAGTAAGAATCTTTTAGAGAAAAATTAATGCGTTTCCCACCTACAGTCTTTGCTACTATGCTGTTGAACTGCTCTGCACGGTTCGTGGTAAAGTCGTAGAGCAGACTTCGAGAATGATAAGCCAGCTGAGAGATATTTCGTTGTAGTTTTAACATCAATGTTTTTGCTTCGAGTGTTTGGTTTGTTTCTTTTTTTCTCTCTTCGGTGCAGTAGTACAAGTCACATTCACTGTGATCTCCAAAGATGTGTTTGCCGCTGTTTAGAATATCTCTCTGAATTTTTATAATTTTTTCTGATTCCGTTAAATTTTGTGTTTGCCAGTGCCGTACTGAAGATCTCACTGCTGTTCTGAGTCGAATCAATCGTTCGGGTGTCAATAATTTACGCTCCGACAGAGGGATGGTTGTATCAGTTTTAAGGCATAAATTTTTTCCGTTGTAGTTGCGGAGGAGATGGTTGGTACACTCAATTTTTTGAATAAGAACCCCGGGATATGGCCTGCTTTCTAAAATATTTTTATATGTACTTGCATCACCATCCGCAATCAATATATTGTAAATTAATTTACGAGTTGATACGGAGGACTTAAATCCTTCTACCAGTATTGTTGGTTCCATACTAGAAGATGAACCGACGTGATTTTTAAAGTAACGCCTTTTTACATTCAAGCCTATAAAAGAAGTAATAATAATGGGAAATTATACCTTAAAGACATAGTCTGATCGCATTCATTTGTCACTTCTATTATTTCTGATTGCGATTCAACTATTTCCAATTCTTTATCAACTCTTGTGTTTGATTTTGGAGGTAGCTGTGATTCTTTGGTGTTATTCTTGTGTATTTGACCTTCTCTTTTCTGCCTGTAGCAATAAATCGGTTATTAAAATCCCCGTATAAGAAAAATGTGAATTGGTTATAACCAGCTACGTCATTAAAAGTGGTATCTCGGTAACTTACTTTTTAGCTTCATTAGCCTTGGCCAAATTCCCATAACTTTTCCTTTTCTTCCCCGAATAGCGCCTTTTGTTAGCCATAATTATCTGAAAAAAAAAGTAATATGAAATCAAATGTAAAGAATATATAATAATCTTTTTAAGTTATTAGAACTCCATTACTTTAAAATATGTACTCACCAAAGTTTTGTTTTGTTAAAATAAATATTATTAAAACAAAAAGTATCAATGCGTCTCAGTCGCGCTAAAAACTCGTCAAAGTAAAACACAATTTTACGTAGCACGCGGCGACGGGAGCGACACACGTCCTACCTCTAAAAGGCCTCGGCCGGCACTGAGCGCTGCACAGTGGAACGAATGTATGGGAGCGGTTGGACGTAGACATGTCCGAAAAAAAAGAGTAAAATTATGCCAAACTAATGATGCCATCTTATTCGATTACTTAATGCCTTCATAACTTGTGGTGATGAATTTCTTCATAACTCCCATATTTCGGGAGTAATTTGAGAAAATGTGAAATTTTACTATGAAAATGAGTGTATCGAGCTCTCTCCCTCCTGATTCCGGGCTTGTTTCAAGTAGCGGTCTCTAATATCATAATGCTAATACTAAGAGCTATATTTAATACTAAGACACATAGTGCGCCAAATGTGCACTTTCTGGGATAAAGAGTGATGTTTATTTTATAACACAATTTTTTTATTTTTTGTTTATTTTGTTGATTAAAACCGTTTTTCTAAAGGTTTACCTTATTACAATAACATTTCTGAGCAGCCAATTAGAGAAGATATAAGCTAATTAGGATATATAATTAGGGACTTAAGGTTTACATATAAAACTGATGCACTAATGATTACTGATAAGAACATTGCTATTATTTAATTACTAAATGGCTCTTAATACACTAATTTAGCATGCATCATTTACTAATTATCACAATAACTAATTACCTTGCAATATTTAACAAAGGATACCTGGGATACCTGGATTTTATATAAATAGGTCACTATTAGTAACTTTAAAATCAGTGTTGATTTACACCTCGTTGTATCCAAGCTAATCTCGCAATGTATTTTCCAAATTTTAATACAAATCTTGATATTCACGTTGCTTTATGCGCACGCGCACATAAAGATTTACGCGACTTTAACTATTTGTTCAGTGTTTTAAAAGATAACAGTTGTGTTCAGTTATGTGAAAGTGCTGAAACAAGTTTAAAAGACTGGTGTCGTCGATTTTGCTACCGCATTTATGCAAAATGGACACAGTCTGGAAGAAGCACAGATAAGTTTCGGAAGAAACATGAGATTTGGCTACAGGCTGCAATTCAATGGCCGGAATTACAGAATGAAAATATGGAACCTTCTACAGAAAATATAAGTGACGTCATCGAGCCCATAATTTCTCCTGCTAAATCTAATGCTTCAACTTGTACACATCCTAGTCCTCGTAAATCTTTTGAGGACCTTAGTAACCGGCAAAAAAGAAGACGCACTGAAGATAGTCTTTCATGCAGCAGTAGCAGCGCTGAAATTATGTTTTCGGCCGAAAGGGCGCTTCAAAAGGCAGGACAAAGCGATACAGCTTATGTTATGAAATACTTGACGGAGAATCCAGAAGAGGCCTCAAAAATCAAAGCCTTCATTGAAGGTAAATCAATTCAGGTACGGGAAATATCCCCTTTGAAGGCATTGGCTCTTTATGTATCGATGAACTTATCGAAATGGCGCTATAACACTCTTCGGGATTTCAACACTCAAGAAGGAGCTCTTCAATACCCGAGTTACTACATGTTGGTTAAAGAAAAAATTAAGTGCTATCCGGCCAAAGAAGATCTCACAGTTACAGAGAGCTCTGCAAAAATCAAATTACAAGCCTTGATGGATTTAACCTCAAGAAGACTTATTAGGTCGTTAGAAACCCCTGTTGATCCCAATCAACAGCTCGTATTGACCAGCAAATGGGGTTTTGACGGATCATCTAGCCAAAGCATTTATCATCAAAGGACGAGTGAAGATGAGCAAATCGATCTTGCTAGTAATTTTATGATTAGTCTTGTACCACTGCGGCTCGTCTCAAAAGGTGTAACAATTTGGGAAAACGAGCGACCATCTTCCACTTCATTTTGCCGGCCAATATTGTTTAAGTTTATAAAGGAAACCAAAGAAAATGTGCAGAGAGAGATGGCTGAAATCGAAGCAGAGATTGAAGCCTTAACTCCATCCACCATCACTGATGGAATTAGTGTCAAACACCAACTGCTGTTGACAATGATTGATGGTAAAATTCATTCCATTATATCCAATACAGCAGCTTCAGTGTGTGACATATGCAAGGCTTGTCCTAAAGAAATGAATAATTTAGAGTTAATCAAAGATAAACACGCAAACGAGGACATGTATAAATATAGCTTAAGCACCCTTCACGCTTGGATTCGCTCAATGGAATGCTTATTACACATTTCCTACAAATTAGACATAAAATCATGGCAAGTAAGGGGTGATATAGCAAAAAGGCAAGTTGATGACAGGAAGAAAAGAGTTCAAGAGGCTGTAAGAAGAGAAACGGGCTTACTTCTCGATGTTGTGAAACAAGGCAGTGGATCCACCAACAATGGCAACTCGGCAAGGAGATTTTTTGAAAACTACACTAAATCTGCTGAACTGACCGGAATAGATGCTATGCTTTTAAGAAAAATCTGTGTGATCTTGCAGTGTATTTCATCAGGAGAGAAGATCAACGTAACTAAATTCCGAGAGTTCTGCTTTGATACTGCTAAGCTTTACGTGGAGTTATACCCATGGTATTATATGCCTTCTTCACTTCATAAAATTTTAATGCATGGGCCAGACATAGTTCAGAACATGTCAATTGTGCCCATTGGTTTTCTATCCGAAGAGGCATCTGAGGCTAGAAATAAAGATTTTAGAAAATATAGAGAGGGGCATTCTCGAAAGCATAGCAGTATCTCATGCAATGAAGATATTATGCACAATCTTTTACTGTCTTCTGATCCACTTGTTACAAGTATCCGTCCAAAAGGAAATAAGTTTGTAAAAAAATCTTCTTTTAAGGAATTTTATGAGCTTACGGATTCTGAGAAAAGTGATATCGAATTTGTTAACATAAATGATTTAGCGGACATCGATTCTGAATTTGAATTAATTGATGATGATGATGATGACGAAGATAATTAAATGATGTTATTGTTTTAAAATGTGTAACTTAGTAAATTAGAGCTTACATCTTAATTATTTATTGTACTTTTAATGAAACTAGGTAATTTATTATCAACTTACTTAAAAGTCATACTCTCATCAGTTCTTGTGAATATTTTTGTTAATATATATTTCTGTATATATATAATATATTTATAGACCTCTTAATAAGTCTGTCTGCGGTTTAAAGTAAATACAAATGGGGAAAAAACGTTTTTTTTTTTTAAATTTTCATTTCCTTTTATCCCAGAAAGTGCACATTTGGCGCACTATGTGTCTTAGTATTAAATATAGCTCTTAGTAATAGCATTATGATATTAGAGACCGCTACTTGAAACAAGCCCGGAATCAGGAGGGAGAGAGCTCGATACACTCATTTTCATAGTAAAATTTCACATTTTCTCAAATTACTCCCGAAATATGGGAGTTATGAAGAAATTCATCACCACAATTTATGAAGGCATTAAGTAATCGAATAAGATGGCATCATTAGTTTGGCATAATTTTACTCTTTTTTTTCGGACATGTCTACGTCCAACCGCTCCCATACATTCGTTCCACTGTGCGCTGGTGCGATTCCGCGCCGATTATATAGTAGTACTAAATAATTCATAGTAAAATAAACAAACAAGTTATTAAAATAAAAAATGACTACGTTTTAGAACGTAAATGTCTTCATTTATTAGGTCTAAAAAAAACAAAAATACCTTTTATTTCATCCTAAACTAACACGTTAAATAACTCGAAAAGTGGCTAACAATGATACTTTTGAGTCTACTTTTCTTGTATGAAAACTAACATTAATTACTTTTGTTTTTCAGCCATGCACTAATAAATGTAATTGTTCTTTTAATAGTAATATTGTTATAAGTTTGTCGTTTATGGTTTTACTATTATCTAGCATCTGCGTAGCCCTTCGACCGCGAGTTTTAAAAAGGGATTGAATTAAAACTGTTCTAATGAGAAAACTGTATGATCATTTGAAAATATTTTTCAGCCATGCACTAGATTATGAAATCCTCAATAATTTGACATCAATATCTTATCTACATATTATATAGATTATCGTTTTATTGTCCGTCGGAAATCATCGATTTTGACTTAAGTGTGGTTCGTACGGATGAACGCTCTTAACGTGGTTTAGGGAATAAGAAATTATCGAATAAACGTTTGAGATTGTTTGTATTTGTGGAAGCGCGGTTATAGGGCGAGAATCAGACGGGCCGCGTTTCAAACACGGGTGGTTCACTCTTACCGATTTCAGTAAATAAGAAAGAAATGAAAATTACCTACCCATTTTTTTATTGATTCGGGACATAGTTACCTTCTCGAATTTGACTAGAATGCAAAACAACACCTTGTATATGCCACAATTTTTATTTCTTGTTGTGGTGTCCTGGGTGCAATTCCTGGATCAAGTTTAATTCGGTCTTTATGTCCAGTTCCTTACAATAGGACCGCCCCTATTATATGAGACAGCAAAATTTGGGCGTTAAAATACTCCTGCTTACCCCTTCGGAGAACAACAGGCGTAATGATACGTATGCCAAATTATGTTCAACTCTCTAACAATATTAACGATATCTTCCATCTCCCTTAAGATTCCCGCCGGTCAACGTGTGGGACAGAGAGGTCGTCACGAAGACGCATACGGCTGTGCAGTACAGTTTCCGCTGTCAGTTGGAATACCAGCTGCATATGATACAGGTAATTATAAAACAAACAGCATGTAGGTCTGTACACGGTTCTCTATTGTGTCACCTAACTTTTTTATCCATAATTTAAAGTGCCATAACTTTTTTTGTCCTAATCATCAGTTGTCCGAATCATAATTTACCCGAACTTAATATCACATAATATCGCATGCCATAACATTAAAATCCCTAAATATAATATGTCCTACATCCGTTTGTCATAAATATTACAATCAATAATATACAAAATACATAAAAACGTCCTAAATTCAAATTACATAATGTTTATTTATAATAATAATATTCTTAAAACAAATTTAATATGCATGCATGCATGTAAGCAAGCATGCAGCATGCAAGCAGGTATGCAGCATGCAAGCAGGTATGCAGCATGCTGTATGCAAGCAGGCATGCAGCATGTTGTATGCAAGCAGGCATGCAGCATGCAAGTAAGCACGCAGCATGCAACATGCAACATGCAAGCAAGCATGCAACATGCAGCAGGCATGGTTTCTGTCACGGCTCCGGCGCTGCGGGGCTCTGGCGGTCCCAGGCGAGTATATCGTCGCAAATGGGTTTAACGCTCACCACCACAGCTTCGGCTTGCTTGCCGGCCAGCCTTAGCCGCGGCGGCGAGTGTTACAACCACCTGCTCCTCAACTCGCGGGCCGCCCCGCCCTCCGCGCCTACGCGATTTTAAATTACACTCTAGGGGTAGAGCAGACAAGACTGCGTGGAGTCGGATTTACAGCGATTCGTTTCTGTCACTGAAACCTAATTATTAGCAAATGTTTTAGGACTAAAAAATTTATTATAAATGAACATTCGGAATAATACACATTATTTAACACAATACTTAGGACATATGACTTTAGGTCATCTAAAATTAGGAGATTCAATTATTATAGTACTCGATATTATGACAGAATACTTTTAGAACTAAAGATAATTATGCTAAACAAAATTTCGAGATTTTGAACATTATGGTTACTGAAGTTTATAGCAAACGTGTTATGCATAATAATTTTCGGACTAAAAATTTTAGAAGAAGAAAGGGAGTACCTTTGTACACACTGCGAAAATCAACCATTCAATCATTTCGAGTAAAACATGGCCTGGCTTTGTATAACTTTGCTGTACAACGAGAGATCCGTATAAACTGGTTTTGGTTAGCTTGATTGGTGACACAACTGAAAAAAAAACGGGTTGCACACCGGGAGTGCCGGCAGAAGTGAAAACTTGAATATTAAAGTTGTGCATTTTTGATGTTTTGGAATGGTTAGGAAATAATTTTTCATGAATTGCTTTAATTATCAGTATAAAAGTACTATCATTTATTTATTTATATATATATTCAAAATACAATATTCATTTATTGCGCTATCGTGACAAATTATATTACAAAAAAAAAAAATACACTTCAGAACTATTACAATCCGTCTTACGAATTTTAATTCTTTGGAAAAACCCAAGGTTTTGTTTGTGCATAAGATAATTATCCAGTTTTTGAAACCCAAACTCAATGCAAGATGTCATAAAGTTAAAATTCCTTCGTAACCTAATGACAATACATCTTACGAATTTTCGATCAGGACACGTGACCATGTGTTCTGACGCGAGACCTGACGCGAGTTTAACATTTTTTACCCATCTCAAAGGTGCACAACGCCGCTAAAGAAGTTTTTACTTCAAAATTAAGTTTGGTGACGTTGTAAGTTGTTGAATATAAAATAAACGAAAGTGAGTATTAAATAAAGTAACGAAATACGTAAAAAAAAACCTTTCATCTTTTCATAAATAAAGGTCTGTATGCAAAAAAAAATAATATAGCAATATAATGAAAATATTTTCGTAAATAATCGCCGTTTTGCATTTCTTATTCTTCATTACTGTCGCAAACAACCAATATGGTTGAATGCTTAGGTTTACTGGTAGAAAACGCGTAATGGCATTAATTTGGCCTCGGTATTTTTATCATTTCTATATTTAAATAATAATTTATTTAAATAAATAACTCTCTTCCCCAGTGCATAGTGTGCATGTGGACATACGCACTAGACGCGTGCACGCCGGAGCTCCTGCTACGCGCCGCCAGCGCCCTGCCAGACGCAGCGCAGCAGGAGAGAGCTCTCGACGCGCTCACACACCTGCTCAAGACCAACGAGCTGGACGAGAACTGCTCGCTAGACGGTACGTGTCGTGACCAATCTAAATCTCCTAGGTTAAGCAACCTGCCAGACGCAGCGCAGCAGGAGAGAGCTCTCGACGCGCTCACACACCTGCTCAAGACCAACGAGCTGGACGAGAACTGCTCGCTAGACGGTACGTGTCGTGACCAATCTAAATCTCCTAGGTTAAGCAACCTGCCAGACGCAGCGCAGCAGGAGAGAGCTCTCGACGCGCTCACACACCTGCTCAAGACCAACGAGCTGGACGAGAACTGCTCGCTAGACGGTACGTGTCGTGACCAATCTAAATCTCCTAGGTTAAGCAACCTGCCAGACGCAGCGCAGCAGGAGAGAGCTCTCGACGCGCTCACACACCTGCTCAAGACCAACGAGCTGGACGAGAACTGCTCGCTAGACGGTACGTGTCGTGACCAATCTAAATCTCCTAGGTTAAGCAACCTGCCAGACGCAGCGCAGCAGGAGAGAGCTCTCGACGCGCTCACACACCTGCTCAAGACCAACGAGCTGGACGAGAACTGCTCGCTAGACGGTACGTGTCGTGACCAATCTAAATCTCCTAGGTTAAGCAACCTGCCAGACGCAGCGCAGCAGGAGAGAGCTCTCGACGCGCTCACACACCTGCTCAAGACCAACGAGCTGGACGAGAACTGCTCGCTAGACGGTACGTGTCGTGACCAATCTAAATCTCCTAGGTTAAGCAACCTGCCAGACGCAGCGCAGCAGGAGAGAGCTCTCGACGCGCTCACACACCTGCTCAAGACCAACGAGCTGGACGAGAACTGCTCGCTAGACGGTACGTGTCGTGACCAATCTAAATCTCCTAGGTTAAGCAACCTGCCAGACGCAGCGCAGCAGGAGAGAGCTCTCGACGCGCTCACACACCTGCTCAAGACCAACGAGCTGGACGAGAACTGCTCGCTAGACGGTACGTGTCGTGACCAATCTAAATCTCCTAGGTTAAGCAACCTGCCAGACGCAGCGCAGCAGGAGAGAGCTCTCGACGCGCTCACACACCTGCTCAAGACCAACGAGCTGGACGAGAACTGCTCGCTAGACGGTACGTGTCATAACTACTTACTCTTATTCTTTATTGCACACCAAATTAAAAAGAAATATACATACAGATTGCAATATAAAAACTTATGTACAACGGCGAGCTTAACCCAGAATTGGTTTTCTTACAGCAAACCATTTTTCGATTGCGAGATTTGCAAAAGGGGTTAAACTTAAGAGCATATGCAAAAACAGTACATTCAAAACTTAAATAAACTACTACACACGTAATACATAATATATATAAATAAACAGACATAAAATACTACATACATTTACCAATCTCAGCTGAGATCAGCCATCGTCCCGGAAAATAACATTGCACTTTATTGAGCTACCATATTTGAACATCGAAAATTAAAAACCTACGGATAAAATGTTAATGTTCAAAACATCGAAATTTTAAATATCGAATCACCATAAAACCGAAAATTAAAATAATGAAAGGTTATAAAGGGTGTAAAACACCTCTTAACGAAGCCAAAAGGCATTGGTTCTCCCTGTCATTGCGATCATTTTTTTGTTCTACACCATACCTGGGAACCTTCTAGTTACGTAGATATTAGGGGTCAAAGTTCCAACTTTTTGACAAGTATTTTTTTAAATACAAGTTTTTAATGTAATATTTTTAAACACCTCCACGACCCTCGTACTATTCAATCCGTCCATCAGCACAATGTTTTGAGTGCGTTACATTGAGTTCTACCACAAAACATGATTTTATACCCCCCAAAAAAATTTCGTTTCCCAGCAATAATTTTTGCGTTAAGTTACTTAGTTTTATGTACAGAGTGCCTGGTTGACGGCTTCGTGATGAGGTGATTTACACGGTGTATAGTGTCGAATGGTTTGATAACCTGCGTCCAATATATTTAAAGTGTAATCAATCTAATTTAAAAAAGTGATATTGAAAAACCTAGCTCGTGGCTAAATAATAACAGCCGCACGGGTCGATCTTTAAGGTTAAGCCGTGCTTGCCGAGGTTGGTCCGTGGATGGGTGACCATAATTACATACCGAGTTTCCTCCGTGCCTCGGAAAGTACGTTGAGCCGTTGGTTCCGGCTGTCATTTGTAGATCTTTGACAGTCGTTACGAGTAGTCAGAAGCCAGAAGTCTGACATCCAGTCTTACCAAGGTGTATCGTATTACCCAGTTACTGGGTTGTGGAGGTCAGATAGGCAGTCGCTTCATGTAAAATACTGGTACTCAGCGGCATCCGGTTAGACTGGAAGCCTACCCCAAGATAGTTTGGGAAAAGGCTAGGCAGATGATGGATATCGAAAAACCTAAATAACGAAGTACTGGAATGAGCCAGGTAGAAAAGCAGGAAGCTTAGGGCATCTCGACACAGATAAAACAATAATTATCAATCCTATTTTATTTTTACCTTATTATTTTACATTTTTTTTATTATTTTAGATGACATTTATCGATGTGACATGAATACTTATGTCAGTTTTTTTTATTTTTTTTACTTTATTTTTTTATTTGACATTTACTGATTTGACATTAATATTTCCTTTTTTTTTATTATTATTGTGACATTTATTAATATTCTTGTTTTTTTTTTTTAAATTCATTTCGTATATTATTATTAATTACATTTAATTATTGTGAATGTGAGGACCATGTAGGTCACATTTTTTTTTTCTCCCACCGCTGTCTGGCAGTTTGAGTACTTTAAGCGACCTACCCAAATGTCCTTTCTTTGGTATTGTTCGTCGTTTCGTTGAGCTCCTTGAGTTATAAGTCGAGCTACACGATAACTGACAAATGCTTGCACTGACTGGACAGGTCCACTCAAATCTGTGTGGTTCTTTCTTCAAAAGACCATCTTAGACACTAATCTGCATAGTCCTCATGTAAATTGAGCAACGTCTGGACTTTAAAAGAGCAACAAGTTAACAGAGAACCTCTGAGTTTGTTTCGGCTGTTTCTTCTCAGAGTAGTCAGGTACGAAACACCGGCCCCAACTAGTTTAAAAAAAAATGACGTGTAAAAGTGTTTGTAAAAACCTATTTGCAAAATAAACATCATTTATCAAATTGCTTTTTTAGTAAGCACATTAAAATATACCTATATGCTAAGCTAAAAACCGATATTGAAAAGAAATGCACATCTTCAGATTCGATGGTTTACCTAGGAACAGTCACAATGAAAACTTATCTCAAAAGTCAGCGCTGCCATTTTCTTTCAATTTTCATATTGAAGTGAAACTTCTTATGCGACTTCCAACAAGTTTAACGCTACCATGGAGGGGGAATATTTTCTAAAACTCACTAAGAGATGGCAGTATTACAAGATTTGTGACTACGTAGTTCTACTAGGTACGCAAGATGGCGTGCAAACAGTCATGCATTCGACTCTTCTATGTGACCAGCCTTCGCTCAATTTCCATGAGTAGAATAACCTCGATAAACTTATGTGATAATAGGGATGGTGACTCATTTTTTTTTATTTGTCTATCGGGTAGATTATTAAAAAGTATTTGACACGTATTTATCTTTTTTCACGTAATCGTAAAATTACGGAGATATTTTGAGTTGAAATGGCGCATGACGTCACGGCTCAGTACATTTTATACCTAGTTGTGACGTAGTGAGCCCCCACTCTCCAACTTTAATGCGTTTTAACTAAGTATTTTTTTGTTAACTTCATAAAACAAAAAATACGTATCTAATATTTTTGTATTACCTGATTGACGGACAAAATAGAATTTCGTTTTCTTTACCCAGTCATCATCCACAATACTTGCAGGCCGTATGGTAATAATTTAAATTGCTTTTACTTTTTTTTTTTTTTTGTTATTTGAACCAAATTAATAAAACAAGACGAGCGCTAATCCCACCGACAAACTGTCACGCAGTTTGGTGGGTTTATAAAATCTTTACAAAGTGTTTGGTCCAGAATAAATGATTTATTTATTTATTTATTTATCCCTATTATGTAATAAAAATAATACAACAAGAAAACAACAAAATATTATTTAGAAGCTCAATAAAATAACGAGAGTGAATGCGTGACACTTAAGTTAAGACATAATTAAGACACTTAAGTATTATGAAGTTTCACTTCTTCCGCGCGGAGGGACTCCACGCACTATTGTTTTCTGTAGCTAATCTTTTATTATTTACTTTATTCCACTACAGGTATCGAACGTTGCTGGACGTACCTGTGCGCGATGTGGTCTGCGCTGAACCTGAGCTCGCTTGAGGGCGCGGGAGTGGCGCGCGAGCCGCTGCTGCACGCGTGCAGCGCACTCGACGCGCTCGCACGCGCGCTGCACGCGGACGCGTCGGCGCTCACGCATATACTGCAGGTAACAAACAGATATAGATAGATATAAGGGCTGTAAGGGACGACGCAAAAACGCTTACCGCGTACTCGTCCATCATTTAGAACCTCCACATAGAACGTTTTACAAAACAGCTGTTTTCTATATAAATGGCATACATTTATCCAATTATTATTAATCCATTATTTCCAATTATCTTTTTTAAGGTTCCGTACCCAAAGGGTCAAACGGGACCCTATTAATGAAACTTCGCTGTCCGTCCGTCCGTCCGTCTCTCACCAGGCTGTATCTCATGAACCGTGATAGGTAGCCAGTTGAAATTTCTACAGATTATGTATTTCTGTTGATACTATAACAAAAGATACTAACAACAGAATAAAATAAATATTTAAGGGGGCTCTCATGCTTCTCATACAAAAAAGTGATTTTTTTTTGCTCGTTTTTTATAAATAATGGTACGGAACCTTCGTGCGCAAGTCCAACTCGCACTTGGCCGGTTTTTTTATAAAGACGTTTCGAAAATGTTTTTCCTTTTTCTAATTTTGTGACTTATGTATCCTGCTTATGCGTATGAAGTTTCATTAAAATCGGTCCTGTCATTTCGGAAAATAAGTACTTGAAACTTTGTAAGTACTTGAAAGTTTGTATGAAATGAAAAAAAAAAAGGCGTAACGCTCTTAACCACGATTTCCACAATTTCATTCATTTTATAACCCTCTTCAAGGGCCGAGGTTAAAGTAGATCTCAAATTTACTGTCTTGAAGGCAGAACAAATCACCTAAATAATACCTTTTTGTTCCAGCAATCCGACCGCACGCAAGAACTAGGCTTGCTCCACGAGGCAGTCTGCAACTCTTGCTCGACTCTCCAGCAGCAACTCAAGTCTGTGAGGAGACGTCTGCCGCCTGGAGTGATGCTGCATGCTGTACTGGATCCTCAGGTTTGTTTGGTTTTGTCATGTATAATGTCAAGTTATAGAATTAGGCGTTATTTTGAATTAGAATGGGCAACTACAGTATTTTCACAGTTATTATGTCTTGTGAATGAGACTGTAGCTTAATTTTTTATTGTTTTTCGACTATTCAAAAGTGCCCGTAACTGGCCTACTTGAAATAAATGATTTTGATTTGATTTGAATTTCTTTTGAAATATTTTTGTTTCGTTTATGAATAATTTGAAATTCGCCGAATTTGTGTTGTGGTGGTCGTACATGGTTTTAAAATATGTATTTTTGATGTAATAAGTTAGCAGGCTCGCGTATTTGCACTTTGATCGCGACCTACATTTGGGAGTGCATTGACATACGGCGGAGCCTAGGTGATGCATTTTGTACATAATTTAATTAGTGTTTAATTAGACGTGTTTTGAGTCGGACAACTTGCATTTTTATTTAGATTCATCCGCGTTGAGAATTCATTGACATTTATTGTATTCTCTTGGCATCTTCTGCATACTTAAAGTCAAAGTCAAAGCATTTATTTCAATTAGACCATTACAGGCACTTTTGAAAGTCAACAAAACAAAATAAAACGCGAAGCTACAGTCCCAGTCACAAGGCATAATAACTTGTGAAAGTACTGTAGTTGCCCATTCCGTAGCGTAGATCTCTATGGAGAAGAACGGGCAAGAAACTCCATGGACACTCTTTTAAATCAAAATATGTTACAAAATCTTGGTTACATCATTCATGTTAAGAATTAAAAATATGTGAGAACAATGTAGAAATACTGGCAAGTTAAGAGCGTCCAGAGTAAAAGATTAAATCAGTAATTAAAAATAAAGTAATTAAAATAAACCGTGGCAGCTAAGAGATGACCAGTCACAACTGACAGCGCCCGTTCACGAACATGACGCATGTATCAGCCATCATTCAACTCAACTATTTTGAAGGGAACTAAACGACCCGACACACATTTTACATTTACATGCTTACTGACTTACATTTTACATTTGCATTGATAGACTTTAATGATTGGTTAACACACCTAACAGTGTGACATATTTGTCTTATTGCACTCTACTACCTCCCGCCCGCAAAGATATGAAAATGCAGGAAAAGCAATAATAATTTAGCACTAGCTGTCCCCGGCATGCGTTGCAATGCACTTTTTACCTACCCTATCTACCTACCCTACCCTACCTACCCTACCCTACCCTACCTACCCTACCCTACCCTACCCTATCTACCCTACCTACCCTACCTACCCTACCCTACCTACCCTAACTACCCTACCCTACCTACCCTATCTACCCTACCTACCGTACCTACCCCACCCTACCTGCCCTACCTTACCTACCCTACCCTACCTACCCTAACCTACCTACCCTACCTACCCTACCCTACCTACCCTATCTACCCTACCTACCGTACCTACGCCACCCTACCTGCCCTACCTTACCTACCCTACCTTACCTACCCTACCCTACCCTACCTACCCTACCCTACCTACCCTACCCTACCTACCCTACCCTACCTACCCTACCCTACCTACCCTACCCTACCTACCCTACCCTACCTACCCTACCCTACCTACCCTACCCTACCTACCCTACCCTACCTACCCTACCCTACCTACCCTACCTACCCTACCCTACCTACCCTACCCTACCTACCCTACCCTACCTACCCTACCCTACCTACCCTACCCTACCTACCCTACCCTACCTACCCTACCCTATCTACCCTACCCTACTTACCCTACCCTACCTACCCTACCCTACCTACCCTACCCTACCTACCCTACCCTACCTACCCTACCCTACCCTACCTACCCTACCCTACCTACCCTACCCTACCTACCCTACCCTACCTACCCTACCCCACCTACCCTACCCTACCTACCCTACCCTACCTACCCTACCCTACCTACCCTACCTACCCTACCCTACCTACCCTACCCTACCTACCCTACCCTACCTACCCTACCCTACCTACCCTACCCTACCTACCCTACCCTACCTACCCTACCCTACCTACCCTACCTACCCTACCCTACCTACCCTACCCTACCTACCGTACCTACCCTACCTACCCTACCTACCCTACCTACCCTACCTACCCTACCCTACCTACCCTACCCTACCTACCCTACCCTACCTACCCTACCCTACCTACCCTACCCTACCTACCCTACCTACCCTACCTACCCTACCTACCCTACCTACCCTACTTACCCTACCTACCCTACCTACCCTACCCTACCTACCCTACCCTACCTACCCTACCCTACCTACCCTACCCTACCTACCCTACCCTACCCTACCTACCCTACCCTACCTACCCTACCCTACCTACCCTACCTACCCTACCCTACCTACCCTACCTACCCTACCTACCCTACCTACCCTACCCTACCTACCCTACCCTACCCTACCCTACCTACCCTACCCTACCTACCCTACCCTACCTACCCTACCCTACCTACCCTACCCTACCTACCCTACCCTACCTACCCTACCCTACCTACCCTACCCTACCTACCCTACCCTACCTACCCTACCCTACCTACCCTACCTACCCTACCTACCCTACCTAATCAAATCAAATCAAATCACCTACCCTACCCTACCCAACCCTACCTACCTTTCTACCCTACCTAACCCTACCCTACCTACCTACCCTACCCTACCATTCTCAACGCAACTTGGCGCTGCTCATGCTATTTTTCAATACAACCACGAGCGTGCGCCATCACTTAAATCCGCGCGTCTAGTAAAAGTGCGCCCTTGCACCTCGCGTCTTCCCTTGTATTAAAACACCCCGTCCCTCCGCAGCTAGTAGAGCGGCTCCGCGGCGAGTGCGCATCTACGCTGTGGCGCTGCTCCCGCGCCACGTGGCTGGCGGCGCGCGCGGCGTGCGCCTGCGCCGCCACGGCGGGCGAGCGCGCCGACGGAGCGCCGCTGCCGCACTCCACGCTGCTCACGCTGTGGGCTGCAGCCGTCGACAAGATATACCAGCAGGTATAGTATATACGCCACGTGGCTGGGCTCCAAAATTCAGTTAGAACTGGGTCATACGGTACCCCTAGGGCCGACTGGTTGTCAGACTTTTGGACCACTACCTGTAACGACTGTCTGATATGTCTCTTATGTTTCCAGGATGACCACGGCCCCGTGAAAACCATCAAGCACTCTCTGGCTGGAGTGACGGCAGACGTCAACAAACTCGCCACGTTCGCTCAGGACAAGGAGTATGATATGATGTCGCTCACTAACGTGCAGGTGGAGAAGGTAGGAATAGACATGATACTCTACCCTTCGGGGTTAGGCAGACAACCGCATTTCGCCAGTTATGATTGGCTTAACGTGGGAGTCCTATTAGAGACATCTCTGCCTAACCCTTCAGAGATTCGATAGAGATATCTGCCGTGATTTTTATGTGTACTTACTTTTAAAATACTTGGACGGCACTATTACATCACTTTGAAAAGATTATACGTCCATCTATATCTATATTATACAAAAGAAAAAAAACAACTTTTCGAACATGTCAGCCCACCAACGTCCATCACCATAGTACAGAACTACTTACCAACCAAAACTTAAGTATTTTAGGCCGCCAGCGTCCAACACCATAGTAAAAAGCTACATACCAACCTAAACTTACCCATTTTAGGAAACCAACGTCTAATACCATGGTACAATACTACTTTTCAACCTAAACATACCCATTTTGGGCCACCACCGTCCAACACCATAATGCAAAACTACTTACCAACCAAAACTTAAGTATTTTAAGCCACCAACATCGAACACAATAGTACAAAACTACTTACCAACCTAAAGTTACCCATTTTAGGCCTTCAACGTCCAACACCATAGTACAAAACTACTTACCTACCTAAACTTTCCCATTTTAATTCCGCAGCCAATCCCACCAGTGGTGATCCGAGCCCAGTTAGTGAAGAAGCAGTTGGAGGAAACGAAGAGTCTCACCATAAAGCTGGAGAACAAGGAGGCTGACATCAGAGAACTTAAGAAGGCTCTCAAGGTAAATATGAACGCAACTTAAGACTTCTAGGTCTACATGCAAACCGTGAATATGGAGCGCATTTGAGAAAAGAGAATAATAAAAATGTGCATTGCTAGATCTGGCTTAGGTTCAATAAAGGAATTATTAAGCTACTATTAAAAAAAAAACCGGCCAAGTGCGAGTCGGACTCGCGCACGAAGGGTTCCGTACCATTATTCATAAACACGAGCAATAAAATCACTTTTTTGTATGGGAGCCCCTTAAATATTTATTTTATTCAGCTTTTCGTATTTGTTGTTATAGCATCAATAGAAATAAATAATCTATCGAAAATTCAACTGGCTAACTATTACGGTTCATGAGATACAGCCTGATGACATCAGGACGGACGGACGAGCAGCGAAGTCTCAGTAATAGGGTCCCGTTTGACCCTTTGGATACGGAACCCTAAAAATGTGCATTGCTAGATCCGGCTTAGGTTCAGTAAAGCAATTTTTAGGTTACTTTTAAAAATGGAGGAGGTTATGCATTCCGCCAGCACCGTTTATTAGGGTTCCGTAGCCGAATGGCAAAAAACGGAACCCTTATAGATTCGTCATGTCTGTCTGTCTGTCTGTCCGTCCGTATCACAGCCACTTTATTCCGAAACTATTAGGACTACACAGCTGAAACTTGTTAGGTAGATGTATTCTGTGAACCGCATTATGATTTTTGTACAAAATTTAAAAATATATATAAATAAGGATATCCCCCCATACATGAAATTGAAACTAAAAAAAAAAAAACTATCAAACCTATACGTGTGGGGTGTCTATAGATAGGTCTTTAAAAATGACATTGAGGTTCCTGAAATCATTTTTTTTTCAAAGTCAATTGTTTGAAAGATAGACACTTCCAAAGTGGTAAAACGAGTGTCCCCCCCCCCCTCTAATTTCTAAAGTAACAGGAGAAAAAATCTGAAAAAAATATGGGGATATAGACCGTAAAAAAAAACTTTCAACGAAAATTGGTTTGAATAAGATTTGATATGTAGTTTTTGAGATATGGGACTTTTTCACCAAACTGCAGCAGTAACTTTGTTTTTCATTAACTTACTATGAAAAACAAATTTAGTTTTGCGGTTGAGTGAAGGTTTACTAATGAATGACCGTTCAAAACATTGTCATTATATTGTTTGGGGCTATGGAACCCTGTGTGCGAGCAAGACTCGCACTTGGCCCGTTTTTTTTTTTCATATATTTTCACTAATTTGTCAGTGGTCCGATTTAAGTGATGCTTTTTTCGTAGAATACTTGAAATACCTCCTTAAACCCCGTACTATTCAATTCATTCATCAGCACAATGTTTTGAGTGCGTTACATTGATTCCTACCGTCAAACGTAATTGTTCACCCTAAAAAAGTCGTTTCCCAGCAATATGTTTTGCTTAGGGTTACTTAGTTTGATGAACTGTGATGGAGGAGCTCGTGGCTAAATACTAACGGCCGCACGAGTCGATCTTTAAGGTTAAGCCGTGCTTGCCGAGGTTGGTCCGTGGATGGGTGACCATAATTACACACCTAGATTCCTCCGTGCCTCGGAAAGCACGTTAAGCCGTTGGTCCCGGCTGTCCTTTGTAGATCTTTGACAGTCGTTACGAGTAGTCAGAAGCCAAAAGTCTGACATCCAGTCTTACCAAGGGGTATCGTATCGCCCAGTTACTGGGTTGTGGAGGTCAGATAGGCAGTTGCTTCATGTAAAATACTGGTACTCAGCTGCGTCTGGTTAGACTGGAAGCCGACCCCAAGATAGTTTGGGAAAAGGCTAGGCAGATGATGAGGCAGATGATGACTTAGCCTGATGTACAGAATGCATGGTTGACGGCATCGTGAAGGTACCGATTACATCTTGTTTTTTCGCTTCAATTTCTTATCACAAACCGGTCATATAAGTATCAAAACAAATGTTTGGTGCTAATTTCTGTTTTTGAAGGCTAAATAAAATCTGTTGTCAGATTTTGTTGGGAGGATTTAAAACTATGTTATAACACTACAATACTTTTAAGAAAAAAAAAAACATCAATCTTACTTCTTACTATAATATTATAAACGCGAAAGTTTGTAAGTATGGATGGATGTTTGTTATTCTTTCACGTAAAAACTACTGAATGGATCTAGATGAAATTTGGCACAGGGATAGATAATAGTCTAGAATAGCACATAGGATACTTTTTATCGCGGTAGTGTGATCCCGCGGGACAACTACCGAAAAAACGCGGGCGAAGCCGTGGACAGAAACTAGTGAAATGAAATGAAATTGTTTATTCAGTAAATAGGATGTAGGAATCGCTTTTACACGTCATCATTTTTTAAACATAAGCTAGATTGGGTCGACAATTCGAGTAATAAATAAAATAAAATAAATTAAAGTTTATTTCAGACTACAGTCCATAGCTTTGTTAGTATTTTATTGTTAGTAACAATGGTGCTTAAATAACTAGTTTAGTATTCTTAGTGTTAATAATATTTATTATTTCTTAAAAAACTTTGCCCCTCACTAGTCATTTCTCCTGTATTGTGGGTGCTTTTACAAACATTCAAAGTCACATACACAAACAGCTAGACCCGGAACAACTAGCTGTAGGCCATACAAATATTTGTTCCGAGCGGGGATGGAACCCGCGACACGCAGCCCAGCAGTCGAATGCTCAACCACTGCGCCAACCGTGCCGTCAAAAAGATGTCGAATGATTGTAATTCAAGGTGTTGTTTTGCATCCTCGTCAAATTTTAGGAGGTTGTCACAAAATACAAAACTAATCAATTTAAATTACGGTACCTAGTTAATTATAAATAAACGCTGATTTTTTTGGTTGTTTAAGTTTGTCAGTATTTCAAGATAACCCCCTTAACATGGTTTAGGGAATAAGAAATTATCGAATGAACGTTTGAGATCGTTTGTATGTGTGGAAGCATGGTATTAGGGCGAGAATCAGACGGGCCGCGTTTAAACACAGTTCACACTTACCGATTTCCGTAAATAAGAAAAAAAAAATTACCTACCAATTTTATTATTGATTCGGGACGAGAATCATTAGCATAGTTATCTCCTTGAATTTGACGACGATCCAAAACAACACCTAGTATATCTCTCAAATTTCGTAATGAGGGTGTACACCTCTAGCTTACCCTTCGTGGATTACAGGCGTGATGTTATGTTATCTCCTGAATTCCAGGCAAAGCAAGAAGAACTATCGGAGATGACGATCCGACGCGAGTTAGGAGAACGCAAGTTGTCCACAGCGGCAAGAGACGCCGAGCTACGAGCGGAGCAACTGACGCGGAGGCTGGAGGATGCACATAATCAGCTTAAGAGGTCAGTAACTGTTATGAATAGGGGTGAAGACTGGGTAAAGAAAACGACATTCTATTTTGTCCGTCAGACAGGTAATACAAAAATATTACACACGTATTTTTTGTTTTAACAAAATATCAATAAATTACTTAGTATACTCATTAAAGTTGGAGAGTGGGGGCTCACTACGTCACAAGTAGGTATAAAAATTACCTACATGTGACGTCATGCGCCATTTCAACTCAATATATCTCCGTAATTTTATTACCACTTGAAAAAAGAAAAAATATGTGTCCAACACTTTTCAATAACCTATCCAACGGACAAAGAAAAAAAAATGAGATCATCCCCTATTGGGACCGTCCATTAATCACGAGAGGCTTGAAAGGGGGGGGGGGAGGAGTTTAGCGAAAATCACGAAATATCACAAGGGGATATCACGTGTATTTATTTTTTCGTCAAACGCGCGTTTCTTAACCGAAAAGCGGGTTGTACCTTGACTCGCCGTTGTGTCGTGAGAAAAGTTTTGAGTATGAATGTGGATGTTTATAGCAGTAGAGGAAGACCAAAGAAACGATGGATGGACTGTGTGAAGGATGATATGGCAAGGAAGGTGGCTCATGAGATGACAAGCAATAGAGATGTATGGAAGAAGAAGACATGCAGCGCCGACCCCAAATAAATTGGGGTAAGGGCAAGAGACTGATGATTCTAAAAAAATTAAGATTCTGTGTAAGTACTAAAAATACACGTGATTTTGGGTGAGGGCGGGGGGTTAGTCTTAAACCTCACTACGTATCACCAAGTCCCTCTTGGTTAAAAAATGCAAAAAAAAAAAACACGTGATTAATGGACGGCCCCATTCTAGTGGTACAACTACGTATTTTCTTCTTCTTTTCTGCGAGTGAGGTTACATGGGAGGACTTTGTGTAATTTTAACCTTTTGAAGGCCGGAGAATAAACGCACGCGCGTGTCCTCCACGCCAAGCGACAAATTCACCGCAAATACTCACAAATAAAATAAAAAAAACGGGCAAGTGCGAGTCTGACTCACGGACGAAGGGTTCCGTACCATTATTATAAAAACGAGCATAAAAATGTTTTGTATGGGAGCCCCCTTAATATATTATATTTATTTTATTCTGTTTTTAGTATTTGTTGTTATAGCATCAACAGAAATACATAATCTGTAGAAATTTCAACTGGCTACTTATCACGGTTCATGAGATACAGCCTGGTGACAGACGGACGGACGGACGCACAGCAAAGTCTCAGTAATAGGGTCCCGTTAGACCCTTTGGGTACGGAACCCTAAAAAAGGATTTCTAAACTATGGTTAACTTATTTCTTGATGAGACATTCAAAGAACATCGGCAGAAATGTATGGGAGTTTCGTACCGCATATTTTTGTTGTTGTTTTGTAATAGAATTTATACCACTTATTAGGGCAACTAAGCCATTTATTTTCATGTAAGTGTACTATTTTTAAAACATGGGATTCATTAATAATATCAATAAAAAGATTTGAATAAATAAAACGTAATACAATCGTAAACTAAACGTAGTTTTGGTTTTAGAAGTTGCCATATGCAAATTAACACAAAAATAGAAACAATAATTAATTATTTAGAAATATAAATAACATTAAATATAATTAAACACTTAAATGTTATACCTAAGAATGCATAATTGTAGCGTTAAATCATAATAGTTAACGATTTAATGATAAAAAAGTTTTTCGTCATCTTATATTTTTTGTTCATATGGCAATTATTTATTGACAGCTAAAGAAAATCTGTCATGTATTGCTTGTCAAGTTTGTCAACATTTGAATGACTTTTTTGGACCAATAATATTGTTCTTTGCTGTTGTTTTGGATTGTGGCTTTTGACTACGTCTGAGCAATTTAGCGAATTATCTGGCCGTTTTTACGTTGAGTTGGGCATCTGCTCCTCCGTACTCGGTCTCTTAATACTAGTTTCACGAAAGGACGCTATAATAACTGTGCTGTGTGTGCACGTGCTTCGATTAAAATGACAAGTTTGCAATGTAATCATTGCAACATTCGCTTGTCCCGATTAAGGAGGCACGCTTTATCCGATGACAGCGAAGATCTTGTCAATACTATTCGACTGTGGACATATCCTAGAGATGTAAGTACCTAGTTTACGAAAAACATTCTATTTATTATGAGTGGGCCGTGGACGAACTCTGTGATAAGTTTTACGTGTTGAAAAGTAGTCCTTATCATTTAAACCATACCATACCACTAAAATATGTATGTCTGCTAAAACCTATATAATATCTTAATGATATTCGAAAAACTAACGAAGACGGTTATGTGTATGTGAGTATATAACATATAAATTGTTATTTACATGAGTATCTTACTTGGAGTGTTTGAATTGGTATTACTCTGATGGTATGACAGCTGAAACAGAAAGTAAATAAAATAATGTTGAACAGTAATCACTTACATCGTATATTTTTTCTAGATAACACCTACTGATCATGTTTGCTATGAATGTGAGCTTTTCTTTATTTATATTTTATTATTTTAGCTTCGTTCTGAAGATGAAGCTTGTGTGCCATGTTGGCTAAGAGCTACAAGAACTAGGTTTGCTCCACCTGTTGAAGACATTCAACCCCTTCACCTGATCATGTGGATGGTGATTATTCTGTTTTGATGTGTGCTGTTTGTGGTCAGTCTGTCCACCACAATATCAGATGAAGATTGGAATCCTGACAACATTGCCCGTTTGTTCGGTCACCAGCAGGTACATAAATATGATATAATATATTTATAGTAACTAGCTTATTAACACTTGCCATGCAAATGGCATTACTCTTATATGTTATTAACTCTGGGACACACATGAGGTTGGCTCTACTAACAACAAAAGGAGGGTTCCTTCCATTGTCAAATGAGCCTTTTTCTTCTACTCCAATGAGCAATAAACTTATTCACTCATAGTAACACAACATAGCTATTTGGTAAAGGTTTTCTATAATTTGAAGGAAACCAATTATTGTCAAATTCAATCAGGAATCTCGCTGTGTCCTACCTCTTATTTCTTTTATGCTTGAACATGTTGGGCACACATTGTGTCCATCGAACTTCAGTGTTTAATTTGTATATATCAATGCTATTTTTGCAATGCTTATCTCATGAAGTGAATTATTTACAGATGTCATCCATGAATGAAGTTTGTGGAGTTTGCTGGGTCCAAGCTCGAGATTTGAGCGTACATGTTCCAGAAGAACCACAAGAAAGACCTGAGCATGTTGTGTTGCCCAGTATAAGAAGAGCAGCTGAAACACCAAGGCATTTCATTTTCCAAGAATGCATGGAACCAGAGCTAAATGTTGTGCACTAAGAAACCAGGCAAGAAGTATTAATTAGGTATCAATATTATATACCAAGAGGTGCTCGTATTTGTTCTCTGCATAGACAGGAGGCAAGTTATGGAAGCCTCTATACTTCACACATGGAAGAGATTATTTTTGTATTAATGGAAGGCCCTATAAATTAAAATATTAACATCTCTTATGAGGACATTCAAAACAACCTGAAAACCAACCAACCTACCGTCTCCCCGGACGGTAGGCATTTTTCACCAAAAAAAAGAAACAAACAGAGGCAGTCATAAGGACTGCCGACAGAAGTGAAAGCTCAAAACAATGGAATTACTGAGTACCTTTTTTTTTACATTGATCACCCATCCACGGACTGACCTTAGCTGCTGTTGCTTAACCTTGATCACCCATCTACATACTGACTTGGCCAACCGTTGCATTACCTTGAACACCCATGCACATACTGACCTCGGCTACCGTTGCTTAACCTCGATCACCCATCCACATACTGACCTAGTCAACAGTCGGTTAACCTTGATCACCCATCCACCCACTGACCTGGCCAGCCGTTGCTTTACCTTGATCACCCATCCACATACTGACCTGGCCAACCTTTGCTTTACCTTGATCACCCATCCACATACTGACCTAGTCAACCGTCGCTTAACCTTGATCACCCATCCACATACTGACCTGGCCAACCATTGCTTTACCTTGATCACCCATCCACATACTGACTTGGCCAACCGTTGCATTACCTTGAACACCCATGCACATACTGACCTCGGCTACCGTTGCTTAACCTCGATCACCCATCCACATATTGACCTAGTCAACAGTCGGTTAACCTTGATCACCCATCCACCCACTGACCTGGCCAGCCGTTGCTTTACCTTGATCACCCATCCACATACTGACCTGGCCAACCTTTGCTTTACCTTGATCACCCATCCACATACTGACCTAGTCAACCGTCGCTTAACCTTGATCACCCATCCACATACTGACCTGGCCAACCATTGCTTTACCTTGATCACCCATCCACATACTGACCTAGTCAACAGTCGGTTAACCTTGATCACCCATCCACCCACTGACCTGGCCAGCCGTTGCTTTACCTTGATCACACATCCACATACTGACCTGGCCAACCTTTGCTTTACCTTGATCACCCATCCACATACTGACCTCGGCTACCGTTGCTTAACCTTAATCACCCATCCACATACTGACATTGGCTACCGTTGCTTTACCTCGATCGGGATTAAGGTTAAGCAACAGCTGCCAAAACCGGTTTGTGGATGGGTGATCAAGGTTAGGCGACGGTTGCCCAGATCAGTCTGCGGATGGGTTATCAAGGTAAAGTAACGGTAGCCGAGGTCAGTCTGTTGATGGGTGATTAAGGTTAAGCAACAGCTGCCAAGACCAGTTTGTGGATGGGTGATCAAGGTCAAGTGACGGTTCCCAAGACCGGTTTGTGGATGGGTGATCGAGGTAAAGCAACGGTTGCCAAGGTCAGTATGTGGATGGGTGATTAAGGTTAAGCAACGGCTGCCAAGACCGGTTTGTGGATGGGTGATCGAGGTAAAGCAACGGTTGCCAAGGTCAGTATGTGGATGGGTGATCAGTCTGTGGATTGACCTTTGCCTCAAGCAGCAATCCACATACTGACCTCGGCTACCGTTGCTTTACCTTGACAAGATTATAACTGACTGATAAAAAACTCAATGACAACTGTCATTAAGTGCTACATCATAAAGTTCAAATTCCTTCGTAACCTAATATCAATCCGTTCGATCAGGATCAGCATCACGTGACAGTTGACGCGAGTTTAACAATTTTTACCCATCACAAAAGTGCACAACGCCGCTAAAGAAGTTTTCACTTCAACAACATGCATTTATACTACAGGCAATATTTGCCAGCCACTAACAGACTTGTTGGAAGGATATCTCTGCAGCAAGGATTACAATACAGCGTGACGACACGGAGGTAGCAGTCGTCTTCACCTATGCCTGAGGCCGAGGAGCCACCGCCTCATGACCTCGTCCGCCCCGTAAGACATTGCGAGAGCTTGGGGCTGGAGATTGTCATAGATTGCACCATACAGGGAAAAGTACTTCGGTAACCCAGGTAATCTCCGCGTGATCGTCAGCATCACCAAGGAACTGCTGGCCCTTTCTCGGGGAACTAGGGTGGATCGGATAATGTTCCCACCCGTACGCAAAATACGAGCTTTAAACGTGGAGTTTCGGAAACCACCCCCAATCCAATACAATATAAGAATCCATTAATTATTAATAAAATAAATGTACTTAAAAAAAAAAACAAAGTATTTATTTATTGACCTACACTCAAAGCCCCATCAGAACTTCATCATTATCAAACTGTTGCACTTCGTTGCTGGAAGGTACGATCTTACAACTTAATGGTAAGTAAAAAAAACTACTAAGTGACAAGCAATCTAAAATATCTATTTACCAAGGTTTTGTAACAATATTCTGATTTTAAAAAGTGTCCATGGAGTTTCTAGCCCGTTCTTCTCCATAAAGATCTAGATACACTTTGAAATGGTCAACTAGGTACAGTACTTTCAGTTTTTATACCTTGTGACTGCAACTGTAGCTACATTCAATTGTTGTATGTAGTTCAAAAGTGCCTGTAACTGACCCACTTGAAATAAATGCTTTGATTTTGGATCAAAGTGGTTACCTACCAATTTGATAAAACATACATAACAAAGATAATGCAAAAAATAAAACTGGTAATAACTTTTACGTCCCAAGTTATAAAAATCTAAGAATATAAAAAAAGGCTTTTCCATCAAAATAACTACCAATTAAAACAAGAAATTGTTAACACAAAAAATGGGTTTTATTAACACTATTTGCTCGGGTCTTTCTTGTGATTCTTCTGGAACATGTAAGCTTAAATCTCGAGCTTGGACCCAGCAAACTCCACAAACTTCATTCATGGATGACATCTGTAAATAATTCACTTCATAAGATGGCTATAAATATCAAAGTAGCTTTGATACATACATGTTCACGCATAAAAGAAATAAGAAGTAAGACACAGCGAGATTCCTGATTGAATTTGACAATAATTGGTTTCCTTCAAATTATAGAAAACCTTTACCAAATAGCTATGTTGTGTTACTATGAGTGAATAAGTTTATTGCTCATTGGAGTAGAGGAAAAAAACTCATTTGACAATGGAAGGACCCTCCTTTTGTTGTTAGTAGCCAACCTCATATGTGTCCCAGAGTTAATAACATATAAGATTAATGCCATTTGCATGGCAAGTGTTAATAAGCTAGTTACTATAAATATATTATATCATATTTATGTACCTGCTGGTGACCGAACAAACGGGCAATGTTGTCAGGATTCCAATCTTCATCTGATATTGTGGTGGACAGACTGACCACAAACAGCACACATCAAAATGACTTCACATGATCAGGTGAAGGGGTTGAATGTCTTCAACAGGTGGAGCAAACCTAGTTCTTGTAGCTCTTAGCCAACATGGCACACAATCTTCATCTTCAGAACGAAGCTAAAATAATAAAACATAAATAAAGAAAAGCTCGCATTCAAACATGCTTGTAATAGTGTGTGAAATTGCGGGAAATAATTTATTTTGTTTCTTATTTTAAATCAAATAAAGATAATTATTAATAGTTACAGTAGGTACATGATTTTAATACCTCTCGTGGTTGGATCCAAGTAGAAACTACAGTAGCCACTCTTTGTCCTTCTTCATTTGCCCCGTCAATCAAAATCCTACGTCGACTAATTCTTAGTATAGATCTTCCGCATACAACACAAACACTTTGATGGCCAACTCGTCTTCTCGGCACATTATCAGATGAATGTGGATGAGAACCTAGCTGCCAGCATTCATGGCAAACATGATCAGTAGCTGTTGTCTAGAAAAAAAATAATAAGTGATTATTTTATTTACTTTCTGTTTCAGCTGTCATACCATCAGAGTAATACCAATTCAAAAGCTGTTAGACAAACCAAGTATGATACATGTAATTATCAATTTGTATGATATACATACTAACATACAAATAACCGTGTTTGTTAGTTTTTCGAATAGTATTAAGATTAGTTTTAGCAGACATACATATTTTAGTGGTATGGTGTGGTTTAAATGATAAGGACTACTTTTCAACACGTAAAACTTATCACAGAGTTCGTCCACGGCCCACTCACATTAAGTTGAATGTTTTTCGTAAACTACTTACATCTCTAGGATATGTCCACGGTCGAATAGTATTGACAAGATCTTCGCTCTCATCGGATAAAGCGTGCCTTAATCTGGACAAGCGAATGTTGCAATGAACACATTGCAAACTCGTCATTTTAATCGAAGCACGTACACACTCAGCACAGTTAAAAAAGCGTCCTTTCGCGAAACTAGTACTATTAGACAGAGTATGGAGGAGTAGATGCTCAACTCAACGTAAAATTGCTCAGACGTAGTCAAAAGCCACAATCCAAAACAACAGCAAAGAACTGAACTGAAAGTCGAAAGAGACATTCAAATGTTGACTATTGTTGACAAGAAATAATGACAGATTTTCTTTACCTGTCAATAAATAATTGCCATATGAACAAAAAAAAGATTTAAAACGAAAATCATCCCAATCATTAATCCGTTAACTGTTATGATTTTATGCAACAATTATACATTTTTAGGTGTAATACTTAAATGTTTAATTATATTTAATGTCATTTATCTTTCTAAATAATTAATTATTGTTTCGATATTTGTGTTATTTTGCATATGGCAACTTCTAAAAACATGACTGCGTTTAGTTTACGATTGTATTACGTTTAATTATTCAAATCTTTTTATTGATATTACTAATGAACCCCATGTTTTAAAAATAAAACACTTACATGAAAATAAATGGCTAAGTTGTCTTAATAAGTGGTATAAATTCTATTACAAAACAACAACAAAAACATGCGGTACGATAAATGCCGTTCTCCTTTAAGATATACAGGGTGTAACGGAAAGGGTATATACATCCTTAAGGGTGTGCTACAGACCATCAAACTGAACATGTTTCTCATCATAAAACAGTTTTTTCAGCAAAAAAAATTCTGTTGCCCCATAGAAAATTACAATACCTATTCGACCCAAATGTATAGGCAGCTGATAATTTTTCTTGCTGCAATTTTTTTTTTATGTTGGGAAACATGTTCAGTTTGATGGTCTGTAGCACACCCTTAAGAATGTATATACCCTTTCCGTTACACCCTGTATAGAACACATTTTAAAGATATGTAAATAAACACACACAAAAGTAATGATTTAAATAGCTTATTTTGTGTTTGAGTGCACCATTTTTTTATGTCACATATTTGTGTCGTTGGCGTACAGGGCACGCGCTTGCTTGTCACGTATATGTGACACTGGCGTTCGAAAGGTTAAGATGGCGTGTAGTATGTACAATTTTCTGAATGGAAGAATACCGCTAAGGGAGTATAACTCAGAATTTCAATACCTATTCGACCCAAATGAATGGACAGCAGATTTTTTTTCGCTATGAAGATGTTTGTCCGATGGAGAAAAATCTTCAGTTTGATGGTCTGTAGCACACCCTTCAGTATGTATATACCCTTTCCGTTACACCCTGAATATTAATAAACTTATTAACTTTCCTTACAGAAAAGAGAAAGAATTCGAAGAGACAATGGACCACCTACAACAAGACATCGACTCTCTGGAAACGGAACGCGGTGCGCTCAGAGAGAAACTCAAACTGTACGCCAAGCGAGGAGGCGCGCATCATGGTATGTTTATTTGTTGTGTTTATCTTTATTTTAGTGTAGAAGTGGGTTAGTTAGTCTTTTTGGGTTTTTTGGACCACAAATTATTGGATATACAAGGTGTTGTTTTGCATCCTCGTCAAAATTCTGGAGGTTGTCACAAAAGACATAAATAATCAATTGAATGTTTTTTTTTGGTTGTTTATGTTTGTCAGTATTTCAGAATAACCCTCTTAATGTGGTTTAGGGAATAAGAAATTATCGAATAAACGTTTGAAATTGTTTGTATGTGTGAATGCGCGGTTATAGGGTGAGGATCAGACGGCCCGCGTTTAAAATACAGGTGGTTCTTCACACTTACCCGTCAATAAGTATTAAAAAAATATAAATTACCTACCTGTTTTATTATTGATTCGGGTCTAGAATCATTAGCATAGTTACCTCCTTGAATTCGACGAGGTTGCAAATCTTGCATATTTGCTTGTATATCTTAGTTTGTGTAGAACTGGGTTAGTCGGTAATATAGAAGAATAACCCTGTTTTTTCGATGTCATCATCTTCGTGCCCTTGCCCCATTTTGTTTGGGGTCGGCGCAACACGTCTTTTTCCTCCATTCTCCTTTGTCATTCGTCATGCTATCACTTTTTCCTTCATATAATTCGTCACACAATCCATCCATCTTTTCTTTGGTCTTCCTCTCCCTCTCCATCCATCCACATTTATATTCATCACTCTTTTAGTCACATGTGTTCCATCCCTCCTCATCACATGTCCATATCAAGACAGACGACTCCCTTTCATCTTTTCTGTAACAGGCGCCACTTTCAAACTGTTTTTTCGGATGTATTCGACTATTTTCGGACACGCACGATGTTCTCGTACACACGGGGACATATCAAGCTATATATTTCCAGTATAACATGGACTCGCTTTGTATAAATTTCCTATACCATGAGAGATCCTTACAAACTGGTTTTTTATAGCTCGGTTGGTCGTGTTGCGTATAACTGCTAAGCAGCGATCTCTGTGAAGATTTTGTCTGATATAGTATCAACCAATGTTGGTCACAGCTGCGGTCATAAAATGTGGGAGCGAGACAGCACTAATGTTTTTAGAAATCTCGTAGTAGATATTCTCCGTCCTGCTCGCACGTTTTATGACCGCGACGTTCATGACTAACGTTTGTTGAAGTGACCGTTCAAGTATTACGTAAGCATATTTTTTGCAATTATTAACCCACCCCTTCCCCTCGTCTGCAAAAGTAAGCAAAGCTCTTACCCCTCCACCCCCTACAATTGATTGATTCATAAGCAGCAGGGGATAATCCAATTTTTTTTTCTTTGTCCGTCGGGTAGTTTATTGAAAAGTATTGGACACGTATTTTTTCTTTTTTCACGTGGTCATAAAATTACGGAGATATATTGAGTTGAAATGGCGCATGACGTCACATGTGGGTAAGTTTTATACCTACTTGTGACGTAGTAAGCCCCCACTCTCCAACTTTAAGGATTTTTAACTAAGTAATTTATTGATATTTTGATCAAACAAAAAATACGTGTCTAATATTTTTGTATTACCTGTCTGACGGACAAAATAGAATGCCGTTTTCTTTACCCAGTCCGGTCCCCTATTGAATAGCGAGCGGTTAATCCCCGAAAATGCATTTCGTTTTCAAGCATAGCCAATGTGTGGGTTGCCATATGTGTAAAAAAGTAAATAATTACTGCTGACGTTATCATCATATAGATCCCCCCACCCCCCATGTCATCAAAAATAAGCAAAGCAAAGACTCCCCCGCCCCCCCCTATACTGCTTACGTAATACATAAGTGGTCCCAAAGATATTATTTGAGTTGGGTTAAAATTGTTTTGTAGTATTCTCAAGATTAATTAATAGGGGATAATCCAATTTTTTTTTCTTTGTCCGTCGGGTAGTTTATTGAAAAGTATTGGACACGTATTTTTTCTTTTTTCACGTGGTCATACAATTACGGAGATATATTGAGTTGAAATGGCGCATGACGTCACATGTAGGTAAGTTTTATACCTACTAGTGACGTAGTAAGCCCCCACTCTCCAACTTTAATGAGTTCTAACTAAGTATTTTTTTGATATTTTGATAAAACAAAAAATACGTGTCTAATATTTTTGTATTACCTGTCTGACGGACAAAATAGAATGTCGTTTTCTTTACCCAGTCCGATCCCCTATTATTTGCTTTGTTGTTATCTAAATTGTATTATTTTCTCTTATAGACTTGGCGTTTTTGAGTAAGTTTTGTATGAGGGTTTCAGTGATTTCAGGCTTGTTCTAAATGGAATTTAAATAGTATTTTACGAATCAACATTTTTTCGTTGTTTTCTTTAAGAGATGTTTTTTTATGATTACGTTTAATTAGATAAAAGTGCATGAGTATAAAAAAACGGGCCAAGTGCGAGTCGGACTTGCGCATGAAGGGTTCCGTACCAGAATTATAAAAACGAGCAAAAAATCTTTTTTGTATGGTAGCCCCCTTTAAATATTTATTTTATTCTGTTTTAAGTATTTGTTGTCAAAGCGGCAACAGAAATACATAATCTGTAGAAATTTAAACTGGCTAACTATCACGGTTTATGAGATACAGCCTGATGACAGACGGACGGACAGCGAAGTCTCAGTAATAGGGTCCGGTTTTGATCCCTTTGGGTACGGATCCCTAAAAAAACAAAAGTTACAGTTTAAATTCCATTTACAACGTTAACAAATAAAACAACGCTTTCATTTTCAGAATGTTGGTTAAACACATAACTGAATGTTTTGATTTCAAGTAACTGGAATGTTATATTTACATGGCCAGGTCCAAAAATTTCCGGCCTGAACTTACAATCAAGGCTAAATATCCAAATAATATTAGTTGTTAATATTATTAGTTTTTAATACATATAATCTACCGTTTTTGACTCTCTGCCTGCGTCTGTGTTTCCGAACGCTTACAACCCTAATCTCTTCAAAGTTACAGTGAACAGACTTCTTCTGACCGTTCTATCTCTATTCTATCAAGAAACGACAAGAAATCTTTTCTATACAACTTGACATTTCTTCTGGCCGAGCATGGCGCGCCCGACTCGCGTTTTTACGAAGACATAGACAGAAATTCTTTCCATAGCAACGGGGACGTATGACGTGATGTTTATATTCCCTGAATATTATTACGTTTAGTTAACAAAAAAAAAGTTGCCAATTGCACAAGTTTTAGATTTTTCGTGGGCGGGATGGTGTTGCTGCATCCTGGATCCAGGCCTGGATCTTTTTCGCGAAATTAAACCTAAATATTTTACATAACATTTCAACCTTTTGGACGTAACTCAACGCAACCACGAAACGTATTTCTCGTATTTAGTTTTTAATAAGACTAGTTTGACATTTGTCAGAAGTAATGTTTCTACCCCCAAATGTCAAAAGACGAGAAAATATGGTCGTCATGCTCGACGTTGTAGACTTTTGTCGACTGAAGAAAAGAAACATTTCTTTTCTACATTCTTAATATCGCCATGCTTGGGACGATAGAAATATCTGTCAAATTGTCGATTCTTCCGTAGACATAGCCCGTTTCTACGGCGGTCATGCTAGGCCGGCTGGGTAAACTCGTACCATCGTCGACTTTGTCTCTGTCATCTCTGACCTAGACTAGAGTCAAGAGCATCGTTAATAAAAATATCTTTATTCCAATACACTTTTCATGGTGAGGCACGAGAAAAAAAATCAGTATTTTTATATGAAATGTGTGGTATCTCTAAATTAATCGAATATAAGAAGGCCGGAAACTTTTGGAACTACTTCATACTATAAGATTAATGTGTTTCTACTACTATATAATAGGGATGATGACTGGGTAAAGAAAACGAAATTCTATTTTGTCCGTCAATCAGGTAATGAAAAAATATTAGATACGTATTTTTTGTTTTATCAAGTTAACAAAAAAATACTTAGTTAAAACGCATTAAAGTTGGAGAGTGGGGGCTAACTACGTCACAACTAGGTATAAAATGTACTGAGCCGTGACGTCATGCGCCATTTCAACTCAAAATATCTCCATAAATTTACGATTACGTGAAAAAAGAAAAAATACGTGTCAAATAGTTTTTAATAATCTACCCGATGGACAAATAAAAAAAAATGAGTCACCATCCCTATTGAAGGGTGCTTTCAATATGATATTTAACCATTCATTATAAAATGTTTGAAATATTACTCTGTGTGCCAGAGACACAGAGTTTCCTCCGTGCCTCGGAAAGCACGTTAAGCCGTTGGCCCCGGCTGTCATTTATAAAATAGTCAACCCGAAAGTCTGACAACCTGTCTTACCAAGGAGTATCGTATTACCCAGTACTAAGAGCACCTTATGGCATTTCATACAAACTTTCAAGTCCTTATTTTCCGAAATGACTGAACCGATTTTAATGAAACTTCATAAGCATTAGCAGGATACATAGGTCTAAATAGTTACTACTTAACATTTTTTTAAAATAGTGTTGTCAGCTAAATTAGACCGATTTTAGTAACTTTTTAGACCTATGTATCCTGCTTATAAATTATCTATATAAACAATCTATAGAAATTTCCACTTATCTTTTTTTTTTAATAGACATTTTGAAAATGTTTTTAGGTAACTTTTTAGACCTATGTATCTTGTTTATGCGTATGAAGTTTCATTAAAATCGGTTCAGTCATTTCGGAAAGTAAGGACTTGAAAGTTTGTATGCAATGACGTAAGGCGTAAACGCTTTTAACTGTGTTGTGAAGGTCAGATAGGCAGTCATTCCATGTAAAATACTGGTACTCAGCTGCATGTGGTTAGCCTGGAAGCCGACCCCAAAAAAATTGGGAAAAGGCTAGGCAAATGATAATGAATTTGTAAAAAACTAAATCATTAAACAAAGCGTCGAATTGAAAGCACCCTTACACCAAAACACTACCAAACTACGTGTAATATTAATACGTGATAGTACATAACGATTTGTATGTGCGTACAGCGCTCAGCACTCCGCCGGCTGTTCGGGACTACAGTAAGAGTTGTTGCTTGCTAACTGCATGCGTTCCCTTTGCAAATACATTCTATTTTATGTACCTAATATTATTGTTATAATACAAGATGTAATCAGACCCCTGAGGAAGCCGTCAACAAAGCATTCTGTACATCAGACTAAGTAACTTTACACAAACATTACTGCTGCGATTATGATAGAATTATTTATTGAATATATTTGAGACTTAATGTTTTTTTTAAGTGAAACTTCTTATGCGACTTCCAACAAGTTTAACGCTACAATGGATGGAGAATATTTTCTTAAACTCACTAAGAGATGGCAGTATTACAAGATTTGTGACTACGTAGTTCTACTAGGTACGCAAGAAGGCGTGCAAACAGTCATGCATTCGACTCTTCGGTGTGACCAGCCTTCGCTCAATTTCCATGAGTAGACTAACCTACACCGATAAACCGATAAACTTATGTTATAAAAATAATACAACAAGAAAACAACAAAATTTTATCTAGAAGCTCAATAAAATAACGAGAGTGATTGCGTGGCACTAGAACGCATGCGTGTAGTATTACGAAGTTTCACTTCTTCCGCGCTGAGGGACTCCATGCACTGATATTTATTTAAATTAAATACAATACAATTAAAAAAAAAACCTGAAATATTTTTATGCATGAATGAAAAAATTTCGATTCAATGTAGAACTCAAAACATTGTGCTGATGGAATAGTACAGGAGTGATGGAGGTATTGAGTATTTAAAGTTACATCATAAAAAAACTTGTGAAAAAGTTAAAACTTTGACCTCCAATATCTCCGTAACTAGAATGTTCACAGGTAGGGTCCAGAACAAAACAGAAAAAATATATCAATGACGGGAAGAATAACTGCTTTTCGACTTTGTTAAGGGTCTTTTTTACATCCAAACAGATATTAGTTTAAGATAGATAGTAGGCAGTTTATTTACCTAAATATCTTAGCTGAAAATTCTTGTGTTCATAGGACTATTATCTTCATGGTTCATTTGATGTGGGCAGGACTTTAGAATTACTTTATTTTAAATAACGACTATAGACATTACAACGATTAACAAACCAATAAAATAAATAAAATAGTAATAAACTATAAAAGGGCGTCAAAAAGCTCCTCAACGCTGTCAGCTGGTAATGTGCCCATGAGACTGGCAGCATTGCCACGTTACAGCAATACTTAGCCTTTGGCCAAAGTAAAAGCCAGCCCTTGGGTCACGGGAAGCGACAACTAGGCGGTTCGAAATTTCCTTAAAAAGGCTCTTTGGAATTAATGATGAGACAAAATTAAAGAAAACTAAATACAAAGTGGAAGGGTTAGGGGCCGGACGCTAAAACGGTTACCATGTATTCAGAGCACCTGTGCCAGCGCACACAATAGGGATGATGACTGGGTAAAGAAAACGAAATTCTATTTTGTCCGTCAGACAGGTAATACAAAAATAAGAGACACTAATTTTTTGTTTTATCAAAATATCAAAAAATTACTTAGTTAAAACGCATTAAAGTTGGAGAGTGGGGGCTCACTACGTCACAACTAGGTATAAAATGTACTGAGCCGTGACGTCATGCGCCATTTCAACACAAAATATCTCCATAGTTTTACGATTACGTGAAAAAAGACGTGTCAAATACTTTTTAATAATCTACCCGATAGACAAATAAAAAAAAATGAGTCACCATCCCTATTGTGCACTATAATAGCCTATGATACAGATAAAAAAAACAGCTCATACTGTTTGAAAATACATGTTTCGAAAGTTGAAACGGATACATCATTTTAAAGTTCTGCTCACAACACAAAAATACCCACCATGAAAATAATAAATAATCCCCACAAAATCTATAAACAATTGGCTAATTTTATATCAAAATTATAACTAAAATCAAAATTTATAGCTGTGCCGACGCCCGTGGCTCCTCCCAAAGAAGCTATGCGTAAGATATACTGTGATATATACAAGGTGTTGTTTTGCATCCTCGTCAAATTTCAGGAGGTTGTCATAAAACACATAAATAATCAATTTAAAGTACGGTACCGGTCTATAATTAATAAGCGTTGCTTTTTTTTGTTGTTGAAATTTAACAGTATTTCAGACTACAACCCTCAATTCAAAACACTTGAAACAGAATCACCCAACTACGCACACAGCGACAATGGAGCTCTGTGTGTGAGTGACTACGTCATACCTACGAAACGCAGGCGCGTGCGGCCGCCCCGCCCGTGCGATAACCTACGGCGCGCGTCGACCGGCAACAATAATTTTTCTCTAATTTTATTTCGAAAATCACCTACATTATTGTCAAAAATTTCGCTTGATACTTAACTCATTTTTAAGCATCATTGGAATACGGAAATCAGTACAGTACCTAATACAAGTGCACCAAAGAAAAGTTCATTGACCTGTAAGTTTGGTAGTTATCAGATGTTTAATAAAATGTTAGTTTTGCTTTATTGCTATCCTGCTGAACGGACAATACTAAAATTGGCAATCTTGGATCTTTATTCCGGATCCTGAGGCGCACTACTGAGGCTATGTTGCGCTAATGTTGCTTAGATACCTAACAAGCGCACCCGTCGCGCGTCGGGCGGATTTAGGTACCTAATAATAATTCATACACTAACACTCGGTACATTGTACGTAAATTCAGCCTAAAGTATTCGTAATGATTTTGTTTTCATTTGTGGATTGAATTGGTTGATTTGATATTTTTTCTTCCTACATAACGGGCTTAGGTCCATCAATAATTTAGTTAGTATCTAATAATGTTTTTATGTTTGATGGAAATGGAAAGATGTGCTAGGTATAGTAGGTATGTGGTGATACTTTCGACTGTTAGGTATTATTGGCGTAGTTAAAAATTTGAAATCAACTTATTTACACTATTGAATAAAATTGATTAAGCTAACAACGTATTTAGAAAATGATAGTCGTATGAAAAAATAAGTAAATTACGTACCTAAGTTACCCGGAGGTATTGTTCAAAGTTGCCACCACCACACTCTTGGCACAGTCGAGCACGACATAGTTGGTTTTGCCTTCAGCTTACGTAGCACTAACACATTCGTTTTTACGAGTAAAGTGTCGAAAGCACTAAATGATCTTTACTCGTAATTCTGTTACACTTGCCACTTCCTCCGTGTACACTAAACTGTTAACGTCTCCCCACAAATAAAAGTCTAGAGGCGTCACGTTCGGAGATCGCGGAGGCCAGGCCACAGGTCCTCCGCGACCGATCCAGTGGTCACCAAACCTTTCAGCGTACTTGCCGACCGTAATGAGGGGGAGCACCGTCCTGCATGTAGTAGAGGTCGCGATGGAGTGCCAGGGGAACGTCCTCCAACATATCCTCAACAACGTGGAACAGCTGCTCCAGGTATGTGGCGCTGTTGAGGTACCCGTCGATGAAGTAGGGTCCAAGCACTTGTTCCCCTATTATCCCAAGCCCACACATTCAGTCCAAACCGCACTTGCAGTTTATACCTACGTCTCAGCGATGTACATCGCAGTACCTAGGAGCGGAATTCGCAAAACGCATGCACTAGTCGGCGACATTAAACATACTGTTGGTTCCGGGGTCCGGGACCGCGGGGGTCGTGGCTACGCGCGTGTGCGAGAGAGTGCGTCGCTAGGCGCGTGAGTGAGAGAGTGCGTCTGCGCATTGGTTTTAGGGAATACCTACGACATTATCGAATGTTCATTGAGTTTGCGTTGTGTATGTATTGTTAGCGTTTTTTGTGTGTGTGAATGCGCGGTAATAAGGCTAGCAACAGACGGGCCGCGTTTAAATACGGCTGGTTCGCACTTACGGATTTCCGTAAATAAGAAAAAAAATATAAAAATTAACCTACCGATTTTATTGTTGATTTGGGTCGAGAATCATTAGTAGAATTACCTCCTTGAATTTGACGAGGATGCAAAACAACACCTTGTATAGTCTATATCATTCGGTGTCGCATGGGCTTCATTTTTTTTTTTTTTGGGTGTCTTCGCACTGAGCGTAGACGGTGCGTAGACGCCGCGTAAACGTACCATTACAAAGGCGCTCGCGACGGTCAACCGATAATAAGTCACCCAATCGCTATGTCAGACAGCAGTCTTTTTTTTTTAATCGTGTGTTTATGGCCTAAGCAGCCCCCTTATTCTCATACGCACGGATTCGATTTCGATTCGGAAAGTCGTATGTCTATCTCGCTCGCTTTCGTAATGCCAAAACAAGATAGACATACGACTTATCTAATCGAAATCGAATCCGAGCGTTTGTGAATAGGGGGCCTGCTGTTTTCATAGTTTCCACCAGTTTTCATAATTTTGATGCGATCTGTCAAAGCGATTAGGCACCATTTCATAAAAAGTGTACTCGTATTTTGCCACAAAATTTTGAAATGCATACACATCGGTTACATCGCGTATACGTGACTATATCGAAGAAATGTCGCGTTGACACTACGTTTACGTACCGTCTACGCGACGTATACGTTCGTGAACTCCAATGCAGGATCAATGCCTTATGCGACGGCACCTTTAGTTTTTTTTAAATAATTATTTTTATTTCGTATTGTGACTCCGTAGTACTGAATAGGGTATCTTTTTGAGTCTGAATCACAAATCAACTTGAATTTCTATAACTTTTGTTAATCGGCCTTGGTAACTCTTCTGCTCTAAGTAAATATCATGATTTCTTACTTACTCACTAGATTTTTAACCAGCACACGTAGCATGACCAATGTAGAAACGATTTTGTCTACGGAAGAATGGAAATAATGACAGATAGACAATGACAATGTGTCAGTTTATCTATTCTTCCGTAGACATAGCCCGTTTCTACGGCGTTCATGCTACGCGTGCAGAGATCGGAATAGCCAGAGTATTTTTACTTAAACTACAAGGAAGTAAGTAACTTGTGTAAATTCCATAAATGCGGATTTATTATCCACATGTTACCTCCTTAAAGTTTAGGCGAATATACTCACCCTATTCCGATCTCTGTTTTTAACTTAACAAAACACACAATAATAAAGCTAACGATAGATTGAGATTCAAAAAGTATTTTTTATTAAAAGTCACTTCTAGTAAAGGGAATGCCTCCTAAAATAAGCTTTGAAATAAATGTGACTAATTATTTTTTTTTTTTTTTAATTTTACGTCAATAATATGTATATGCATGATTGTATATGGATGTTGTGTACTTACGTTTTAGGCTTGTTAAGTTGAAAGTTGCGCGACTGTTGACATTAAGATTATAAATTTAAAAAAAAACCGGCCAAGTGCGAGTCGGACTCGCGCACGAAGGGTTCCTTACCATTATTAAACGAGCACAAAAATCTCTTTTTTGTATGGGAGCCCCCTTAAATATTTATTTTATTCTGTTTTTAGTATTTGTTGTTATAGCGGCAACAGAAATACATAATCTGTAGAAATTTTAACTGGCTAACTATCACGGTTCATGAGATAGAGCCTGGTGATAGACGGACGGACGGACGGACAGCGAAGTCTCAGTAATAGGGTCCCGTTTGACCCTTTGGGTTCGGAACCCTAAAAACAACTGTTTCCTACAAAAGTGCAATACCTACACGGTCAAAATGTCGGCAGATTTTTTTGTAATTTCTATGTGGGGTTTTCAGTCAGAATGATCTACTGAATAGGTTGTAAGCGTTTGTGCGCCGGTGTCCCTTTCACCTTTTTATAAAATCGATAGACCACTGAAACGTTTGTAGGTAAAATCGTACAAAAAAGCCCTGATAGGCTGCCTCCTTCCTTGCCCCACCCAATCGAGATATTGTACTTAAGATATTGATCAACAGTAGCGCAATATAACATCAAGTTTACAAGCCTTTGCTTATTTTTTATTTAACATTATAATTTGTTAAACCTGTGCTTTTTTCATGTAAACAAACACGAATGCTGTTCAGTGTATTAATACATACATTTAGGAATTGAAAGATCGACATAATATTCAAAAAATTGCCTACTCATAATCTAAGAAAATATTTTATATTTAAATGAAATTCCGGGTACATATTTGAATATCGAAAATTAAAATAAAACAAAAATCTCTTTGTTCTGCTTATTGCCAAATATATTTCTGGCTTGTGCCCGGATAGGAGAAATTTATAGCTAAAAACCACCTATTTCAGGCCACCGATAGATCCGTCAAATTCAGTGACTCACTCGTTTAAATATACATACTCAACTTCTAAGCGATATTACGTCGATCTTTCACTACCCTCGCATCCATCACCCCTTCTACCTAACTTCTAGAATGTTCTATAACTATGTTTATAATACAGAGGAAACGCCAGTGAAGGTGACTGCGGGCGTCGCGGCCGGAGAGGTTTATGATGCGCTGCAGCATCAGATCAAGGTGTTGAGCTGGTGAGTATACCTTGAACAGTCTTTTTCGGGTGGTTTGTATCTAAACTGGTGTCAGAGTTTTCGTACCGCCCAGGGGCCTCTGACTTGGCTTTACATGCCGTCGAGAAATATCTCTCAGGCATGCTGGTTACCTCTCGAAATGTGTGATAGTGTTGATTATACAATACGCACATGAATCCATGAGGAGCAGCGGTGGCCCAGTGGTGGTGGCAGCCCCGACTTACGAGTCGAGTAAGCCGTGGCTTCGAACCCAGGCAGGTGTGTAATTTATTTCATCAGCGCTGCACTCAAAAACGGTGAAGGAAAACATCGTGAGGAAAGTGGCATGTCCTAGAACAAAAAATTCGAAGCCATGTGACATCTACCGACCCGCACTGGGCTCTAGTTGTGGATTACAGCCCACTCCCTCTCATAGAGAGGAGGCATGTGTTCCAGCAGTGGGTACATTATAGGCTGATGATGATGATGAGACCTCATGCCTGCGACCATTCGACCAACGAGGCACTTGCCAACGTGATGTTTACTGATATACCCCTTACCTAACAGGACGGTAGAACGCGAGCGCTCGGCTCGCATGTCGGCGTGCCGCAAGTCAGAGCGTGCCACCTTACGCGCGATGCGCCCGCTGGAGCACCCGGGCTCCGCCGCCGCACTCGCGCGCCGCCAGGCCGCCGCACAGCTGGAGAGGGACTTGGCTAAGTTGCAGGCGGTGAGTCATACATACCAAGTTTCTGAAAGGCCAAGCAATTCAAACTGGCACTGTTAAACCGTTATCAAGTTAATAGCCGATCTTGTTAGAAGAGTATCGATGCCAGAGGTATCCACTCGGTTGTGTCGACGGCGCGTTGGTGTTCCACGCGCGCCTCAAGGAGATTTCAGCAAACCGTAAGGGGTCCAAGAGAACCAATGCCTGCCAGGGTTGCGGGACTGTTCGAAAGAGATACCGTGGCTCTGGAACACAAAGGGCTAAGAAGGAACATGGATGGGTTTTAGTCAGTACAAGTCTGACACTCCCTCCCGCTTCGCCCAGAGCGGGGGGGGGGGGTCATTTGATGATTTCCCATCGACAAAAAAGGGGTATCCACTCAAATCAAATTAATATACTGGCGGGACGGGAACTCGGCTTGCTAACGCAGTCAAAAGGCCATCAAATGCACAGAGTAGGTAATCAGAAATCGCAATTAATTCGAATGACATTTCAAACACACAAACAGAGATTTCGGCAAATACGTGCCAGGAAGCTAATCCGAACGCCGAAAGATCAGTCTTTGTCAGTCAGTGATCACGAACAGTATTACGCTTGCAATGCTTTTCAAATAACCAAAACCCAACCAAAACTACTCTCTTTGCATGTAGAACTTAAGCACGCAGAATGTTTGTCAAGTAATTTTGAGCTTAGTGTGTCGCGTGACTAACGAAGATCAATCGAGAAAACATCTTATCTAATAATTTTGTACCAGGGACCGTTCAAGCATTACGTAACGAATTGGGGGGAGGGGGTCTTCTGAAACGTTACGATGCGTTACAGGGGCGGGAGGGGACTACGTGGGGTTTGAACTACGCGTTACGTAGCATTGTTATAACCCTTCAGAACGGTCGCGTAGATTATTATTTCTAATGCATTTTATAAAACGTTTTTTTCTCAAAAGTTTGAAATGGAATGACCACTTGAAACTTTTTTACCTTCCCAAATATCTTGCTTTACGGGATAAATATAGGGCTAGACGGAAAAAATTCTTACGAAAAGTTGTCACGACACTTTTTGCTATAGTAAGCTATTGTAAGCTTTATTTCTTTAAAATAAAGTTGAAATTTCCTTAAATTACGTACAATTGGGGTGTGTATGTGTGTAAGGATAGATATGATTATTATATTATTTTGAGTGACCGACCTACAAAGTACAAATTCGGTTGTGCAGTTAAGTAAGACGTATTGCTTCGAATTAAGGATTAATCTTCCTTAAATTAAATATTTTATTTTTCGCACACTAACTTAAATCTAAAATGTATTGATATTATGTACGTGAAAGGAACTTCGTTACATCCGGGTGTCCCTTGACACCTCTCAAGTTTTTTTTTTTTTTTTTTTAATCTCCGTTATTTACACGCGGCTTTCCAGTACTTTACGCCATATAATTGTGACTTTCAGGTAAAAATGGTCACTTGGTGGTGGTTACGTAACGTTTTCCTAGGGAAGGGAAGTACAGAAAAACGTTACAACGCGTTACGTGGGGGGAAGCGGGGGTCAAATCTCCAAAAATTCCGTTACGTAACACTTGAACGTAATCATAGACTTATTAGGAGTAAATGATACCTTGAAAAAACAGGGAAAATGGCGAGAAAATAGTGTGTTGCGCCGATCCCAAGTCACATGGGACAAAGCCAGGAAAATGATGATGTGTATTCTTTGGCCTTCAGGAATGGACCTTGTTCGTGGCTCGCTCGGGGCTGGTAAAGTTCCCGTCGGAACCGGGGCAGTACGCGCACGCACTGCAACTGCACAAGGAGAAGCAGAGGGAGCTCAGGAGACAGTTGGAGGTGAGCTATTCTGTCAGCTGTAGTGAGGGGCTCGTGGCTACATAATGGATGGAGGGGCTGGTAAATTTCCCATGTGCTGGAGATAAAGTAAATCAAATTAAAAATATTTCTTTGATACAAAATGTTACACAAGGTATTATAATTTTGTTTCAATTTTGGAGGAGCTCGTGGCTAAATAATAACAGCCGCACGGATCGATCTTTAAGGTTACGCCGTGCTTGCCGAGGTTGGTCCGTGGATACCGTGTTTCCTCCGTGCCTCGGAAAGCACGTTAAGCCGTTGGTCCCGGCTGTCGACTGTCGATGTTTGACAGTCGTTACAAGTAGTCAGGGCCCGAAAGTCTGACATCCAGTCTTCCCAAGGGGTATCGTATTACCCAGTTACAGGGTAGTGGAGGTCAGATAGGCAGTCGCTTTATGTAAAATACTGGTACCCATCTGTATCTGATTAGACTGGAAGCCGACCACAAGATAGTTTAGGAAAAGGCTACGCAGATGATGAGAAATTACTATTTTGTTTTAGCATATCCTGCCGTGAAGATGTATTCACAATCAGCGATATCAATTATTCTAACTTAGTATAGTATCATTGACCACATGCTCGTGGCTACGTAATAACAGCTGCACGGGTTTTTTGGAGCTACGCTTATCAAGGTCTGCCCGTGGATAGCGCTGCGGAGAACCGTTGGTCCCGGCTGTCGATTGTAGATGTTTGACAGCCGTTACAAGTAGTCAGTGCCCCGAAAGTCTGACAACCAACCTCGGCAAGCGCTTCTTATCCTTGAAGATGTTGCTAGCTATGACACGTACCGTCTAGCGAGCAGTTCTCGTCCAGATCGTTGGTGTGTGAGCGCGTCGAGAGTTCTCTCCAGTACGTCTACCATGAGTTTTAACAATCTATACTCGCTAGCGTCTGTAGTTAAAAAAATGTATGAAAACTTTTACAGCGCCTCTAGCGGATAGTTGGGTACTAAAATGCGCAGTATTCGGTAGTATGAGTCACTGTAGTTATCTATCATACGTCATCGTGTAGTAAACTAAACTATAGCGACTGTAGTTTGGGCTTCATTTGCTTAGAATTTGGTAGCTTAGCACCAACACAGCTCATGATAACATTGAAAAAGCTAACTGTAGTATTTGCGTATTGACGGAACTATTGCAGTTGCGTCAAGCGATCTAACTATGACAACTCATGGTAGACGTACTGCTGCGCTGCATCTGGCAGCCGCTCAACCACTGCGCCAACCGTGCCGTCAACTAAGGCTATAATTGATCTATTTTTCAACAGATCCGTCTAGCAAATCTCCAAGCGGAAGTCCGTCAACAGTTGCTCATGCATCGCCCATGGCGCTGTGTGGAAGCAGACTTTGCAGAGTTCCCTGCGCCCGAACTGGCTGCCGTAAGTATTACATTACTGTATCTGTGGAGAACGTGATTCCACTCAGATCCAGCCTGTCCCTTTGCAGTCCTCCCCCAGTGACGCCCTAACCCGAGGCTCGTACCCCGCAGGGGGTGCCCTTAGCGTGTTGTCGCTTAGTCTATAAGTTTCTTACCCTGGCTGAAGGCCTTAAATTCAAGGCATCTACAGGAAACGCCAGAGCATAACCGCACGCTATGCCCTCCACGCAAAGCCACAAACTCACCGCTAATACTTACAAAGAAGAAAAGGGATTTCAAAAGTATTGTTAACTTATTTTTTGGTAAGATATTAAATTTTTAAGATATATAGATCACATTTTAAAGATATATGAATAAAAACACACAAAAGTAATGATTTAAATTGCTTATTTCGTGTTATAGTGAACCACATTTTTTGTCACATATTTGTGTCGTTGGCGTACAGGGCACGCTCGCTTGTCACGTATATGCGACAATGGCGTTCAAAGGTTAAACATAACTAGCGAAATGTGTGTGTATTGATGGATACACCTCTGCCTAAATCTTCGGTGATTATAGGCGTGATATTATGTTATACACGGTGTAAATCACCTCATCACGAAGCCGTCAACCAAGCATTCTGTACATGAAACTAAGTAACTTTACGCAAAAATTACGAAACGACTTTTTTTTGGGGGGTGTAAAATCATGTTTTGTGGTAGAACTCAATGTAACGCACTCAAAACATTGTGCTGATGGACGGATTGAATAGTACGGGGGTCGTGGAGGTGTTTAAAGTAAAAATCTTACATTAAAAACTTGTATTTAAAAAAATACTCGTCAAAAAGTTGGAACTTTGACCCCTAATATCTCCGTAACTAGAAGGTTCCCAGGTATGGTGTAGAACAAAAAAATGATCGCAATGACAGGGAGAACCAGTGCCCTTCGGCTTCGTTAAGAGGTGTTTTACACCCTTTTTTTTTTGTCGCATTCAAAATCAAAGTCATTTATTCAAAATAGGCTGATAATCAGCACTTTTTGAACGTCAAAAATTACAAGAGACAGTCCCACAAAACGCCCGCCCTTCGCCATTTCCTAGTGTTCTAGCTGGGAAGAAGAAGTGGCGGAACAAACTCCCCAGCAACACATCTGTCTGTTAGATTCACTTCACGATCAGTGGATGCACTTGCAGAACGTTCCTAGCGTTTCACCAACATCCGTCTAATAATTTAGTTGTATTGCCTTTCATCTGATATTCTCGTTCACAGGTATTATCGTCTAAGTCAGTGGACGTGGGTACCATTAGGTACCCGGCCCCTGCATCAGGGCAGACGGAAGATATTATCTTCGTGACTCCTGATCAGTTAGCTAAGTGAGTATTTTACTAATATTTTATTTAATAAAATGTATTTATCCTTTACTTTTAGATTGGAACTGTCAACGCCGCGCGCTCTTGCAAGGGCCTCGCTCTTATTGGACAAAGTTTTCTGTCAACAGTGCTTCCTAAGGACCGAGATATCTACGAATAATGTTTTCTATCAAAAAGTTTTCGGTGAAACGTGCTAAAGGGATAGAGATTTCTCTTCCTGTATGTAGTGGTATCGTACAAGCGTGTTTCTAGCTTAAGTTCCACACTCTTCAAAACTAAACTAATCTAAATAATTCTTATATCAAAATTTATAGGAAAAGTATATCTATGCTTCTATTATTTTCTTTTTTGTTAAAAACTTATCTAATTTGTCTGATAGTCGTCTGAACATGGCGGTAAAAACGGGCTTTTTTTCGGGTTTTGGATTGTCATAATTATTTTAGTGATTTTGTTTTGAAAAAAAAAAGGAAATGATAGGGGCATGTATTAATAAGACCTAGAATTTTTGGAAAAAAAAATTTGCTCTGGACGCATTATCCACGAAGAAAACAGCGGAATACGTTTGTATGGAGAAAGGCCCACTAGAGATCCCTCTTAAGAGCTGTCGCTCCATTACTTCTTATGAAGCAGTTGCCTAGCTAGAAAAACAACATTCGAGTCACTCAAAAACCTCGAAAAACTACTTTATAATATGTGTAGAGAGCAGCGGTAGCCCAGTGTCGGCAGCTCCGAGTTACGAGCAGTAAGCCGTGGGTTCGAATCCAATCAGGCGCATTACTTTGTGTAATTTATTTCATCACTGCTGCTCTCAAAAACGGTGAAAGAAAACATCGTCAGGAAACCGGTATGACCTAGAACTAAAAATTCGAAGACATGTGACATCTACCAACCCGCACTGGGCCCGCGTGGTGGATTACAGCCCACTCCCTCTCATAGAGAGGAGGCCTGTTTCCCAGCAGTGGGAACATTATAGGCTGATGATGAATATGTATAGGTTAGCATTACAATATTCTACTATTCTTGCAGACTATGCTATCGTTGTTTTTTTTATGTTAGCTTTACTATGTCCCACTGCTGGGCAAAAGCCTCGTTGTTATAGCACATTTTAAACCTCTATCTATAACCCTTTCACCCCCAGATTACGCGAGCTGGTAACAGAACTCCAGTCAGACGACGTGAAGCTGGAGCTAATGCCACTGGACAACACCGTGTGTGCTGCCTAGGAGGGTGGACAGAGATCGTACGCGTGACTGAGTGCGAGAGAGATACAAAAAATGGGAATGAGTAAAGGAGAGGTATAATCGAAGAAGATTTTAGGACCTTTTACAAGGTGTTGTTTTGCATCCTCGTCAAATTCAAGGAGGTAACTATGCTAGTGATTCTCGTCCCGAATTAATAATAATGTGGGTAGGTAATTTTTATTTTTTTTATTTTTACGGAAATCGGTAAGTGTGAACCACCCGTGTATTAAACGCGGCCCGTCTGGTTTTTGCCTTATAACCTCGCTTACACACATACAAACAATCTCAAACGTTTATTTCATAATTTCTTAGTCCCTAAACCATGTTAAGGGGGTTATTCTGAAATACTGACAAACTTGAACAACCAAAAAAATCAGCGTTTATTAATAATTAACTAGGTACCGTAATTTTAATTGATTATTTATGTCTTTCGTGACCACCCCCTGAAATTTGACGAGGTTGCTAAACAACACCTTGTATAATAGAAAAAATAAATAATACTACGTGAAGAAATGATACTGGGCTTATAAATATCTGGAAGATTCAGTCTTATAGTGCAATGTCATAAGGCCCCATAATTCTAGACTATCGCACGCTTGGAGGTCGATAATTATCCCACGGGATCTTACTACTGGGATAAAAATATCCTATGTGTTAATCCAGGTTATAAACTACCCGTGTGCCAAATTTCATCCAAATCCGTTCAGTAGTTTTCGCGTAAAAGAGTAATAAACATCCATCCATCCTCACAAACTTTCGCATTTATAATATTAGTAGGATTTGAACGCTAAACGCGTCCAATAGTTGCTAAAGTTTCAAAATTTTCTCTTCTACACAAAGTATTATTGATTTATCTATTTCGTTACCTATTTCAGATTTTCTTGATTATTTTGACGCCAGCTAAACAAGTGCTTTGAATTGATAATTTGAAAGTGACTCTTCATTGAAATCTGTCAAAGTAATCAAGCAGTTTTGAAATAGCATTGATGCAATATTAAATGCAGGAAAATACATTTTTGTAAGCGCAATTGAAATTATTTTATTTAATTAATCTATTATAATCATAATTGAATGCAATTAAACTAAGCCATTATAACTTTATTAGCATCATCTGCCTGCCTTTACCCAAACTATCTTGGGGTCAGCTTCCAATCTAACCAGATGCAGCTGAGTACCAGTACTTTACATGGAGCGACTGCTCTGACCACCACAACCCAGTTAGTACTGGGTAATACGATATCTCTTGTTAAGTCAGGTTGACAGACTTTCAAGCCACTGACAACCTGTAACGACTGTCAAAAATCTTTAAATGTCATAACTTAAGTATACAGTATGTTAGTTTAAACGAGGGACATATTCAAACCCATATAAGTACATGCTAACATGATACTAATAAAAAATATAAACAAAAAAAAACACTGAGAAATAACAGACAGAACCATACCAAATTTTTCGCAAATGTCACGCAACGTGTATACACCCTTGCGCTATTGACTTAATACTATCGCAGAACATGTGAGCGGGTCAATGACTCTTAGGTATAATTCATTTTCCCTTCATACTTTAAACTTACCTGGCTTAGGACAGTCCAAAATATCTAGGCACTAAACAGAACATTAAAAATTCTTCTATATACGTTATAGGTTTTTTACATATTTGGGACGAGAATCGAATACTGAATACCCTGCCTCAATATGTCCCTCGTTTAACCTAACATACTGTATAGGGTCATATTGAATTATCTGGGGTACTGAATGCGTGGTTACCGTTTCTGCGTCAGTATTCCTACACCCAATATTATGTAAAAAAAAAACTAGATTTTAGCTAAAACTCCAGTTGAGTATCTCGACTACTCCCGCAAGAGAATAACCATGATGATACTATTAAAATAATATTAATAAAATGTACGAATTCCTCGCCCCCTATTACTTGGGACTTAAACATAACTGGCGAATTGTGGGTGTTACTATTAGCTACACTTCTGCCTAACCCTCCGGAGATTAGAGGCGTGATGTTATGTTATGTACGAAATATAATAGTTGTAGAAAAAATAATAATTATGAAGACACTTTTATTAGCATGTTGTTGGCAGCTGAGTTTATTCGCACACGTTTTGTAAGTAGTTAAGTTATCAGCAAATTAACACTATCGGTTAGTGTAAATAATATAGGATTCGATTCCCAGTTCGGCCATAGTGTTATTGGGGTTTTACATCAAGCATTTCTCAGTAGCAGACTAGATTTTTGCCGGCTTACGTAACCTTTTGAACGTCGGAGCATAAACGCACGCGCCTGCCCTCCACGCCAAGCCACAAATTCACCGCAATGACTTACAAATAAAAAAAAATTGGTTGTCTGTAAAGTCGGTTTACTGACGATAGTTGAACGTGACAACGCTATTCATTTTAATGATGAAAGCACGAATATTCGACAATATATCACTGAATATATAATTAATATCGAAAGAATCATTACCTTTATCGCTGTAATTATCGTTGCTATAAATAATTGACACCACATTCACTTTTCACTGCACTTGATACTCGATCAAAACATGTAAATGTACTATATAGCAGCTGTCCACGCAGACGCATCGCTCAGTCAAGTAGGAGAGAGACGGATGTCGAACGCTGCCGAACGCAAAGGCCGATTGTGCTTCTTTGTCGCTCGTTCCGCGCTCTCGCTTGCACTTCAAGCCTTACATGGAACGCCTCAGAGCGAGGTAACGCCGCATGAGTCATGTTTTTTCGTGCGTGCAGCCGGCTCTATCGAATTATAAGACGTTGTCACGTCAAAAAGATTTCAAAATTATTGTTAACTTATTTCTTGATAAGACATTCAATATTTAAGATATATAGATCACATTTTAAAGATATGTAAATATACACACACAAAAGTAATTATTTAAATTGCGTATTTCGTGTTATAGTGCACCACATTTTTTGTCACATATTTGTGTCGTTGGCGTACAGGGCACGTGCTTGCTTGTCACGTATATGTGACAATGGCGTTAAACATAATTGGTGAAATATGGATAAACTATTAGATCTCTCACCTCTGCCAAACCCTTCGGGGTTTACAGGCGTTATGTTATGTTAAAAAAAGTAAACTTCTGAATTTGTATTCGGAACACAATAATCACTCACTCAAGTCATTTTTCATAATAATTCTACATTTGCATATCAATTTGATAGTGACGATTTTTTTGCGGATAATTTAAATTATATGCTTTAGCTAATATCAATGTACACGCTTGTTATCTGTATATAAGGATTATATTAATGTACTTACTTACTAATTATAAATAAAGTATTATTTATTGAATTACATGTTTTATTTATTTGCCAACCTGATAAAGACATCATCTGCCTGCCTTTCCCCAACTTTATTGGGGTCAGCTTCCAGTCTAACCGGATGCAGCTGAATACCAGTATTTTATATGGAGCGACTGCCTATCTGACCGCCACAACCCAGTTAGTACTGGGTATTAACATACCCCTTGGTAAGTTATGGTAAGACCGGTTGAAAGAGATAGTATATTCTAATATTAATTACTATTATATTGTTCGACGGCACGGTTGGCGCAGTGGCTAAGCGATTGACTGCTGCGCTTCGTGTCGCGGGTTCGATCCCCGCACGAAACAAATATTTGTATGGCCTTGTAGTTTAAATGTTTGTAAACGCACCCACGATATAGGAAAAATGCCTAGTGTGGGGCAATGTTTTCAAAAAAAAAAAAAAAGTAAGGTAAGATTTAATTTACATCAAATGTGTCCGCATTAAAAAGCATATTACAAAATTAAGGATTACGTTGAAGATAAAGAAGTCTGGTTCTAGTTCCTTGTGCTCATTCTGGTTCCTTGGTAGCTCATAAACGACACAAATGTGTGGATGTCTCAATTATTCCATTCTTTTTATTCAGATGTTTTACAATAGTTTTCAAATCATTGCACCGTTCATTCATTGTTCAGAATAGTTACAGCACTGACGTCAATAGTTTTAGTCTTTATAAAATATTTTACTTTCATTTTGATTCTTTTTTATTTACCGTTGTGACTGTGTGGACAATGTAGGCCTTGAAAATTCCTAGATGCTTGCTATCTTTTTATGTTGTTCTACATTTTGTAGTAAGTCCTTCCATATTTAAGTACTTACGCTGTAACATTCAAATATTGTAAAACTAAATGATTTTAAAAGAGTAACCAAGGAGTTTCTTGCCGGTTCTTCTCCATAGGAAACGGCCAACCCGAACCGAGCACCTTTTGTCGACGTTTTATAAGTGCATGGGCACTGTAAGCCTATGTGAAATAAAATATTTTGATTTTGATGTAAGAAAACACTCAATAAAAAGCAAATTATAATTTAATTATTCCTCATTACGATACAATACTTAAGTATCTACAATAATTAATATACAAAATCAATTGACTTAATAACTGATCACAGATCCAGAGAAAAAACATAATTTTATAATTTTTAAATGCAACGAAATATTTAAATGATATTAATAACTTAAAATAATTTAAATGTAGTTCGTTACTTATTTAACATAGTTCAAAATCAAATTTCTACAAAAAGTAACAGAAAACGCGAAATATCTCTTATGTGGTGATTCAAACTGTATAGCTGGAGACTGTCTGAGGCAAATGGGTCAAAAATCGGCCTTCCTAAATCGGTGATTATTCACCGATGTTTTTGGGATGTTTAAGGCCATCTTATGAAACGTTCCCTTCCCAAAAACATCACCCGCACCATCCTACGTCGAATAGACTGTAATTTTAATTGTTTCTAGTTTATTTTCAAGCATCCTCATCATTTCCACTATCCGTAGAAACTTCGCCGTCCCCAATAAAAACTTCTTCATCAGCTATATAATTAGGCACAGACTTATTTACTTGAAGAACCGACGCCATAGCCATTCCTGTCCCAAAAGTATACTCTATGGGTTTCAAACTCTCATCTATATCGTCTATGGGCGGTATCGGTCTATGGTTCGGGTGATTTTTTCTTCTAGCCGCTCTATGTCTACGGACATCGTGTAATAAAGCCTTCTGTTTCTCTTTGTAATACTCAAAGTCACTTTCGGAAGACGAAGGAGTCCATTCTAAGTCTTTTTTTGTGAACCTTATTTCTTTATTGATAGTTGGTTTCACTGTTTTTTTGCCCGCTTCTACGTCGCTTAGGTCTTCGGATAAGCCGCTGGAGTCTAAATCGACTTTTTCTGACCGTACATATTTACACCATTTTGTAATATAGTAATCGTTTAAAGTACTTACAGTTAATAGTTTACTTTTGAAATTTAGTTTCGCGTTGGCCTCATAGATGACGCCAATTATGTCTGTCTCTTTACTGTATTTTGCTAGTTTATATTTATATTTCTTATCCTTATTTTTTAACACTTTAAGTTTGATATACAAAGGCCTCTTTTTATGACCATTTTTTCTTAAATTTAACTTTTTAATATAACCTTTCCTCTCCATGAATTCATCAAAATTAATTTGACGAGGGAATTCTGGTATGTCCTTCAATTCTGGCATTGTTTTAGCAAGAGCTTGCCTCTCTCTTTCTCTCATAACGTCTTCTCTTTTCCCCAATTTCCTTTTCAATTCACATAAAACAATTTTATTTGTTTCTTTTTCTTTTCTTCCAGGACCTGTTGTGAGGTCTCCTGCTGGCTGAATACTCGAATCATCGTCATCAGTTCTCACAAAATAAAAAACTTCATCCTTACTCTCTAGTTCCCGGTCTTCTATTTTCAAAATGTCTACGTTCTCAACCATAACCTCTTTGTCTTCAAATTGAACGTCTTTCACGTTCTTATTTTGAATTTTCTTCAACCTCAATTGCGAACTCTGGACAGTTTTCAAACACTTGGTAAGACTATCGATAATATCATCCATATCTCGATTCAGAACTTCCAAATCGATTTCCTGTTTATTCATAGCGCAAGAATCGAGAAAAATATCCAAACCATTCGATTTATTTAAAATCAATTTTAATTCAAGACAAGATTTTGCTATACCTGTATGTATATCAGAATACAACCAAGTATCGCTGAATGCTGGACCTAGTTTTTTGTTGTCAGTGTCTTTGTTGGCAGAATTTTTTAATAGTCTATACATTCGTTCTAAAGCTTCAAAGTTATGTTGGAACTCTTTGGTGACGTGAGGGATGACCACAGTGTGAAGCCAATGTATGCGTTCGTTGTGATTCTTGTAAACACGCTGGGCGTGGAGCGGTGGCACAAAGTGGGCCATTGCCACGTGTTTTAGAAACGTTGATTGGACTACTAGGAAGGCGTGGTGGATTTTCTGTGAAATAAAATGTTGAATAATATGATTATTTTATGTATAATAGCTTCCAGGAATGTCTAATAGGACCTTATAGAAGATGACAGATGACAGAAAAAACCAACGATCAGAGTGGCCCACAATAGCCCTGAATAAAAAAAATGGAAGTAACGGGCAGAAATCTTAAGAAAAAAAAAAACAAAACATTGCTCCCCTCTTTCATATCGCTGCAATATTATTAAGTTATTTTGCTACGCCCTAACAGGGTCATGTACTCTCTAGTTTTAAGTCCAGCTTGTAACTATGATTGTACATTTTGCATTAAATAAATAAATAAAAACTTGGCCACCTGATGTTTACTCACCATAAGATTATCACTGGTCTGCTCGACAGCATCCCAAGCCACATCAGCTCTCAGCCAGGGCGCGTTGCCCAAGATGGCAGATGAAGCTCTCGACAATAGTACAGCTAGTTCGCTCTGGTGTCGACAGAGCAGTGTGTGTGTCCACTCTATTATTGTTGCTAGAGAGCCTCTGGGAAGATGGGGAGAACATTATTGAATACAGGACCTGTTACTTTGAGAGTCGGTTAAGCTTTTGAATGCCGGAGCATAAACGCACGCGCGTGCCCTTCACGCCAAGCCACAAATTCACCGCAAATACTTACAAATAAAAAAACGTATTACTTATTTCTTGACAAGACATTCAAAATTTAAGAAATATAGATAACATTTTAAAGATATATAAATAAACACAAACAAAAGTAATGAATTAAATAGCTTATTTTGTGTTTTAGTGCACCATTTTTTTTGTCACATATTTGTGTCGTTGGCGTACAGGGCAAGCTTGTCACGTATATGTGACAATGGCATTCAAAAGGTTAAATAAACAAGTCAAATCTCCACCATATTCTGAAGTTAGACAAATAATCGAATGCAGATGGAACTTCCTACTTTTTATAAGCTTTTATTCAATTTGCTGTGTTATTTAGTTTGTTAGTATGTATTTCAAACCAGTTCCCCGCAACCAATTGAGCTGAAATTTTGCACCACCTTTGGTTCTGGCGACATTACATTTTTATTTCCAAAATACAGAATCTTTTTCTTTCAAAAGTTGGTTCTGAAACTTGAGGAGCACGATACTTCTTTTTTTTTAAGTCGGCATAAAACAGAGTTGAACACAGTACTTGTCATTTTCCAGAAGTTTATTAAGAGCGTTTACACCTTACGGCATTTCATTTCATACAAACTTTCAATTCCTTATTTTCCGAAATGACTGAACCGATTTTAACCTAGAGTAGACCTTAGACCAATGTATTTTGCTTACAAGTATGAAGTTTAATTAAAATCGGTTAATTAAAGTCAGTTGATTTTCAAATACAAAACCTTTACTTGATACTAGCTTTTGCCTGTGGCTTCGCTCGCATTATGGTAGGACAAGAACGGGTTAAGTTAGGGCCTGCCCACATCTCCACGTCACGGCGTCGTCAACGTGAAATGTTGCGTTAACGTGCTACGTTACGTTGCCGCGTCGTGCTAGTGCACGGTACGGCAACGTCGCCGTAGGACGGCGCGTCACCCGACGTCGTCGATTCGAAGCGCTCGCTCAGTCATCTATTGTCTTGTCCCAAAGAACTAGACGTTCTTCAACAAGTGAAATCAATAAATCACAGTCAATATTCTCCGACATTTTTCATTCACAAATCACAACTAATCGCTATGACAATGAAGCATTAACTGAGCGAGCGCTGTACCGTGCACTAGCACAACGCGGCAACGTAACGTAGCACGTTACCGCAACGTTCCACGTTGACGACGCCGTGACGTGGAGATGTGGACAGGCCCTTAGTGCTATGGCACTGGAGGATGCAAGTTCTAATTAATTAAAGAATTTTCGAAACCGGAAACTTTACTCTTTATAATATTAGTATCTAATCTATACGAACGCGCTAATCTCAGGAACTGCTAGTCCGATTTAGTAATTTCTTTCAGTGTTAGATAGTCCATGTATCGAGAAAGGCTATAGGTTATCATCACGCTACGACCAATAGGAGCGGAGCAGCAATGAAAAATGTTGCGAAAACGGGGAAAACGTGACGCAGACGAAGTTGCGCGGGACAGCTAGTCTTTGATATACTTACATATTCACATGTAGCGCAGCATACTCCTTAAGACAGGCATGAGTCCTCCTCGCGAGGGCAAGGTATTCCCTCATCACAGTCAGCAGGGGGGGCAGGGATCCTCTGCATCGAATGCGGTGACACCAGCGCAGAACGAGAGGGAGGGAGGTATACGCTGCCAGGTTGATGAGGGTTGAGCGCTGGATGCTGAGAGACAATTTATATAATTATTTTGTTTTTTTTTTATATATTTTCATTTATTTTATACCTTTATCCATACAATGAAATAAAATGCTTAATAATGTACAAAAATATATATTATTGTATTGCCCCTCTAGGATAAAAAGCATCTTTTTCCAGTTTTCATCCAGTATTTCCTAGCTGTTTTGACGATATCATGATTATTAATATACGGTGTGGAATTTTTTAACCTCACCTGGACTGGAAGGTTAGTAGTTTACAATTAAAATACTGGAGATAGCAAATGTTACTCAAAAGGAAAATTTATTTTTAAAGAAACAAATATACATTTAAAAATTTTCAAAAATTCTTTTGCCACACCTGGGAATCAAACCAGCTATAATTGTATGTGTGTGATTGATTACTCTCCAAATAACTCATTAAGTTCCACTGAATAGGTGTAAAAATGGCAATCATAGCAATGGAACCATTGTTTGTGAGAAAAACCATGGCTAGTGGCCGCAGCATCCAAATAAAGTATCATAACCCACTATGGGTTATATTGTTGAGACAATTTATGCCACTGACTGGCATATTGTAAAAAAAAAGGACAATTTGAATATCACGGGATACACTGGCGCTTCCACCTTAAATATACATTAAGTTTAAATAAATAACTTCTACCTTCTAGGTGGAAAAAGAAGAACAGTAGCAACAACTCCCGAAACAGAAGCTACTCGCTCCCCTCGAGTCATCCACCCGTTCTTGCCACCGCCAACATACTGCCACACGTCCTCAGGGGCCGGAGACTCTTGTTCCACATCAATACTGTCTTCTCGAAACAGGAGGCCGCTTTCTAGGATTTGTATTATGTTCTCACGAGTGTAGAGGAGCTGTGGAAAGAAGTGCTATTAGGAGATTTTATTTTAGGGTTAGAGCAGCGGTGGCCAAGTGGTAGCAGCCCCGACTTACGAGCAGTAAGTCGTAGGTTCGAACCCTGACAGGCGCATTACTTTGTGTAATTTATTTCATCACTGCTGCTCTCAAAACGGTGAAGGAAAACATCGTGAGGAAACCGGCATGTCCTAGAATTAAAAATTCGAAGACATGTGACATCTACCAACCCGCACTGGGCCCGCGTGGTGGATTACAGCCCATTCCCTCTCATAGAGAGGAGGCCTGCATCCCAGCAGTGGGAACAATATAGGCTGATGATGATTTTAGGTTTTTGATGTGATACATCTATATAGGGTGACTGATAATTAGTGACCTACTTAAACACATGATTGTACTCATGATAAACAACAACTTTCCCAAAGAAATATTTTTTATACTCATTCACTTTTATCACAATAACACAACAGCCATATAAAGTTTGCGCACGCGTTCTCCCGTGACCTATCAGCTGTTAGCCACGTGAAGCCGTTCTGTCTCATTTATTGGTATACGTACCGTATTTGTACATTAAAAAAAAAGCGGTTATTTTAATATTGCAAACAGAGAGTCCAATTTTATTTATTTATGTATAGAGTGCACAGCAATAATGCAAGCTTAACCCAGAATTGAGTTTTCTTACAGAATTACATTTAGAACCAGATGGAAAAGGAGATTGTTTAAGGATTTCCTATGCTTACTTTCATCACATGGTATGTTTATACAAAACAAAAGGATCCATGTATATAAGTGTCTTTGTACTATCAATAACACTTGTCATCATCATCATCATCGGCCTATAATGTTCCCACTGCTGGGACACAGGCATCCTCTCTATGAGAGGGAATGGGCTGTAATCCACCACGCGGGCCCAGTGTGGGTTGGTAGATGTCACATGTCTTCGAATTTTTAGTTCTAGGACATGCCGGTTTCCTCACGATATTTTCCTTCACCTTTTTGAGAGCAGCGGTGATGAAATAAATTACACAAAGTAATGTGCCTGCCTGGGTTCGAACCCAAGGCTTACTGCTCGTAAGTCAGGGCTGCCACCACTGGGCCACTGCTGCTCTCATCACTTGTAATTGGTTATTATTAATAGTGTTAGTGAAATGTCAGTTTAAAAACATTTATGTAAGTATGTCTTTGTATTTTTGTGTGAATAACAACTTATTTTAAGTTACTTGCTGTATTTTAAGGTTATGGTAATTTAACAATTGATTCTCACAGCAATAGGTCATACGTATTCTCTAAGACTACAAACATTTAAGTAAGTATTAGTTAAAAGAGGTACTTACCATATTAGGCCTGAATTGAATGGCAAACCATCTTCTCGACAGCAGAGGAGGCGTAAAGTCTTGTTTCATGAATAATGCCATCTGGAATTTCATAATATTTGCATGGAACAAACCTTTTTCTTAACAAACTTACGCGAAAAAACGTAAAGTCGCCGGCGATAGTTACAAACTATTTTCTTATATAAAATGCCTAATTTTTACGAATTTCAGTAACTACAGCGTTAAGCATTAAGAGCTTCAACGTTTCTAATAATTACCTTGTTTTTTGATATTATATAATCGCTGTTTTAATTGTATTTTTACATTTTCCAAGAATAATGAAATTCTTTGCTTATTTTGACATTTTCGTTATGTTTGTAAAGATAGTTAAGATTCTTGTTGCTTCTCAATATATTTCATGTTTTCCACTTTCAATACTCACCTTAGATTATCTCTTATTAAGATGTTAAGTTAATATTTAGGGCACACTTTACGTCTCTGATGATTTATCTTGAATTTTAGACTGCTTGATACTTTAGAGAGGACGCGACTTCTGTTCAATCTCAAGACGAGCTCTGTAAACACTTTATGACAGATTTTTTACCCGATGCAATGCGACGGCGACGTCGCGTCGGTGATGCTCACGGCGACTTTTTTGGAACGAAGTTCCTTATCGCGCGTTGTGAAAGGGGGCTAGACGGAAAAAATTCTTACGAAAAGTTGTCACGACACTTTTTGCTATAGTAAGCTATTGTAAGCTTTATTTCTTTAAGATAAAGTTGAAATTTCCTATTACGTACAATTGGGGTGTGTATGTGAGTAAGGATAGGATATGATTATTATTTTGAGTGACCGAACTACAAAGTACAAATTCGGTTGTGCAGTTAAGTAAGACGTATTGCTTCGAATTAAGGATTAATCTTCCTTAAATTAAATATTTTATTTTTCGCACACTAAATTAAATCTGAAATGTATTGATATTATGTACGTGAAAGGAACTTCGTTCCATCCGGGTGTCCCTTGACACCTCTCAAGTTTTTTTTAAATTAAGTATTATAATTGCAGTAACACTGACACATTGACTTATATAATAATATACAATACACATATAAGTCAGTGTTAACCAACGTACAACCTCAACTTAAGTCTTCAGCAGCCTGCCTTATTTTGCAATTACTGGGACTCGAAAGCTTGGCATTTCCCAATGAGATATTATACACTACACAGGAACTGAAGTACAAAAGAAACACACCAAAAACTTGTAATAACTTTATTGTATTTAATAAAAATGTAACAAAACTGCTATTACCTAATACATATTTATTACACAATCACCAATAAAAACATAGTAAATTACTGCAATGGATAAAACAGCCAAAGTTTGATAAACTAGATAAGAGAGGAGCAATACTTGGATTGGTCAAGTTATTTTATACAAGATTAAGAGTGTTTACACCCTACATTATATACAAACTAAAAAAAAAAACAGTATCGAAATTTCTATAAAAAAAAACAATTGGTTTCTATAGACAATTTATAATCGGTCTAATTTAGCTGTAAAACTATTTTTCGTTTTTTTTTTTTTTTTTTATACTAACTTTATAGACCTATGTATCCTGCTTATGCATATGAAGTTTCATTAAAATCGGTTCAGTCATTTCGGAATATAAGGACTTTAATGTTTGAAATGCCGTACGGCGTAAACGCTCTTAAGATGAATTTAACTTGACATTGAACAATAAATTAAGTACAAAATGCATTGATTAGGGAATGTATGTCACTGAACTAATTTGATACGAAAATTATGACTTCAGGTGGCGTACCATGACGTCTTAAAACATTATTGTTCCATTCTTATTCCAGAGTGGGAAAGAGATGGAGCTGGACGACCTGTATAGCTCCGTCTCTTTTTAACAAAATGAAAAAAAAACAATAAAGTTTTAAGCGTTATAGTAACCCCCCAGGCATTAAAACACTTGGATTCTTCTTCATGGTGTGGTTAGTTTCTAAACTGGGGTCAGAGTTTTTATACCACCCATGGACCTCTGACTTGGCTTTACATGCCGTCGAGAAATATCTCTCAGGCATGCTGGTTTCATTCAGACATCACACAATAGGGGATGATTACATTTTTTTTTCTTTGTCCGTCGGGTAGTTTAATGAAAAGTATTGGACACGTATTTTTTCTTTTTTCACGTGGTCATAAAATTACGGAGATATATCGAGTTGAAATGGCGAATGACGTCACATGTAGTTAAGTTTTATACCTACTTGTGACGTAGTGAGCCCCCACTCTCCAACTTTAATGAGTTTTAACTCAGTAATTTTTTGATATTTTGATAAAACAAAAAATACGTGTCTAATATTTTTGTATTACCTGTCTGACGGAGAAAATAGAATGTCGTTTTCTTTACCCAGTCCGCACCCTTATTGTACATTACGCTCATGCATCCGAAATATCTGAGATGCGTGTCTTAGGTTTGGGTTTGACCTTGAACCCTTCGTGCGCGAGTTCGAGTCGCACTTGGCCGGTTTTTACAATGATTTACACAACAAAATTGTACATTTTTATTCTTATCACTATCCTTCTCCCAATAAAATATCCAAAATACTAAAACTACACCATTCCTTTTATTTAAACATTAACTAATAATTTTATTTTAATAATTGACTTCTTATTGCACTAAAACGGTAATATTCTATTATTTACTGTTTGTCTGTTTGTACGTTACATTCTAACTGAAATGCCGAGCGAGGTAAAATAAGGCATAGAGGTACATTTACATGGAAATAATACTCAATGTAGGAGTGCTAAACATTCGGGTCGGATTTTTTCAGAGCTGCATGCCGATCCGAACATGATTCAGCCATAGTTGATACCGAACGAAGTTTGCCGATCGGCACATGTTGAATGAAAGTCGAATAATATACGTGTTAGTTGCTTCGGATCGATTTCATTATTGAAACATATTTTAATGTAAATACAAGGTGTTGTTTTGCAACCTCGTCAAATTTCAGGAGGTGGTCAAGAACGACATGAATAATCAATTAAAATTACGGTACCTAGTTAATTATTAACTAACGCTGATTTTTTTAGTTATTTAAGTTTGTCAGTATTTCAGAATAACCCCCTTAACGTGGTTTAGGCAGTAGGAAATTATCGAATAAATGTTTGAGATCGTTTGTATGTGTTTAAGCGAGGTTATAGGGCGAGAACCAGACGGGCCGCGTTTAAAACACGGGTGTTTCGCACTTGCCGATTTCCGTAAAAAAGAAAAAAAAGAAAAATTACCTACCCATTTTATTATTGATTCGGGACGAGAATCATTAGCATAGTTACCCCCTTGAATTTGACGAGGATGCAAAACAACACCTTGTATAGGTCACACTGTGATGCAAAATAAATGACGTTAGATTTGAACTTCGACTCATAGACAACATTCATAATGAATCATAACTTAGCCTTATTAATATTAAATCCGTCTAGCCCATAGACTAACTGTGATGCAAAATAAATGACGTTTAATTTGAACTTCGAATCATAGACAACATTCATAATGAATCATAACTTAGCCTTATTATCAAATCCGTCTAGCCCATAGACTAAAAACTGTCCCAAATACACGGCTATCCTCTCCGGGTGACTTATATGTACATCATGGGTTCCGTCTACAGTTCTAAATCTTAAATTCTTCCCTGGATACTCAGCTTCATCTAACAAAAAGTCTGTGTTCCTGAAGAGTTTGTTTTTCAGGGACTTCTTACAGGCTATGGTTAAAATGGGTGTTTTGGTCGCTGTGAATAGTTTTTTTACGTGTTCGGGAGAGTAACCAGGGCCGTGGATCCGCTTCATTCGTAGATCGTATGTGTACCTGTGGGAAATATAAAAAAATATAAGTTAATAAAGAATACATCATCATCTGCCTAGCCTAGGTCGGCTTCCAGAGTTGAGATCATCCATAAAGTACGTCACACGTTAAGGGGGAGGGAGGGGGTCGAGTGTTACATTGTGTGACAAGGGGTGGGAGGGACATAAGTTTCGTGACGTCACATTTCTTCATTCAACAAATGTTATACATTTAAGTGTTAAAATGAATTTGAACAATTAACAAAAAAACTTAAAATATTACCAATTCTATCTGTAAGGATAAAATTGTTTTATTGGCAGGTTCACACTCGCTCTACTAGTTACATTAAATGGAAATAAAACTGATGTAAAATTGCAAGATATGTGACGTCACACTAGGGAGGGGAGGGTCTCATAAATGTGACCAACTGTGACAAGGACGGGGGAGAGGTAAAAAATATCACAAAATTAGTTGACGTAGTTTATGGATGACCCCCTTCCAGTCTAACCGGATACCGCTGAATACCAGTATTTTACATGGAGTGACTGCCTATCTGACCTCCACAACCCAGTAACTGGGTAATACGATACCTCTTGGTAAGACTGGATGTCAGACTTTCGGGCCTCTGAACAGACTACCTGAAACGACTGTCAAAGATCTACAATTGACAGCCGAGACCAACGGCACGGAGGAAACTCGGTATGTAATTATGGTCACTCATCCGCGGACCAGACACAGCCAGAAGGCGTCGCGGTAGACCTCGTAAGAGATGGCGGGACGAGTTGGACAGGACCAGCAGCCAGTGGTCCACATTGGCCCTGGATCGAGATAATTGGAAGTCATGGGGAGAGGCCTTTGCCCAGCAGTGGGATGACGCAGGCTAGCAGTATCAGTATCATCCGCGGACCAACTTTGGCAAGCACGGCTTAACCTTAAAGATCGACCCGTGCGGCTGTTATTATTTAGCCGCAACCTCCTCTCTAATACCGCCCAACTCGGGAATTGAACTGAACGTTCGAGCTTCAGCAAATATGATGAATCTTACTTGATGTATCCGTCTCCCGCAGGCATAGACAACCTCTCTAGGACAGCAGCCGCTTGCTCCTCAGTCAGACTGGGCCGACTGTTCCTTATTGATTGTAGTGCCTGTGAAAATGTAATTATTTTACAATACCGAATATACCGATTACTTAACTCAAAGCATTTATTTTAATTAGACCATTACAGGCACTTTTGAAAGACAAAAAACTAAAAAAATCCCAGTCACAAGGCGTAATAACTTTTTAAAGTACTGTGAAACTAATGGACACTGTTTTAAATCAAAATATATTACAAAATCTTGGTTATATCATTCATGCTAAGAATTACAAATATGTGAGAACGATGAAGAAATACGTGCAAGTTAAGAGCGTCCAGAGTAAAACATTAAATCAGTCATTCAAAAATAAAGTGACCAGTCACAACTGACAGCGCCCGTTCACGATCATGACGCATACGTATCAGCCATCATTTAACCATTTTGAAGGGAACTAAATGACCCGACACTAATGATGCTAACTAGGCTGTGCTTGCAATTCTACTAAAGTATGCCGAAATCTTTTCGGAAAACATACCTCACTCCACTTAATTTTCGGTGCGTTTTCAGGCTGTGTATTGAACTTGTCATAATTTTTGTAGTAATCCGTGAAGAATACATGATACCTGTAAAAAGAAAACAAACACATGAGTTAGGCCCCCTATTCACAAACGCTCGGATTCGGTTTCGATTCGATAAGTCGTATGTCTATCTTGTTTTGGCATTACTAAAGCGAGCGAGATAGACATACGACTTTCCAAATCGAAATCGAATCCGAGCGTTTGTGAATACGGGGACAGATGTACTACCACCAAAAAGATATTCTGACCAGCGTAAAGACTATTCTTGTTTGCAGCGCCCGGCAGATATACAACGTGTTGTTTTGTCATCCTCGTCATTTTTCAGGAGGTGGTCACAAAAGACATAAATAATCAATTAAAATTACGGTACCAAGTTAACTATTAATAAACGCAGATTTTTTTGGTTTTGTAAGTTTGACAATATTTCAGAATAACCCCCTTAACATGGTTTAGGGAATAAGAAATTTTCGAATAAAAGCAAAAGATCGTTTATATGTGTGTAAGCGAGGTTATAGGGCAAGAACCAGATGGGCCGCGTTTAAAACACGGATGGTTCAAACTTACCGATTTCCCTAAAAAAGAAAAAAAAAAAAAACTACCTACCCATCTCATTATTGATTCGGGACGAGAATCAATAGCATAGTTACCTCCTTGAATTTGACAAGGATGCAAAACAACACCTTGTAGAAGCGCTTATAAACAGATGACGGAATTCGTGAGTTTTATTTCGTTTAAAAAATGTAAAGTCAGCCACACTATTTTTAAAACACTGCAACTCCTGTACGCGTAGTATGACCACTGTAGAAACGAGTTTTGTCTATGGATGAATCTACATAATGATAGATAGACAATGACAATGTGTCAGTTCGTCGATTCTTCCGTCGACATAGCCCGTTTCTACGGCGGTCATGCTACGCGTGCTGTGAGCCAGAATCAACACCAGAAAAGCGCAGAGACAATGAAGCTCGACTAAGTCTCAGAGAAACAATTTAGCTGAAGAAATTAATCAGAATAGGATAGTGGAGAAGTAAGAAAAAAGATTGTGTGGTTTTATGAAACCACGGTAAAAGTGAAACTTTTTTTTTCACACTATAACATTAAACTAAAAATTTTTGGAATAATATTCCATTGGTATAAAACGTAAAAAACGCGGAGTAGGGATAAAGTGAGAGGCACTCTGACGAGCGCCTTTCACTTTATCCCTACTCCGCGGCCGAGCGTCACGCGACATGCAACACACAGACGAAAAAGTTTGAGACGATGTAATAAAAGTTTCACTTTAAAACATAATTTCCACTGCCCTCCATATCAGCAGGAGACAGAACGAAACCAGGCCTAAACAAAGGGACGTTAAAAATGAGCAGATAAATTTTTGGCAATTGTACTTGGGGGTCATACAATAAAGCGCATCACACACAGAAAGAGAGCGCGGGTAGTGGACGGGTGTGCGCGCATGTCGCCAGGTACGGTCAGCAGCAAAAGTCGCTTTACATAACCAAAATTATAAGACGTATTAGTTTTAGAACGATCCATATTAACAGACTGGAGTAAAAGACATAACAAAATTCTCATCAATGGTTACACAAATTCGCAAAACAATATAACATCAGATCACACTGACCAGCACAAAACTAGGTGTAATATTTATAAGTGTTAACCGACTTTTGATGGTGACTGTACCACAGACAGCGGGTCCCGAGTGTCGCCTGATCCGCATCCGACCAGCGCACAAGTCCCACCCGTTCCGCGCATTCTCTGTGTGATGTCGTCCATATAAGAACTTGAAATACAGATTCCTGACACCCGCGCCTATCCCAACCCCGCTCCGTGTGTGATGCGCTTAAAGTGTACAATTCATGCGACGACTGCCAGGGCCGTCTTTAACCCATTGGAGACCCTAGGCACTTGAGAATAATGGGGCCCTTGAGCGAGCGAAGCGAGTTCGAATTTTTTTACAGTCCGCCTCGAATTGCTTAGGTTTTTTTTTTGTGACAGTACATACAAAAATAATGGTTCCTTTTTTTTTTAGAAGTTTGATAAAACTCGAACGGAGAACTTTGATTTGTGATAGAACACAGAAAAATATATTTCACATCCAAGAAATTGCCTTTAGTTTAAGGAATTATACAGTATTCTAAGGTCCTGCCTGGAATGAGTTAAGTTTTCTTTTGATATCCGCTGTCTTTGACAGTTACAGGAACTTGGGGGCCCCTTGGACCCTTGGGCCCGGGGCACGTGCAGTGGAAAAGATGGCCCTGACGACTGCAACCACGAACCGCAAACACTCGCAGTGACAGCAGCAAAATGACTGCTTTCTAATTAACTAGTAGTTTGTGATGAACTTCTATTACTACTACAGACCTAGCCGTCATTCTACAGCCCTTATCCCGATTTATTTATGGTCGGCGCAGCAAGTCTTCTTCTTCCATACTTCTCTATTACTCGTCATCTCAGCAGTAACCTCCTTTCTATCCCATATCATCCTTCACACAGTTCATCTATCGTTTTATTATCCTCTGCTCTTATTGCCATTATTACTCAACGTTTTTTTCATTCCTCCGAAACACATGTCGATACCACGATAACCAATCTACTAGCTAGTAATTTATTAAAGTGAAACTTCTTATGCGACTTCCAACAAGTTTAAGGCTACCATACCAGGGGGAATATTTTCTATAACTCACCAAGAGATGGCAGTATTACAAGATTTGTGACTACGTAGTTCTACTAGGTACGCAAGATGGCGTGCAAACAGTCATGCATTCTACTCTTCGGTGTGTAATAATACAACAAGAAAAAAACAAGATATTATATTTAGAAGCTCAATAAAATAACGAGAGTGAATGCGTGGCACTCGAACGCATGCGTGTAGTATTAAGAAGTTTCACTTCTTCCGCGCGGAGGGACTCCACGCACTATTTTATTTATTTAAAACAGACATACCATCTAGCAAACTCCTCAGGTGGGACGGCAAAGAAGTTGATAGGGTCTAGATTCACCAGTTTTTCTAGTCTGCCAGGATAGCATAGATTGTAGAATTGACCTGTAAAAAACACAAAGCCAAAAGGCTGTAACCTGCGACAATATTCTTAATTCTATTAACAATGAATATGGTAAAAGAGCTATACTCCGGATATCTGGCGGAGAGCTATACTCCGGATATCAGGTGTTTTGTGCGGAGGGTGATAATGGAGAGCAGCGGTGGCCCAGTAGTAGCAGCCCCGACTTACGAGCAGTAAGTCGTAGGTTCGAACTAAGGCAGGCGCATTACTTTGTGTAATTTATTTCATCACCGCTGCCCTCAAAAACGGTGAAGGAAAACATCGTGAGGAAACCGGCATGTTCTAGAACTAAAAATTCGAAGACATGTGACATCTACCAACCCGCACTGGGCCCGCGTGGTGGATTACAGCCCATTCCCTCTCATAGAGAGGAGGCCTGCATCCTAGCAGTGGGAACAATATAGGCTGGTGATGATGATGATGATGAAGAGGTGTTTTACACCCTTTATTGGGGTTATATTTACCTAAATAAGCTCCAAAGGAGTGCCCAATCAGCGTGTAAGTCTTCCACCTGAAGTGTTTCACGACTGCATGAACCGAGTACACCATGTCGTATATGCTGAACATCAATCCAGGGAGAAAGCGGTCTGACTTGCCGTTACCTGGGAGGTCTACACCTGGGAATAACAAAAATTAACCGTCAAAATCTGAATGCTCTGTAAAAAAATTACAAACATAGTGAAATCTTCTTGAAAAAACTTTTTGCTTGTTATACAATACAATTAGTTATTTCATTTACTAGTTTTAAATTGTTTAATGAGAGCAGTGGTGGCCCAGTGGTGGCAGACGCGACTTACAAGCAGTAAGCCGTGGATTTGCACCCAAGCAGGCGCATTACTTTGTGTAATTTATTTCATCACCGCTGTTCTAAAAAACGGTGAAGGAAAATATCGTGAGGAAACCGGCATGTCCTAGAACTAAAAATTCGAAGACATGTGACATCTACCAACTCGCACTGGGCCCGCGTGGTGGATAGCAGCCCACTCCCTCTCATAGAGAGGAGGCCTGTTTCCCAGCAGTGGGAACATAATAGGCTGATGATGATGATGATGATAAAGTATATAGTTAGTTTCTATACAAATAAATAATCTGATGAACTACTTACCAATATAATAAAAGTTCTTTGGCAGCTTGCTGAGTAGTGGTCGGAAGCTGACGGCCGAGTCCATGCTCCCGTGGATTAGCAGAACAGGTGGGTTGTAGCAGTCGCCCCATGCTATTACTGGAATAAGAAGATATTAATGTTAGGTGAACATCAATAAAAGTTTTACGCTTTTTCAAAGTAAATCTATATACAAGGTGTTGTTTTGCATCCTAGTCAAATTCAAGGGGGTTACTATGCTAATGATTCTCGTCCCGAATCAATAATAAAATGAGAAGGTAATTTTTCTTTTTTACGGATATCGGTAAGTGTGAACCACCCGTGTTTTAAACGCGGCCCGTCTGGTTCTTGCCTTATAACCTTGCTTACACACATACAAACAATCTCAAACGTTTATTCGATAATTTCCTAGTCCCTAAACCATGTTAAGGGGGTTATTCTGAAATACTGACAAACTTAAATAACCCAAAAAATCAGCGTTAATTAATAATTAACTTGGTACCGTAATTTTAATTGATTATTTATGTCTTTCATGACCACCTCCTGAAATTTGACGAGGTTGCAAAACAACATCTTGTATATAAAAATCAATTGCTGATCGTTTGTCTTGCTTAAATTCGAGAATGGCTGAGCCGATTTAGCTGATTTTGGTTTTAAAATGTTTGTTGTAGTCCAGGGAAGGTTTAAAGGTAAGGTAGGGTAGGTAGATAGGAAAAAGTGCATTGCAAAGCATGCCAGGTACAGCTAGTAAAAAATAAAATACTGGTGTAGTTATAAGGTGTTTTACTGATAAATAATTATTGTTAGCTTTAAGAGAATGTTGTGTACACTTGTTGGCACTTGGTTACCACATAAGAACCTTAAGTAACATTAAAAAAGAACTGCTTTTATTGTTAATTCATGTACTGTTGGTGTTACTGTCCATACTAATATTATAAATGCGAATGTCACTCTGTTTGTTTGTATGTTACCTTTTTACGACTAAACGGCTGATCGGATCTTAATGAAATTTGGCAAGAAGATAGATTTCCACCTGTGGAAGGACATAGGCTATATATCATCACGCTACGACCATTAGGAGCGCAGCAGCAATGAAAAATGTTGCGAAAACGGGGAAAATGTGACGCAGACGAAGTTGCGCGGGACAGCTAGTTTTAATTAATTCCATGATTCTAAGTCTATTTATTTCTAGTAATAGAAAGGTAAGGAAGGACGAGGCAAGCCGCACCAACCGCAAAAAAAATTGGGATAATTGAGAACATGAGAATGACTATTATTATATTCAAGACTAAATATGATGTAATCTATCATGAAAAAATGTTTGAATATTATCAGTCTTAATTTAATTGATAAAAAAACTATGTTAAATTTTTATGGGACCAAATGGCAACTATTCCGCTATCAAACTAAAGAAGAATCACGTAAACCGAATCATAAATCTCAGCGTTAGCAGTGTCCATACATAAAAAAAAATACCAATCAAATTGATAACCTCCTCCTTTTAGAAGTCGGTTAAAAATAGATACTTACTGTAAATGTATGAATTGAGGGTCAAAGTTCAAAATCACTTTCTTTCAAGTTTTCGTAGATTTTAAACTTAATTCTTGTAGTAGAATACAGAAAGAGTATACACTTACTTGCTATCCTGCCCCATGGTGCTTCAATATACCATTCGTTTTCTAATAAATCCATTATTTACGGAAAATTTGGTACACTTTTACTCTGCGTGATAATATTTATCGTTTATACTTGTTCAGCTGCTCCTGTTATTTTTAATACACTTAAGTATATTAAAAAACAAATTCTTTATCGTGTTACAGCTTTAATTATTAATAAAATTAAAGCAAATAATGAAAAAGAATCAACTCAAACATCAAACAAGCAAAACAAAAATCAACTGTCAAACAGACATTGACAATTAATGTCAAGTGTCACTCACTGGGGAAGTTACAGATAACATTTAAAAAATGAACTAGGGCTCGTGAAGCAGGGTTTATACAAGGTTATGGCTATTGTTGTGAAAATAAAATAGAGAAAGATTACAAGAACAGACAGACTAAAAGAGAGAGGTATTTAAAACAGCCCGATAATGATAAGATAATGGAGTAGAAGCACGGCACGGACCGTAGATTGTTTAAGTCTGGACTCACTCGGAAAAGTAGAAAAATGTACCTAAACACACTAATTGACACTAACAGCTAGGTGCACGTTTATCATCAAAGATAGGTAAGTAATACGTCCAAGATAAAGGTGTCTAAAGGTTAACATTGTGGCAAGTTTATGACGTTATATTATGCTTATCAGACAGACTGAAAACAAAGTACCTACTTACCTAAATAAACGAGTAGTAAATGGGATTACTTTCGTATCATCAAAAAGCATTCATAATTATCTTAGCTTATCTTCGAGAGATAGTCACGTATTTTCTATCTGTAATACGTAACTGCAATTGATATGGCTCTATAATTCGTAGCGTAGCGATCAATGGTTGTTACTGGGACATGATACTTATTCACTGCAGGTACATTAATTATGGACCTTCCGACTGTCTCCTTTCATTTAGATAATTACTGACAGCAATATAATTTCGTTACTTCTTACCTATGTTCCAAATTAACGAAGGACTGTCACACCATAGACTAATTAGTGTCACACGGTCCACACTGACTGCCAATAAAGGTTAAAAAATGTGGAGGGAACAGTTTTACACTCCATTTTCGTCAGTTTTTTAATTTTGAACCGTGTGGTTGATTTCTGATATCTATCATGTATTTTGTTAAGTATAATCAGTTATACTAAACAAAATTGGTAATGTTAGATTACTTTTCTCTGCGGGCAGTTGCATCGACAGCATCTAGAAACAGTCGCTACTACCGAGTTCACCGGTCTACCATTTTTCACTTTTATTAACTAGGAAATAAGGTTCAAAATTGGTCGACCGTCATTGAATTCGGTAGTACCTTCTAAAAAAGTGCGCCAAACGCCACCACTTACCACATTCTTTCATTAACTGGGTGGCTAAGGTCTACATACTATAAAATAGGTAGGTACTGAGATTCAGAAGTTGAGTTAGACTGGAAGCCGACCCCAACCCCAAGTTTGGGAAAAGACTCGCCAGAAGATGATTGTGTTGAAGTGCTCACATGGTTTGTAAAGAAAGTGCTGACAGAGCCCCTTCTAGCAGCGGCCACTGCGGCGTTTCCCTTCCTCTGTGGCCCTGGTGGCGTACCATTTTTACTCTTTTTCCAGTGTGAGAACGAGATGGCACTAGACATTCTGTATAGCTCCGTCTCTTTCCCACACTGGAATAAGAGTAAAATAATACTGCTTTAAGACGTCATGGTAGGCCAGCAGATCTTTCATCATGACGTTTTTTATATATTGATTGCTTGTAAGTATGTTTTATCTGTTTTAAGCCACTTCTTGAGTAATTCTTGAATACATTTATTTATTACCAAATTCATCATCATCGTTCTCTTGCAATTATCCGAATTAATTTATTTTTATTTATTACCTAATTGACAGTAATAAACGTTTTATGGAGATGTAGCATGTACAGGCTGTTTTAAAATAAAATAAATTTCGAAATACAGCCACTGTATAAGATTCAGCTACTGGTCTACTCTAGATACTTAGGTACATGTGTCCCTTTAAGAATGCAGCAATGGTCAGCAAGGAAAGTCGCTATATATATCCAAAATTATAGGACGTTTTAGTTTTAGAACGATCCAGATTTAGCAGACTGGAGTAAAAGACATTACAATATTTTCATCAATGGTTACATAAACTCGCAAAACAATAATACATCAGATCACAGACTGATCGGCACAAAACTTGGTGTACTACTGATAAGTGTTAACCGACTTCTGATGCCGACTGTACCGTAGTCGAAAAATACACGGATAACAAAAAATAGTGTGTGGAGTGAGTCCCTCCGCGCGGAAGAAGTGAAACTTCGTAATACTACACGCATGCGTTTTTGAGTGCCACGCATTCACTCTCGCTCTGTCTCTTTCCATTCCCCCTCCATGGTAGCGTTAAACGTTTAACGCAAACTGGTTGGAAGTCGCTTAAGAAATTTCACTTCAAAAATATATGTTTCAAAAGATGGTCCTAAATCATAAACAACTATGAATAAGAACCATAAAATCTTTGCAAGCATAAAGATACTCGTCCTAGTTCCTAGCTAGTGTTTTCCTTTTTTACATAGTTTTGTTTTTTTCTGTTAATTTGAACTATTATTTTCTGTCTTCTGCGAGTCTAATAACTACTTTTTCTTTTTTTTTCTAGTGTGCCTGATGTTTTCCTTTCGGCAAAAATTACGAACTTTCGTTCAATTTCACGCGGTAAGCTCAGCGGTGGCCGTGCGTTTCAACTATTAGTGAGTGAATGAATGAATTAAAGATTTTTTATCTTAAAAACATAGTAAACACACTGTATGTTTAGCATTTCCAAGGCCGCGAATATATTAGATAACTCGATAAGATTGCCACAACAATGAAGTTGACGAGAATTCTGTCCGGGATCGGCGCGTAAGTAGCATTGTATTTGCTAATGTTTTGATTACATAATAACAACGTTTCACCAAAATACTAGTATAATATCTATGTCATTTATGAATCCGTCGACATTCTAACCATGTATTTTGCTATTTTATTAAAGGCAGATAAAAAAAAAATGTGTTTTTAATGAGTAAAGCTCAGAGAAATGAATTTTATTTAGTCTACGTCAATATTAATAAAGAATGGTTTTTATTTATTTTCTGTCGTTTACTTTATAGTCCGTGAAGTGAAGAAAAAATAAAACTTCTGGTGCGCAAAGAAACTAGTAGCGCCATCTAGTGTTTGATTAATGTACTTATCAACTTTATGCTCAGTAGGTATATTTTAGAAAAAAGCGATTATCTATTTTAATGGAATATTATCCATTACGTTTTATGCATTTCAGCACCATGAAAGGAGGGTTACAGCTTCAGGAAAAGGAATTTAACATAAAAGCGCCATGGGGTATCATAAGAGGTAACTATATTGCGATGTTTAACGAATATCAACTTTATGAACTATAGATTTAAGTTAACTTTAGAATGACTAACAACTTAAAAAAAAAAACAAAGTTATAGAGCAAACTTAACTTTATGAAAGTAGCCCGCGAAATTCAAATTTTCATACGTTTTTTGTGCTTCTATTTCATGAAAAAGTCATTCAATAGGGTTAATAATATTATTATAATAAAAAGAGTTTTACATTTGTGTTAAAAAAAATTAAGTACCTACACACGTGCTACGGTCGGGATTTCGAGGATCATAAATTTTGTTCAATAGGGCATAATCCACTTTTTTTTTTCTTTGTCCGTTGGGTAGTTTATTAAAAAGTATTGGATACGTATTTTTTCTTTTTTCACGTGGTCATAAAATTACGGAGATATATTGAGTTGAAATGGCGCATGACGTCACATGTAGGTAAGTTCGTACTTGTGACGTAGTAAGCCCCCACTCTCCAACTTTAATGAGTTTTAACTAAGTATTTTTTTGATATTTTGATAAAACAGAAAATACGTGTCTAATATTTTTGTATTACCTGTCTGACGGACAAAATAGAATGTCGTTTTCTTTACCCAGTCCGGTCCCCTATTTACAGCCTAACGCAGACCGTCCAATAAAAAAAAAAGAGAATTTGAATTTCGCGGGCTATCCTGTCCGTGTTTTTTATAAGTACATAATTATTTGGTAACAAGTTTGGAAACTAAGTAACTTAAATCCTTTAACTGTAACTTACTAACTTAAATCCTTTCCCCACAGGTCTAGCCTGGGGAGACCCATCCAACCCGCCGATCATCCTTGTCCATGGCAAGATGGACGCCAGCTCAGGTATTTGTACACACGGCAACACACAAAGCTATACAATTTTGGCAGCTCTCCTCCGTATTATAAGAATTGATTATTTATACATATAAGTAGGGTTGCCATCCGTCCGGGTTTCCCCGGATTTGTCCTAGTTTAGAGGGCATCCGGGGAGCATCCGGGCAGGGCTTCATTTGTAGTCCGGGTTTAAAAAAAATAAGTCTTGGTCCGCCCGCGACACACTGTGCCCGCGATCAACCGACGAACCGACTGGCTACATTTAATTTTAAGGTCCAAAAAAAAAGGTGATTTTTTGAAAGGACATTTTCGACTGTTTTTTATTACACTGACTATGTTTAAAAAAACCTGTTGACATGTCCGGGTGCTGGACTCTAAGATCCGAGGTTTTCACAAGTCTTGTCCTGGTTGCCAAATTTTAGAGATGGCAACCCTATGTATAAGCGATAATTAAATGATTTTGCCGACCACACTTTTTGCACCCCATCACCGAAATATTACATTTTCTTTTTATTTTTACTTTGTGGACTTATGCATAACAGTTTCAGAATTAATAAGTAAATTGGACTCCAGATTGCAAGAGCGAGCGAAACGAGTTCATAGAACCCATTTCGAATTTGATACTACCAAAAACAACAATAAATAAATGTTCTATTCTATTCTAGCTTTCCGACCGCTGGTCTCTAGATTACCAACAAGCTTCTTCTACTTAAGTGTGGACCTGCCCGGCAATGGGCAATCTGACCATCTACCGAAAGGAGTACGGTATTCAGTGACGGATTTGGTACCGACCATTGTGAAGGTCAAAGATCATTTTAATTGGGACAAGTTTATGTACATCGGACATTCACTTGGCGTTCCTATTGGTAAGTGATTTTGGATGTTTAATCTTTACAAGGTGGAAGGCACACTGACGCTAAAACGGTTACGGGATTTTCAGTACATCATTTTGAACCCCCGGGGACATAAAAATGTTTCGTCGGTTATAAAAAAGACAAGTGCGAGTCGGACTCGCACACGAAGGGTTCCGTACGATTATTTATAAACTAGCTGATCCCTACCCACTACTTACCTACCTAACACCTACCTACCTATTACTAATCTACCTACTACCTACCTACCTTAAAAAAACGAGCAAAACAATCTTATCACTTTTTTATATGAGAGTCCCCCTTAAATATTTATTTTATTCTGTTTTTAGTATTTGTTGTTATAGCATCAACAGAAATACATAATCTGTAGAAATTTTAACTGGCTAACTATCACGGTTCATGAGATACAGCCTGGTGACAGACGGACGGACAGCGAAGTCTCAGTAGTAAGGTCTCGTTTGACACTTTGTGGACGGAACCCTAAAAACAGCTGTTTTCTACAAAAAAAAAATTCGTCCCCCGATCAAAATGTATGGAACAGCAGATTTAAAAAAAGAATACCGATGAAATATTTGTATGTGATGGCTATAAGAGTAGAGGAAGACCAAAGAAACGGTTGATGTACTGTGTGAAGGATGATATGGCAAGAAAGGATGTATCTGATGAGATGACAAGTAATAGAGAAGTAGGTACGGAAGAAGAAGCCATTAAAGAAAGAAAAGAAAGAAAGAATATTTATTTGTCGCAGGGACATGACGAGCATACAAAATAACAATGAACACAATAAACATACAAAGCATGACAATAGGGGATCGGACTGGGTAAAGAAAACGACATTCTATTTTGTCCGTCAGACAGGTAATACAAAAATATTAGACACGTATTTTTTGTTTTATCAAAATATCAAACAATTACTTAGTTAAAACTCATTAAAGTTGGAGAGTGGGGGCTAACTACGTCACAAGTAGGTATAAAAGTTACCTACATGTGACGTCATGCGCCATTTCAACTCAATATATCTCCGTAATTTTATGACCACGTGAAAAAAGAAAAAATACGTGTCCAATACTTTTCAATAAACTACCCGACGGACAAGGAAAAAACGCATTCACTCTCGTTATTTTATTGAGCTTCTAAATAATGTTTTATTGTTTTCTTGTTGTAGGTACACTTTTTATTACATAAGTTTATCGAGGTTATTCTACTCATGGAAATTGAGCGAAGGCTGGTCACACCGAAGAGTCGAATGCATGACTGTTTGCACGCCATCTTGCGTACCTAGTAGAACTACGTAGTCACAAATCTTGTAATAGCGCCATCTCTTAGTGAGTAATAGAAAATATTCCCCCTCCATGAAAACGTTAAACTTGTTGGAAGTCGCATAAGAAGATTCACTTAAAAAAATAAGCAAAAAGTAGACAGCTTGCACGTAGTGACTGCGACCAGTAGGTTACCACTCAGCATGATAGTATGCTATGGGGGGCCAACAGCACAGCTGCGGTGACGCCAAATCAATTGGGAAAAGGGGAAGAGAATCATGATGTGTGTTCAGAATGTTCTAGGTACTGACTACATGGTAAGCGTTTTCGCGTCGGTTTTCCTTAAACCCCGTATACACCTCCTCTCATGCGGTACCAGGCCTGATAATAAGTTGTACTATGAGTCCACCCAGTGGCGGATTTACCAGCAGGCTGAGTAGGCTGGAGCCTAGGGCGGCAGATATTTGAGGCGGCAAATTTGCGGACCGAATTTCTTTTTTTTTATTGCTACCTCGTAGAAATTTTGAAAGTAGCATACATTACCCCGCGACTCCTCCTATAGTAATCGTACATGATTGAGCTTTGATTAGCTCAAAAATAAACGCCAAAAATAATCTAAACCATGAAAATTGTAGAGGCAACGACGGCAAAAAATTTACAGCCTATAACCTTGAAAATTTGGAAATCCGCCACTGAGTCCACCAGCTTTACCAACTTCAACTTATTTCAACTTCTCCTTCGTAAAGTCGTGGGTGAACCCAGGCAGGCGCATTACCCCTACCCAGTAGAGAGAACATTATAGGCTGATGATGATCTTCTCCTTACAGGTAAACTCTTCAACATAGCGTACCCGGGCCACATAACCCGCGTGGTGGAGATAGACCCGATACCCGCACACCACACCTGGCCCTGCACTCGGGAAGGCATCCATGACTGGTTCCACAGCTACTATGGGATGTACGATGATGAACGGTTTCCGAAGTTCAACAGTGGCATCGATACTGCGCCGAAGTATTCTTATGAGAAGGTGAGTGGATCAGGAAGAGCTGCGGTGTGAATCTGTAAGACTTCACTTAGATTTTCGAATCTGTATCCGCTGTGATTTTCTTGATTGGCATTCTAAAAACCCGGTTTGATAATTCGAATTTACACTAGCGTCAACACTACGAGCGTGTCAGCGAGTTAAACTAAATTAACAGGGAGATTTTGACATATAAAGTATGAGATGACGTAAGAAGTGGCATTCTGTAAGGTAATCGACTGAATCGACGTACTCGATTCTGTAAAATTCAGACGACAACTCACATCTCACATCGCGTCGAAGTGACGGGGGAATTACCTTACAGAATGCCACTTCTTACGTCATCTCATACTTTATCTGTCAAAATCTCCCCGTTAATTTAGTTCAACTCGCTGACACGCTCGTAGTGGTGGCGCTAGTGTAAATTCGAATTATCAACCGGGTTTTTAGAATGCCAATCAAGAAAATCACAGCGGATTCAGATTCGAAGTTCTAAGTGAGGTCTTACAGAATCACACCGCTGGAGTCCGAAAGACACTTGTTCTCCCCGCCATCCATCGCCATTGCGATCGTTTTTTTTTGTTCTGGACCGTAAATAGAACGCTTTTAGTCGTGAAGTATATGCGGCTTAAACTTCCAACTTTTTTGAAATACCAGTTTTTAATGTTACCAACTTTACTTTAAAGGAGGTTTTAAAGGCGCCTGCCGTGCAAATTGCAAAAAAAATCGCGGTCTACCCGGGCGCTTCCCAACTTAAAGATGATTTTCGTTGACAGGCCCAGCAGATGATGATGCAAACGAGAGGCATATCCAAGGAAGCCACAATACACGTCTTAGAGAGAAGTCTGGTTCCTGCCGGTGATGGCCTATACAGGTACCTTTATTACATTAAGCTTGTATTATGAACTTTTTTAAAGACGAAGATTAAACCACCACTGGAAGGGACATAGACGAACAACAAAAAAATAGTGTAGTAGTAGTGCGTGGACTCCCTACGCGCGGAAGAACTGAAATTTCGTAATCTGGAAATGATCGCTCTGTCTCTTTCTATTCCCCCTCCTCAGGAACGTTGAACGTTTAGCGCAACAGTGCTTTCATGGTAGCGTTAAACGTTTAACGCAATCTTGTTGGAAGTCGCATTAGCAGTTTCACTTCAAAACAGTTTTTTTTGTTATTACCCTTTTTAGTTGCTACTTCTGGACAAAGTCCTCTCCTATAGCTTCCCAGTTTTCTCTCCGTGCGGTTTTCTCCGGCCAATCTCTCACAAACGCCACTAAGTCGTCACGCGAGCGTGTTTGAGCGAGTTTTCTAGGCGTCCCTCGGCGACGACGCCCGTCTTCTGGCACCTACTGCGTGACAACTTTAGCCCATGTCCTGATGCATTCTACAGACATGGCCCGCCTAATCCCACTTCAACCCAGCAGTCTTTTTGCCCACATCAGCGATTGCAGGTTTTGAGCGTATTGCGTATTATTTTTTTTTGAATGGCTTCTCGCATTTCAGCCTCTGAGGCTGGCTTCTGCTTAACCGGTCAATCCTGTGGATGCCTTGAATTTAAGGCCTCCAGCCAGGGCAATACTTAGAGCGTATTGCGAAATCTGTCGCTGAGCTTTATAGCTACGCTCCACCACCCTAAAATGTTTGTGTGTGTTCAGAAATTCTCTGTATACGGTGATGTAATGATTACGTGTTAACAGCTCTAGCGCCAGTTCTAACGTGGAAGGGACTTCCACGATGTAAATAAGTAATGGTCTATTAATATTCGGTATCTTAATTATGCTTATACAAGGTGTTGTTTTGCATCCTCGTCAAAATTCAGGAGGTTGTCTGGTTAAAACACGTGTGGTTCACACTTAACGATTTCAGTATTTAAAAAAAAAATACCTACTCATTTTATTATTGATTCGCGTCGAGAATCATTAGCATACTACCTCCTTGAATTTGACGAGGATGCAAAACAACAGCTTGTATAATTATTATGTTTAATTTCAGATTCTCTTTCGACCAGCGCATGAAAGAAGTAGCAGTGTTGCCATTCTCCGGTGAAATGCTAGGCAGAATATACGCAACTACCACGACACCTACATTATGTTTCCTAGCGAAAAAAATAATCAATGCAGGGATTTACGATCCCGTACCTTTTGTAATGGATGAAAAAGCATGGCCGAATGGAAATTACAGATTTAAAATAATTGAAGGTGGACATGATTTACATCTTGAAAGCCCAGACATGATGTCTGAAGATATTTCTAAGTTCCTTTTAGATGGTCACGCTAAGTCAAAATTGTGATATTTTAAATTGTTTTTTAATAAAGTTTTTTTTGTTATAAACACAGACTTTTAATTGGGCTGGACACATCGATTGCTAGTGACAGTGCAGATTTAGGCGATTAACACACTGCCACGCTTCACGCTGCATGTTGCGTGTCAACACACCTACGGGCGTACTTGCAAGAGTGCAGATCTGCATCATAGTGCGCGTTTTACACGTACTCACGCGCGTACCTAGTTGCGTTTTGGGGATTCACGGCGGTTCTGACTCATTTCACGTTCGCTGTGGTGATATTGCAGTGTAGAGCCCATCCAAAAATGTAAATCAGAACGTTCGGCCAGTCGAGATAGGAAGCTGGCCAGTTTTTAGTGACGATTAGGGTCAGTTCACACCGAGACGCGACGCTGCGCGCACACTTTTAAAGAGCGATTCAAAATGTAACTTTATTTTCTACACGAAAGGATACACATTTCTTTACAGTCGTCACGCGGCGCAGCGCTGCGTGGCGCAACGTATTCTCACAATGAAATGTGTATCTTTTCGAAAGCCAAAACTCTGACATCCAGTATTACCAAGGGGTATCGTACTACCCAGTAACTGGGTTGTGGAGGTCAGATAGGCAGTCGCTTCATGTAAAATACTGGTACTTATCTGCAACCGGTTGGACTGAAACCGAACCCAAGATAGTTTGGGAAAAGACTAGGCATTCTCCCGTCCTTTCCCCAATTTATATGGGGTCGGCACAGCCTGTTATCTTCTTCCATACTTTTCTAGTACTTACTCATCTCCTCAGACACGTTCTTTTCTACCCATATCATCTTTCACACAGACCATAAATCGTTTCTTTGCATATTCTTGAAATAAAACAATCTCATTAATTCTTTACTTCCATTTATTTGACACTCAAAACATAGGTGTCTATGTTTTGAGTGTAAAGGTCGGGGAAGGTACCAGCGAAGTCCCAAACATGATCATTGGTTGAAAATCTGTTTATATCATTTTATATTCCTCAATAGCTAGACCTCTTTGGTAAGATTGGGATCTAGCCATAGACACGCCATCTACAATGAACCTTCCATCTATATTACTATACTCTTTGGATGAACCTTGACCGACCTTCCCCACTGAGTTACATTTACATACTTATTTCTGTGATACTACATAACATGTGATTTATCCTAAAACACGGTGAGATACTAGTTGCCATATTTTTATAAGTTTAAAAACGAATTTTGAATAACAATTTTAGAATAATCACCAACTCCAATAACAGTTTAAAAAATACTCATTAAATTATAAATTAACCAATTGAAATCAACAGACTAGCCTATACTTCATTGTAAAATGGACCATCTACAATTTATTTCTTAATGTTTATCGAATAATTCATTGAATACTTAATAAATTATCATAACACTTAGACATACAAAATTTTATAATACTTGGACATCAATAAGTTTAAGCTTATAAGTACTAAATTAATAAAACTTGAAATTATGATGACTGTGTAACATTTTTTTTTTTTTTCAAACCGAAATCCTCTGTAATTTTCTCAAAATGGCGGCTTTTATAATTTTCGTTTTTAACAATCGTACTACTCCGTAAGTCTTTATGTTATAAAGACACTCATCTTATCTAGACCTGTATTAATGTATTTCCTTTTCCCGATTAATTTGGCGTCGACTTCCAGTCTAACCGGGTGCAGCAGAAGACCAGTCTTTTACATGGAATGGAGAGACTATTTCTCACCTTCATGATATACAGGGTGTTTGGTGCATCGTTTGCCAAATCGAATAGGCCGAAAGGAGAGGTTATTTGCTAACTCTTCACGCCCTATAACTCATTCCTTGCCTCACCGGGTTTTTTATAATAACTTTTTAATTTAAATTTTGAAAAATTCCAAAATTCAACATTTTAGGTCAAATAAAAATATAATGATAAAGTGAAAGGCGCTCTGAAGAGCCTTTCACTTTATCCCTACTCCACGTTTTATACCCTTAATGGAATATTATTCCAAAAATTTTTAGTTAAATGTCTATAGTGTGAAAAAAACTTTTACTTTTACCGTGGTTTCATAAAACCACAAAATCCTTTTTTTTTATTTCAAATTCATGAAACTTTGGTTCCTGTTTAAGAAAGAGATAGGACACTACGCACTAGTGACATAACAGTATCTATCTACTTACTTGAGGTATGTTATTTATGCTAAAACTACTGTTCTTACTGTAATTTCGAATATCAGCCTAGTGTCTCGATTACACATTTAGTTAAAAATTAAAAGATATTAAACGTTTTTTTTGGACTTATTGCATACCGTTGGAAAGGGGACAGACTAGAGAACTTTTTAAAGGTATTCGAAGATCCCGATCGCTTTTTTTTTTTTTTTATAGCTATTTAAAGTTGAGTTTTAAGTTTAATTTTCTTTTACAAAAACTTTACGAGCTATTAAAAAATCAACTAATTGTAACTAGCAAGTAACTTTGAATTTGATAGAATCATACAAGAGTACACATCAAAATTAAATCGAAATTTAAAGTCTAAACAATATTTTTATTTTACCTAAAATGTTGAATTTTGGAATTTTTAAAAATTTAAATTAGAAAGTTCTTATAAAAAAACTGGTGTGGCAAGGAATGAGTTAAAGGGCGTAAAGAGATAGCAAATGACCTCTCCTTTCGGCCTATTCGATTTGGCAAACGATGCACCAAACACCCTGTATATTTTTACATTTATACAATATTCTAAAAAGACCCTGTCCGAACCGAAACGGGCATAAAGGTATTGACATTACCAAATAAATTAAGAAACATAAAATATTTATGAAAGAAAAATGAGTATGTATTTTAAAATTCTGAATTTTGTGCCCAATATACCAACATTTCAATAAATTCTTCCAAAAACATCTAAAACGTGACCAATACAATCATCGGCATTAGTATGTTCGATCGTCAGTTGTTTTTTTTTTTACTGACGACCCGGGTAGTAACAAGTTTGTCACCGCCCGCGCTCATGTGTTGCCATGTACATTTCCTCATTTTATTGTTTATCGGGGTATTTTTTTAACTTATTTTTTTTAAAAAAAAACGATAATATAAATATAATCTAATCTCGATACCTAATACGGATCGGACATGGTTTTTTAACATATTGTCTAATTTATCTCTCTAAAAACCGAGCAGGAGTCGCTTGCCATCCGGCCATCTCCAAGAAAATTTAACATTTTGTTTTTTCTACACAGCTTCTCAAGCCAATACCGCACCATTTTTTTTTAAGGCCGAATACAATCAGTCATCTTTGGTAATTATTATTACCACATACCATAGGTAAAAAAAAAGAATAAATATAGGTATAAAAATAGATTGAAGGATAATATACGAAGACATTACTACTACACATTTAGAAGTCAAAAGACCTAATAGATTTATCACAACATATAAATTGAATAAAAAAATAAAAATGCAAAAAACGGGATTTTTTTTTTAATTTCGCGGGCTATCCTGTCGCTTCCACCTTAAACTATTCGATAAAGACGTTTTTTTTTTGACGAATCCTTGCAACAGAATTTCCGCGCGAAATTTTTAAGACTTTAGTAACTACCTATTTATTTAATTACTAAGTGTATTTTGATAACCGTGAAAGTTTAAAACAGTGGATACTTAATCACTATTATTAAATTCGTCAAACCTGTATCTTACATCAGCAGACCTTCCAGAAAAAGGGTACACGTCAGTAAGCATCCTTTTTGGGGTTATTCCTTTGCGCGAATCGCCGCGAACGCCCAATTTGATCACTTGATGTTAAATATTGTTTTAAAAATCTAATATGACAACTCATACAAATGGTATATTGTTAGAGCTCCTTCCGCCTGTGATACAAGATTATCCTAGTACAGGCATCGAACATTGTGAGATCTACATCTATAAGAACGCGCTAATCTCAGGAACTACAGATCCGATTAGTGTTAGATAGCCCATTTATCGAGGAAGGCTATAGGCTATATATCATCATACTATGACCAATAGGAGCAGCAATGAAAAATGTTGCTAAAAAACGGGGAAAATGTGACGCAGACGTAGTTGCACTGGACAGCTAGTTTTTTAATAAAGATTTTTTGTATTTGAACCATTATTATTTCTTAATAAAGCTTTATTATTACTATGTAATATACGACGGATAATATCGACGGGCCCTATTGGGGGCGCAAACCACCGACGGTGTACGTATGCATTTTGACCTTCATCTCTATTTTGAGCATCCTCTGCATTTCCAGCTTCCTCTGCATTTGCCGATGATCCTTTTGAATTTTGAGCGGTTCGTACCCTGGTTAAAGTGTGGGCATTATGTGCCTTATCTCTGATTGGTCTCATTCCTAAGATGGGGCAGCACGGATCAATACCTCTGCAAACGTTAACGAATTATTAGGTTAATTTTATTATTGAACAAAGTACGCTATTATACAAATTCAATTTCAATTAGCTAGCAGAGCTCGAAAGACGTTAAAGAAAAAAAGAATAAGTATTTAGACTTACACGGGACAAAAAAATGGTTAAAAAGAACAAAACAAATTACATAAAAAACCCCCGACGGACAAAACCTCTAAAAAACCAAAAATAAAATTAATCCAAGCGTCGTAGCGTCGGGGGTCCGCTTTGTTTGTATATATATTTTTATGTATTAAGCGGTCTACTTAGCGGTCCTCCGATGCTACGACGCTTGGATTAATTATATTTTTGGTTTTTTAGAGGTTTTGTCCGTCGGGGCTTTTTAAAATTTTTAATTTAATTTTTATTTCATGCTTTTTAAACTTAAATTATTTTTTCTTAGCCTTGACTGTCCCACTCCTGGGCATAGGTCTATTCCCATTCCTTCCACTTTTCTTGGTGTTGCGCCTCTTATCGCTTATTAACGATAACACCCCTCTTTTTGGTCGGGGGTTAAAAACAAGGAGAGTATAGATAGATACAAGACATGAATTAAAAAAAAAACTTGAGCTTATAGGGGGGAGGGGGGGTGTGCAGCCTACCCCCCTGGCGATGCCCATGGTGAGAAAGTGACAAGAATTCAAATTCCCAATCAACTAGACCCGTAGAAGTTGTTTAAATCCCTTCATCAACTAGAAAAGAGGTGATGAGCTTCAAACGGCTAAGCAGATTTTCTCGAAACATAGCTAAGAACACTCTCGATTAAAATACCTTTCAAATGACACCAATTTTATCAAAATCGCTTCATCCGTTTGGGAGCTACGATGCCACAGACAGACACACAGATACACACGTCATACTTATAACACCCCTCTTTTTTGGTCGGGGGTTAAAAAGGAAATAAAAGATAAAAATAAAACAAACTAAACTGGTCCTGTACGAAGTCAAAAGGTTATGAAGTACAGTATGTGCAGTGCAACATGGTGCAGTAACATAAAAAAAAATTACACATTTTTCCAAACGAAATCAAAATTTAATGAAAGTACAAAGCATACGGCCCAAGAATCTCTTGTGTAGTCTATCTTTTTGTCCCTACTACAGGGTTGTAAATGCTTGCTGTGCCAGTAGTTTTAAATCAGCCCCTAAATAATGACATCATTCAGATCCAGACTGTCCCCATGCAGTCCTCCCCCAGCGACGCCCTAAGCCGAGGCTCGTACCCCACAGGGGGTGCCCTTGGCGTGTAGTCGCTAAGTTTGTAAGTAGTTCTATGCCCTGGCTGGAGGCCTTACACTCAAAGCACCCACAAGGTCCGGATAAGCAGACGACAATCTCTTAGGTTGAACAGCAAGATGCCATATATAAAAAAAAAATTGTACAGTATTTTTCAGTAATCTGTTTTTAGCATATTATTTCCACTTTTGTTTTCCATCGGCTGTTAAGCTTTCACACTTGAATGTTTTTTTTTTTATTTTTATGTTTAATTAGATTAACTGTTGGGACCCACGATTTGTCATGAGTTGCATATCGATTTGCTTTTATTCATAAACTACTTCTTAGCGTGCCGATCGCAATCTAAATTGATTCCCCCCGAAAATTGACTAGGAGTTCTTTTAATACTTAAATCAAGTATATGTACCAACAGGTTTTAGTTTAAAGTAACAGTAAGTCAATTTATTAATAATATTATTCGTAGAAGTGGTTCCCATGTATTTTCGCTGACAATGCCAAAAGAATACGCGGTCACGTAAACGAAGCCGCGGGAACAGCTAGTCTTGAAATAAAACAATCATGTCATTTAACCATTTCCATTTATTTGACACATAATTCAAAAACAGTGTGTAAGGTATTCAAACATTATCATTTGTTGAAGATCTGTTAACGTCATTCTATTTTTGAATACGTTGACCTCATTGGTCAGATTGGGACCTAGCTATAGACAAGCCTACTACAATGAGCTTAGAACGGCCTTCCCCATTGAGTTGCCTACATAAAAAATATCCTGTGATTTATTCTAAAAACACAATAGGATTCTAGTTGCCGTAAGCAAACTAAAAGTGATAAAAGAAATTAAATAATAACTTTAAAATAATCACCAACTTAAATAATAACCATAAAGAAGAATTAAAGAATTTAAATCAACAGACTAGCCAATAATATCGCAGAATGGACCAATTTCTTAATTTTTATAGAATAATTTATTTAATAATAAAAAATAATCATAACACTTAAACATAAAAAAAAAAATACTTGGACATCAATAACTTTAAAGTTTAATATTCTTTTACATCTATTTTTTAATACCAAATTTATTAAAATTCTTACTATGGTGTTCGAAAATCGACTTTGTTATTCTTCGTTTTTAACAATACCATTTCATAACTGTTTTTTTTAAATAAAGCCTTTTACTTTTCCTGAATTTATGTTGGGGTGGGATTCCAGTCTAACTGGATGCAGCTGAATACTTGTATTTTACATGGAGCGACTGCCTATCTGACCTCCACAAACTAATGAATACGATAACCTTTGGCAAGGCTGGTTGTCTGACTCTGTCTATCTGACCTCCACAAACTAATGAATACGATAGCAAGGCTGGTTGTTTGACTTTCGGACCAACTTGATGTCAGATAAATATTTTTACGAAGGAAGAAGGGAAACCAATTAAAAAAATATGACAAATTAAACCAGTCTTGTTGTTGTCTTGTTATTGTCAGTCTTTTGGCCTCAGCCAAAAGGCACCTATCGCAGCATGATGCTGTACCTAATATTTAAAAAAAAAGTCAACCCTCTGGTATTAATTATTTATCTTTATACATACTTTAGGCTAGCTACCCACCCGGCCATAACCAAGAAAGGAGACTAATCAGTTTTTTTTACCGAGATATAAATAACTCAAAAGATAGTTTTTGATTTATAATATTGGCATTTTCAAATCTTATGTATTTTCTACACAGCTACTCAATAACGCACGAATGCTTTTTTTTTTTATTTGAATGCCCATCGCCCAGTAACAACAGTCATTTATTTATAGTAATGTTTAGGGATTTCTAGTAAAAAAAAGAGCTTTTCAGACTACTTTTAATCGTTGAAACGTGGGTGCCACTATTGAAATTGTCAATAGTGGCATCCACGTTTTACGTATCTTTCAGGAGAGGTGTAAATGAATACAACAAAACAACAAGAAAAAAACAACTAAGCAACAATAAATTAAAAATTAAAACAAAATATTTTTTTTTGGGAAAAACGTAACAAGTTACTGTGGCCAATTTTCTAGAACATTGCTTAGTGAATATAGTTTGGTTACCGTTTGTTGGTAAATGTCCCGTTTCCAGTCTTTTTCATAGTGATCATGTTAGTTTAAAAACGTTATTCTGCCATAATGAACCAACAATTTCAATTACAATAATTACAATTTCTTATTAATTCCGTTAAAAACGCGAAACTAATCCAACATACTAAATGTGGCATATTACTATTCAGTAGTCCAATACGTATGCTTAGAACAGATTAAAACGTAATCAGCGTTAACTTCTTAGGAAAATAGGACTAATTTTGATGTGGGTTGGTATATTTTGGCTGAACTACGCCCAATTAATAATACCAACATGAAACTATTCAAAACGTAAGAATATTTTGAATTTCACTTGCTATCGGATACCCCATTAATCAATAATCATATAGCATCGTTCTAAAACACGGACCACATACAATAACAAAAAAGATAACAGTAAATAAGAATCACAACTTAGAAGAAGGTTTATTGTCTTTTAAAAATGCATTAATATAAGGAAGAACTCTTTCAGGATGTGTATAATGTACATCATGGCTGCCTTCCACGTCAACTCTGTGAAAATTTTCCAGAGTCGCCATTTTGTCCAACAACTCTTTCGCGCCCTGACGCCATTTTGGAATCGGCGGGACGTTTTTCGCGCCATTACTGGCCGCTACGAGTAAAGTTGGGGGGATTTTCTTGAATAATTCGAAATAATAATCGTTCCCATAGTTTTGTGGTGCTAGGTTTTTAAGACGATTGTCCCATGAAAGGTACCTGTAATATAGGTGAAGGATAATTTTTAACTTTGTTTTTTTTTTATTGGTACATCTCGCCCCAGTCGACAGTCGCGGCCAAAGAGAAAAAAGTCGAGAGAGTGAAATAAAAAAATAAAAAAAATGATTCAAATGTCTTGGAGCTCGCAGTTAAATAAATAGGGAAGAAAACAGATATTAGTGACGCTAAAGCCTCATTTACACGATGCAAGAACTTGCATGCAAGTTTCATTACATTGCAGACTATTGACGGGCAATGAATTCAGTTAATAAAACAAAAACAGCAATGTAGTGAAACTTGCATGCGAGTTCTTGCATCGTGTAAATGAGGCTTTAGTGGTTGTCAGTTTCATTCAGCTGCCATGGACAGTTTCTTGCCGAAAACTTTGCCGCGAGATGACTCTCAGTGCTTTGTCAACTTATTTTGTTTGACTAATAAATACTTTATTTTTTTTATTTACTGATTGGTCGCTTTTCATTTAAGATGAATGATTTCGACAAATTCTCAGCGTTTTCTTGCGGCGAAGTTTCCAGCAAACAACTCCAATTAGAAAAGTATAACGTTGTGGTGTAAAAATGGCTGTTATTAACTGTTAATTAGGAAAATGTGATATGTTGCATTATGAAGACGGTTTCAGAAATGAAACATTTAGAACCAATTATTAAGAGTTTTTTTTTATCAGTAATCAGGTAATATTGAATATTTTTGCAACTGTTGCAATGCGAAGAAATTCTTAGAAAATAAGCCTGATACCGATGTGAAAGCGCGATATGTGTTCATGAAAATGTCTAAATAACTAAACTTATCCTTAGGGAGCGTTCAAGTATTACGTAACGCAATTTTTGGAGATTTATGACCCGCCTCCCCCTCTTGTAACGCGCCGTAAAGTTTGTTTGTACTCCCCCTCCCCCCCCAAGTAACGCGCCGCGCGTTTTGAAGGGTTAAAACAATATCATCATCATCAATCGCATCGTAACGTTTTAGAAGACCCCCCCCTCCCCCCAAATTCGTTACGTAATACTTGAACGCTCCCTTATTGAAAAGATCACTGTTTGATTTTCAACTCTGCGCCGAAGGTTGTAAATCCAACAGTTGAATAGCGACAGTGAAAACGAGGTCTAAAACTGAAAACATCATGATGTTATCACTTACCCAACTGCGTCGTTTTTACGCATGTCATCTATAAAGCGGATATATTCTTCGGCCCCAGGTGGAATCGTTACACCGTCTGCATTTCGAGCTTCATCTGCCTTTCGAGCTTCTTCTGCATTTTTTGCATCGTTCGCCATTCGAGCTCGGTATGCATTTCGTGCTCTGATTGCATTACGTTCCCTAATCGCATTTCGTGCCTCGATTGTCTTTGGTGCCCTGACAGCGTTCCGTGCTTCGTTTGTTTTTTGAGCCGCTTTCACTTTCCGTCCCTCAACAAACGAGGCACAGATATTAGGTGGTCCGTTTGATTTATGACGTTGATGATATTCGTGTGCTGCCCTGTCTGAGGTATGAGCTTCATACTCTTTTTCTGCTTCAAATGCATTTTGTGCTTCATAATCTTTTTTATTTGCTTTCTGTGCTTTCTTTTTAATTTCGGTATCAGTTAGATTTTGAGTCCCATCTGCAACTTCTACCGTTTTTGGGCCATTATTTGGACTTTCTTCTTTAAATGAATGGTCGTTTGGCAGTTGTTCCTGGCTATCATTATGAATTCTGTAAACATTAAGATTTGATTAAATATTTGGAGAAAGTTTTGTTTTTGTTTAGAGTATGTTATCCTAAGAGGTGATATTTATCTAGCTAATTTAACTCGTTAGACGTGAAGACTTCTTTACATCGCCAATTCCACAGAGTCTAAAGACGAGAGTCTATAATCAGTATGTCCTACCCGTCATATCGTACGGTGCCGAAACGTGGACACTCACGGTAGGGTTGGTCCACAAATTAAAAGTCGCTCAACGTGCTATGGAAAGGGCTATGCTCGGGGTTTCTCTGAAAGATCGAGTTCGTAACGAGGTGATCCGACAGAGAACTAAGGTTATCGACATAGCCCACCGCATAAGCACGTTGAAGTGGCAATGGGCCGGCCATATTATAACCCGAAGAACCGATAACCGTTGGGGTAGACGAGTTCTTGAGTGGAGACCACGGATCGGTAAACGTAGCGTAGGACGTCCTCAGACTCGGTGGAGCGATGATCTTCGCAAGGCGGCTGGCAAGAGCTGGATGAGAGTGGCCGAGGATCGTGCTCAGTGGCGTGTCATGGGAGAGGCCTTTGTCCAGCAGTGGACGAATTCGGGCTGATGATGATGATGAGACGTGAAGACTGAAGGGTATCAGTAAGTTACGGCTAAGACGGATGTGAAAACCACTTAATTTTAAGCGGCTAAACTTAAGTTGTTTCTATCCATTCATCTTTAGTCGATCAGATTTAAATACGGAGAAACATTTCTTTAATCTTTGTCTTTATTAGATATTAAAAAAAATACTGATATTTCAAGCAACCAGCGGCCATTTGACATGATTCCTCCAATCATCTCTAATAATCTCATCGGAAAAATAAAATAAAAATATCAGTTGTTCCATACATTTTGACTGCGTAGGTATTGCACTTTTGTAGGAACAGCAATTTTTTTTTTTAATTACCGATGAAATATTGCTATGAGGTGTGTTATTTAATTAAAATGACATGGCGTTCCCACTGTTCCCAGAGACCCAGACTGCATACAAAAATTCATTCGAATATACACATACAAACAATCTCAAACGTTTATTCGATAATTTCTTATTCCCTAAACCCTGTCAAGGGGGTTATTCTGAAATACTGACAAACTTAAATAACCAAAAAAATCAGCGTTTATTAATAACTAACTAGGTACCGTAATTTTTATTGATTATTTATATCTTTTGTGACACCCTCTTGAATTTTGAGGAGGATGCAAAACAGCACCTTGTATAATACAGGGTGTAAGGGACAGCTTTCCGCAAACTAGCTGACAGGGCATATAGTTCCTTATTTTGAATAATATTCCACCAACTTTTTTATCGTTTTTTCACTTACCATTCCTTAAATTTGCATTTTCTGTACGCAGCCCTCCATTTATGTAAAGAAATACAGCTAAAATAAAAAAAACAGCAGTACGAGGGCGGTTTGATATGTCCGTGACATTTACGGAGACGAGTCGCGTCGTACGGCGCGACTCCGTAAATGAGCCCTAAAAGAAAGAGAGAAAATATCCGGTGGAATATAATTCGAAATAAGGTGCTTAATGTACCCTGTCAGTTTGCGGATGGCTGTCTCTTACACCCTGTATTGATTAAATAATCAAAATAGCGAAATAATTAACAGATATTTGCCTTTTAGAACGCACCCTCTTAATATTACAGATAAACCCACCTCTTTGAAAGGAACTGTATAATAAATACACCGTGTAAATCACCTCATCACGAAGCCGTCAACCAAGCATTCTGTACATGAAACTAAGCAACTTTACGCAAAAATTATTGCTGGAAAACGACTTTTTTTTGGGGGGTGTAAAATCATGTTTAGTGGTAGAACTCAATGTAACGCACTCAAAACATTGTGCTGATGGACGGATTAAATAGTACGGGGCTCGTGGAGGTGTTTAAAGTAAAAACCTTACATTAAAAACTTGTATTTAAAAAAAAATACTCGTCAAAAAGTTGGAACTTTGACCCCTAATATCTCCGTAACTAGAAGGTTCCAAGGTATGGTGTAGAACAAAAAAATTATCGCAAGAACAGGGAGTCCCAGTGCCTTTCGGCTTCGTTAGGAGGTGTTTTACACCCTTTAGAAAGTAGTACGACTCACCCCAATTCTTTAAAGTTCCTTGATAGTATATGACTGCATTGATCTTCTGTCAGCTCTCTAACCTTCATGATGGCTTGCCTCGCCCGGTTTATTGTGTACTTCTGTCAACAATATAACATCACGAATTTATTCGTTGAAAAGATGGGATGAGGCGTATGTATACAGGGTGAAAGCGACACCAACGCACAAACGCGGACCACGTAGTCAATACATCATTCGGAGTTATGGATAATGTAAAATTTAAATCGGTTATTAAAAAAAAAGTGACGCGTTTAGGGGGGGGGGGGGCAAATCTCATCCAATCTCACGAGGGAGAGAGGTTCTCGGTGAATATGACGTAATTTTTTTCCGCTATACATGGTGTTGTTTTGCATCCACATCAAATTCAAATGATTCTCGTCCCGAATCACTAATGAAATTAGTAGGTAATTTTTATTCTTTGCGGAAATCGGAAAGTGTGAATCACCCGTGTTTTAAAGATAGCCCGTCTGATCCTCGCCTTATAACCTCGCTTACATACAAACAAAAAATCTCAAACGTTTATTCGATCATTTATTATTCCCTACGTTAAGGGGGTTATTCCGAAATACTGACAAACTTAAACAACCAAAAAAATCAGCGATTATTAATAATTAACTAGGTACCGTAATTTTAATTGATTATTTATGTCTTTTGTGACAACCTCCTGAATTTTGACGAGAATGCAAAACAACACCTTGTATACAGTGTCGAAATTCGTGTCATAAACCCGACACCAAATTTTCAACCATTTTCCTAAGTAACGATTTAGTAGATACTAGACACAGTTAACGCTGATTCGTTTTAAATCTGCTCTCACCACACTTCAAACGATTACATCAGTTAATCATCAAATAAGTTAAGTGGATAAGGGGGAGCGGGGGCTTTTCTTAAGAGTGGGACATTTCAGAAATAATTTTGACTTCGATATTCAGAATAATGTACTGAGTATGTGGCACTCGTTTTCGCGTGGGTGTCCCTTACACCTCGTATGAACCAAAAGCACGCTATACAGGGTTATTTTTAAACACCGACAACCTCTCAAGACTATGTTACTATTACTAACATCATAATCAACAACTTTTATTATATTACTTTTAAAAAATCTTCCTGTTTTTAACCGACTTCTAAAAAAGGAGGAGGTTCTCAATTTTTTTTTTAGTTCATCACATTTTCATACAAAAATAAAAACATTGAAATTGAACGCTCTAAATGTTACGGCTATGCTCCCCTCGCTGTTGTACTATCGCTTTTTTTTGCTTCGCATAAACTTCGTAACATTTAGAGCATTCACTTTAAATATTTTTATTTTTGTATGAAAAATTGATGAACTAAAATATGATTATTTTTTAAAAGTCATAGAACAAAAGTTGTTGATAATGATGTTAGTAACATAGTCCTGAGAGGTTGTCGGTGTTTTACAAATAACTCTGTATAAATGGCCATAACTAAATATCTTACCTTCCTCGAAAAGCACTCGCGCATATAGTTCGAATAGTAATCATCATAGAAGGTCCTTTGGTACTCTTCGTTATCTTCGACCTGCATCCTCATAAGAGTTGGACCTGCATCCAGTAGTACCATCTTCGTGATTCGGCCTGGGTAGATGACGTTGTAGAACAGACCTGGAAACGACGTAGTTTAGGTGGAGAGGCTATCAGAGGAAATGTATACAGGGTGTAACGGAAAGGGTATATGTATACATCCTTAAGGGTGTGCTACAGACCATCAAACTGAACGTGTTTCTAAAAATAAAAAATAAATTGCGGCAAAAAAAAATATCAGCTGCCTATACATTTGGGTCGAATAGGTATTGTAATTTTCTATGGGGCAGCAGATATTTTTTTTTGCTGAAAACATGTTTTATGATGAGAAACATGTTCAGTTTGATGGTCTGTAGCACACCCTTAAGGATGTATATACCCTTTCCGTTACACCCTGTATATCCGTTTTTGATCTCTATTTTTATAGATCTCATAACTACCGAGCTTCAGTGTGTGTATCATCTTTACGCTGACGACTTACAGCTCTACTGTCAGGCTAGTGTTGACAGCTTGTCCAGTGCGATCGAGGAGCTAAACCGGGATTTACGTTTTGTCAAAAACTGGTCTGAACGTTTCATTATGCCGAGTAACCTGCTTGTCGCAGTCACGACGTGCAAGCAGTAAACATTTTTGTTCCGTCCTGTTTGTACTTTTCATATTGTTTTTTTTTCTTGTGTTGTTTATTGTTTTATTTTATTTATGTAATTTTGTATGCACGTCATGTCCTTGCGACAATTTTTTCTTTCTTTACCTACCTTGCTCGCATCCCATAGAATGGCCTATAAAGATGAACTTGTCCCAACCAAGGTGGAGGATGGCCAGTTCCATGGCGTACAGGAAATGGAACCTCTGCAGCTTTGGACCTGGTAAGACACAAGACACATTATCCTCTGGCAGGACGAATGATCAACGTTAAGCTATGCTGCGCTGTTTTGTGCTAAGCTAGCATAACTTTCACGCTAGATTTTTCTAATAATAATTTTGAGATGGCGGTGTATGCTTCTCGATTACAGCAGCACAATAGGGGATAATCCAATTTTTATTTTCTTTGTCCCTCGGGTAGTTTATTGAAAAGTATTGGACACGTATTTTTTCTTTTTTCACGTGGTCATAAAATTACGGAGATATATTGAGTTGAAATGACGCATGACGACACATGTAGGTAAGTTTTATACCTACTTGTGACGTAGTAAGCCCCCAATCTCTAACTTTAATGAGTTTTAACTAAGTAATTTTTTGATATTTTGATAAAACAAAAAATACGTGTCTAATATTCTTGTATTACCTGTCTGACGGACAAAATAGAATGTCGTTTTCTTTACCCAGTCCGGTCCCCTATTGTGTAAGGGGGCGTCCAGTACATGAGAGCGTTTAGGAGAGGGGAAGGTCAAGCCGAATCTCACCCAATCTCACGAGGGAGAGACGGGCGGGGTCTCGGCAGTATTGAATTGCGTGAAAACTAGGTTAAAGTTATCATGTTTCTCTAATAAAATGTGTGTAAATGAAAAAATAAAACTAATTAAGCAAATATATATTTTTTTAGATCGGTTTTCTCTTGACTCTAGTCTAGGTCAGAGACAGGTGGGCTAATAGAACAGATTCAAGTCAATATAAAATAATTAAAAGGCAAATATAAAAGTATGTTTTAAAACGCTGAGACAAAAATGTAAGGCAAATAAAAAATCGTCGCCAAACAACAGAACAAAGCAGAAAAAAGCTTTTTATTTAATTGATAACCCTGATCAGCGAAATTTGAAGAAAATCTTTGTTCTTCTTTATCGTGTGGCTTAACGTGCCGTTGATAAATATCTCTGAGGCATGCTGATTTCCTCACGATGTTTTTCTTCAACGGAGCAAGTGATCATTATACAATACGCACATGAATCCGAAAAATCAGAGGTGCGTGTCTTGGGCTCGAGCCCATAATTAAGTTCGAACTTGAGACCTACGTCTAGGCAGTCCGACGGTTATACCACAATAGGAAGCACCTACAATCCTAATTTCAACTGTGTGGTGCCTTCGGAGTAAAAATTCTGTGACAAACGGATGTACAGACAGACAGGACGAATCTATAAGGGTTCGGTATTTGCCACTTGGCAACGGCACCCTAAAAAAGTATTTTAGGCACCCCGATATCATGTTTCAAGAGCTTTTCATAGAAACCCCACACAGTTATATACGTTTTGCGTAATTTTGAAGTTTAAACAGTACTGACTTCGCATAACTTTGACCTAAACCAAGGGGCTAAGGGCTAAGGGCGCAAAACAACAGAAAAAAAAAACAGAAAAAAAAGTTTGCAAAAAAACATCTATCACAGCTAAACGTTTTCTAGACTCACCACCACCCGGTGTTTTTCCAGTATAGCGTAACCCTTGGCTAAATTTTGTATGGTCTATAAACGGTCTTCCAGGTTTGGGTGGTTTGTTGAAGACCACGGTGTAACTGAGCTCGTCTTTACGTAGAGGGACGTCTGTTACTGAAATAATTATGAACGTCAATCCTGTGTATTCTCCCCATCCTGACAAATGGTGCACATACTTGGTCTTTGACTAACATCCAGAAGTCCAAACTCAAGGTTTGGTAACGAGCGAAGGAGCGGAGCATGCTGTGTAAAAATAACTGACCGGACACAAAACATCACTCTGCGCTCCAGAACGCAAGTTGCCGACGTAGCTTATAAAGATGCAAGACAAAAATGGGACTGGGCAGGCCATGTCTGCCGGCACAGCTGTGGACCCGAATATCGCAAGACTTAGCGAGAAGAAGCACACCATCGAGAGAAGTGGAAATAATGGGAAAAGTAAGTGGGACAGTACAAACAGTGGGCAAACTAAAAAAAAAACTTCAAACAACAAACAGGTGAACGAAGAAAGATATGCGTTCAGTAATCTTCATGACTTTGAACCAAGGATCGGTGAGAGTGCTACACTAAAATTGTGGACGCTGCTCCGGAAATGGATGATGACAAAAAAATTACTGAAATAGACCGAGCTCCAAGTTTATTTTTAAAGTTCAGACAGAATCTTTATCAGTTTGACGACCATACAGATGAGTGGCTGAGATAGCATTTTGAGTAAAGAATCACAAGGATTTGATTTGCCTTTATTAACAATTTTACAATCTAGTTACACATTATATTATTTTCTGACATAGGTTTTCGAAGATCGTTTTGCTGTAGCATAGGCCTCCCCCATATTCTTCCACTTTTTTATATTTATGGATACCAAAATGGCAGTTAGATATTTGGGGACCACGACAGAGGCTTATTAATTTTATACGCGTGGCCTGAAAAGGATTGCGGACGCGATCCCACTTCTGATGAAACGGCAGGTAAACTACAAGGTGGAACCCTATCACCGAATGTCAACGCCATATTGTTTTTCAGTCGCTAACCGTGCGACCTGATTCTTCAGAATATCCATTTACATTTTTAAGGGGATTATTTGGGGTCCGATTAAATAAATGCCTTTAAATTAAACTCACCATGAGGGAAAGCATCCGACAGACCGTTACCAGGCATATCCAGCGCCACATAGTAGAAGTTTTCGGACATCTGCTCTATAAGCGGATCGAAGACCGAGAGGCTGTCCTGTCTCCCGTGAACGAGGAACACTGGATCCCCGTCAGGATGGCCATGGCTCTTCACTGGAACAGAGGGAAGATTGGGTTTAAGGGTGTTTGAGTAATCGACACTTCAATCAATCCTACTAATAATATTATAAGTTTGTGAGGATGTTAGGATGTTTGTTACTCTTTCACGCAAAACCTACTGAATGGATTTGGATAAAATTTGGCACAGGGATAGATAATAGTCTGGCTGGCACTATTGTGGGTATTTCTTAATTAACGTTTAATTAAATATAATGCGTTTGACGTCGGTCAGCGGCAAAAGTCGCTTTACATAACCAAAATTATAAGACGTCTTAGTTTTAGAACGATCCATATTAACAGACTGGAGTAAAAGACATAACAATATTTTCATCAATGGTTACACAAATTCGCAAAACCAGATAACATCAGATCACACTGACCAGCACAAAACTTGGTGTAATATTTATAAGTGTTAACCGACTTTTGATGCTGACTGTACCAGAAAAAGAAAACTTTACGCATTCCCAATCTGATAATGAGATACTCGTTGTATTCAAAAAATTCTATTCTAGTGTTTGTTGAATGTATGAAAATATTACTTCACTTGCTTCGACCCTGTTCCCAATACCAGTGGCTTCTTTTTTTTTATATTTCTAAATTATTATTAATTTTTTTAAGGAATATTTTTTTAATGTATAAAATTTGTAAGTATATAAATCAATAAAGGAAATTAAAATGACTGTTGAATGTTTTTGTAATAGTATGAATGATGGAAAAGGTGATTTAAGCACATAAATATGTATTGTTTAAACCTAACATTAAATGTATTGTATAATTTTGCATGTCATCTATATATCTGACTACTAATTGTCCCACGCAACTTCGTCTGTGTCACATTTTCCCCGTTCTCGCAACATTTTTCATTACTGCTCCGCTCCTATTGATCATAGCGTGATGATATATAGCCTATAGCCTTCCTCGATAAATGGGCTATCTAACTGAAAGAATTTTTCAAATCGGATCAGTAGTTCCTGAGATTAGCGCGTTCAAGCAAACAAACAAACAAATTCTTCAGCTGTGTAATATTAGTATAGATTAGATTTATATTATTTTTTTGCAATTACGATGTTTGTCCGATGGAGAAACATGTTCAGTTTGATGGTCTGTAGCACAACCTTAAGTATGTATATACCCTTTCCGTTACATCCTGTTTAAGGAACCCCAACTGACTAATACCAATAGATACTAATACTTTTTGCAAATAAATGAATATGATTAGAACCTAGGGTACCATCATCATCTGCTTAGCCTTTTCCCAACATTATTGGGCTTCCAGTCTAAATGAATGCAGCTGAATATCAGTATTTTCCATGGAGCGACTGCCTATCCAGATAGCCAGTGGAGGTCAGCCTCCACAGCCCAGTTAGTACTGAGTAATACAATACTCCTTGGTAACACTGGTTGTCAGACTTTCGGGCCACTGAACTGACTACCTGTAACGACTGCCAAAGATCTTGAAATCACAGCCATGACCAACGGCTTAACATGCTTTCCGATGCATGGAGGAAACTCGGTATGTAATGTGTGGTCTGGTCACCCATCCACAGACCAACCTAGGGGGTACCATAAACCAGGGCCTCAAGTCTGCTATTACATTAGTGTCAGAATGGCCTATCATTGATTTCATAATTGTTGATTTATACAAGTTTGGTAATCTACTAATATAATGGCGTCATTATGACTTCACAATGGTCAACCACTGACACTCCATTGAAAGAAAATGTTGAAAATGGCATAGAATTTGACAGACCATTATGAATTTAACAGATCACGGACTTTTAGCAAAATGACAATGGGATCGTGTTGGAATGACGATGTTTATAAAAATAGCAGACTTGAGGCCCAGAAAGGAGGGTGATCGAAGTACTGGAGCATAAACCTCCATAGTCAAAGAAGCTCTGCACAAAGAACAGTTCAGGAGAAGACGCATTGTAATTAGGGTATGCATTTGCACTTTGCTCATTGGAGTACTAATACTGTCCCTACTAAGGTAAAGTGAATAGATTGTACAGTGGCCTACCCGGTTTTGTAGCTCAAGAGATTTCCAGGGGGCCCATGTTAGTTAGTTAGTGGGTCACCACTGAGAACTATTCTGCAGACATAAATAAAAAGGTACTCACAGGCCAATTTACCCCATGGTACGTGGATGAACCACTCGCGTTGGCACTTCATTTCTAATGAACTATTTTTAACACAGCAATTTCAAAAAGGTTTATAAATATTTATGAAGAACTGTTCTTGGCTCACTATGGAAATCAACCGAAGCAATGAAACAACATGGCAGCGGATTGGACTAATTAAAGTTTCACATATTAATATTAACCTTTGGATTCACATTTTAACAATGATTTTTAGATAAATCACGGTATTAAATTAAATTATTATGTATTGATTTTTCACCTGATGCATCTCAGATGCAAGCCAAAAATATTTGTAACATATTTAGCATTACATTCTTTTACGGATTGCTCGTTTTATGAGTGTGAGAAAGGTAGAACAAATTGTTATGCTCTAAATCTAACACTTGGTTCGCCTGTAACGATTTTGACAGCTATAACCGAGTTCGATAACTCTAGTGTTGTGCCGTTGTGCGTAGTTAGTTTTAACAAACAATCGAAATCTCGGAAAAGTGACTAGCAAGATAAATAAGATTCTTGGTTATGTCATAATCATTTAATTCATAGTTTACATTTTACCGACCAACTATCATTGTAAGATTTTAAAAACTTTTTTATATGAGGTGCTACACTTTCAGGGTGAGTGATATGCACATCATGGCCACCAGTGACGGTTACAGAAAAAAAGTTGGGAACCATTAGAAGACATTTTTCTATAATGCTGGCTGCAAAGTGTTTCCCCGGCGGATTGGCGATATTTTCCGAAGCCTCAATAATGAGCGTGGGAGGCGCATGTTCTGTTATCACGGTGAACAGAGTTTCTTCTGACATGGCCACACTGGCTATTTTCTTCATTCTAGGCTCCCATGATAATCTGTCAAAGCAATAATCGTTATAAGTACTCAGTGATTTCAATCTGATGAAAATAATGAAATGAAATGCTCACATTTTATTTTTAAAATATTTTACGGCACCTTCTCCTGATTTTTATTAGGTACATTAAATTTAAACAAGTTTAGGAGTAGCAGCAACGTCAAGTCTAAAGTTTGTTTCTTTTTAACAAGTTTTACGCGATATATTCTTTAAGAAACTGTTATAATATATAAAACTTAGACTAACTTAAACTTCCCTTCACCAGCCGGCACCAGCGATCTGGATAGAACCACTTCCGCTTGATCTTCTGATAAACTCCTGTTTCTGACTAATAAGTGGACTGCTTCTTCGAGTGTTAATCGCTTTGTGCTTCCGGCATTCCACCTTAACAATAAAAATACCAGTTAGAGTCAAACAATACTCCCAGGTTGCTTAATTCTAATATATTTTAGAAGTGAAAAGTAATTTAGCCACGTTGAGCGATTTTTGGTAGGGGAAAATTCTATGTGCTCGCGTCACTGATGACCTCGACATGCCCGTGACGTATTAGGCCGGAATAGCGACGCGTAGTATACGCGTACGCTTCCTGATATTTGTATTGAGCTTGGGCAGCCATAAACTGTATATGAATCATATTTTTATTGCTCGGAGTGCCAATAGATGTGAAAACCAGATTAATGTTAATATTTCAATTTACAAATTATGACTATAATTGATATAAAAATTAAAGACCGGCCAAGTGCGAGTCAGACTCGCACACGAAGGGTTCCGTACAGGGCTGCGGGTTGTTCGAAAGAGAAACCGCGGCCCTGGAACACAAAGGGATAAGAATGAACATGGGTGGGTTTTAGTCAGTCAAGTCTGACACTCCCTCCCGCTCCGCCCAGAGCGGGAGAAGTAATTTAATGATTTCCCATCCGCAAAAAAAAAAGGGTTCCGTACCTGCGTACCATCTATATATATAAAAGAAAGTCGTGTTAGTTACTTCACTTATAACTCAAGAACGGCTGAACCGATTTAGCTGAAAATTGGCAGGGAGGTAGTTTAGAGCCAGGAGAAGGACATAGGATACGGTAGGGTAGGGTAGGGTAGGGTAGGTAGGTAGGATAGGGTAGGTAGGTAGGGTAGGGTAGGTAGGTAGGGTAGGGTAGGTAGGTAGGGTAGGTTAGGTAGAGTAGGTAGGTAGGGTAGGGTAGGTAGGTAGGGTAGGGTAGGTAGGTAGGTAGGGTAGGTAGGTAGGGTAGGGTAGGTAGGTGGGTAGGGTAGGTAGGTAGGGTAGGGTAGGTAGGTAGGGTAGGGTAGGTAGGTAGGGTAGGGTAGGGTAGGTAGGTAGGGTAGGGTAGGTAGGTAGGGTAGGTAGGTAGTAAGGGTAGGGTAGGGTAGGGTAGAGTAGGTAGGTAGGGTAGGGTAGAGTAGGTAGGTAGGTAGCGTCGGGTAGGGTAGGTAGGATAGGGTAGGTAGGTCGGATAGGGTAGGTGGGTAGTAAAAAGTGCATTGCAACGCATGCTGGGTACAGCTAGTTATTTATAAAAACGAGCTAAAAAATCACTTTTTTGTACGGGAGCCCCCCTAAATATTTATTTTATTCTGTTTGTAGTATTTGTTGTTATAGCATCAACAAAAATACATAATCTGTAGAAATTTTAACTGGCTACCTATCACGGTTCATGAGATACAGCCTGGTGACAAACGGACGGACGGAGGGACGGACGGACGGACGGACAGCGGAGTCTTAGTAATAGGCCTTTTCACTATCTGCCTGGGAAGACTTGAGAGACATCTCAGCCGTGGGAAGATTGTAGACTGATTATGCTTATGCTAAAACATTTATACGATGGCCACGACTTACCTTTCATAACCGCTATAATACATCTCATATAAAAACTTGTACCAAAACAATGGATTATGGTGTGGATAGTAATAGGCTGCTATCGGAGGACCAGGGTCGATATGCACCATCTTTTCTATTTTACCAGGAAACAGGTGGTTGTAGAGGATACCTGCAAATTAAAAACATGAGCTTAATCAAATCGCAGTTACAATCCGCAGTGACTCGAAATGCTGATACGGCTTTAATTTTGAACGTGACGTCAATGTCTAACAACAGATACATATTAGCTCTAGTTCGCTTAGTGACTACCAGTGGTGGCACTAGAGTTTACTAAAGGTTCCTAAATTTCCGATAAGAGATTGAATTTCACTTTACCATCATCAGCACTTCAGTATTATTAAAAAAAAACCCTGCTGAGTATTATAGGACGCTTTCTTCTGCGATACCTATAGGTTCCATGGGTCTTGTACGAATTTTGCTTACCTATACTAAAGCCCATGGAATGTGACAAATAAACGAACTTGTTCCACTTCATCTTCTTCACTATCAAACGCACCGTTTCCACTATAGCCAGCTGAGATACAATTGGCCCAGGAAGAAATGGTTCAGATTTGCCGTGGCCTGTAACATAATTTATTACATCTTTTAGAAGCTCTTTAATACAGTTTATATAGAAAGTCCATTTCTTTTAATTTTCTTAAACTCGTAGAACAATATAGATTCATAGTTTGAGACACCAGTCATGAGGTCTGGCGTTTATTATATTGCATCTTGTAAGTGTAGTGAAATTCGACTCCGCCGCCGCCGGTGAAAATGTAACAAACAGGCCTGAAGAGTTATTTTCGTGTTTCGGTGATTATTAATATTAGTATGGCTATTATTGGCTATGCACGGTGTGAGATGTATAGTTTACACAGCACATATGGCTATTTTAATACAGTTTATATAGAAAGTCCATTTCTTTTAATTTTCTTAAACTCGTAGAACAATATAGATTCATAGTTTGTGACACCAGTCATGAGGTCTGGCGTTTATTATATTGCATCTTGTAAATGTAGTGAAATTCGAATCCGCCGGTGAAAATGTAACAAACAGGCCTGAAGAGTTATTTTCGTGTTTCGGTGATTATTAATATTAGTATGGCTATTATTGGCTATGCACGGTGTGAGATGTATAGTTTACACAGCACACCACACCACCAAATCGCCCATCTTATTGAATCTGATAATGAATCAATAAATATAAAATCAATGTCTTACCAGGCATATCGAAAGCAACATAATAGAAAGAGTCAGGCAACTGCTCCACTAATAGAATGAAGGTGGCAGCACTGTCCATGTACCCATGTACTAAAAGTATTGGTGCGTTGGCTGGATCTCCCCAAGAAACCACTGAAAGACGATTGAAAATGGCATTACTATAATGCAAAGTAATGGCAGCGTTGCCATAAGAAATCGGTATCGACATTCGTATCGATAACATTCAAAATGTAATCGATACGCATGTCGAAACGGTGCACGGTTTGCAACTGTGACAGCTACATGTCCCATCTCTACTCATAATAAGGGAAAATTGCCATCTGACTTTCTACTTTAATTTTTAGAATTAAAATGCTTATTTGAAACTAACAAGTCAGCAGCATTGATTGACCCCTATTGATTCTATCTGACGAGGACATTGTCCCAGTTTTATTGTAAATGACGAATACACTAATTTCGACCTTACTGTGACTATGGACAGTTTATATTTGTTCTGTAAAGTTTTGACAGAACAAAATATTTTTATTTTAGTACCTAATAAATAAATCTTTTGATAGTTTACTTACTTGCAATTTTTCCCCACGTTGCATCGACAGTCCATTCCTTCATTACCTTATTCATTTTTTAAACTATGAACTTGCTTGATTCACTGAAACAAAGTTCGTATTTTTTATCTTTATTCTTCAAAGAATCATATTTTCTTATCATTATATTGTCCTTAAAAACAGCATGATTAAATAGATAAATGCACAGCCTAGTCATAATGATAAAACAAAAAAAAAACTTTTACAACTATCGCTACGTTTGCTTTATTTACTATGCTAACAAGTTAGGGAAACTTATGTTGCAATAGACATATCACAACATACTTACGTCAAATAATCTCTAACTTGTTAGTTAGTAGGTACCTACTGGCTTTTTACTGGTAATTCCATAAATAGGTACTTATAGTAAGTATTTCAAAGCATGTGTATCTTTTTTATGTTGTGCCGTGATAGGAATTTGCCTACTGGTTTAAGATTTGAACTTTGATCTCTGTCTTTATGTATAGGTATGAATAAGTAGTTTTGCATTTCTTGTCGTTTTTTTTTAATTGGTATAGAAACAGTGTGTGTTTGAGTGGCTTTAACCTTACCTACACCTAAAACCTACATTAGGTTGTTCCTTTTTTTCAGCGGGGTTCCTTGCATTACTATCATTTAAACATAAATACCTACCCTTTAGGAATTAAACCGTGATGTCCTGAGCTACACACTGGATAGCATCGGTTATTGCTCAGCAGGTGTAATACATTAATGATTTTGAGAAAATAAGAAGCTAGGAAATACTGGAATGAACGAGCGAGCAACTACCGCAATGAAAATCGTAGCAGCGCCATCTCGTAGTAATGTGTGGAGTAACAATGTGCGTTACGGTAAAATACCGCTAGGTGGCAGGAGAATAAGAGCCGTTGTTCCCGGCTGTCATTTCTAGATCTTTGACAGTCGTTACGTGTAGCCAGTCAGTGGCCCGAAAGTCCGACAACTAGTCTTACCAAGGGGTATCGTATTACCCAATAGGTACTAACTGGGTTGTGAAGGTCAGATAGGCAGTCCCTGTATGTAAAATACTGCTAATCAAATCAAAATCATTTATTTCAAGAAGGCCAGTTACAGGCACTTTTGAATAGTCGAAAAACAATAAAAATTAAGCTACAGTCCCAGTCACAAGACATAATAATTCAAATGCATCCCGTTAGACTAGAAGCCGCAACATCGTTGAGAAAAGGCAGGCAGATGGTGAATCCTTTTCTTTTTATTGGAATAAGTACCTAGATCTCTAGATTTTAAGACGTCTTTCAGTGATCGTCTCTCAGGGAAATCAAATTGAAATGTCACAAAAAACTTCTCAGTTTTTTCTATAATAATTACCTTAACATTCTTCATCAGAACATTGCAGGACTCATGAATAAAGCGGATTTGTTGACTGTTAAATTGGAAGAGCTTCATAGTAAAGAAACTATCATAGATGTTATCTGTATAACGGAGCACTTTATCGAGACAGGTTGTGAGAATATATTACATATACCTAATTTCTGCCCAGCCGCTTTCTTCACCAGAAATGTAAAACGTGGTGGCACATGCATTTTTGTTAGAGCAGGACTACATTATCGAGAATTATCGGATGTTGCCAAACAATCAGTGTCAGGCGTTTTGGAGTGTTGCGGTATAGAATTAGTTTCTTCAAATATTATTATAATATGTATATATAGAATACCTAAATACAATTATAAAATATTTTATGAAAAGCTGGATAATATTTTACGAAAAATTTGCTCATTCGGAAGAAAAAATATTGTGTTAGCCGGAGACTTTAACATAGATGTGTTAAAAAGAAATAAAATAACATTTGAATTTGAACACTTTCTATTGCAATATAATCTACAATTAGAACTTTATAAACCGACAAGATTAAGTAGTAAGTCTTGCATAGATAATTTTGCTCACTCTTACCGTAAAGATTGTACAGCTGAAATAATTGACCTAGTTCTTTCAGACCATACATCTCAATTACTCAAAGTTCCTATTAAGAAAAACTGTACACTAAAATTTTGGAAAACCAGAAACCAGGATATCTCAGAAGACCATTACATACATTCAAAAACCATCTTAAATGCTTATCTTTCTCGCAAGTATACAAAGCTAAAAATGCGAATGAATCCTTTGAAAATTTTATGGATGATTTCTCATTGTTATACAAATTATGCTTTCCTAATAAAATTGTGACTATATATACTAGTAAAAAAACAAAATGGATATCTCGTGGAGTAAAAATCTGTAGTCAAAAGCAAAGACAGTTACTTTGGGCGTATAGATTCAATCCTGATACAAAAAATAGACTTGCTTTTAAAAAATACTCATCACTTTACAGAAAAATAATAAAGTTAACTCAAAAAGCCCAAAATAACTACTACATTGAAACTTCAAAAAACAAGTCTAAAGCTGCTTGGCAAGTCATTAACAAATCCAAATTCAATTTGCCACAAGAACCAGTATTATCGATAAAAAAAGATAATTTAAGTCTTACAGATCCTATGGATATTGCAAACGAATTCAACAACTATTTTATAGAAGCCATCGAAAATAATGTTAAAACTCAAGGTACGTCAACCAATACTTACGCTGTTGAAAATTTAAATTCACAATCATTATTTATGCTACCCGTTTCAGATTCTGATATAATAAAAATTATTAGCAGTCTTAAAAATACGAAAACTGTTGGATATGACGGCATATCAACAAAGGTATTAAAATATGTAAAGGAACTTATAGCACCACTAATATCACATATAATTAATCTTTGTATCACTGATGGCGTATTCCCAACTAGCCTAAAGAAAGTCATCATCAAACCAATCTTTAAGAAAAATGATAAGACTAGTGTTCAAAATTATAGACCCATTGCAAAAATATCAGTTTTCTCAAAAATTTTTGAAAAAGTTATTTATAACTCAATCTATTCATATTTTGAAAAATTCAAACTTTTTTGCAATGAACAAAAGGGGTTTAGAAAAAATACCAATATTAACATGGCTCTATTTGACTTGCTATCCAGTATAATGACATCTGTAGATAAAGGTAATCCTGTTTGTGCTATATTGACAGATATGACAAAAGCATTTGATTTTGTGGACCATAAGATATTATTAGAAAAATTATATGGGTACGGCATTAGAGGAAACATCCTCAAACTTCTGGAATCATATTTGAGTGATAGATTCCAGTGCACAGAAATCACTAGAATTTGTCCTATTAGTAAAATGGAAACTAAATATATATCTGAACCAAGGCACATAAAATATGGCGTACCTCAAGGTAGTGTACTAGGGCCTCCACTTTTCTTGATATATATTAATGATCTCCCAAAGACAATACATCATAAAATGGTACTTTTTGCAGATGACAGCACGGCTATTGTAGAATGCACTAATCCTAATAATTATGAAAATGATATAAATAATACTCTGAGTGACATTATAAATTGGCTTGACAAAAATAATCTTGTAATTAATTTAAATAAAACAAAAGTTATCCATTTCCACCAGCGACGTAAGACTCCACCTGTTAATATTGCTTACAATAACTGTATAGTGGAAGAAGTTACAAATGCAAAATTCTTAGGTATAAATATAGACAGTAAACTGACATGGAAACCTCACTTGGAGGAACTTGCCACGCGTCTGAGCAAATCGGCTTATCTTCTATTCCAGTTATCAAAGAAAGTGAATACTGAGACATTATTAACAGCCTATCATGGACTGGTCGCATCGACTTTAAGATATGGTGTGGTTTTTTGGGGGCAGTCAACTAATAGGGAGCTTATATTCAGGATGCAGAAAAGATGCATAAGATCAATGTGTGGTCTAAGAACAACGGATAGCTGCACTCCTCATTTTAAAAAATTAAAAATATTAACCTTGCCATCTCTGTACATAATGGAAACTGCATTATTTGTCAAATCAAATCAACATTTGTTTAAAAAATATTCATCGGTTAAAAGAACTCCAATTCGTGCCCAATGTGAGAATTTGTTGTGTCCGATCAAGTGCAAAACTGCACTATTGACGAAGAGCTTATTTGGTGTTGCTCCCAAAATTTATAATCACCTACCAGACAGAATTAAATGTATGCCTTTAAATAGATTTAAAAAGTCCCTACAGGGGATACTACTAGACAAATGTTACTACAGTGTGGATGAATATTTAAATGATAATTTCTTTGTATGAATTATTCTGATTTCTGATTTTGCGATTATTGGTTTATATTTGTATTCTTTTTATAATTTTTAAATTTATTGGCATTTTATTATTTTATTGACATTTCGTTTTTGTGATTTTACTATTTTTTTATTTTTTTTTAATTTCATTTTATTTTTAAATTATTTTATTTTTAGTTTTAATTGACATTTAGTTTCTGTGATTTTTAAATTTTGTTTTAATTGAATTTTATATTTGTAATCTTATATTTTAGTTGACTTTTTATTTGTAATCTAAATTCATTTTTTTTTTCTCTGTTCAAATTTGTATGTCTACAACGACAAAACATAGCAAGAGCTTTTACTATCTATAAGATCCTTAATGTTTATACCTATGTTTAACAAATAAATGATTCTGATTCTGATTCTGATCAATATTTCTTTACCCATTGGCTTCTTCAGCCACTATTCATTGTGGTATTGTGGTTACTTAGACCACACATAATTTGCATAAGCATTATGAGCTTGTAATGTTCCCACTGCGGGGACACAGGCCTCCTCTCTATGAGTGGGAGTTGGCTGTAATACACCACGCGAGCCCAGTGCGGTTGGTAGATGTCACATGTCTTCGAATTTTTAGTTCTAGGATATGCCGGTTTCCTCACAATGTTTTCCTTTGATGTCAGCGGTGATGAAATAACACAAAGTAATGCGTCTGCCTGGTTTCGAACCCACGGCTTATTGCTCGTAAGTCGGGGCTGCCACCACTGGGCCACCGCCGCTGTCACATGAGACACAGATTTGCATATAAATGCAAATGATATCATTTGCTTATATGATGCAAATCTGTGTCCTATCTTATTTTTCATTTTCCATGATTATTGTATATTTTTAGTAGGTACCTACTAAAAATATACAATAATTATGGAAAATGAAAAATAAGATTGTGGCAGTGGCTGAGCCCATTGACCTTTTGATCGGACAAGAGGGCATTGCCCACTTGCGCAGTTAGTAGATAGGTATACAATACTAATGTTTAAAGTACGAGTACTTACCTAAACTGTGCAAAAGGATTTTTTGACGTTTGATTGACATTGACTTATTTGGTGTTGTAATAATAATATTATTCATTAATACATCTATACAAATAAATCAAACTGAAGTGTCTGTTTGTAATATTAAAATAACCGCTTTTTACTACATGCATACGAATGTACATACGATACTTATACCAAAATAACATTTTTTGTCTGTGTGTCTGTCTGTTTGTTCCGGCTAATCTCTGGAACGGCTGGACCAATTTTGACGGGACTTTCACTGGCAGATAGCTCTTGTAATAAGGAGTAACTTTGGGTTACTTACTACTTTCTTAAAATCCACGCAGACGAAGTCGCGGGCACAGCTAGTTCCAATATATTATTATTATTGGTCTAGTGGTCGCTAGCGCGGCTGCTGGGCATGAGGACCTGGATTCGATTCCCGGGTTGGGCCAAATTGGGTTTTCCATTAGGAGTTTCTCAATAGCAGCCACGGAGTCTGGATGCGTGCCTTCTTGACGGCAATATGTTCGTTCCCACTGCATGGCATGGCACTGGCATGGGACTTAAACATAACTGGCGAAATGTGGGTGTCTAGTACATCTCTGTCTGTCCCTTCGGGTATTGAAGGCCAGCTGGCCTACCATGACGTCTTAAAGCAGTATTGTTTTACTCTTATTCCAGTGAGGGAAAGAGACGGAGCTATACAGGATGTCTAGCGCCATCTCTTTCCCACACTGGAAAAGGAGTAAAACAATTATGTTTTATAACGTCATGGTAGACCACCTGATATTTTATAAGTATGTTTTTTGAAGTGAAACTTCTTATGCGACTTCTAACAAGTTTAACGCTACCATGGAGGGGGAATATTTTCTAAAACTCACCAAGAGATGGCAGTATTACAAGATTTGTGACTACGTAGTTCTACTAGGTACACAAGATGGCGTGCAAACAGTCATGCATTCGACTATTCGGTGTGACCAGCCTTCACTCAATTTCCATGAGTATAATAACCTCGATAAACTTATGTAATTAAAAAAAATACAACAAGAAAACAACAGAATAAATATTATAGAATATTATTTAGAAGCTCAATAAAATAACGAGAGTGAATGCGTGGCACTCGAACGCATGCGTGTAGTATTACGAAGTTTCACTTCTTCCGCGCGGAGGGACTCCACGCACTATTTTATTCTTTAAATTACCTCCTTACTAACATGGGGTGTTACTAAGTGCTTATTTTGAAGGGTCAATGTGTGTGAACTATTACTACACCTCTGCCTAACCCCTTTGGGGAAATCAGGCGTGATGTTTTTAAATACATAGGTATAGTAAGACCCATCTTCACAACGTAAGCAGAGGTTATTAACGACAAGACAAGATAGCAGAGGCCAAAGATCGCACAGACAACAAAACAGTTAGGTACTTATCGATGCCTTAGAGTGAAAGCCTCATAAGTGTAATTCATGTAACTTTTCAGGAGGAAGTAAAAACTGCGTGCTGTAAAATTTTTGTACGGCGTCTTTTATGTTTTTTTATTAATTAATATTAATATAGAAAATTAAGTTAATTTAATTTTATAGGAGCTCGTGGCTAAATAATAACAGCCGCCCGGGTCGATGATCTTTAAGGTTAAGCCGTGCTTGCCGAGGTTGGTCCGTGGATGGGTGACCATAATTACATACCGAGTTTCCTCCGCGCCTCGGAAAGCTCGTTAAGCCGTTGGTCCCGGCTGTCATTTGTAGATCTTTGACAGTCGTTACGAGTAGTCAGAAGCCAAAAAGTCTGACATCCAGTCTTACCAAGGGGTATCGTATTACCCAGTTACTGGGTTGTAGAGGTCAGATAGGCAGTCGCTTCATGTAAAATACTGGTACTCAGCTGCGTCCGGTTAGATTGGAAGCCGATCCCAAGATAGTTTGGGAAAAGGCTAGGCAGATGATGATTAATTAATATGGAAATTTAACCCGCTTTAATATCCAGAACTGCATTGCTGCTTTATGCATCTCGGACAATCTATAGTTTCGGTACTATAAGATTGTCCGAAATGCATTACACTTACGAGGTTTTCACTCTAAGGCATCGCTATACTTACAGTACGTCTACCATGAGTTTTAACAATCTATACTCGCTAGCGTCCGTAGTTAAAAAAATGTATGAAAACTTTTACAGCGCCTCTAGCGGATAGTTGGGTACTAAAAAGCGCAGTATGAGTCACATAGTTATCTATCCTACGTCACCATGTAGTAAACTAAACTACAGCGACTGCAAGTTTGGGCTTCATTTGCTTAGAATTTGGTAGTAAGCACCAGCACAGCTCATGGTACCATTGAAAAAGCTAACTATAGAATTTGCGTATTGACGGAACTATTGCAGTTATGTCAAGCGATCTAACTATGACAACTCATGGTAGACGTACAGGCAAAAAATCCATACTATTACAATATTCAAAATCTAAATATCGATTTTATAAGACTAGGGTGTCCTGGTCTTATGTTTTAAATCCATACTTCCATACTAATATTATAAATGCGAATGTCACTCTGTTTGTTTGTTTGTTTGTTTGTTTATTTGTTACCTTTTCACGACTAAACGGCTGATCGGATCTTAATGAAATTTGGCAAGAAGATAGATTTTAACCTGGGGAAGGACATAGGCTCTATATCATTACGCTACGACCAATTGGAGCGGAGCAGCAATGAAAAATGTTGCGAAAACGGGGAAAATGTGACGCAGACGAAGTTGCGCGGGACAGCTAGTGTTACTATAAAGACGAAATATTATTAAATACTAGCTGCTACCCGCGGCTTCGTTCGCGTGGAAATTTGATGGGTTGTAGGGGTATGAAAAATAGATGTTGGCCGATTCTCAGACCTACCCGATACGCACACAAAATTTCATACAAATCTTTTCGGTCGTTTCGAAGGAGATTGATAAAAAAAAACAAACACCGCGACGACACGAGAATTTTGTACATTAAATAGGGGATAATCCTATTTTTTTTTCTTTGTCCGTCGGGTAGTTTATTGAAAAGTATTGGACACGTATTTTTTCTTTTTTCACGTGGTCATAAAATTACGGAGATACATTGAGTTGAAATGGCGCAAGACGTCACATGTAGGTAATTTTTATACCTACGTGTGACGTAGTGAGCCCCCACTCTTCAACCTTAATGAGTTCTAACTAAGTAATTTTTTGATATTTTGATAAAACAAAAAGTACGTGTCTAATATTTTTGTATTACCTGTCTGACGGACAAAATAGAATGTCGTTTTCTTTACCCAGTCCGATCCCTTGTACTTAATAGTGGTGGATAGATTTTTTTGCCTGTATATCTAACTATTTTGTAGAAACGACACAACGTTCATTGACCAAAGGGAACGGTATCTACCAGTATGAATCATTGCATTCTTCTGGTAAACAGTATTAATACCAACGTGGTCGAAGGTCAACCTGCCTCCAGTCTCGTACATATTGTTAAAGTCGGAAACTATTTACATCTGAACAATCTAAATGAACCAATCATTTCTTTGTTTGTCGTATGTCCGTGGTCTATTCCGATAAATCATTTATAGCCCAAGATTTTTTTTTATTGTGAATGTTCCTAAATTAAGTAATAAAAGAACTATTAAGTTATTTTTAAGTTAGTTTTAAGTTATTTTGCTGCGCCCTAACAGGGTCAGGCCCATAGCTTGTAACTGAGAATATGTACATTTTGCAATAAATAAATAAATAAATAAGTGAAATGAGGGCAAGTATCTCGGAATGACAGATAGTCAGGTATAAACTTGCATAAACCTTTATTTTAGCACCCTTAATCTTGTCTCAAAACCTACTCATCGTAGGGTGTCCGCGACTACAGATATTCCAAGGTCAAAGGTCAAAAATTGTTTTTTTACACTTTTATTGCGCTTAAATCTCGTTTCACATGGGTTATATGCTGCTATGCATAGGAAACGAAATATCCATACTAATATCCATACTAATATTATAAATGCGAAAGTCACTCTGTTTGTTTGTTACCTTTTCACGACTAAACGGCTGGTCGGATCTTAATGAAATTTGGCAAGAAGATAGATTTTAACCTGGGGGAGGACATAGGCTATATTTCATCATGCTACGACCAATAGGAGCGGAGCAGCAATGAAAAATGTTGCGAAAACGGGGAAAATGAGACGCAGACGAAGTTGCGCGGGACAGCTAGTTTGCAATAAATGTTAAAAAAAAAAATCGATTTTTTGACCTTTGACCTTCGCAAGGGTCGATCTTTAAGGTTAAGCTGTGTTTGCCGAGGATGGTCCGGGGATGGGTGACCATAATTACATAAGAAGTTTCCTCTGTGCCTCGGAAAGCACGTTAAGCCGTTGGTCCCGGCTGTCATTTGTGGATCTTTGACAGTCGTTACAGTGGCCCGAAAGTCTGACAAACAGTCTTAAAGTTAATACGTTTAAATAAGGACCATAAACGAAGCCAAAAGGCACTTGTTCTCCTCGTCATTTTGATAGCTACTCTTTATACAAATCAAATGATATGAACATTAAACGCAAAGGCATAGTGGGATCTGCCAATCTCGCCCAATCTATCAGTGGAGACTACTTACCGGTTTTACAGAGTGCGAGGAACAGCCGTCCGCAAAATGACAGGGAAAAAGAAAATTCCGTTGGAATATGATTCAAATTAGCAGCTTAATGCACCCTAGCCTAGTGTTGCCAGGCGTCCGGATAAAGCCGGCCACAGTCAGGATTTTTGGTTGCGTGTCCGGCCATATTAGATGGTGTGTCAGCCTGTCCGGCTTTTGTTAGGTTTTTTTTTTATTTGGCCAGTTTTACATATTTGTCATGTTTTTTAAAGAAGACATATTTTTTTTTTCATTAAGATTTTATTTTATAAATTATGAAAATGCCCTGTTTATATTTTTTTTAAATATTGTCGTGTATTTTATGGTAAATTATGAAAATGCCCTGTTTATATTTTTTTTTAAATATTGTCGTGTTGCTAACTGACAAAAAAATTAAGGGTGTCCGGCTGTTTTACCCAAATATCAGACTAAACGAGCTGGACGGTCGGGCTTTTCGGTTTTTAGACCTGGCAACCCTAACCCTGCCAGTTTGCGGAAGGCTGTTCCTCACCCTGTTCAGTTTCTCTATCAGTAGTTACAAAATTGAAATAATAAAACGACCAATTCTCATACGTAACAATAAATTTTTAATTAGCACCAGATTTGACTATTATTTTACTATTAATATTATAATTATTACTTAAGTACATATTTACATTAATTAATCTTGCCTATTTATCATATAAGTATCACTTTATACACATCCCGTTCCTTTACGGGGGGTGAAAGGGATGCAACGACGCGAAAACGGTAATGAAAAAAAAACAGCTGCTCCAAACATTTTAACCGTTTAGGTATTGCAGCTTTTGTAGGAAACGGCAGTTGAAATGAGTGAGAAAGATGTGGGAAAAAGACTGTGTTAAAGTGGGATTGGGTGGGCCATGTCTGTAGAATGCATCAGGACCGATGGGCCAGAGTCGTCACGCAGTGGGTGCCAGAAGATGAGCATCGTCGCTGAGGGAGGCCTAGAACACGCTGGCGTGACAACCTAGAGGCGTTCGTGAGAGATTTGCCGTAGAAAAACCGCACGGAGAGAAGAGTAGAAGGGTATGAGAGAGGCCTCTGCCCAGCAGTGGGACAATATAGCCTAGGAAAAAAGGCAGGGAAATGTTGATGACCATTCGCATTTCAACAAAACGATCTTTAGAGAATAACCCCTGATTCCCGTTTTAAAGGTACTTACGTAGAAAAAATTGACTAAAGCCTAAGTTTTATTAATACTAGCCGTCATCTAGAAGAATGTACTATACATAAAACTTGCCTAAAAACCTTACGGAAGTAAAGGATGGCCCCTTAACGACATTTTTGACAGAGCGTTAAAAGTAAAAAAACATCATCACATTTTTGTTTATACATCATCACATTTTTGTTTATGCCTTAAATTAGGAACCTAGTGTTTGTCAAAAAAGAGCATAAGTATTATCTTAGTGGACCTAATACTATCAAAGTCTAATTAATATTCTTACAGTTTTGAGCGAATATATTGAAAAACTATTCTTCTATCACCACCATTCTTGTTCACAAGCCTATAAAATAAATGATCGAAGGAAACGAATCCGTCATGCTCTTTATAAAAATTAAAATATGGCGACTTCTTGGCTGAACGTCGTAAATGCCGGTATTGAGATAGTGAGTCGCCGAAGAAAACATCTCTTTCCAAGATGTCTGCTCCGTTTTGTCTTGAATTAATTTGGAGGTTATTCGTACTTATTTCTTTTGAGAAATATGTCGACCTGGAAACAGAGAGGAAACAGCATGAGATACATGGAAGTAGGTAAGTACATTATAGGCATAGCATAACATTACAGCTGAAAGTCTCCATAAGATAAGTCAGCAATGGGTCTATTGTAAACCCACGTTTCGCCATCTGTACTAATACAAATGATATTTTAAGCTGAAGAGTTTGTTTGATTGGTTGGTTCGAATTGAAAAAATATGAAGGAAGGTAGGTATAGGAGCGGACCATCATCGTTATCTGCCTAGGGAGCGTTCAAATATTACGTAATGCAATATTTGAAGATTTTTGACCCCCCTCCGTCCATGTAACGCGACGTAACGTTTTCTGTACCCCTTCCCCCTAGTAAAACGTTAAAAAAAAAAGTTACCACAAATTGACCATTTTTACCAGAAAGTCACAATTATGTGGCATAAAGTACCGTCGCATGTTTTACATTTAGAGATGTAATTATTAATTAAAAAAAAAACAAATGGAATTTGAATTTTGAGAAAAAGAACAGTGACAAAAAAATCTCGCGAACGTTCTGAAGGGTTGTAGAGCAATGTTACGTAACGCGTAGTTCAAACGCCCCCCGCCCTTGTAACGCATCGTAACGTTTCAGTACGTCTACCATGAGATGTCATAGTTAGATCGCTTGACGTAACTGCAATAGTTCCGTCAATACGCAAATACTATAGTTAGCTTTTTCAATGGATCCATGAGCTGTGTTAGTGCTTACTACCAAATTCTAAGCAATTGAAGCCCAAACTTGCAGTCTCTGTAGTATAGTTTACTACACGGTGACGTAGGATAGATAACTATAGTTACTCATACTGCGCATTTTAGTACCCAACTATCCGCTAGAGGCGCTGTAAAAGATTTCATACATTTTTTTAACTACAGACGCTAGCGAGTATAGATTGTTAAAACTCATGGTAGACGTACAGAAGACCGCCCTCCCCCCTACGTTCGTTACGTAATACTTGAACGCTCCCCTAGCCTTTTCCAAAACTATCTTGGGGTCGACTTCCAGTCTGACCTAATGCAGCTGTGTACCAGTATTTTACATGAAGCGACTGTCTATCTGACCTCCACAACCCAGTAACTGGGTAATACGATACCCCTTGGTAAGACTGGATGTCAGACTTTTGGCTTCTGACTTACTCGTAACGACTGTCAAAGATTTACAAATGACAGCTGGGACCAACGGCAACCAATAGGAGCGGAGCAGCAATGAAAAATGTTGCGAAAACGGGGATAATGTGACGCAGACGAAGTTGCGAAAACCAGGGTAATATGACGCAGGCTAAGTTGCGATAACGGAAATAATGTGACGCAGACGAAAAAAAATCGGTCGATATTATATTGGAATTCGGGCTAACATTAGTTTTCAAGATTAAGCAGCGCTTTTGAATGTCTGTGAATAGGTAACCACCATTACTTATCGAGTTTAAAGCCGGTGGTCCGCCGTTGTCATCTCTAAAACTCTGTCGTTACAGGTAGTCAGTGGCCCGAAAGTCTGACAATCAGTCTTACCAAGGGGTATCGTATTACCCAGTAGTAACTGGGTTGTAGAAGATCAGACAGGCAGTCGCTGCATGTAAAATACTGGTATACTCAGCTGCGTCAGGTTAGACTGAGAGCCGACCCTGATACTTGGGAAAGGCAGGAATACTTTAGCTTATAGCTATAATTAATTACCTTTTATAGCATGAATTGTATCTGGAAACCCATCCGTCAAAATCTGTGTATAAACCTTCGAGACTGGTTACGCTATGGTCTGATGGTTCTGAAAATAATAAGATTATCGTGTTTGTTATCTATCACCTCATCACGAAGCCGTCAACCAAGCATTCTGTACATGAAACTAAGTAACTTTACGCAAAAATTATTGCTGGGAAACGACTTTTTTTTGGGGGGTGTAAAATCATGTTTTGTGGTAGAACTCAATGTTACGCACTCAAAATATTGTGCTGATGGACGGATTGAATAGTAAGGGGGTCGTGGAGGTGTTTGAAGTAAAAATCTTACATTAAAAACTTGTATTTAAAAAAATACTTGTCAAAAAGTTGGAACTTTGACCCCTAATACCTCCGTAACTAGAAGGTTCCCAGGTATGGTGTAGAACAAAAAAAAGGATCACAAAGACAGGGAGAACCAGTGCCTTTCGGCTTCGTTAAGAGGTGTTTTACACCCTTTATAAACTTAGATACTAAGTTTGCCGTTCGATGCAAAAAGAAAATCTAAAAAAAACAGGAACAAAAACAACCTAAATAAGTTAGAGATTTCGTAAAAATTCGCAGTCAAAAGCGACAAACAAGAAGAAAGTCCTATTCCTACCAAAAACGAATGATTTGCATACCGAAGTTTCCTCCGTGCCTCGGAAAGCACGTTAAGCCGTTGGTCCCGGCTGTCATTTGTAGATCTTTGACAGTCGGTACGACGAGTAGTCAGAAGCCAAAAGTCTGACAGCCAGTCTTACCAAGGGGTATCTTATAACCCAGTTACTGGGTTGTGGAGGTCAGATATGCAGTCGCTCCATATAAAGTACTGGTATTGAGCTGCATCCGGTTAGACTGGAAGCCGACCCCAAGATAGTTTGGGAAAAGGCTAGGCAGATGATGAGTGGAGAGATTTCAATTCACATTTGTCACGTGACATAACATCACGCCTTTAATCGCCCTAGGGTTAGGCAGAGGTGACCTAATGGTGCACCCACATTTCGCCAGTTATGTTTAAGTCCCATAAATAAGGCGTTTGTACGATGGAGAAACATGTTCAGTTTGATGGTCTGTAGCACATCCTTAAGTATGTATAATTATACTAGCTGTCCCGCGCAACCCAGTTTTCGCAACATTTTTCATTGCTGCTCCGCTTCTATTGGTCGTAGCGTGATGATATATAGCCTATGTCCTTCCTCAGGTTGAAATCTATCTTCTTGCCAAATTTCATTAAGATCCGATCAGCCGTTCAGTCGTGAAAAGGTAACAAACAAAACTTACTTTCGCATTTATAATATTCGTAATTATATACCCTTTCCGTTACACCCCGCCGGCCTAGCATGACCGCCGTAGAAACGGGCTATGTCTACGGAAGAATCGACAATTTGACAGATATTTCTATCGTCCCAAGTATGGCGATATTAAGAATGTAGAAAAGAAATGTTTCTTTTCTTCAGTCGACACAAGTCTACAACGTCGAGCATGACGACCATATTGTCTCTTCTTTTGACATTTGGGGGTAGAAACATTACTTCTGACAAATCTCAAACTAGTCTTATTAAAAACTAAATACGTTTCGTGGTTGCGTTGAGTTACGTTCAAAAGGTTGAAATGTTATGTAAAATATTTATGTTTAATTTCGCGAAAAAGATCCAGGCCTGGATCCAGGATGCAGCAACACCATCCCGCCCACGAAAAATGAAAAACTCGTGCAATTGGCAACTTTTTTTTGTTAACTAAACGTAATAATATACAGGGAAAGAATTTCTGTCTATGTCTTCGTAGAAACGCGAGTCGACGGGGCGCGCCATGCTCGGCCAGAAGAAATGTCAAGTTGTATAGAAAAGATTTCTTGTCGTTTCTTGGTAGAATAGAAATAGAACGGTCATGCTAGGGGGGCTGTATAGAAAAACCTGACAACAACCGTCGTGCAGAAGCCCATCACAGACAACACCCGATCCTCCGTTTTCTATGGGGAATGAAGATCCTTACCTCCTGCTATTCATCCCCCTTTTTATTTACGTATGGGAAATCATCAAATGATCCCCCCGCTCTGGGCGGAGCGGAAGGGAGTGTCAGACTTGTACTGACTAAAACCCATCCATGTTCCTCTGAAGTCATAAGACGGACGGACGGTGAGCTAGCCCATTCCACACCGGCCACAGGCCCGCGCTCTTCATACCCCTAAAGACTAGTGCAGTCGGTATAACGCGATGTCCTTTATTATAATAGGTTCCTTGACCGATATCGAATATGACATTTAAATCACTTTGATACTTCAAACATAATCTTTTGTTTATCTCATTCAATGACTCCGATAAAAACAAAACATAACAAACCTACCTATTAATAAAACATTAACAAAACATAGTGTAGGTACTATTATTTATTATTTTCTGTTATTGTAAATATTATTTAAAGTAACGCCACCGCGTCGTAGCAGACATTATAACAAAGATGAAGACAATTTATTTTTCTTTGTTTAAATTTATCATCATCATCATTATTAGCCTATAATGTTCCCACTGCTGGGACACAGGCCTCCTCTCCTATGAGAGGGAGTGCTGTAAATTTATAATCGGTCTAATTTAGCTTTAACCCTATTTTTCTGAAATGTTCTTTAGTAAATTTTTAGACCTATCTATCCTGGTTATGCGTATGAAGTTTCATTAAAATCGGTTCAGTCATTTCGGAAAATAAGGACTTGTAAGTTTGTATGAAATGTCGTAACGCGTAAGCGCTCTTTAAGCAATCAGCCATGTTACCAGCTTGCTGACTGCCTTATATAACTGGGGAATGAACACATAACCTAGAGAGCGGCGGTGGCCCGAGAGCGGCGGTGGCCAAGTGGTGGCAGCCCCGACTTACGAGCAGTAAGCCGTGGGTTCGAACCCAGACAGGCGCATTACTTTGTGTTATTTATATCATTACCGCTGCTCTCAAAAAACGGTGAAGGAAAACATCGTGAGGAAACCGGCATGTCCTAGAACCAAAAATTCGAAGACATGTGACATCTACCAACCCGCACTGGGCCCGCGTGGTGGATTACAGCCCACTCCCTCTCATAGGAAAGGAGGCCTGTGTCCCAGCAGTGGGAACATTATAGGCTAATGATGAACACATAACCCGGCCTAGCCTTTTCTCAACTATGTTGGTGTCGGCTTCCAGTCTAACCAGATGCAGCTGAATACCTTATATATATAAAGGGTGTAAAACACCTCTTAACAAAGCCAAAAGGCACTGGTTCTCCCTGTCATTGCGATCATTTTTTTGTTCTATACCATACCTGGGAACCTTCTAGTTACGGAGATATTAGGGGTCAAAGTTCCAACTTTTTGACAAGTATTTTTTTTAATACAAGTTTTTAATGTAAGATTTTTACTTTAAACACCTCCACGACCCCCGTACTATTCAATCCGTCCATCAGCACAATGTTTTGAGTGCGTTACATTGAGTTCTACCACAAAACATGATTTTACACCCCCTAAAAAAAAGTCGTTTCCCAGCAATAATTTTTGCGTAAAGTTACTTAGTTTCATGTATAGAATGCTTGGTTGACGGCTTCGTGATGAGGTGATTTACACCGTGTAGTTAGTACAGGGTATAATACGACCCCTTGGTAAGACTGGTTGTCAGACTTTCGGGCCACTGACTAATTAACGACTGTCGAAGATCTACAAATGACAGCCGGGACCAACGGCTTAAAGTGCTTTCCGAGGCACTGAGAAGACTCGGTATGTAACGGGTCGTATTCCATCCACGGACCAACTTTGGCGACCGTGGCTAAACCAGACAAATGACAATAGGGATAGTGACTCATTTTTTTTTTATGTGTCCATCGGGTAGATTATTAAGAAGTATTTGACACGTATTTTTTCTTTTTTCACGTAATCGTAAAATAACGGAGATATTTTGAGTTGAAATGGCGCATGACGTCACGGCTCAGTACATTTTATACCTAGTTGTGACGTAGTGAGCCCCCACTCTCCAACTTTAATGCGTTTTAACTAAGTATTTTTTTGTTAACTTTATAAAACAAAAAATACGTATCTAATATTTTTGTATTACCTGATTGACGGACAAAATAGAATTTCGTTTTCTTTACCCAGTCATCATCCCTATTGATCCGAGAGGCATTATTTACCCACGACCTCACGGGGGCTTAATATTCTTCGAAGTAAATAATGAATAAATGAATAAAATTTCCTTAAGTTGTGTGCAATGTATGGCGAAATAAACTAAATCATTTATTAGAAAACCTTACATCCTTGTATTTACTAAGTTCGGTGAATAAAAATTATTATAAAAACTAACTACTAATATAAATAATTTAAATAACCAACCCTAGTATCTATAAGTAGTCAAGTTAAAGTAATTATTTATGCTTTTTTTTTTTTATAAGAATCGACAATGATAACAAAGCTATGAATTCTAACTTTTGCCCAGAGTTCCAACTTCAAGCAATTACTAAGCTACATAATAAAAATCGTTTCTTAAATAATGAAAACTCAAGTAAACACTTGTTTTATGATACGGCTGTAAGTGCTCAAGTCTTAAAATCTCATAAAAGTTGAATAAAAAAATTAAAAAATAATCTACAACAAAAGGTAAACAACACTACGCAATTAATTAAACAACTAATTAAAACATAAACTTACCATTCCCTTGATTATTATCCATCATTAAAAACATTAACACATCACTTTTAATACACACGGTCTGCTAAACGGCTGCGCACTAAATAATAGAACAATTAATGTTATTGTTTATAGTCGGCGTGTAAACAAAATAGTGTTGACGTGCTCCCGGGTCGATAGCGAGAGTACAACGATTATCTTGTAGTGATGAGACAATGTGGTATCGATAAAAATATGGTGTTGTAATTTTCTTTGTTTAGATACTTACAAGAAAATTACAACACCATATTTTTATATTTTTTATCAATATTCATATTACTATTAACGATATTTTATTTTACTGATAGCAGTATTTAATATTTTAAGATTCATACGTGTCATATCCACGAAACGAATTGAAGGGGATAGGAAGGATGTATAGGTAGGTGCGCTCACATATCGTCATTGAAAGTTTCGTTAGTGGAGAACTTAATGGCAAATAATTAAAACCCTGTGGGGTCTCATCTCACGGCAGTACTAGGGTAACCCTATAATGCCTTTCCACTTATCTCTTATTTAAGGAATAGGTGCCCCACCATGAGGTCTTAACGCAGTATTGTTTTAATATTTCCCACTTCTTCTTCGACTTACAGTGTGGGACAGAGACAGAGTTATAGCCTGTATTGCGCCATCTCTTTTCCACTCACAAGATTAAAATAATACTGCTTTAAGCCATCATGGTACGTCACTAGTTTTTACTTAATGAGTTCAGCTACAATCTGAAATTAAGTAATTAAATTCTGTGGACAATAATGCTTTTAATATACACTACTACATTTACAAATAATTGTTGTAGGTACCTCTCACTTATTTACATTCTGATAAGATGACAAGTAATAGAGAAGTATGAAACCAGAAGACGTGCTGCGCCGACCACAAAATAAATTGGGATAAGAGCCAGAGAACGATGATGATGTTGTATCTCTTACTTTTTTACAATCATCGATATAAAAACGTCGACAACATACCCACACAAACAGCCCTACCACAATCGTCACGCGCCCGTATTCTGTAACCGGTCGGCAGTTTCACTAGTCACAAGTTAGCCAAGACTTGCTGAGACATACAAGTTTACGTCACTGTCTTACGTTTTGTAACGCATTTCTTCATGCCCTCTAGAATTAACTAATAGAGTCCGCGAGATATATTCATATATTTCTAATCGAGTTTGGCAATAGGTCCGAGTGTTAGAAAGTTTGTATTTACGCAGTACGTATTATACGCCATTTTTTTTAGAATCTGTCAATATGAGTTCTTCTTCTTCTTGCTTGTCAATGGTTTGTACATTTTATGCTTGTTTTTGGCCAGTACTTTAAAAGATTGATAGAGGCTTTATTTTATCCACAAAGAACTGTTTTGGTTTTTTGTCGGTTCGCTACCTTCAGTTACTGTTATTTTGTCACCCCACTGTTAGGCAAAAGCCTCCCCATGGCAAGACGAGCTGGACAAAATTAATAACCAGTGGTCAACATGAGCCCTAAATAATGACAGCCGCACGGGTCGATCTTTAAAGTTAATCCGTGCTTGTCGAGGTAGGTCCTGGATGGGTGACCATAATTACATACCGAGTTTCGTCCGTGCCTCGGAAAGCACGTTAAGCCGTTGGTCGCGGCTGTCATTTGTAGATCTTTGACAGTCGTTACGAGTAGTCAGAAGACAAAAGTCTGACATCCAGACTTACCAAGGGGCATCGTATTAGCCACTTAGTGGGTTGTAGAGGTCAGATAGGCAGTCGCTTCATGTAAAATACTGGTACTCAGCTGCATCCGATTAGACTGGAAGCCGAACCCAAGATAGTTTGGGAAAAGGCTAGGCAGATGATAGTCTACATGAGCCCTGGATCGTCATGACCTAATACATACCCTACCTAGTCACGCTAAGTATCTAACTATGTAATATTAAATGTATTTTGCCCCGTCATTAATCTCCATGGGACCAAGATTGTGTCTGGACCTTACAAGAGACTTTGACCTTATAGACCTTTCATGTGTGTTTGTTTCTTCGTGGGGTCCGAGTGCTCACAGCCTTTTCAAGGAAATATCTAAACGCCTAGTTGACACTTCCCGTGACCCAAGGGCTGGGTTTTACTTTGGCCAGAGACTAAGTATTGCCACACAACGTGGCAACGCCGCCTGTCTCTTGGGCACGTTACCAGTTGACAGCGTTGAGGAGGAGTTTTTTGACGCCCTTTTATAATTTGTTGTTATTTTAGTTATCTAGTTTTAAAAATATTTATTGAATTTTTAACTGTTGCATTAAGTATTTAATGCAAATAAAACTAATTCTCAGAGTAGTGAGATTCATAACATCGGCCTCATCTTGTTTTAAAAAAAAGATGACGTGAAAAAGTGTTTGTAAAAATCTATTTGCAAAATAAAAATCATGTATCATTTGAGTGCCAGAAAATCCATGGACTTCTACAGGATGATTCTCATTTTTGTCCTAAAAACTCATTTTCATGTCGAATATATCTACCTTTTAGGTATGACACTCTTCTGTGGTTACCTACCACTCGTAAACGGCTGGAATCTCCAAATTGGCTAATTTATGCAGAGAACTTATAAAAACCTTGCAAAAGAAAAATATTCGCATTCACTTGAACCGGAGTGAATTAAAATCGTACCTACTGCATATTTAATTAAGGTCAACCAGTCAACATAATTATTCTGTGGGAAAAAAAATGTTCATTGACAAAGAAAGCCATCAATAGGGATGGTGACTAATTTTTTTTTATTTGTCTATCTGGTAGGTTATTAAAAAGTATTTGACACGTATTTTTTCTTTTTTCACGTAATCGTAAAATTACGGAGATATTTTGAGTTGAAATGGCGCATGACGTCACGGCTCAGTACATTTTACACCTAGTTGTGACATAGTGAGCCCCCACTCTAAGTATTTTTTTGTTAACTTGATAAAACAAAAAATACGTATCTAATATTTTTGTATTACCAGATTGTCGGACAAAATAGAATTTCGTTTTCTTTACCCAGTCATCATCCCTATTACAAGTGTACATTCTATAAAATCGTAACTTTTGATTGCTGTGCTGTAATGTGCTCATGGTAAAAAAACCGACAAAAAAAACACTTTTTTTTTATTTGTTACATAAATTCTTGCCATGCATATTTTTTTTAAAAACCGGGATTTTTTTTTTTGTGTGAGGCTGGTTTAAGAAAAAAAATCTTTGTTTGTACTATTTCACATTAACAAAAAAACATAGCAATGACCTAAAAATAAATGAAAACAAAAAAAGAATTCTACTCTTGATTAATCTTTAAAAGAAAACTTTAATCCATCTCAATAATCTTTTGCAAACAAAATAAGATAATAGTCATAATTTTTGTTCAAGAACTTGACTGATTATAGTCAAGGGCAAATTAAAAAATATCAACAATAATTATAACTATTATCTCTTTGTGTAATTAATTTCTAAGTCTTTGAGATATCATGTATTTAGGGTTTCCAACCATATCATTAAAAACAATAGGTACTTATTATATTTTTTTCGCTAGTTTTAACTTTAACTGTAGTATAAAAAAAGTTTAGTGTGTACAAAATACTGTTTTCAAGTTCATGACCGCTGGCATTTGGAGCTATAATAATAATTTTTAACAAACAAAAAAAACTGACTTCAAGGAAATTGTTTCAAAAACTGCACATACTTACGCAATTTTTTTAACTTGGATATGAATATGAAACACTACTTGTGTTTCATATTTTATCCAGCTATTTTGATTTAAAAACCAAACTACCAAACCGATTTTGATGAAATTTCTGCGAGACCAACAGGAGAGTATATCCTTTCATATTGAAAAAAAAAAAACAAATTTAAATCGGTTTATAAATGACGGAGTTATGAGGTAACAATAAGAAGGAAATACAAAATAAATTGAGAACTTTTTTTGAAGTCGCTTAAAAAAACCTTCAAAATTAAACAAGTTGTGGAGAGGCTTACAAATATTAAAAAAAAAAACCCCGTTTGAAAAAACCTCTAAAAAACCAAAAATAAAATTAATCCAAGCGTCGTAGCGTCGGGGGTCCGCTTTGTTTAGTGTTTGTGCTGAGCCGTCTAATTAGTCGGGGGTTTTTTAAATTTTTATTTTTATTTCATGCTTTTTAAACTTACATTATTTTTTCTTAGCCTTGACAGTCCCACTCCTGGGCATAGGTCTCCTTCCATTCCTTCCACTTTTCTCGGTGTTGCGTCTCTTCTCGTTAATTAACGAAAACAAAGAAACATAAATTTAAAAAATCTCCAGCTCTTAGGGGGGAAGGGGGTGTGCAGCCTCCCCCCCTGGCGATGCCCATGGTTACAAGTGACAAGAATTCAAATTTCGAATCGATCAGACTCGTAGAAGTTGTTTATATCCCTTCATCAACTAGAAAAGAGGTGATGATCTTAAAACGGCTGAGCAGATTTTCTCGAAACATAGTTAAGAACACTCTCGATTAAAATACCTTTCAAAAGACACCAATTTTACTATCAAAATTGGTTCACCCATTTAGGAGCTACGCTGCCACAGACATACACACACATACACACGTCAAACTTATAACACCCCTCTTTTTTGGTCGGGGGTTCAAAATAACATACTGTTTACTTTTCTAAAATACTGTTAATTCTATTTCTTCGACTTTATTATACTTTATTTCTCGTATATAAAGTTGGGAACCCTACATGTATACATATAAGTGAGATAGGTAGAATGTTTTTGTTGTAAATAATCATGTATATAGTTGACTAGCAAGAAGACTTTGCACTTCGAAACTAAACAAAGAAGTATTCGCTAAGTCAGTTCAACGACTTGCTTGAGATTTGATTTAAAATTAATTGATGATTGAAATGGAGCGAAAAATATGGATACTTTTTTAAATAAAAATATTGTAAAAATAAAACTCAGGCTCTGTCACGCTTTTTCAACCAATAGGAATAAAAGAAAAAAAAAGGACCAAGGAAGATAAAGTTTGAAGATAAAGTGTTTATGGTATACTAGCTTATATGGTATACATGTTTGTTTTCGGGGATAAATAAGACATTTAAACTATTTTAAACCGTCCTCTTGAATCATTCTGTCTAATGGTGAATACAGAATCAAAAACAGTTGCGTAGTCTAAAAGATCTCAACGGAAAGCGACTTTGTTTTGTACTTTGTAAAGATAATACCTACTTGCTTATCTTTTGGTGTACAATAAAGTTTTATTTTATTCTATTCTATTCTACGATAGTCCGACGGAAGTTTGGATGACTGTAGTTACCTATCTTAGTAAGCATGCATAAGAACAGGGTGTAAAGTTCTTCATCCCCCATAGAAAAAGGGGAGGACCCTCCGATCCCCAGGGGGGTTACAATGACGTCTTAAAACATTATTGTTTCATTCTTATTCCAGAGTGGGAAAGAGATGAAGCTAGACGACCTGTATAGCTCCGTTTCTTTCCCACACTCTATAGGCCAGCAGATGGATGTTGTCTGGTTGGCTACTGCACGACCATTGTTGTAGGGATTTTTTTTTATTTAGTCTTAAGTAGCAGATAACTAGTAGCGTGATTTATAATTTTGTTGTTAGTTCTTTATATGTCTCATAGATGGCGCCGTGCTACATTTTGTACTATGTTGCTGTAGTACTTTTTTAAGTGCCAGTAAATGAAACAAAAACTGTATTTAAAACTGATTTTATTTAGTAACTAGACAATGTACACTTAGAGATAGATTAAAAATACACATTTATTTTCAATGTCTGTTGTTTGCTTCTACATTAAGTCTTGCCCTGACTTATTTTGAGTGAAGATACGGTTCTCATGTAAGCGAAAAGGGAGGTTTTTTTTCTAACCGGGGGGTAGGTGTTCCTGATGCATCAGCCTACCATTCCGAAGGATACCTACTAGTGTTAGTATTTTGTCACAGGTAAGTAATACAAGGTGTTGTTTTGCATCCTCGTCAAATTCAAGAAGGTAACTATGCCAATCAATAATAAAATGGCTACGTAATTTTTATTTATTAACGGAAATCAGTAAGTGTGAAACGTTTATTCGATAATGTCTTATTCCCTAAACCACGTTAATTAAGGGGGTTTTTCTAAAATACTGACAAAGATAAACAACAAAAAAGCAGCGTTTATTAATAATTTATTAAGTACTATAATTTAAATTGATTATGTATGTCTTTTGTGTTAACCTCCTGAATTTTGACGAGGATGCAAAACAACACCTTGAAGATAGGTAAGTAGATAATAACATCGTGGGATTTTATCCTTAGTAGTCAACGCAACACTGATTTATTTGTGATACTAAGTAGCTTTAGTATTTTTTTGGTAAAAAGAGAATACAAAAACCGACAAGATTGATGTCCAAATGCTTGATAGCCAGCTTCGTTGTGTGTATTTTTACATCTTTTATACTACACGTTGAACACTAGTAATGTAGATTTAAGAGCGTTTACGCGTTACGGCATTTTCATACTTACAAACTTGCAATTCCTAATTTTCCGAAATGACTGTAATACGCATAAGCATTATAATATTTTCGTAATGTCTTTAAAAAAACATAATTTAAAAAAAAGACGATTTGTTTTCAATATATAATTTATAATCGGTCTAATTTAGCTGTAACACTATTTTAGAAAAGTAAATAGGTAAGTAACTTTTTAGACCTATGTATGCTGCTTATGCGTATGAAGTTTCATTAAAATCGGTTCGGTCATTTCGGAAAATAAGGGCTTGAAAGTTTGTATGAAATTTCAGGTTAAGCCCTATTGAAAAACTCTCGCCTATATTTGAATCGATATCTGTCTTAAAATCATGACCATACATTTATACAGAGAGGCAGAGACATAATAAACTTAAAGTCAATAATACTAATAGGTACATATTGATTTACTTCAAGTAGTAGAACAATGAGATAACCAAACAAACAACTGAACCGATTTTGATGAAATTGAATGATTCTTTGTGACCAATCGGGAAGTATATCCATTCACATGAAAACAAAATTGGTTCATAAATAACGGAGATATGAAGTAAAAAACACAAAAAAAAAACATAAAATTTAATTGAACCAGCCCCGTTTTTTTAGGCGGTTAATAATTAGCAAATTAATAGTTAATTGACCATTTGTATGTATTTCTCATGAAGTCGGAATGAAGTCATAAATTTCTTACCTATAAAAGAATTGCTGCGTGCACAATTATTTTACTGGTAAGTTTAAAACTAGCAAATTATCTCACATTAACATGCAAATTATAAAACAAGTCCAATAAAGCTTTTGCAGATCTGTACATTAATATTTTTTAATCACCGATTTTCATCATCACAATTTTGAAGTCCAAATCATCACTTTTATTATTAGTTTTTGATCATCACCAATCACTTAACTTAATTCACAGAGAGTTTCCAATAATTTTAGTCAGTTTCATAAATTCAAGTCTTTGGAGATACACTTTCCGAAACGCACTTCCACTTTTCTGAAACACACTTGCACTTTTGTTATTCCTAGTTTCACTTTTGTTATGCCTCTTCTTTCTTTTCTGAAACACACTTGCACTTTTGTTATTCCTAGTTTCACTTTTATGATGCCTCTTCTGCTTTTTCTGAAACACACTTACATTTTTCTGTTTACCAGTTACGTTTTCTAGGAGTGTAAAAGAGTTCAAAAAGATTTATCTGTTTCCTAGTAGCACATTCTCGGTATTCTGCAGTACTCCCCTGGTTTCTAGTAACGCTTTCTGGATTTCTTGTATTACTTCCGTAAGCAAGATGGAGGTTGTCATTTTTAGATCTTTGACAGTCGTTACAAGTACTCAGTAACCCGAAAGTCTGACAGCAAGTTTTACCAAGAGGTACCGTATTACCCAGTACTAACTGGGTTGTGGAGGTCAGATAAGCAGTCGCTACATGTAAAATATTGGTATCCAGCTGTATCCGGTTAGACTGGAAGCCGAACCATGTTGGAAAAAGCCAGCTAGGCAGATGATGATGGCTTTCAGAGCTCGCACAACCCCATTTTGGTGGCTTATGGTGAGCATGTGGCTTAGATGTCATCGTCTCTATCATGTGGTTGGTGTCTCTGCAGGACTGCTAGCCTTTGCTGTGTCACCTCTAGATGGTGTTTCCGCCATTTGATACGCCTGTTCTGGAACCACACTTTTACCTGGACAGAAAAAAAAAAAAATTAGATAAACTGAAGTCATTGATTTGAATGCGCGTTAAAAATTGTCATTATATTGTTTGGTGCTACCTTTTGAGTGCGAGTCCGACTGGTAAATCGCCGGTTTTTTTACTTATTAATCCCCATTCGAGGAGAAAACTTTAGGGTGTAATCAGTGTGGGTTAAAGATGGTTTGGAGTTTCATAGAAATAATCTTAAAATGCTTGAATTGCAACGATGCTGATCCCGTGCAATTTTTTGGCCTTTTAGCCTAAATCACAGAGAAAGAAGGCGCGGGTCGTGCGCGGGACGGGTGCTGGTCGGGTGACGCGCCCTTCCGTTATGTCGTCCTACGTAAGTACTTATGTACTTACATGAAATTACACCCGCCTAACTCCTGCGCCCGATCCACGCCCTCCGTGTGTGTTGCGCTTGAGCTTAATTTACAATCGCCAGACCCCTCGTTTAAGGACCATTATATCAAAGAACCAGCTCACCTGAGCCTCAGTAAGTTGCAGCGCATGAGCCAGGTACAGCCTCTCCGGTCCCACCATGTACTGCTGCCTCTCAAACTCAGCCTCCAACCTCTCCAGCTGTTCCGGCGTGAATATTGTTCGTATCCTCTTACTTCTGCCAGAACTGGGGAACACAGTATTTATTGTTAGGCCTGTATGTGTGCTTACCATCATCATCTGCCTAGCCTTTTCCCAAACTATCTTTGGGGTCGGCTTCCGGTCTAACCGGATGCAGCGGTGTACCAGTATTTTACATGAAGCGACTGCCTATCTGACCTCCACAACCCAGTGAATGGGTAATACGATACCCCTTGGTAAGACTGGATGTCAGACTTTCGGCATCTGACTACTCGTAACGACTGTCAAAGATCTACAAATGACAGCCGGGACCAACGGCTTAACGTGCTTTCCGAGGCACAGAGGAAACTCGGTATGTAATGATGGTCACCCATTCACGACCAACCTCGGCAAGCACGGCTTAACCTTGAAGATCGACCCATGCGGCTGTTAATATTTAGCCACGAGCTCCTCTGTATGTGTCTATAGTACTATAGTGTATGTGTGCATACCATGACGTTTTAAAGCAGTTTTGTTTTAATGTCATTCCAGTGTGGGAAAGAGTTAAAAAAAATAAAAAAATAGTTAAAAGTTTCTGCAAGGCCTTTCTGTAAATAGAACTAACGTGTCTAAAAATCTTCAGGATAGTCTTCAGCAAACACATAAATAAATGAGAATATAAATGGCTTCACAGCTTGGCTCATTGCCGAAAGTTTGCCTGCTTGTCGGTCTTCTACAGGCTGTACTTCGGTCAGTGTAAGAACTCCACGACCTCATCCCACCGGCCCTTTCTACCATCGGACATCTAGAGGTCTTTCATAATGCGCACAGCAAAGGAGTGGAACACTCTGCCTGCGTCTGTGTTTCCGAACGCTTACAACCCTAATCTCTTCAAAGTTAGAGTGAACCAGGCTTCTGCTGGGTAAGCTCGTACCATCGTCGACTTTGTCTCTGTCATCTCTGACCTAGACTAGAGTCAAGAGCAAACCCATCGCAAAAAAAAAAGAAGAAAAAACATGAATCGATACGTTGGATAAATCAATACACAATAAATACTATCAAATATGATAGTATTTACACAGTTGTGTCTATATACTTATGTATGTGCATGAATAAATGAATAGTTTTGTTTATTTTATAGCAAAACATATGTATACTTCGTGACAATCTTTGATTTGGCTGTAACTCGAAATATCGAATGGGTTTGTAAAGACCCCATAACGAAGCCGAAAGGCACTGTTTCTCCCCGTCATTGCGATTTTTTTTTTTGTTTCGGACCATACCTGGGATATGGAGGTCAAAGTTCCAACTTTTTAGCGTTTTTTTAACACTAATTTTTAATGTTTTAACTTTACTTTAAATACTTTTCACGCCAAAAAAATTATTTTCACCCGTATTACATTTTTGTATAGTACTTTATAGTTTGATGAGTAGCTCGTGGCTAAATAATAACAGCCGCACGGGTCGATCTTTAAGGTTAATCTGTGTTTGCGAGGTTGGTCCGTGGATGGGTGACCATAATTACATACCGAGTTTCCTCCGTGTCTCGGAAAGCACGTTAAGCCGTGGGTCCTGGCTGTCATTTGTAGATCTTAGACAGTCGTTACGAGAAGTCAGAAGCCAAAAGTCTGACATCCAGTCTTACCAAGGGTTATCGTATTATCCAGTTACTGGTTTGTGGAGGTCAGATAGGCAGTCGCTACATGTAAAATACTAATACTCAGCTGCATCCGGTTAGACTGGAAGCCGACCCCAAGATAGTTTGGGAAAAGGCTAGGCAGATGATGATGATTGCAATAGGCTCAATGTAAAGCGCACCACTCTTCGAAGACTGAGGACATCGTATAGTACATACGGGTGAAGAACTGGACCGTGAGGGTGGAAAAGCTGGAGGCGCGCCACAACACCAACTTCAAGTCGTTTGTGGTGCGCGTTCCGACTCATCATTTGGTGACCTTCCTCAAGGAAGAGTTTTGTCCGAAAGGTGTGCTGTATCGGCGTTTCTGCGGCCAGCTACGTAACACCTCGCAGCGTAACACGACGCCGTCACTTCGTGTGCAGTAGTTGTTATTTTTGTATAAAGTATTTATTAGTTTATAGTTATTTATTTTTTATACTTATATATGTATTGTGTTTTATGGGCCATAGTTGCCTGAAATAAATGATATTGTTGTTTTTGTTTAGATGTCGAGCTCGAGAACCATTACCCGACGGCCGTCGCGCGTGGCTCAGACAGCAAACCCTATAAATCTTAGAAAAGATAACCTAAACAGTAAACGGGCAATTCACGAAGCCCTCCAAGCATTCTGTATATCAAACTAGGTACCTAGATTGAGTAAAATATGCGACCTGCAGCTGGAAATCAGCATCAGTTAGTACACCTTGTGTTGCCATCTGGCATTATGCTGAGCTGAGGCCGTTTTGGCATTATAAGTCTTGTTTGTTTATTTATTTTGTATATTTTTATAGTATTAATGACAATTAAAAACAATTTTCTTTCTTTCTACCCAAATCTCCTTTATTTGGTATCGTTCGTCGTGTCTTTGAGCTCCTTGGTTTATAAGTCGAGCTACACGATCACTGACTAATGCTTGCACTGACTAGACAGGTGCACTCAAATCTGTGTATGTCTTTCTTAAATCTGTGTGTATATTTCTTTCTTCAACAGACCATGTCAGACGCTAATCTACATGGTTCTCATATGACTTGAACTATGTCTGGACTTTAAAAGAGACAGTGACCTCTGAGTTTGTTTCGGCTGTTTCTTTTCAGAGTAGTCAGGAACGAAACACTGGCCTCATCTAGTTTTTTTTTTTTTAAAAAGTGTAAAAGTGTTTGTTAAAACCTATTTGCAAAATAAACATTTGAATTTTTGAATTTAGAACTGACCTGTTTGAACACGTCATAGAATGACTCCTGGAGGTCTTCATCTGTCCCACCTGTGGCCTCATCTCAGGCCGTGGACTGTCTGTAACAAAACATCATCTTTATTTCAGCGTCATCAGTGATTTGAGCATACAAAGTGCTAGTGTGAAGCCTCTTCACAAAACACCTCAACTTCTCTCCTTCCTCAGATTTAAACGAGGGGAATTGTAGAGCTGTCCAGGCCCTATATTCACAAACGTTTGGATTCGATTTCGATTCGATAAGTCGTATGTCTATCCTGTTTTGGCATTACGAAAGCGAGCGAGATAGACATACGACTTTCCGAATCGAAATCGAATCCGAGCGTTTGTGAATACGGGGACCTGGAAGGTTTGGTTAGAAGGTCGACATAGGTACTGAAGTACATGACATTCGTACTTGTTCGTACTTCAGTACAAGTCGTAATCAATTACCACACAAAGAACAAGCGGCACGGGACATTTCCAGAAAATTTCATGCCGTAGTGAAAATATTAGCCAATCCCAGTCAGAAGGTATGGTTATTGGTAACAGAGTTGACTATCCAGATTTTGCCGAAGGTAGATACATTTAAGTATCGCCATTAATAATGGCTCTTCTGGAATGAACTTGGCTACGAAGCAGTTTTGCTGACTGGCTTATCTAGATATTTAACTCGGTTTTGATATTTTAATCAAAGTCAAAGCATTTATTTCAATTAGACAAGTACAGGCACTTTTGAAAGTAAAAAAAAAAACAAAATAAAACGCGAAGCTACAGTCCCAGTCACAAGGCATAATAACTTATGAAAGTACTGTAGGTGCCCATTCCGAGCGTAGATCTCTATGGAGAAGAACGGGCAAGAAACTCCTTGGACACTCTTTTAAATCAAAATATGTTACTCTTTTAAATTAAAATCTTGGTTACATCATTCATGTTAAGAATTACAAATATGTGAAGACAATGTAGAAATACGGGCAAGTTAAAAGCGTCCAGAGTAACAGATTGAATCAGTAATTAAAAATAAAGTAATTAAAATAAACCGTGGCAGCTAAGAGATGACCAGTCACAACTGACAGCGCCCGTTCACGAACATGACGAATGTATCAGCCATCATTCAACTCAACCATTTTGAAGGGAACTAAACGACCCGACACACCCGCCACCATCAGCGTGACATTTAAGTGAGCATGACATTCACTCAACCACCAGGGTAATTTCGCGTCAATGAAAGATGTAGGTACTCATTAAATGGTGGCTTTACAGTACATAGGTAGTACTCACACAGCACAGTTAATAGCTTAAGAACTGTTGAAGCGCCTATGCTGTCCCTCTATACTTAAGTACCTACTAATGCGGTAACATTAAAATATTGTAAAACCAAATGATTTTAAAAGAGTTACCATGGATTTTCTTGCCGGTTTGTCTCTAGAATTACAGGATGTGAGGTGTGATTTCGCGATGATTAAGGTAAGTACAAAGAGTGAGACAATAACATAATTAATAGTAGAGCTAAAGAACACCGAATTTCTCCGTAGACTTCCTTTTTTACAGTTTCACACACCATTGACAAAATTAACGAATGAACATTATGTTGTCGCTGGCAACTCTATGCGGCCGCCAACTAACCCAGGCGCCGACAGAGGGCGATTGCGAGTCGACAACGAGACGGCAGCGGCGCACCTCGCCCCTTTTTGCTTTCGACTACGGAGCGTTCGGTCATTCCTAACATCTTGATTCGCGATCCTGGCTATATTATCATTAATTTTGTAAATCATTGTTCCACCGTTTAAATTGCCAAAATCATAAATAGCTTCCAAACTACAGTGTATATTTTACTTTAACATTAAAAATAAGTGAAATTAGGCAACGTTGTTTCTTTTCTAATAATTAATCGGTTCTCTAACAATAGAGAACCGATTAATGAAGTTACAGGGGAAAAAAGTTAGGAAACACAAGTTTCCTAACTTTTTGTCCATAATATTATAGTACATCATTTTTTAAAGATAGGATAGGGGCTAATCCATTTTTTTTTCTTTGTCCGTCGGGTAGATTATTGAAAAGTATTGGACACGTATTTTTTCTTTTTTCACGTGGGAGATATATTGAGTTGAAATGGCGCATGACGTCACATGTAAGTAAGTTTTATACCTACTTGTGACGTAGTAAGCCTCCACTCTCCAACTTTAATGAGTTTTAACTAAGTAATTTTTTGATATTTTGATAAAACAAAAAATACGTGTCTAATATTTTTGTATTATCTGTCTGAGGGACAAAATAGAATGTCGTTTTCTTTACCCAGTCCGCACCCCTGTTATGTTAAACAAAATTTCGAATTTTTGATCATTACGGTTACCGAAGTTTAGGTTTTAGCAAACGTGTTACGAAAAATTACCTTTTGACAAAAAAACAACGTGTAGAAAGGGAAAGAGAAACATTAATGTGATGCTTCCATTTAATTGGTTGAACACACGGTTAAAACGCCTATTAAAATCATCGAGCAAGAAGCTTGTGGAAATTTACATGGCGTTATAAAAAAAACTTGTATTTTAAACAAAGTCGATTTGGGTAATACAACATACGTCAACCACAATACAACAACGGCGACGTCTGCCCCTGCTGGCTGCGCCTGCGCCTCAGTAGAGCCATACGGGTGGTGAATGAGGTTCACGAGAGGGTTGATGTATTGTGCTGCAACTTGAGTGAATTTGCAAAAGTTACATTATATATACTAAGTTACTTAGATTAAGTATAAAGTATATTATTTATAAGATGTAGATGTAGGATTTAGTTAGTAAGGCCAATCTATCGCATTGGATCGCAGATCTGTAATTATAGTTTTAGGTAAGATTTGTATAAATAAATAAAAAAACATAGGTAGGTCCTAAGTCGTATACGTACATTATGACTTATGACTGTGACTTAGGACCTGTATTATGTCTCCTGGGTAAAGTAACTCCTGGTTTACCCATGTTTTTATAATCCTGGGTATTACATTTACAATTTACAAGGTAATATTATATAGGGTGACTGGTAATAAGTGACTGATACTTAAACACGTGATACTCATGATAACAAACAACTTTACCGCAGATTTTTTTTTTAATTCTGATCCATTTTTATCACACTAACACAACAGCTATATAAAATTCGGAGTTGAGAGCCGTGCGGCCTGCCTACCCACTGTGCACGGTGCAATAGTAATGAGGCAGAACTAGAGATGAAGCGTATATACTAGAACAGATCCAGGGATTAGGTATTTAACAATACTAGGCTGCACCTATTCCAACTTTTCAAATACTTGATCCACCTAGTATCACTGTGCCTACGCAGTCCACGGCACCCGGCGTCCCGCCCACATCGAAGTACCGACGCGGCGAAGCGAGATAGCATTATGTGGCCGTAGATATTAGTCTGCTTTGCCACTCATTCATGTTTGCCAAAATCATTCGTGTGTCAGTCACTTGAATTTGAACCCTAATTCAATAGCATAAAAGTAACGCGACGTGCACTCGAGTTGTGCAAGAATATTCTGTCCTTTTTCAACTACACCATTCCATAGTCCTGCCATCTTTGTCTCATTACTCGATCGAGACTAGTCGGGACTTGAGACTAGTCGGGACTCGGTACTAGGCAGACTTTATAGAATAGGTACTTTGACAATACTCGATACGAATGAAGACTATATTATGCAGTCGAGTATCAAGTGCGGACTCATACGATGCGCACGTGACACGACGTCGCATAAACCTATCAGACTTATTTAGTGATTGGTTTTCGTAACGAAGTTTTGATATCACTTTCTGTAATTTCTTTTTGTATTAAGATATTAATAACTTGTTATTAATGATGTGTCGCTTGGGATCATTTTACGGACAAGGGACAAAAAATGGCTGAGTGTAAAATTTGTAAAATACAATTGAGTTTTAAAAGTTCCGTATCAAATCTTACAAAGCACCCAAAACATCCACGTTGACAGTCCTAAGCTTATGCAAAGTATGAAGGGAAGATTACAATTCATTACTCCGTACGTATCGTACTACCGATACGTGCAAAGACTAAGCATCTATAAAGTATGCGTATTTCATGGACTAGGTGGACTAGGTGGAATAGGTATTTGGATCGAGTATTTGTACGGACATGGACTAGGTGCACCTAGTACAAAATTTACCTAGTACGACCCATCTCTAGGCAGAACCGCGTCAAGCGGCTAATCGCAGAAGTCACAGGCGCGCGCGCGTGACTTTCATTCGGCTGTTGTGTTAGTGTGATAAAAGGAAATGAGTATTAAAAAAAGTGTTTCTTTGGGAAAGTTGTTTGTTTTCATGAGTACAATCACGTGTTTAAGTATCGGTCACCAATTACCAGTCACCCTATATACTACCCAGGGTATTCTGGCTGGTTCTTTAGCTTAATTACGTCACATATTTTAATAAACCAATTATTGGAATATAGGAAACCAAATAAAAATATGAATACATAAATAATAAAATACTTACCTAGTAATGAAAATCCTTCTAAGAACTTCTTATTACCCACTTTTAATAATTAATAACCTGCCTAGAGAAAATATGTTCTGAATCAAGGAAATAATTTAGGATAATGATATAACTAAGCAACTTAGATTGATCTCATTAATTATAAAAAAAAATACCTACTATAATATAATACTATTGTTCTTAATAATTAATATTTTAATGTTGTTTTATTATTTTGTTGTGTTGGTTTATAGTGTTAATATTGTAGTACTATAATTTTATTGTTCACGATTTGTAATAAATAATGTCACTCATAACTATAATTATATTAATGATACTTATATTGCTGTGCCCTAACAGGGTCCATAACATTGGTCTTAGCTTTAAGCATTTTATAACACCTTTAAAACATTGTGGAACGCAATTAAATGAATATGAATATGAATATGAATAAAAAAACAAACACTAATTAACAACCAAAAAACACAGTTTATGTGCGGAGAAGTAATAAATAAATCCTTTGACTGCCTTTTTACGTTTTAAATCCCGATGCAAATGGACAAAATCGACGGGGATTAAATTCAACTTAAAGAGGTTACAATAATTTTATACGTCACTTAACCAATCTATATAAATTATAACAATTAAAAACTAGGAAATATAATAACTAAACTAAAAACAAACTATAAAAGGGCATCTAAAACTCCTCCTCGACGCTGTCAGCTCGTAATGTGCCCAAGAGATTGGCAGCGCTGCCATGGCATGGCCATTTTATGGCAAGACTTAGCCTCTGGCCAAGGTAAAAGCCGGTCTTTGGGTCACGAGAAGCGACGACTAGGCGTTTAGAAACCAACGGCCCCAGAGTTTCAACCCCAAACGGCTCGAAAAAAACACAAATTAAAGAAGAAAAAAAAAGTCTCTTCTCTTCGCATTTGACAAGACTGCCAGCGTCTGAAAGACTTCTTCTAGGGTACTGGTGAACAGTTTTGGACACAGCGGGTCGCCCTGTTTGACTCGCTTGAGAATATCAAACTTTGGGCCTAAACTCTCTAACTTAATAGCAGCTGTACTATGGGTGTATATATTACGCAAAAGATGTATGTAGGTGGGTTCTATTTGTTGTTTTGTAAAGGCATTAAATATTGCTGAATATGTGATGCTATCAAAGGCTTTAGAACTTTTCAGGAGGAAGTAAAAACTGCGTGCTGTAAAATTTTTGTACGGCGTCTTTTATGTTTTTTTATTAATTAATAATAATATAGAAAATTAATTTAATTTAATTTTATAGGAGCTCGTGGCTAAATAATAACAGCCACCCGGGTCGATCTTTAAGGTTAAGCCGTGCTTGCCGAGGTTGGTCCGTGGATGGGTGACCATAATTACATACCGAGTTTCCTCCGTGCCTCGGAAAGCACGTTAAGCCGTTGGTCCCGGCTGTCATTTGTAGATCTTTGACAGTAGTTACGAGTAGTCAGAAGCCAAAAAGTCTGACATCCAGTCTTACCAAGGGGTATCGTATTACCCAGTTACTGGGTTGTGGAGGTCAGATAGGCAGTCGCTTCATGTAAAATACTGGTACTCAGCTGCATCCGGTTAGACTGGAAGCCGACCCCAAGATAGTTTGGGAAAAGGCTAGGCAGATGATGATCAAAGGCTTTAGAATAGTCTACAAACGCAAGATGTAAAGGAGTTTTATATTCCTGGTATTTTTCGACTATTTGATTAACGGTGTGTAAGTGGTCGGTGGTGGAAAGTCCTCGACGAAAGCCTGCTTGTTCTGGAGGTTGTTTAAAATCTAACTGGCCACCTATGCGTTTTTCAATGACTTTGATAAATGTTTTATAAACTTGAGAAATTAGATGATTAAATGAAGTAATTAAATAAAACAAGCACTCGCTCATGGAAGGAGTTGGGAAGGCATTTGCCCAGCAGTGGGACCGTGCAGGATTAACAAAAAATCTGGTTACTACTAATTAACAACGAAATAAACAACAAAATAACCAATTGATAAAAAAATCCTTTGACCTTATAACCCTGTCAATTATGTCCACGATGCAGGTGGACATAATCGGCAGGGGTAAATTCAACTCAAAGAGAGCAGAGAGGACATGATTTTATTAATCCTAAGCGAGAGGGGACCCGGCTGTGATGTCTGTTTAATTAAACTCTGCCTTTAGTGACCCTATTAATGTCACTGGAATGGTACGGACATTATTCTAATACCAGTATTGTACAATTGAATATTTTGTCAACTTAAATGGGGTGTTGTTTTTTTCAATAGACTTCTTATTAGAATGCCTTTTAGGTCTATTGACTATTAGTCGAAACCGTGACTTCTATGCATTAGGACCTAGGTTCGATGCTATCAGGAATTTCTCAGTAGCAGCCGCCGTGTCTTGATTTGTGCACCGTGGATGGTAATAGGGACGCGCCCTGAACATGCGACTTAAAACATAACTGGCGGAATGCGAGTCTACGATTAGGTACACCTCTGCCTAACATTATGTCATATATTTTTTTTTTATTATTATCACATAGAATGTATGAAGATCATGTTACAGTCATTATTTATTACCGACTTAAATAAGAGAAGATTCGCCTGTGTAAAGGCTAGAAATATTCCCACAGGAACGTGGTACTAGGATATATATCAATGATCCCTTGTGTCACGTACCAAATTTCATTTAAATCAGTACAGTTATTAAAGTGTGGAAAGAAAGACAGTGAAATCTGATTTACTTACTTATTACTACACACTTACAGCCGTATAAAGGGTGTAAAACACCTCTTAACGAAGCCGAAAGGCACTGGCTCTCCCTGTCATTGCGATATTTTTTTTGTTCTACACCATACCTGGGAACCTTCTAGTTACGGAGATATTAGGGGTCAAAGTTCCATTTTTTTTGACAAGTATTTTTTTAAATACAAGTTTTTAATGTAAGATGTTTACTTTACACCTCCACGACCCCCGTACTATTCAATCCGTCCATCAGCACAATGTTTTGAGTGCGTTACTTTGAGTTCTACCACAAAACATGATTTTACACGCCCCAAAAAAAAGTCGTTTCCCTGCAATAATTTTTGCGTAAAGTTACTTAGTTTCATGTACAGAATGCTTGGTTGATGGCTTCGTGATTACACGGTGTATCTACAAATAAACAAGTCAAAGTGTTTACTTGAGTAAATGTCATTATTTAATATATACGATTTTTATAATGTAGCTTAATAATTGCTTAAAGTTGTAAATTTAAAAGTTAGAATTTTTAGCTTTGCTAGTTCTTGCTTCGTTTAAATTCTTTGTTCCTTTTAGTTATTGTCTATTGCTTAAAAAAATGCATAAGTAACTTGACTATAGATACTAGGGTTTAACATATTCATTCAAGTGCCACAAATAGTAGTGAAAACAGAAATCATAGAAAAGCAATAAATATATATCAAGTAAAGCTTTTGATGAACTCAATAAATTTTTTGTAACTCAACATTTTTGTTTCTAATGTTATTTAATTAATATTTTGATGTTAGTCTAGTAGCGTCGCGTTCTGTGATAGACTGATAGGCTTTCGTCGAAGTTAAACAGAATTTATTATGAAAATATTATAATGTCAAAGTATTAAATTCAAAGGAGTTCTTCAAGGTGGATATTGAGCCCAACACTGACTTGAGGATTATTGTTTTAATCAGATTTATTTTTAAAATAATTTAGCTCTTTATTTTGAGAATACGAGCAGGTACAGTGCGTCCTACCCGTCATATCGTACGGTGCCGAAACGTGGACACTCACTGTAGGGTTGGTCCACAAATTTAAAGTCGCTCAACGTGCTATGGAAAGGGCTATGCTCGGGGTTTCTCTGAAAGATCGAGTTCGTAACGACGTGATCCGACAGAGAACCAAGGTTATCGACATAGCCCATCGCATAAGCACGCTGAAGTGGCAATGGGCCGGCCATATAACCGATAGAAGAAGAACCGATAACCGTTGGGGTAGACGAGTTCTTGAGTGGAGACCACGGATCGGTAAACGTAGCGTAGGACGTTCTCAGACTCGGTGGAGCGATGATCTTCGCAAGGCGGCTGGCAAGAGCTGGATGAGAGTGGCCGAGGATCGTGCTCAGTGGCGTGTCATGGGAGAGGCCTATGTCCAGCAGTGGACGAATACAGGCTGATGATGATGATGATGAGCAGGTACTATTTCTATTTATAGTTATTCCTATTCACGCAGATAGATGTAGTTAGTGTATGCTTTACGATGAAAAATCATTCAGCGAACGTACTGCGTAACGTAGCGTACGTAATGCTGATTCGCAATTGAAAACACAAACTGACTCAGATATAATAGAAAGAAAGAAAGAGAAATCTTCATTGTTTTACGATTTAGAGCTTTACGTTTCTTCTATAAAGTTTTGAACCACTCAAACAATTCGAAAGCGAATTCTTTTGTTCGTCACGGATTCACAGATCTACACCATTTGAATTTCGAAGTGGTGTTTAGTGAAACACAGGGGAAACTCCTGGGGAGATTAGAACGTACCTAAAGGTTCGATATGTCGCACTCAGCTCCGGACACTGACACTGACTGATGATTTACTGAACTGTTTGTCACTGTCCGCAGCCGGTTCGCTATTGTTAAGTAGGTGTCACTTATTATTTTGTTAAATCTTACCTTGTCGTAACCCCGTCGGCACTCCAACCATACTCCTGCAAAATCCTTCATTAATCCTCTGCACATCGTGTCCAGCATACAAGTAGTTCTGTAGCTGTCTCTGGTTCTGTTGCAACCTTTCTTGAACACTCAAATTCATCACGTCTTCATCAGCATTCGTCAAACCCAAAATGGCGGCGATGGTAAAAGATTTTCCCGCTAAATGTGTCCCTTTGCCTGTTAAATCGACGCCAAAGGCAGACTGGCTGCTGTCACCGTCATCTAGAGTTGATACTGGTGATGAAGACCTGTCGGCGTTTTCGGCGAAACGGTCGACAGTGTCGGTGTAGCCGTCGGCATTGTATTTGTCTTCACCGTCGGAGATCGCCGACAGTCGGTCTACATTCTGTTGGTATGCCGACACTGCTAGCAAGTCGGTCAAATTCGACGGATACAAATTGGAATTCTGCCGCTGTTCCATCATTGTAGGCTTCAATTGACTTCGAAGCATTTAAATTTCATTTTTCATTAATTATTTTAATCACTATTTTATTTTTATTGCACATTTCACTGTTATTAATCCCGTCAGTTAATTTAAATGGGTTAATTTATTAGTTTAAATGGTTAATTAGGTAGTTAATTTCTTAAATAATGCGTCTGCTCAGTTCGGCTTGCTAGACGATATTGGTCTGTGGTTTTTGATTTAAAAAGGGGCACAATTTTAAATTTGTTAGGGCGTGGCTACGAGCTATCGGTTTGGCGCGCAAAAAATGACATCGTAAGCGGTCAATTGGGGAGTGTAGTTGCTACCCTTGTGGGGGGTGAGTTTGTGGCGTTCTGATTGGCTGGTGGCGCGCATGCGTCGAGGGGGGCGGGACCAGATTGGAAGGGTGTGGTTTAGCAGTGATTTGCGGTCGGTAAAAGCCTTTGATTGACGCAGGTACGGTTTTGGGAGAACGAATTTTCAGATAGAAAAGCAGACGTGGTTCGAGAAGTGAATAGCTAAAGCTTTGGCTGGAAAGTTAGGTATTCTATTCCATCGAGGTTTCCAATGACAGCTCTCAAAATGAGATTATTGTTTTCAAAATCTGGAGCTATGAAAATGTACCTATTAGAAAAGATAATACCTATCAATCTAATCATCATCTGCCTAGCCTTTTCACAACTATCTCTGGGTCGGCTTCCAGTTTTACCGGATGCAGCTGAATACCAGCATTTTACATGGAGCAACTGCATATCTGACTTCCACAACCCAGTAACTGGGTAATACGATACCCCTTGGTAATACTTTCAGGCCGCTGACAACCTGTAACGACTGCCAAAGATCTACAAATGACAGCCGGGACCAACGACTTAACGTGCTTTCCGAGGCACGGAGGAAACTCGGTATGTAATTATTGTCACCCATCCACGGGCCAACCTCGGCAAGGAAGCCACACTTGTATATTATTTACCACTTAATTAAACTTTCTATCAGCCTCTTCCCAAGTCCGTCCCCGATGGTGTCTACACCCCCACGCCTGCGCCCCCCTCCGTCTCTCATGAAACAATTTAATATCATAATCTGCCTCCAATACTTGTGAAAACGAGGAGTTAGCTACAAAATGGAGAAGGTAAACGACTAATTGAATTTATTTATCTGAGGTTAATGTGCTTTGAGGTTTTTCTGTCTGGAATTTTTCAGCAGCAGCCAGCGTGTCTGTAATTGTGCCCGATTGATGGCAATAGGCTCGCCTCCTATTACATGGGGCTTAAACGTAACTAGCGAAATTTGGATGTAACTACTTTTTTTTATTGAAGTGAAACTTCTTATGCGACTTCCAACAAGGTTGCGTTAAACGTTTAACGCTACCATGGAGGGGGTATGAAAGCACTGTTGCGTTAAACGTTTAACGCTCCTGAGGAGGGGGAATAGAAAGAGACAGAGCGAGAGTGAATGCGTGGAACTCGAACGCATGCGTGTAGTATTACGAACTTTCACTTTTTCCGCGCGTAGGGACTCCACGCAAAACTTTTTTTTTTTTTTAAACCTTGCCCCCACACTAAGAATTTCTCCTGTATCGTGAGTGCGTTTACAAACATTTAAACTCATTTACACAAGCAGTCAGACCCGTAACAACTATCTGTAGGCCATACAAATATTTGTTCTGTGCGGGGATCGAACCCGCGACACGCAGCGCAGCAGTCGATCGCTCAGCCACTGCGCCAACAGTGCCATCAAAAGGTTACTATTAGGTAAGCCTCTGCCTAACTCTTCAGGGATTACAGGCGTGATGTTTTGTTATGTGTGTGTTAATTATCTGAGGTTACAAAAGTTGACTGCTTTATATGCAATGCAAAGGTTCTTTAGCATTAAAATCATAAATCCGTAGTCCTAATGTCAAAAGGTAAAAAAATATTTAATCAAACTAAGCGAAGCATTTTTCCGTCTATTGGAGGAGCTCGAGGAGCTCGTGGCTAAATAATAACAGCCGCATGGGTCGATCTTTAAAGTTAAGCCGTGCTTGCCAGGGTTGGTCCGTGGATGGGTGACCATAATTACATAACGAGTTTCCTCCGTGCTTCGGAAAGCACGTTAAGCCGTTCGTCCCGGCTGTCATTTGTAGATCTTTGACAGTCGTTACGAATAGTCAGAAGCCAAAAGTCTGACATCCAGTCTTACCAAGGGTATCGTATTACTCAGTTACCGGGGTTGTGGAAGTCAGATACGCAGTCGCTCCATGTAAAATACTGGTACTCAGCTGCATCCGGTTAGACTGGAACCCGACCCCAAGATAGTTTGGGAAAAGGCTAGGCAGATGATGAATTTTTCCGTCTATTGAGCATCCGACCATGGCTCCGCTGAGCCAACCAATCAGCTGGTTATCAAAGAGGATAAACCAACTCGGGAAGGTCAATCCACCCTGCCTAACCCCGCACTTCAAGTATAAATCCTGACTCTGTGTGTTGGTTCATCTGACATTCTTTTGATTACTGTAAAAATATTTGGGGATAGATACCAGCTCCCTCGGCACAGTGGTCTCTTCAAGCAGATTATGTCAAAGAACATCATACGACACCAGATCGAAGACCCTAGAAAGATCAAGGAAACACGCTTAAATTGGTGTCTTCTAGTAGGTATAGTACCTTACAGTTTGTTTCAGACACATAATTGCTATTTCCGTTGACAGTTTGGGTCTGAAGCCAAACTGCAAGTCACGTATCTGAAGGTGTTCGCTCAGTTGCGCGTTCATGAGACTGTCAAGGACCTTCGCCATAGTTGTGGCCAATGATATAGGGCGGTAAGTAAGTATAGCCTTCCAGTTTAAAATTAGAACGTATTGGTTTGTTCCTGTCAGGGGTAACAGATCTGTGCAAAGACTGTAGATATCTAGGTTCTGCTATTGTTTATGGTATAACCAACCATAGACACCATGGATATCTATCAAAATGTCCAATAACACCAGCTGTTGGATTTGAATCACGTCTACGTATAAATTCTAAGCCACGCAGGTTTTAATATCCTCTGATTTATAACAGGCCAGTGATTGCAGCCATTTGAAGATTACAACGCCATGTTTGAAAAAAAAAGCGCGGGAATCATTGAATTTGGCGGTCGTGATTTTTCTTTCGATATCCTTTTTATAATAAAAAACTTTGTAATTGGAGATAAGTTGTGTAGATTTATGTAAATATTCATTAGATTAGTTAGTTTAATTGTTTTTAGATATAATTTTTCATATTTAGGGTAAGTTTTTTATATTTTACTCTTCTGGCCACGGCCAAGTGGCCACAATGGACAATGAACCGCCTGATCCGGGGGGCACAGTCCCCTCGGTCGGGCAGAATATTACGATATATGAGTCCAGTATGGATACAGACTCGTCCATAAACAGATCGGAGCGGAAAAGGGCTAGAGCTCCACGCAAAATTTGTAAAAATTGCAACAAAAGAAGGCGAAATGGTCACTCAAAAGGAAACAATAATGAAATAAATTGTCATTGTGATAATGACTCAGTAGTCATATTCAGTCCACAAATTACATCAGACGTACCGGTTCACCAAGAAGCTACTCCGACGTTCACACGTTCACGTTCTGTAGATGGTCCCCAGACTGAAATTATAAAGTCGGATCTTCCCCAGAAGGCGCCACAGGTTGCTAGGGCTTTGTACGAAGCCACAGACCTATCGCCATATGTCGTACATATTCAAAAAAATGTTGATGCACAAAACTCGGCTCAGACATTACACCCAATAACTTTAGGTCAGTTCCTTAAAAATCGCAGATTCAATAATATCATTAACGGTTCTCTAAAACGCATCGGTCGAAACAGAATATCAATAAGCTTCTCCCGTTACGTAGATGCTAACTCTTTTATAAATGACCCAAGTTTGGCCAAAGAGAAATTGAAGGCATTTGTTCCATCAATTAATGTGTGTCGCATTGGAATTGTTAAAGGCGTACCTACCGAATGGTCTCCGGAGGAAATAGTAGAAAATATATCTGTTCCTGCTGGATGCGGGAAAGTCATCAAAGCAAGGCGTCTGAACTATAAAGTACACGAACCGACCCCTGCGTGGAAACCATCCCAAACAGTCGTGCTCACCTTTGACGGACAAATATTACCAAAACGTGTATTTTGTTGTTATAATTCCATGCCAGTTGAATTGTATACATTTCCAACAATTCAATGTTTTAATTGTTGTCGTTTTGGCCATACAAAGGTACAATGCAGGTCGAACCCTCAGTGCTTCAAGTGTGGGGAGAAGCATTCTGCTGACACTTGTAGTATTGAAGACGAGAGTAATAGTAAATGCTGTCATTGCGGTGGCTTTCACTACGCGATCAATAAAAAATGCCCAGAATTTGAAAGGCAAAAATCTATTAAGCATTATATGGCCCATAGCTGCGTGTCGTATGCTGAAGCGTCACAGCTTCATCCACCAATTTCAAAATTGTATGCAGATGTGGTAACATCTGCCCCATCACATACCACTAATTATTTCAATTCACAACATTCGCCCCAATCACGTAACACACCAATTGTCTCCTCACATAGAAAAACGGTATTCCTTAAACCTCGGGATCCCCCAAAAACAACTAAGGGTTATGACCAGGTAGCTCATCAAGCATTAATAAATAATGAAGTTTCTGTGTCAGGGAATGGTGTTGCATTCCAAAATAAAACAACAACTAATAATGAGAGTCAAATTTTAAATTTAATAATCATGTTAATTAATATGTTATCTAAAAATAATAATATTGAACCGTCCAACGTTGCCACAGTTATTGATACGCTGTCTAACTTATTTAATATTAATCATAATGGATCCAAATCTACCCAAGATTGTCCAGTGGAACAGTCGCAGCATTGTGAATAAAAAATCTGATCTGTCCTACATATTGAACAAATACGATCCATTTGCAGTCGCTCTCTGTGAGACATGGCTTAAACCAGGGTTCTCTTTTAGAATTCCTGGATATGCGTGTCTAAGAACAGACAGAAGCGATGGGTATGGCGGTGTCGCCATACTTATTAAAAATAACTTGTCTTTTCAATCTTTTCCTCTTCCAAGTCTCAGCGATGATATATCTGCTGTCGCTGCTATTGTAAATAAAATCTGTTTAGTATGTATATATTATTCTCGTCCCACTGTAAATATTCTTTCTGAAATAAATAATCTTCTTTCAGTTTTACCTAAACCTTTTTTGGTAATGGGTGACTTTAATACACAACATCAGTCCTGGGGTAGTTCTAGTTCCAATTACTATGGGGAAAAGTTATTAGAAATTCTGGACTATAATAATTTGTGTATTTTAAATACATGTCTCCCAACACGCCAAACGAATCCAGATGAGGGAATAAGTGCCCCTGACCTCTCAATCTGCACACCTGAGTTAGCATCGCTATTATCCTGGTCTCCGTTACCGTCTTCTTATGGTAGTGATCATTACCCTTTAATAATTTCTTTTCCACATAAAAAACCAGATGCTTACAACTCAACACCACGATTAAAGTATAGACTTCAAAATGCAGATTGGGATACATACAAAAATTGTGTAGAAGAAAGAATTCTTGCTTTAAATAATTCCTTACAACTAGATGATCCTCAGTTATTATCTAATCAAATTACAAGAATTTTAATAGAGGTGGCAGATAATACTTTCCCTATTAAGAATGGTGCTACAGGCAAAATTCCTTCACCACCTTGGTGGGATGCTGAGTGCACTCAGGCCATCAAAAAAAGAAAAGAAGCAGAAAAAAATTATGGTCAAACTATGACTCGTCACAATTTTGAGATATACTTAGAAGCTGCTCGCACAACTCGTAAGCTCCTTAAGAAAAAGAAATTCGAAGGTTGGCAAAGATTCTGTGCATCTATCTCTCCAGAAGTTAACGCATCTCTAGTTTGGCAAAATATTAGGCGATTCAGGTCAGCATTCAGAGACACAACAGCCTCAAAACTGCCATTAGAATTAGCCAATGAGTTTATGGACCAATTAGCTCCTCCTTCAGTCCCTGAACACAGATCTTTAATGCATTTTCCCTATGTTCCTATTCCTAATTCTGAGTTGAATTCTCTTTTTACACTAAGTGAGTTGAAAGGAGTCCTTTCACATGTTAAGGATTCAGCTCCTGGTGAAGATGGTATACCATATTCATTTATAGCTAATCTGTCTGACTCTGTTCTTTTAATATATTTAAATCTCATCAATACAGCTTTGATATCTGGCAACATTCCATCAAGTTGGAAGTCTCAAACAATTATCCCTATTTTAAAACCAAACAAACCTCCTTGTAATGTTACTTCTTATCGACCAATTGCACTTTCTACAGTCCTTGCTAAAATTGTTGAACATCTCATTAAGAATCGTTTGGAGTGGTTTTTGGAAAGCAAAAACTTGCTAGCTACATCACAGTTTGGTTTTAGGAAGGGTAAAAGTACGATGGACAGCCTTGGTGTGTTTACAACTGATATTCGCTTAGCCTTCTCTTCTAATAACTCTGTAATTGCTGCTTTCCTAGATATTAGTTCAGCTTACGATAATGTCATGGTATCAATCCTAGAACAAAAGCTGAATTCATTACAAGTTCCAACAATGCTGTCCAAGTTCATAATTAACATGCTTTCAGAGAGATGTCTAAATCTTCATATTGATGGGTATACATTTACCCGTTTAGTATGGAAAGGTCTCCCTCAAGGTTCTGTACTTAGTCCAATTCTCTACAATATTTACACTTCTGATTTGGAATCCTCTCTAAATGAGTCAGTACAAGTCCTTCAATATGCAGATGATTTACTTCTTTATTTATCTGGTCATTCTGTTGCAAATATTTGTACTTCCCTAACCTCTTCTTTATGCTTACTGAAGACTTGGCTAGAAACCAATGGTCTACATCTGTCAATTGATAAAAGCAACATTGTCTTGTTTACTAGAATGCGTAAGCCTCCTACAGTTACAGTAAGCTATAATAATACCCCTATGCCCGTTAAAAACCAGGTTAAATTTTTAGGCCTTATATTGGATACACATCTTACTGGGTTACCACACTGTGATTATATAGCTGCTAAATGCGAACGAAATATCAACATAATTAGATGTCTTGCTGGTGTTTGGTGGGGAGCACATCCCTTTTCATTAAAACTATTGTACAACACCTTGATTAGAAGCGTATTGGACTATGGGACTTTTTTGCTGGAACCTGCTAATGTTGCTGGTTTTAAGAAACTGGACAGTGTACAGTCCAAGGCACTTAGAGTGGTTTCAGGTGCAATGAAAAGCAGTCCTATTAATTGTCTTCAGGTAGAATGTGGAGACCCTCCACTTCATTTACGACGTCAATTTTTAGCTGATAGATTTATGGCTCGGTGTTTGCAATTTACAAATCATCCTTTGCGAAATAAACTTTCCATTCTCTCTGAAGAAGTAACTTCATCCACTTACTGGAGGTACAAAGCTACTCCGTGTTTAGTTAAAAGCTTTAGAAAATACAATTTAATAGAAGCTCCATGTCACCAATCTGAATTTCTTCCTTTATTTCACTGTAATTACAGTTCATTAATCATGTCACCAAATATACATTATAACCTTAACATTTACCGAGATGACGTATGTCATAACCATAACTTTAATTTCACCATGGATAGAGACTGGAAGGGCTATCAGCTTTTGTTTACAGATGCCTCGAAGCATGGAAGAGACACATGTGTGGGAGTAGGTGTATACCATTCACAATATAATATCGTCCAAAAAATAAAGATCCCGCCCGAATCATCCGTATTTACGGGTGAATGTTACGGTCTATTTAAAGCTGTCGAATATATACTTATGATGGGCTTACGAAATTCACTCATTTTAACTGATGCAAGGAGTGCCTTACAATCTTTGGCCAGATTCCCTTTCTATTCTCATAATCCTTATATTATATTTGAAACACGTGAACTCCTTTATAGGTGTTCTATTAAGGGGTATTCTGTGCATTTTGCGTGGATACCCTCGCATTGTGGCATTTTAGGTAATGAGAGAGCTGACCAGTTAGCTAATGATGCCGTATTGTGTGGAGACGTTTTTCCATACAAAAATAACTCCCAAGATCTGGCAGCTTTGCCCAAGGTTTATCTACAGGAATCCTGGGGTCAGCTTTGGTCCGGGCAATCAGTGAAAGGGAAATTCTACCGTACCATTCAGCCATCCATTTTTGTTAAACCTTGGTTTAGCAAGTACAAGCTAAGCAAAAAGATTACAACAATATTCATACGTATGCGATTGGGTCACGTGTGCACCCCTGATCATCTTGCCAGGCTTGGCATTGTGCAGAACCCTGCATGTGAATGTGGCGCTGAAGTGGGAGATCTGAACCACCTTATTTTTTCCTGCCCCCTTTATGACCACTCCTCACTTTTCCAAAGTCTTGTTTCCCTCCGAGTTCCTTTACCCACTTCTATCTCATGTATTTTATTTAATTTTAATGTAGAAATTTATAAAACCATAGCTCTTTTTCTTGTAAATAATGATATAGCTATTTAAACATTATTAATTTACCATGTATCTAGCTCTTAGTTCACGCATCGAGTCGGCCTTTTTGTTGGGCCACCTGCGTTTTCTGTTGTATTATAATTCCCTGTTATTATTCCTTGTATTATAATTAACTGCTATCTTCGTAGAATTTATTATTTTTATTATTTAAAAACAACTAATCTCCTTTCCATTTCCAAATTCCCGTTTTATAAATATTTTATCATTTTGCGAGTACTTGATTCTTACGTTTTGTTTTCAACTAAAATATTGTCAGTGGCAATAAGCACGAATAGTGCAACGCCAAAACAAAAAAAAAAAAAAAAAAACGCCATGTTTGTATTTGCATGTTTAATGGTTTAACGGCTCGAAAGCGATTCGAAAGATCGATTTTGACGTGACAACGTCTTATAAATTGGTTTGCCGGGTGACACTTCAAGAAACTCCGCTCACGTTATGCGCTCACAATGAGAGCGAGTGAGAGGCACGCGTCCCTTCCACTCGGGCATGGTTAGCCCGCCTAAGAGCGAGAGAGACAGACATAAAAAGTGAAAGGCACGCGTCCCTTTCGTTGTCACGTAAAACTTTCGCCCGTATACCGACTTTACAGGCAACCAATTTTTTTTTTAATCGAAACAACATTTATTCTACAAGGTGTTGTTTTGCATCATCGTCAAATTCAGGGAGGTAGCTATGCTAATGATTCTCATCCGCAATCAATAATAAATTGGGTAGGTAATTTTTATGTTTTTCTTATTTATGAAAATCGGTAAGTGTGAACCACCCGTGTTTTAAACGCGGCCTGTCTGTTCCTTGCCCTATAACTGCACCTTCATACATGCAAACAATCTCGAACGTTGATTTGATAATTTCTTAGTCCCTAAATCACGTTAAGGGGGTTATTCTAAAATACTGACAAACTTGCACAACCAAAAAAAACAGCGTTTATTAATAATGGACTAGGTACGGTAACTTTAATTGATTATTTATGTCTTTTGTGACATCCTCTTGAATTTTGACGGGTATGCATAAACACCTTTTATAGCATTTTAGTTCAATTTCATGCCACAAACACAATCAGTAGTATCGTCAGCTGAATAAATTCTTAAAATTATGAAATATTATGGGTAAGTACGTGAATCGATTTAATTAATCTTAAAATTATTTTTAAAATCCACGTAAATACGTGTACTATTAGGTACATACTATAATATGTTAAATGACAGAGTTTAAAAAAAAACGGTGGTCTGGTGTGAGTTTTTGTCACTGACAAAGCCAGTTTCACGATCAGGGGGGTTAATATGACATCTTATTGTTTCATTCTTATTCTAGAGTGGGAAAGAGATGGAGCTAGACGACCTGTATAGCTCCGTCCCTTTCCCACTCTGGAATAAGAATAAAACAATAATGATTTAAGACGTCATGCATGGTAGGCCACCAGGTTAAAGTAAACTTTAATTACATCGTTCGAGTGCATTTTGTCAGAGACAAAAAGGCCCAGAAGAACGCGAGGTTTTAGCTCTGAAAATATTCCAAACATAGCTAAGAACACTCTCAATTAAAACACCTTTTATACGAAAGCAATTTTTACAAAATCGGTTCATCCGTTTAGGAGCTACGATGCCACAGACAGACACACAAATCCACACATCAAACTTATACCTAACACCCCTCTTTTTTTGTCTCATTATAATCTCCCAAACCACCTAACAGATTGATTTCAAGTTCGTGAATTGGTATTAATTAAAATTTATTATTAAACTAGGTATGTAATAGTACATACGTAGTTTAATAATAAATTTTAACCTACGTAGTTGTACAATTTAATATTACCATCTCTCCTCTCTCCAAACTTAAAAAGCGAAAAGATTACTACCAGATAAAAGTAAATAGCGCAGATAAAATCAAATATGCACTACTCAATATAAAAAAAAAAGCAATATAGTCTGTCAGTTACACCGATTAGGGTACTTAATATATGATCACAGATATTAGAAAGAGGAATTTTAATCACCGCGAGTACAGCCCTAAGTGGAAAGTTGACAAGAATTGTTAGTTAGGGGTGTCAAAAGAAAGAGAATTTGCTTTTTTTTTTTTCTTGTTAGTTTCTGCAGCTCATACAAGTTGTTGTTTTTCATCCTCGTCAGAATTCAGGAGGTTGTCACAAAATACATAAATAATCAATTAAAATTACGGTACCTAGTTAATTATTAATAAACGCTGATTTTTTTTGTTTGTTTAACTTTGTCAGTATTTCAGAATAACCCCCTTAACGTGGTTCAGGGAATCAGAAATTATCGAATAAACGTTTGAAATTGCTTGTATGTGTGGAGGCGCGGTTATAGGGCAAGAATTAGACGGGCCGTGTTTAAAACTCGGGTGGTCCACTCTTATCGATTTCCGTAAATAAGAAAAAAAACATAAATAAGCATTAAACATCCCTATTTTTTTAATGATTCGGGATGAGATTCATTAGCATAGTTACCTCCTTGAATTTGCCGAGGATGCAAAACAACACCTTGTATTTGTGTGTTTTGCTTGCTTAAAGCTTAAAAGATAACTTTTATAAAGAAGGTGCAGATTGATTTTAACCCACTCTTCGCTGTGAAAAGTGAACTACATTCTTCACAAAAATTGATGTTTCTATCATCTAAAAGAGTATAATCGAAAAAAATTGCTCTTCAGCGCCTGACAGAAAACTGTGGTCGAAAACTCAGTATGATCAATACAAGCCGGAACAATTCGAGACCATTTTAAATCTAGATTTAAGTGCTGAAAAATGGATAAACATATTCAAACATATTTAAATCGTTTATTTAATAATGAATGAATTCGAATTTAGTTTAGTTCCTTACAATTTTAAAGCATCATTGCATGTTTCATTTTTTTTTTATTCGTCGACCAACCTATATAGTGCCAACCTTACCAAATCAGGGGTGCCACAATCAAAAGGCGCATCATCCGATTGCGGACTACTTTTTGTCGACTACACTCACCCCTGCCGTCGCAGATTCATTATATTTGCCGAGGGAAGCCAGGGGAAACAGTAGGGCACCATTTTAATATTGTTTTCTTGCTCACAGCTACTCACAGGGACACGTCATTGACTTTGATAATTATTGTAGCGTTTAATCTTTAGGGTGGATTAACAATTGATGTTTTTGCATTTATTGCGTTATTGCGTACTTGTGTTGTTTGTTATGATTTTTTAATAAAATAAGGGTTGAAGTTTAGGTTGTTATTTTGCTCTTTTTTGTCAGGTGGGAGAGATCACTGAGGTTTGATCGCGTGTCAAGTGATTAAGTCGACCCCAATGTACCATACCATGCTTTTTTTTTTTTTTTAAATAAACGTTGCCCCACACTAGGAATTTCTCCTGTATCGTGGGTGCGTTTACAAACATTTAAACTCACATACACAAACAGCCAGACCCGGAACAACTATCTGTAGGCCATACAAATATTTGTTCCGTGCGGGGATCGAACCCGCGACACGCAGTGCAGCAGTCGATCGCTCAACCACTGCGCCAACCGTGCCGTCAAAACCATCCGCCACCGTGCTTATTGGGGTCGACTTCCAGTCTTACCAGCAGCTGAATACTAGTATTTTACAAGGAGCGACCGTTTATCTGACCTCTACAACCCAGTTAGTACTGGGTAATACGATTCCCCTTGGTCAGACAGGTTGTCAAATTCTCGTGCCACTGCCGTGCTTCTGGCTATGAATGACTGAACCGATTTTAATAAAATCTTCATACACATAGACAGGATACATAGGTTTACAGTATTCCCGTTTGAGCACCTAGAGCACCTATTTTTTGGGGGCACCAATGCATTGTGCACCGTATGTGTATCATCATCAGCCTATATTGTTCCCACTGCTGGGACGCAGGCCTCCTCTCTATGAGGGGGAATGGGCTGTAATCCACCACGCGGGCCCAGTGCGGGTTGGTAGATGTCACATGTCTTCGAATTTTTAGTTCTAGGACATGCCGGTTTCCTCACGATGTTTTCCTTCACCGTTTTTGAGAGCAGCGGTGATGAAATAAATTACACAAAGTAATGCGCCTGCCAGGGTTCGAACCCACGGTTTACTGCTCGTAAGTCGGGGCTGCCACCACTGGGCCACCGCCGCTCTCTAAACTACACATATCAAAGGCTATACAGGCTCGCTATGTAAATCGAGAGACATATTATAAGGTATCATCATTGTTATTAAGGCCGGCAATAACCAGCTCACTATCTCATTATGTGGCGCGCGCCACCTACTGTATCACGACGGGGACAAGGAGATGCGTGGAGTCGACCTATAGTCTTTTTGCTAGCAAGCAAGGTGCGGGTGACATTACACGAGCCGGCCCTTTTTATTAAATTTACTACAGTAATGAGAGCAGCGGGCCCAGTGGTGGCAGCCCCGAATTACGACCAGTGAGCCGTGGATTCGAACCCAGGCAGGCGCATCGGACTATGGCAGTCCGATGGTCACACCACTAGACTATCACTGCTCGCAGATAAACAGGCTACATCTCGATGTCTAAACTAACCTGTATTGCTCCACACTGGCAAAGGCCCCATCTTTTTTCATACAATAGGGATGATGACTATTTTTTTTTCTTTGTCTATCATTTAGGTAGATTATTGAGAAGATTTGGACGAGTTTTTTTCACGTAGGTAGTCAAAAAATTACAGAGATAATTATATTGAGTTGAAATGGCGCATGACGTCACGGGTAAGTAATTTTAATACGTATTTATTACGTAGTGAGCGGGGCACTCTGCAACTTTAATGAGTTTTAACTAAGTAACTTTTTGTTGATTTGATAAAACTAAAATAACGTGCCTTATATTTTTGTATTACCTGCCTGACGGATAAAATAGAATTTCACTTTCTTTACCCAGTCATCATTACTATTCTATTTCCATAATGATGTAAATTAACGCAAATATTTTTAGCACTGGCACCGCTCCATCCCACTCGTATTCCACAAATACGCCGCTACCCTCATAACGGAGCCCAATAAACCGTAGCGCTTTGTCGTCAGGCAATTTGTCATCCATTGTATCCGTCCCTCCCCGTTCCTCCCTCCCTTCGCACCGGCGCGCGGCGACATTACCCCGATAATAGGCAAAAACATGTTGCGAAAGTGGCAACACGTGTCGCGAAAACAATTAATAATAATAAGCGATCAAACAGACTGACGGACAAACAAAAAGTTTTAAAAATGTTTTTTATTTTTATTTTAAGTAGGTTGGTATTGTATACATACAGTAAAAAGCTGTTATTTTGAAATTACCTAAACCATTATGTATTATTTTGAAATTAACTTAAGATATGTTGAACAGAAGCTGTTGGTTAACCTCTATTGATAAATAAATAAATTATAAATGATATAATTAATTATAATGATAAATAAATTATCATTTAATATTTCATTAATAAGTTATCTGGGCTCGCGAGGTTGTTGACATTGTCAACAACCTCGCGAGCCCAGTCAAGATACTAGATTTGCTTATAACTTTTATTTATAATTTATTTTTTTATCAATAGAGGTTAACCAACAGCTTCTGTTCAACATATCTTAAGTTAATTTCAAAATAATACATATGACAAGTGGGATGTGGACTTAACGATCATTGTGCCAATAGTCGTATCAGCCAATGGCTTAATTGCCAACAGTCTCGACCAATATCTGATGAGGCTCTCGTTAGGCAGCTGGATCAAGGGCTTGATTGACTCTTTTTTGTCACCTGAAATTACCACGACCCGTGTAGTTTAAAAAACAGAAATATTATAACAATATGAAACTCAACGTAACCTAATTTAATTATCCAAAACAAAAAACCACGGAAAAAATACCTAAAATTGAAAACCAAAACCATATTTTCAATACAATAATTGAATGCCCTCAAATAATTTAAGCTGCGCAATTTGTAGCAATCTGGCTATTATCAACAAGCGTTATTAATTCTGTAACAACATTATAATTAATAGCATCATGGCGGCATGAACCGGTGGAGAGCACTGAATGAGGGCATAGAGCGAGGAGGAATGGAGGAGGCATTTCGTGGCTTAATACTAAGAGCTGCAAAGGTCGATCTTCAAAATTTAACAACCCATGCAAAAGTCCATCCATGACATACCGAGAACCCTCTGTGAATTAGCCTCTGTAGTTAAGCCGTTGATCCCGGCTGTCATTAGCAATTTTCTGACTATCGTTTCGGGTGCAGAAGCCAGAAAGTCTGACAACCAGTCTTGCCAAGGTGTGCCTCGTCACGCAGTGACTTGGTTAGGGAGGACAGATAGGCAGTTGTTTCATCTGAAATACAGGTATTCAGCCTCACCCGGTTAGACTGGGAGCAAACCCCAACATATTTGGGAAATGGCTAAAAAGGAGTTCTTTCAAATTTATGGTTGTAGAAAAAGCAGTGGCCCAAGAGGAGTGTTAGTGTGTGTGGTATACAGAATAATAAAAATATGCCAATGAGAACAGGCAGACAGATTGTCAGGACGAATGCATAAAAATCAGCTAAATCGGTCGAAATGTCCTCAAATGGTGCTTCCTCATATGTGGCAATTAATTGATTTTTATTTTTATAAAAAGAATAGCTGCTGCCCGCGACTTACTTCGCGTAAAATTTTTGAAGAGGACGTGTGAGAAAAAATATAGCCTACGACCTATTCTCAGACCTACCGGGCTACCAAATATACAGATAAAAAACAGTCAAACCGTTTCGGAGGACTTCGATAACAAACACTGTGACACGAGTTATTTTTTTTTAGATAGGACGAAAAAGTACATTTTGAAAAGCCTAGTCTGTAGGTACAGTTTTCAATCGGAAAAATATTTTGACACTTCAGGCATACATTGAAAACCTAACAAATAAATAATAATATAATAATTTTGCACCATTGCCACAAAAGTACTTCAACGACGCTCGTTACAAATCATATTGCCAGTGAATGTTGCCTGAAAGCCGCAGAATGTAATAATTACCGGCCGGGGTTGCCACACGCGATATTTACTCGTGGGGGAGTGGAGTTTTAAGTGTGGTGTGATTGTGAACACTAACATTATAGTATGGCCAATGGAACCTGTAGGTTCTGTGTAGCTCCCAAATGGATGAAGCGATTTTGATAAAATTGGTGTCATTTGAAAGGTATTTTAATCGAGAGTGTTCTAAGCTATATTTTGAGAAAATCTGCTCAGCCGTTTAAAGCTCATCACCTCTTTTCTAGTTGATGAAGGGATTTAAACAACTTCTACGGGTCTAGTTGATTGGAAATTTGAATTCTTGTCACTTTCTCACCATGGGCATCGCCAGGGGGGTAGGCTACACACCCCCCCTCCCCCCTATAAGCTCAAGTTTTTTTTTTTAATTCATATCTTTCCTTGTTTTCGTTATTAAGCGAGAAGAGGCGCAACACCAAGAAAAGTGGAAGGAATGGGAGTAGACCTATGCCCAGGAGTGGGACAGTCAAGGCTTAGAAAAAATAATTTAAGTTTAAAAAGCATGAAATAAAAATTAAATTAAAAATTTAAAAAACTCCCGACGGACAAAACCTCTAAAAAAAACAAAAATAAAATTAATCCAAGCGTCGAGCGTCGGGGGTCCGCTTTGTTTGTATATATATTTTTATGTACTAAGCGGTCTACTTAGCGGTCCCCCGACGCTACGACGCTTGGTTTTTTTTAAATTTTTTAATTTATTTTTTTATCTTTTTCTACCTTTTGTAGTAAGCAACGACTTATTGTCGGATCTACGCTGTCCCCCCAAACCTCAAAAATTGTAAAACTAAATGATTTTAAAAGAGTATCCATGGAGTTTCTTGCCGGTTCTTCTCCATAGGGAACGACCAACCCGAACCCAGCATCTTTTGTCGACGTTTTATAAGCGCCCATGTAGGCCTATGTAAAATAAAATATGTTGATTTTGGTTATAGAACTATATCGCATTTGTAACGCTTAAATTTATTAGTTCACAAAACAAAATAGTTAATTTATTAACCTTAACATCATCATCTGCCTAGCCTGTAACCCAAACTATCTTGGGGTCGGCTTCCAGTCTAACCGGATGCAGCTGAGTACCAGTATTTTACATGAAGCGACTGCTTATCTGACCTCCATAATCCAGTAACTGCATCCTACCCTTGGTAAATCTGGATGTCAGACTTTTGGTTTCTGACTACTCGTAACGACTGTTAAAGGTTTACAAATGACAGCCGGGACCAACGGCTTAACGTGCTTTCCGAGGCACGGAGGAATTCGGTATGTAATTATGGTCACCCATCCACGAACCAACATCGGCAAGCACAGCTTAACCTTAAAGATGACCCGTGCTGCTGTTATAATTTAGCCACAAGCTCCTAATTAATTCATTAACCATAACATAATAAATTATATAAAAAATAAACAAATCTCGATGGCAACCCTGCGCCCCGCGGTATGCTTTGCCGCGACGCGCCCTGTTATTGGATATTTCTAGGGTTCCGTAAGCTGCGAGACGTAAACACAGTTTTTTTTAATAAGCAGCCCATGTAATTTTTACCAAACATGATACTAAAATTAATTGCGAAAAACGACAGCTGTCTCATACATTTGGGTTGAGTCAAAGACTTTCAAATACTTACGGGTCGAGCAGGTATTGAAATTTTGTATGAGGCAGTTGATTATTTTTTCGCGATTATGTGGGAGATTTAAAAGAATAATATAACGGACATTGGGAATATTTTCATACAATAATTTGGCGAGCTTGCCGAGGTTGGTCCGTGGATGGATGACCATAATTACATATATATCGAGTTTGCCATTGGTCCCGGCTGTCATTTGTAGATCTTTTACAGTCGTTACGAGTTCTCAGAACCTAAAAAGTCTGACATCCAGTCTTACGTATCGTATTGCCCAGTACCAACTGGGTTGTGGAGGTCAGATCTATAGGTAGTCGCTTCATTTAAAATACTGGTACTCAGCTGCATACGGTTGGACTGGAAGCCGACCCCAAGATAGTTTGGGAAAAGGCTAGGCAGATGATGATTGAAACAAATAATATATAAAGATTTTCTTCGTCTTGTCCCGTCTATTGCTCGTAAATATATATTTGAATGTCTTTGTCTGTACTATAACATTCAAATAAGACCACACTAATTCCAAATTCATGTAGCTTCGCGATTTATATAGTGTTTTTTTTGACTTTCAAAAGTGCCTGTAATGGTCTAATTGAAATAAATGCTTTGACTTTGACTTTGAACGGAGATGTTATGAACCAATCACGTGACCGCTCAGGTAGAAAGGTAATATTCAATACCTGATTGAATGCATTGAACTGTTCACTGTGGTACTATCAGCAGCAGAAGTCAATCCATTTTCAAATATAAATTCTTGGGCCCAAAACACAATACATTTTGGTCATACTAAATTTTGGTCACGTTTTTGGCAAAAATACTTAGTAGTCAGTCAGCAAAAGGGTTCAGTGTCTAGCTTACGTGTCACCAACACATTGATGCGCTTTATAGACGGGGTGTGAACACCGACGTGAAAATGCCACATAGATGTTTTTCATCGGTAATTTACACTATTGTTATAAAGAGGAATAATTTGTTTGTTTTTAACGATTTAACTCAAAAACTACACGAACGATTTTAAAAATTCTTTCACCATTAGATAGTTACATCTTTACCGAGTAACAGTGACGAAGTCGCGGGCGAAGAAAAATAAACAGCTGATTCCTACAAAAGTGCGATACCTACACGGTAAAAAAATACAGAAAAGCTGTTTTTTTTTTTAATTCCCGATAAAAACATTCTATGTAGGTGGGTTCAAAATGATGTCCTGAGAACGTACGTTCCACCCTGTATGAATCATAGATAATTGCTCTGTACCATAGTGCGGAACCCCCATCTACAGTAGGCTCGCACTTCGCCCCCCGCACGAAGATCAAAGGGAATCAGTTTATGAAATAATTTAATATTGGCGCTTTGATGTGAACTCCGCAATAACTATGTACAAATTGAACGTTGGTTTTTGTTCCAACATTTTTGTTATGGCTATTTTGATATTGTAGGTATTTTTCAATTGTGTTATTATTAATTTTACGTTATTGTGGGTATACAAATAAAAATACGGGTATAATGTATAAAAGGGGAGGAGCTCGTGGCTAAATAATAACAGCAGCACGGGTCGATTTTTTTAGTTAAGCCGTGCTTTCCGTGACACGGAGGAAACTCGGTATGTAGTTATGGTCACCCATCCACGGACCAACCTCGGCAAGCACGGCTTAACTAAAAAAATCGACCCGTGCTGCTGTGCATTATACCCGTATTTTTATTTGTATACCCACAATAACGTAAAATTAATAATTTAAGTTAAGCCGTTGGTCCCGGCTGTCATTTGTAGATCTTAGACAGTCGTTACGAGTAGTCAGAAGACAAAAGCCTGACATCCAGTCTTACCAAAGGGTATCGTATTACCCAGTTACTGGGTTGTGGAGGTCAGATAGACATAGACAGTCGCTTCATGTAAAATACTGGTACTTAGCTGCTACCGGTTAGACTGGAAGCCGACCCCAAGATAGCAGGGAGAAGTCTAGGCAGATAATGAAATTGATGAGGCCTAGCTTATAATAAATGAAGAAAACGAAATTAGCGTTGAAAAAAATCAAAATCATATTTTTTATATGACTGAAAACATTCATATAAACATATAAACTCATACTTTTTTTTGCCATGAGGGAGGCAGAAACCACAGAACTCCACCTGCTATAATGCTTACATACTTCTTCCGCCTCGTCCACGTTCATACATCTCATCATACACGCACGCCGGTTGCGAGGACTACGCACCAGGAGGTCTACTCTATTTCTCCGAAACGTAACTTCGAAGTTACGTGCTGAGCTTTTTGAAGAACGTGACCAATAAGGTCAGTGTATGTCCTTCTAGGGCATCCCCTCCCGGCGTTGCCACTCACTTCTGCTTTGTGTTGATCGTTTGTTAATCGAGTTTCACTCATCCCCTCCACATGACCAAACCATCTACGCAATCTACGCATACTCTTTTAATTTTTTGTGACTACATGTATCTGCTTTTAAACCACTTTCTTCTTTTTAAAAACCTCATAATAAAAGTTCCCTCTAAAAATAAATACCCATAAATATTTGTGACAATAGGCCTCCGATCCTCGCCGTGACAGTGAAGTTAAAAGTTACGCAAACAGGGGGCTGTACAAGACACCTGTTTTGCTAATGGGGGACTTTGCTCTTATAATAAGGGGAATATATGTTTTTATTACACACTGTTTTGAGTTGGGGGACTCGTTTCAGGTTAGTCTTTTTGTGGTTTGTTTGCGGTGATCAATATCTTATAACATGTTTTTTTTTTTTAAACGTATAGCTGTTTGGCTGGATACCGGATATTCGGCCAGTCTTATAACCGGATAGCTGGATATCCAGCCGCTGGATTTTTGGGACGTTGGCCTTTTTTATGAAAATAAGCGAAACTGCTTGTTACCGCTCAGTGCTAAGAATTAGTACTTAAGGGGATAATCCTATTTTTTTTTCTTTGTCCGTCTTGTAGTTTATTGAAAAGTATCGGACACGTATTTTTTCTTTTTTCACGTGGTCATAAAATTACGGAGATTATATTGAGTTGAAATGGTGCATGACGTCACATGTAGGTAAGTTTTATACCTACTTGTGACGTAGTAAGCCCCCACTATCCAACTTTAATGAGTTCTAACTAAGTAATTTTTTGGTATTTTTATAAAACAAAAAATACGTGTTTAATATTTTTGTATTACCTGTCTGACGGACAAAATAGAATGTCGTTTTCTATACCCAGTCCGATCCCCTACACTAATTTTCTAAGTTTTAAAATGACTATTTTGTGTGACCTGAATAAGGTACCTAACAATATTTGACATTTTGTATCTTTTTAATCCAGCTGGATTGCCGTTTATTATTCCATATACGGAAGGATAGTAATTTTAAGCCGGATGGGCCGAATACCGGATAGTTATCAGATATCCGTTTCATCTCGTAGTTTTTTTTGGGTTCATAGTGTTATTGATTTAGAGAGGAGCTAGTGGCTAAATAATGAAAGCTGCTCGTATCAATCTTCAGACCGCGCTTGCTTAGGTAGGTCTGTAGATGGCTGACCACTCCTTACATACCGAGTTTCCTCCGTGTCTCTGAAACCACGTAATGCCGTTGGTCCCGGCTGTCATTTATAGCTCTTTGACAGTCGTTACGAGTAGTCAGAAGCCTAAAGTCTGACATCCAGTCTTACCAAGGGGTACAGTATTACCCAGTAGTAACTGGGTTGTGGAGGTCAGATACGCAGTCGCTCCATGTAAAGTACTGATATTCGAGATCAGCTGCATGCGGTTAGACTGGAAGCCGACCCCAAGATAGTTTGGGAAAAGGCTAGGCAGATGAGCATAGTAACATGATTTACTCCTAACATAAATCCTTTGAATACAAAAACTCTCATTTAATGCGTTATACAAGGTGTTGTTTTGCATCCTCGTCAAATTTCAGGAGGTGGTCACAAAAGACATAAATAATCAATTAAAATTACGGTACTCGTACCTAGTTGATTATTAATAAAACCTGATTTTTTTGGTTGTTTAGGTTGGTCAATATTTCAGAATAACCCCCTGACCGTGGTTTAGGGTACAAGAAATTATCGAATAAACGTTTGATATTGTTTGTATGTGTATAAGCGAGGTTATAGGGCGAGAACCAGACGGGCCGTGTTGAAAATACGGGTGGTTCACACTTACCAATTTCGGTAAATAAGAAAAAAAAAATTAAATTACCTACCCATTTTATTATTGATTCGGGACGAGAATCATTAGCTTAGTTACCTCCTTGAATTTGACGAGGATGCAAAACAACACCTTGTATACAGGGTGTAACGGAAAGGGTATATACATCCTTAAGGGTGTGCTACAGACCATCAAACTGAACATGTTTCTCGTCATAAAAAAATTTTTGCTGCAAAAAAAATATCAGCTGCCTATACATTTGGGTCGAATAGGTATTGCAATTTTCTATGGGGCATCAGATATTTTTTTTGCTGCAAAAAAAAAATATGTTGAGAAACATGTTCAGTTTGATGGTCTGTAGCACACCCTTAAGGATGTATATACCCTTTCCGTTACACCCTGTATAACGCCATTTAAACATTATTAGTTAATAGTGGCTCCTGCAATAAGATTGTCCATTGGCTGGTACTTGCTATAGAGTGTCGCTTGTTGGGGGGCGCAGGCCTACGTTACAGATGTTATAAATTGTCTGTCTCCTTTGTGTAGGGAACGGATTTGGGGAACCCTGATATTTTTTATTTTTGTGGACAAGTTTTTATTGTTCCTGTGTGGGAAATGGATCGGTTTTTAGGGTCCCGTACCCAAAGGGTCAAACGGGACCCTATCACTGTCCGTCCGTCTGTCTGTCACCAGGCTGTATCTCATGAACCGTGATAGTTAGCCAGTTGAAATTTCTACAGATTATGTATTTCTGTTACCGCTAAAACAACAAGTACTAAAAACAGAATAAAATAAATATTTAAGGGGGCTCCCATACAAAAAAGATGATTTTTTTGCTCGTTTTTATAAATAATGCTACGGAACACTTCGTGCGCGCCGCTCCGCTCTTTTTGGTACTAGCGTGATGTTATAATAGCTATAGCCTTCCTCGATAAATGGGCTATCTAACACTAAAAGAATTTTCGATTTCGAACCAGTAGTTCCCGAGATTAGCGCGTTCATCCAAACAAATCAACTTTTTAGCGTGTCGCGGTGTTTGTTACCAAACTCCTCCGAAACGGCTGAACCGATTTGTATGAAATTTTGTGTGCATATCAGGTAGGTCTGAGAATCAGCCAACATCTATTTTTCATACCCTAAAACCCATCAAAATTTCCAAACGAACGAAGTCGCGCACAGCAGCTAGTTAAAGTTTAAATTTGATAACCCTTACCCGTTTCTAAAATAATTTTGTCTATTAATAATGTCTGATGAGGTTGACAAAAAAATTTGACATGTGAAGCTTATTGTTATAATTTTTTTTTTGACTTAAAATTTTGATAATCTGTAATAATTGTGTACAAATCAATGTAAAATGAGGTTGACTAAAACAGCCAATGCAAGGTGAAAAAACCACCAACCATTTATGAGTGTAATTTAGTTTAATAGCCAACAATTATATTGAATTTGTATTATAAATATTGTACACCCCATGGGTATGTTACAGTGATACAATATACTAATTGTAAGATCTTCTGTTTACCTGTTACAAACAATAAATAAATGAATTATGAATTCTGAGAAAAACGTTCTTGACAAACAGGCAGACAGACGGACAACAAAGTAATTCTACAAGTTGTTGTTTTTAAAACGGAGGCAACCCACTTTCACAGGCACTTCTTCTTTTTCTTTATAATGTGGTTAGTACCTAATATGGTGTCAAAGTTTTTATGCCGCCCATGGGCCTCTGACTTGGCTTTACATGCCGTCGAGAAATATCTCTCAGGCATGCTGGTTTCCTCACGATGTTTTCCTAAAGCGGTTGGCTCTGTATGGACCTGTGATTCGGAGGAATGAAGAAAACGTCGTGAGGAAAGTTTTGAGTATGAATGTGGATGCGCTTAAGAGTAGAGGAAGACCAAAGAAACGATGGATGGACTGTGTGAAGGATGATATGGCAAGAAAGGAGGTGACGACTGAGATGACAATGTTAGAGAAGTATGGAAGAAGAAGACATGCTGCGCCGACCCTAAATAAATTGGGCAAGAGAATGATGATATTCTTACGAGCTGGGTTAGGATAAATATACAAATTAAACACTAATAGTAGATTTTGCACCAAGGGGATAAAGTAGTGTCTTAAGTAGCGGGCACGCTATTGAATCCCGAGCAAAACGAAGGATTCTAGCGTTAACTCCCGAGCGGAGCGAGGGAGTTTAGATGGAGATGGAGCTAGAGAGATGGAGCTAGACGACCTGTATAGCTCCGTCTCTTTTACACTCTGGAATAAGAATGGAACAATAATGTTTTAAGACGTCATGGTACGCCACCTGATCACTATTCGCTTAGATATCGCACTAGTAGTTCACTTCGGTCGCTTCGGTTCGTAGCCAAAATCAGACTTACTCCTTCGACCCATATTCGAGAAACTTCCACAACTTCCGTGAATGTCTAGATAGTTCCTTAGGGGAAACCCATCCTTCGAGAAAGTTCTACAACCTTCCTGAACCTTCTAGATAGCTCTATAGTGGAACCAATCTTTCTAGAAAGTTCCAGAAAGGTCCAGAACTTTCTAGACACTTCCATCGTGGTACATTCTAGGATTGTTCTCGAATCTTCTAGACATACTGGATCATTCTAGACTCGAACATAATCCTAGAATGTTCTCGTAAAGCAGACAACGTAACAATATTTTCCTGGCTCTGTCACTAAAAAGGACAGAATAAAATCTATTCCAATTCCAAATCCGTCCCCTTGTCTGTGGAATGCTCGGTATTTAAATTAATCGGAGGGGCGCCCGATTGTGACTGTCTTTATACCTCGATGCCTCGTGCCTCCCTGAGACTAACTTTTATTATGTTTTTCCGATGTTTATTCCTTAATCTCTATTTAGTTTAGATGCTGTGACGATTTCTAGGAATTGAATAACTTATTGTGCTAGAATCATTGAAAACCATTTATCTAATTAATACATTTTTATTTAGTTAATATTAAAAATCTAGTTACAGAAAACAATGAGTTTTAAGAGGGGACTCTAGTCCCGAGGAATTTGAAGAATAGGTATTTGAAGAAACTATTGCCGTCGTTCTGTACTCGACCAAACCCCGTAAAGTGCGAAAGGGACCAAAAGACGTTATGTATTCCGCTGTTTTCTTCCTCAAAACTGAACTGATCTAAATATTTTTTATATCAAAATTTAGAGGAAAAGTATATATAATATGATTCTATTATTTTCTGTTTTGTTAAAAACTAATCAAATTTGTCTGATAGTCGTCTGAATATAGCGGTAAATACGGGCTTTTTTTTGGATTGTTATAATTCTTTTAGTGATTATATTTTGAAAAAAAAAAGGAAATGATAGGGGCATGTATTAATAAGACCTAGATTTTTTGGAAAACAATCATTGCTCTAGACGCATTATCCACGAAGAAAACAGCGGAATACGTTTGTAACTTTGTATGGAGAAAGGCCCACTAGAGGCGCTGGACTGTAGTTTTGTGTAGCATTCCGTAGCATTCCGTAGCGACATGTAGCAGTTCGTAGCTTTGCGTAGCAGACCGTAGCTTTGCGTAGCAGACCGTAGCTTTGCGTAGCTTTCCGTAGCGTTATGTAGCTCGGCCTCGTAGCATCGTGTAGCGCGTTGTAGCTCACGTCGTGACACACATACCTAATTAAGATTTATCATTTTAGAATCTATATTTTTTTAATAACTTTATTATAATTTATTTTAAACAATTTCTTTAAAATAACATAGATTTGGGCAAAATATTAACCATTTTTTCAATGATGAAAATAAAAAATAATGGCTGAATAGCTGGCTGGCCACAGAAAAAAAAACAAAATAGGCGGGAAAAGTTGTTGATTTATGTAAATTAAAATTTACTAATTTTTTCTTCAGCTAATTCATGTTTTTATTTTTACTTTCCTTGTATTCGTAATGAAAAGCACAGTGTTTACCTCGGGTTAAAGACTTATTTAGTCCCGAGACGGGGTTTGGCGCCCGAACGAAGTGAGGGTGCTAATAGTTCGAGGGTTACTTTCACCCCTAGGGTAACAATGTACTATTGAATAGTCGAGCAAAGACAAGAATAAAAATGAAGCTACAGTCTCAGACACAAGGCATAGTAACTTGTGAAAGTACTGTAGTTGCCCATTCCAAAGCGTAGATCTCTATGGAGAAGAATGGGCAAGAAACTCCATGGACACTCTTTTAAATCAGAATCTTGTTACAAAAACCTTGGTTACATCATTCATGTTGAGATGGTACATTATGTGAGAACGATTTAGCAAGACGTGCACGTTAAAAGTGTCCATAGCAAAAATAAAAAACCGGCCAAGTGCGAGTCGTACTCGCGCACGAAGGGTTCCATACCACTATTTATATAAACGAGCAAAAAAAAAACACTTTTTTGTATGGGAGCCCCCTTTTTTTATTCTGTTTTTTTTTTGTATTTGTTGTTATAGCTGCAACAGAAATGCATAATCTGTAGAAATTTCAACTGGCTAACTATCACGGTTCATGAGATACAGCCTAATGACAGACGGATAGACAGCGAAGTCTCAGTAATAGGGTGCCTTTTGACGCTCTGGATACGGAACCCTAAAAAGACAATTCAAAAATAAAATAATTAGTTCGAATAAGCCATCATTATCAGAAACAGATATAATCTACGCTAATCACAAGGGGTCTCAAATCAAAGACAAACATAGGGACATTAATCCTTTTAAATTTGTGTCACAGTGGACATCGGTCAACATAGGTTAGATAATAGGGATGAAGACTGGGTAAAGAAAACGAAATTCTATTTTGTCTGTCAGACAGGTAATACAAAAATATTAGACACGTATTTTTTGTTTTATCAAAATATCAAAAAATTACTTAGTTAAAACTCATTAAAGTTGGAGAGTGGGGCCTCACTACGTCACAAGTAGGTATAAAACTTACCTACATGTGACGTCATGCGCCATTTCAACTCAATATATCTCCGTAATTTTATGACCACGTGAAAAAAAGAAAAAATACGTGTCCAATATTCAATAATCCAACCGACGGACAAAAAAAAAAATAGTGACAAAGTCCGAGTTGATCGTGAGATAGTTACTATGCGACTGGGGGTAGGTAGAATGGGTTGTTTGCCATCACGCCTGTAACCCCCGAAGGGTTATGCAGAAGTGTGCCTAAGTACTCTTATAGTACACCCACATTTCGGCAGTTATGTTTAAGACCCTAAAAAGGGTGAGCCTATTGCCATCAACGATGAGAAAACACATTAACAATTTACCCTTCCCAGGAATCGAAACCAGGATGCTCAGCAGTCGGTGGCGACAGTGTCAGAGTCACTGAGTCAGTGGGTTGTTTGTTAATTACAAAAAAAAAATGCTTGGAGTCCCTCCGCGCGGAAGAAGTGAAACTTCGTAATACTACACGCATGCGTTCGAGTGCCACGCATTCACTCTCGTTATTTTATTGAGCTTCCAAATAATATTTTGTTATTTTCTTGTTGTACTATTTATAATATAGATAGCATAAGTTTATCGAGTTTATTCTACTCATGGAAATTGAGCGAATGCTGGTCACGCCGAAGAGTCGAATGCATGACTGTTTGCACGCCATCTTGCGTACCTAGTAGAACTACGTAGTCACAAATCTTGTAATACTGCTATCTCTTAGTGAGTTTTAGAAAATATTCCCCCTCCTAGTAGCGTTAAACTTGTTGGAAGTCGCATAAGAAGTTTCACTTCAAAATTTGGTCAGGGCACCCGGCAGATGTGAAACATCCATGTTTATATTAGATTCCATAATTAATAAAAACCTATAACGAACTAAGAAGAAAAAAATGTTTCGATAAAATACCGAAAACTTTCCTCGGCGCCATCTTGGATTTTTATTTAGACCTATCGGATATCTAGACGCAGTGCAAGTTACCATCCCTACCTTATTGCTATTCCACCAATTCGCATTAAGCGTTTCTAAACGCTTGCCATAATGCGCACAGCAAAGGAGTGGAATTCTGCGTGCGTCTGTGTTTCCGATCGCTTACAACCCTAATCTCTTCAAAGTTAGAGTGAACAGGCTTCTTCTGGGTAAGCTCGTACCATCGTCGACTTTGTCTCTGACATCTCTGACCTAGACTAGAGTCAAGAGCAAACCCATCACAAAAAAATTGTGCGTGGAGTCCCTCCGCGCGGAAGAAGTGAAACTTCGTAATACTACACGCATGCGTTCGAGTGCCACGCATTTACTCTCGCTCTGTCTCTTTCTATTCTGTCCCTTCCATGGTAGCGATAAACGTTTAACGCAACCTTGTTGGAAGAATAAGAAGATTCACTTAAAAAAAAACTAATTTTCGTTATCACCGACCCTGAAAACCAAGAAAACGAGGATAAAGTAAGTATGGTGAAGGAAAAATGAATTTTATGTGCAACGTGACTATATTACACTCTTTGGGTGGAAATATCTAATCGTAAAATGTTAAACTATGTCCCGAATGCACCACGGCGAAGGTTTCGTTGAAGACTCGGATGAAGCCCTGCCTAAACTATGTCTCAAATAGATAAGGCTCTCTGATAATACCTTTGAGCGCTATTAGCAGTCGACAGTCTGGTGATCCCAACCGATTATTGACGCCTGACAAAATATGTATAGCAATGTTTTAAGTTAACAACACGGAGTGTTAAAGAATAATTTAGGCGCTATAAAAACTTAAGTTTCAAATTGACGTGTGTACTAATACGGTCTGAATCGCGCAAGCAAAGTTTACGTCGACTTAAGAGTAGGTATATAGAGAAACACGACAACACCTGTCGGGCAGTTACATCCAGACATAACACCTGTCTAGTCGGAGGATTCTCCCTTTTCTATGGAGTACCGAGGAACTTGACACCCTGTTCCTCGTACCCCATAGTGTGGTATAAACAAGACTAATTTAGTCTTGAGTCTGGATAGAGCCCGGTTGATGGCTATAGGCTCGCCCCCTATTACATGCTAAACATAACTAGCGAAAGGTGGGTGTACTATTAGGTACACTTTTGTCTAACCCTTTGGGGATTACACGCGTGATGATATGTTATATCTATTTCAGATGAAGCGTGATTACCTCAAGGCTTTATGAAAAAATATCTTTGGTGATCCCGGTGTCACCAGACTTGCATATACTGGTGGTTTGAGTCTAGAAAATCATTTAAAAATAAATACATACTTTAAATACGTAAAGTTCAATGACGCTTCCATAAGGCACCGATGACATTGATTTGAATGTTCACATAGTAATGAGTGCGCTCGAGCACTCCGGCGCCCGCGGAGTGTGGTGTGCGATAAGCGCCGCATGACGCATTATCAGCGCGGCGTCATCGTGTTTAGTGACGTCACACGTCACACGCTGGTTTCTATGCGTGAATTAAAAAAAAAAAAAGAACAATTATCCTGTAAATCCTGAACGGATACTCAGATATGCAGCGTAGGTGCTAAATGGTCGGGTAAAAATAAATTTTCTCACAGAGCGTCCAACGTTCAACTCACGTCAGCGCGCCAACACGGTTCGCTTAGCAACAAGATTACTTGAAGTTTTGCTGTTATTATTTTTGCCTCGATCGTAATTCCTTACTTACCGCCCTTAATACACAATATACTATTTCATCACACTTGCACGTAAACAGTGTCATAACATACAGGTTAACTTGGCTGTAATGCCCCATATAAAACCCTAGGGCGGTAAGTATTTTTTTTTTAATTTACAGCACAGCATGACAGCACACAGGTCATGCAAGTTCAAGCAAGGAGTTTACACGCAATTGAAAAATTGTCTTAAAATGTTATTTAAACAGGAATTTCATTCAATCTCGCTACATGTGATTTAATTAAGTACTCAACTAATTTTCTAAAATCTAAATAATCGATAGTTTTTTGTATCAAAACGTCGTTTTTTTTTTTTATACTCCCTCATGGCTGTATACCTAGGTAAGTATTTGCCTTTAACGTTTCTGAACAAAACATTTCTATAATCTGTGGTGTGGGCAAACAGCCCGCCATCCGCAAATCAGTTCACGTATTTCGTAATAATATGTGCTGACTTGTGTATATTCATATTTATTAACTCGCAAATGTGATGAAAAACATTGTATGTTTCACGGGCGGTACGGGAATTACGAACCTCGACTCAGAAAGTCCTCAGTCTTCGACTTCGGGCTTCTACTAGAGCCTCGATCGTAATTCCTTACTTACCGCCCTTAATACACAATATACTACGTCAGGCGTCAATATAATACGACTGCAAACGATCAGTAGTCTTGACTTGGTTCATTGGTTGGTGCACTCGGTGCATAGTTCGTACAGATCGCCGGTGCTTCAACGAAGTAGGCGTTCGGATCAAGTCTCTGTGATCGCATAGAAACATTCTACAGGCGAGTGTACAGATCCACCCATAAAGTGATCTGGTCATGTTGCATAAAAATCATTCTTCCTTTACTATACTAACTTAGGTAACTACCATTCGAGCATTAAATTATACGTTTTAATTGGTGTGACGCCGCGGTTGGCATCATAACGGCTAGAGCTATTAGTCGTCGGTCGAAAGCCAACTGACTGCTTCCACTAATCAAAGGTGTTCCTCTCCTGTACAGAACAACCAGGAGGTTTTAACGAAGAAGCTGCGTGCATTTGGCACACATAGTTCAGACAGATCGACCGATAGGCTTCAACGAAGTAAGCGTTCGGATCAAGTTCTGAGTCTGTGTGATCATGATCGATTGGAAACATTTTACATACGAGTCCATGTATCCACCCAGAAAGTGCTCTGGTCGTGTTGCGGATAAAATTCATTCTTCCTCTTACTATACATACTTAACTAACATATAAACATAATAATACATTGGTAATAATATCTAGCTATCTAATAATATATAGTCGAGCACTCCGACCGAATACTATGGTAGCGTTGGTCAGAATTTTCACGGGGAATGTACGATGGACGGTCCAATATAATCGGCTGGTCTGTCAACTGTCGCTTGGAAACATTCTACAGACGAGTCGACACATCCACTCATAGAGTGATCGTGACTAGATTCATTGTACGGAATGTCCAAATCTTGTATTAGGAGAGCAAAAAACAAGGTTGTTTTGTTTATCATGATTCTCAGGTTCCGTACTATACTCTGTTGAGTCGCGAGCCGCATCGTCTGCCGAGTCGTACAGACGTAGCCGAATATCCGACAATGATCGACACGAGTCAGAGTATCGAGTCTCACCTCAGATAGTGTTTCAACGTTTACGGTTTCACAATGTCGAGGTTCACCCGTTCGGACTGTACGCAAAGGACGAATACGAAAACTTCGTTTGCCGTCATCGTGATTGTCGAATGCAATCATCCATTTTGTATGACATGTTGTACTTTTTTCATTGCCAAATAAAAACAACAAATTATTTTTTCCAAACTTCCTCTTTTAAAACTTGACGCAACGGCTTTGTCTCGTGTTTGAAATTGCTCAAAGGGTATAATGTCTCGAAAAATGTGTTTATTTTTAGTTTACAATTTGAAGAGCTACACGTCACAAGAGCTACATTTCGTTTATTCTTGAATTTGTTGATAAAAGCCGACACAGAAGTGTGCGTATACCTCAATATTCGTGCCCCGATCATGATCATTTTGCATTTTTGACTCTTGTGTTACTCAAAGCTATAGGATGATCAACGTCATGTTTACATAATCTAGATAAATCAACTGGTGTTAATGCTCAAATCGGTATTTTTGACGTTTTAAACACTGTTCTCGGAAAAATTAATGACCATGATTCAGCGCACAATCAGTAATCACACTGCAAACTGTTGAACGGCACGTGTGTATATGCACCATGCACTATAAATACCACCTATCTTGTTTGCGCTCATACGAACCTACTAAAAAAAACAAAATCACAATATTTTATTTTACATGGGCACTTATAAAACGTCGACAAAAGGTGCACGGTTCGGGTTGGTCGTTTCCTATGGAGAAGAACCGGCAAGAAACTCCATGGTTACTCTTTTTAAAATCATTTGGTATGACAATATTTGAAGTTACAGCGTTAGTACCCGTACTACTGCTAGCACTCTTCGAATTTAGTTTTGTATGATTACACGTGTCATTTTATTTATAGCCTATTGCGGATAAATGCACTAGATCATTACTAAGAACAATGACTCTTTTATCAGTGCACGTGCCCTTTGGCATGTGCACTGATAAAAGAGTCATCGACGGTTAAATCGAGGCTGATGATTCAACTTCGTTGGAACTTGTAATTTTATTAGACGCAAATCGTACATTCCGATTTAGCGATCATTTGACGAGCACAAACGGTACGGTACCACTGCCAAAGTATGAGATTCGTGCAATGTTGAGACGGGATGATTATAAATTTCCCAGTGATCGATACCTGGATCGTGAGCAATCCTAATGGTTGGAGTGCTTAAAGGCGATAAGCCAGTGTATAGAGGATGTGAATGACTTTGAAATGTCGATTCTATTTAAAATGTTCCCTCGTTACTCGGAACTTTGTAATATTCCGCACCTGTTGAGCGATTTCAAATCATTTTCGTGTCTGAATGAATTTTGTCGGATCCCGCACACTATTGACTCGACCCGTTTGACGCTCATCAACAGTAAACTCAAGCAAATCTTTGCGACAGACTATACAGATCGGTCGATACTCATGTTGATGGGTGACAAAGAGTACGAGCTGATCAATGTACCCGTACACGGGTACATTGATCAGCTCGTGAGCGTGTTCAAAACTACAAAAACTAAAAGGAAACAGACACAAATCGATGATCTGATCTTTCTTTAATAAATGGTACAGAATTGATTGCAGGACAGTAGGATTATGATTGGAGGTAGGATGGGTAATTTCATAATGATTCAGAGTATGAATTCACGCATACAGGAATGATTCGGGTAGGATTGCTTGGAGGATTGGATCGTAAGAAAGATTCCAGAGTTAATAAGTGTACACATGCATGATTACTCGACATTATCGTACTCGTATATACTCATACTCAAAAATATGAATGATTCCTCGGAAGAATCCCAAGTTTAATGATGATTCGTTGGAGGAATCTTCAATGTAATTCTGATTCATCGTAGTAATCACAAGTTTAATGATGTTTCTTTCGATTAATCCTATGTTTGATGTTGAATACTTCGATAAATCCTACGTATAACGATGATTCCTCGGGCAAAGCCTACGTTAAATGTTGAATTTGATGATTCCGTAGACATTTATATGATTTGTAAATGACTCCATGCACATACAGATAGATGATGTAATTTCATGAAAATATGGACGGAAAATTTTCCGTACACACACACACACGCATAGATTTCCGCGAGCGGATCATTGTTGCTGCGAGGGTAGGGTGTGTTGCTGGCAGATGACACATCCTCGTACTGCAATAAACCCACACACATGCACATAATGATTAGCTGTGGGTATAAAAAGGCCACCGTAGCCATGTCAATGTCAATCGTTCGGTGTCAGCGCCTGTCGCGGGGTGAGTCTTTTGTGTGTTATTCTATTTATATCATCCATCGGTTGATTTGTGTGTCGAGGTTGCCTTTTCACTTGTGTACAGTTACTCTAAATGTAAATGTACGGTTGGAGTGCAGTCACTCCAATCGTTTTTGCCTGTAGCTCGTTTAAAATGTTAGGATCCACCCGCTTGGCTCGGATTGCGTGGCGTGACACGGGTACTCCTGGCGGTCGTGCTCATCATGCTTAGACTCCAGGCTACTCAATCACACGCTTTACGGAGGAATCCGGATTCCCACGAAAGTAAAGTTGAGCGGACTAGGTTCAGGGTGTTAGGTAGTATGACAATCTCACGCATATAATCCGATCGGGCGATTGAATGAATAACGCATAAAAGTACTCTTATCCTCACCGGTTTGACTCCGTTCGGCTCGACCATAAGCCCCTAAACATAATTATCATTAAACTCTAGTATAAGACTTTAAAAAAATATGTGTGTGTTTACAGATTCGTCTTCCAGGTACGTTTCAGCTGTGTCTGTATACGTTGAGTATGTACTAGTTTACTTGGTAAGGAAGTATCGCTCGTGATTTGATACAAAATTCGAGAAAGTGTACGTTTTTTATTACGTTTTGGCGGTTCTAGTTTCTAAGTGTGTTCGATACAGGGTTGCGTTTAGATTGTTAGATTGTATGTTATAAGACTTAATAAAGCTTGTGTGCGTCTCGTTGGATCCGAACAGGGTTCTGAATATAATAATTATGCTGACATTTACCGTTAAACCGTTAGATATAAGTGTTTTGGTTTTGTGAGTATGACTAAGACAGGGAAAGACAAATAGGTATTGCATGCATGGTTTTAATGCTTGGGTGGGTTTCGTGTTGCCTCCATTGCGGAACGCATTGATTGTTATTAGTTTTAAGTCTTTAAATGTGTACCGTCAACGGGTGCTGTCCGTCTCGACCGTTGACGGATTTCTTTGCGAGATGACGGAAATCAAATCACGTATATTTGCACTGAATCGGGTGGAAGAATCGTTCTGCCGTAGGCGGTTTGTCATTCGCCATCTGATTCAAGTTTTGTTTTAACTGTAGAGTCAACTTTAAAGACGACTTTTTTTTTTTTTTTCGCCACTTTAATAAATAACACTTTACTGGCGAGATTTGTGTTTTCTTTTTCACGAAAACTATATACACTCCTTTGCAGGTATTAACACTGACACTCCCTATTCCATCCCGCACACACATTGTACAACTTAAAATCTAGCATAAAATTAGAGATTAATCAATCGTTACGAGTGTTTGAGTTTGCATTAGGTATAACCTCGGGTAAGTATAAAAACCCCTGGTTCACTACACACACAACACAACACAACCCCCCCAACACGAATCAAAGTACACGAGGAGGATGGCAGCGATGCGGATGTTGATGTTCGTCTTTGAGGTTGGCGGAGTTGTTACCACGTTTTACTATTATATATATAATCCGAGCAGTTTTGGTAGGGTTTAGTTTACTAGTCTCCTTATACCGAATTTAAACTAACAATATAGTTACCGATAAGTGATGTGTTGGTTGTCAGGTGCTCTATAAAATATGGTTGAGTAAGCGTACTATTTCATGATTAGGAATGCGACAAAAAAAACCAAAGTATCACGTAGGAATATATCAATAAATGCAGGTCGATGCCATAATATGCAAATGGTTCATTTTCACGATTTGTTCTATAGAAAACGGTTCGCTGGGTGGCGCTTTATTCAAGTTTACAGTGTTGTGTAGCTCGAAAACTCTGGTAATCGGATCTTTGGTGATGAGCATGGGGAAGTTACCGCCAATAAAGGAACGATCGCATCGTTATTATGAGAACACGTACCGCACGGTAAAGCTAGGCTAAAGTTTACCAAGATTGTGGCATAAGAGTTTAAAATCTGGGGATTATTATCCTGGGCCTATACCTACTAGCGAGATGTAATATCTCCCAGTACGGGTGACCCCACCATGTCTTTTCCGTTATGATAGGGTGAGTCTAAATGTGCCCGTAGATAGGTTACAAACTCTGTTATTGTACGTGTGTTCGAGGCGTTCTCTTCGTACTCGTCGAACAGTACTATACCGCAAATGTACTCGTCGACCCTCTCACTTGCGACAAACTCTTAACCGAACAACGTACACAGCATATCGATAAGATATCTATGGAATCGCTCACGATGAGTACTTGTGTAGGTAGAATTAATGTAGCAATAGGGGATAATCCAATTTTTTTTCTTTGTCCGTCGGGTAGTTTATTGAAAACTATTGGACACGTATTTTTTCTTTTTTCACGTGGTCGTAAAATTACGGAGATATATTGAGTTGAAATAGCGCATGACGTCACATGTAGGTAAGTTTTATACCTACTTGTGACGTAGTAAGCCCCCACTCTCCAACTTTAATAAGTTTTAACTAAGTAATTTTTTTGATATTTTGATAAAACAAAAAATACGTGTCTAATATTTTTGTATTACCTGTCTGACGGACAAAATAGAATGTCGTTTTCTTTACCCAATCCGCACCCCTATTGTGATGCTGCACGTCTAAATTTCTCCATTGTCGTGGTACTGCGCTAACTGCGCTCTGTGGAAATGTAGCGACAGACCCTAAATCGACCCTCGATATTGACCATAGTACGCTTGGTGAACATCTCTAGAGCGGCATCGGATTTTCGTGCAGGAGCCATACTCGAATCTGTATATTTGCGTACGACATGATACGGCGACCGCTCCGATCAGGAACACAATCATGGAGATTAAGTTTAACCGAACTGCGCTACAGCACAATCCGACGATGAGACAGGTCTTGCTCAGGTAATCTAGAGTTTCAAACATTCGTCTACGGTCAATGTAATCCTTCTCGTATTGCGTAAACTGCAGAATCATACAAATCACCCTTGACTATGCGTAGACCCAGCGAATTTACAGTCAGCGAACCGAGGTATTCATACGTGTAGGCATAAGATTCTAGTTGAATAGCAAACATTTTGTCTTCGCTCAGTAGGAAAGAACACAACCAATCGAACGTGAGACTTCAACTGTTTCGTAGGGCGAATTATGACTTGTCGTATAGCGTTTCAAGATAATCATCGGGATACTTGTTATTTAAACCCATGGGATCCCAGAAACCTAGTATAAAATCCAACAATTGCGCCACGACTAGTATCACGCCTATATCAGTACTCATGAGTGCGAGCGTAGTACCCAGGTAAGTACGTTACGAATGAACCAACTCTTGTCTCGTCTATTGCCACGATCGTCTGACGGAGCAAACCGTTTGCGCTGCTCGCAAATACCGTTCGTTTACCAGTGCACCTTTTTTGGCCAACATGTCCAGCAAAATCGGCATCATCTTGTCGGTAACTTTGACGACCAGCTTCTTTGGGACGCTAGAGGCGAGATTTGATGCAACATCTATACCAACATGTGTGGCGATCTCGGAGTTTACTATGTCGCGAACTATCTGTCTTTTACTGCTCTTGCATACTCATGCTGTAGAATGCTACACTTGCTGTCCCGAATACAGAGAAGCTTCTAGACTGTGCCCGTGCACTCGTCCAGATTCGAGCGATATGCATCTGGTTTCATGTAAAAAGTTGACCATTTCGTTTGACTCGCAATTCTAGAATATCCTGATGGAAGGATTTCGATGAAGAATGTGGCACGAGATGCATTTAGACGAGAATCGCGACAATGTAAAGATGGAATTTAATCATACATTTAAAATTTACTCGTTGCTTTACAAAAATTTCCTCATGACCGAGTGGCCATCTTTATTGCATCGACTCGCGTAAAACTCGCCTTTGATATAGAAACGCTTTCGAGTTTCGACAATCATATACCGTTGGGCGACGCTATGAACGACATAATCTTCTCCATCTCACTCGTGGATCGTACCGATCAGAAGCTGTAGGTACACGTTTATGAATAACCCGTGCCGGAGGGTGAAAATGTACTAGAACATACCGCTCAACCTGCAATGGCTCCCAGTTTAACCGGACGCTGCTGAATAGCAAGATTTTTCATTGATACAATTGAATCCACGTTGTTCAGTTTCATGGTCCGAGACACCACACAACGACATGTCACCTTGTATGACATTTCAGTTAAAGGAAGAATGAATTTTATGTGCAACATGACAGAGCACTCTTTGGGTATTCAAATGGTAGGTAAAATTTTTCAAAGCGACCAAGACATGGACTCAGCGCTTGATGCGAAAGCGTAATTCGTTGAACCTTACGATTTGTATTGTACCGAGTGCGTCACAACGGAGCGTTCATTAAAAACTCCTCGTAGTTCTGCTCTAACTATGTACCAAACAGACAAGGCACCCTGTAAATACCTTTGAGCACTATAACTCTGTAGTCGGTCGGGTTGTCTTGACCGATGATTAGCGCCTGACAAAATATGTATAGCAACATTTTGAGTCTTCAACACTAAGTTTTGAAGAAACGTTTAGGCGCTATGGAAACTTTTATATCTTAATTGGCTGAGCGGTCGGTACCTAGTTAAACTGTAAGTAAGTCTATTATAGGACGCGGGGCTGTGCACGGTGAGTCGCGGGCCTGTAGACATAATTTTAAGTTAACAACACTAGATTTTTAAGAAATGTTTAGGTGCTATGGAAGCTCACCGTACGTCCGTCGTATGACGACAGGCCGTGTCGACGGCGCGTTCGTGTTCCACGGGCGCCTCATAGAATGTCAGCAAATCGGAAGGGGTCCGAGAGGGCCCATGCCTGCCAGGGCTGCGGGACTGTTCGAAAGAGATAACGTGGCTCTGGAACACAAAGGGTTAAGAAGGAATATGGATGGGTTTTAGTCAGTACAAGTCTGACACTCCCTTCCATTCTGCCCAGAGCAGGAGGGGTCATTTGATGATTTCCCAACCGTGAAAAAAAAGTCTAGGAAGAATGATTTTTATAATATGCATCAAGACCGAACAAGAAGATTTCGATACGGAAAGTCGTATGTCCATCTCGCTCGCTTTCTTAATGCCAAAACAAGATAGACATAATTTATACGACTTATCGAATTGAAATCGAATCCGAGCGTTTTTGAATAGGGTGCCAGATCACTCTATGGGTGGATGTGTCGACTCGTCTGTAGAATGTTTCCATGCGATCACAGAGACACAGAGCTTGATACGAACGTCTACTTCGTCGAGGTCTACCGGTCGATTTGTGTTAGCTATGTGTCAACGTCAAACAGCAGCTGATTATATTGAACCTTCCACCGTACCTTCTAACCACAGAATTCAATCGGATTGCCCCAACCGATGATTTGCGCCTGCTTAGATTTTCATAGCAATATTTTTGATAAACAACATGATGCGTTTTAGAAATATCAAGGCGTAAGTAAATTATTAGCTCCTGTTTCATAATTAACAGGAGCTAAAAATTTCACGCCCTGACATTTCTAAAACAAAAGTAAAAAATCAAATCAAATTCATTCTTCCTTTACTATACTTTACATATCCTTTGACTACCGAACGATCGCTCGTTCGCCTTAACATTTCAAGAACACATCGTGTTGTTTATCAAAAATCATCATCTGCCTAGCCTTTTCCCAAACTATGTTGGGGTCGGCTTCCAGTCTAACCGGATGCAGCTGAGTACCAGTATTTTACATGAAGCGACTGCCTGTCTGACCTCCACAACCCAGTAACTGGGTAATACGATACCCCTTGGTAAGACTGGATGTCGGACTTTTTGGCTTCTGACTACTCGTAACGACTGTCAAAGATCTACAAATGACAGCCGGGACCAACGGCTTAACGTGCTTTCCGAGGCACGGAGGAAACTCGGTATGTAATTATGGTCACCCATCCACGGACCAACCTCGGCAAGCACGGCTTAACCTTAAAGATCGACCCGGGCGGCTGTTATTATTTAGCCACGAGCTCCTCGTTGTTGGTCAAAAATATTGCTATGAAAAACTGGGCAGGCGCGAATCATCCGTCGGGGCAACCCGACCGAATTCTGTGGTTAGCGTTCAGGATTCTCACAGGGAAGGTGCGATGGATGGTTCAATATAATCACCTGCTGTGCGACGTTGACACATAGCTAACACAAATCGACCGGTAGACCTCGACGAAGTAGACGTTCGGATCAAGTCTCTGTGATTGCATGGAAACATTCTACGGGTGAGTCGACACATCCACCCATAGAGTGATCTATAAAGGGTGTAAAACACCTCTTAACGAAGCCAAAAGCCACTGGTTTTCCCTGTCATTGCGATATTTTTTTTGTTCTACACCATACCTGGGAACCTTCTAGTTACTGAGATATTAGGGGTCAAAGTTCCAACTTTTTGACAAGTATTTTTTTAAATACAAGTTTTTAAGTAAGATTTTTACTTTAAACACCTCCAAGACCCCCGTACTATTCAATTCGTCCATCAGCACAATGTTTTGAGTGCGTTACATTGAGTTCTACCAAAAAACATGATTTTACACCCCCCAAAAAAAAAGTCGTTTCCCAGCAATAATTTTTGCGTAAAGTTACTTAGTTTCATGTACAGAATGCTTGGTTGACGGCTTCGTGATGAGGTGATTTACACGGTGTATATCTAGATTGATATATCCTTGCTAATCTAACCCTTGATTCCTCGTTTCCTCGTTTTCCACACACGAAGTGTTTAGTTTAGTAACAGTCAAAGTTATACTTACGTTCACCCGGCGACACTAAAAATTATCCATTATAACACGGCCTCGCTTTGCATAGATTTTCCTTACAAAGAGAGATCCGCATAATCTGGTTTAGAATGGAATGAATGATCGCCGTGCGTTCAAGGTTCATCAGTTTGATATTGACCTTTACGCCATAGGAATAAGGGTGGTTTTCCTAGTTATGTAGCGTATGCGCCATGTTTCCCTAGAGGTCTTTCGTAATAAATTCTCAAAAGACATCATTTGAATACAAATTGTATGTGCAAACATGTACATAGTATACCTACTTATGTATTATCTACTCTACTAACATAATAAGTACCTACCTTAACTGTTGAAGTTCTTAACATAAAATAATCAACTTGTTATATTCCCACAGCAGGGACTCGTGGAACTCGTGACTAAACAATAACGTCCGCTCGGATTGAACTACAAGTTAAGCCGACCTTGCCTAGGTTGGTCTGTGGATGGGTGACCACCTTATTTATACCTTACCATACACCACGTACATTACATACCGAGTTTCCTCCGCGCCGCGGTTGTTCGCGGCTATCATTTGTAGATCTTTGACAGTCGTTGCAGGCAGCCAGTGTGCAGTGTCTCGAAAGTCTGACAGCCAGTCCTACCACGAGGTATCGTATTACCCAGTTACTGAGTTGTGGAGGTCAGATAAGGCAGTCGCTTCATGTAAAGTACTAGTTGCATCCGGTTAGACTCGAAGCCGACCCCAAGATAGTTTGGGAAAAGGCTAGGCAGATGATGAGGTGCTTGTAAGGTAGGTACAAAACATTTTCAAAACGTGTTTATATAGTGACTTTAGCACTCCTACTCCATCTTGAATTGAGGAGATCTGAGACCCGGTGATGTGAACAATGTAGACTGATTATACAAGGTCCTGTTTTGCATCCCCTCGTCAAAATTCAGGAGGTTGTCACAAAAGACATAAATAATAATCAGTTAAAATTAAGTTACTTAGTTAATTACTAATAAACGCTGATTTTTTTGGTTGTTTAAGTTTGTCAGTGTTTCAGAATAACCCCCTTAACGTGGTTTAGGGAATAAGAAATTATAGAATAAACGTTTACGATTCTTTGTATGTGTGAAAGCGCGGTTATAGAGCGAGGATCAGACGATCTGCGTTTAAGACAAGGGTGGTTCACACTTAACGATTTCCGATCTAAAAAAATACCTACCCATTTTATTATTGATTCTAGACGAGAATCATTAGCATAGTTACCTCCTTGAATTTGACGAGGATGCAAAACAAACACCTTGTATTACTCAAAGAATCTATGATGAATAAATTATCAAAATGATCTATATTATTATAGTTAGTGCTATACCGTTACGTGGTGATGTTATTAATTAATAGTTGATTGCGTTTTAATTATTATACGTATTATTATTTGTTATCGATGATAGTCTGTTGTGCCTCTGCTGACAACATGGACGCATCGAGATTTATGTAAGTTTTATTTTGTAAATCTAACTAAATAAAAATCAATTGCGGTTCGTTTGGCTCGCTAAAACTCGAGCACGGCTTGGCCGATTTAGCTGATTTTGGTTTTGAAATGGTTTTCGTAGTCCAGGGAAGGTGAGAAAGGTAGGGTAGGGTAGGTAGTTAGGTAGAACTAGGAACGGAAAGCCTATTTTATAATTTTGAAAGTTAAATCAAGTTTTTTGAATTGTTTTGGCCAGGATTCTGGGTTCAATCCCCAAGTTCGGTAAACTGTTTTTCATTACCTACTCATACTCTGAAAGTAGGTCTGTAGTTGCCTGAGGAGCGGGTTGAAAGTAATACTTTTCATCCCTAGGGAGAATGGCTTTCAACTGACAGATGTCAAATTATAGAAAAAAAAACTAGGTCTATTTTCATATTTTTATTGAACCATGTTGCAACTTTCTATGCAGCCACGATGTAAAATTATGTACACGATGTAATAAGTATTGATTAAAGAATCTATATTTTTTAATAACTTTATTATAATTTAGTTTAAACTATTTCTTTAAAATAACATAGATTTGGGCAAAATATACACCATTTTTTCAATGATGAAAATGAAAAATAATGGCTGAATAGCTGGCTGGCCACAGAAAAAAAAACAACATATGGGCGGGAAAAGTTGTTGATTTATGTAAAATAAAATTTACTATTTTTTTCTTTAGCTAATTCATGTTTTTAATTTTACTTTCCTTGTATTCGTAATGAAAAGCACAGTGTTTACCTCGGGTTAAAGACTTATTTAGTCCCTCGAACTATTGGAGCCCTCACTTCGTTCGGGCGCCAAACCCCGTCTCGGGACTAAATAAGTTACTTTCAGCCCTAGGGTAACAATGTACTATTTCCATTAAGAATTTCTCAGTAGCGGCCACTGAGTCTGGATTTGTGCCCGGTTGATGGCAATAGGCTCACCCCTTTTATATAGGGCTTAATCATAACTAACGAAATATGAGTGTACTAGTGTGACACACCTCTGCTGATGTTAATTATACATGCTTTTATATTTTTTTCGAAATTCCTTTTTAGTAACTTTTTAGACCTATGTATCTTGCTGTGTATTAAGTTTAATTCTAATCGGTTCAGTTATTTCGGGAAATAAAGGCTTGAATGTTTTTATGAAATGCCATAATGAGTCAGAGAGAGAGGGATATACAAGTTGTATCCCGCGAGAAGTTAAGTTATTTGGAGAGCTAACAAGAAGTACTAATTAAGAAAAAAAAACTGTCTTAATTATATGCAACTCTAAAAGCCCCGGACTAAAATAAAGGAGTGTGAAAGAAGCAGGTATCCTGCCGAATCGAATTAAAGTGGGATAAGGACAAAGATGAAAATTATAGAACCCCTGATGTGTTGTTCAGAGATAAATTATTAAAAACCTTCTTCTTCAATCAGTCTATCTATCGATGAAAACCGCATCGACATCTGTTGCGTAGTCTAAAAGATCTAAGTGAACAGACGGCGGGAAGTGACTTTGTTTTATACAAAGCGTAAAGATTTTTTTCCTGCTTAGTCATCCTTATCGGTAGAACGAGCTATGCGGAAAAACTAAACCGTTTCCAGTGTGTAAAATGATAAGCCAATGACTTAGCAAGATGGTCATCTGCGAGGACAGTCGTATCCACTTCATGCCAATTATATAGTTTAGACTAGTCTAGTCCAGGGTCTAGATTAGTGCTCGGTTGATGGCAATAGGCTCCCCCCTATTACATGGGGCTTAAACATAACTGGCGGAATGTGTGTGTACTATTAGGTACCCCTCTGCATAACCCTTCGGGGATTACTCGCGTGATTATGTTTGAGTGAATCAAAAATGAAATCACAGATGAAGGGTCATTATGTTGGGCTTCATTAAAAATTGTCTTTGGTGATCCCGGCGTCAACAGATTTGGTTGTTTGGTTTGAGTCTAGAAAATCATCTAAAAATAAACACGTAATTCTTCCGCGCGTCCTTAAGGCACCGATGACATTGATTTGAATGCTCACATAGTAATGAGCCCGCCCGATCACGCCACGGAGTGTGCCAGTGCAGTGCGATAAGCGCCGGATGACGCATTATCAGCGCGTCATCGTGTATTGTGATGTCATGGGTAGCGCAGCTCCTGTGTTTGTACTCAGTCCACATGAACTAAACTAAAAAACAATTATCCTTTAACTCCCGAACGGACAGGTAGATATGGAGTAGTAAACAGTCGTGTAAAAATTGTAAAAATTTAGAGCGCCATGTTGGTGGCGCGCTCTCGTCAGCGCGCCATTACGGTGTGCTTAGCAACCAGCTTACTTAAAGTATTGCTGCCAATATTCCGTCAGGCGTCATTATTTTCGGTCGGGTTACCCCGACCGACGACGGCTGTAAACGATCAGTAGTCTTGACCGTATGGTGTGCGTGCACAGTACAACATCAGCTGGTTGGTGCACTCGGTGCGTGGTTCATGCAGATCGACCGGTAGGCTTCAACAAAATAGGCGTTCGGATCAAGCTCTGAGCTTGTGTGATCGCATGGCAACATTCTACACGCGACTCGACACATCCACGCAAACAATGCTTTGGTCATGTTGCAGATAAAATTCATTCTTCCTTATACTTTACATATCCTTTGACTACCGATCGCTCATTCAATTTTCAAACAGAAGCTATTAAATATCGTCGCGCCTTAACATTTCCAGAACACATCGTGTTGTTTTTCAAAAATATTGCTATAAAAATCTGGGCAGGCGCGAATCATCGGTCGGGGCACCGACCGAATTCTGTGGTTAGCGCGTTCAGGATTCTCACAGGGAAGGTACGATGGAAGATTCAATATAGCTGCTGTGTGACGTTGACGAATAGCTAACACAAATCGACCGGTAGGCTTCAACGAAGTAGGCGTTCGGATCAAGCTCTGTGTCTCTGTGTTCGCATGGAAACATTCTACAGGCGAGTCTACACGTCCACCCGTAGAGGGATCTGGTCATTTTGCATATTATAAAAATCATTCTTCCTTTACTATACTTACTTAACTACCGATCGAGCATTCAATTTTACGTTTTAATTTGTGAGACGCCGCGGTCCGCATCATAACGGTTAGAGTTATTAGTCGTCGGTCAAAAGCCAACTGACTGCTTCGACTCAGAGGTGTTCCAGTCCTGTTCAGAACAACCAAGAGGTTTTGACGAAGAAGCTCCGTGCATTTGGCACACATAGTACGGACAGATCGACCGATAGGCTTCAACGAAGTAAGCGTTCGGATCAAGTTCTAAGTCTGTGTCATTATGATGATTGGAAACATTTTACATACGAGTCCATGTATCCATCCAGAAAGAGCTCTGATCGTGTTGCGGATAAAATTCATTCTTCTTTTACTAAACATACTTACATTTAACATAATAACATATTGCTGGTAATACCTAAGCGCCAATCATTGGTCTGGCACCCCGACCGAATACTATGGTAGCGTTCAGAAGTTTCACGGGGAATGAACGATTGACGATCCAATATAATCAGCTGATCTGTGTCTCTGTAATCGCATGGAAACATGCTACAGACGAATCGACACGTCTTGTTACATATTAAAAAAATCATTCTTCCTTTAATAGACTGTAGCGACCACAAAAAGCAACATACTACAAAAAGTACAACAGCGCCATCTATGATGCGACGGAGGAACTAACATCAATTTCCTACAAGTCGCAAGCAAAGTTTACATCGACTTCAGTATATATAGAAAAACCCGATAACAAGTATCGGGCAGTTGCCCGCCAGACATAACCATAACACCTGTCTGGCCGGAGGATCCTCCCTTTTCTATGGAGTATTGAGGAACTTTACACCCTGTTCCTCATACCTCTAAAAGACGTAAGACTTTTACTACCGAACGCTCATCCAAATTTGAAACAAAAAGTTTCCACAGCGCCTAAACGTTTCTTAAAACTTAGTGTTGTTAATGTAAAACATTGCTATACATATTTTGCCAGGCGCTTAACATCGGTCGAGACGACCCGACAGACTACAGAGTTGTAGTGCTCAAAGGTATTTACAGGGTGCCTTGCCTACTCGGTACATAGTTAGAGCAAAGCTACAAGGAGTCTTTGATGAACGCTCCGTTGTGATGGACTCTGTACAAACGGTTAGCTTCAACGAATTAAGCTTTCGCATCAAGCGCTGAGTCTATGTCTTGATCGCTTTGAGAACTTTAACATACGAGTGCATTTGAATACCCAAAGAGTGTTCTGTCATGTTGCACATAAAATTCATTCTTCTTTTAACTGAAATCTCATACAAGGTCTAATGTTGTGTGGTGAAAATGAACAACGTGGATTCAATTGTTTCAATGTAAAATACTGTTGGACTGGGAGCGAACTCCAATGAGGAAAAAGCTAGGCAGATGATAATGACATAATACAACCTAGTAAAGTTTCTTTCCGGTTCGAGTAAATGTTATTAGGTTTTTACATTATTGCGTTGATGATCCCGCCGCCGTTTTTTCAATAGATGGCGTCGTAGCCTCGCATTTGGATTACGCCTAACTTAAATAAATATCTTTGATGGACAATATTCTATTTGCGTAAACGTCAAATGGAGATTTTCGAAAATTCATTTACCAGTAGCAGCGAGTCTGGATTCAAGCACGTCTTATGGCAATAGGCTCGCCCCCTATTACATGGGATTTCATGGATGACAGGCATGATGACGTTTCGTTACATTTAATGTTAATAACGTTTATCTTGCAGCGGACTGGTGTTCCTGACGCTTTCACTGGTGTTGCTGTCAAATCAAGCGCAGGCAGCGAACGACACCGAGCCTACTCCAACAGTCTTCGTGTGCCCGTTGATGGACTTCCCTAATACAGTTAATGGGACCCTAAGTAAGACAGAGTACAAACAAACTCGTATACACACCGACACATCAAGAAAGAAAGAAAAAGAAACTTTTATTGGTATAGTCGGCATCAAAAGTCGGTTAACACATAATTAGATAGATAGATAGATAAATCATTTAGAGTAATCATTTAGAGTAATCATTTAAAAATCAAATCAATTGTAAAATCAATTGTAATCATTTAAATTTTATCAATTACAACAAGTTTTGTGCTGGTCAGTGTGATCTGATGTTATATTGTTTTGCGAATTTGTGTAACCATTGATGAAAATACTGTTATGTCTTTTACTCCAGTCTGTTAAAATGGATCGTTCTAAAACTAAGACGTATTATAATTGTGGATATGTAAAGCGACTTTTGCCGCTGACTGTACATGCCACAAGTACACACAATATAATAAAGGAAACATATATAAAAAAAGAAAAAATCTAAACAATTAATATTATTTTCTTCCAACTACGCAGTAATGTCTACAAAACCGATCACAAATGATGTATTTTGGCTTAGAACCAAAACAGTGCAGAAATGTTATATGAAATCTCATTATTGCACAGTTTTTCATTACTGCACTGACAGAGAGAGACTTCGCTGTCCGTCCGTCCCGCGTCACCAGGCTGTATCTCATGAACCGTGATAGTTAGCCAGTTGAAATTTCTACAGATTATGTATTTTTATTGATGCTATAACAACAAATACTAAAAACAGAATAAAATAAATATTGAAGGGTTTACGTTTTTATAAATAATGGTAGGTAACCCTTCGTGCGCGAGTCCGACTCGCACTTGGCCGGTTTTTTATCCATACTAATCCATACTTCCATACTATCCATATTTCCATACTAATAATATAAATGCGAATGTCACTCTGTCTGTTTGTATGTTTGTTACCTTTTCACGACTTAACGGCTGATCGGATCTTAATGAAATTTGGCAAGAACATAGATTTCAACCCGGGGACATAGGCTATATATCATCACGCTACGACTACGACTAATAGAAGCGGAGCAGCAATGAAAAATGTTGCGAAAACTTACCACAGAGATTTAAGATAGATATGAATTTACCACAGAGGTTTAATGTCTCCCATTAAGTTTAATATAAAATGTATGCATTCGATCAAAAAGATACTGGCTGAAAATAAAAATCGGCTGAGTATACCGCACTTAGGTGCTACAATACATAAAATTACATAAAATAGTGGTCATAAAATTACGGAGAATATATTGAGTGGAAATGGCGCATGACGTCACGCTACTTGTGACGTAGTGAGCCCCCACTCTCAAACTTTAATGAGTTTTAACTAAGTATTCTTTTGATATTTTGATATTTTTTTTGTATTATCTGTCTGACGGACAAAATAGAATTTCGTTTCCTTTACCCAGTCTTCACCCCTATTTTATTGTCAATTTTAACGGTTTTTTTTCTTTTTCAGTCCATAACATTACAAGAGCAGCCACATGTTTGAACGGAAGAGAGATGCCTGGATGTTGTGTTAAACGTTTTTACTGTGACTTCAATACATCTCATGTAGACCTCGGCTTGTATGGACCGCCAGGATTCCGTATGTGAGTATAAAACCTTCTTTTTGACCAGAAATTTATTCTATGCTAGCTGTTGCCCGGGACTTCGTTCGCGTGGAATGAAGGGGATATTTGAGAAAAAAAAATAGCCAACTACCTACCTGAAAACCATCTACAAAGTATTAGAAAACATTAAAAAAAGAGATGAATAAAATCAGTTAAGTCGTTCTCAAGTTCATCGCGACCAAGGGAAATAGAGGTTCATCCTACTAATATTATAAATGCGAAAGTTTGTGAGGATGGATGGATGGCTGTTTGTTACTCTTTCACGCAAAAACTACTGATTATAACCTGGATTAACACATAGGATACTTTTTATCCCGATAGTATGTTCCCGTGGGACAATTATCGAACTCCACGCGGGCGGCGCGGCGGGCATAAGCTAGTTATTTATACAAGGTGTTGTTTTTCAACCTCGTCGAATTCGAGGAGGTAACTATGCTAATGATTCTCGACCCAAATCAATAATAAAATGGGTAGGCATTTTTTTATTTTATTATTTAATGACATTGGTAGGTAAGTATGAACCAACCGTGTTTTAAACGCGGCCAGTCTGTTCCTCGTCTTATAACCTCGTCGCTTTCACGCATACAATCTCAAACGTTTACTCGATAATTTCGTAACCACCACTGACAAACTTAAACAACCGAAAAAAAGCGTTTATTAGTAATTAACTAGGTACCGTAATTTAAATTGATTGTTTATGTATTTTTTGGCAACCTCCTGAATTTAGACGAGGATGCAAAACATCGCATTGTATTTACAATATGTTAAAAAAACCCTGTACGATCCGCGCGTGTACTGGTACTGGTGTCTAATGTGACGCAACGTTTTTCTTTCTCTCAATAATTTTGTATAATTTTTAATGAAAATGATGCCTTAATATGTTATAAATAGGACTTAAACATAACTGAAGAAATACGGGCTTACAACTCACCTCTGCTTACCCCTTCGGGTCAAAAATTGTTGTTATTTCTGAGTGGCCTAGATGTCATAAGTGGCCCAGTAGTCAAATGTGGCCTAGGTGTCATAAGTAGCCTAGGTGTCATAAGTGGCCTATGTGTCATTTGTGGCCTAGGTGTTTAATGTGGCCCAGTTGTCATGTGTGGCCTAGGTGTCATCTGTGGCTAGGTGTCATCTGTGGCTAGGTGTCATCTGTGGCTAGGTGTCATCTGTGGCTAGGTGTCATCTGTGGCTAGGTGTCATCTGTGGCTAGGTGTCATCTGTGGCTAGGTGTCATCTGTGGCTAGGTGTCATCTGTGGCTAGGTGTCATAAGTGGACCAGATGTGAAATATGGCCTAGATGTCATATGTGGTCTAGGTGTCATTTGTGGCCCAGGTGTCAAGTGTGGCCTAGATGTCAGCTGTGGCCTAGATGTCATAAGAGGCCCAGTAGTCAATGTAGCCTAGGTGTCATTAGTGGCCTAGGTATCAAATATGGCATAGGTGTCATATGTGGTCTAGGTGTCGTAATCGGCACAGTTGTCAGATGTGGCCTAGGCTTCTAGTGTGGCCTAGGTTTCAAATATGTCCTAGGTGTCATATGAGGCCTAGGTGTCATTAGTGGCCTAGGTTTCATAAGTGGCCCAGTTGTCAAATATGGCCTAGGTTTCTAATTTGGCCCAGGTGTCAAATATGGCCTAGCTGTCTAATTTGGCCTAGCTGTCATATGTCGCCTAGGTGTCATGTGGCTTTGGGGTCTTAAGTGGCCCAGTTGCCAAATGTGACAATATCATTAGTGGCCTAGGTGTCGTAAGTAGCCTAGGTGTCTAATTTGGCACAGGTGTCAAATATGGCCTAGTTGTCAAATAGGCCTAGGTGTCTCTAGAGGCCTAGGTGTCATTAGTGGCTTAGGTGTCATAAGTGGCCTAGGTGTCTAATTTGGCACAGGTGTCAAATATGGTCTAGGTGGCATACTAGGTACTGGGTACTATGACTAGGTGATGAGGTACTATGACGTCTTATAACATTATTGTTTCATTACTCATCAACATTATTGTTTTCTATACAGGTCGTCTAGGTCCATCTCTTTCCAACTCTGGAATAAGACTTAAACAGTAATGTTTTAAGACGTCATAGTAACCCCCAGTACCTCCATCATTCTGAACACCCCCACATAGCAATTTTTCATCGGTTATTTAAAAAAAAAAACAGCTATTCAATACATTAAGCGTTTGCACGTCAGTGTCCCTTACACCCCGTAATATATGGATGGCCCTTTAATATCTCTCGAGTCAAAGGCAAATATTACTTTATGGATGACATCTATACAAATAAATAAAAGTGAAGTGTCTGTTTCTAATAATAAAATAACCGCTTTTTACTACATGCATATTATTGCATATCGACACCGACAACCTCTCAGGACTGTGTTAGTAACATCATAATAATATAATGTTGCTACTATGCTCCCCTCGCTATTGTAATATCGTATCGGTTGTCGGTGTTTTACAAATAACCCTGTATATATGGTACATGTATGGGGCCGTCCATTAATCATGATGTTTTTTTTAGCATTTTTTACCGATTTTTTCGTGATTTTCGCTAAACCCGGAGGGGTTTTTTCCCCCCCTTTCAAGTTTTAAATTTTTTATGTGTCAGTTTGTTCCGGCTAATCTCTGGAACGGCTGGACCGATTTTGACGGGACTTTCACTGGCAGATAGCTGATGTAATAAGGAGTAACTTAGGTTACTTCTATTTTAGAAAAAATCTAATTCCACGCGGACGATGTCGCGGCCACAGCTAGTTTTAAATAAGACACACTGTTTTCTAGCAATTTAAACTTTTAATAAAATATATGTCATTTTGTCACTTATTTGTCATACTTACATGCAAATAGCTACTTAAAAGATGTAGGTGGAATACATACCCAACTCTTGTTTTAGAAGTCAGTTACTGAACACTATGTTCATTAATATTAAGAAAAGGAGTCATCCATTTTAACATTCATGAAACCATTTATTATCACTCAAAAAATCAATACTAAACATTCTTTTACAATGTGTACATTGCCAGTCGACTTCATTCTGATGTACATCATTGAAATGGGACTCCAAAGTTTCTTTTAAATTCGCGGTATCCATCGGCAGCACAGTCTTACAAAACTGACATTCAAACTTCAGCCACTCTGTTATCGGAGGAATTGGCTTCTCAATTTTTCCCATCTTACCGATATAATAAATGTAGGTTGGCGTTACAGTTTCTTCTAATTGCAAATCATATTTTGAGTCATTGTTCTGATCAGTTTCTGCGTACAAATATCGAACGTACTTATACTTGTTGGCAAATCTCCGGTAGTTACCGGGAACCCTGTATTGAGTTTCATTGTTAAAGGTGTCTTTAAGTTCAGATTTTATAATGTCAAATATAGAATGTACAACAGCATACAATTCATAGCTTTGAGTCGCACATGCTTCTAAAATATCACCGAAATGTTTGATAACTTCATCTCGTTTATAAAACTTCACCATTGCACTGATATGATCACGTTTTTGCATTTGCAAGCATGTCGGTAAACTGACATGACCAGTGATCTCATTTCTAGCTTTATTTACCAAAACATGCTTCAATTTGTAAGAAACTTCTCGTACAAACCAGAAGTTTGGTAGATTTATGTACACCTTCACACACCAACCGTAGAGGATTTGTTTGAACGATAAGCTTTTTAGAGAGATGCGTGATGGGGCAACACTTGCCATGTTAAAGACGGTGTTATTGAGATCTAATCGAGGTTTCCTGAAGAATAGGTGATCGAGTTGAGCTTTACTACATTGTATTTCCATGACAACATCGCTTGATTCTATATTCTCATCCATCTTAGCATTCTCATTGGTCTTGGTCACGGTCTTCACAGCCTCTTTAGCCAAAGGTTTGGCTGCTTCTAACATCACTCCCAAATACTCCTTTAAATTCTTGTATTTGTGGTTCAAAACTTTTGTGACAGCTTCAAAATCCCTTATTTTGTTGAGTTTCGTTGCGATACGCTCCAATTCTTCCCATTGCGGCCAATCTTTTAAGTATTTCTTGATGATTTTGATGTAAATGTCCACTTCAAGTTCGTGACTGGATGCGACGCAGATGTTAAATTCACTCTGTAGTATGTCTATGATCTGTGCGTTTGTCATCACGGTGTTTTGTTTATTTCTTACTAAGCGACGTAGGAGAAGCATGATTGGTCGTTCTGTAATGTTGAAAAAGTTAAGGGTTACTATAAAAGAATGAAACAGAGATGAGATACATGAAAGATGTCAATTTTAGGGTTCCATAGCCAAATGGCAAAAATAGAACCCTTTTAGATTCATTTTGACCATGACACTATGTTGTATGTCACAGCCATACACCGTGTAAATCACCTCATCACGAAGTCGTCAACCAAGCATTCTGTACATGAAACTAAGTAACTTTACGCAAAAATTATTGCTGGGAAACGACTTTTTTTTGAGGGGGTGTAAAATCATGTTTTGTGGTAGAACTCAATGTAACGCACTCAAAACAGTGTGCTGATGGACGGATTGAATAGTACGGGGGTCGTGGAGGTGTTTAAAGTAAAAATCTTACATTAAAAACTTGTATTTAAAAAAATACTTGTCAAATAGTTGGACCTTTGACCCCTAATATCTACGCAACTAGAAGGTTCCCAGGTATGGTGTAGAACAATAAAATGATCGCAATGACAGGAAGAACCAGTGCCTTTCGGCTTCGTTTAGAGGTGATTTACACCCTTTATAATGCTGGCACTACTCTGTTGAAATTTGGGGAGGTGTCTTCTATGAACTGCTACACAAAAGTGATGTGAAATTATGAATTAAAATAAGTGGGGGGGCTCCATTTATGCAACAGAAAGTTCTATATTTAAGCAACAAATGTTGAAAAAGTTTAGTTCTGCACATAACTATCTGTGGGGTGTCTATCAAGGGCACTTGAAACATGATATTATTGAAGTTTCTCAAATACTAGTTTTCTTTAGTCAATGGTTGATGAGATATTTGTTTTTAAAGCCGTAAATGTTGTATCGGCTTCGGCTCTTAAAACAAAGTTAAGCCTCCATTGCCTTCAACTTTTCTAGTTATAAAAGTCGTTGACGTAGTAAACAAAGTGGAGGGTGAATTTGTCATCAAGTTTCTTGAATTAATGTTTTCGATGTATACAGTGAATCATATCTCTTAAATAGCATGATCTAGAATGTTATCATTTGATATTGTAATATGACTCTCAGTCTTCCACGTAACGTAATAAGTGAATTTTAATAGATAGAAACGAACACTCGTACAGAGTTGCAGATAGAATAAAACAACATAATATTATTATCTCTGGTCAAATACTAACTTTCATCTCCATCAGGGTTGTCCTCGTCCTGACTGTCAATGTACTCCACAGCTTCCACATCATTAGATGCTTCGTCTTCCATAACAAGACCTTTAAATAAAGAAAAATCTATAAAACACTCGTGCTCGTGTGTACGAACTATTTCAAACCAAACAAAAGTCAAAGATGTTTCATACTTTTAAAAGGAGCTGTCAAAATATTGTTCTTTTCTGTTTTGGCACAGCGGCTTTTTAGAAAAATATAATTTACATTATAATACATATTTTGAATTCAAGTATTTTCATCGTTTCTTTAGCTTGTGGTCCCTAAAGACTAACCACACTTATTCAGCTCTGTTCAGCATTTGTCCATGAAAAAACAACGATTTTCAACCTCCGACCAAAAACGAGGCTTTGACGTGTCTATCTGTGTATCTATGTGTGTCTGTGGCATCGTAACTCCTAAACGGATGAACCGATTTGATAAAATTAGTTTCGTTTTAATATGGTGATACCTGTAACAGTAGACCTCCCTCTTCCATACCAATGTGCAAACATGTAAAAACATGTAAGTATGATTACAAAGCCTGTTTATAACAAAATTTATTAAAAACAAAGAAATTAGGTAAATTAACAAAAACTTAGACCAGAGAATTTAAAATTGTGTGTGTGTGTGAGTGAGAAAAGGGAATTTAAAAGCATCATCCGTTTGAAGTATTTAGTATCCACAAGACAAGTTGCGACCGCTTACAGCCCTGAACGTTGCAGAGCAGCACTGACTGTGGCAGAACAGCGCTCTATACGGATGGTTCTCGAGGATGCGGCCTGCGCAACAAAGTGTGTAATCGCTTCTCAAATATCCAGCGCCGCGCGCCGGCCGTACGCAGTAGATATAAGCGCTTCAGCGTAAATAACACGCTATGTCGGCTTTTCACCGTTTAATCTTACGATGCTGTACGTTGCTGATAGAAGCAGAACTGTATAAGTGTGACTAATATTGTTCAGCGACACGAAAATGGAACTGAATAAAAAAATGCAGTGCAGATAACTTGCGAATTATTAAATTTCTCACTGGTTTGGCTAAAATACGCCGTATGCAGCGGTATATTGTGCATCGAGAACAACGAAAGGAGGCGTAAAAGACCCGAAGTGATAAAAACCATGCTTCATACTATAAATTAATGTTTACATAGGTACCTAGGCATTGTTTTCGGCGGGAACTGCAGTGTTGTATAAAGTGTATGTGTGGATACATTTTTTTATCGATAGACGAGTCCATCGATTGACGTTTATTTTAAATTGTTGATATTGTTCATAAAACGATAGGTTGTTTTTATAGGTTCCCAAAATATCCTGGAACAAGAAGTTAGTTGATTAAAGCTGTAAGACATCTGCCCCCGTATTCACAAACATTCGGATTCGATTTCGATTTGGAAAGTCGTATGTCAACCTCGCTCGCTTTCGTAATGCCAAAACAGGGCAATGCCACAACATGCCGAGCGTTTGTGAATAGGGGGCAGAAATGGTAACTAACGAAATAGTGACATGTGTCGGGTTTTCCACCGCTCCAAGGTGAGTCTAAATTATTTCTTGTTGTTCTCGTCTGGCTAACGGCGAGTACTTGCACAGGCACAACCAGGTGGCAAAGATTATTCAGTCTTGAAATATAAACTTGTGGAATCTGAGGAACCGTACAAATATCTGCACAACCCAGTTCTCGCAGCACGTTGTACTGGTATCGCTCTATCGTTACTGACAGGAGTATTGTCGCTTGTCGCCAATAAGCCTGATGGAGGGTACCTACATTCTTCATTTTGAAGCCGGTTAAAGAATTATCTGAAATCCAATCTATGTATGTATCTACCTACGAGACGGACCCTAAAATACTATGCGTCTGTATAATTATTTAAATTTTATCTGCCCTTCATTGGTAATGCTATTGATATTAATTGTTACTTTCATAATAATATTTTTGTATTTGTTCGTCCTTTTCATTTCAAAATGCTCTCATTAGATTAGATATAGGTAGTACTTACAGACCCCAGCACATCAATCTACCCGAAACTGTCAAATTTTCCCAATCAATCTTGCACCTAATTCTTTAACGATATAGTTTAAAATCTATTAAAGTTTGACAGATTGTTGTTAACCTCGCCTCAGGACACGGTGACAGTGTCCTGATCGAAAATTCGTAAGACGGATTGACATTAGGTTACGAAGGAATTTGAACTTTATTACATCAGTCATTGAGTTTGGGTTTCCAAAACTGGATAATTATCTTATATATTTCGTAAGACGGATAGTAATAGTTCTAAACTGTTAAAATTTTTAATGTAAAATAAATTGTTATATTTGTGTACGATAGCGTAATAAGTGAATATTGTATGTTATTCCCACATAAATGATAGTACTTTTATACTGATAATTAAAGCCATTCGTGCAAGATTATTCCCTAACCATTCAAAAATATCAAAAATGCACAACGTATTCAAGTTTTCACTTCTGCCGGCACTCCCGGAGTGCAACCTGTTTTTTTTTTTTCACATTCCTGATGTTAACTCACATATCTCCTAAATAAACTGTAAAAGGGCGTTTTTAACAGATTTCATATTTTTTTTCAGGCCCTGCAGCGAAATCTGCTGTCCTCAGAACTACATTTTGCCAATACCATTGCCGAATCTATCGAACAAAGATGATGATGATGATGACAGCATGGATGACAGTAGCAGCAGCCTTGATGATAGTGTTAGCGATGAAATTTAACAAAATAATGCTTCAAAGCGTCTCTAACAACCAAAGTGCGCCAACACTTGGTTTTCACAACACCTATAATCTCACGAAATAAAAATTAACTACTCAAGCTACTGCACCATTCAACAATCGAGTCACAGATTAAAAAAGCTGAAAAGTTAATCAACTTTTATATGCTGATTGTACTCACAAGAGTTACCGAAAATTAACGCGAAACGGAACGTAACGTTAGTTGAAATCGTATAATTTACCACTGTTAAATCCTTTTTACTAATAAAACGTAGTTATTGAAGTCTTATACCGTTGTCCACTTATTGTAAAAACGCATTTAAGTTATTAAATAATTAAAAAGCATAATAAAATGTTTCATTTACCTATTTTAAGCGCCATCCTATAGGTTTTTGCGACAGCGTTTCACGAAGGGTTGTTGTTGAGGGGGACAGTTGACGTGGGGTTGACGCATGCGCTTTATGCAACGCCAATTATTATACTCAGAAAACCTATGCAGTAAACCATTGTTTACTGTATAAATCACTATAGAAAGCCGGTAGTTTATTTGTCGGAATCCACTTCCCACTAAACATAAACTGGAATTAATCAATCACAAAATTCTCTGTCTTCAGTCATCTATTTTGTTCGAGATTTCTACAATCTAGAATACAACAAGTTCTAGTGCATGCGCAAACAGTCAAGGCCTCCGTCTTGATAAAGGTACATACAGTTCTATAACTATGTTTGTTATTTCAAATCAAGGAAAGTTGTTTTACAAAAAAAAAGAAAACATAGAATCCAGATTAATTATATCAAATTATTTATTAAAAAGTAAATAAATATAAATAAAAGAACGCGTACAACCACTAGGGTAATTTAAATAATTGAAAAAGCGCCACCTGTGCGCTAGTTTTGTATACCACATGATTGAGGATACTGCCATCTAGCGGTTACTGACTGTAGTTACAAAGGCTGCAATCGGGGCATCTTCGATGAGCTTTTCGTCCTCGGCGACTGCCCTTATCCGCCGACATTTTGTAATCATGGTAATTGGATCGCGGTCTTGATCTAGAACACGACCTGGGGTAAAAGAGAATACCTGCTTAAATAAATGATGAGTGTGAGGGAAAACATAAAGATGCTTTTCCAAAAGCGATGGCAATCGTAAACTGCACCGGCAATGTCCGCAAAAAAACAAAAAAAATGTTCAGTTTCATGGTTTGACACACCACATGAGAGGTCTTGGAGGTTTATTATGTTACACCCTATAAAGAAATCAGACATGTCGCCGCAGTATGCAGTCTGTTGCGGTCTTGCCTTCGGCAGTTGTCCCTAGATAGGTATATCACGTAGGCCCAAAAATTTCCAGCCTTCCCACATTAGATTAATCAGAACTACAGAACTATCATAGTCACTAAATTACTGAAGCAAACCACTGTTAAAAAGTAATAGGTATTTTCAATACAGTCTCCGTTTATTTTAATCCATTTTTGCAAGCGGCGTAGATACGTGCTTTTGCCATGCCAGTAAGTGCTTAGGACACGACACCGAAACGCTCACTATGGGCCTATAAAGAAGGGTAAAAGTCACCAAAAGAGCAATAGAGAGAGAGGGCTTCGCCTGTGAGATTGATTCAGAAATAAAGAGATTTGGGGAGAGCCGAAGGTAATCAACATAGCCCGAAAAATTGACCAACTTAGCGTAGCACAGTGGATTTATAAGGATGGGCCGACGATCTAGACATGAAACGATGCAGCCAGTGAAAAATGACTAATGGCTGGCTGCTCGGCCAATTAAAATGAAAATTATTCGGTAAAAGCCAATTTCGTAAGTCTGTTTGGTCGTGACCTGCTGTTGAGATTGGTCTATCAAATGCAACAGAACTAAAAAAAGTATTGGTGTCGGAAATTTAATATCGCCGATTCCGATAATTTGGAAAATAGATAATTCGATAAATCGGAAACGGTATCGGCTGCAACCCTAATAAAAACAGGCACAACATTATGTTAGTATTTGCTGTTCAAATTTTAGGAAGTTACGTAGTTACGTTTGTTTCAAGCTTAGATCTAAGCAGGCCTATGATACAGCGAACATCAATACGTACCTAGATCGTGACCTGGATGCCCTGACAGAGTGTTGGCACTCATCATCATCCTCATCTTGCCCCTTGAAAAGCAGGCCCCAGTACTGGTATACCAAGTAGATCAGGGTTAGCACTCCAGCTAACTGGAAACAAAAAGGTTACATGCAAAGAGTTTAGGTCCAAAACCAGTACTGGAATAACAAGAAGATCAGGGTAATCGCTCCAGCAAACTGGAAAAAAAAAGTTATAGATGCAAAAAAAGTTACAACCGAAACTTATCAATAGAAAGAGGATTTAATAGCCTTAATATTATCTCTGATCTACCCAAAAGTGAATTATTAGAATTGAATAAACCTTTCAGTAATCTATATGGATTTGATTACAGCAATACAAAAGAATACATTAGAACAGGCATCAGTAAGCTATTAAATAATAATTGGCGCGCTTTATTAAGTTCGATCACAGATACTGCCCCTAAATTGACCCCATATTGTAATGGTTAATGCCTCCATACTGGACGGACTTTCGTAAGTGGGGAGTTTTAAGGTAACTTAGTGCCCTAAGCAAACGTATTGCTGTAGGGAGGTCTTTAGGATTTCAAATTCATGTTTTTTTATTCAACTATTGGATCTAATTTTGTGTTTGAAGTTTTTTATGCAGTGTCATCTTAAATAATTAGGTACCTACAATGCGAATAATATAAATCTAGACTCATAATCAATATTTGAACCAGGCAGAGAGCGGCTATTTCAAAAATGGGTAAATCAGAGAAAATTGGAAGACATAGGGTGAAACCTACCGCAATGTTAAGCTGTCTAACGCGAACGAAGTCTATGATCGAGTCAATCAAAGTTTCCATCGCATCTGGTTATAGCATATATGTTGGATTTTGTCAAGAAACCACACTACATGGTTTGAAGCATACTGTCGAGAAAAAACTGCACTGGGTCGAAAGGTATTGAGAAATATGCTTTAATTTAAAAAATGACGCTTGAATTTTTTTGTTAATATAACCAATAATTTTTACTTTATAATGTCGAAACTGACATTTCTGATGCTGTAATTGACGTGTTCCTTTTATGAATTCTTCTGTTTTCCGTTAACTCTTTTGTTGGATTTTGTAAAAAAGTATTTTATGCATTTTGTCGCCATTATTTTCTGTTTGTTTCGCTTTCAATCTCGGACACCAACTGCCGATGAGCCTGGACACATTGTTATTATTTTTCTGATTCATTCCAAGATTGTATCAAGTCACCGAGACTCATCGAGCTCCATCGCTTCTTTCGTAGGCTTGTCCCAAAAACAAACTCTTTCCTCTTTTCAGACTGCTCTGGTTAGTCCTGACCTTGAGTGCGTTTGGTGGCGCAGTTTACTGCGCACTCAGTCAATATTTCAGGTACCTCACAAACATAACCATATATAGTTATAATTCACCGTTAGCCAGTGGTCCACATCGGGCCTGGATCGAAACAACTGGAAGTCATGGGGGGAAACCTTTGCCCAGCAGTGGGATAACGGCTAACAGTATCACTACAGTTCAGCATGGAATTTAGGAAGCATAAAGTTAGCAAGTTTTCTGTCGAAGGACCGACGGCCGAAGCAGATTAGTCCTTGAATGAGGACTGGCTAATGCGACGTGGGAGATGAAAAACGCTACTCACTCACACTCTTAGATGGATCCTGTCCTGAATATACCTGGTCACGGTCGTCAGAAAACAATAGATGAAGAAGGCGAAATCATCTCTTCTGCCTTGCCTTTTGCCACCCATGTTGGGGTCGGCTTCCAGTCTAACCAAATGCAGCTGAAAACCATTACTTTACATAGAGAGACTGCCTATCTGACCTCCTAAACCCAGTTATGGAGAAGGCGAAATACTATCCATAAATGTTGGCGTATCATAGAAGAAGTTTATCGAATTACTCTGTAACTGGGTTGTGAAGTTCAGATAGGCAGCCGCTCCATGAATAAATACTGGGATTTAGCTGCATCTGGGTAGACTGGTAGTGCACCCCAACATAGTTGGGAAACGGTTAGACTTAAGAGAAGCCTTGGCCCAGTTCTAGACATCGAAAGTTGTCCTAGGGTTATTACCTTGACGTCTTAAAGCAGTATTGATTGTTTTAATGTCTATCCATTGTGGGGAAGAGACGAAGCTATAGAGGACGTCTAGGCCCATATCATTCCCACTCTGGAATAAACTTAAAACAATACTTCTTTTGGATCTGGTGGTCTACCGTGATGGTAGAATACCAGATCGTTTCATAAGAAGCACCAAATCAGATTTACCACTCCTATTGACCTATACCTGTCAATCTTTTAGGTACAATTCGGAGCCTGTGGTGGTTTCCCTGCAGCGTGACTACAGGAGCTGGTGGACTACCTTTCCAGCGGTGACTGCCTGCTTCCTCGACAGAGTGCAACCGGACAAAGCTAGGGAGTTGGTTGAGGAGTAAGTAGGAATAACGTTAGAACATTGGACAGAGAGTTCTAGGAACTTACTTTTATGGCATATAACATAACGCCTGTCACCCCCGAAGGTTTCGGCAGAAATGTACCTAACAATACACCCATATTCCGCCAGTTTATCTTATGTCAAAGTCCTATGTAACACGGGGCGGGCCTATTGCCATCAGCAGTATTCGGTAGCTGGAGAAGTCTCCACTTCTCTAGCTACCCCAAAAGCCAGTCTTCGGTGATAGAGAGGGACGGAGCTGTAACTCCTGCATGGCTTCATCTCCTTCCTGCACTTATACTGCTATAAAACGGTAGTAGGTCCCCAAGGTACTTCATGCTCCCCTTAACAACCTCAACTTCTAACTTCGCCCAGCACCTGGAACGTAACCGAAGAGTCAGACCCGGTGAAGTACAGTTACTACTACGAGTTCATCGAGCTGATCGCCGACGTGTCCTTCCGGGATAACCTGCAGAACTTCTGGAAATACCAGGCGGATGAGACCGTGAAGGGCATTGACCTGCTGGAGCTGGCGCTGACTGTACATCCCTCGTCTGTTCTGCAGGTTATTGTGTCTAATAATGAGCATGAGGTGAGTGTACCTTCAGGCTTCAAGTATTTAAAGAATTTTTATTAAGCGGTATGAGGAATAAGGTAAAAAGCTCCTCATCCTCCATTCATATAGTCTTTATCGTGTGGTTACTGCTTCACCTGGAATCAGAGTTTTTATGCCGCTCATGGGCCTCCGACTTGACTTTACATGCCGTCGAGAAATATATCTCAGATATGCTGGTTTCCTCACGATGTTTTCCTTCGCTGAAGTAAGTGATAATTATACAAAACGCACATGAATCCGAAAAATCAGAGGTGCTTGTCTTAAATTGGGTTCGAACTCTAGACTTGACAGTCGGACGGATACAACTCTGGGCTATGACTGCTTATTTCTCTATTGAAAATGGAGGATTCGCTGACCAGATGGATGCTTTCTGATAGTTATGTGTATCTTCTGTTGTGGAATATACAGAGTGGAAAGGACACAGACGCTAAAACGTGGACCCAGTATTCAGTAGGTACATCGTTCAGAACAAAACAAATTTTTCGCTGTTATAGGTACATTTTGATTGTGAAGGTATTACAGTTTTGTAGAAAACAGCGGTTTTTTAGGGTTCCGTACCCAAAGGGTTAAACGGGACCCTATTACTGAGACTTCGCTGTCCGTCCGTCCGTCTGTCACCAGGCTGTATCTCATGTACCGTGATAGTTAGCCAGGTATTTCTGTTGCCGCTATAACACCAAATATTGAAAACAGAATAAAATAAATATTTAAGGGTCAGCTGATCAGCTCACACTAGGGCATGCAAAAACCGGGTTGTTTTACAAAACCGGTTTTTTCGGGTTTCATATTTACAAAACCGGTGAAACCGGTTAAATCTGTTTTTTCGGTTTTTTTTTCAATCTTTATTACAAAAATGTGTAGAAGGATGTGGTATTCTAATAAACGTAGCGTTTGCTTTGAGGTAACGTCTCAACCAGTCAACAATTAACCCGGGTAGCGAGAGCACGTTCCCCCAAAGTCATTCATCTACTTACTGAAAATTTGGTGGTTTTATTCTAAACCTTTACTAGTGTAACTAGTGAACACAACATTAAAAGCTAAAGTCTAATCAAAATATGTATTGTTTCGTTTGTCTTACCTATACTTATAATAATGTGCATTTGTTTGGACTTCAATAAGCCAAAACTACTAAATAACAGTATAAAAGTTTATTTTCTTTATGCATAACATAGAATAGAACTTATTATTTACATAAACAACATACCTAACAGACAGATGTGTTGCTGGGGAGTTTGTTCCGCCACTTTTTCCCAGCTAAAATACTAGGAAGTGGCGAAGGGCGAGCGTTTTGGGGAACTGTCTCTTGTAACGTTCAAAAAATGCTGATTATCAGCCTAGTGTGAATGAATGACTTTTGATTTGATTTTGACATACTCTTAAAATGTAAGGTACTAAGACTAACATACAAGTTAGGAACATTTGGTAAGTACACAAAGGTCAAATCACAGAATATACAGCAAGTGTCCAAATTGAAGTACTTGGGTCAATGAGAAACAAAATACCGATATGGACATGGATAGGGAGCGCAGGGTTTTGTCGTTAAGGGGTATCTTTCTCGCAGGTTTGCACGATGCTGTTAAATTCACACTATTTGATAGCTATTGCCAAACGTTATACACGTGCAACAATAACTGTGGAGCAATTACACTAAAAAAGCCTGCAATGCTCTGCGCGTCCAGTATAACAACGCGTTTAGGGGTTTGTTGGGGCTCCCATGGCGGTGCAGTGCCTCCGGCATATTCGCCGACCACAGCTCGGACGGCTTCCAGGCGGTGCTTCGCAAAAGAACGGCGTCCCTGCAGTCTCGGGTACACCACGCTCAGAAGCGTGTTAGTGCTATTTTTAATAGCACTAACACGCTTCTGAGCTTGGTGTCGGACAGAGTGGACAGCCAAATCCTGAGCATTTCGATCGCTCATACATGTCCAGTATAATAATTATTTTAAGTTTTCTAATATAGCTGTATCTGCTTACTAACATAATACGGACTTATATCAATTAATGTGTGCTTACTCTGAAATAAATATATTCAATTCAATTTCAATTTCAATATTTTGTTTGGGATGGTTAAAGTATTATTAAATCAATAAGATAAGAGAAACATAACTTGATGTTCAATATTTATAGTGTGTAAGTTTCTATTTTTCCTAATATTTATTAATTTAAAAAATATATAACCGAAACCCGAAAAAAACGGTTATACTATAGTAAGAAAACCGGTTTTGAAATCAGTCGGTTAACCGGTTTTTTCGGTTAACCGGGTATCCGGTTTGCATGCCCTAGCTCACACCGAGACGCGACGCGAGGCGACGCTGCGCGCACCTTAAGAATTCAGAATACGTTGCGCAACGTATTCTGAATTCTCACAACGAAATGTGTATCTTTTTGTGTAGAAAATAAAGTTACATTTTGAATCGCTCTTTTAAAGTGTACGCGCAGCGTCGCGCCGCGTCGCGTTTCGGTGTGAGCTGACTCTAAGGGCAAATAAATCACTGTTTTGTTTGGGAGCCCCAAACAAAAAAGTGATTTATTTGCTCGTTTTTTTCAAATATGGAACCCTTCGTGCGTGAGTCCGACTTGCACTTGGCCGGGTTTTTTTTTAAAACACCGATCAAATGTCTATAAAGGGGATCACTGAGCATATGGTAATCATTTTAGCATCAGTGTCCCATCCACCTTGTATACTGTTCCAGATTCTTGAACCTACATAAGACCAATCCTTACAGGTGCACTGGAACCCAGTGATGACAGAAGTGGGCATGTGTCTGACCTTTAACTCGGTCTACGCCGAGTTCCAGCACATGCTGCAGGAGGTGGACTGGACACCTTTCCAACTGCTGGAGTGTCACTACCATAGCCAGCAGTGCTCTGTGAGGATAGACTCTATGAATAACGCTGTTAGGGTGAGCGTCTTTCGTCTGTTTCGTTTTCATCCACGAGTATAGCTCATATAAGAAAAGGACACAGGCAGGTAGTGCAGGTATAGAGAGTTATTTTAAAAGTTTCATTCTTAAATTTGTTCCAGTATTTCATCCATTCTCCATATGAGATATCGACGGCCATATCCAACCCAACTGGTGAAGTCTTGCCTGGGGAAGAGCTCATCATTGACTATAAGGTAACCATATGACACTGAAATACCTGGATCAGGGACGCACAGGACCGGGAAGTGTGGCCGGAAAACGGGGATGCTCAGCAGTGGGTAATTTCGGGCTGATATGCTGATACTGACGGTGAAGTGATACTTTGGGATCACTCTTCGCGCTTCGTAGTTCTAGTAACACCGTGTATATCCACTAGCTCATTCAGCAGTGAACCTGGAGGTCTACTCTATACGCACGGAACCCGTATTTTCGCCAGAAGTTAGAAGTCCGAACTAAAAATAAATGACAACATGATTGGACAGTTGTCCATACTCCCGATGAATTTTTAATGTTCATAATACACGAAGATACGGGACCGTCCGTAAATATCTTGAACTTCTTAAAGTTCAGGATATTTTCGGACGAGCCTGTAATTTCGTTGACGGAGTTAGTGAGGTAGATAACGACTGTCAAAGATCAACAAATTAATGACAGCCGGGACTAACATCCGAGGCACGTAGAGAACTCGGTATGTTGAGAGGTCACCAATCCACTGGCCGACCTTGGCCAGAGCTGCTAAACCTTCGAGATTAACCTAGGCGGCTGTTAATATTTACAGGTGATCGAGATCCAAGCGTCACCGAGTGTCAAGAGTCTGAGGTCCGAGCAACGGCGCTGCAAATATCCTGATGAATGGATCAGCGACTCTATAAGGGTAGGCATAGGGTTCTTTTTCTTCCTACCCCTGCCATTTCTACTTCTTATTATTAGCATATTAATTCTTACCAAAATTACCGTCCCCGATAAGGTGTGCAAAATTTGTAGGTAGGTAGGTATTTAATTCATCTCTGCATTCTCCTAAACTCGGATGGACTGTGTGAAGGATGATTTAGCAAGAAAGAAGGTGTCTGATGAGAAGACAAGTAATAGAGAAGTATGGAAGAAGAAGACAAGCTGTGTCGATCCCAAATAAATTGGGACAAGGGCAGGAGAAAGAAGATGATTCTCCTAAACTTGAGGCAATAAATAAAACGATTCTTGGGGAATATCTATCTATGGCCATCTTTCGGTTGAAATGAGGTACTAGATTGGGCTAGAATTGTGAGGTCCCCAGACTGGGTAGTCTTCCAATGTGTCTAACCATACTTTTTCAGGCGTACAGCTTCTCTCTATGTCAAATGCAATGCCGCAGTCGCATGGCCGTCATGTTCTGCGGATGTAGACCCTACTTCCATGTCAAAGGAGGTGAGTAACTTTCTCCTACATCTTCTTTTTCTTAGCGTATCGATGGCAGTCTATACTGAATTACTGAGTCGGCCCAGAATATATCTATCAGTTTGGCGTTATCATTAGCGACTATCAATTCCTTTATTGTAATCAGGGCATGCAGGATACGGTTTTGTGTGTCCCATCTAGGGCATGCAAACCGGATACCCGGTTAACCGAAAAAACCGGTTAACCGACTGATTTGAGACCCGGTTTTTTGGGATTCGTAAAACCGTTTTTTTCGGTTTTTGGTTATATCTTTTTTAATAAATAAATATTAGGTAAAACAATAAATTACACATTGATCTATCTATCTGTCTATCTTATTGATTTAATAATAATTTTCCCAAACAACAGACTAAGCAAACATGAATTGTCAAAAGTCAGTCCTTATTATGTTAGAAGGCAGATACTTACAGCTATGTTAGTAAATTTTAAAATAATTATTATTTTGGACATGCATAAGCGACAGCATGAGGCATTGGCCTCAGGATTTGGCTGTCCACTCTGTCCGATACCACGCTCAGAAGTGTGTCGGTGCTACTTTTTACCCGAGACCGCAGGGACGCCGTTCTTCTGCGAAGCACCGCCTAGAAGCTGTCCGTGCTGTGGTTGGCGAACATGCCGGAGACACTGCACCGCCATGGAAGTCCCAACAAACCCCTGACGCGCAGAGAATTGCAGGCTTTTTTAGGTGTAATTGCTCCACAGGTTGCACGTGTATAACGTTTGGCAATAGCTTTTAAATAGTGTGACTTTAATATCACGTGAGCATCGCGCAAACCTGCGAGAAAGCATATTACCTCTTACCGACAATGCCCTGCGCTCCCTATCCATGTCCATATCATTATTTTGCTTTTCATTGACCCAGTGTGGTAGTGTAGATCCAAGTACTTAAAGGGCATTGGGTAAGTTTGTATGGACCAGTGGCATGTTTTTTTTTCACAGCGGCCACAAAGATGCTCACGTATAGTGGAATATAATAATATGATAGTAATGACTCCTAAAATAATTTTTCCGAAAATTATATCGGAGCTGAAATATCTGATTGCAAAGTTGTGTTGTTCCTACTAGCGGTTTGCATACTGTTATGTATTTTATCAAAAATTAACTATTTCCTATCGTTTGCCGTATGCTATTACATCCCTGAATTCGATACTTAGCAGCGACACTATCGAATGGGGTAAAGGGTGTGTTTTTTTCAAATTAACGGGTTCGATTCCTGGCTAGGAATATTGATTTTTCACAAAACCAATGAAGCATATTTTTTTTAAATCGGGCTCCTGGCTTCTTTGATCGTTTTTCACTATTCCTCATAGTTTCTGTTTTGGCCTACCACCCAGTTAAAAAATTCACCCTGTATATCTCGGCTCCGATGCATTTTGGAAATATTAAAATTAATGTCTTACTGTGTTATTACTAATAGGTAAAGAAATTTAATTAGTGGCCGTAGACTTAGAAAAATCATGCCACTTTTACTCAAACGCCTTTGGTTTCTTGCTGTTTACTCTGAGATTTTAGACCTTTGTGTTTACCTACCAAATGTTCCTAATTTTGTATGTTAGTCTTAGTGCCCTAAATTTTTAGACTATGTTGTTTACCTAAATAATAAGTTTTATTCTATGTTATGCATGAAGAAAAAAATATTTTTATATTGATTTTTAGTCGTTTTTGAAGTCCAAACAAATTGTCATTATTTTAAACATAGGTAAGATAAACGTAACAAAATTATTTTGATTAGGCTTTAGCATTTTTTTTTTCTACACATTTTTTAATAAAGATTGGAAAAAAACCGAAAAAACCGGTTTCATCCGGTTTTGTAAACAAGAAACCCGAAAAAACCGGTTTCTTAAAACAACCCGGTTTTTGCATAGTGCCCTAGTCCCATCCCATTGTTTGTGGAACAAAACCACATCTTTTTCTTATCCTGAGGATCTACGTACTCCGTGAGTCTAGACTATATTAGCGAAAGATGATGGAACAGTCGGAACTGTGTGGGTCTGAAAGCCACATGAAAACGCATGTCAAATTGTCAACTCCGACTGAAGTCTTTTTAGAAATACCAAAGGCTTTGGTAGCTAGGTTAGGCCCTCGGGACTTTCCCGTGATATATGGATTCTCCTGACTTGTGTGGTATTGTGCTCGGGGTAGCTACCTACACTTATGCGACGCCTGTGTTTAGCCATGGTTAAAGCCAGGAGTCAATTTTAGATGCTGTAAAATATAGATGTGATCCCACTCCCATTCGACTTTTCAATAGATCGTAGAGTTTATTCACACTAAAATTATTCAAAAAAGTTTGCATACGAATAAAACTTCAAATCCCGGCAACTGACAAACGAAAAAATGACCACAAACCACGCAACTGACATCGAAAGAACTGTCAAAGGAAAATTTTTCAACACATCCATCAATGAAAAATACAAGAAGAAATTATTAAAACAATTATTTTTATAAGTCGTTAAAAAAATTAACAGCTGTTTTAAAATTTTGCTATCTAATCTGTCGACCATTTTGTTTGTTTGCGCGGGAACCAAGATGGGGACGTCTGTGATGCACACGGGATGGCGTGCATCGGCCGCAACGTTGAGATCCTCATCAATATACCGAAGAACCTTGCTAAATGCACATGTCTGCCCCAGTGCTCCGAGCTCAATTATTATTCACACACAAAAACGATCCTTGTTCGGTAAGTGCATTTGTTTATTTGACCAGCCCTGAAGACCAACGAGTTCTGCAGGCCCGTAGCGTAGATGCCGAAAGTTCCAAGAATGGCCACATTTAAAGTAGACTATAGATTCTATGGCGGAAGGTTCTGGAGTAGCGACCAGCTCTTATCAAAAAGCGCGGTGTTGGAAAGACTCCCACAGCTGGCTCAAAAGGTGGACCGCCAACCCGGTGAAGGCCGCCGAAAGAAGTTGGGTACGAGAAGCACAGGCCTTTACCAGTCGACAGAATAATAAATAAAACGTAAAATATTTGGATTCAATTTTATTCCAAAGCACTTGACGTCTGTCAAGCTGATGACTATCCATGGAGGCGGTAACCGAATTAAATACTCTTTATTATTTACATAGGACATTGATGCTAGCTCCTACATAGCTCCCCCCCAGCGAAGCGTACTGTGGGTCTCGAGGTCCGGCCGGATCGTGTGATGTATGGTGTCTGGTCACTTAAAGGACATACAGCTTCTTCGGTGTTAGGCAGGAATGCAGGCTTCAATCGATCTATGCTGATGTTCACCTGTCGGTCGTTGATTTTCACTGTATACACCTTGTTTTGTCTCTCCAAGACACGATACGGACCTTCGTAGGTTGGCGTCAGCGGTCGGCGGTACGCATCAGTACGTATAAAAACATGCGTACATACATGTAAGTCATCGTGTATAAACATTGCGCGGCGATCAGTGTTCCGGCGAACGGCTTGCATCTTTTTCATTGCGTTGTTTATGACTTCGCTAAAATGCGTATTTGTGTTCGCGTATATCGACGTTTCTCCACACATTTCACCGGGTAGCCGTAGCGTTTTACCGTATAGTGCTTCTGCTGATGATACATCCGTGTTCTGTTTAATTGCAGCGCGAAGTCCCAGCAAAACAGTTGGCAATTCTTGCGTCCAGCTTGAGTTGTGTAGTCGTGCCGTCAGTGCTGCTTTGAACGTTCGATGCCATCTTTCAACCATACCGTTTGCCTGTGGATGGTAGGCAGTAGTTCGTGTTTTTTCGATACCCATTCTATTCATCAGTGTTTTGAATAGATGAGATTCGAATTGCCGTCCTTGATCGCTTGTGATACGTTCTGGGCAACCAAATCGCACTATCCAGCCTTCATAAATGGCCGTGGCGATAGTGCTGGCTTCTATGTTGCTGACTGGGAATGCTTCTGGCCATTTAGTTGCTCGGTCGATGATGGTAACGCAATACCGTCTTCCATCTGATATGGGTAGTGGTCCGACGATATCTATATGTATGTGCGACAATCGATCTGCTGGTGGGTATTGTTCTAGCGGCGATATTGTGTGTCGCTGCACTTTTGTGCGTTGGCAGGTTATGCAACATTTGGCCCACGTACTGATGTCTTTGTTCATACTTGGCCAGAAAAAACGTTGTGTGATCATCTTCCTAGTTGCTCGGGTGCCGGGGTGACTTAGCTCATGTATGGCGTCGAAAACTTTCCTTCGAAGCTGTAGCGGTAGGTAAGGTCGTACATGACCAGTTGATGTTTCGCACAATATTGGGCTTCTTGCGTTGAGTGGACGAAGCCGCTCGAATGTGAGCGAAATGTTTTTCGTGACGTCAGTCAGTTGCCTGTCGCTGTGTTGTAGGCGAGCCAGCTCGTCGTAGTCTATTGGTGACGGAGTGGATATTGCTTCGATTCTTGATAATGCATCAGCCACAATGTTGTCTTTTCCTTCAATATGGCATATATTCATTGTGAATTGACTGATATAGTGCAAGTACCTCGTTCGTAATGGTGTTTCAGTCTTGCTATTTATCCGCAGTAGTGCGTGCGTTAGCGGCTTGTGGTCCGTGTAAACTGTTATTTCTCTACCCTCAAACATGCGTCGAAAGTGTCTTATTGCCAGGTAGATCGCCAGTAGCTCTCGGTCAAACGTGCTGTATTTCTTTTGTGCTTCTGTAAGTTTCTTTGAGTAAAAACCGAGTGGTCTCCAGCTTTTTCCTACACGTTGCTGTAGCGTGGCTCCGACGCAGGTATTTGAGGCGTCACACATCAGTGATAGCGGAGCGTGAACTGATGGGTGTGACAAAGTGACGGCACTTTTGATGCTATTCTTACATGCTTGAAATGCTTCTTTATCTTCACTATTGAAGTTGATCATAGTCTTGTCATTTTTCTTGCATGTTCGTAGATATTTGTATAGTCTTTCCTGAACATGTGCGGCGTGTGGAATATTTTCTTTATAAAAGTTTAGTATACCGAGGAATCGTCGTAATTCTTGAATTGTGGTAGGTTCAGGATAATCGGATATAGTCTTCACACGATCTTGTGTTGGTTGAATACCGGCTTCTGTTAATATGTATCCAAGAAATTCTAATTTTTTCTGTCCGAAAACACATTTCGACAAGTTTATTCTTAGACTATGCTCTTTGAGTCTTTTGAAAAGATCTTCCAGGTGAATTCTGTGGGTTTCTTGGTCTGGAGAGGCGACAAGAATGTCGTCGACGAATGGGAAAACGTGGTCCATGTTGCCGAGTACATTGTTGATGTGTCGTTGGAATGTTTGTCCGGCGTTGCATAGACCGAAACACATTCGTGGGAATTCAAACAGCCCAAACGGCGTGATGACTGCCGTTTTCTCGATGTCTTCTTCGCGTATTCTCAATTGATTATACGCTTTCCTCAAATCAATCTTCGAGAAGATTTACATCCCTTCGAGATGGTACGTGAAATCACGAAGACGTGGTATTGGGTACCGATCCGGTTTGGTGACGGCATTTAGTCTACGGTAATCACCACATGGTCTGTATTCGCCAGTCTTCTTCTCTACGAGGTGGAGTGGACTTGCCCAAGGTGACTTTGATGGCCGGCATATTCCCTGTTCAAGCATTACTTGAAACTCCTTCTTCGCCGCTTGATATTTGTGAGGCGGCAACGGTCGTGCCTTATTGTATACGGGCGGCCCGTGAGTAACAATATGATGTTCAACTTCGCTGTTCTTCGTTTTGCTAAAGTTCGAGGAAGTTATCTCGGCGTATTGTCGAAGAAGGTTGTGGTACGGGTCGGTCAGGTTGATAGTAAGCACGGTAGGGGTAGCGGCACTGTTTGCAATGCAACCGTCGATTGCCAGTCCTGTTTTCTTATCAACGAGTTTCCTGGCACGTAGGTCGACGAGAAGGTCGTGATGACGCAAAAAATCGGCGCCCAATATCGGTCGTTTCACTGCAGCAACGATAAACTGCCATGATAAGGGGCGGCGTAGACCCAGGTTGAGTTCCAGCCTCTTTTCGCCATATGTGTAAATTGGTGTGCCGTTCGCTGCATACAACACTTCTTCCACCCGCTTCATTCCTTTCGTGTTGGGAATGACCGACACGTTGGCCCCGGTGTCCACAAGAAATCTCAAATGATGTCGGTTATCGCAAACGTGTAGACGGTATGGTGATATTTCATTAACCTCGGGTCCCGTCGAAGCCAAGGTCGCGACTAGTTTTCCTGACGCTTAAACTTGCACGGAGATCTGCAGTTGCGTGCTTCTTTACCGTAACGAGTGTGGTAAAAACAAATATCGCCTGACGTTTGCTGGTAAAAATTCATTCGACCTCGGGATTGTGAACGTGATCTTGAGCGGAATGATTTTCTTTGTCTTGATCTATCCATTTTCATTACCGCAATTTCCCGTGTGAGCTGCATAATGGCTTCTCGAAGGTCTGGCTCTGGCTGCAAGTGACTGCTTTCGTGCCGTGACGTAGACGTTGACGGCTGTTTGCATCCACAAACTGAATGTACTTCTCGAGTTTGTTCGTGCATCTTGTCGGCCATGGCAGCAAGCACATCGAGAGTGGCGTTTTCGCTGACCGACAGTACAGCACGCGTGGAGGCAGGCAGGTGTCTCATCCACAGTATCTGCAGGGTTGTATCAGACATCTTGTCACGTGCTAGTTCTTTCATGCTACGCAACAGCTGGGACGGTTTCAGATCTCCTAACTCCATCTCGGTGAGTAACTTTTCCAGTTGTTTCGTCTCCGACTCTTCATAAACGGACAACAGTCTCGTCTTAGCCTCCTCGTAGCGGCCAGCGCGTGTCTTGTCCATGATGATGTCACCTATTTGTTCGACGTCCGTCTTCTCGATGTGAGCTACTAGGAGGCTGAACTTTGCTTCATCGCCGGGTTTCTGCGGGTTGACAACCGTTTCAAATTGTGCAAACCAAAGAAGTGGTTTGTCTCGCCAAAAAGTTGGTATGCGTGACTTTAAGGAGACGGTCGCTACTTCATCGTTGGTTGCCATTTCCAATCACGTCGGGGTCACCAATTTACCAGTCGACAGAATAATAAATAAAACGTAAAATATTTGGATTCAATTTTATTCCAAAGCACTTGACGTCTGTCAAGCTGATGACTATCCATGGAGGCGGTAACCGAATTAAATACTCTTTATTATTTACATAGGACATTGATGCTAGCTCCTACAGGCCTATGTTCATTTGTCGACGTCTTTCGGCCGATCATGATGTGACTGTAAATATTTGCAGCAGTAGTTTAGGTTATGTATAGTTTTTTATGTAACCAAGAATTTTATGTCGCGAAAGGCCGCCTTGCGTGGTTCCAACCTCCTTGGTAAGATCTGACTTTCGTAGCTGTCAATGTCAAATCATCAATATGGCTATGGTGTGGTTAAAAACAGTCTTTTGAAGTTATTTTACTTCTGGATATCAGTATCCCACAAGCAATTTTAATGCAGTGAGATTTAGAGTTAACATAATAATTTATTTACATTGTAAGGTAGTTAAATGGAGTCCGTCCGTCTCATGACGATAGGCCGTGTCGACGGCGCGTTCGTGTTCCACGCGCGTCTCAAATTGATGTCAGCAAATCGGAAGGGATTCGAGAGTGCCGACGCCTGCCAGGGCTGCGGGACTGTTCGAAAGAGATACCGTGGCCCTGGAACACAAAGGGCTAAAAAGGAACATGGATGGGTTTTAGTCAGTACAAGTCTGACACTCCCTTCCGCTCCGCCCAGAGCGGGAGCAGCAATTTGATGATTTCCTCACCGAGAAAAAAAGTAATTAAATGAACAGCTGAAATGAGTACGTTAAATACCTAAAGGAGCGTAGCCAATTTTCTATGAACTTCGGGCTTAAGAACAACAGAATTGAAACAGATTTCAAATAGTATTATACATATAATAGGACCACCTTACTCTATTACAAAACAGTGAGTAGGTAGATACCTAAGGCGCAGAAAACAGAGAAAAAAAACCACATGAAATAACTGTTGCCTTTTTTCTGAATTTTGCCAAAGATTTAAATGAAAAAGTTGCAATATGAGCCTCATGGGCTTCATGGCCTCATCGTCTGACATACATTCTTCAAGTCAGTCTTCAAGTTTCGTGGGCAGATTCACTTACTTCTACGGATCCCTTCGTTTCCTATAGTATTGTATTCAGTAACTGTAGTAACCGTGTCGCAAATAATAACTGTAAATAGATGTTTTGTCAACTTTATACTTTTAAAAATACTTACATTAAGGTGTGACTTGTCGACATTTTTTCCATACAAACTTCGGGGGGGTTTTACTCCACTGTTTGACACTGCACATCCAAAGTAAAACATGATATGGAATTGTCTCATTATTAATTTTGTCTGTACGGAAACAGAATAGTAAATAAAAAGCCATTAAAAAGTTACGAGCTATCAAAGATTCGTTTTTATTGCAAATTTTAACGCAACTTTGGTCGTAAATTAGTAATAAAAGAAGTGTCAAATTTCCAAAACAAAGTCGGTACCGACACAGCAAAATTATCAAAGAATTCAATACATTTTATTTGTAATTGATACACGCAGTGGTTTTTTCATAAAACACTATCTTCCAAAGGCCTCTTCGTATTTTTTTACGCGTGCGCGTTTTGGAACGCTGTGTGTGTGCGTACGAACTAGATGTGCGTGCAGACTAGCGTCTAACTGCTCATCACTGATACTATCTGATACTATCTCTGTCGGGCACGATGCCAAGTGAGACAGCGTGCTTTTCGGCCACGGCCACCAGTGAGTTCGAGCCCGCGACTAGTTCAACCTTAAGGCTTTGAGCTGACTTAGCATAAGGCAAAATACAATAGTATAAGAAACCAGCTTATCCTGATTTGGTTACTGCCGTGCAGTACCTCATTAGGCGTGTCCACACAGAGCGAAAAATATACAAATATAGGACTTAGGAAAAAAAAGGAAATGTCAAAAAAAAAAAAGTCAAACAAGATGTCTGAACAAACGAACATAATGGGTCGGGCTTGCCGCGCGCGGCAACCTCGCGATGATACCGAGGCTGCCGCGCTCGTTCGGGAATAGTTTCCTCGCGAAGCTGCTCGCTCTGTGTCAGTGTGGACACGCCTATTCGCCATCGGCATATTGCACCACAACAAAACCCTTCAAAACAAACACCGTTTTATTTTAACCCATAAAATTATTAAACTTATATGAATGGGACGACCTTGGATGCGGAGGAGGACCCTCGTTCAGCGATCAGGATCAAGATGATGCCGCCCAAGATCAGACTTAACCGGGATATCATATTCACACTCGAAGACTTGTTCGGTTGGTGCCCGCTGAAGTTTGAAAGCTTGATGTGACGTCATTTTTATCGTTATTATTGTTTTTTTTTTGCACTGGCATTGGCACTGCTACTCGAGTCAATGGCACAACTCCATTTGAATCTCATTTCGAAGATTTGAAGGAAAATTGTAGAAAAAAAATATAGAAAATAGTAGCAATGCACGAAGTTCTAGCTGAAAATGATGGCCTATCTCCCTGCTGGCTAATCAAAGTAATCAAGTCTGGGCGAGCACGAATTTGATTTTACTAAAAATGTCTTTTTGTTTGCATAAAATGTTTATTATGCAGGTAAGTCTATTTTGTGTATATATTGGTTTTTGTGTGCTTAAGTATTTTTAAGATTTTGTGAGGTTCCATCAAACCAGTAGGTCCACCTAGATTAGGGACCGGCCGTGGAGACCAGTCGCAGACAGACACCTACTGTACTTGACCTGTCAGACTCCGGTGTCCGACCAGGCAGCGTCCGCAATTTGTACTTATTGGTTTGACCAAAAACATAGATATTTTTGGGCAATAGTGCGAAAGCCATATGTGCGAGCGGCTTCACTGACGCGAATGATGCTTGGGGTATTATAATGTTCCTCTTTGTCCTTATATGCTTATACAGTCAGGTGGCCTTTGTACAATACATTTCCGCACGTGTATTCGCGCAAATGGCATTTCGCGTAAGATTTCGTCTACCCAGGCCCATAAGATATTAACACATTTAATATCGTTTCGTTACAGCGTCACTAGGTGGCACCACTGCACTCTTCGTCGGGGCCAGTGTCCTGACAGTTGTGGAGACAGCCCTCTTCATCTTAAGGAATCTGGTGCGTCTGGTCGTCAGGAGAGGCCGGGGCAGGGTCGTGGATTTTAAGCCGTAGAGCATTTTCAGTCATATTTAAATGTAGTTCAAATGTAGGCTATGGTTTGTCTCTAAGGTACTTAGGGGCAGTGTGACCAAAAAAAATATTGAATCTGAACAGTAGAAAAAGAATGAAAAGTAGGTACATATATTTGGTCAAAAATATTTTGCGCACTGATTTTGCACCCTAAAAATTAATTGTTGCTCTGCGTTGTATTTTATGTGAAAGTATTAAAGAGAGTCTAAAAGAAATTATCGTTTTATTATTTTCTTATATTATATATAAATAAAAACCTTTTAAAACCCAAGTTAAGTACAGTGAACAAAAAAAGAACTAGATCAACGCCTCAATATTAAACCATGTTGTTAAAGTAGATACTCAATTTTTTATGTTCTTCCAATTAGTCTTGGCTTAAAATAATAGGAATAAATATGCACGCAGCATCCGAAAATGTTCAAATCTTCGCTGGTAACAAGTTTTGTTGACTGTACTCATTCGTTCGATAATGTACAAAATGACAGGCCATAACTTTACTGGTATCTTAAAGTTCGGAAATACTACATTACAATTTTGACATTTTTTCAAGGACGTCATTCATAAAAATATGTCATTCAATTTCGAGATACGACGCTGAGAGCACCTGTTACCATGAAAATATTCTGTACGTAGAGAAAACAATTTAGAAACTAAACGCGAATTTCTTAATTGCTACAAACAACAACGAAACGAAGAATGCTGTCATAAAGCCCCTCCCACTTTACAAATGTATTTATTTTCGAAAAATATAACCTAATTTTAACTCTTAAAAAACAACGAACGAACGACAAAAAATGTTTTTGACGATACTGTCTTTTGCGATAAACACTATTTATTATGTTTTCTCTACATTTTGCTTTTTACTATCTTTGTCCCATACAGTTTTACCATTTGGACTGGATGTTGGTTTGTTAGGTTTCTCCGCGTATTATTTGACTAGACTGAAGAAACCTGAGGTCGAGAATGTGATGAGTATATTCGGACCTGACCCTTGGACTAAGGAAAGCCAGATGCATCCAGAAAAAGTCGTCCGTTGCATTGCGCACAGGGGAGCAGGGCTCGACGCTCCAGAGAACACTTTGGAAGCTTTCAAGTATGTAAGTAAACATTCTGAAGTGTTATCAAAGAGGTTTTGTGACCGTAGAGCCTTTAACTCGTAGTTGACAGGTAGTGAGTAAATTTTCTTGTGAAAAAAAAAAGTAAACAAACATTGATTTTAAACATGGTCATCAATATAAATAAACTCTTTGCTGGTATTACGATATATATCAAGAATGTCTGTGTCAGTTGGATAATCAAGTATTATTTTGTATTCAATAGGGGATCGGACTGGGTAAAGAAAACGACATTCTATTTTGTCCGTCAGACAGGTAATACAAAAATATTAGACACGTATTTTTTGTTTTATCAAAATAACAAAAAGTTACTTAGTTAGAACTCATTAAAGTTGGAGAGTGGGGGCTTACTATGTCACAAGTAGGTATAAAACTTACCTGCATGAGACGTCATGCGCCATTTCAACTCAATATATCTCCGTAATTTTATGACCACGTGAAAAAAGAAATAATATGTGTCCAATACTTTTCAATAAACTACCCGACGGACAAAGAAAAAAAAATAGGATTATCCCATAGTCTGTCACTCATACTGGAAAAACCAATAACTCAGCCACTGTGAAAAAGATTCCTTCTAAGCATTGTTGTTTCAGAGATCATGCAAATTCTGTGCAACTTTTCAATAGAAATAAAAACTATTGGTTTATCATAAATAATGTACTTATTGAAAATAAAATCAGGTTAATTATTTTTGTTATAAAGTATTTTTTTAGTTGTACTTGTAGATATTATGATTGGTAATTTTTAGTAAAAAAAAGCTAACATGACACAATAACAACCCAAAAATATGTGTTATTTATTTATTTAACAATTTATGTACACATTAAATACAGAAAAGAAGAACGGAAAACAAGATTGGTACAAAGGTGATGCTTATTTCTAAAGAAATCTCTTACAGCATATCTGCGAAAGGAGATACTAAAAAAAAGAAATGTAGATATAGCATGTAAAAGAAGAAGTGAAAATGGAATACATTAAATATAGAGCTAATAACTATTTAAAATAAATAAAAATCAATTGCTGTTCGTTAGTCTCGCTAAAACTCGAGAACGACTGGGCTGATTTAGCTGATTTTGGTTTTAAAATGTTTGTCGTAGTCCAGGTTTCGTGTCGTAGGAAGGTTTAAAAGATGAGAAAGATAGGGTAGGTAGATAGTTAGGGTAGGGTCGGTAGGTAGTTAGGGTAGAGTCGGTAGGGTATGTAGGGTAGGTAGGTAGAGTAAGGTAGGTAGTTAGGTAGGGCAGGGTAGGTTAGGTAGGTAGATAGGGTTGGTAAAATGTGCACTGGAACGCATGCCGGGGACAGCTAGTTTAAAATATAATGTAACAACATACTAACTTAAGTTTACATATAAAGAGGTTTTTTCTCAAGGTTCTCTTGGTTTTGGATCCCAGTTCGGGTAAAGTATTTGTTACTGGGTTATTCCTTCAAGAATTTCTCAGTAGCAGGCCATAGTTTGGGTTTGCGGTCCATTGTAGGGTCCCCGCTATTAAATTTGACTAAAATTGTTAAAAAATTATATAGATGCCATAGATTAAATTAAATAAAAATTAAGGGATTCAGTAGGTAATAAATTATTTGTTATAATAATATTATTTTCCGTTAAATTTTTTATATTCATATTTTACAATTTTAAATATTTTTACAAAATTATATTAAAAACAAAAAATAATTTATAAAAAATTGTATACTATGTTTATTATTATCTATATATTATTTATTCATAAGTACTATTCTAGCTACCTTTCTAGGATTGCAGGTGTGATATTTATTTATTTATTTATTTAAACTTTATGCACAAGTATAAAACACTACAAAGGCGGACTTAATGCCTTAGGCATTTTCTACCAGTCTACCTTAGGGTGATGCAGAGATAAAACATAGTAGGTGCAGCATAACAGATGGTTAGAAAACATTTTCAAAAATAAAATATAACGATACATGCATAAATACATACATATATATATATATATCTGTTATGTTATCACAGTGTGCAGAACGTGAATGCAACATCATAGAACTGGATGTACGGACGTCCAGGGACGGCAAACTGCTGCTGCTACACGATCCGGGCTTGGAGCGTCTGACAGGGTCCAGTATCTCTGACATTCGCACTGTGGACTGGGAGAGGATCAAAGATATTGATGTGGGTGCTGCGCATCCTAACAGGTTAGTTGTTTTTTGCCCAGGTGTGGGAGCGCCCAAATTGAGGGTATTTTTTTTTCCTTTCATGTTTTTTCGACTCCTTTACCTAGAACCGTGGTTTGAGCTAACCAGGGAATTTCTCGCCGGTTCTTCTCCATATAGAGGATCAGGTACTTTGCATCCTGTTCCCCATACTAGTCCAGGAATATTAGGGGTTTCATCTCAGAATGAGAGATAGTCGGCTATAAACTTGTATAAATCTTTATTTTGACACCCTAAAAATTGTCTTAAAACCTACTTATCGTAGGGTGTCCGCGACTACAGATATTGCAAGGTCAAAGGTAAAAACATCGATTTTTTACACATTAATTTATTGCAAACTGCGCGCGCTCTTCCCTCTATCTCGAAAATTGTTAAATGTTTGAACAAAAGTTGTAGATAATTCAATCCTCTACAATATTTATATTAAATACAAATTGCATAAAACCCATACAAAATGAGACATTTGCAATAAATATGTAAAAAAACGATTTTTTTACCTTTGACCTTGGAATATCTGTAGACACTCGCGGACACCCTACGATAAGTAGGCTTTGAGACAAGTTTTAGGGTGGCAAAATAAAGGTTTAGTCAAGTTTATAGTTGACTATCTCTCATTCCGAGATACTTGCCCTCATTTGACTATTTTTTTTGGACTACTGGCTTTAAAGAATATAGTAAATGGCATAAATAGGGGTGAAGACTGGGTAAAGAAAACGACATTCTATTTTCTCTGTCAGACAGGTAATACAAAAATATTAGACACGTATTTTTTGTTTTATCAAAATAACAAAAAGTTAGTTAAAACTCATTAAAGTTGGAGAGTGGGGGCTCACTACGTCACAAGTAGGTATAAAAATTACCTACATGTGACGTCATGCGCCATTTCAACTCAATATATCTCCGTTATTTTATGACCACGTGAAAAAAGAAAAAATACGTGGCCAATACTTTTCAATAATTACCCGACAGACAAAGAAAAAATAAAAATGTGATCATCCCCTATTCAAAGGCAGGTCTGTTACTTTTAGGAAGCAGTTCAAAGACGTTCGCCTCTGTCTCCTGGACGATGCTCTGGATTACCTGCTGGCTAACAATATGAAGGTCATCATTGACGTCAAAGGCGAGGATAAGCAGGTATTTTTGTGTTCTTTTAACGGATTGGTAATCATCAAATTTCCCCCCCCCCCTGCTCTGGGCCGAGCGGGAGGGAGTGTCAGACTTGTACTGACTAAAACCCATCCATGTTCCTTCTTAGCCCTTTGTGTACCAGGGCCACGGTATTTCTTTCGAACAGTCCCGCAGCCCTGGCAGGTATCGGCCCTCTCGGACCCCTTTCGGTTTGCTGACATGTCCTTGAGGCGCGCGTGGAACACAAACGCGCCGTCGACACGGCCTGTCGTCATGACACGGACGGACGGTGAGCTAGCCCATTACTCACCGTCCACAGGCCCGCGCCTACGGTGGCCGGGGGCCAGTGAGTTGGCAGCCTGGCAGTCACACCACTAGGCTATCACTGGATACAAGCTGCTTATCTGCTTATCTTTCGACTGACTCACCGTCTTCGATGTCGTCATTCACGTCGTTTATGATTGTCAGGTAGTGAACGGCGTTCTGCACTGCTTCGCAACAAGACCAGCGATGTACAACTCTGCGGCAGTCACGAGCTTCAATCCGTTCGTTCTTTACCAGGTCTGTTCATTTTATTAATCCGTATAATCTCTAAACACAGTATAAAACAAAGTCGCATTCCGCCGTCGATCGTAGATCTTTTAAACTACGCAACGGATTTTGTTGCGGTTTTCATCAATAGACAGAATGATTCAATAGGAAGGTATAAAAATCTTCCAATAAACACGGTTATTTGTAAAACACCGACAACCTCTCAGGACTATGTTACTAACATCATAATCAACAACTTTTGTTTGACTTGAAAATTCATCATATTTTAGTTCATCAGATTTTCATACAAAAATAAAATATTTAAATTGAACTCTCTGAATGTTACGAAGTCTATGCGAAGCAAAATTTTTATTTTAGTCAAAAGTTTTAATGATATTATTTGTCGTCAGATTCGTAGGATGGATTCTCAAATAGTTGGCTGTCTCAGTTACCGGCCTTATTGCTTCAGTTCTCAAGATTTTGACGCTGAGAAGGGACCTAATAACCCCAGGTAAGATCTCGGCTTTATGTATCTATCTATATTTTTATATAACACAAAAAAAAACTACCTACCTTCCTTTATTCGTTTTACACTTTGAAACCGTCCAGCCAAGGTTTGTCCCGAAACAAATTTCATTAGATAGGCAATAATGCAACGGCGGGGACCTCTCGCGTCCGGCCCTGGTTCAATCCATGGTCTGGAGTGTGAGGGAATGGGAAGCCGTCGCCTCCTTCTACGAAGCAGTCATGCTAGCAAAGGAGGTGGCGGAACGTGAGAGCGAGAGAGCCTCACGTACCAGCCGCCGCGGGAGATGCCCCGGGCGTCGGTGGGCAACCAGTGGTCCCCGGCCACCGTAGGCGCGAGCCTGTGGACGGTGAGTAGTGGGCCTCAAGGAGATGTCAGCAAATCGGAAGGGGTCCGAGACGGCCGATGCCTACCAGGGCTGCGGGACTGTTCGAAAGAGATACCGTGGCCCTGGAACACACAGGGCTAAGAAGGAACATGGATGGGTTTTAGTCAGTCCCTTCCGCTCCGCCCAGAGCGACATTGGATGATTTCCAATCCCTAAAAAAAGAGGCAATGATGCAAAGATGGTTTTATGGTTTTTTTAGTAACTTTTTAGACCTATATATCACTCTAATGCGTATGAAGTTTCTTTAAAATCGGTTCAGTCATTTCGGAAAATAAAGAATTCAAAGTTGGTATGAAATGCCGTAAGACGTAAACGCTCTTAACGTGCTTTCCGAGGCACGGAGGACACTCGGTATGTAATGGGCGGACCAACGTAACCAAGCCTGGCTCGACAGAGGCTCGAGTCGATCTTCGGGTTCAAACCCGAAGATCGACTCGAGCCTCTGTTATTATTTAGCCACGAGCTCCTCTGTATCGAACCGTGATGTTTCTATAAAAAATGCCCGCAGATTCGCCGAAAACCTCCCGATGCACAGTATTCTACGCTTCGCGGACTTGGTGCACTCTTTGCTGTGGCGCTGGACGGCGCGTTGGTGCGCTGTGAGCGCAGTACTCCTGCATAAGGACATCGTGAGCCCGTAAGTATATACGGTATATATGGATCCTTTCGAGCCTTCAACCAAGCATTCTGTACAGTCACGTCTAATAATATGCATAAGTACACTTAGCAAAACTGAAAAGTGATTTGCTCGTGAAATTAAGGTTTCTACGTTAAGATAAGACCTATTTCGTAATAGTATGGCTTCCAAAATTCCATGTTCGTGAAAACGTGAAACCTTAATCAATACAGTAGAAGAAAATCACTTTTAAAAGTTGCTACGTGTATACATATTATTAGACGTGACTGTAAATGAAATGAAAGCCTCGTATCCACTAGGCAACATTTAGCGCGCGAAATGTCATTCATTAATTTATTTATTTCATTATCAATTTTTACATAGTTTAGAAATTTTACATAAAATTAAAGAATTACAATTATATCAGTCAAATAAAAAAAAAAAAGTCAAATAAAGAATGTAATAAAAACAAATTAAAACCGAATCGTCGATCCAAAAGTATAGGCTCGCCCCCTATTAAATAAGACTTGACACATAACTGGACGAAATGTGGTCGTACTATTAGGTACTCCTCTGCATAACCTTTTGGGGATACAGGCGTGATCTTATGCCATGTTAACATCTTTGCAGGAGCGAGGTGCATTTCTGGCGGTCCCTCGGCATCCGCTGCGCCGGTTGGTGCGTGAACAGACCCCTAGAGAAGCTGTACTGGCGTGGGGTGCTGAAGGCCCCTTATCTTGCCAACACTCTTCTAGGGGAACCGGATGTAAGTAGATGTAAACACTCAGAGATTCACGCGAAAATGAACCTTATTTGTACAGTATGTTAAAAAAAACCTGTCCGATCCTGCTTGCTGCCTAGACTTTTCTCAAATAAACTTGGGGTCGGCTTCCAGTCTAACCGGATGCATCTGAGTACTAGTATTTTACATGTAGCGACTGCGTATCTGACCTCCACTACCCAGTACCTGGGTAATACGATACCCCTTGTTTAGACTGGATGTCAGACTTTTGGCTTCTGACTGCTCGTAACGACTGTCAAGGATCTACAAATGACAGGGACCAACGTATAACGTGCTTTCTGAGGCACCGAGGAAACTCGATATGTAATTATGGTCACCCATCCACGGGACCAATCTCGGCAAGCAAGGCTTAACCTTAAAGATCGACCCGTGCGGCTGTTATTATTTAGCCACGAGCTGAAGGGTATCATCTAAGATACATAAAAATTATTCCTATAAAATTAATTATTTGAAAGGGGAACATATTATTAATGAATTTTAAAAACCCGATTCTTGTGCCCAGATTACCACCATTTACCTAAAATCTAACAAATTTGAGAACACCATCTTCGGCATTAGTATGTTCTCAGTTGTTTGTTTATGACGTCACTACCTGAGAAGCGACCGGAGTGCTGTCCTGTGTTGCTATGTTAGTTTCCTCATTTTTTTTTTGTTGCGGTATTTTTTTTTAGTATTTATCCAAATAAGACTAAAAAAATATAATTTAATCTCGATACCTTATAATCGGATCGGACAGGGTTTTTTTAAACATATTGTATAGAGTTAGTGTTCTGGCAACTGGAACTGCATGTAAGTAGATGTTGTACACGCAGAGTTTCATGCGAAAATGAACCTTAATCGAATGAAGTTAATGTTCGAGGCAACAATCTGCAAGCCTGATGTAAGTAGATGTTAAATACATAGTTTCATGCGAAAATGAACCATAATCGTATGAAGTTAGTGTGTATAAGGCAAGAATCTGCGAGCCTGATGAGAGTAGATGTTAAACACTCAGTCGCATGCGAAAATGAACCTTATTTCCATGAAATTACTGTGTATAGGCAACAATCTGCGAGCCTGATGTAAGTAGATGTTATACACTCCAGAGTTTCGTGCGAAAATGTACCTAATTCGTATGAGGTTAGTGTGTATAAGCAACCATCTGCGAATCCTGAGGTGAGTAGATGTTAAATACTTAGTTTCATGCGAAAATGAACCTTAATCGTATGAAGTTAGTGTGTATAGGCAACAATCTGCGAGCCTGATGTAAGTAGATGTTATACACTCCAGAGTTTCGTGCGAAAATGTACCTAATTCGTATGAGGTTAGTGTGTATAAGCAACCATCTGCGAATCCTGAGGTCAGTAGATGTTAAATACTTAGTTTCATGCGAAAATGAACCTTAATCGTATGAAGTTAGTGTGTATAGGCAACAATCTGCGAGCCTGATGTGAGTAGATGTTATACACACAAGTGTTTCATGCGAAAATGAACCTTAATCGTATGAAGTTAGTGTGTATAGGCAACAATCTACGAGCCTGGTGTAAGTAGACTTGATACACACAAGTGTTTCATGCGAAAATTAACCTTATTTGTATGAAGTTAGTGTATATAGGCCACAATCTGCGAGCTTGATGTGAGTAGATGTTATACACACAAGTGTTTCATGCGAAAATGAACCTTAATCTTATGAAGTTAGTGTACATATGGCAACAATCTGCGAGCTTGATACACCCCAAGTGTTTCATGCCAGCTACCAACGCCAGCCACCACCATATCCTGACTATTTTTTTTTCTTTGTCTATCAGGTAGATTATTAAAAAGTATTGGACACGTATTTTTTCTTTTTTCACGTAATCGTAAAATTACGGAGATATTTTGAGTTGAATTGGCGCATGACGTCACGGGCAAGTAAATTTTATACCTACTTATGACGTAGTGAGCTCTCCAGCTTTAGTGGTTTTTAATGAAGTCATTTTTTGTTAATTTGATAAAACAAAAAATACGTGTCTAATATTTTTGTATTACCTGACTGTATAATTTCGTTTTCTTTACCAACTAGTGTTCAATCATATTGCTTAAAAAACCGAATATTACAGATGGAGAAAAGTCCTAGCGAAAAAGACAGTTATAGCAGTTTGGACCGGCCCGGACCACTTGTAGACAAGTTACTTGAACCGGAACGGAAAATGTCTTCCGGACAAAATTGATGATTATTTATTTTATTTATAAAACGATAAATAAAATTCAAAATAAAAAAATTACCGTCGGTTCGAGAGTTCTGCGATTTCTAACGGTTTTTTTACAAATTAATATAATAACTTATCTATAATATAAACTAAAATTAGTTATTTCATTAATGGACAGCTCCGCCATTCAGGTGGCGTACCATGACGTCTTAAAACATTATTGTTCCATTCTTATTCCAGAGTGAAAAAGAGACGGAGCGATACAAGTCGTCTAGCTCCATCTCTTTCCCACTCTGGAATAGGAATGGAACAATAATGTTTTAAGCGTCATAGTAACCCCCCAGGTTTGATATAGGATATTATGTTTCTTTGACGCGGACGAAGTCACGTGGAGAAGGTAGTCATCTTCATTCTTCTGCCCTTTTTAATTTGAGGTCGGCACAGCATGTCTTCTTCTTCCATACTTCTCTATTACTCGTCTTCTCAGCGGTCACCTCGTTTATAGCCATATCACCCTTCTCACAGTTCAGGAGAACTCAGGAAATAATATATTAAAAAATTAAAACCTCAATTCAAGGCACTCACGTCTTTAAAGTTCTCTGTACGAGGCATCCGTTGACGTTTCCTGTCATACCAAAATGAGCCTCATGGATAGGTTTTTGTAACAAGATTCTGATTTAAAAGAGTTTCTTGCCCATTCTTCTCCATAGAGATCTACGCTTTGGAATGGGCAACTACAGTACTTTCACAGTTATTATTTCTTGTGACTGGGACTGTAGCTTCATTTTTATTGTTGTTTGACTATTCAAAAGTGCCTGTAATTGGCTTACTTGAAATAAATGATTATGATTTTGATTTTTTGAAAACTGTATTACTTTGTACATCCGGTTATAGATTTTTGCTCTCTATTTTGCCATTAATAAAATCACATTTTATTTGTTAGAAATCGCCGATCGACTTTCCTTAAATGTACAAATGTAACCAAATGATTAATAGTTATTTATTTTAATTAATTATTTGCTTACTTAAAACGCGCCAATATTTGTTTTTTACCTAGTTTATAACGTCTTTTTACATTAAAATCGGGTAAAACAACAAAATTTCTTGTTCGTAGATCAAGGATAATGCAAGTAAATCGATTGACGGGATTCGTGTCATAAAAGACATGGACTAAGACGCCTCGAGTCCTCGGCGCAGCGGCGAGGCACCCGCCTCAAACGGAGTCAGACTGCCTCGAGCGCAGCGGACTTTCACTTTTAACTTCATGTCAATAGGGCCTGTTTTCGCCACTCAAAATTTTGTAAAATTTGGCTTACCTAGTTTTGTCTTTTCCCACGTCTGATGGAAGTTTGAAAATAATGTCGTAATATATCGAGGTATCAGACGTGGGATCATTTCAAAATAATGAATTAAGTCTCATATCTCAACTTATATTTTTGATATGCAAAGACGGATTATTCTGATCACTATAATACGGAACCCATTACGTGTTCGAGCTTTATTCGACCTTGTAGGTTAATTGAAATCTTCTCTAATCACAAACTGCAAGAACTAACTAATGAGCTAATTATGCTTACTAATAAGCTAATTATGCTTGCTAATGACCTAATTTAGCTTACTAATGAGCTTTATTATTGTAGGTAGTATCAGAAAGGTCTGGGAAACGTTGTCTACTTTGATGGTCTTTATCTATCAGCAGGCGTAGCATGACTGCCGTAGAAACGGGCTATGTCTACGGAAGAATTTAAATAATGACAGATAGACAGTGACAATGTGTCCGTTTGTCGATTCTTCCGTAGACATAGCCCGTTTCTACGGCGGTAATGCTACGCGTGTAGGGAGTTGTGTTCATGTTTTAGGATGTACCTATATGACCATAACTTTTCGATACATGCTGTACTTGTGTGTGGAAAACTCAAGGAAGTTTCAAATAAAACCGCTTAACAAGGTGAGGATAGGCCCTGGATTTGCCGAATTTTGCTGTTTTTTTTATAATTTCTAGTCATTCAACTTTGGTGTGGTGAAACAGGCTCATTTTTTTTTCTTCAAAATTTTTATTTTTTTAAACTTTTGTTCCTGTCCGCGAGGCCGTCATTGCTCGCCGCTGCACTCGAGGCACCTTGAGGTTTGTTGAACCTTATTTATTCTGTACATAACCTTTCTAATTTAAATTGATTTAAGTATTCAATATACCTACTGATAACAGACTATCCACAGAAATTTTTGCGCCTTCTGAAAGTGGCGTCTGCACCCAAAATAAACATAGGCGTGATCTTTTGTTGAAAACAGCAGTCACCCGAGTGGAGCGTCTGATATCTGTCTTTTTGACTCGTATTCACTGGGATAAAAGTTGGACAACATATTTCTGTAACATAAAACATGTTGCTGAAACACAAAACATGTTGCTGAAACATCAGTAGCATGTTTTGTGTTGAGTGATCTAAATTTACTAGGAAGCGAAGTTGCAATCTATGTAGCCAGGCGGGAAATTTGGTGTTGCGGCATTACACAATTGCTTCTTTATTTTATTTCAATTATAAGTATGCGAGTTTATTTCTTTTGTATACTTATTAATTTTAAAATATGCTTTGTATCAGATGGGGTTACCATTCGAAAAAAATAACGACGATCCCATACAATCTTTCATCCCTTATTTAAAATCTTAGGGGATGAAGGTCAGCTAAACTATGAGGTGCTATCGGTCAGTGGGTTCTGCCTGCTTTAATTAAAACGAGGTGAAAACTTACATTCATTGTCTACATTTTATTGCACTGTTGGTTGTCGTCTCTTGGCTCAAACTAAAAGCATATGTTACAAAACCAAAAAGAAGAAGCTACAGTCCCAGTCACAAGGCATAATAATAACTTGTGCAAGTACTATAGTTGTCCATTCCTAAGCCTAGATCTCCATGGAGAAGAATGGGCAAGAAAATCCTTGGATACTCTTCCAAATAAAATAAAATGCTAAGTACAAAATCTCGGTAACGTCATTCATGTTGAGATCTATGTAGAAAGACGTGCCCTTTTAACTTTTTCTTTGGTTTTAATCTGAACGTTGTAATTCAACAGTATAGTGTGATATAATTTTTTTTATTTCCACAAATTTATGACTTTATACCAGTGAATACGTAAACTTATCAATTATACTTTACAATTATGTGAAAAATTTTAATGTACCTACCAAAAATGGACGAGTATTTTTAGCAGCTTTATTATTTTAGGTATTATTTATTTTGTTGAAAAGAAGAATTCATTATTATTTATTATTAATATATCTTTCAGCTATATCGATGCACTTTAGGTGCTGTTAATACAAGAAGACTATTAGTTTTTGCTTATATGTTATTTTTCTATAATTGGATATGGGATCGTTTTGCAATAAATAGCTAAAATTGTACCTACAAGAAATATCATTCCTTATGTGTATGAGAAGTAGGTAATTTTCCAAAGAATATTGTGTAACTTATAAGAAACCTATTCAGAGGCTAAAAATAGAACAGGAAATATGTAAATGGAACAACGAACAAAAAATAAAAAGCAGGTTTATTTATTTTTATTTTTTAGGCGTTACGTTACAGCAAGCGCCCAAAAATTTAAATTGTAGAAACAAGTTGGCTAACTTGTTGCTGAAACATAAAACATGTTGCTAAAACACAAAACATGTTGCTGAAACATCAGTAGCATGCTAGCATCGAAACCTAGCATGCATGCGCCCAAACGAGGCAAACGACTATGCGTATACAGGGTCAAATTAAATTATCTAGTGAACTCCGCAGACGACTAAACAAGATAAAACGTTTTTTTTTATTCTTTGACCGCACGTATTGGTAGTTACTTGAACAGGTTACTTGTCAACTTTCAGAATGCAACCTATTCTGAAAGTTGACAACGTCAAAAATATCTGTCAAATATATAGCTGTCATGGTGGATTTCTGTAATATTTCTAAACGAAAATGGAATATCGCTGTTTACTTGTTTTGAGTTCTCGATATTTCCCGAATTTCCGTTTCCAGTGTTATTGATTGAGCTCTGTTTTGTAGTAAAATATTGATTACCATTTGTCATAACTAATATCGTTGCATTCATTATTTTCCTTGTAGGTGAATAAAATCATTTGAAAAATCTTTCAAATGCAGTTAATGAAAGTTTGTAACTAAAATTGTTTCACAAAATATCCAGTGTTATTATTTAAAAACTTAGCCAATATGATTCAATCATATTGATTAACTTTTCAAACAAAATAGCGAAATATTTGACAGATATTTTCGACGTTTTGACAACTCTGTATGAGACTAGAAAATTGTTTTTTTTTTCTCTGTTTTATCCTGTTAAGATATTTTGTTACTTAACACGTCTGTTTAGTTTCTCTAGCTACTTTAATTTGACTTTCTCGTTTCAGTTGAACTTGCGTAAAGAGGATTTGCTCGCGCTGCAAATTTTTGCGTAAATTGGAATGGAACTCTGAAAATGGCGCGTTTTTTTTTCAACAGTTTTTTTTAGTGTTTTGACGTAAATATCGAAAAATATTATATTTTATAGATACAGAATTAAGTATTTTCAATATTTGTATTTGTGAATGTTGAGTATTATTTTACCAAAAATTTTAATGTTTTATTAAGAGCTATTTGCACAAAGTCTTGTCTTTAAATTAGTTGTATTTTGTGGTCCTCCGCATTTTTGTTTTAATGTGTAATGTTCTGAGTTGTTTATTGAACCGATGCGATATTTTACCAAACTAAAGTATAATTATTTGAATAATGCTTAGGTACATAATATATAGAGAAAGCACTAAGATAACAATTGCTACATTTATAGTGCGTTGCCGTCCAATACATATCAACGCAATTTAAATTTAGGGGAATTAATTGATTCGCCAATTGAATAGACACCACTATCGCTTCATATGCATGTCATGTGGCTGTCAATAAATGACAGTTGCTACAGATAGTTTCAGTTGGTAGTCAATTTGCTTTACAGTTAATTTCCTAGCATTTATCTGTTAATAACAGCTCAAAACTGTACCAATTTGCTAGATTTTATAATTGAATGTAGTTTAATGCTATACCTAGAATCTTTCTTACTTTTATACTTACAAAGTCGTATTAAGATTCAACCTAAGTTATTCAAAATATAAGTAACATAAAATTCAGTGTATTGATACTTCGAGATTTTTTGGAAACGCAACAATTTTTGTCCTTGCCTAACAGTTAGCAACCAAATGGTAGCTAAGCTCTGTACGTGTTGTTAAAAAGAGATGGCACTATCATTTTTGTATGGTCCCATCTTTTACTCGCACTGAAAAAATGATGACGTGCAATAGTCCTGAATCCGTCACGGACTCTCTGCTAAAAAGAGATGGCACTATCATTCTTGAATAACTACATCTCTTTTTGTCACGATATAATTAATACCGGCCCGTTTGGTCTTTTGTAATGTTACCAGTGTCTTTACCAATGGCTGGAGAGTGTTGCCACTGCCAAAAAAGTAGAAAAATTAAAAGTTTGTAACGGAGGGCCTTACCGTAAATGTACAAAGTTCTCGTAAGTTTTGTAAGTTGGTGTCTGCGTGTATGTCTGTTCGTATTTTAGCTTGTTTATCTTAATAAATGTCTTTTTGGCTAATTTGTTTTTAATTTCACTGTCTAGCATGTCCTTTCGAAGTTAATATGTCAAAATCACAGTGAACTTTCTTGTTGTTAATACAATAAGGTTCTTATTTGGCTGCTGCTGTCGGAGGCGAAATTGCTATTGGGGAATATAGGTATTGAATTCAGATCATGGAGCAGGGGACGAGATACAGGAAACATGTATTCTGGGAAGTGTCTGACGTTAAAACACTTTTGTAGCTCTCAACATCAACCTAGCTTTTTCAACTATGTTGGGGTCGGCTACCATTCTAACGGGATGCAGTATTAATACCAGTACATGGAGTGACTGCCTATGTGACCTCCACAACCCAGAGTACTGGGTAATACGATACCCCTTAAAGGCTACCTTAGACTGTCAAAGATCTACAAATAACAGTTGGACCTAACAGCTTAGGTACTGTGCTTTCCTAAGCACGGAAGAAACTATGTAATTGGCGGTCACCCATCCACGGACGAACCAAGGCAAGCGTAGCTTATTCTATATAAAGATTGACCTCGAGCGGCTGTTATTATTTAGCCAAGAACTATTCTAACTTTTGTAGATCTAACCTTCTGCAGAGTGCGCTTCAAAACGAATTGCAGACGTTTCTCAAAAAGCCGCTACGCTGAAGTTGGATGGGGTGGCCACATCTGCCGTATGCCCAATTAAACGAGGGCCTAACTACGGGATAAAAAGTGGTGAATGAGGAGGTCGCCCAGAAAATTAATACCACCTTTCCTACAGGGCTCCAAAGAGTAGAAATAGCTAATAATAAATAAGTACAGCAGTCATTGTGCCGATAGTCGTGTCGGCCAATGGCCTTAATAGCCAAAAGCCTTGACCAACATCTGAGGAGTCTTTCACCTGACAGCAGGATCAAGGGCTTGTTTCAGAAAGCAGTACTTCTAGACACGGCGCGTATTGTTAGGAGGTTCCTCTCTTAACAGCCCTGACTACCGGTAGCTTGGACCCTGATCCCAATGCCAGTGAGCTACAATTTTTTATATTCTTAAATGATTTTTTATATAAAATTTAAAAAAAATGTAAATTATTTGAATAAAGGAAATAATAGATAATAATTAGGTATAAGTCATCATCATCATCTGCCTGTTTTGTCCGAACTATCTTGGGGTCGGCTTCCAGTCCAATCGGATGCAGCTGAGTACCAGTACTTTACATGAAGCGACTGCCTATCTGACCTCCACAACCCAGTAACTGGATAATACGATACCCCTAGACTTGATGTCAGACTTTTGGCTTCTGACTACTCGTAACGACAGTCAAAGATCTACAAATGACAGCCGGGACCAACGGCTTAACTTGCTATCCGAGGCACGGAGGAAACTCGGTATGTAATTATGGTCACCCATCCACGGACCAACCTCGGCAAGCACGGCTTAGCTTTAAAGATCGACCCGTGCGTGGCTGTTATTATTTAGCCACGAGCTCCTCCTATTAAAGTTCCCATGTTCTCCATCATTTTAAAGTTGAACGTGTACACAAGTAAGTACCAAGCAAAAGCAAATATCAAGTACCTAACACTATTTTATTTTAATTAAAAAAAAAAACAGAACAGAAAAGTAGGGGCTTTCTAAACCACGACTTAATTATTTTTTTGATGCCTCTAGACGCACTGCAACTACTGCAAGTTACCACCCTACCTTATTGCTATTCCACCAATTCGCACCAAGCGTTTTCAATAATGCGCACAGTAACGAAGTGGAACTCTCTGCCTGCGTCTGTGTTTCCGAACTCTTACAACCCTAATCTCTTCAAAGTTAGAGTGAACAGGCTTCTTCTGGGTAAGCTCGTACTATCGATCGTCGACTTTGTCTCTGTCATCTCCGACCTAGAGTAGTGCCAAGAGCAAACCCATGGCAAATAAAAAAAAAACGGTTTTGTCTGAACCAGGAATCGAACCGGTTTCCTAACCAAAACACACCCTCCCTGTTTTATTGCACTAACCGATAGTGTAGGTGAACTAGCATCAAATATTAAACAAATATGATGTGAAGGCATTGGAAATTCCTTTTTGAAGTAAAACTTCTTATGCGACTTCCAACAAGTTTAACGCTACCATGGAGGGGGATTTTTTTCTAAAACTCACTACGAGATGGCAGTATTACAAGATTTGTGACTACCGTAGATCTACTAGGTCGTCGACTGCTTAATATGAGGTCGGAGGTTGTCACAAAAGACATAAATAATCAATTTAAATTACAGTACCTGGTTAATTATTAATATACGCTGACTTTTTTGGTTGTTTATGTTTGTAAGTATTTCAGAATAACCTACTTAAAACATTATAACCTCAATTCAAGGCACTCACGGCTTGAAAGTTCTATGTACGAGGCATCCGTTGACGTTTCCTGTCATACTAAAATGAACCTCATTAGTCGCCTGTCTGAGTCTGAGGTTTTTATTTTATTTATTATCTATGGAAGATTAACAGCTGACAAAACAGATTAAAAATAGTACGTCAGACCGACATACAATGACAAGTCTTTACTTATAAAATAATGGGAATGTAAATTATAAAAAAAGGAGACGGGAACTTTAAGTCGGCAAGCTCTTAATTTCTTCATCACTCGTTGCGTCGTTGACTGGCTCTATGGTCTAGTGGTTGAAAGCACGACTACTCAGCATAAAGTCCTGGGTTCGAGTCACGCGTCGGACAAATAGATTCATTGCTGGTGGCGCCGTTCCCACCGTCATCATCCACGAGGCCCGAGGTGGGACTCTAGTTTTGGGACACCGCTCCCTCGGCCAGCAGATGCTCTATCACAGTATGATATGGGTAATGGCTGAGCCTTCTGATAGCTGGGATTTTGTTGGCTAGGAGTTGGACCTCGTCAGTCAGCTTCAGCGCATTATTCTCTATCTTCAGGACTCCAGCCTTAGTCAAGACTCTTGACCGTATATCATCGGCGAACATGTCGCAGTTAATGGCGGCATCAACATACCGTCTTGAGGTCTCTAACAGCTCTTCTAGGGGTTTTATGGCCATCTTCCTTTTATCCTTAGGACTTGCAAGGGTGATAGACATTTCCACATTCAGATACAGGGCAATCTCCCTTAAGTCCTTATGATTTGCCCCAGACGACGGCACCAGGTTTGGGAATACTGTGTGTTGCATTATGAGAGCTCTCAGTGGGCCAAAGAATTTGGATACAAGCTTGCCAGGGATCCGGTCCTTAAGTATCACCGTAGCAGTAATGACGGAAAACGCTTTAGCCAGTCTTGACAAGGTCAATTCCTTAGTGCGCAGAATGGTTTTTTCTTGGGCAGGGTTATTCACTATCCCATATGCATTGGCTTTTCTGCGGAGTATTCTCCCATTATTATCATCACACCTAAGTCTTGCCTTTAAGATGTTGTTTCCCATTTCAAGGAACACTTTAATGAAAAACGCGAGATCTGTTTTAATGTGATTCTTCTCGTATAGTTTAGCCTCTCCACAAACAAGGGTCGGGATGTCTTCTGGCCTAGCCGGATTCTGGTTAGCCTTCTTGAAAAATTGTGCAACGATCTGCTTTGCATCAAAGCCCTGATATTTCACAGCCTCCCTTACAGCGCGGCACTGCTGCCATTCGGTCTCATCCATAACCATCATGAAAGCGTCCTGAAATTTTTCAGGAATTTCCAGTTTGGTGACCATTTCCGTAACCTCTGATTGGCTGAGGTCGAAAAATTCTACAATCATGGATTTCTTAGATGCCATCTTCTTTCAGCGTTGATTTCACAAAAACTTGAATTACACCGGTACTGTGTATTCAAAGATGTTTCTTGATTTTGGAGTACCTATGTAATTTTCTTCATGTTCTTACGATGAGAGCTTGAAGTCGACTGTGTCCAAGGATTGCTTGGGCCCTGTTTTTATGCAATGCGTGGTGGGGCGTGCGTCGCGGCTAGGGCTTACAAATACCGGATTTTTTCAAAACCGGTATTGGAAGTCAATACCGGTTTTCACCGGTTTTCACCGGTTTTCACCGGTAATCACGGTGTTAATACTAAGGACATAAAAACACGTGTAACAATGGTCTTTATTGTTCTTATTTTTATTCTAAATACCTTAAAAATAGCTCTCTTAAACAGGGTTACTGATAACTCGACGTATTCCTTGCAGGACGTCATTAAACTACCAAATGTTCTACCGAAATGTTTTTAATGAAATATTCCAAATTAAATAACTCGAAGCCAATTTAAAAATGATTTACGGCGCGACTCTACTGAAATTCAAACTATTATCAAAGTTGATGACCAATCAAATCAATCAAAATCATTTATTTCAAGTAAGCCAGTTACAGGCCCTTTTGAATAGTCGAACTACAATAAAAATGAAGCTACAGTCCCATTCACAAGACATAATAACTGTGAAAGTACTGTAGTTGCACATTCCAAAGCGTAGATCTCTATGGAGAAGAATAGGCAAGAAACTAAAAGGTTGACTCGTAGAAAATGCCTATGGCATTAAGTCCGCCTCTGTACTATGTGCTTGAAGTGTTAAATAAATAAACTCCATGGACATTAAATCAAGATCTTGTTACAAAAACCTTGGTTACATCATTCATGTTGAGTTGAGATGGTACATTATGTGAGAACGATGTAGCAAGACGTGCACGTTCAAATTATCCATAGTAAACAAGACAAAAATGAACAAATATGATGTGAAGGCATTGGAAATTTCTTTTTGAAGTAAAACTTCTTATGCGACTTCCAACAAGTTTAACGCTACCATGGAGGGGGATTTTTTTCTAAAACTCACTACGAGATGGCAGTATTACAAGATTTGTGACTACGTAGATCTACTAGGTACGCAAGATGGCGTGCAAACAGTCATGCATTCGACTCTTTGGTGTGACAAGCCTTCGCTCAATTTCCATGAGTAGAAAACCTCGATAAATCTATGTAACAAAAATAATACAATAAGAAAACAACAAAATATTATTTAGAAGCTCAATAAAATAACGAGAGTGAATGCGTGGCACTCGAACGCATGCGTGTAGTATTACGCAGTTTCACTTCTTCCGCGCGGAGAGACTCCACGCACTGTTTTTTTTTTCAATTATCCCTAATGAAAATAAAATGCCTCATTGTTCGTCGACTGCTTAATATGAGGTCTTGAGTTCGATTCCCGGGTCTAGCAAAGCGTTATTGGGTTTTTCCCACGAATTGCTCAGTAGCAGCCTCGGAGTCTGGCTTTGTTCTCAGTTGATGCCAATAATGGGACTTAACTTAGCTGGCAAAATGTGGGTGTACTATTTGGGTACATACACCTCTGCTAACCTTTCGGGGATTACAGGCGTGATGTTGTGTTATCGCCTTTTTTTACAACTGTATAAAAGACTTGCCAGTTATGCATATCATGTAACATTTATGGGTTCCGTATCGAAACGATAATATCCATACTATAATATTATAAATGCGAAAGTCACTCTGTTTGTTTGTTTGTATGTTACCTTTTCACGACTAAACGGCTGATCGGATCTTAATGAAATTTGGCAAGAATATAGATTTCAACCTGGGGAAGGACATAGGCTATATATCTTCACGCTACGACCATTAGGAGTGGAGCAGTAATGAAAAATGTTGCGAAAACGGGGAAAATGTGACGCAGACGAAGTTGCGCGGGACAGCTAGTGTATTATAAATGCGAAAGTAAGTTTGTTTGTTACCTTTTCACGACTAAACGGCTGATCGGATCTTAATGAAATTTGGCAAGAAGATAGATTTCAACCTGAGAAAGGACATAGGCTATATATCATCACGCTACGATCAATAAAAGAGGAGCAGCAATGAAAAATGTTGCGAAAACGGGGAAAATGTGACGTAGACGAAGTTGCGCGGGACAGCTAGTGTATCTATAAATTTAAAATAAATCTGATAAAAGACCTATTGGTCTTTTGCTAATAGGCCGTGTTATGCTAATAGGATTATTAAAGTGTCGTTTTGATAATAGGTCATTTTACTAATAGGATCATTTGCTAATAGATCGTTTGGTAATACGCAGTTATGCTAATAGGACATTTAGATAAAGTGTCGTTTTGATAATAGGTCGTATTATAGTGGCGGGCACCAGCCACGCCAGGGAGATTATTTTCGTGGCGATCAAGTAAAACGTTGTTTTAACTTTAAGAGTTTATTTTTGAAGCCACTAAGGTTACGTACACAGCACTGCTTAGATACATAAACTTATATTATTGATTTAACTATTTAAAACGTTAGAAATTAGTGGAAATGTAAAAACGTGACCGCGGCCTAGCGGTGCGATCTGAGAACAGATCGTTTTAGGTTGGCAGTATTGCCAATGTCTTTTTTTATGTTGTTGCCAAAAAATAGGTCGTATTACTAATAGGACCATCTCCTATAGGTCGTTTTGCTAATAGGTCGTTTTGCTAATCCGACCATTTGCTGATTAGGTCGTTTGCGAAGCCCATCATTTAATTTAACTTCCTTCTAAATCAAGTAGGTACCTTACACAACCGTTAAGACGTAGAAAAAGACATCTGCGCAATTTTATACCACATTTAACACAATCTTGAAATAAGTTTAATAATTGGAAATGTTTCACTTTTTGTATTTACTCAAATATAAAGTCAAAGTCAAAGCATTTATTTCAAGTAGACCATTACAGGCACTTTTGAAAGTCAAAAAAAGAACAAAAAAAAAACGCGAAGCTACAGACGCTGCAGTCCCAGCAAGTCCCAGTCACAAGGCATAATAACTTATGAAAGTACTGTAGTTGCCCATTCCGTAGCGTAGATCTCTATAAATAGTAGATCGATATATTAGACATAGGTACTTTATCAAATTCAATGTTTGAATTCCCATGTAGAAACGACCAAGTGCTAGATATCACAGTTGTCATATTTTTAAGCACAGTGCAGACATTTGCAATATTTCGTTAAGAAGAAATCAAATAATACATGTGGATGTCTTATTAAATAATGAAGCTGTGATAAAAAAATCAAAGGTTTAAAAATAACGAAATGGAAGCATTTTTTTTTACTACTATGCGCTCTCCTGAAAAGCAGCTGTTTTATTTTATCTCCTTTTGATTTGCACCCGTCGAAATATTTGTAAGGCCTACAGATACATTGCCTTGTTTCGGGTCTGGCTGTTTGTGTATGTGAGTTTAAATGTTTGTAAACGCATCCACGATACAGGAGAAATTTCTAGAGTGGGGCAAGGTTTTAAGAAAAAAAAAAACGAACTCTGCGTTTAAACTAGAGCAGTTTAACTGACTAGGTAATATTTAGATCATGTTCACTATCATGTTACGGAGAGTTAAAAAGCTAGGACGCAGGTAAGTCACGACATTGCCAGGAGGACGTCCTGTACGGCTCCATCTCTTTCTCACTCTGGAATATTATTACCCCAATACCCCGTCTTTGTTGGTAAGCGATGACGTCAGAACTCTCGTGACAGTAAAAAGTAGGTACTAATATTTTATCATTATTAACATACAATTTATTTAAATAAAACAAAACAAGAGGACAAGAAATAATTACGATAAATTATAATGTAATATTCAAGAAGATATACAACATTATTATTATCTGTCAATTTTTTTTAACAGGTAGAACGAAAATCACATGCAAACATACGTTTAGTTTCTACTCGTATTATTATTTTATACCATCGAAATTAATGGTTTTTTGGTTTCTTCTGGAACGACAATTACATTATGAACAGCAACTATATGTGAGCGAATTATATCCTTTATTTGCAAGCTAAGCCAGTGTACAGCAAACAAATACATTTTTGTCAAAGCCGTTAAAATGAACGCGCCCATAATGAACACTAAATTCCGACACAACTCGATCAATATTCAGGAATAGCTCACGGACCAGTTACTAAACGCAGCTTCAACTTTTCATCACGGTGCGTTCCAAATCTAAAATCAAACTTGAGCATGATACTAGTGCTATGCCACTTACGCTCGGGGACTAACAAACCTAGCTATTTCGGTATAGTGTTAAGAATTTAGCGAATTGATCAGGTGGAATGAGGTTTTGACAGGTGCCACCAACTAGAATTCGATTGCAAGAGGCCCAATCGAACCGAAATAAATGTAGGTCTACGGGCCACATCCAAAATCTGAATTCTCATACAGCAGCGTCAAAATATAAGTGAAGTATCAGTTCAGTACGTTGTAAACTCAGTGCACACACGCTATGCATTGAATAACGCTTGTAACTAAGCTAGAAACGCTCGGATAACTAACACTAGTCGTGGTTAAGAACTGTCATGAGATTTAAGCTTATGTAACATTTTATGTCCGTGAAATAACGTTAAAATTACCTGTAAGCGGTTGTTTACCTCCACCAGAAGGTAAGGGGTCCGTTTTTACTAATATTTGTGCATCTATTAGTTAGTGTTTCTTTGGATAACCTTGAAATGCATCGTGTAGGTGTATGCCGGTCCCTTCCAGCTGTAACACACTAACCAATGAGTCTCTTCAACTGTAATGCTTCCTTGTTAACGCTTTTGGTAATTTGGATAGTTGATTTTGTAATTTTTAGTTAAAATAATTTCTGTTATTCTCTTGCACTACTTTCTGTCACTCTACCAGAAATGTCACGAGACTGCTGTTCCATGTTCAAATGTATATTTTTTTAAATAATCTTTGGAAAGAAAGAGGCTGTTATTCAGAACATTGTTTTTGTTAGACCCTTGATGGAAAGTGGTGAATGTGCATATTTTATTCTTTACTCTTATTGTACCAATATGCTTTAGACACATTTTTACATGACAGATTTCTTTGACTGTATTTCGATAAAAAATTCATACACGTACCATGGTATAAAAACCATGGTACCATTCCAAAAAGTAAAAAACTGAACACTATTTTGTCCATCTGTCTGTAGTCATTTTAAATCAGTAGAAAAGTTTTAATAGCAAATCTCTGCTGGCGAACCAAACTTGTTACATGATTACACAGATCAGATTAGACATATGTGATATCAATATCAATTGCCCGCCTGATCCTAATGTTTATTCATTCTCTGATTAGATAGCACCTTGACAGTGAAATGACATAATACTTTTTTTCAATAAACACTTAGTCCTTTTGGCTTTTTATCATTACAATCACTTAACATTTATATTTTTAATTATTTTGCTTGTAAATGAGTTGGTAGAGGAACAACATCAGGCCTACAATTTCCAAAAAGTGAGACAAGGTTTATCTAATAGTAGACGGCACGTTCGTGTTCCACGCGCGCCTCAAGGAGATGTCAGCAAACCGAGGGGGGTCCGAGAGGGCCGATGCCTGGCAGGGTTGCGGTACTGTTCGAAAGAGATACCGTGGCCCTGGAACACAAAGGGCTAAGAAGGAACATGGATGGGTTTTAGTCAGTACAAGACTGACACTCCCTCCCGCTCGGCCCAGAGCGGGGGGGGTCATGTGATGATTTACCATCCGTAAAAAAAAATAAAAGGTTTTTCTAATAGTACACCCTTTTAATGAGGCTATTGTTAGTAAAGAAAGTTTTTTCTTAAAATGTTTACACATTACATGTGTGTCTCTGTTACTATCTTGCACTTATAGTTTGTCATTTGTGTGACAGTCACAGCAATAAAGCTTGGCCAAAGTAAGGTTGCTAAGTAATGTTCATAGATCTTGGCGTCTATTGCTCAGGTCACCCGAAAGTCTGACAACAGTCATACCAAGGGGTATTGTATTACCCAGTACTAACTGGGTTGTGGAGGTCTGATACGCATTTGCTCCATATAAAATACTGGCATGCAGCTGCATCCGGTTAGAGTGGACGTCAACCCCAAGATAGTTTGGGAAAAGGCTAGGCAGATGATGATGGTCTCAGTGCTCCGGTGTGAGCCCCCTTTATAAGCAGTTGTATTCTAGTATCTTATAATATTTTTTCATATACAAACAGTCATGTTAGAAATTGCTGTATTTCAGTATTTTTGAAGCATAACTGACCTTGGATTTTATCTACCATTCAGTCACAATTTTTGCAGGATAATGTTAGTATATAGTTTTGCTTATTTCAAATAATTTTAATTGATATTTTTGTTTTAACACAGTCTAAATACAAAATAGGTTTATTTTTCTTGTGGCCACAACCCCCCACAACTGGGCAAAGACCTCCCTTTTTTAGGGTTCCTTACCCAAAAGGTCTAACGGGACCCTATTACTGAGACTTCGCTGTCCGTCCGTCTGTCACCAGGCTGTATCTCATGAACCGTGATAGTTAGCCAGAGTCGAAATTTCTACAGATTATGTATTTTTGTTGCCGCTATAACAACAAATACTAAAAATTAAATAAATATGTAAGGGGACTCCCATACAAAAAAATTGATTTTTTTGCTTGTTTTTATAAATAATTGTATGGAACCCTTTATGCGCGAGTCTGACTCGCACTTAGCCGGTTTTTCTTTCCAAACCTCTGTATCTGTGTGATACCTGGCCATTTCTGTCTCACAAACAAGATCAGATTCGAACACTCTATCAAGCATCCAGTGCCCTGATAAAAAGACTTGTCAGTCAGCTACGTTGGTAACACTGCTTACCCAGGTTACCTATTCTAAATAGTTCCAGATAAACATACAAAACTAATATGTTAGATGCAATATCTTCCAAAGTAATACAGACACCAATTTCCATAGCAATTCAGCCATTACTCACTTCACTCGCAAGTATACTTGGCGTTAAAAATCATCTAATTATTCAAATTAAAACAATAACATCTCCTTGAGACTATTATTCCATCACAAGCAATGACTAAACAATAGTGACAAATATTCATACAGTAACTAAAATATTAAACTAGCTGTCCCGCGCAACTTCGTCTGCGTCACATTTTCTCTGTTTTCGCAACATTTTTCATTGCTGCTCCGCCTTCCTCGATAAATGGGGTATCTAACACTGAAAGAATTTTTCAAATCGGATCAGTAGTTCCTGAGATTAGCGCGTTCAAGCAAACAAACAAACTTTTCAGCTTTATTATTATAGTATTAATTTCCTTGGAAATGCCCATTTTCGGTTTCTAATCACACTTTATTTAGGAAACAGAATAATGGATGTTACCAATGTAAAATAAATTATTGATAGTGTTGTTCATAGTTGAAAGGATCAATTGAGTGTTATTAGAGCCAGTCAACCAACTTTTATAACAAATAAATCCAAAAAAATATCAATTAATACATATCTGATGGCATAATTTGATATTGAAATTCCCGTATGATGTACAGACTACATACAACGTTATTCTGAACAAACGGTTAATAATCCGACACCCATTTTTCACAATGAGGAACAGAACGCCCCCCTGCCAAACTTCTAAGTATGTTATTTTTTTTTCACTGCTGGGTAAAGGCCCTCTCTTTCTTCCAGCCATACTTCTTGGTTCCGTAACTCCCACATCCAACTGTTTCATGCGCTTTCACAATATTTTCAATCGTAACACGCTTTTGGACGACTGGTTTCTTGGACCCAACCTTGTCTAAGACTAAATGGTACTTTTCACCAGCTATAAAATAAGATTTAATTTTTGTTCACTTTATTTCATACTAGCACTTCGTCCGCGACTTGGTCCGCGAAAATTCTGTTACAATATAACCTTTGTTACTCAATAAAGATGTAGCTTTATAATGGTGAAAGAATTTTAAAAATCGGTCGAGCATTTTTTTGAGTTAAATCGCAACAAACAATCAAATTTTTTCTTCTATAATATTATTTCTTAAAAGGGAATGAACTATATACATTATAACAATTAACAAACAAATAAATTAAATATCTAAAATAACAATAAACTATAAAAGGGCGTCAAAAAACTCCTCAACACTGTCAGCTGGTACTATTCTTGTTCACATTTTAAGACTGGCCAAGAACTTTCCGTGCATATGAACAGCATCTTCAGCTGCATTTATTAGTACCAACCAAACCAACTTTCCAATGGTATATTTTGATTTCAGACTTCTGGTAACATACAAACTTATGTTTTGTTTCCATGCCATAATAGTCTAGTTGGGGGAACTTTTTAGCTCACACACATATAATCACACCTTTTTCACCTGGGACAGGCAGTCCCAGGAAGAAGAAAATACAGAATGCTTAGTTTTTTTTTCGGATGGGTAATCTACAAATGTCTTCTCCCGCTCTGGGCGCAGCGGAAGGGAGTGTCAGACTTGTACTGACTAAAACCCATCCATGTTCCTTCTTGGCCCTTTGTGTTCCAGGGCCACGGTATCTCTTTCTCTTTCTCTATACTTCTTTTGCCCCGTTCACGTTCATACATGGGTCAAATAATTTTTCATATGTTATGTTCAACACTTGATTCTGGCTTACAGTGGTTTGGGAATAGTGTTGTGGGCTTGTCCCAATAAAGAATGTTATGTTTAAAAAAAAATGTTAGATAGAGGTGTACCTAATAGTACCTACTCTCACACGCCAGATAAGTTTAAGTGCCATGTAATAGGGGGCGAGTTTATAGTGTCCATAATTTATTATTCACAGTAAAACGTAAGTAACTGACCTAGATCAGTGTTCCTCAAACTTTTTTTGTTCAAGGTCATCTAGGAAGTCAACAATTTTTGAAGGAACATCATAAATGAAAAAGTAAATTTTTACAAAATAGGTACTATTCAACAAACCATTTTTTTATTTATTGCGGAAAAGGTATTTGATGCGAAACATGAGCTTGTTTAATTGAGCATAGGTGGTCCAAATTTGGAGTTTTCGTTGACAGGCCTGCTCGTACCTCTTCGTCGATTATCCTGAGGCGTCCTTTTTTAGTTTATGTTGTGGTAAGAGTTGAAAATCCTAATTCACATAAATAGGTCGTTGCAAATGGCAACTGCAATAGCATGCTTGGAAAGAAGAGGATATTTGTTTTTCACACCTAACCAAAACTATTCTAAATCGGTTTCTGTTTTTTTTACTTTAATGTGCGATCCATTTTCATTTACAATAGTTCTTCTTGCTCGTTAATCGGTAAGTGTCCAAAAGAGACCCTCTCGAAGAATGGAACTCAGTCATTGTAGAACTTATAGATCACGCTTAGGTAATTAGAAATTCATTTTCTTTGCAAAAAGCTTCAAATTTGTTACAATCAAAGCCAGCACTTTTTTTTTCTAAGTGATCTGCCAAGACATTTGGGAACATTTCATTATTACCATTGGTAGCGAGACCTTATTTTTCTCGGCACACCAACTTATGAACACGGTACACCAGCGGCAGCGTGCCGCGGCTCATACTTTGAGGAACACTGACCTAGATTCTCATAGTATTACTCGCTTAGTAAGATAAAACAATGGATATTTTTTCAGATTGTTTCTATCTGAAGGGCTTAATTAAACAAATCGTGTAATATTACGTATTTTATCGCCTATGTAAATACGCATTGTATTCCGTTCTCGTATCAAAAAAACAGTATTGCTGATTATAAATTATAATTCGCTTGAATTATCTATAGCTACATCCTTTCTCACACACACAATACACATCTAAATACCCAATGCTTCTGCCTACCCCTTTGGGGGAGTTGTTATTTTTTTAAATAAGATCTCTAAATTATTTATCTCGAGGAAATCTATATTTTAACTTTTTTGTGTAAAGGCAGGTTACCCCCATATTCTTCTAGACTCTCTATCGTCTCTGGTCTCGATTGAAAATTCGCTCTTCTTGGCCTATATCTCACGAAAAGTCCGGTCGCGTTGTCTAGGCACACTGTAACACAATAGAAGTATCGCTTGAGTGCTCAAATGTTCATCAATCTTTCAGATTAAAAAAAATTTTTAAAAATTAAAAAAATTAAGATTAAAAAAATGAGGCCCGTCAATTTCCACTTTTTAAACTTATTCACTATAAAACCACGCATTTCTGGGACATTCAAACTGTGTTCCTATATGCCTCGGAACACAAACGGCCCACTATTGGTGTCCCACAAATGAGCAAGGGCCTTTGTGGTCGCAATCACGCTTACAGCCCTAATCTCTTCAAAGTTAGAGTGAACAGGCTGATTCTGGTAAACTCCATCGTCGACTTTGTCTCTGTCATCTAGACTAGAGTCAAGACCAAACTAAAAAAACAAAATCTTTCTCAATGCTAGCTCTCCATCTTCGCTTCGGCTTTTCACGACTACGAATTTTCTGCTTCGGAAACCATTCCGATACTAAATGCCCCGCGACAGTCAGCCATTTGACATACAAGCCTGCCTAGTAGACCATTTCAGCTGATTGATTGATTGCCAAGTTCCCAAAAAAATCTAGTTAGTTTTTTTTTCCATCCTGACGCAAAACTTGTCCCTGACGAGATTCTTAGCCGGCTACCGGAAGCCCATCGGCCTTGGCCCAGTAAAGATCAGTCTAGATCTTTAGACGCTATAAAAGTACCTACTATACTTATCGATACAGCAAAACTAGCTTCCGCCCGCGGCTTTGCACGCGTAAATTCATTTCTTTTTACTCAATCAGATATTAATATATTAACCGGTAGACTTGACCCTGTTCCCGATACTATTTTTTATATTTTTAAATGTTTTTTAGGGTTCCGCGCCCAAAGGGTCAAACGGGACCCTATTACTGAAACTTCGCTGTCTGTCCGTTTGTCAAATTTGCATAGGGCAAATTGCACTTTTGTAGGAAACAGATGCTTTAAAAAAAAAGCATCCATTCCATCCACACACACAAACTTTTGGATTTATAATAGTAATAAGATTATCTATTACTAGCTGTACAGCACAATTTCGTCTGCGTCACATTTTCCCCGTTTTCGCAACATTTTTCATTGCTGCTCCGATCCTATTGGACGTGGCGTGATGATGTATAGCTTATAGCCTTTCTCGATAAATGAGCTATCTAACACTGAAAGAATTTTTCAAACCGGACCAGTAGTTCCTGAGATTAGCGCGTTCAAGCAAATAAACGAACAAACTCTTCAGCTTTATAATATTAGTATAGATGAGATAAATAATACACGAGCTGTAGTAACTGTCACATTACGGGGCAAAGGCCTTTTCAGATAAGGAATGATCGATACTCATTGATTTATCTGCACGATTTCTCACTGTGTGAGCAATTTCATGCAATTATTATTAGCCATTTGCTTTCCATTGAAAGACCTCCTTTCCCCTCTTTCCACTTATTCATAACATTAGTTCTATCAATTGCTGTTGTTATCAAGTTTTGAGTATGAATGTGGATGGATGTAAGAGTAGAGGAAGACCAAAGAAACGATGGATGGACTGTGTGAAGGATGATGTGGCAAGAAAGGAGGTGTCTGATGAGATGACGAATAATAGAGAAGAAGAAGATATGCTGCGAGGTTAGTAGGTTAATTTATTGATTGCAGTAGCCGCCTATTGGATTTGATCATCATCATCATCAGCCTGTATTCGTCCACTGCTGGACATAGGCCTCTCCCATGACACGCCACTGAGCACGATCCTCGGCCATTCTCATTCAGCTCTTGCCAGCCGCCTTACGAAGATTATCGCTCCACCGAGTCTGAGGACGTCCTACGCTACGTTTACCGATCCGTGGTCTCCACTCAAGAACTCGTCTACCCCAACGGTTATCGGTTCTTCGGGTTATATGGCCGGCCCATTGCCACTTCAGCGTGCTTATGCGGTGGGCTATGTCGATAACCTTAGTTCTCAGTCGGATCACCTCGTTACGAACTCGATCTTTCAGAGAAACCCCGAGCATAGCCCTTTCCATAGCACGTTGAGCGACTTTAAATTTCTGGACCAACGCTACCGTGAGTGTCCACGTTTCAGCACCGTACTCTATGACGGGTAGGACGCACTGATTATAGACTCTCGTCTTTAGACTCTGTGGGATTGGCGATGTAAAGATTTGGATTGGTAACTGTAGGTCTATTTAGAAATTCTCAGTAGTAATTCGGAGTCTGTTCTGCCGAATAATTGCAATAGACTCGCTCTCTTTTTAACGAGGTTATTCTACTCATGGAAGTTGAGCGAAGGCTGGTCACACCGAAGAGTCGAATGCATGACTGTTTGCACGCCATCTTGCGTACCTAGTAGAACTACGTAGTCCCAAATCTTGTTATACTGCCATCTATTAGTGAGTTTTTGAAAATCTTCCCCCTCTATGGTAGCGAACTTGTTGGAAGTCGCATAAGAAGTTTCACTTCAATATCTTTTTGTTTAATTCCACGCGGATGAAGTCGCGGGCACAGCTAGTATCATATAAAATGGACGTGTATATTTTTACATGAGACTCATCTTCTTTCGAGGAACACAGACTTTATGTTATGTTATTAAAAGTGTAGGTTTCCTCATATCAAAGTCACATTGCTCGCAAACCCATTTGCATAAACTAACGATAATATTATTGTAAAAAACAAACAAAAAACACGCTTATAAACTGCATTAGTAACAAAAACTGTTCTTGGTATAGCTCCACTCGATTATAATAAAATCCCAGATGCCATCAAAGAATTACATTTTACACAATTTAAGAAAATAATGTAGTTGTTCTTAATTGATAAATGTTATTACACTATTGACGATTACTTCAATGACGAATTAATTTAGAATTACAAATATCGAGTTTTGAGATAAATTGTTCAACTATTGACATTGAATAACTTCGACATTTTAATTACTTTGACATAGATTATTTTGACATTTTAATTACTTTGACATAGATTATTTTGACATTTTAATTACTTTGACATAGATTATATTGACATTTTAACAATTTCTCATTTAGGTCTGACGTAATTGTAGCATTAAATAATATGTAATTGTTTAATTAATTTCAAATTGATACGTCATCTGCGGTCACTAGCATCCTCCAGTGCTCTGTATGTGGTGGTAAATACCACTACGAATGCCTGAATGTAACATCGCAGCAGTTTACGGCCCTGAACAACGAGTATAAGGCTTCCTGGAAATGCCCTGCTTGCTGTAACGTTACTAGACGTGCTAGGTCAAACGTAAATACGCCTGTGCGCAGCTACACCGACCTCCCAGCTGAAGACCTTTCCATGGATATGTCATGTGATAACCTGGACCACAGTGCACTTAGCTCATCCACCAGCTTGGGCAATAAAACTCTGATCACAGAAAAGTCGCTGAAACCTAACACCAATGCGGACTTTGAATTGTTTGCTGCTAATCTCCAATCAACCCTAAGTCAATGGCGTAGTGACATGAATACAGACATGCGTCAGCTGCGCGACGATATTAAGTCAACCCTAACCGATATTCAGAAAGAAATGCAAACACTACGCACAGAGCAGATTCTCTTAAAACAGCGAGTCTCTGATCTCCGTGATGACGTTAGAACGCTTCAAACTAGTGCCCAGAGCCAGTCGGTGGAACATGACATCCTACAGAAGCGAGTCGAGGAACTGAGTAGTACACATGCACCAGCTGTATCGGAGTTGCTGGTCAGTAGCTTGGAGGCTAAGATCGACGTATTGGAACAGCAGGCTCGGCAGTGTAATGTGGAAATATGCAACTTGCCTGAGAGGCGTAATGAAAACTTATCAGCAATTATCCAAGCCGTAGGAAGTGCACTTAAGTCTCCGGTCTTGCTAAACGACATTGTTTCGGTGCACAGGGTACCCCACGCTCACCAACAAAGCACAAGACCGAAAAACATCATTCTTAAATTCGCTACCCGCCTACAGAGGGACAACATGCTTAGCGCGTTCCGCAAAGCTAATTCATTGAAGACAGACCAAATCGGTGTCACTGGCACATCTGCATCTATTTACGTCAATGAGCACTTAACCTTACGCAAAAAGCAGTTATTTCGTAAAACCCGCGAAGTCGCTAAAAATCATAACCACAAATTTGTATGGATCAGAAATGGTACCATACTGGTGCGCGAGCGTGAGGGTGAAAATGCATTCGCAATACGTGGAGAAAGCGATCTCAATAAAATTAAAACAAAACCGGCTGAATAACTGCGTCTGTTATTCACCTAAGTTAAGTTATGTTATTTGTTCTATGTTGCATGTGTTGCTAATTTTAATTATCCTATTGTCACCAATTTCATTATTTGTAATTCTAGAAATTTTAATTGTAATAATATTCTCTTCATTTTCCAATTACTTATACTCCATTCTCATTACTGTCATTTACTGGGACTCAATGTTTATTTATATGTTTCATCTTATTTTTACACAATATCAATGTGAACTGAGAGTACGGATTGTTTTTTGTGAGTACGACATAGCATTCACTAATAATTTTAATCTAGCGGCGATGTTGGTCATTCTCGATCCTATCTCATGTGGGCTTAAATTACCAGGCTTAACTGGTGTGATTTGGCTGTTACTTACGTGCACAACATTTATTGTTTTATATGAATTCATAGTGGGGTACTTTGGTCATGGATAGCAACGACCAAATTTCTATATACTACCAAAACTGTAGAGGTGTACGAACCAAACTGCGCACTCTGTTTGTCAACATTTTATCGTTTTCATATGACATTATCATTCTAACTGAAACATGGCTTGTGCCCGATATTGCTAGTGTTGAGTTTGTGGATCCTCGATATGTTGTTTACAGATGCGACCGGGATCGTAACACAACAAAAAAACAGGATGGTGGCGGGGTCCTCATCGCAGTGTTGCGGAGCCTGCAGTCGTGTTTGCTTGATGTTCCTAATCGCTCGCATAATGCCACCTGCATTGAGCATCTCATAGTTGGATTTCCAAGTAAAAATAATAGCTCAAAAATGCATGTTATTAGCGCAGCATACATACCACCTTGGGTCACCGCTGATATTTATGATTCTCACTTCGACACACTGCAAGACTTATTAACTGGACCTGAAGTGATGAGTGTATTCATTGTTGGAGATTATAATCTTCCGGATATTACGTGGCAGATTGCCTTGACCAATGGTCAGCCACAATTTACCGGAATGACTTGCACGGGACCTTCTCCTATATGTTCAGAACTCCAACAGCTAATGTCTACCCTGGATGCCTACCAATATAATAACATGTCCAATGGAAGTGGTAAAATTCTCGATTTGTTCATCTCTAACATAATTATCACTCTGAGCCCTCCAATAGACCCTTTACTACCTATAGACCCACACCACCCTCCGTTTGTTGCAATAGCCCCCATAAGTGCTACAATGCAACCCATTAAAAGAAAACGCATCCTGAAATTTGATTTCCGAAGGGCCAATTATGATGTTATCAATAAACGAATCAATGAAATCGAGTGGTCGGTCCTGTTGGATCATCTGTCGTCCGAGGAAGCGGTGAAAACGTTTTATGATGTGTTGAGCGACATTGTTACGCCGAACGTTCCTCTAGTGAGGTCTCGAGCGCTTGACTTTCCTGTTTGGTTTTCTCCTCACTTGATTAAGACTTTCAAAAAGAAACAGCGCCTTTGGGTAAAGTGGAAGAAATTTAAGAACATTAAAGACTACAATATGTTTTCTGAATATCGGTCAACTTTTAAAGAAGCCTGTAACCATTGTTACTCCACCTATATTAAATCCGTTGAGGATAATCTCACCTCCAATATTAAATGCTTTTGGACTTACATATCTAATCGCAAAAATAAATCAGGGATCCCATCTACGATGCATTACCAAAACCTTAAGTCAAGTGCTCCAGACGTGGTTTGCAATATGTTCTCCGATTACTTTCATTCGGTATTCGAACCCGCATCACCCACGTTTTCGACGTGGACTCCGCCAACTCACTGTGACGCTAACATCTTAATTGACAACCTACAAATCGACGAATCTAAAATACTTCAGGAGTTAAAAGACCTCGACCCGTCCAAAGGGGCTGGCCCTGATGGATACCCAGCTCTGTTTTTTAGGGTTACCGCCAATAGCATATATAGACCGCTTCATATAATTTATAATAAATGTCTGTGTGATGGGGTGTTTCCTGAAATATGGAAACGGGCCAATGTAACGCCCGTACACAAAGGAGGCTCAAAACATGATATTGAGCAATATCGGCCCATTTCAATTCTGTCGACCTTGTCAAAGCTATTTGAAAGACTCGTACATAACGAAATCTACCCAATCCTTCACAACGTTTTAATTCCTGAACAACATGGTTTTGTTAAGCGCCGATCTACTGTCTCCAATTTATTAATTTTTACCAACTTCCTTTTTGAAAGCATGGATAGAGGTTTGCAAGTGGACACTGTTTACACAGATTTCAAAAAGGCCTTTGACAAGGTCGATCATGAAATATTACTAAATAAAATTGCATTTAATGGCATACGGGGAAATTTGTTGCGCTGGTTCTCATCCTACATTCAGAATAGAACACAGAAGGTCGTTGTGAGTGGTCATCAGTCTGATACGGTTTCCATAACTTCTGGTGTTCCACAGGGCTCAATCCTGGGGCCACTACTATTTAATATATATATAAATGACATTGGGAGATGCTTTTTAAGTACCAAATTTCTTATGTATGCTGATGATCTGAAAGCCTTTAAAACTATTACAACCATAGAAGACTGCTTAATGTTTCAAGAAGACTTAAATAGACTCACAGCTTACTGTCTTGACAACAAACTTCACTTGAGCATCTCCAAATGTCATTATATAAATTTTACAAAAAAAAAAACTATAACCAGTTATAATTATAGGCTAAATGATACCTTGCTGAGTAACACCCCAATTGTACGAGATCTGGGTGTTCTTCTGGACAATAAGTTATCGCTTAATCAGCATGTAGAAAGAATTGTTAATAATTCTTTTAGGATGTATGGCTTTGTCATGAGATCATCTACTGAGTTCAAACGGCCTTCCACCTATCTTTACTTGTACAAAACGCTTGTACGCTCTCAGCTCGAATATGCGGTCCCAATTTGGAACCCGTTTTATAAGAAATATATAGATGAGATAGAGAAGGTCCAGCGTAAATTTCTTCGCGCCATGTACTATAGGTGTTATAAACGGTTTTTGTCGTACTCACAATTACTAAGGAAATACAATATGTTAACATTGGAATCTAGACGTAAGTTTTTAGAAGCCAATATACTACATGGTATTCTTCATAATCACTTTGATTCCATTGATCTCACAAGTAAATTATGTTATGTAGTCCCCCGAACTGTAAATAAGCGTAGTGTCCGTGCAGGTACATTGTTCGCTGTAAATACTTGTCGGACTAATTCAGGATTGCGTTGCCCTATCCGTCGTATAGTGGAATCTTATAATTGCAACTTCATTGATGTTGATATTTTTGTTTGTTCGAAATTTAAATTTAAGTCCAATGTTTTTAAAATTTTATCTAATGACAATAACAAGTAGTATGAGTCCTTTATTCTCAATTTAATTTATTTCAACTATTTTACTTATTTTTGGAGATGAATTGTTTGTACTGTTAATTCCTTTTTTCATAATTTTACTTCTTACCTATGATACATATGAAAAATTCCCACATTAATTTTTATTTAGCTGTCTGAAAATAATAATTGAAAATTTTTTTTTTTTTTTTTTAATAATTAATTAATCGTATTGTATTTTATTAGCCATTTTTTTTAATGCATATCTCATTAATGCTACTCTAGTGGCACCTTTTTTTTTTACCTAACCTTAAATTTGTTAACATGAGGATAATGTAGTGGGCTGCAATATTGTTATTACCCAACCTATTTATTATTTGTAAAACTTATATTGTAGCTGTTTATTGTCCCATAATAAATAAAAAAAAAAAAAAAAAAAAAAATCTAATACCATAATTATGCATGATTAATTTGATAATCCTGAGCTAGATTTGCACACCATATTTGTACGCCTCCACGTATAACATAGCGTTCTGTTCATCAAACATAAAATCTGTACTTTTTTACCTATGCTGACAAAGAAATTATGATTTGGATTTGATTTTTTTTGCTTTAGATTGACTTCATTTTAATTATTTCTCGTATTTTTTTATATCCATATCATGGGAATGGATGAGAGATGATGGAGGAGCTCATGGCTAAATAATAAAAGCCGCCCGGGTCGATCTTCAAGGTTAAGCCGTGCTTGCCGAGATCGGTCCGTGGATGGGTGACCTTAATTACATACTGAGTTTCCTCCTCGGCAAGCACGTTAAGCCGTTGGTCCCGGCTGTCATTTGTAGAACTTTGACAGTCGTTACAAGTAGTCAGAAGCCGATAGTCTGAAATCCAGTCTTACCAAGGGGTATCGTATTACCCATTCGCTGGGTTGTGGAGGTCAGATAGGCAGTCGCTTCCTGTAAAATACTGGTACTCAGCTCCATCCGGTTAGACTGGAAGCCGACCTCAAGACAGTTTGGGAAAAGGTTAGGCAGATGATGATCATGGGAATGGATAAAAAATACTAGTCCGCCATCTTGGATTTAGAAATACATCACTGACCACTAACGAATCATGCTTTGTCATCCAAACTAAACAAGTATGCAAAATTTCAGCTTAGTCAGAATCCGGGAAGTGGGTCAAATAGGGATGGTGACTCATTTTTTTTTCTTTGTCTATCGGGTAGATTATTAAAAAGTATTTGACACGTATTTTTTCTTTTTTCACGTAATCGTAAAATTACGGAGATGTTTTGAGTTGAAATGGCGCATGACGTCACGTTAAAGCAAATTTTATACCTAGTTGTGACGTAGTGAGCCCCCACTCTCCAACTTAAATGCGTTTTAACTAAGTATTTTTTTGTTAACTTGATAAAACAAAAATACGTATCTAATATTTTTGTATTACCTGATTGATGGACAAAATAGAATTTCGTTTTCTTTACCCAGTCATCATCCCAAGATTTTTATACATAGTTTCAGGTGAAGCTAATAAATGCGTTACCGTAAGCCCAATGCTGAGCAAAGGCCTCTCCCCACTTCTTCCAAATCTTTCGATCCAGGGCCAATGTGGACCACTGGTCGTTGGTTCTGTCCAGCTCGTAAATAAATGCGTGTTAAAATAAATAGGTAGGTTGTTTGTTTCTCCGACAGTTTGTACTGTTGTATTGTATTGTATAGCAGGCTGGTTTCCGCAACTCCACGTCTAAAGCGCGTATTTTGCGTACGGGTGAGAACATTACTCCAACCACCCCAGCTCCCCGAGAAAGGCCAGCAGCCCCTTGGTGTTGCTGACGATCTCGCGGAGAGTACCTGGGTAACCTAAGTACTTTGCCCTGTATGTTGCAACCTCTGGGCAGTGTAGAAGCACGTGGGCTGCTGTCTCGTCCTCCTCCATGCAGGCTCTGCACAGTGGGCTTATCTGTGACACCTAGGACAAAGAGGTGTTTATTAAAAGAGCCGTGACCAGTGATGGCGGCTGTGACTATGCGGAGCTGTAATTTGGTCAGCCGAAGCACCCGTATGGTGAGGCGGCCATCTATAGTAGGAAGTGCCTCCTTGGCCTGCCTACACTCACCATGGTCTAGCAACAGTTAGTGGTGTTGATCACTAGTGCGTTTCGTTACCAGAGTCCGTAGATATCCGAAGGGGAGTGGCACGATGGGTTCTGGTCCTACTGCTGCCATACTAGAACCCCTTCTAGCGAGTTCGTCCGCTGCATCGTTGCCCCGGGAATCGCTGTGGCCCTTAATCCATTGTATGGTTATGTTATTGTGATTACCGACCTGGTTTAGGCGCTGGTGACACTCGTATATTAACCCGGAGTTGACCGTGTGGTTGTCTAGTGCTAACAGTACAGCCTTGCTGTCTGAAAGTATGCGGATGGAGTGGTCCTTAGCCCTCCTGGCTAAGATGGCTGATGCGGCCAGGGAAATGCCCATGCATTCCACCTGAAATACCGTGTTGTGGACCCCCAGTGGTACGGCTATATGGATGTTGAGATCCTCTGAGAAGTCTCCGGCCTCAGTACCCGTACCTGTTTTAGATCCGTCCGTGAAGATCCGTAACTCTGCAGGATTTAACCCCTCGCAGCGGTGGTCCTCGTGGAGCTGGATCTTGCGAAAGCGAGCGAGATACACATACGACTTTCCAAATCGAAATCGAATCCGAACGTTTGTGAATAAAAGGGCATGTGGCCTACCGTTATTATTTTACTCCTTTGCCAGTATGGGAAAGAGATGGCGCTAGACATCCTGTATAGCTCCGTCTCTTTCCCACACTGGAATAAGAAAACAATACTGCTTTAAGACGTCATGGTAGACCAGCAGGACAGTAAAAACCTTTTTTTAAAGATAATATTGTACATAGAAGCTGTTGGTAAACCTATAAATAAGAAAATCGGCAATGGCCTTGACTGCGTTATTTTTGGCACAACGCATCGCTTTATTTTTTCTTCTGTTGATAACATTTTTGTTTCCCGGCCGACAAAACTAGAAATCTAAATTCAAGTTGCTTTTTAGCGGCGCTTATCTTGCATGCTATCTACTCACTTTATCTCACCGTATGAGTAAATAAACCAGAATTAAATACTTTGGAGCTGAAAATATGTTTTCAAAATACATAATTATGTAGTTATTTGATACAGTATCTTTTGCAGAAAATGTCTCTAGTTTGCTTTCGTTTTTCGATTTTGTTTGTAGAAGGTACAGTTAAATATAAAATTAACGAAAGAAAGTATTAAATTAAGTTACGAACTAACGTTTAACTACGTAAAATAAACCTTTCATCTTTTGATAAAAGGTTACTCTGCAAAAACTATGAAAAAAAAAAAGAAAATATTTTTAGTGTTACTTAAAAAACGCTGTCCTGTATTTCTTCTTTTTTACTGTCGAAAACAAGAATAGTATGTTTTGAAACCAATGTCCTACTATTTTTTTTTTATGGATGCGAAATCATCACATGACTCCTCCCGCTGTGGGCGGAGCGGAAGGGAGTGTCAGACTTGTAGACTAAAACCCCCCATATTCCTTCTTAGCCCTTTGTGTTCCAGGGCCACAGAATCTCTTTCGAACAGTCCCACAGCCTTGGCAGGAACCAACTTCCTACTTAGCGTTTAATTTGATACAGCAAAAGCCAGCTTTAATCATAGCCTGCCTTCCACTAAAGCCCAACAATACTCAACCACTTTCCTAACCAGACATTTCTCGTTCCAGGGTAAAAGAAAATCTCAAAAAAAATACTCACGATGTTACGACGCTGCTCCAAGCATTTACAGACCTTATACCGAAGGCAGGGCCAGACCCTTCGGTTTCAGTCTTCAGAGGCGCCCAAGGTCTTCGGAGCTCTAAGCCAGGCTGCCGCGAGAACAACTCAGCCCAGGGTTCTCACCGCAGCCCACAACCAAGTCGCCACCATCCACTTCACCAACCCTCTCTTCGCTGAACAAGATGTGACGACCCCAAGCTTCCCGGATTCAGTTTCCGAAGGAGACGCGAAACTCGGCGACAAGAAAGTCGGCGATGCCGTTGCTGTCGACGAAGTCGTTATGGAGATCGAGACGGACAAGACTGCGTTACCTGTCATGGCGCCCGGTAACGGTATCATTAAAGAGTTCTACGTAAAGGATGGCGACACGGTTAAGGCTGGACAGAAGCTGTTTAGGTTGGAGTTGACTGAGGGTGGTCCGCCGCCGAAGGCTGCGGCTGCTCCTGAGCCTCCTAAGGCTGAGGCGCCATCACCGCCGCCATCAGCCGCAGCCGCGCCTCCACCACCGCCTCCGCCCGCGGCTGCGATCCCTGTCCCTCCCCCGCCACCGCAGGCGCCTCCCGCAGCTAAACCCACTGCCCCTATCTCCTCAATCCCCGTAGCAGCAATCCGCCACGCGCAGTCCATCGAAACTGCGACTGTTAAGGTCCCTCCCACAGACTACAGCAAGGAGATCGCTGGTACTCGCACGGAACAACGCGTCAAGATGAACAGGATGCGTCAACGTATCGCTCAGCGTTTGAAGGAGGCGCAGAACACAAACGCTATGCTAACCACCTTCAACGAGATCGACATGTCTCATATAATGGCATTCAGAAAAAAGAATCTGGAAGCTTTTACCAAGAAACATGGTGTAAAACTTGGTCTGATGTCGCCGTTTGTGAAGGCAGCAGCCAACGCTTTAATGGACCAGCCCGTTGTCAACGCAGTCATTGAGGAAACCGAAATCATTTACCGCGATTATGTTGATATCTCCGTGGCCGTCGCGACTCCCAAAGGTCTGGTGGTCCCAGTAGTCAGAAACGTACAAAATATGACATTCGCTGATATTGAGCTGACCATTGCTGGATTAGCAGAAAAGGCTAAGAGTGGCAAGTTAACTATTGAAGAGATGGATGGCGGCACTTTCACCATTAGCAATGGTGGTGTGTTCGGTTCTCTCATGGGTACTCCTATTATCAATCCTCCTCAGTCAGCTATCCTGGGTATGCACGGAATCTTCGAGCGACCCATCGCGCTAAACGGCCAGGTCGTCATCAGGCCTATGATGTACATCGCGTTGACTTACGACCACAGGCTGATTGACGGTCGTGAAGCCGTCATGTTCCTCAGAAAGATCAAGCAGGGAGTAGAAGACCCAGCAACAATCATCGCTGGTTTGTAAATTAGTTTCGAAACATCCGACCGAAAACCCAAGCGAGTTACCATTAAGAATACTTGAACAAAACCTTCGCGGGTCGGAAGGTAGTTGAAAAAATAAAGAAAATCATGTAAAATTTTCACACTATTCAATCAGTAGGGTGTTAGATGCAGAAGTGTATGCACGTGCGTTCGTCAGTTCCGTTTTTTCTGTTATTTATTGATGTTCGCCTCGTATTCTGTATATGTATTATTTATCTAAGTAATAATTGTCGAGAAGTACATAATGTTATCTAAATGTGACGACATAAGTAAAGCCTCGTTTTATTTATTTTTTGTTTTAATTTAAAAACTCTAAATAGGTATATTTTTGGCGCACTTTATGTGGTAAATCTACAGTATTCGAGTTTTTAATGTGTAAAAGCATTCAAATATATATAAAGTAGAAATATGCTTATATTTTATTTATCCTGATTTGAGGAAATCCAATTTAATTGCCCAAAACTTACCTGCGACCTAATATTTTTGAACCAAGTAGGTATTGATTCACATTATGATTAAAGTACTGGGGGGTTACTATGACGCTTAAAACATTATTGTTCCATTCCTATTCCAGAGTGGGAAAGAGATTGAGCTAGACGACCTGTATAGCTCCGTCTCTTTTTCACTCTGGAATAAGAATGGAACGATAATGTTTAAGACGTCATAGTACGCCACCTGATGATTACTGTTGCAACATAATTTAAAACTGGTTTGTAAAATTTTCGCTTAATTTTACCTTCTCTATGTGACATTTTTATCATCAGTGATATTCAAATAGCAAAGTTCATTTTGAATAGTGATTGCATATGTCTCACTAAATAACAGAATAAATAATAATATGAAGTCATAATAAAGTTAAAAGCGTTACTTACAAATTCACACCTTTGGTCGTGAACAGTTAGGACAATACTGGTCAACTGGTATACAGCTGCATTAGACTGGAAGCCGATCCAACATAGTTCGGAAAAGGCTAGGCAGATGATGATGAAAGTCTAATGGACAACTTAGAGTGGAGTTAATACAATGTTCGATTTCTGTCTATCAAAAACCACTGTAAGTTGGTATAAATACGCACCGCGCCTTATCAATCTAGATACATAACCAGTTAATGAGGATCTCTCTTTGTACGGGAAATCTATCACGGACAATACTGGTGCCAACTCCGTTCAGAATGGAACCGATCTAACATATTTGGAAAAAGGCTAAGCTTTTGATGACAGTCTCATGGGCAAATATAATAAGAGTTTGGTTGCAATGTTCGATTTCTGTCAATCAAAAGTTACCGTAGGCCCAGACGCCAGCAATCAAGCTGCCCGAATCTGTCAATTTTTTGCCAATCAACTTTGAACCTAATTGTATAACGATAAAGTTGTAGCTTGTGTGTATCTGTACCTATAACACTTGATCGAAACTGTGTTATCTTTTGCTTCAATAGTGACTTGGTAGTAAAGTTACTGGGGAGTTCGTTCCGCCACTTCTTGTTCCCAACTAAACCACTAGGATGTGGTGAAGGGCAGGCGTTTTGAGGGACTGTTTCTTGTGAACTTCCAAGTTCAAAAAGTGCTGATTGTCAGCCTAATTTTAATAAGTTTGTTAGGACACTACCTGTCAACCGCCGCAGGAGATGCCCCGGGCGTCAAGGGCCATCCAGTGGCCCCCGGCCACCGTAGGCGCGGGCCTACGGACGGTGAGTAATGGGCTAGCTCACCGTCCGTCCGTCTTATGACGACAGGCCGTGTCGACGGCGCGTTCGTGTTCCACGCGCGCCTCAAGGAGATGTCAGAAAATGGAAAGGGGTCCGAGAGGGCTGATGCCTGCCAGGGCTGAGGGACTGTTCGAAAGAGATACCGTGGCCCTGGAACACAAAGGGCTAAGAAGGAACATGAATGGGTTTTAGTCAGTACAAGTCTGACACTCCCTTTCAGAGCGGTCGAATTTTAATGATTTCCCATCCGTTAAAATAAATACCTGTAATGACTGTCAAAGATCTATTTACATTTGACAGCCGGGAACAACGGCTTAACGCGCTCTCTTATGCACGAAGCAAACTCGTTATGTAATGGGTGGTCACCCATCCACAGACCAACCTAGGCAAGCACGGCTTAATCTGAAGATTGATCCAAGCAGCAGCTGTTATTATTTAGCCACGAGCTCCTCAGTATTAGTATGACATTGCACGTCCATATTCGCCTGTTTTTTAGGGTTCCGTAGCTGAATGGCAAAAAACGGAACCCATTTAGATTCGTCATGTCCGTCCGTGTGCCACAGCCACTTTATTCCGAAACTATTAGGACTACACAGCTGACACTTGGTAGGTAGGTAGATGTATTCTATGAACCGCTTTACGATTTTTGTACAAAAAAAATAGGATATCCCCCCCTCCCCACACGGAACTGAAACTAAAAAAAAAACCATCAAACCTATACGTGTGCGGTCGAATCGTCGCCTGGCACAATAAAATGTGTCCTTCACCTACTTTATATTTTTGTAGGCGACGTTACTGGACGCTACGCGGACGTACAGTCAGCAGAGGAAGTCTGTTTTCACTTTAGTTTTGAAGCAGACTGCCTTGTTAGTTTAGCTAGTGGTCGCAAGCGACAGCTGAGCATGAGGTTCTGGGTTTGATTCCCGGGCCGGGCAGTGATATTGGGTTTTTATCAGGATTTTTTCAGTAGCAGCCACAGAGTCAAGATTTCCCCGGTTAATTAATGACAAAGGCTCGCCCCCCTTTAACATAGAACTTCACGAAACCGTCATGGCGATCAATAAAGAACAACCAGTTTATGCGGACCTCTCATAGTACTGGAAGCTCCTACATCAGGCCATGTTATACTGGACATTTGAAAATTGAAGTGTCACCGTGTGTACCTATTAATTATTTGGGTCAACTGCCAATTTCGGTAATGTGTTCATGAGTACCTACCTACTTAGTATTTAGATCTACTGGCCTACCCTACCATGACGTCCTAAAGCAGTCTTGTTTTACTCTTATTCCGATGTGGGAAAGAGACGGAGCTATACAGGATGTCTAGCGCCATCTCTTTCCCACACTGGAAAAGGAGTAAAACAATAATGTTTTAAGACGTCATAGTAGGCCAGCAGATATTAATAGCAGTAGTACCTCTATTTGGCTTTTATTAATAAAAAAATAGCTTATGCTTGGGGCTTCCCTCGCGTTAATAAAAAAAATGACAATAATCCGCACGGACACGTAGCGCCATCTGTTATCATAAGAACGTAATTATTGTTTTCTTCGGAATCAGTACCTTTTGTCGGGATGAAAGGTACCCTATGTCCGTTTCAGGAGGTCTACTTTCTTTCTCCGAAACGTAACTTCGGCAACGAACGCAAATTAAACGTGAAACGTTTGACACCCTACTCTATATAATTTGCGGACGCACACAATAACATTCAATACATTCGTTGTCTGTGAATTCGAACTTCTTGTGTGCGTCCGCAAATTATATAGAGTAGGGTCACAAATGTAACTAGGTTTAATTTTTGTTCGTTGCCGAAGTTACGTTTCGGAGAAAGAGAGTAGACCTCCAGGGGCCTACTCTCTAAGTCCGTCAACGAAAGTACGGGTCCGTCCGTAACTAGCTTTATACTTTGAAATGAATCCTAATCTCTAATATTTTCAGATACATGAGTTATGAAAACACAACGGTAGTAAGGACAACTGTCCAATCGTATTGTCATTCAATTTTAGCTCGGGCTCCTAACGAATCTTATGTCCGTAAGTGATAAAGAGTAGGAAACGACCGTAACTTCAGCCGAAAGTACGGATTTCGTGCTTAGAGGGTAGACCTCCTGTAACGTATATGTCAGGAAGATCGGTTCACTGGTTTAGGCGTGAAAAGGAAACTTATTTTCGCATTTATAATATTAGTTAGGATTAGGATTAATGCTCGTTAACACTAAGCAACACCTAAACGAATGCTTAGTTAAATATTTTTGTAATGTTGGAAATTGAACTGTCGGTGCCGAGCCTAGCGTTGAAATTCTAAGCACGCGGTTTATTTTGGGAATTCATTTAGATGCCTTGTAATGTTAATGAAAACGGGCTTTCTCAATTACCTACCTACAGTAAGTAGTTATTGAACGGTTTAGGAACTGTCACTTAAATTAAGCGAACACTGCAAAGCGCAACGTTATTACAACTGAAGTTTTAAATCTGCCTAAGACTTAAGTAATGATTAATTATTATTTTCATAATTAATAACCATATTTTTTCGTTGAGCTCACCCCATTCTTGCTATATAGGAGCTTAGATACTTGGTAACTCATAATTCCATGCATTCTCGTCAACTCAACGATTACCAATGTTTGGAATAATGGTTTCCATGGCAACGCAATTTGTGTACAACAAGAGTTATTCAGAGACGGGTGTTTTATAACTTCAAAAATATTAATTTATATTGCATTTTATACACCACACTGTTGGTGTTTAGACAAAGGTTCAAATACTTTAATTTTTTTATGAAAATATTTAATAAATAGTGAAGTTTTTCCCGGAATCATTGAAAAATATGTCAAGGTGAGAAATAATTGGTTTGGCTTATTAATTATTTATTCATGTTGTTTTGCATCCGCCACGTGAAAGTTTGCATGTTATCGATTCTTTGATAGCCAGGTTTTGCTAAGGTTTATTTGGGTCACATGAGGAAAATGTCGTGAGAAAAGTTTGCAGTATGAATGTGGATGGTTATAAGAGTAGAGGAAGACCAAAGAAACGATGGATGGACTTTGTGAAGGATGATATGGCAAGGAAGGAGGTGTCTGATGAGATGACGAGTAATAGAGAAGTATGGAAGAGGAAGACATGCTGCGCGCCCTTAAATAAATTGGGTTAGGGGCAGGGAATGATTAACATTATTTGGGTTAAATCGATTTTAAAGATGCGGCGGGGACAGAAAGCTTGAAAGGAAATCGTTTGGGTAGGTTACGGAGATGAGGTATGAAACGCATTTATATGTGATTAAAATAGTGATGAATACTCGAAATACGTGAAGAGGGATAGGCCAAAGAAAATATGGAAGGATTGTGCAAGGGGTTTTATGAGGGTGAATAATAGCTTGACGGTTGACAGAGGAGAAAGGAAATTTATACACCTATACAAATACAAATAAATAAAATTGAACTGTCTGTTTGTAATATGTATTAAAATAACCGCTTTTGACTGCATGCATATTATTGTAGGTATATGCGGTACATATACTTACCAAATTAACATTTTTTACAGTATTTGTCTGTCTGTCTGTCTGTTTGTTCCGGCTAATCTCTCGAACGGCTGGACCGATTTTGACGAGACTTTCACTGGCAGATAGCTGATGTAATAAAGAGTAATTTAGGCTACTTCATAAATTCCACGCGGACGAAGTCGCGGGCACAGCTACTGTAAGAATAAACAAATAGGAAAGGAGCAGGAAGAATCGTAGCGAAAGTAGCTTTGTACTCTAGATAAAATATAATGCACACTAAGCTACAATAATCTGTCAAACTTTTTTATAATAGACTAGCTGTCACACGCAACTTCGTCTGCGTCACATTTTCCCTGTTTTCGCAACATTTTTCATTGCTGCTGCGCTCCTATTGGTCGTAGCGATGATTGATGATATATAGCCTATAATCTTCTTCAATAAATGAACTATCTAGCACTGAAAGAATTTTTCAAATCGGATCAGTAGTTCCTGAGATCAGCGCGTTCAAGCAATCAAACAAACAAACTCGTCAGCTTTATAATATTGGTATAGATTAGTAGATTTTCAACGTTATCTTTAAAGACTTAGGTTCAAGATTGATTGGAAAAAATTGACAGTTTCGGCTAGTTTGGTGTGCTGGCTAGCGTCTGTACGTCTGTCTACTTAAAATAATTGGAGCTTGAATAAATAAATAAATTAAATGGATGTTCTCGTTATTATTAAAATTAAACAAACAAGGTATGACCATTAGGAATGATGAGTTTTTCGAAGTAGATATAACTTTCGTAGTTATGGTCTGCATACTTATAAGTTACCTGGCCCCTTATTAACAAATGCTCAGATTCGATTTCGATCCGATAAGTCGTGTGTCTATCTTGTTTCGGCATTACGAAAGCGAGCGAGATAGATATACGACTTTCCGAATCGAAATCGAATCCGAGCGTTTGTGAATACGGGGGCTGGTATTCTTAGTTTCCATTTTGTTGTGCCAGACATGTAAATACTTTTTCTTTCTTTATTTTACAAATGTTCGATAACGTACTTAAAATACAACTGATGAATGATATAGGTTTGAATAAAAACGCACTATTGAATTTACAAGTTTCGGCGCTGAGCTGAGGATTGAAATTCCAGTAGCGTGTTTTTAATGTGTCACTGTTGGTCAAAACGGTTATAAGAATAGGTTATCATATAGGTTTTCTGAAAGTGCTGCGTCATTTCAATTAAGTACTGAGTAAGTATAACTTTGTCTAGCTGGAGGAGATTTAGTTGAAAATATAGGTAGATAGACCATTATTTTTTAAAGAACATGAACCATAAAATGTAAATGTCGTGGAGAAAGTTTTGAGCATGAATTTGAAAAGAAACGATCTATGGACTGTGAGAAGGATGATATGCCAAGAAAGGAGGGGTTTGATGAGATGACGAGTAATAGAGAAGTATGGAAGAAGAAGACATGCTGCGCCGATCCCAAATGAATTTATAGGAGCAAGAGAATGATGTTGATGATTAATCATAACTTAAATGCTAATATGGGATATCGAATCCTATCTTGTTTAAAAGATAGTGTATTTTAATTTCGTGCCTAACTAAACATTTTCAATTCTAGGGAAAACTAAGTAAAAATGCATACAACAGTTAAAAAGCCTAGTGAATCCAAGCCGAAGAGAGAAAAACAGACAAAAGACGATGCTACAAAAATACCTCCAGAAGAAAAACTTAAAAAGACTCCCTACACTGTCTCCACACCAAGAAGTTTCGTACAAAAGAGTTCGACAGCCGATATTTACGGGCAAAAGAAAAAGGTTGCTGTACAAAACGCTAAAGCACCCAAAAAGCCACCAGGCACATCATACACGGCAAGCAATGTATCGCCAATGAAGAATTTGCTCAAATCTTCAGCCTCTTCCACCAGTCAACTTTCAACAAGGTCTGACAGACCCAAGATGGCGTCGACAAGAATGTTTGACGCTAAGACAAGAAATGCGGTCACGCCGAGAAGCAACTTCAGTGTTGCTGTTAACTCGCCGATGGTTAAAAGAAAATTGAATATGGATTTGATGAGAGAAGAGAGTTTTGTTAAAGATAGTTCTAGAGATATAAGAGAAAGGGAAAGAAGTTTTGATAGCGAGGTCACAAAACCAGGTAAAGTTAAAGAAAAGAGTTTTGTAAAAGACACGGCAAAAGAAAGAAGGGATAGAGAAAAGAGTTTTGTCAAAGAAGCCACGAAAGAGAGAAAGGAAAAAGAAAAAAGTTTTGTAAAAGATGTTGCAAAAGGAAAAGAAAAAAGTTTTGTAAAAGAGGTGGCTAAAGACAGAAAAGATCAAAATAACGCCAGTTCAAAAGATAGTGAAAGGCAACGGACTAAAACAAGGACATTAGATGAGAACGAAGTAAAAATATTAAACTCTTTGGACGTCGACAATAATGCTGAAATGTTGAATTTGTCACGAAAGCTCAGCGCAAATCCGAAGGCATTTTATATTGATCTGAATGATGAAAAACCAAGTCACAGTAGACAGGTGAGTACCTGTATTATTTCTTCCTGTACACAATATGTAAAAAAACACTGTCCAATCCGAAAGGGGCACGTAGATATCCCAATGACATAACCAGATAAAATAAAAAACATAATTCTCGTATAAAAATTATCATGTATTTTAAAATACATGATTTTTTTGCCCAAATTGCCTAATACAATTTCCACAAAATCAGGCAATTTTTAAAATGTGACAACACCATTATCGGTATTAGTATGTTCGATCGTCATATTGTTTGTTTATGACGTCACTACCCGAGAAGCGACCGGAGTGTCGCCACCCGTATCGACCCTGTGTTGCCTTGTAAGATTCCTCATCTTATTTTATTTTTACCGTGGTATGGGCATTATAGACTTAGTTCAAGAGGCCAATTAGTGTCTGTGGAGCAGCACCAGCATTGAGCCAAGCCTAATTATACCAACATAAGTTAAACCTTTTTAGGCACCTCCAAGCAAAGTATCCAGTGACGAAGACATAAGTTACGAAGATGATTTCGAGAGTTACGAGTCAGACTTCGATTCGTACCACAGTTCTTCACCTAGTGAACAGAATGGCAGTGATGAAACCGACGATAAAGGTGATGATGATGATGATGATGATGATCAGAGCGAGGCAGTTGAGACTTTAAAGGAAGCGAAGGATGAAGAGAATATGTTAGATTCAGGTAGGTTTGAGAAGGAATTAAATTTGGGAATCTTTGACTCCCGTAGGTACAGTCAGTGCCCTGCATTACTCAGCCCATCTTGCCCTCTTTAGCTTTGTAAGACGGGACAGGTAATACAGGGCAATAACAGTACTAAATAATGTGATTTAGGGGCTATACTTTAAGCACTTGAGGTTTTTTACCGCTCTCCGTCCCCCTTGGTGATACGTTGTGAGATTTTAGACCAGCATCACATGTATTTTTACTATTAAAAAGATCTGAGAATTTTAGAAACTTGTTTAATAAAAAAGCTGTTGCTCGGGTTTTAACGTAATACAATTATATTCAACCCGATGTTGGAAAAAAGTACATGTCACAGATTAATTATTTTTTTGTCACGGGATTTAAATACATGTCATTGTCCCTCTCCGACCATCGTTATTTCTTTCTGACCACTTCGCTCGTGTTTGAACCTCACATCATTAAAAAATTAAAAAACGACTCTTACTAATGGGAAACATGAAACACTGCTTTGTTGAGCTTGAATAGTTTGTGGGAATAGAACACAGCTGTGGAAAAATATATACCTGTCAATATTTATTAAAAGGCTTTATTGAATTACTTGTCAAACACTTTTCTAATGAATAAAAATAAAGAAACGTAACCTTCAAACTATAATTGTTTTAATGGACGATGTTGTTTGCAACACTCTAACTTTAAAATTGAGACAAATCACGTTAGTTTTTGAATTTTCAGGCAGTTTCGACCTCCGTGATCGCTCAGCAAATAAACAAAAACCAGTTGCCTTAGACTTTATCCTGGAGGCAGCAGAAACCGGGGAGAAGCATAGCTCATTAACTGACGAGGGTTTCCAGGAGATGAGCAGCTCTAGCGCTGTCTCCAGCATACGGACGGTGCATACTGAAGTCATTGACAGGTTGGTGCAATAAAAACTTCCATTAGTAATTATCGTCTGCTTAGCCTCTTTCCCAACCAAGTTTCGGTCGGCTTTTAGTCTAACAGGACGCAGCTGAATAACAGTATTTTACTTAGATCAACTGCCTATTGATTATGGATCTCCACAACTCAGTAAGGGGTACCACGATACTTTTTGTTAAGACTGACTGTCAGACATTTGGAATTTTGACTACGTGTGACGACCATCAGAGATCCAAGAATGAAAGTCGGGACCAAACGATTAACGTGCTTATTACACTACACGAGGCGATACTTACGAAAAAGAACCTGGTCAATCATGGTCATCAATGGTAGTCTACTGGCTTAGGTAGTTAGTTCTTGCTAATAGGAAAGAAGAATATATCAATACAGCCACTTGAAAATAAAAGAGGAGAAAATAGTTTCTAACTGTGTGAAATTCTTTTCAGACCTATGTTCATCGATTTCACGAAATCGAAGGAGAATCGACGAAAGAAACGGATAGGAGACAGGCTAAGGCAACGCGCAAAAGATTTACTAAGCATTATAACTTTGCATGAAATGTCCTATACTCTGTTCGAAATGAAACCTATTTCGTATGACCTGTTTATGTCGACGTTTGGTAGATCTAACTATACACAAATCGCTGTACAAACTTTCGATGATGGGATTACTGAAGAGATTCAAACGGATGAGATAGAATGTGAACATAAATGGACCCAACACCCAGTTGAATTTACAAAAAATGATATTTGTATCAAACAAAAAGTCGAAAGTCGAAAATATAGTAAAAATATGGAAGATTATTTAACCAAATTCACCTTTTTGACAACTCATTGTGTGGATGTAGAAAGGAATAATGCGATTAACTTAGATGAAAATTATAAAACGGATCCGTTACGCATCTTTTTTGAACAAAAAGATGGCGTCGGCCCCAGCGAAATGTTGCCATACGAAACTTACAAATCGAAATTAAAAAAGAATGACTATAATACTCATCGTCTGGGGAAGTTTTTAAAGAGAATAGAAAGTAGGATATGCAATGTTTTGAATACTAACAGTGGCAACACAGAACTATCCGAATTAAATATTACCAACTATCCGTTTAGCAAAGGTTATATATCTATTTCCCCGAAGCATATTACATCCGAAAACTTATCTTTTCTGAATAATACAAAGATTTCACAAATGTATTTCTCTGAAACAAAATCCAATTTAATAATGACGGTACACAAGAAAGATCAGAATGTGGCTCTTAAAAAGTGTACGATTTGTCTATGGGACATCAGTGTTGCCACGCGAGAACCTATAAAACTACTAACCGCTATAGACAATGTAGCTAAAGGAAGATTAAGAGGAACCACTGATGGATATTTTGTTGCTGCATTAGATGATGGGTAAGTGACATTTTTAATTTCCAAAGTAAAACAAATAATCAGAAAAATATATTCCTTAAAATAACTAATTTCAGTTCAGTACATCTTTGGGATTTGTCAGAGGAGGCAACATGGCGCGAGGATGTTGCCAGCAAGGAAAAACCAACTGAACTGGTAGAAATAAACGAGAAAGAACTCACCGAGTTTGAAAGAGATCGATTATGGAATAAGGTGAACAGTAATGTTGGATTAGACGGGGTAAGATAATTTTAATTATAGACAAAAGATTGAACTTATTGGCAAAGATTGCTGTAGACCACAGATCGCCCGTTGATATGATAATTAAAACTTTTAAAAATATATTTTTAATCGTGACGGCGAAGGTGGTGTTTTGCGCTGATCTTTTGGTGGTCAGACGTCAAAGACTTTTCGGATAAAGGAGACGAGGGGCTAACAGAGGGACACAATATAGAGTAACAGAGTCAGATTGTCCAAGTTTTAAAAAAAAAATAGGTCTATTTCCACGGGCACAGCTAAACTCGATCACCACATCGAAACTGCGTTATTCTGCGTTATTTATTCCATAGCAATTATTTGAGCTCGTGAAAGCAGTCAAAACGTGCTGATGAGTGTCACATACATTTTCTTGGGTGAATTTCGCCCTGAAGAATTATTACAATTCCAGGCCAGCATACCTTGCGCTCTACAGTCATGTGCGTACACGAACAGTGCTTTCAACATGAGCAATGGTGACGCGACAGACCGTATCGTTGGGTTGGAGGTGACGGGTGACCCGCGTACTATCATCAGTCAGGAGGGAGGACGGAGGATTCTGGGGCAGGTAAACCTTATGGATTAATTTGATAAATATGTTGTTTGTAGAACTATATGTATAGGGAGTTTTTTGAGCAGCCTTTGTTGGAAAGTCTGTGCTGGTGAAGCGGTGTGATCGTCGAACTGCCAAATCATAGGACTCAATTTCGAACCCAAGTCACGCATATAAGATTTTTCGGATTCATGTGCGTAATGTATAGTTATCATTTGCTTCGGAAAGAAAACTTGATGAAACCAGCATGCTTGAAAGATATTTCTCGACGGGATGCATGTAAAGCCAAGTCGCCCATGGCTGGCACTAACCACAATATAAAGAATGAAGAAGAAGTTGAGCCACCTCTTCCCAGTGACCCCTGTAGTTTCGAAGTTCAGAAAGACCTGTTTCTCAGTGTAACTTGAATAAATAACTTTTGATTTAGGAAGATTATAGAAAAAAAACTAAAGCACATTACAGACTTTTGCATGACTTTTCATGATTTTATAATGAACTAGCTGTCCCGCGCAACTTCGTCTACGTCACATTTTCCCCATTTTCGCAACATTTTTCATTGCTGCTCCGCTCCTATTGGTCGTAGCGTGATGATATATAGCCTATGTTACTTATAATACCTCCAAGAATATGTGTATAAAGTTTCATGATGATCGGTTAAGTATTTTTCGCGTGAAAGCGTAACAAACTTACTTTCGCATTTATAATATTAGTTAGGATTTATCTGATGATTCAATCATTTTGATAGGATTTTGTTGAAATTGCAGAAATGAAATCCCATTGCTGACGATTCAATTGGTTGTTTTGGTAGCCAGATTCTAATCTGTTATATTGGTTAGACTTTAAGATTATAGAAGCACTAGCTGTCCTGCGCAACTTCGTCTGCGTCACATTTTCCCCGTTTTCGCAACCTTTTTCATTGCTGCTCCGCTCTTATTAGTTGTAGCGTGATGATATATAACCTATATCCTTTCTCGATAAATGGACTATCTAATACAGAAAGATTTTTTTAAATCGGACCTGAGATTAGCGCGTTCAAGCAAACAAACAAACTCTTCAGCTTTAAGATAATTAGTACCTATTAGATAAGATTCTGAAAAGGTTTTTTAGGTTTTTTCTTTTCATTCCAGGTCGTTTCTCTACAAAGTATAGGCGTCCTCACAATATGGTCAATAGTACAACAAAAATCTAAGACGATCCCGCCAGACATTGGCAAGGCTTACTGGTCCAGAATGAAACTAGAAAAGAATCAAACCATTTCTTTACTAGACTACGTAGATCTCCCACTAAAAGACTCACAAAGTACCCATTTTAAAGCAGACTTCAATCTAAACGCAGCAAAAAGAAGAATAACGAACAGAAAACAAGAAAAAAGAATAATAAAAAAAGATTTTTCGCGCCCAAAATCCGCCATTAGTCTCGACTTTGACAGCAGGCCATCCAGTGGTGCCAGTGCTAAAATTAAACGAGTGTTGTCAGTTGAGAAAGATGTTTCTAAAAATTGGGAGAGTGGTATTGTTTGTGGGGACTTGAAAGTGATGAATTGGAAAGATCGTGACCATTACTTGATTACAAAGAATTGCGGTGAAGTTTTTTGCTGCAAGAGGATACTAGGAGCCGTAAAATTGAATAAGTTTTTTGTTGCAAGTAAGATTTTTAATTAAATACAACTTTACATAGGTATTGCTTAAAAACTTTGCCGTTTCAAACGTTTTTAAAATAATTGGAACATTTATTCAAAATCAAAATATTTTATTTCACATAGGCCTTCATGGGCACTTATAAAACTTCAGAATAGGTGCACAATTCGGTTTCTATGGAAACGAACCGGCAAGAAACACCATGGTTATTCTTTTAAAATCATTTGGTTTTATAATATTTTTATGCTACATTACATTATTCGGGTCTGGCTGTTTGTGTATGTGACTTTCGCACCCACGATACAAGAGAAATTCCTAGTGTGGGGCAACGTTATTTAATATATATATATATATATTAGCCATAGTTTCAGTGCGTATGAAACGCCTATAAAAATAGTTGTAGGAAAGAATAATACGAAAGGAGAAGAGGCAATTGAGTCCAAAAACAGGCGTTCCAAAGCATATGTATAAAGGACTGAAAGGAAATTAAATATTTCCATAACAAAGAAAGAGGATACCTTATACGATTGTTTTTCCTACTTTTTCAGCTGACGCATCATTAGTGACTTGTATAGAAGTATCTCCGCATCGATTGCCATATTTCCTCGCAGCCACTGACACTGGGACCATTACCATATGTTCCTTGCTTGAAAACCGGGTTCTTCTTACTTTGGATTGTCGGTAAGTCATCATAAAACGTAACTGGAGACGTGTGTGTCTATGCTATTCCACCTCTCAACATTTTGAGACAAGATGTTAATGTTAAATCTATAGGTATAAAAGCCCCCTTAACGAGGCCGAAAGGCGAAGGTTCTCGTTGACATTGTGATCATTGTTTTTTTGAAGTGAAACTTCTTATGTGACTTCCAACAAGTTTAACTTTTAACTGTACCATTTCTAAAACTCACCAAGAGATGGCAGTATTACAAGATTTGTGACTACGTAGTTCTACTAGGTACGCAAGATGGCGTGAAAACAGTCATGCATTCGACTCTTCGGTGTGACCAGCCTTCGCTCAATTTCCATGAGTAGAATAACCTCGATAAACTTATGTAATAAGAAAAATAATACAACAAGAAACACAAAATATTATTTAGAAGCTCAGTAAAATAACGAGAGTGAATGCGTGGCACTAGAACGCATGCGTGTAGTATTACGAAGTTTCACTTCTTCCGCGCGGAGGGACTCCAAGCACTTTTTTTTTTTCTAAATACAAGCATTTAATGTTATAATTTTACTTTAAATACCTTAATTTTCCATGCATGGATGCATTGTAACGACACAATTTTTTGAATGCGTTAAATTAAGTCTTACAGTAAAACGTGATTTTTCACCCGATAAAAAAAAATCGATGTACAGAGTGTTTGGTTGACGGCTTTTTGAAGGGTCCGTTCACCCTGTACATACTTATATTATAGAGATACATATGTTTGCAAGTTTGTTGGAACCTAATAAAGGGTGTAAAACACCTCGTTACAAAGCTGAAAGGCACAGGTTCTCCTTGTCATTGCGATCATTTTTTTGTTTTACACCATACCTGGTAACCTTCTAGTTACGGAGATATTAGGGGTCAAAGTTCCAACTTTTTGACAAGTATTTTTTTAAATAGAAGTTTTTAATTTAAGATTTTTACTTTCAACACCTCCACGACCCCCGTACTATTCAATCCGTCCATCAGCACAATGTTTTGAGTGCGTTACATTGAGTTCTACCACAAAACATGATTTTACACCCCCAAAAAAAAAGTCGTTTCCCAGCAATAATTTTTGCGTAAAGTTACTTAGTTTCATGTACAGAATGCTTGGTTGACGGCTTCGTGATGAGGTGATTAATTTACACGGTGTATATTGATAGCAATGCATATTACAGGAACATTCAACCTAAGGAAGTCGAAAGGGTGCAGTCTGATCACAAAGGTCGTTTTGTCAGCACCGTGTCCTCTCGATCTCCCAGTCATGAGAAGAAAGGCACCAAGGTAAGAATCTTCTACATTGATTAGTTTTCAGACTTTAAATTACTTGGGTAGGATAGCCAAATTGTCCTTACTTCCTATTGTAATAACATAAATGCGAAAGTTTGTAAGTAAAAGATGTATGTAGGTATGGATGTTTGTTACTCTTTCAAAAACTACGGAACGGAATTGGGTGAAACTTGGCGCTCCGATAATGATGGTCTGCGGTGTGATTCTGTAAGACCTCACTTAGAACTTCGAATCTGAATCCGCTGTGAGTTTCTTGATTGGCATTCTAAAAATCCGGTTGATAATTCGAATTAACACTAGCGCCACCACTACGAGCGTGTCAGCGAGTTGAACTAAATTAACAGGGAGATTTTGACAGATAAAGTATGAGATGACGTAAGAAGTGGCATTCTGTAAGGTAATTCCCCCGTCACTTTGACGCTCCCTTGGCTACAAAATCAAGGTCATTTTGAACCTTACGCGAAGTGACAGATAGCGATGTGAGATCTGAGTTGTCGTCTGAATTTTACAGAATCGACGTACAGTAAATTTTCTTAAAAAATAATAATTATCTTTGAAAAGGAACTAATGGTGCGTTTCATGAGCTGCGGCGATAGTTTAAATATGGCGATTGGCTTTGGATTCGGAGATTCAAGATCAAGAACTGTCAATATGCCAAGAGACTCCCTTGCAAATATCAATGTAATTCCTTGTTAACATTTTTTGATGTAGTACTAGACGTTGCTGTTGCCAGCCTGAAAACCAGTCTTACCAAGGGGTATCGACGTATTGTATTACCTAGTACTAATTGGGTTGCGGAGGTCAGATAGACAGTCGCTTCATGTAAAATATTGGTATTCAGCTGCATTCGGTTAGACTGGAAGCCGCCCCAACATAGATGTAGAAAGCGTAGGCAGATAATGACCAGCAGTCGCCCGAGACCTTCGTCTGCGTGAATCTAATACCAATAATAAAGCTGAAGAGTTTGTTTGCTTGAAGGCGCTAATCTCAGGAACTACTGGTCCGATTGGAAAAATTCTTTCAGTGTTAGATAGCTAATTTATTGAGGAAGGCTATAGGCTATATATCATCACGCTACGACCAATAGGAGCGGAGCAGCAATGAAAAATGTTGCGAAAACGGGGAAAATGTGACGCAGACGAAGTTGCTCACAGCTAGTTTTATATAAAAATATTACTTCTCTATTTGAATCGGATTTTGTTAAAAAATCATGGGTTTAATCGTTTTTTGCACGGTACCGTAATCCTTTTTCTTAAGATAAAAGGAACCTTCGTTAGTCCTTATAATCAGTTATCAGCCAGTGTAAGACCCGTCAAAATCGGTCTAACCATTTCGATGATCAGCCGGGACAAAGAGACGAGACATACAGACAGACTAAAAGTTCGTGTGTCAAAATCAAAAATGTTAGGGATGACAATTTTTGTATGTCAATATTCCAAATATCTTTGGTCGAGACCCACCCAATACGAGTACATATCGAGTTTCCTCCGTGGCTCAGAAAGCACACTAAGCCGTTGGTCTCGGCTCTCATTTGTAGATCTTTGACAGTCGTTACGAGTAGTCAGTATCCGAAAGTCTGACATCCAGTCTTACCAAGGGGTATCGTATTACCTGGGTTGTGGAGGTCAGACACGCAGTCGCTCCATGTAAAATACTGGTATTTAGCTGCATCTGGTTAGATTGGAAGCCGACTCCAACATATGTAGTTAGGAAAAGGCTCTAGGCAGATGATGGTGGAGTTAATTTAAATGCAACAAACCTTGATTTACGTGTAACTTATTGCTTTTTTAGTTCTCAGTAACATCACTATCCTGGTCGCACATCAACCCTTGCTGCATCTTCGCGTCACTACAAGATGACAGCCTGGTCGAATGGGAGCTATCTTTCAGCGATATCTACGCGAAATGGGCTGGTGATGCCGCGGCAAACGCTTGTACTGCCGGAGATAGTACGCTGGTAAGAATTCGTGGCGACATTTATTATGTTAAGATACGATTGATCTTATGGATTAGAGATTTGTAGAACACGATATTACCACAATCACGAGACAAATCTACAAGGTGTTGTTTTGCATCCTCGTCAAAATTCAGGAGGTTGTCACAAAAGACATCTAATATTATAAATGCGAAAGTAAGTTTGTTTGTTACCTTTTCACGACTAAGCAGCTGATCGGACATTAATGAAATTTGGCAAGAAGATAGATTTCAACTTGAGGAAGGACATAGGCTATACATATATCATCACGCTACGACCAATGGAGAGGAGAGGAGCGGAGCAGCAATGAAAAATTTTGCGAAAACGGGGAAAATGTGACGCAGACGAAGTTGCGCGGGACAGCTAGTTAATAATAAAAGCTGATCTTTTTGGTTTGTTTAAGTTTGTCAGTATTTCAGAATAACCCCCTTAACGTGGGTTAGGGATTAAGAAATTATCGAATAAACGTTTGAGATTGTTTGTATGTGTGGAACCGCGGTTATAGGGCGAGAATCAGACGGGCCGCGTTTAAAACACGGGTGGATCACACTTACAGATTTCCGTAAATAAGAGAAAAAAATAAAATTACCTACCCATTTTATTATTGATTCGGGACGAGAATCATTAGCATAGTTACCTCCTTGAATTTGACGAGGATGCAAAACAACAGCTTGTGTAGTCAAGTTAAAGTAATTACTCATGCAAACTTTTAAGCAATAGACAAGAATTTATACGAAGTAAGAACCGTTAAGAGCGTTTATTCCTTACCGCTTTTCATACAAACTTTCAAGTAGTTTTTTTCCGAAATGACTGAACCGATTTAAATGAAACTTTATACGCATAAGCAGGATACATAGGTCTAAAAAGTTACTAAAAAATATTTTCAAAATGTGTTTTAAAACAAGAGATAATTGGAATTTTCTGTTTCTATAGAAAATTTAAATTTGGTCTAATTTAACTGTAACACTATTTTTCGAAAATGTTTTTTAGTAACTTTTTAGATCTGTGTATCCTGCTTATGTGTACGAAGTTTCATCAAAATCAGTTCAGACATTTCGGAAAATAACGACTTGAAAGTTTGTATGAAATGTCGTAAGGCGTAAACGCTCTCAAGGAAAGCAAAGCTAAGAATAATAACTTTTGATAGTTCTAACTTCAAGTAATTACAAAACTAAAAAACAAAAATCGTATCTTAAAAGCATTTACAACTTACGGTATACATACAAACTTTCAAGACCTTTTTTTCCGAAATGACTGAACCGATTTTAATGAAACTTCTTACGCATAAGCAGGATACATGTTGGGTAAAAAGTTACTTTATGTAATTTGTTTCGTCACCGCTGCTCCCAAAAACGGTGAAGGAAAACATCATGACGAAACCGGTATGTCCTAGAACTAAATATTCTAAGACATGTGACATCTACCAACCCGCGTGGTGGATTACAGCCCACTCCCTCTCATAGAGGAGGCCTGTGTCCCAGCAGTGGGAACATTATAGGCTGATGATGATGATGACTAATAAACTTTTTATTATCCCCCAGGCCCTGTTAACACCAGAAGGAGAAATACAAGTGCACAAACTGATGAACGAGCATCGAACCAAGGAATATTTGCTACTGTTCGAGAAATACCTCGCTCTCTTGTAGAATACATGTTAGTGTAATGTTTTGTATTTAAGACTATCACCTGATCTCTTAGTTTAATATAGAATTTAGAACGTTAAATGTTTGTTTTACTGAGATCCCTTAGGCAACATCTCTTTCCCCCCAAAAGGGAGGGGGTTGCAATTAAAGAATTACGGAATAAGAAGAAAATCAACAAATCTTACTAAGGGTCTTTTCATTATTATGCGTGTTTGCGCCCACGTGCGGGCCAGGCGGCCATGCTTGTTGCGGGCCGCACGCAGAGCAGATTATTTAAGCCACGCCGGCGCGCGTGTCCCGCATGACAATGAAAACATGTATGATACGATAGGTTGCGGGCAGCCCGCATGCGTGCCTGGCCCGCACGCGGGCGCAAACACGCATGGCAATGAAAAGGCCCTAAGGGGTCACTAACACAGAGAACCTCACGTCCCAGCCGCCGCGGGAGACGCCCCGGGCGTTGAGGGGCAACCAGTGCCCCCCATCGTTGGGAAAAGGCTAGGTAAATGAAAAACGTTTCATTTATGTAAAAAGTGCTTCTTATCCATCATAATTCAAAGTATATGTACATCATCATACTCCCTGTCATGGCAAATGAATTAAAGAAACATTACAAAGTACTTAGGCGTATGGCATTTGAAAGTTACATTAATTTGTCTTCTTCGCCGCACTTTCCTTCTTCCCTGTAAGTCTTCTGACACACGCTTTGACAGCAACTGTCAAGAGCGCAAAGAGCGCAGCGAGCACTGCGAGCAGAACGAGCACGAGGTCGAGCATCCAGCGCTCGTACCAGCTGTACTTCAGAGACAAAGAGCGGAGGTGGTATGCTCCTGGAAAAATAAGAAAAGGTTTAGCAGTGATAGCCTGCTGGTGTGACCTTTGGACTGCTATGTCATAGCATAGGTATCGAACTCGAACTCAAGTCACGCAACTTCGATTTCGTTTGCGGAATTTGCTTCGCTGAAGGAAAACATCGTGAGAAAACCAGCATATCTGAGAGATAATTCTCGACGGCATGTAAAGCCAAGTCAGAGGTCCATAGGCGGCATAAAAACTCAGACACCCGGTTACGAATTAACCACACGATAAAGAAAAAAACTAGGTTCACACAGTAACTGGGTTTTGGAGGTCAAGTCAGACGCTCCATGTAAAATATGGTATTGAACTGCATGCTGTTGAAACCGATAATTTTTTGTCATCATTGCGGGTAATGACGAAAATGACGTGAGATTAATTTTGGTATGAATGTGGATCATCATCATCAGCCTATAATGTTCCCACTGCTGGGACACACGCCTCCTATCTATGAGAGAGAGTGCGCTGTAATCCACCACGCGGGCCCAGTGCGGGTTGATAGATGTCACATGTCATCGAATTTTTAGTTCTGGGACCTGCCGGTTTCCTCACGATGTTTTCCTTCACCGTTTTAGAGAGCAGCGGTGATGAAACAAATTGCACAAAGTAATGCGCCGGCCTGGGTTCGAACCCACGGCTTACTGCTCGTAAGTCGGGGCTGCCACCACTGGGCCACCGCTGCTGAATGTGGATGGCTATACTTAATACCTTTTGTTTCAATTGCGAGTTTCACGTAGAAAGAGATCAGGTCTGATGGCGGAGCTGGCCGTGCTCGGAATATCTTCGATAAGTATTGAGCTTGGTTGTAGTAACTGGAACAATAAGAATATTCAACATTGTACACTTCTTCGACGAATCGAATACGGTGATAAGATATCATTAAGTAAATACTTCAAGATCGATAAATCTAGCAATTCCCTGAAACTATATCTTCCCACCTCGCAAGGCGCAGTGATGAAATGTGGGTCGTCCGGCGGTGAGATGGGCAGATGACATAGTTGCCATTTGGAAAAAACCTGGATGAAGCTGGCACAGGACCGTGGAGATTGGCACAAGAAAAGAAAGGCTGTACCCAGCAGTGGTTCTTGATGATGTTGATACTTTTCCACTCACCTATCATTGCTTAGCAACTCCTGAAGCGCCACCCCCAATTCCTCAGCCACATCTGGATGAAAGTCGACCCTCAGCGCGTACCCAGCTCGCCTGGCGCGTTCAGCGTTCGCTGGCTGGTCTCCGAAGACCGGCACTGCTAGGAGAGGCACCCCAGCGTGGATAGCTTCAAGAGTGCTTAGCAGACCGCCGTGGGTTATGAATACCTTGACGTTTTTGTGGGCTGGAAGGAAGTGATACCAAATAAACATAAAACCAGTTTTTTCAGAGGAAGGAGTTCAGGTATTGAACGGGGCAATGGGAGTATGTAAGGATCATAGCAGAAAGCGTTCTATAGTTTTTGCCTAAGTCCGTGGGTATATTGGTGAGTATAAGTATACTTCCACTGTCACTAACGAGATATCTTCCGTGATTTTCAATTATTATGACAGGTCAGGTTTAGTTATACGAGTAAACCGTGAAAGTTTAAAACAGACTTTGACTGTTTTAAACTTCACTATAAAGTCACAGGTTGAATTTTTTCGTTTGGCGGGAGATGAAGATATCGTATAGGCTACAATGCTACTTACCGAGTATGCTAGGCTGTGGCATCCACGGGCGCACATGCACGTTGGGCGGTAGAGCGCTCAGCGGCTCCTCAAACTTCCACAGGACGGTGTAGGGCAGCGAGGAGAACAGCTTTAAAAGCGCAGCGCGCGTATGTGGCTTCAAAGTTGCTGACTTGAGGACAGAACCCATGCTGAAGTATATGACACCTTGCGGCGATCCGTCTAGTAGTTCCTGGAGATCCTGAAATGTGCATCAAAAACGCTTAAATTTGATGAAGCATTGCTACCTGGAATGTCCTTTATTTCTCGATTTGAGAAGCCTCAATGGCTGTCCTCCGCCTTAAGGAGAGTGGAGGGTCAGTCAGACTCTTACTTGACTTTCAAGCAAACAGTGAGAACATTACTGGCTAACTACATGAATAATGTTTTGGTTCGATACCAGACAGTACCTAAGAAATCATTTTTTCCAACCATACCTTAGGCAACGGTGCAGGCTTATCATCAATATGATATCCAGCAATATTGATCACGTTCGGGGGCAGACTGAGCGCCGGTCCGATGGACTCGTGGGAGTTCACCAGTAGGATGGACACGTTGTGCTGTGCCTCATGGAATGGGGGCAGAGGCACTCCTCGCTCTGCTGCTAAGGGAGTGAAGAGGTCTTCGTAAATAGCGGCTTGGCGGGGCTGGTCAAACCTGGAAAGTGTAAAGAGAAATGTTTGGAGGCATCCTAGAATGCTTTAAGGAACCTTCTGTTGATGTGTTTGCATGAGTCCGTCGCTTCGCCGTTGTTTTCTCAGCAGTGGTTGCCGAAACAACGTGTTGCTTGAAATTGAGCGTGTAGCTCGTTTCCAAGAGGCTATCATCAGGTAGAACGTAATCCTCCAAGGTTCTTCACTATCAAATGCTTTCAAAAATGACTTAGCAGCTACTGACCATCCATCCACACTCATCAGCAAATAAAAGAGCCCATTCAGCATTCTTCTGCCAGTCGGCAAAGGTATCGGGCTGTCATTGAAGTGCAGGGGAACGGTGCTCACGGACCGGACTTCATCAACCAGGGCTTCCAGGTTTGGGTGGACGCCTATGGAGCTGAGGAGGATCCAGGGAGCTTGCTGGATGGCTGCGTAACTGGAAAATGAGGAGAATAAGATTAGCTCTAATAATCGGAAGCGGAAATGCAGAGGTGAGGTAGATGTTATTGTGTTTTCCACCAGGAACTTGTCAGTGGCAGACACGGAACAAAAAACAAGAATCACGGGGAGATCAAGTGCCTTTCGGCTTCGGTAAGGGTACGTTTACAACTATTGGTTGGTAGCTAAACCAGCATTCCGCATAGACAGATATGAAACGGTAGCTGACGGATTTTGTTACAGAGCAAATAGATGACGAAAATTGTTATCCTCGAAGGCTTAGGCAGAGGTGAACCTAACAAGTACATCCACATTAGGCCAGTTATGTTTAAGTCCCATGTAATAGGGGACGAGCCTATTGCCATCAACCGGGCGCAAATCCAGGCTTCGTGGCTGCTACTGAGAAATGCCTGATAAAAACCAATAACAGTTTGCCAACCCCGGAATCAAAACCTGGACCAACAACGAGACCAACGAGGCTGTGACAATGATATATTTCAAGAAACCCACTCACCCAGCCTCAAACTCGTTGATGAACCACGTAGAGATGACAGCATCGAACTGCTTTTCTACCAGCAACTTCCTGAGCTTCGGATTCTCTGCAGCAGTCCGGGAGATGTTCCTGGCGAATGTTCTGATGAAGGTTATGCCCGCTTGCGAAGAGTTCATCATGTCGACGGCTGTAGAGAAGAAAATGGACTGAGATTACAGAGGCGAGATCTTCAGCACAAGAAATGAACTACTTCTACGTTTTTTTTTTTTTAATGGTGGGAAATCGTCAAATGACTTGTCCCGCTCTGGGCGGAGCGGGAGGGAGTGTCAGACTTGACTGACTAAAACCCATCCATGTTCCTTCTTAGCCCTTTGTGTTCCAGGGTCACGGTATCTCTTTCGAACAACCCGCAGTCCTGGCAGGTATCGGCCCTCTCGGACCTCTTCTGATTTGCTGACATCTCCGATGGAACACAAACGTGCCGTCGGCACGGCCTGTCGTCATAAGACGGACGGACAGTGCGCTAGCCCATTACTCACCGTCCTACGTATCATACCTGACGTCTGGATAAAACTAATATTAACGTATAAACCAATTTTTGTGGACAAAAAGCGTAACCTTGAACTGCATACTGGTCTGGTGGTCATACTGTACCTACCATGACATATTTCAATAAGTTTTTGTAAGTTGTCAGAATAGAATAGAATAAAACTTGATTGTACCTACACCAAAAATTAAACATATTACATAACGGGTTTACATAACGGGTCAGCGTAACTTTCAGAATTCTTTTTTGATCATTTCCCGCCCTAATTCCAATTTACTATGGGTCGGTGCAGCATGTCTTCTTCCATACTTCTCTATTACTCATCATCTCATCAGACACCTCCTTTCTAGCCATATCATTCTACACACTGTCCATCTTTAGAGGTGTGAGGAACAGGGTGTAAAGTTCCTCGATACTCCATGGAAAAGGGAGATTCCGCCGACCAGACAGGTGTTATGTCTGGTGGACAACTGCCTGGCAGTTGTTGTCGGGTTCTTTTATACAGGGTGTAACGGAAAGGGTATATACATCCTTAAGGGTGTGCTACAAAAAAAATATCAGCTGCCTATACATTTGGGTCGAATAGGTATTTTCTATGGAGCAGCAGATATTTTTTTGCTGAAAAACATGTTTTATGATGAGAAACATGTTCAGTTTGATAGTCTGTAGCACACCCTTAAGTATGGATATACCCTTTTCGTTACACCCTGTATAGTCTTAAGTCGATGTAAACTTTGCTTGCGAGATTCAGACCATATTAGTTCTTCAGTTCATTCATAGATGGCGCTGTATATGTTTTTTTTTTAAGCTGTTTTTTGTAGGTCACTACGCAACCATCGTTTCTTAGGTCTTCCTTTACTTTTTTCCTGTCTGTCATCCACATTCATACTCAAAACTTTTCTCACGTCATTTCCCTCACACTTCTGTTGGTCTGAAACAGCCAACATGTCACTCCTGTGTATGAGAAAAGTCATATATTCTACAGTCTTCTTTATAGTGTGGTTAGAATGCCTAACCTGGTGTCAGAATTTTATGCCACCCATAGGCCTCTGACTTGGCTTTCAATGCCGTCGAGAAATAATCTCTCAGGCATGATGGTTTCCTCACGATGTTTCTCTTCATCGAAGCAAGTGATAATTATACAAAACGCATGTAAGTCCGAGAAAACAGAGGTGCGTGTCTTGGGTTCGAACTCGAGAACTATGACATGGTAGTCTGACGGTCACACCACTAGGCTATCAATGCTTCCTGTACGCGTAGTATGACCACTGTAGAAACAAATTTGGTCTACGGAAGAATCGACGTAATGACAGATAGACAATGACAATTTGTCAGTGTGTCACCCCACTCACTGGCGAGCGGTCAACGGAGCGACTAACGCTGTGGCGTGGTGGTGCATCTTTACCTAACCCATTCGTTCCACCTGCTGAGAGTCTCCCACCTGGACAACACAAACAACAACAGCGAGTCCCACTCGTGCACGAAGGGTTCCGTACCATAAATATTTATTTTATTCTGTTTTTAGTATATTTGTTGTTATAGCGGCAACAGAAATACATAATCTGTAGAAATTTCAACCGGCTAACTATCACGGTTCATGAGATACAGCCTGGTGTCAGATGGACGGACGGACGTATGGACGGACGGACGGACGGCGAAGACGCGAAGCCTCAGCTCCTCCCGCTCTGAGCGGAGCGGAAGGGAGTGTCAGACTTGTACTGACTAAAACCCATCCATGTTCCTTCTTAGCCTTTTGTGTTCCAGGGCCACAGTATCACATACTCATGTGATCATGGCAACTCTGCCATGACCTGGAAGTCTTTAAATAGACCAGGTTGGTTGCAGCAAGGAAAACCTGCCCTGGTGGATTAGTGATTCTGCCCTGGAGTGTAAATGTGGTGCTGTCCCACAAACGATGCGGCACTTTTTTTTTTTTTCGGATGGCAAGTCATCGAATGTCTTCTCCCGCTCTGGGCGGAGCGGAAGGGAGTGTCAGACTTGACTGACTAAAACCCATCCAGGAATAGAGATAGGATGGTGGAGGACTGGGCTCTGGAGGCGGGCCTGGTCGTCCTAAACGATGCGGCACTTAATATCGTGTCCTACGTGTCCTGCTGTTTGTTTATTACAGGGACTGATGGACGCTACAGATGGCACCAAACTAGTGGCTCAGTTCTGGGCCGACACAATTTAGATTGCAATCGTCACGTTAAGAAGAAGAAGTTTGTCGAATCTCATATCATATTTTCAGGTCCAGTTTGGGGCAGCCTAGCTACCCATTTTGCTGAACTGGCCCTATTTGGCGCAGCCGTGAGACACACAATAATTATTCCTTTTTTTTTGTTTTACATAGATATACAATAACTATCCCCTTTTTTGTTTAGATTTAAGTGTTTTTTGTTTAATTTTGTGTGTACTTGTGGCACATGCCAAATAAACTTATTTTCTTTCCATCTTTCATTCTTTTGTCGACGTAACCCGTTTCTACGGGGCGGTCATTCAACGCGTGTTACGTCCTACAGTCTTCTACTTAGCGTATCGATGACAATTTAAATTTCATGAGTCAATCCGGCACTTTTAGTAGCGTCCATCAGCTCCTACAGTGAGACAGTAACATACTGGTATCACTTACCGTCAATAATCGCCCGAGTCTCAGTAAGGTCTACTATTGTCATGTTTGGATGGACATTTTTCTTCTCGTATGGTGTGGCCCAAGTTATCTAAAAAAAAAAAAATACGAGGTGTCTGTCATACTTTAAGGTTAGGGTAATTTCTCACCAGGGCTGTGGGACTGTTTGAAAGAGATATCGTGGCCCTAGAACACAAAGGGCTAAGAAGGAACATGGATGAGTTAGTAGTGTGTAGTGTTAGTCAGTACAAGTCTGACACTCCCTTCCGCTCCGCCCAGAGCGGGAGCAGTCATTTAATGATTTCCCATCCTTAAAAAACTCAGATACATACCATTTTTTTTTTTGGAACATTGATTGGTAGCTAATCAAACATTCCGTGGACTATTTAATTTGTACACAATGCCGCCTCTAGGACAGCCCGCGAAATTCAAATTTGCTTATGTTTTTTTGCAATATGGGTCATAGTCAGACTGTATATTAAACAAAACTAGCTGTCCAGCGCAACTTGGTCTGCGTCACTTCTTCCCCGTTTTCGCTACATTTTCATTGCTGCACCGCTCCTATTGGTTGTACCGTGATGATATATAGCCTATAGCCTTCCTCGATAAATGGGTAACACTGAAATACTTTTTCAAATCGGAGCAGTAGTTCCTTAGATTAGCGCGTTCAAGCAAACAAACAACCAAACAAACTCTTCAGCTTTATAGCATTAGTATAGATATGATTCACAACCGTAACACGAAGGTATGTAGTTACATGATTATATAATCAAAAACATCAAAACAACCCTCTAAGTACATTATTTTAATCCCATTGAATGGATTTTTCATGACAAAGTCATTGAATTAAGTGAAATAAAATTATAATTTCGCGGGCCACACTGGCGCTTTCTCTTTAACCATGAAATAATTATACCATGCACAAACCTCATGTCCAGCTTTCAACAGCGCCTGCACAACTCCATTTGACAGATGATCATGACTCTTCGTTGGTGCAGGGAATATACATAGTATCTTGTAAGCAAAGCCACCGGATATACACAGCATCAGAACAGCTAATATGACCTTCATTGTGACAGTGTGTCAAACATCCATTCGATTTTTAAAACCTGTGAAAAGAAAGGGATGGTTTTTCAGAGTTCACTCTACGAGCTAAATCAAAGTGACTGCACAAATTCTAACGCGATTTCATTTGTTTTTAATTAGAACAGAGTTACCGTACACAAAATAGTTGTTAAAATTGTCTTATCTATAAACATAAAAACAAACTTACCAATCCTTGATAAAATCTAATCAAAATAAACTATAACAGCCAACAGAATAGAAATATTTAACACTCAGGCCACTAAGAAAACACAACATTCACTTGTAACAAGTAAATAAAAATACAAAGTACGCTCAATATTTGTTCACGAAGCCGTTGAGCTAAAGTGACTGATAAAATTATTATTTCCAAGATACGAGATGGCCGGTTTTATCTGATAATGCTGTTAAATTATAGGCATTACTTATGTCTGCGTGCAAAGTTACATTACTACTGTAAACAATGGAGGGTAAGGCAGAGGTGTACAGGGACACCATCACACCACTGCTTGCAACCAAGGCAACAACCATCATTACTTTCACCACACTTCATTTCAGATACCTTTCAAATTATGAAAAGGCATCATAAGAATTTAAGTCACCATTTTGGGCTGCCAGGCCGTAGTACGAACCCGCGTCTTATGCGTATTTAAACTTGGAACGATTCTTTATACTCAAACACAAATAGCTTATGTTACAGCCATGAAGTTTTTTGCGGCAAGCACAATATAAGTATCACATACACATGAACATAGTTATAAAACAATGTCAATATTATTAAAAACGTTCGTATTTGCGTAACGTTGAACGCGAAAATAAAATATCGGACGTGTCCGTAAGCCACGGCTGACAGCCGCAACTGATAAGTCTGCACATGTAGACGTAAAGTGGCCAGATTTCTATCGGACGTCCAAATGCACAAGGACGGCCCAAGGTTACGTCCTTGACTTACGTCCGATAGTTTGCATAGTTCAGTGTACAGACACCACATGAACCTACAGCAAACTGTCATATTTCTTTAATAGATTTTCAACTTTACCGTTATTAAAGAATTAGTTTCAAGGTTGATTGAATAGCTGGCGACTGTACATTAATTTAACAGATACCTCTAGGTCACGGCTATCAGCCGCGTCCAATAATTTTTTTCCGCCTCTCTTCGGGTTCTTGCAAATCCCATAGATTCACGTCACATTAAAGCCAGCCGACCAAAAAGACTAAGGCTGTTAAAAATCTAATTATTTTTAATACAAACTTCGATTATGACGAGGATATAATTATATCTCAATGAGCGTAGTGTGTGTTTGTATTGGCTAACTGAATGTGTGTCATAGTCCTATGGCGATACGCTGTGGCATGTGTTTTTGCGGCTACAAGGAAAATGTCAAAGTTACTTTAACATTGGAACATCGACGATCTGGGTAGCTGGATTACTGTCAATGGTCTGTAGTTGCCCATTCCAAAATCGTAGATCCATGGAGAAGAATGGGCAAGAAACTCCATGGACACTATTTTCAAATTAAGTTCCATATTACATAGTCATGGGCACAATATTGTTGCTTCTATGTAAGCACAATGTAGATCTACAAAAAAAAGCAAATATATCGGAAATATTAGGATAAGCCATGCTAAACATAATAAAAAGTCTACATGATAGTCACATTTACAAAAAACTAAATAATACTTATAATACAAAACAGTGGTAATAGGGGATACTCCTATTTTTTTTTTCTTTGTCTGTCGGGTAGTTTATTGAAAAGTATTGGACACGTATTTTTTCTTTTTTCACGTGGTCATAAAATTACGGAGATATATTGAGTTGAAATGGCGCATGACGTCACATGTAGGTAAGTTTTATACCCACTTGTGACGTAGTAAGCCCCCACTCTCCAACTTTAATGAGTTCTAACTAAGTAATTTTTTGATATTTTGATAAAACAAAAAATACGTGTCTAATATTTTTGTATTACCTGTCTGACGGACAAAATAGAATGTCGTTTTCTTTACCCAGTCCGATCCCCTATTAAAGTAATTAAGCAATCAGTAAAAAATAGAGAGAACTAGAAGGTGAGCTTCTCTTCTAAACATTAAAATCGTAGTTTGTGAACCCAAGTGGCTGTGCAGCAGCACCAGCATTGAGCTAATTATTTTATCACTCCCCTGCAACCTTCCTTATTAAAACAAGATCAAAATCATTTATTTCAAGCAGGCCAAGTTACTTGTCTCTCTTCCCTCACTCTCAAAACCTGTAACAGATTCAGAGTCCTAGTGCGGGAGGAGTAGACCTGTGGTTCTCGAGAATCATTCTACACTTAACTATGTTAAGCTTGCAGGAAAGCTTTCAGCGGGTCAGCTACTGCTATGGCCCATCTAGAATACTGCATATATAGAGATTTTTACTGTACATCTTAGTGCCTTGTTGGTCCAGAGGTCAAAAATGGTTGAGTTGAATGATAGCTGATACATGCGTCATGTTCGTGAATGTTGATGTTCGTGGGGTGCTGTCAATTGTGACTGGTCATCTCTTAGCTGCCACGGTTTAATTGAATTTCTTTATTTTTGAATGGCTTATGTTTAACATAACACCAGATAAAGTAAAAAATAACCTTAAAAAACATTTTTATACTGCCTAAAATAGTAAATGATCACCAGAAATAGTAAATGATCACCAGAATTAAAAACCTGAAAATCACAGCTCCGAACTAAGGCGTAGTCGACGGAGCCCCGCTACGCGAGGCTCCTATTTCTCTCTGCAGGGAGAACCTAACCTGTCCGAGTCGGGGTGCCCAATATCCCGAGCTCGCTTTGCTCGCTTTGCTTCCTAAGTTCTTCTTGCCACAAAATTTGGTGATCATTTACTATATTTGATCTTTGAATACAATTTTTTTGGTGATTAGTATTTTTTTTTTGGTAACGTAGCTTAGGATCTCAAAGTATTTTTTGGTGCTCATTATATTTAATCCCTTTTTGAATTACTGATTTAATATTTTACTCTAGACGCTCTTAAGTTGCCCGTATTTCTAAATCGTTCTCACGTATTTTTAATTCTTAACCTAAATGATGTGACTAAGATTTTGTAACAAATTTTGATTTAAAAGAGTGTCCATGGATTTTCATGCCCATTCTTCTCCATAGAGATCTACGCTTTGGAATGGGCAACTACAGTACTTTCAGAAGTTATTATACCTTGTGACTGGGACTGTAGCTTCGCGTTTTTTTTTTGTATTTTGACTTTCAAAAGTGCTTGTAATGGTGTAATTGAAATAAATGCTTTGAGTTTAGTGGTCCTGTGTTCGATTCCCAGGTCGAGCAAAGTGTTATTGGGTTTTTCCATCAGGAATTTCTCAGCCACGGAGTCTGGATTTGTGCCCGGTTGATGGCAATAGGCTCGCCCCCTATTACATGGGACTTAATCTATACTAATATTATAAAGCTGAAGACTTTGTTTGTTTGTTTGCTTGCTTGAACGCGCTAATCTCTAGGAACTACTGGTTCGATTTGAAAAATTCTTTCAGTGTTAGATAGCCCATTTATCGAGGAAGGCTATAGGCTAAATATCATCACGCTACGACTAAAAGGAGCGGAGCAGCAGTGAAAAATGTTGCGAAAACTGGGAAAATGTGACGCAGACGAAGTTGCGCAGTACAGCTAGTCAAACATAACTGGAAAATGTGGGTCTCCTTGTCATGTCCATCCTTCGAGGCTTACAGTTCCTGTCCTCCTCATTGAGCAATTTTCGACATCAACTCGATTTTGTGACCTCCACAACCCAGTTAGAACTGGGTTGAACTCATTGGTAAGACTCGTTGACAGACTTTCGGGCCACTGACTACCTGTAACGACTGTCAAAGATCGACTCAAATGACAGCCGGGACAAACGGCATAACGTGCTTTTCTAATTATGGGGGAAACTCCTAAGTATTGGATGGTCACCCATCTACGTACCGACCTTTGTAAGCGCGGATTAACCTTGAAGATCGCGACTACTGTTATTATTTAGCCACGAGCTCTTGCTATCCAAGAGATCTTAATAACCACGTCCCTGAGAAAAAAGGATTCCTGCCAGACAAAAAAAAAAATCTACATCATGTGAGTAACTAATCTTAAATCCTCAAAAACAATCAATGTATTATGGGCCAAAGTAGCAAAAAGATTAAAGATTATAACATTTCACAACAATTTCAAGAAAAGACACAAAATGATACAGTCAAAACGTCAAAATCATCACAGGTAAAGCTCCATAGCTTGCCTTGTATTTGAAAACTGATGTAATATCTGTCTATGATGTCTATTTGTCATACAAGTATATAATCAGTGTGGATTAAAGCTACCATCAGTCAAGGTTGCTCGAACACATAACGCGTAGACGTATGTTTGTGTAGATATAAATCCGGCGCACAAATAGAAAAAAAAATCTTTCTGACGTTTTGGTGAATTAAAAACTTTTTGCAGTGTACTGTTTTACATGTTTATAAAAATTACCTTTTGTGGAATTCGGTTTGAAGATTTAATAAAAAATGTGAGTACTTTTTTCTGTTTGTTTTGTGTTTTGATAAAAAAAAAAACGAGTAAGTATGTGGTTACTAAAACAAGTATCGTATTGTATTTTTTTTACTGTAAAACATGAGTATACATCAAATTATATGTGCAAGGTCATAAAATAACAGGTAGATCTGCAAGTTTCGCCATTTATGGCGTACAAAATTTTTTTTTTTTGGTTTAGAATAAACCATAAAAACAAATAAAAAAGAATAGAAAATTTGAGTCTACACAGCAAACTATAAAATTAATTATAAATAAAATATTATAAATAAAATATTACTAATGCTAATCTATTAATGCTATCAAGTAGTTGATTCTAATACATTTAAAATCCATGAGCAAGTATTACTTTTTTTGTTTGTTTTGAATAGTAAATGGCTCGGTCAGTATGTAAACACGAAAATAAATGCGCGGGGGGGGGGAGTTATGAAGTTGTGACGGATTTATTAGCAAGTTTGCGTTTCTATACCGCAGTGATCCGTCCCATCATGACTTACGCTTGTGTCGTGTACGCACACACCAAGCCACGTTTCATTCATAGGATGCAGACATTGCAGAACCGTTTCCTACGTAAAATCACGGGCGCTCCCTGGTACGTCCGTAACGACAATCTTCATGTCGATCTTAGAGTCCCGGCCATCCTTCAGTTCATGAAACGTCTTTCCAAGCGTTTCTTTGACTCAGCCGTTAGGCATCCCAACCCCTTGATCACATCGGCCGCCCGGTACGAACCATCGCGTATCAGTAGGATCCGCCGTCCACGGCATACCCTAGTCACTCCTGACGACCCTATTAACCTTTTACAAGAGAGCAGTAGGGAAACCAGTACTCTAAAACGTAAACACAGACACAGACCGCCGTCATTCCGGCCTCGCCGACGAGGCCCGCCGCGACGTCCCTGTTCACTACCCCCCCCCCCCCCGGCCCTTCTCAAGTGACCGCCCGCAATCCGAAAGCGAACCCATTTGAAGGAACGGTCTAAGGATATAGACTCATACTTGACTTATAACAGTATAACCCTCCCCGACTCTCGCTCGAGCCAGCCCGCGATGCTGTGCCAGTAGTTTTAAATCAGCCCCTAAATAATGATACCATTCAGATCCAGCCTGTCCCCATGCAGTCCTCCACCAGCGACGCCCTAAGCCGAGGTTCGTACCCCACAGGGGGTGCCCTTAGCGTGCAGTCGCTTAGTTTGTAAGTTTTTATGCCCTGGCTGGAGGCCTTACTCCAAAGGCACCCACAGGATAGTCCGGTTAAGCAGACGACAACCTCATAGGTTGAACTGCGAGATGCCATTCAAAAAAATAAAAAAATAACAGTATTTTTATTCCCTAATACGTTCATAGCACGGTCTTGGTATGCTACGGTGTCGGGGGCAGAATCTATACTTTAATATTATAAAGCTGAAAAGTTTGTTTGTTTGCTTGAACACGCTAATCTCAGGAATTTCTGGTCCGATTTGAAAAATTCTTTCAGTGTTAGATAGCCTATTTATCGAGGAAGGCTCACGGAAAAGTAGCGGAGCGGAGCGGCAATGAAAAATGTTGCGAAAACGGGGAAAATGTGATGCAGACGAAGTTGCGCGTGACAGCTAGTCTAGCTAGTTTATATGTCACATAAGAGTCATAACTCAAACCCAGATTGGTTGAGTTATCTAAAAAAAATATCACTGATTGAATAGTCCTTTGTAGGATCATAAATAAGCGCCAAAACCAATGTGTTGGTGACAAACAATTCACTTAAATTATATCGTAAAGATATCATCGTCTGTTTGTATGGTAAATTACGTTGTTATCATATTTTACTATCTGAGTGATAAGGATAACAAATAGTTTTTTCATCCTAACTAATATTATAAATGCGAAAGTAAGTTTGTTTGTTACCATTTCACTACTAAACCACAGAAACGATCATCCTGTAATTTTGCATGTAGGTGTGCAGAAACGGACTTAGGGTACCTTTCATACAGAAAAAAGTACTGTTCCAGAGGAAAACAACAATAACGCTATTCTAAATTTAAGCGAGCGAAGCCGCGGGCCGAAGTAACAATAAAGCAAATGATGAAATCTCTACTAGGTAGGTACTTATCGCATTATTGTGATAAAAGCCGGTGTTTGTTTTAGCGTTTGCGATGCCTTCCAACTTAAACAAGTTTGAAGGGACACCGACGCGAAGCGACGCTAAAACAGTGAAAAACAACTTTTTTGTTCTTTCTTTGTGTGCGTTGCTAGGAATTTCTCCTGTATCGTGGGTGCGTTTACAAACATTTAAACTCACATACATCTGTAGACCATACAAAGGAAAGGAATAAGAGAACATTTCCTGTCAATATGTTAATAGTATGTATGTAGTATTTTATACAAGGTGTAAATCACCTCATCACGAAGCCGTCAACCAAGTATTCTGTACATGAAACTAAGTAACTTTACGCAAAAATTGTTGCTGGGAAACGACTTTTTTTTGGGGGTGTAAAGTCATGTTTTGTGGTAGAACTCAATGTAACGCACTCAAAACATTGTGCTGATGGACGGATTGAATAGTACGGGGGTCGTGGAGGTGTTTAAAGTAAAAATCTTACATTAAAAACTTGTATTTAAAAAAATACTTGTAAAAAAGTTGGAACTTTGACCCCTAATATCTCCGTAACTAGAAGGTTCCCAGGTATGGTGTAGAACAAAAAAATGATCGCAATGACAGGGAGAACCAGTGCCTTTCGGCTTCGTTAAGAGGTGTTTTACATCCTTTAGATGCGTGTCGTGAGCAGAGTAATAAAAGTGGTATTACAAATGTTTTTCGTCTTTATTCATCATCATCTGCCTAGCCTTTTCCCAACTATGCTGGGGTAAGCTTCCAGTCTTACCGGATTCAGTTGAATACCATTATTTTACATGGAGCGACTGCCTATCTGACCTCCACAACCCAGTTAGTACTAAGTAATACTATACCGTTTGGTAAGACTGGTTGTCAGACTTTTAGGCCACTGAGTACCTGTAACGGCTGTCAAAGATCTACAAATGACAGCCGGGACCAAGGGCTTAACGCGCTTTCCGAGGAAAAACTTGGTATGTATGGGTGGTCACCCATCCACAGACCAACCTAGGCAACGGCTCAACCTTAAAGATCGACCCGAGTAGCAGTTATTATTTAGCCACGAGCTCCTCATTTAAGAAGTTTCTCTTCTTTATTACAGAATAAAATGAAGTTCAACTTGCTACTGCTGTTAGCAACGATAACCAGCTCATATGGGTACCACATCCTGGTGCTGGTCCCCACACCATCGCACAGCCACAATACTCTTGGGAAGGGAATTGTCGATGCTCTTCTTAAAGGAGGACACGAGGTAAGATCCATTTATTTCATTGGACCATACTGATTGAACTTTCACATAAAAAAGAATTTTCCAAATCGGTTGGCAAGCGACGGAGTAACCCGCGAACAAACATAAAAAAAAAAAAAAAAAAAAAAAAAATACTAACATTCGAATTGAGAACCTCCTCCTTTTTTAGAAGTCGGTTAAAAACAAGTTTTACTAATATTGTATACAGGGTTGAAGGGAAAGGGATGCTAAAGCAGTTACCACATATTCTCATCATTCTGAACACCGAAACACAGAAACATTTAATCAGTAATTAAAAAAAAACCGGTCAAGGGCGAGTCTCGCGCACGAAGGGTTCCGTACCATTATTTAATAAAACGAGACAACTGCAACTGAGAAATTCTTGATGGAAAAACACAATAACAATTTGCCCGACCTGGAATTGAACCCAGGATCTCATGCTCAGCAGTCGCGATAGTGACCACTAGACCAACGATCCAGTCTTTAATCATCATCTGCCTAGCCTTTTTCCCAAACTATCTTGGGGTCGGCTTCCAGTCTAACTGTATGCAGCTGAGTAACAGTATTTTACATGAAGCGACTGCCTATCTGACCTCCACAACCAAGTAACTAGGTAATACGATACCCCTTGGTAAGACTGGATGTCAGACTTTTTGGCTTCTGACTACTCGTAACGACTGTCAAAGATCTACAAATGACAGCCGGGACCAACGGCTTAACGTGCTTTCCGAGGCACGGAGGAAACTCGGTATGTAATTATGGTCACCCATCCACGGACCAACCTCGGCAAGCAAATCAAAAAAAAAAAATGATCCAGTCTTTAATAATTCATTTTAATTTTGCAGGTGACATGGGCGACACCGTTCCCAGAAAAAGCCAAGAATCCTCCGAAGACGTTGCATATTCTTGACATCAGTTCAGTCCAGAAATTAGCTGCAGGTATGTGAATTTACCTCAGATTAAGCCGTAAGGCCTCTAAACACATAAAACATGTTTCAAACCGGAAGGGGTCCGAGAGGGGGGGGGGTCCCTTGCCTGCCAGGGCTGCGGGACTGTTCGTAAGAGATAATGTGGCCCTGGAACGCAAAGGGCTAAGAAGGAACATAGATGGGTTTTAGTCAGTACAAGTCTGACACTCCCTTCCGCTCCGCCCAGAGCGGGAGGAGTCATTTCATGTTTTCCCATCCGTAATAAAAAAGGCCTCTTCATCTTCCTGCTCTTGTCCTATGTTACTTTGGGTCGGCATTACACGTTTTTTTTCCATTCTCCTCTGTCCCGCTGTCATTTACTCCATTTTATTTGATTGTTGATTATTATGGTCCGCGGATGGGTGACCATAATTACATACCGAGTTTCCTCCGTGCCTCGGAAAGCAAGTTAAGCCGTTGGTCCCGGCTGTCATTTGTAGATCTTTGACAGTCGTTACGAGTAGTCAGAAGCCAAAAGTCTGACATCGAGTCTTACCAAAGGGTGTTGTATTACCCAGTTACTGGCTGTGGGGGTCAGATAGGCAGTCGCTTCATGTAAAATACTGGTACTCAGCTGCATACGGTTAGACTGGAAGCCGACCCTAAGATAGTTTGGGAAAAGGCTAGGCAGATGATGATGTGATATCATTCCGAACACAATCCACCCATCATTTTCTTGGTCTTTCTCTCCCTCTCCATTCAGCCAGTAAGCCATAAGGCCTGTCTTAACAAAATGTTATCCAAAGTAACGTATTACAAAATTTAAATCACCAATGAGTATCCAGAACTAGTACTATCATCGTAAACGAAGAACCTGATGAAAAACGTGAAGCAAAATAAGCCTTAAATCAGTTGGCGCTGGCTCTCAGTCCAACCAGATCAAGCTAAATACCTATTTTACAAAAGGCGACTGCCTGAAAATAACCGACAATGTAATAAATTGCAACTTGCACGTACAACTTGAGACTGATCTGCAAACTGCAAAATAGTAATAAAATTCAAATTTCGTAGGCTATTGTGTAGCTTCTAGCTTCGCCCTTAACCAAATTCTTTTTGGGTAGCACTACACATAAGACCCGAAACTGCGTTATGCTTTTTTCCAGGAGTGGATATGACAGACCCCAAATACTTGGCAGCAGGACTTGCGTTCGTCAAGAAATTCGCAGAGGATGTTGTAGTAGAAATGATAAACACTCCAGCAGTCAAAGAAGCTTTGATCAAACAGCAGTTCGATGCTGTGGTTACTGAGACGTTCTTCTGTGATTTTCTGGCTGGGTAAGTGAAGAATTGCACATATTTTGAAATAGAATCTGAATAGGAAAATAATTAATAAGACAATTCATAATATTAACTGCGTCTGTGACCATTTTAAGAATTTTAACGTAATTTGCATTATTATTTTATTATGATTCTGCTTTAAATCGGCCATTTTAGACCCCCTGATCACTAGACAGATGAGGCCACCACATTGATCGGTCCCGTGCGACTCGCATCTAGCAGATTCCCGCAACCTCCACCAAGTCATCGGTCCACCTAGTGGGAGGCGTTTCAACGCATCGTCTCCCGGTTCGCGGTCGCCATTCCAGAACTTTTCAGCTCCATCGGCCATCTGTTCTGCAAGCAATGTGACCTGCCCACTGCCACTTCAGTTTGGCAATTCATCTAGATCCATTCCATAGTTTTTGCGTGAAAGAGTTAAACAAACATCAAAACATCCTAGAGAACTTCCGCATTTGTAATATTTGTAGGATTACGAGTATGAAGAATACACTAACATGTTTTACCATCTTTTCAGTGCCGCAGCAGTGCAGCAGGCCCCCTGGATCGTTCTAGCTGCCACCCAGATGTTCCCCCAACTCGAGGCTCAAGTCGACGACGTCCGGTCCGTTGCCACCGTTCCTCTGATGTTCAATCCGTCGCCTACACCTATGCCGTTCGTCAACAGAGCCCTGAACGCCATTATTTATGCTGCGATGTCTGTTTCTGGCTGGTAAGTTACACATATCCTCGGTTTTTGAACTGTTTTAAATTCTTATGTGAAAAGAACTAGCCGTCGGCTAACATGGTGTCAAATAGTGATCGATGTTTTTAAACCCAGTCAGTCCCCAAAGTTATAAGGGAACTTCTTCGGCTTGTTGGTTCCGCCTGTCATATGTAGACATTTGACAATCGTTACGACGTCAGTGGCCGAAAGTTTGACAACCAGTCTTACCAAGGGGTATCGTATTGCTTAGTAGCTGGTGTCGCAGATAGGCAGGCACTCCATGTAAACTACTGGTCTGGTGAGAAAAAAGGTGACGCAGTGACGATGCCATCCCAGAAACAGCTGGAATGTCTCACCCAAATAATTACACCAGCCCACAATAATTGTTCAGAGAATTGATCAGTTCTTGGCCTTCCAGAAACTCTTACTTGATTAAACTACGTCTAACTATCCCAGACAGTCATTGGTCACAAATCATATTTTGTTTAATGTACAGCTTGACTGCAAATTGAAAAAAAAAAGAAAAATTGAATTCCTAACTCAAACTCAAAGCATTTATTTCAATTAGACCATTACAGGCACTATTGAAAGTCGATAACAATAAAAAAACGCGAAGCTGCAGTCCCAGTTATAAGGCATAATATCTTGTGAAAGTACTGTAGTTGCCCATTCCAAAGCGTAGATCTCTATGGAAAAGAATGGGCAAGAAACTCCATGGACACTCTTTTAGATCAAAGTATGTTGGTTACATCATTCATGTTAAGAATTACAAATATGTGAGAACGATGTACAAATACGGGCAAGTTAAGCGTCTAAGAGTCAAAGATTAAATCAGTAATTGAAAAATAAAGTAATTAAAAATAAACCGTGGCAGCTAAGAGATGACCAGACACAACTGACAGCGCCCGTTCACAAACTTGACGCATGTATCAGCCATCATTTAACTCAACCATATTGAAGGGAACTAAATGACCCGACACCATCAGCATGACATTAAGTGAGCATGACATTCCCTCAACAACCAGGGTGTATATGTATTTCGCGTCAATGAAAGATGTAGGCAAAAAAGTAGTGCAGGCAAATATTGCCGCTTCCCCGTTAAAGTCATCCACGTTCTGGGCCCGAGCCGTGGTAACCGTCCTATCTAATTAGCCTAATTTTTTCCAGGTTAGACAAATCAAACACAGTCAGTATGTACGAGAAAACATTTGGGCCAATGGCGGCTGCGCGAGGCTTAACCTTGCCACCTTTCGAGGACGCGTTCTACAATGTCTCTGTCATGTTTGTGAACTCTCACGAGTCCCTTACTCCAGCATTCAGTACACCTCCTAATGTTGTCAACATTGCGGGGTACCATATGGATGAGAATATTCCACCGCTGCCGAAGGTAAGTGTAACAGAGTGCGATCAAAGAAGGCAGATAAATGATGTTTATTTTGCAAATAGGTTTTTACTAACAGTTTTAAACGTCGTCTTTTTTTTTAAACTAGATGTGGTTGGCGTTTCGTACCTCCACCCTCAGAGGAGTCTCTTTTAAAGTCCAGAAGCAGGCTTTTAGATTTTCCGAATAAGGTGCTATAGTTACTCAACTTCCTATTTCAGGACCTGCAAGAACTCTTGGACGCCTCACCCCAGGGTGTGATATACTTCAGCATGGGCTCTGTGCTGAAGTCTTCTGCTTTTAAGCCACAACTGCGTGCCGCTCTGCTGCAGCTGTTCTCCTCACTGCCCTACACCGTGCTGTGGAAGTTTGAGGAGCCGCTCACCAGTCTACCGCCCAACGTGCATGTGCGCTCTTGGCTGCCACAGCCCAGCATTCTTGGTAAGCAGGAGATTGTTTGACTTTCGGCATTCCGCAATGTTATGTCTTTGACAGTGCATATACTGGTCTTTGGTAATCTACTTTGATCTTTAGAGAGGCATAGGTCTGCCTTTAACAGGCCAATTAATTTCTAGCAACACCTATGCAGTTCCTGGTCATATCTTATATTATTTTTGACAAGGATGAGGGATGTTCTTGGTCTTTGACAAAGACCGCGATGGTTTTGCCAAAGCCAAGCCAAAAGCACTGGATATTAATCCAGTGCTTTTGGCTTGGCTTTTGTACCTAAATCATAATGCCCGGTTTAAAAGAATGTGAAATTCTAGCTCATCCCACTTATACCACTACGCTACTACGCTTATACCACGGCATCTTACTACCGGTATGAAAACTACTATCTACCCCTGTGCCAAATTTCATCCAGTTCCATTCAGTAGTTTTTGCGTTAAAGAGGAACAAACATACATCCATCAATCTTCACAAACTTTCGCATTTATAATATTACTAGTAGGATTATCTTCTTTTTTTGCTTGCAGCTCACAAGAACGTCAAAGTGTTCATCACCCACGGTGGACAGCTAAGCAGTTTGGAAGCTGTCAGAGCTGGAGTCCCATTACTAGCATTGCCAGTGTTTGGAGACCAGCCCAGCAACGCCAATCGTGCCAGGCAGTATGGATACGCGCTCAAAGTTGACTTCTCACCCGATATGGTGCCAGAATTTGAAGAAGCTTTGAAGGAACTCCTTAGTAATGATAAGTGAGTGCAGTTTTGATATCAGTATATTGTACTATTTTTTTTTTCAACTATTGTATTTGTGGCTTACAAATGCCGATGGCCAATGGCCGAAAAATCTTTTGGTTGGTTTTGTGTAGCGCAGAAGAAATTGGTAACATCAGTCCTTCTCGTTCAAACAAAATAGATTATCTATTTCAATTATATGGGTGAAGGAAAACCTCGTGAGGAAATCTGAAGGACTAGACAAATGCTGGCTTTTGGACTGAAGATACCTAAAATGAAGCCAAAAAGCCTAAGTCCGAAATAGCAATTCCGAAAATCCGCTTTGATCAATATCCTTACCATATTTGTATGAGAAGAATCCTGTGCCCTGCACTGCAGTATACCAGTAATAGACTGGATTTCAACTGCTTGCTTTTGCACTGTCGGAGCTCCGGAGCGACGACGAACAGAGTTCCACTGCAAGAGGGGCTAGTGCCCTACAATGGCGTGCTTCCTCTTTTTGCGTTACGACGTCATGCGTCCTCTCAGCGCAATTTTAGGATACAATGCGTTGATCCGTTGCGAAGACGCAACGCAACGCACTAATGAAGTCTCAGCCTTAGCTGAAGCATTGAATCAGGCCAGAGGCCTTGGGCTGCGGGTTGTTCGAAAGAGATACCGTGGCCCTGGAACACGAAGGGCTAAGAAGGAACATCGATGGGTTTTAGTCAGTACAAGTCTGACACTCCCTCCCACTTCGCCCAGAGCGGGAGAAGTCATTTGATGATATCCCATCCTTAAAAAAAAAAGGCCAGAGGCCTTCAACATTCCTACATCGATACAACTTCCTAATAGTAATAGCATCATATCTTGCGTTGCAGATACTCAAAGCAGGCGAAGTACCTCTCCCACTTGTTCCAGTCTCGTCCATCATCGCCGAAGCATCTGATCAACCATTACGTTACACTCGCCATAGAGACCAAAGGTAATTATTTATTTTATTCCTAGCTGCATTTTAGTACAAGCAGCATTTTAGTCCCGGCTGTCTTTCGTAGATCTTGGACAGTTTTTATTTTCATGAAGTCTGGTAACCATCTTATGAATGGCTTTCGTATGATCCAGTAACTCTGTTGTGGAGGTCAGGTAGACAGTCTCTTCCTATAAAAAAAACTTGTTCAGCTGTATAAGTTTGACTGGAAGCAGACTTCATTGATGGGGGCTGACCCCCATAGTTGAGAAGAAGCCAGCTACCACATAGGTCCAAAAGTTTCAATTTATCAGAGATAAAAAACTATCATAACACTAAATTACTGAAGCTCTAATCTTATTTTTCCAGGATCATACCACCTTCGCTCTCTATCTCTGCAGTACAGCTGGTACGAGCGCTGGATGCTCGATCTCGTGCTCGCTCTGCTGGCAGTGCTCGCTGCGCTCTTTGTGCTCTTGAAGTTCTTGATCAAGACAGTCATCAGAAAAGTTTTTGGGCTGAACGAGAAGCAGAGTAAAAAGAAGAGGAATTAGACAGACTTGTAATGATAGCTTTAAATGTTAGTATTCAGCTGCATCCGGTAAGACTGGAAAATCTGCAGCCTCAACATAGTTAAGAAAAAAAAATCCAGTAAAAACATTTCCAATTTGTAAATACAGTTTAATTAGTCATTTTTGTGTTTTATTTTAAGATCATTCTTTTATTCGAACAGTGGGCAGGGCACATTGGTCGCAGAAGGGATTGCCGGTGGGGCCAAAAAGTTCTGGAATGGCGATCGCGAACCGGAAGACGTTGCGTTGGAAGGCCTCCCTCTAGGTGGACCGATGACCTGGTGAAGGTTACGGGGATCAGCTGGATGCGAGGCGCACGGGACCGGTCAATGTGGCGACACTTAGGGGAGGTCTATGTCCAGCAGTGGACATCTTTCGGCTGAAAGGATGATGATGATGAGGCACTCAACAAACAATGTAAATGAAGGTGCAGCTTTGTGATTATCCTATTGGCTGTGGAAGCAGGTCGTGTTTGAGCAATTCAATCATGTTAGTTTTTAAAAAGAAATCCACTTCCTTATATAGTCAAAGATCAGCTTCGTCTAGGAATTTGCGCGTGAAGGCCTAAAATAAATGTGCTCACAATAAGATATATCCAGTAAATTTCGACCTTTACTGTACCTACAGTCGGCATCAGAAGCAAACCGGCTTCTGATGCCGACTGTAGGTACAGTAAGTTCCGTGCGGGTTCGATCCCCGCACGGAACAAATATTTGTATGGCCTACAGATAGTTGTTCCGGGTCTGGCTGTTTGTGTATGTGAGTTTAAATGCACCCACGACACAGGAAAAATTCCTAGTGTGGGGCAACGTTTTTATTAAAAAAACAAAAGGACCGGAGCATAAATGAAAAATGTAGCAAACACGGGGAGAATGAGACGCAGACGAAGTTGTGCTGGTCAGATAGTATCAGATAATAATAGATTAATAGGCTCTATTACATCAACTGACGACTGCCGAGATCATTAGAACCGGTCTTGAAAGTTCATTGCACTGAGTTCAACGGGAACATCAAAAGAATATTGATTTATAATAATGACGATGACGTCATTGTTAGTCACAAGGTCGAGAAGCGCTATCGTGATTTAAATTGTATCAGTAATTTTTCAATAGGATTCTGGAGACTTGAGTTGTGCGTGGTTTATACTAATCATCATTAGCCTATAATGTTCCCATTGCTGGGACACAGGCCCTATAATGTTTCCTCTCTATGAGAGGGAATGTGCTGTAATCCACCACGCGGGCCCAGTCCGGGTTGGTAGATGTCACATGTCTTCGAATTTTTTGTTCGACATGCCGCACGGTGGGTTGATTTATATACGTAGTGGACTTAGGACATTAAAAAAAAAGTCATCTTATTTTTACTGATTAATGATGCAAATTTGTTCTACTATCTAATACAGTAAATTATTGTTCTATGACTTTTTATTTTACGCATTATTTTTAGTACTACAATTTTTTAAATATTTTTTTGTATAGAAAAAATCATAAAATCTAAAGAATCTCAAAAATCTGAAAACATCTCCAACTGCGATGTATATATTAAAATAGTACTATTTATTAGCTTATTTTTACAACTAGTCAGCTACTGCGCTTTGCTGCGATTTAGGAGATTTTTTTTTTTAATTTTTTTTCTTATTAAAATCGCATTTAAGTCTACAAAATCTCAAATTTCTTCCAATTGTTGGATAAGTATTTTAATAGTACAATTTATTTGCATCTAATCGTCTACTGTAGTTTACTGTGACTTAGTAGGTAGTTAGACTTTTTTAGATTTTTTTGAACGAAAATATCTTAAAAGTCACCTAAATCTTAGAATACTTAGCAGTGATAATTATTGTATTCTCTATTCCACACCACCCCAGAGGTAGAGAACTAGGCGCGTTTTTTTTATCAGTGGTCTCCCCAATAGGCCTAATCCACGACTACAAATCTGTGTTCTGTATGTGTGAGACTTACAAAGACAAATTCAAAATTCAAATCATTTACCAATATTTTTAGGAGGGGCCTGCACCATGCTCAACACCATGCTCTGACAATAACGGGTCTTCAGTTAAAACCCCTAAATTTTCTTGATCATCATCGTCAACAAATGTATCCTTAACGATCAACAAAGCTGTTGCTTCTTCTGAAAAGGCTTTGTGTTTTCGCACCAGTTTGTGTCGTATCTTTGAAATATGTGGATCAGAGCTGATTAACAAATTGTTCAAAATATCTTCATTAGTAGCTTTTCTACAGAATTTCCTCGAATTATGAGCACGATATCTCCGAAAATCTTTGTTGCGTGCTTCAGCTGCTTCTTCGGATAATTTTCCAATGGGCACTATACCCAAGCTTTCAATAATAGCTGCTCCGTGAGCTAAAACTTTGTGAACACTTGCAGGCATGTAAAACCAATTATATAATTCAATGTATAGTTCCATGGTGGTTTCGGTATAATCTTTAAACTTCAATATATCAATACGGTGCAACCCGACGAAATTGCTTCTAATATAGTTTTAAATCTTTTTATTAATTCTTCATTTACTCCTGTGATCGAAGCTGCAATATCGGGGTTTTCGAAAAATCTCCTCGCAGTATTCCCATCATTTGTTGTACCATGACCCTGTTTCACAACATCAATTAAAAGTCCTGTTTCGGATTTAAATGCTTCCTGAATATTTCTCTTTTTGCTCTCCATAATAGCTTTACTGTCACCTTTCACCATCCATGTCTTCAAATCTAATCTGTACGCTATATGAAGAATGCATTCCATGAATCGTATCCAGATGTGTAACGACGATAAACCATATTTATATAAATCGACATCAATTTCTTTTGCCAAAACCAAGGACAAATCATTCATTTCCTTTGGAGTAGCTTTACATATGTCACATCTTTGTGTTGATGTATCGCAAAGAACTGCAGTCGCTTTACAATCTATCATGGTTAGTATTAGGTTGTGCGAGATGGTCAAATCATCAACCACTGTCTTAACTAAATTGTTAATCTCTGCCTCAATCGCATTTTTTTCTTGCAAAATGCTGAATTTGTTTTCCTTCATGAATTTAAAAAACAGCGGACGACACCATAATGAGGAATTTGGGGAATCATTTTCCCATATAACTCTGTCACCAGACACTAATTTGATAGGAATCAAACTACCCATAAATACGCTAGAATCGTCAAAGTCCTCATCTTCTTCATTTTCTCTTCCAACTTTCTGCTTATAATTGGCTTGATTCGAAGCTCCGTCAAATCCCCATTTACTAATCAGTGTCAAATCTTTACAAGTTTCACTAATTTCGTTTGACATTATAATTCTCTTCACAGTAATATCCAATAGTGCCTGCAATTCTATCATAGCCGTTTTATCTGTTACTACAATAGCAGTTTTAGGTGGATAACATTTAATTTTTTCATTTTGCAGTGCGTAGTAAGAGGGATATACGTTGGTACCAGTTACTTCTGCGATACTTTTTTGTAGCGTATTATATTGCCATTTTGACAATTTCAAAGACAAAAACAAGCCTAAAGCTTCATCTGGAGAGAATACTGATTTCTTTTTATTTCCAAAAAGACAATCTTTTACTTTTTGCACGTCCTGTGGATGCTTGAGCAGATGCTGTAATATGTCAGCAACATCTTCCTTTCCTTCTGCTTTTAAGTTAAAAACATGGGCATGTGACAACTCCTCTGAAGCAATAGTTTGCGTAGTAAGTTCCGTACGTCTCTTTTTTTGTTTAGGACCTAATTCTGTAAATGGTTTTCTCGGACTTACTTGAGTTGATGTACCAACAGACACCTTTTCATGAGATGTAGTTGATGTGCTAGGAACTGGTTCGTCGTCGTTTTTTGCAAAATCTTTCATAAACTCAGGCCAAACTATCTCCGATGCCAACCAATCACTGTATTTACTTCTAAATGTATGTTCTTTTCGTTTAGCATTTTCCCATTTTTTATAAGTATTATAACAATACTTTGCGCAGAATTCCTTTAGCAAATTATCATTATCTTGATTTAAATCACACAATTTTGACTTGATAGCACTGTATAAAAAGTTATGATCCTTAATACTACCACTTGATTTCAATTTCACAAACATATCAACATTAGTAACTAAATCACTAAACATTTTCACAAAATTCTCGAAAATCAACTTTTAACAAAAATCAAGTAACGAGCGGGTAGTCCGTATGTAAAGGGTGGTTACAACGAACTGATATCATTGTTTTCAACTTGCTACCCCAAATATTTTTTACCTGCAAATTTACTGCCCTCTGATTGGCGCACGTCACTAATGACGACTCGTCTACTGATAAGAAAACCGGTTTTGGTGTTGTGGAAAGAGTGGTGTGGAATGCAGTTGCACAAAATATTTACAACAAACTAATAATAATAATCCTAATAATATGCACCATGCATCGAATTCTTTGTTTTATTCATACAAATTAAATCTCTGAAATTTTAGGGTAATAACCTACTTTAAAAAAAAGTTCCAAAACATAAAAGTATGGTATAAGTATATACAATGCAAATATATATTTAAAAATCCTTAAGTCCCAACTTCGCGATTTCAGCCCACCGTGTGCCGGTTTCCTCACGATGATTTCCTCCACCGTTTTTGAGGGCAGCGGTGATGAAATAAATTACACAAAGTAATGCGCCTGCCTGGGTTCGAACCCACGGCTTACTGCTCGTAAGTCGGGGCTCTTGCTTGGCTTGTCACCTATGACATAGAAATTTATTACAACTGACTAAATGAGATTGCTCTAAAGGTACACCTGTGTCTAATCTTTCAATCAATCTCTTTATTGTGGATCATAGGTACATAATACAGGTCTTGAATAATGAAATTGTGATCAGTCCCGCCCTTAGGGCAATATAACAGTTACATAAAATTACATTATAGTTAAAAAATAATAAGATTTCATATAAAATTTAAAAAAAAAGATATAAATAATAACGGAACGAATTATCATCCTTCAGAGATAATAGACCTGATATTATATTTAAAAAAAGGCATTTTTTAAAGCCTTTACCACAGGGCAAAGACTTCGTGGACCACTGATACTTTGAAGAACAGTTTATGCCTGATGTGAAGCGATGATGCGGCGTACGGTGGAGCATGCTTGCCTAGAAGAAACCGACTCACTTGAACTTTAAAGAGATCCAGATTATAATGTTCAGGGAACAGAGAAGCCCGCAGTGAATTCCGCAGACTGGTGTGTCGTACAATAAATGTAGAAGCAAACCACTTTGTTCGGCTCCTAACAGTAAATATCTCTAGATAGGACACCTGTAAAACAGCAGCTAATAAAAAAAGGCGGCCAAGTGCGAGTTGGACTCGCGCACGAAGGGTTCGGAACCATTCTTTATAAAAACAAGCAAAAAAAAACACTTTTATGTATGGTAGCCCCCTTAAATATTTATTTTATTCTGTTTTTAATATTTGTTGTTATAGTATCAACAGAAATACATAATCTGTAGAAATTTCAACCGTGATAGGTATCACGGTTCATGAGATACAGCCTGGTGACAGACGGACGGACGGATGGACAGCTGAAGTCTCAGTAATAGGGTCCCGTTTGACCCTTTGGGTACGGAACCCTAAAAAATAACTAGGAATTTGGCTTATCCAGTCGAAGTCAAAATTCAAAATCAACATACGAAAACACCTCATTGAATATACGACGTGTATATTCAATGAGGTGTTTCAAATGAGTAATGATACTAATCCTGATGTCATAATAGGTACACTCTCAATGCCATAGACTTCATTGTGGAACGTAGATTCAAACTACTTACTGGCAGTCAAGGCTGCGCTCGCAGAGCGTTCAAACGTGCGGTCAGTAAACAACAGTGCGCCATAAATAAATAAAAAAAAAGTTGTTTGACATTTTAAAGTATGATACAAACTTTTTGTGTGGTGTTCTAAATGTGAATTATAAAAGTGAGTTTTTTTATGTTTTTTTTTTTATATAAAATCGTGGTGCAGGTAGGTGGGAAAAAAGCGTTTGTGAAGTACATTACTACGCTATTAAGTACTAAAGGAAATACTACGAGTATTATAGGAATAGATTGTTGTGTTGGGTGTAGTGTAGGGAGGTTACTCTGAAACAACGCACAGGTCCAGTTGAAAACCAGCGTCGGGCACTAGTTGCCGGCAATTAGCTGAACTGCGGCAGCCGTGAGACACTATAATAAAATTATCTTTTTGTGTTTTGGTTTAAGTTTATTTGCTGTTGTGTTTTAATGTTATGTGTACATATGGCAAATAAACCTATTTTATTTCTTTCTTTACACATCCGTTTTAAAAAAATATTTTGCTTATGGAAAGCTATACCAGTTATACCATACCTTAAACCTATTATCGAATGTCATAGAATGTATGTTTGAATTGAAATTTATCTAATCTGTGGTCTATTGAAGTCGCACAAGCATTCCAAATAAATAACGTTCATAATGTACTCTTGTGATAAGACATACTTTTGTCTGTTTATCGCGCTAGCCCGCGATTTGTTCGATAATTGACCCACGAGATCATACTACCGGGATAAAATAATTCTAAGTATTAATCCAGGTTATCAACTACCCGTGGGTCAAATTTCATCCAAATCCATTCAGAAGTTTTGGCGTCAAAGTAAAAAACATCCATCCTCACAAACTTTCGCATTTATTAGTAACTAGCTGTTCCCGCGACTTCGTCCACGTGAAATTTAACAAAAAAGTTAAATACTAAGTTTTTTGTTCGTTTTTCCATTTTTTTAAAATAGTAATAGAGTAAGTTACTTCTTATTACATCAGCTATCTGCCAGTGAAAGACCCGTAAAATTCGGTACAGCCGTTCCAGAGATTCGCCGGAACAAACAAACAGACAGACGGACAGACAAAAAATGTAAAAAATGTTATTTTGTTATAATATGTGTCTCAGTTGTGATAATATGTGTCTCAGTGTAAAACAAAATAGACACACGTTCTTGTGCATCATTGACTAACAAACAAGTTTATTTTTAGAACAGTGTTGCTATCTTGCATCATCGTCATCAATAGGTTTGTACCGTTTGACATGAATGCTCTTTATTTTGCACGCATAGCATGACCGCCGCAGAAACGGGTTATGTCGACGGAAGAATCGTCAAAGTGACACATTGTCATTGTCTATCTGTCATTATGTCGATTCCTCCGTAGACAAAACTCGTTTCTACAGTGGTCATGCGTGCTGGACGCGTATCGGATGCCGCGGTAGATAAAAACAATAACATTTAAATATGTACGAGTTCCAAAAAAGTTAGCTCTGGTTTCTGAACTGGTACTTATACATCGGTAATTTGAAAAAAGAACAGATGTTCGGTATATTTTGACCGTGTAGGTACCTATTGCAGTTTTGTAGAAAACAGCTGTTTTGTCCCTATTCTCGCTCGCATTTTTTTTTTTTTTTTTGTTTTTTTGAATGGCATCTCGCAGTTCAACCTATGAGGTTGTCGTCTGCTTAACCGGACTATCCTGTGGGTGCCTTTAGAGTAAGGCCTCCAGCCAGGGCATAAAAACTCACAAACTAAGCGACTGCACGCTAAGGGCACCCCCTGTGAGGTACGAACCTCGGCTTAGGGCGTCGCTGGGGGAGGACTGCATGGGGACAGGCTGGATCTGAATGGTATCATTATTTAGGGGCTGATTTAAAACTACTGGCACAGCATCGCGGGCTGGCTCGAGCGAGAGTCGGGGAGGGCTCTCTCGCAACCCTATTCACCACGTTTTATCTGTACTGCTTTCGCAACGACATTTGTTATCGTTTTATTATCTGAGTTAACAAACCTCGGTTTATTTAGTCGTTTACTGTGTTTACATAAAAATAACATCGCATTATTACTTCGATCAATAATAGTACTATTATTGATGGAAGCATTAATATGATAAAACTAGGTACACGTACACACACTTCAAGTTATAAGTACTTATGTACGTATACATTTCCACACAATGTTGTCATAATGTGGAGATGCGATATGGAGGACTGATTCCTCCTTTTGATTGATAATGTAATTATAGAATGTCATGAGTGTGAATGTGGATATAAGAGTATAGGAAGACCAAAGAAATGATGGATGCAATCCCCCGATCGCAGCGGCCGTACGCCGTCCGAGGCATACCCTCGTCACTCCCGATGATGCTACCATCCTCGTCCAGGAGAGTAGCAAAGAGACGAGCACTGGTGTAGCACGGGTGTGCCCTTTTTTTTTTTTTTGGCAGGAGGGGAAATCCGGTCGGACTAACACCCAGGCTGTTTCACAAATCGATCCAGTCTGGGTAGTGTCAGGCTCCAACTGACTAAAACCACCTCCTGCCTCGCTCGTGTCCCCCTGACATGGTCAGAGACCTTTTTAATACATTTATGGTTTCTTACTGCATATTTTACATTTTCTTTCTTAATAATTTAAGTTAACACAAGTAGCGCGGAGTCGCTTAGTTTGTAAGTAGTTTTATGCCCTGGCTAGAGGCCTTACACTCAAGGCACCCACAGGATAGCCCGGTTAAGCAGACGACGATCTCCTAGGTTGAACTGCGAGATGATGATTCACAAAAAAAAAGAAATGATGGATGCACCATGTAAAGGATGGAATGGTGAGAAAGGGACCGTTTGAGATGACAAGAACTAAATTGTAGAAAAGTATGGAAGAAGAGGATACACACCAAATCAATCAGAAACAGGGTAGGAGAATGTTCATGAGGGATTTTGAGTCGGTCAGTGGGTCGTCTTGGGGGCGGTCTTCTTTATGAATCATCATCTGCCTAGCCTTTTCCTTACTATGCTGGGATCGGCTTTCAGTCTAACCGGATGTAGCTGAATACCAGTATTTTACATGGAGCGACTGCCTATCAGACCCCCACAACCCTGTAAGTACTGCGTAATATTCACGATACGAGTGTTCTTTATTACAGAGCAAAATGAAGATCAACTTGCTACTGCTGTTAGCAACTATAACCAGCTCCTATGGCTACCACATCCTGGTGCTCGTGCCAGCACCCTCGCACAGTCACAACACTCTGGGGAAAGGAATCGTCGATGCTCTCCTGAAGGGAGGACATGAGGTAAGTTGAGATCAAGTCTTAAGCATCTGTTAAGATGACACATGAAAATTTTTCGTTGTATCCATAAAAATATTACAGGTTTTTAAATTTGTATTGTATTTAATTGGAAAAATCATTAAAGCCTCAAATATATTCATAAATAATGTGCGCTATATGGAGTACAATGCCGAGCGATGTCGGAGGGGTGACCTGACGTTGCGTGAGCGAGCGTGATCCACCGCCGCTGCAGGCCAGCGGCGGCCTTTCGAATGATGATGGAAGATGAACAGCTAAAATGTTAAGTTATTCTTGTGCTTCATTAGCTCGTGGCTAAATAATAACAGCCGCACGGGTCGAGCTTTAAGGTTAAGCCATGCTTGCCAAGGTTAGTCCGTGGATGGGTGACCATAATTACATACCGTGCATAGCGTGCTTTCCGAGGAAACTCGGAAAGCACGTTAAGCGGTTGGTCCCGGCTGTCAGTTGTATTGTAGATCTTTGACAGTTGTTACGAGTAGTCAGAAGCCAAGTCTGACATCCAGTCTTACCAAGTGATATCGTATTACCCAGTTACTGGGTTGTGGAGGTCAAATAGGCAGTCCCTTCATGTAAAATACTGGTACTCAGCTGCATCCAGTTATACTGGTTCGACCCCAAGATAGTTTGGGAAAAGGCTAAGCAGATGATGATTCTTGTGCTTTATTGGTGTAATTGCTAACTGTGGCGTTCCAGTGTAACATAAAAAAAAGGATTGTGTGGTTTTATGAAACCACGGTAAAAGTGAAACTATTTTTCACACTATAGACATTTAACTAAAAAATTAAAAAAACTAAACTTTGACTTTATCCCTACTCCGCGGCCGAGCGTCACACGACATGCAACACACAGACGAAAAAGTTTGCGACGATGTAATAAAAGTTTCACTTTAATAAATAATAAATCAATGAAATGAAATGTTAAAAATGTTTGAGCCGACATTTAGAGATGAAGAACAAGGTGTTTAGTAAAGTTCTTCATCGCTAAAAGCCGGCTTGCTCCCTATTACATGGGCATTTAGCAATCCATCAATCAGGCACAAATCCAGACTTGAGGCCTGCTTCTGAGGAATTCAAGCTCAAAGTATTATACTTTTCCCCAACACGGGAATCGAAACTACACACATCAAAAGTGTCTAGGGATCAACATATATTTTTGCAATAACTTTTCTCCTGATTGATATTAATTAAAATTTTCTTTAAGGATTCATCAAATAAAGTGTTTTCGTTTGTCACAGTAACGATAAACCAAGTCACCTTTGCATTAATAAAGAAATTTGCCATTTTCTAATAAAGGGATTTTTGACATTTGAACCACTAACATTAAAGTTCGAAAAAAAGACTGAAATAACAGTTTTCTTTAAAATTTTATTGGGTAACTTAAACAATTAATAATCCGTGTTTCTACCGCGAACACTAACAACACAAGAACATCGGTTTGGCATACTCAAAATGAGTTCATCCAAATCACGCTGTGGAATGGCCGCCCATGTTCGTTGCAACAACAAAAAAAGGTCTTCTTGCGACTGGATACACTCCATATTCGGCAGAGCTCTTCTCTGTAGCATATCCCATGCATGCTCAATCGGGTTCAAGTCTGGCGACTGAGCAGGCCAGGGCAGGACATTGATGTTAGCTGCGGCGAGAGTCTGTCTTACAACTCTTGCGGTGTGCGGTCGTGCATTATCATGCATTAACTGAAATAAGGGACCGATTTGCACTTGTAGAGGAACGATGACGTCTGATACAATCGTCTCAGCATAAATTTGAGCGTTGAGGTTGCCTCTGATCCAAATCAACTCAGTTCTTCCGCCGATCCAAATACCCGCCCATACCATGATGGTTCCACCACTATAAGGATGGACTTCCTGGCAGGATTTTAATCGCTGTTGGCGTCCAGGGGTTCTCCAGTGTCGTATACGTCTTGTATCCGGTCTCATACCAAAACGAGACTCATCAGAAAAGCACACGAAACGCCATTGTTCTTCTGCCCAATTTCTGTGTTCAAGAGCCCATTGATATCGAATCCTACGATTGTGCATTGCTATAGGTGGTACCCGTAGCGGTCTTCGGGAATGAAGGTTCACTTCATGCAAGCGGTTTCTGACTGTTTGGTCGCTAATTAAGTTCCCTGAAGAGTGATGAAGCCTCACGGCTAACATCATGGCGGTTATTGTTGGAGCTCTTCGAGTTAAGATTTGAATGTATCGGTCTTGTCTCCGTGTGGTGCAGCGATACCGTCCTCCATGGCGCTCAGCCACGGTACCAGTGCTTCGGTAACGTGTCCAAAGTCGACTGATAACACTCTGACTTGTATTCAGAGCTAAAGCCACAGTACGTTGCCGGGAACCAGCTTCTATCATTCCCACGGCTCTGAGCATTTCTTCCCTGCTTAAATGACGTCGCCGCTCCATAATAACGTTGGTTTTAATCGGTAGTAGGGAAACAGTAGCACTAATAATGTCTTCAATGCGTTGTATGTTTTTATAGGGAAAATATTGACAGCTGATTTTCATCTTTTACTCGAATTTGATTCACAGTTCCTGATTCAAATTATGAAATGCACCAAAAAGGATCCATATAAATTTATAAAATCATAAATTTATTACAAAGCCACATCTCAATCTCAAGAAATCCGCATAAAAATGCTTGATCCCTAGACACTTTTGATGTGTGTAGATCTCAAGCTCAACAGTCGCGTTTTCTTGAGTCAAAATACAAGATGGCGTCGAAAAACTAGTTTCCCTTCGGTGTCCTTTCCAACTTGGATGAGCGGTCGTACGTTTCAAACCCACTAAAAAAAAGACGATGTTAGAAATGAGGCAGTCAGACATTAAGATTAAATTCTTAAATTTCTTTTTTTCAGGTGACATGGGCTACGCCATACCCAGACAAAGTTAAGAATCCCCCGAAGACGTTGCATATTCTGGACATCAGCTCTGTCCAGAAGTTTGTGACAGGTATTTTTTTTATTAGCCTATTTAGTTTCTACTGGGCATAGGCCTCCCCCATTCCTTTCCAACACTCTTGGGGTTATGCCTTCTCTGGCCAATCAGTCAGAAATGAAGTCGAAATTCGTCGCGCTACCGTTTCTTGGGTTTGCTTCGGTGACGACGACCGTCTTCAGGCGCCAACTGTGTGACGATGATCAGCAATGCCTGGTAATTATGAGAATTTAAAAGTTGTATGAATTAACTGAAGAACCATTTCTAGGCCTAACGGACGTGGACTCGCGATGGATCGCAGGAGTGGAAAGCAGGTTTTACCCACAAGTAGTACATAAAAGTCTTGAAATAAAAAATAGTAAAAGCACGCTTTAGAGTGACGTCATTTGATACCCATATCATGGGATTGCATAAAAAATAACCCGTCCACAAACTAAATTAAAATGCGTGTAGCGAGACACCACCCATCTAGCCAGACAGAAAAAAATAGTCGCACCTAACAATATTACATACCTTTTCCAGGAGTGGACATGACAAACCCTAAAAACACCAATGGTGGAGTAGCCTTCGTCAAGGAGTTCTCAAACAACTTTACTGTAGAGATGCTCAGCACTCCAGCTGTTAAAGAAGCTTTGGTCAAGCAGCAGTTCGATGCTGTGGTCACTGAGTCGTTCTTCTGTGATGCTCTGGCTGGGTAAGTTCATCATTCATCTGTCTAGCCTTTTCTGGACTATGTTCGAGTCGGCTTCCCGCCTCATCGAGGCCCTATCACGAGCGCATGGTTTATCATTACTAATTGACCCACGCAACTTTCGTCTGCGCCATATTTTCCACGTTTTTGCAACATTTTTCATTGATGCTGCGCTCCTATTGGTCGTAGAGTAATATTATATAGCCTATAGTCTTCCTCGATGAATGGGCCATCTAAAGAAAAAGTTTTTCTAATTTTAATTTTAATCAGTAGTTCCCGACATAAACGCGTTCAACCAAACAAAATCTTCAGCTTTATAATATTAGTATTGAAAAGTCAATTTTAAAATGACTCAATCATCACTATAAGATTTTATTCCTTAGAAAAAAAATTGCTAAAATGTTTTAGGAGTATTTTGTCGACTAAGCGTCCTGTTGTTTTTTATATTAAATTAAAATTTATTTATTTCGGACAACAGTAATACCCATAGGTAAGTTTATAGTTAGTTAGTTTATGTAAATCATGTAAATCATAAGTATCAGAAAATAATGAATATAAGAAAGTTTGTAAATTAACCTATTAAAAAAACACATCTATCTAATATATCTATCTATATAAATAAAAATCAATTGCTGTTCGTTAGTCTCGCTAAAACTAAAGAACGACTGGGCCGATTTAGCTGATTTTGGTTTTAAAATGTTTGTCGTAGTCCAGGGAAGGTTTAAAAGGTGAGAAAGGTAGGGTAGGGTAGGTAGGTAGATAGGTAGGTAGGTAGGGTAGTGTAGCTGAAGGGTAGATAGGTAGGGTAGTGTAGCTGTAGGGTAGATAGGTAGGTAGGGTAGGGTTGGGTAGGGTAGGCTAGGTAGGTAGGTAGGTAGGATGGGGTAGGGTAGGTAGGTAGGGTAGTGTAGTGTAGGGTAGGGTAGGGTAGGGTAGGGTAGGTAGGTAGGTAAGTAGGGTAGGTAGGTAGGGTAGGGTAGTGTAGCTGAAGGGTAGATAGGTAGGGTAGTGTAGCTGTAGGGTAGATAGGTAGGTAGGGTAGGGTTGGGTAGGGTAGGGTTGGGTAGGGTAGGCTAGGTAGGTAGGTACGACTTGCTCAACAGTCGCGTTTGCGATCACAAGACCAACGATACAACGTTCTGACAACTAGAATCACGTAATCATTCCCCAAGTTACGCGTGAAGAACCCCAAACAAAAATTTGGCGCAGTGCTTGAGCAATTGAATGCTGCGCTGCGTGTCGCGGGTTTTATCCCCGCACGGAACAAATATTTGTATGGCCTACAGATAGTTGTTCCGGGTCTGGCTGTTTGTGTATGTGAATATAAATGTTTGTAAACGCACCCACGATATAGGAGAAATTTCTAGAGTGGGACAACGTTTTTTTAAAAAAGAAAGAAAAAAAAAATTATTACAATCAAATCAAATCAAAATCATTTATTTTAAGTAGGCCAGTTACAGGCACTTTTGATAGAATAGATAGTCATATGAATGATAGAATAAATAATAATGAATAGTCGAACAACAATAAAAATGACGCTACAGTCCCAGTCACAAGACATAATAACTGTGAAAGTACTGTAGTTGCCCATTCCAGCGTAGATCTCCATAGAGAAGATTGGGCAAGAAACTCCATAGACACTCTTTTAAATCAGACTCTTGTTACAAAAACCTTGGTTACATCATTCATTGTGTGATTAAAAATTAAAAAAACCCCCGACACGAAAAACCTCTTAAAACCGTCCGCTTTGTTTTGTGCTCATACTAATGCGGTCTACTTAGCGGTCCCCAGACGCTAAGACGCTTGGATTATTTTATTTTAGGTCTGAGGTTTTTCGTGTCGGGGGTTTTTTAAATTTTAAATTTTATTTTTAACCCCCGACCAAAAAAGAGGGGTGTTATAAGTTTGACGTGTGTATCTGTGTGTCTGTCTGTGGTATCGTAGCTCCTAAACGGATGAACCGATATTGATAAAATTGGTTTCGTTTGAAAGGTGTTTTAATCGAGAGTGTTCTTAGCTATATTTCGATAAAATCTGATCGGCCGTTTGAAGGCCATCACCTCTTTTCTAGTTGAAGGGAAATTAGTAATTTCCACAGGTCTGGTGAAATATTGTCACTTGTCACCATGGGCATTGCTAAGAGGGGTGGGTGGAAACCCCCCCCCCTCCCCCAGAAAGTTTTTTTTTTAATTTTTGCTGTTTTCGTTAAAAATCGTCGTTTCGTTTGAAATCTTGTCACTTGTCACCATGGGCATTGCCAGGAGGGGGGGGGGGTGCTAACCCCCCTCCCCCCTGCAAGTTTTTTTTTTTAATTTTGCTGTTTTCGTTAAATTTAAAAAACCCCCGACACAAAAACCCTCAAAAAAACCAAAAATAAAATAATCCAAGCGTCTTAGCGTCGGGGGTCCGCTTTGTTTTGTGCTTGAACTAAGCGGTCTACTTAGCGGTCCCCCGACGCTAAGACGCTTGGATTATTTTATTTCATGCTTTTTAAACTTAACGAAAACAAGAAAATTTATAAATTTAAAAAAAACCCGAACTTTTAGGGGGAGCGGGAGGGTGCAGCCCCCCCCAGCGATGCCCATAGTGACAAGTAATATGATTTCAAATTTCGAATCGACCAGACCTGGGAAAGTTGTTTATTTCCCCTCAACTAGAAAAGTGGTGATCACCTTCAAACGGCTGGGCAGATTTTCTTAAAATAAAGCTAAGAACACTCTCGATTAAAACACCTTTCAAACGAAACCAATTTTATCATAATCGGTTCATCTGTTTAGGAGCTACGATGCCACAGACAGACACACAGATACACACGTCAAACTTATAACACCCCTCTTTTTTGGTCGGGGGTTAAAAACGATGTAGCAAGACGTGCACGTTAAAAGTGTTCATAGTAAAAAGAAAAAAACAAATAAAAGATAAAATAATTAGTTCGAAATGAGCCATTATTGGAGATTAGGTGATCTCCAATAATGGCTCATTTCGAACTAATTATTTTAAACAAGGAACTGCTTGTATTAGAAGATCATTACCATCTTTTCAGAGTAGCAGCAGTGCAACAGGCTCCCTGGATAGTGCTGGCCGCTATTCCGATGTTCCCCCAACTCGAGGCTCAAATTGACGAAGTCCGGTCTGTAGCCACCATTCCTCTAATGTTCAATCCTTCGGAAACCCCGATGTGGTTCGTGAAGAGAGCCGTTAACTTAATGATTCATGTGATGATGACAGTCGCTGAGTGGTGAGTAAATACCTGATCTTTTAAAGTCTTCATCTTAATTCATCATCTTCTCTTGCTCTTATCCCATTTAGGATCATATCATATATCTTCTTCTTCGTGCTTTTCTATTACTCGTTATCTCAGCAGTCTTTTCCAGTTCTATAATCTTTCTCACAGTCCCTCCATCTTTGTTTTCACAAATTTATTTGAATAGCGTTATTAGTAGGGACTCTAGCCACCCAAATATCTTTTTTGAAAGCGACTTTATACCGACAAAAACTACAAATTGCATCCTTAGCCATTACTTTGACTACTCTAAACAGATCTAATTTCAATTTTTTTTCAGGTTAGACCGACCAAAAACAATCAGCCTCTATGAGAAATTATTTGAACCGCTAGCGGCCGCACGAGGCATCACTCTGCCTCCATTCGAAGATGCATTCTACAATGTGTCTATCATGTTCGTCAACTCTCACGAGTCCCTGACTCCAGCATTCAGTACCCCTCCTAATGTTGTCAACATTGCGGGGTACCATATGGATGAGACTATACCACCACTGCCCAAAGTAAGTATCTTGGTAAAAGAACTTCAATTTGGAAGGGAACTCTACGTTTGTATGTCTCCGAAGGGTGACAAAGATCCTTTAATCATCATCTTCCAAGCCTTTTTCCATATAGAGAGAGATTTTGCAGAGAACGCAGCGGTGGCCCAGTGGCAGCTCAAAGTTACGAGCAGTAAGCCATGGGTTCCCAGGCAGGCCTGCATGACTTTGTGTTATTTATTCCACCACCGCTGCTCTCAAAACGGTGAAGAATAACATCGTGCGGAAACCAGCATGTCTTAAACTTCTAACATGTGACATCTACCAACCTGCACTAGGCCGTCGTGGTGAATAACAGCCCACTTCCTCTCATGGAGAGAAGGCTTGTATCCGAGCAGCGAGAAGATTACAGGCGGATTATGCCAAGTCTTTTTTTCTAACTACATTGGGATCGGTTTCCATTCTAACCAGATGCAGCTGAATACCAGTTTTTAATATGAAGCGACTGCCTATCTGACCTCCATAACCCAGAAAAAGGTCCATTAGTATCAACCACATTATTTTGTCCCATATAATTGTGTAAAAACAGTGCAATGCAACAGACACCAACCTGGTCTCCAGACTGCAGGGATTGCCTGACGTAGAAGTCGTTACGTGTCGTGACGTCATCACATGGATCTCAGGACCCAGTCTACGGGCGCTCAACAGTTGCTCTTGCGATCAAGTCATGCAAGAGTGCTTTAGGAGTCTTTTATCAACGGGTATTAAACTGAAGATCGGACTTGTGCCCACAAAAAATAGAATTTACTAAAACAGAACTGATCATGTGGAATATATTATTTAATCCTTTAATCTTCTCTGTCTCTTTTCTCTGCCTCTCTGTTCTCTGTTCTCGGTCTTTCTGTTTTATGTCTCTCTGTTCTATGTCTCTCTGTTCTCTGTCTCTCTGTTCTCTGTCTCTCTGTTCTCTATCTCTCTGTTCTCTGTCTCTCCGTTCTCTGTCTCTCTGTTCTCTGTTCCTATGTTGACTGCCTCACAGGTGTAGTGGTCCCAAGCGCGACTGCCGAGCTCGTGCTCAGCAGGATCTCATGATCCTGGGTTTAATTCCCGGATCGGGCAAATTGTTCTTGATTAATTTCTCAGTATCAGCCACAGAGTCTGTATTTGTGCACGGTAGATGGCAAGGCTCACCCCTTATTATTTAGGACCTAAACATAACTGGCGAAACGTGGTTGTATTATTTGGTACGCCACTGCCTTACCCTTCTGAGATTACAGGCATTATGTTATGTGTGATCTTCTCTGTTTGTCGTAGGACCTGCAAGACCTCCTAGATGGCTCTCCACAGGGTGTGATATACTTCAGCATGGGCTCAGTGATACGTTCCGCATCGCTGAAGCCACCCACACGTGAAGCGCTGTTGAAACTGTTCTCCTCACTGCCTTATACCGTGCTGTGGAAGTTTGAGGAGCCGCTCACCGGTCTACCGCCCAACGTGCATGTGCGGCCGTGGATGCCACAGCCTAGCATACTTGGTAAGCACCCCGAGTATACCTGATTTTTGGACAAGTTCTTCGCTGTCCTTGACTAACCCATATTGATTTTGACAGGACCTGTTTTGGCCATTGACGAGACCTATATATGTATAGTCATTGATAAGGCTTGTGTTAGGCATTTTGTCGTATATCGGGCTAGTGTTTGTACTTTTTTTTTTCAATGGCATCTCGCAGTTCAACCTATGAGGTTGTCGTCTGCTTAACCGGACTATCCTGTGGATGCCTTAAGAGTAAGGGCTCCAGCCAAGGCATAAAAACTTACATACTAAGCGACTACACGCTAAGGGCACCCCCTGTGGGGTACGAGCGTCGGCTTAGGGCGTCATTATTATTTAGGGGCTGATTTAAAACTACTGAGGTACTGAGGGTCGGGGAGGGCAAGGACCGGGACGTCGCGACGGACCTCGACGGCGAGGTCGGAAAGACGGCGGTTTGCGTCTGAACTTTTTGAGTGTCAGTGTTTGTACCATGATATTATGTACACACATATAAACGACTATAAAGATAAACATATAAAGAGAAAACTATATGACATGATATGGATATGGTGATGCATAGTGGTATGGACTGCCAAGTCTTGTCACGCATCTCTGATTTTTCGGATTCATATGCGTATTGTATAACTAGCTTCGGTGAAGAGAAATATCGTGAGGAAACCAGCATGCCTTGGAGATATTTCTAGACGGCAAGTTAAGCTAAGTCAGAGGCTGATCGTGGGCGGCATAAAAACTCGCACAGGGAAAGACTAAGAATAGGGGATGATCCATTTTTTTTTTCTTAGTCCGTCGAGTAGTTTATTGAAAAGTATTGGTGGTCATAAAATTACGGAGATATATTGAGTTGAAATGGCGCATGACGTCACATGTAGGTAAGTTTTATACCTACTTGTGACGTAGTAAGCCCCCAATCTCCAACTTTAATGAGTTTTAACTAAGTAATTTTTTGATATTTTGTTAAAACAAAAAATACGTGTCTAATATTTTTGTATTACCTGTCTGACGGACAAAATAGAATGTCGTTTTCTTTACCCAGTCCGCACCCCTATTGTGTTATTTCATGTATTATTTTTTGCCCGCTCGTTGGTCGGGTGGTCACTACTGCTGAGCATGAGGTCCTCGGTTGGAATCCCGGGTCGGGTAAAGTGCTGTTGGGTTTTTCTATCAGGAATTTCTCAATAGCAGCCACGGAGTCTGGAATTGTGCCCGGTTGACGGCAATAGGCTCGTCCCCTGTAGATGAGACTTGTACATAACCGGCGAAATGTTTGTGCACTATTAGGTACACCTCTACCTGACCTTTCAGGGATTCATCATCATCAGCCTATAATGTTAGAACTGCTGGGACACAGGCCTCCTCTATATGAGAGGGAGTGGGTTGTAATCCACCACGCGGGCCCAGTGCGGGTTGGTAGATGTCACATGTCTTCGAAACTTTCAGCTCTAGGACATACCGGTTTCCTCACGATGTTTTCTTTCACCGTTTTTGAGGGCAGCGGTGATGAAATAAATTACACAAAGTAATGCGCCTGCCTGGGTTCGAACCCACAGCTTACTGCTCGTAAGTCGGGGCTGCCACCACTGGGCCACCGCTGCTCTTTCTCTCTCGCTCTGCTTTCGGGATTACACGCGTGATCTTATGTTATGTTTTTTGTCTCTAGCGCACAAGAACGTTAAAGTCTTCATCACCCACGGTGGTCAGTTAAGCTCATTAGAAGCTGTTCGAGCTGGCATTCCATTATTAGCTGTGCCAGTCTTTGGAGATCAGCACAGCAACGCAGACCGAGCGAAGCGAGCTGGATATGCTCTCAAAGTGGATTTCTCGAATAATATGGTGCCAGAACTTGGAACGGCTTTGAAGGAACTGCTCAGCAATGATAAGTAAATAACGCAAAATTTTCGCTTACTACTTCTCAATCAAAATGAAAGATGGCGGTGATGTTGCTGACTGCCTTGATGTGGATATCCTTAATGGATGGCCTCCACCCTGGAGAGAGCGGAGGGGTCTGTCAGATTCGTACTGACTGAAACCACACCGGTGTTACGCTTAGCACTCTTGCGTCGGGGGGCAGCGCTATCTAATGTTACTTTCACTGCCTCTGACTATTATCGGCCCGCTTGCAGGCCCAACCTTCGAGCCTCGTCCCGGGGGGGAGTGGGGTTAAATTTAAACTCCATCCGTTATGTCTAAGAGAGGCGCGCGTGGAATATTACGAACCGCCATCTCGGGTCCAGTGTGATAGGGGCAATGTCCCGAATCTGTCCGCCTGCTCATCAATCTTATTGTTCTTGTCACTGACGAGAACACCCCAATTCTTTTGCAGCGGAAAATGGTTTTATTTTGATTTTTTATGGTTGCAGATACTCGAAGCAAGTGAAGCACCTCTCTCATTTGTTCCAGTCTCGTCCATCCACGCCGCAGCATCTAATCAACCATTACGTTACACTCGCGATAGAGACCAAAGGTAATCTATTGTTTTCATACTAGTCTGTTCTTTCAGATATTAGTACCTTGATGTTGCTCAATCGCACTCATCATCTGCCTAGCCTTTTATGTTGTAGGGGTATGAGGAAAAGGGTGGAAATTTCTTCATCCCCTTGTAACAATAAATAAAAATAAGACAAGATATTTTGATAAATAATTAGTCTTGTACGAGGCTTATAGGCCCTATCTCAGCATGGTGCCTTTACGTTAAAAAAAACAGTGATAGCGCTGGTTCTGGTCAGTGGCACATCTGACCTCCACAACCCAATTAGTGCTGGGTAATACGGTACTCCTTGGTAGGACTGGTTGTCTGACTTTCGCGCCACTGACTATCTGTAACGACTGTCAAATATCTACTTATGACTGCCGGGACCAACGGCTTAACGTGCTTTCCGAGGCACAGAGGAAACTCGGTATGTCCCCAGTCATCACGACCTCTAAGTGCACTTAATATTTTTCTTATTTTTTGCAGGAGCATACCACCTCCGCTCTCTATCTCTGAAGTACAGCTGGTACGAGCGCTGGATGCTCGATCTCGTGCTCGCTCTGCTCGCAGTGCTCGCTACGCTCTTTGCGCTCTTGAAGTTCTTGATCAAGTCCATTATTAAAAAGGTTTCGGGGAAGAAGACTTACAAAGAAAAGGGGAGTAAGAAGAAGAGGCATTAATGTTAAGTTATTATAAATATTTTTTTACATTCGTTATCATTGTATTTTATTTATTAACATACTTAACCAAAACTAACAACAAAAAAAACATTTAAGCACTTACGAAACGTCAAAAAATAGGTGCACGGTTCGGATTGGTCGTTTTTTATAGAAAAGTACACCAAAATCAAAATATTTTACATAGGCCTACATGGGCACTTATAAAACGTCGATAAATTGCACGGTTTGGGTTGGTCGTTTCCTATGGAGAAGAACCGGCAACAAACTCCATGGTTACTCTTTTAAAATCATTTGGTTTTGCAATATTTTAATGTTACAGCGTTGAGGAAAGCGGAGGCCCGACAATAAGTCGTTGCTTACTACAAAAGGTAGAACAAGTTAAAAAAAAAAAAACGTCGCTGATGGTTCACAGCAACTCATGCTACAACTCTGTGAGGAAGTGGGTGTGAGGGCTACATTTCCGAGGTGTAATGTTCGAACTGCACGCAGGCGAAGACGCGGGTTCGCTAGTTCTAAAATAACAAGTTCCAGCAGTTATATTCCGAATATCTATGAATCTTACTGGTATGTAGTTAGACTATAATAACCGTACGTCTACCATGAGTTTTAACAATCTATACTCGCTAGCGTCTGTAGTTAAAAAAATGTATGAAAACTTTTACAGCGCCTCTAGCGGATAGTTGGGTACTAAAATGCGCAGTATGAGTCACTATAGTTATCTATCCTACGTCACCGTGTAGTAAACTATACTACAGCGACTGCAACTTTGGGCTTCATTTGTTTAGAATTTGGTAGTAAGCACCAACACAGCTCATGGTACCATTGAAAAAGCTAACTATAGTATTTGCTTATTGACGGAACTATTGCAGTTACGTCAAGCGATCTAACTATGACAACTCATGGTAGACGTACCGAAAAAGCTCAAAATGCTTGTATTATTTGCTAGAAACACCTCTGCCTACACCTTCGGGAAATTCAGACGTGATTAGAAAATTACATTTGCTATTCGATCCTAGATGGCGCTTTGTTAAATTACGTTAAGAAATGTCTAACAGATCGAAAAAAAATACTGTGAAAGGTAAACCAAATGTATAACCTATTAAAAACATATTTTGAAAGTCAAAGGTAACTAATTAGAACTTGATACTTACAAAAACAACTTGGTACTGTTTCAGGTTTTTTGGCATCAGAATTGAGGTTTTGCTATTCGTTACAAGATGGCGCTAGCCGACCTTAATACCTGTAATTATCTATAGGTTTCACTAGTCGCGGGCTCGAACTCACTGGTGGCCGAAAAGCACGCTGTCTCACTTGGCATCGTTCCCGACAGAGATGGTATCAGATAGTATCAGTGATGAGCAGTAAGACGCTAGTCTTCACGCACATCTAGTTCGTACGCACACGCACAAGGCGCGCGTAAAAAAATACGAAAAGGCCTTTGGAAGATAGTGTTTTATGAAAAAACCACTGCGTGTATCAATTAAAATGTATTGAATTCTTTGATTATTGTGCTGTGTCGGTACCGACTTTATTTTGGAAATTTGACACTTCTTTTACTACTAATTTACGACCAAAGTTGCGTTATAATTTGCAATAAAAACGAATCTTTGATAGCTCGTAACTTTTTAATGGCTTTTTATTTTCCTATTCTGTTTCCGTACAGACAAAATTAATAATGAGACAATACCATATCATGTTTTACTTTGGATGTGCAGTGTCAAACAGTGGAGTAAAACCCCCCCGAAGTTTCCATGGAAAAAATGTCGAACAGGGTCACCTTAAAGTTTATTACTCGAGCTTAAGTGATTACTAATGCAAACATTTTTATGCAATGGAAAATATTTAAACGAAGTAAACACCGTCCTAGTAAGCAAAGCTAAATAATTCTAACTTTTGAAAATGGCAATATCACACTGTATTGGGATCAATCCATCATTACTGACAGGACTATTGTAGCCAATAAGCCTGATGTAGTGGTGGTGGTGGATCGATCAGAGCGGCACGCAATGATTGTTGGCATAATGGTTCCGCATGACGAGAACCTCGTGAAAGCCGAGAAAGATAAGCATTATCAAGTATCTTGACTTGGCTCACGAGGTTGTCGACATGTGGGATGTTGACTCAGCGATCATTGTGCCGATAGTCGTATCAGCCAATGGCTTAATTGCCCAGAGCTCGACCAATATCTGATGAGGCTTTCGTTAGGCAGCTGGATCAAGGGCTTGATTCAGAAAGCGGTACTCCCGGACACGGCTCGTATTGTTAGGAGGTTCCATTCTCTGGAGCCCTGACCGCCGCCGCCGGTAGCTTGGACCCTGTTCCCGATACCGGTGGGCTACTATTTTTATATTTTTAAATGTTTTTTTTTTAATAATTGATATAGAAATATTTAAAAATGTAAATTAAATGTATAAAAATAAATAAATGAGAATAATACTGTCTATGCTACCCTGCAATTGACTTGTGCAAGTTAGTAACTAGGTAAGCACGTGGTAAGTCAGAGTTTCAGGCGAATCTATGTAGGCAAAACAGGAATTGGAAGATCTGAATCTGATCATTTGATTATCGTGTAGTATTTTGTTTGCGTGAGGCCCTATAAGCTAAATCGTATCGTTCGCGTAATCGTATCGTTGCTGAATCGTAGCGGCGATTGGCGGCGGCGACCTCTCGCGTCCGGCCCTGGTTCAATCCATGGTCCGGAGCGAGAGGGAATGGGATGCCGTCGCCTCCTTCTGCGAAGCAGTCATGCTAGCGAAGGAGGTGGCGGAACGTGAGAGGGAGAGAACCTCACGTCCCAGCCGCCGCGGGAGACGCCCCGGGCGTCGGGGGGCAACCAGTGGCCCCCGGCCACCGTAGGCGCGAGCCTGTGGACGGTGAGTAATGGGCTAGCTCACCGTCCGTCCGTCTCATGACGACAGGCCGTGTCGACGGCGCGTACGTGTTCCACGCGCGCCTCAAGTAGATGTCAGCAAACCGGAAGGGGTCCGAAAGGGCCGATGCCTGCCAGGGCTGCGGGTTGTTCGAAAGAGATACCGCGGCCCTGGAACACAAAGGGCGAAGAAGGAACATGGGTGGGTTTTAAAAAAAAAAAAAAAAAAAAAGGCCCTATAAGCTTTGCTTGTTTGCAAATAGCTTCTGCCCGCGGCTTCGCCCGCGTTTTGTTCGGTAATCCCACGGGATAGTACAACCGGGACAAAAAGTTCCATGTATCTATCCCTGTGTCAAATTCCATCCAGATCCATTTAGTTGTTTTTGCGCGAAGGAGTAACAAACATTCATACATCCTCACTAACTTTCGCATTTATAATAATAAAATAAGTAGTATAAGCTGACCGAAACATTTTATATAAAAGATCAGGATAAGATTTCAGTTCTACTTGGTTTCCTACCAAGATTTAGGCAGTAAGACATCCGTTGAGAAGTTGGAACATACCACTTTTCTCCGCACAGTCGGTTGTCAAGTGCAGGATGCACAATTGATGACATCCCTGCATTGGGAGTAGGGGTGTCAGAAATCAGAAAACGCATTATTTTTTAAGTGAAAACTTCTTTAGCGGCGTTGTGCACTTTTGTGTTGGGTAAAAAATGTTAAACTCGCGTCTGATCGAAAATTCGTAAGACGGATTGACATTAGGTTACGAAGGAATTTGAACTTTATGACATCTGTCACTGAGTTAGGGTTTCCAAAACTGGATAATTATTTTATGCACAAACAAAACCTTCGGTTTCTCCAAAGAGATAAAATTCGTAAGACGGATTGTAATTGTTCTGAAGTGTTAAATTTTTAATGTAATATAAATTGTCATGTTTGTGTACGATAGCGCAATAAATGAATATTGTATTTTACCACATAAATGATAGTACTTTTATACTGATAATTAAAGCAATTCGTGCAAAATTACTTAAGAAAAGGACATTCTGCGAAATGCGCTTAAACGAATATTTCGGCTGCCTCTATATATATTGGTCGCGAGCGTTCAAATCCCAAGTCGGGCAAAGTGTAATTGGTTTTTTTCTACGGGAAATTCTCAGTATTGCATTGATTTTCAAAACATGCTGTATACAGGATGTAAACGGAAAACAATGAAGTGTTATTATTAATTTATTTATTTACATTCAATGTATCCATAAGCTCAATGTATTGAGTGCGTTAATTGAATGCTACCATTGGCCAGTGTTTTTCACTGCAAAAGTCGTTTCTCACCAATATTTTTTGCGTGCAGTTACTTCGTTTGATGTACAGAATGGTTGACGGCATCGTGAAGAGACCTTGTAGGTGTAAATGGTTAAGGTATTATTAAAGTGAAACTTCTTATGCGACTTCCAACAATTTTAACGCTACCATGGAGGGGGAATATTTTCTAAAACTAACTAAGAGATGGCAGTATCACAAGATTTGTCACTACGTAGTTCTACTAGGTACGCAAGATGGCGTGCAAACAGTCATGCATTCGAATCTTCGGTGTGACCAGCCTTCGCTCAATTTCCATGAGCAGAATAACCCCGATAAACTTATGTAATAAAAATAGTACAACAAGAAAACAACAAAATATTATTTAGAAGCTCAATAAAATAACGAGAATGAATGCGTGGCACTCGAACGCATGCGTGTAGTATTACAAAGTTTCACTTCTTCCGCGCGGAGGGACTCTACGCACGCACTGTTTTATTTTTTATTATTATGACCTTCTTAATTGTATTTATATGTGATAGTCAAGAACGTGGCATCCCTGGCATGTTTGCGGACATTTTTTCAACATTTTGGCACCTCACCCTAAATGCACGCAGTCCGAGTTATACAAGAAGTGCGATTTAAAGCACTTCGTGGAGGATAAATTAGAATGTGATTGGTAATAATAATAAGTCCAACGAGAACCTCGTGAAAGCAGAGAAAGATAAGCAATTCAAGATCTGGCTCACGAGGTTGTCGACTTGTGCGACGTGAGTATAGCAGTCATTGTGCCGATAGTCGTATCGGCCAATGGCTTAATAGCCAAAAGCTTCGACCAACATCTGAAGAGTCTTTCGCTTGGCAGCTGGATCAAGGGCTTGATTCAGAAAGCAGTACTTCTGGACACGGCGCGTATTGTTAGGAGGCTCCTCTCTCAAGAGCCCTGACCACCGGTAGCCTGGATCCCGATGCCGGTGGGCTATTTTCCATACTTACCTCCTTTGAACGAGAACACATCTTTGCATCGCAGAACTACTGGCTGATATAAAACCATCATCATCTGCCTTCTCCCAACTACGTGAAGGTCAGCTTCCAGTCTAACCGGATGCAGCTGAATACTAGAGCACGAGCACATGGAGCGACTGCCTATCTGACCTCCACAACCCAGTTAGTACTGGGCAATACGATACCCCTTGTATGGCCTGGTTGTCAGACTTTCGGGCCACTGACTAGCTGTAACGACGATCAAAGATCTACAAATGACAGCCGGGACCGACGGCATAACGTGCTTTACGGAAACTCTGTATGTTGTCAGTCACCAAACCGCAGACCAACTTAGGCAAGCGCGTTTTAATTAACCTGAACATCGACCCGAGCAGCTGCTACAGGATGAAAAAAAAAACGCTGTCGCTTATGACACACGCGCATATTTTGTCAAAGACAAACTCATCTTTTGTACTCAAGATATGACCAGTAACTGTCGATTACAATTTGTCGTAGATTTTCTATGGATTAATGCTCTTATGTAAAGAGCTTATTTATGTCTAAAAGTGGACTACTACATGAGCTTATTGCGTAGGAGTTCGTCCGGGCAAGTACTGGAAGATACCAGTATGCGAACTGGTATCCCACTTCTGTTAAATCAAAGGTATTATAGCTACTTTAACTATGATATGGGTGAATTTCCCAAATGACTTATTTTTTTGTCTTCGGTGAAATTAGTATTTGAAAAAAGGAATATCGTTCTGAATTATATTTTTTAGTATTTAATAGGTAGTTATTGGGTTGTGGCAAAAATATAATTTGCCTAGGACTATTTACAAAGATTGAAATAAATTAATAACCTCTATTTTTTTCAAATCGGTGCTGACCCTCTACTTTTTTTACAAACAAAAAAGCTTATACACTAATAGAAATAAGTAAGTTAAGTATATAACTTATTCGATTTTATAGAATATTAGTTTTGTTATTAATATATAGTATATTTTATTATATAATTAACGATTATTATTACTGAGAGGCACAAACGTACCTGTCCTGCAAAATGTTCTCATATCGCTGGACAAAAGTAATTTAAACCTAACTTTACATCGACGAGTCCGACAGCGTCCCCACCCCAATTTTATTTTCCTCGTTAGTGTGTGCTAGTGCGCAGTCAGGACGGATTTGTGTCAAATCGCTGCATATTCTCGCCAATAACATAAATACGCCATTTCAGTGGCTCCCGGACAATTATTCTATATTATCGGTGGTTGCATTTTTCTAGTGTAATGAGTAGTTTTATTTTTGTTGTTTGGTTCTAACAGAGGTAGTAAGTGAATTAGCTTCATTGACTGTTATTGAATTTATCCTAGATATTATGCATTTTTACAAATTTTCTAAAAAGTGTGTTATTTCTCACGTCGCTGTTCTCATATCACTGTAATCGGTGGTCTTTATTACCACCGGTGTGATAATTTACACCGAAAAAATCAATCGGTGTCTTATATCTAATATCGGTGTTTTGATTCATGATCAACGCACAGTTTTGTCACATCGGTGGATTACTTTATCATATCGTAGATCATTTTATCATCTCGGTGATTTGTTTTATCATATAGGTAGATCCCATGTCATTTCGTTAAGTAAAATATAATACCATTACAAAGACAATGATAATAACAATAAACATTTTTTTTTTAATTCATAGTAGTAAATATAATAAAAAAGAAAGTAAATATAATAAAATAGGTACATAATTAAAAAATATATATATTTCAACTGAATTTCTATGAACTCAGTTATCTTTGGATGTGATCTACTTACATAAGACCCTCAGTACAGGCCTTCAGTTCTAAGTCACCCTTGTAAAAATATATAGGTACCTACTATTTCCTTTTTGATGTTCAAAGGTGGATAGATTATCATATCGCTGGATATTACATCATTTCGGTGGATAAACTTATCATACCGGTGTACAGAAAAAATAATCGGTGCCGGTTTGTCATATCGGTGGAAACCAGAATTCAAACTGAATTTTCTCCTTAGTCTTAAATGATACGTTGATGATATTAAATTTGGGGATATTAGATATCTTAAAGATTACATTAAACCTGAAAATATACAAAAAAAAAAAATGAAAAAGTTCACCGATATGATAAAAAAAATGGCATTTGTTGAAATTCACCCATATACACGGTGCTGTTTTGCATCCTCGTCAAATTCAAGGAGGTAACTATGCTAATGATTCTCGTCCCGAATCAATAATAAAATGGGTAGGTATTTTTTTTTTCTTATTTACGGGAAACGGTAATTGTGAACCACCCGTGTTTTAAACGCGGGCCGTCTGATTCTCGCCCTATAACTGCGCTTCCACACATACAAAACAAACAATCTGAAACGATTATACGATAATTTCTTATTCCCTAAACCACGTTAAGGGGGTTATTACGATATACTGACAAACTCAAACAACCAAAAATCTCAGCGTTTTTTAATAATTAATTATGTAGCCTATTTTTAATTGATTATTGATGTCTTTTGTGACAACCTCCTGAATTTTGACGAGGATGCAAAACAACACCTTGTATTATTTAGATTATGATAAACAACATGGCATGGTTTCATTAAAACAAAAACAACTACCTATATATCCAAAGAAAAATGGATTTAAATAAAGTCTATCGTCTACTATATTACATTGTGGGTAAAGGGAAGGGAAAGGACAACGAAAAAAAGAAAGAAAATAAGTTTATTTGGCACATGCCACAAGTACCTACACGCAACGTTAAACAAAAATTAACAAAAAATACTTAAATCTAAACGAGAAAAATTGATAGTTATTGTGTATCTAAACAAAACAAAAAAAGGGATAATTATTATCTGTAACGAAACTTCAGAAATTTTGTGACATGATAGTTTTATATCTTTGAATAAACTAATTCTAATGTGTAGGCCGGAAACCATTGAACCTTACCATGTAAAGCTAAAAAAAGTTATGAGTTTCAAAAGCTCATAGATGAAACATTTGTTCAGTGTCTGAGTCACCACACGAAAGTTTGTGCGTTTATAATGTTACACTTACACGTTGTATATTTCTATGACATTTCGATATTTCTGAACTTTTTAGCCTTTGTGGACAATGGATTGCTCTGTGACACCCCGCCGAAAACAGTTCTATTCCAAAAGTTTTAAACTGTGACTTACGCCACTTTAACTCTGCAGTCGTCTTATGATTCGCGCGGCGTTCACGCATTCATAAGTCGAGTTTAAAGAATTCGCCGCTCTCGCATGGCAACGTTGTTTTAATATTCAATCCCTGCTTGTTATGTTTTTAGTGTGTTTTACTTTCTTTGCGGCTTTTAAAATCTGATGCCTTGGTATGTTGCTGCTATGGGACGATATTCTTAAGTGTAGAATTGATCTTAAAATGACAAACATAATTATTTGTGTTCTGCGAAGGGGATAAAGGATGTAAATTTATATACCCTTAGCGAAGTCGAAAGGCACTTTTTCTCCCCGTTATTGCAATCAGTTTTTTGTTCCGTACTAGGATACCTGGGAACCTTCTAGTTACGGAGTCAAAGTTCAAACTTTTTCACATCCTAAAAAAAAACTTACTTGTTTTGAAATTTGCAAATTCACTTGACGTACCTGAATGCCCCGTTTACTATTCAATGCATTCATCATTAACTGACAAATGCTTGCACTGACTGGACAGGTCCACTCAAATCTGTGTGGTTCTTTCTTCAAAAGACCATCTCAGACACTAATCTGCATAGTCCTCATGTAAATTGAGCAATGTCTGGACTTTAAAAGAATAACAAGTTAAAAGAGAACCTCTGAGTTTGTTTCGGCTGTTTTTTCTCAGAGTACCTAGTCAGGTACGAAACACCGGCACCATCTAGTTTAAAAAAAAAAATGACGTGTAAAAGTGTTTGTAAAAACCTATTTGCAAAATAAACATCATTTATCAATAGGACAATGTTTTGAGTGCGTTACATTGAGTATTGCCGTAAAACATTTTTCACCCAAAAAAAAGTCGTTTCTCATTTTTCTTTTTGCGTAGAATTACTTCGTTTGATGTACAGAATGCTTGGTTGACGGCTTCGTGAATACAGAACGGAGTCTCCGTTTACATTGTTTATGGTAGGCGTGTAGTATTGTTAACCCATGTTTCGCCAAGTATATTTTACATAATACGAGCCGTCTGGACTCAAGCAGGAATGCAAAACAGGATCCCACACTGAGCAGTCTACTAGGATGCTGCTAACAGCCGTCACTGTGAGCTGTCCACAGAGCGACACAAAATTTTACTGACGAAATCTACGCTAACATTGATACGTTAACTGAAACAATCTGTAGTTTAAATGTCTTAAAATAATACCCATCAGTCAATCGTCAAGAGCTGAGCGGTTAAATATAAAATGACCTGAATCTACAGCTGGCTGGCATGTCCAGACAAACTGTTGTTTTGTTTTATTTTTGTGTTTAACACTTATTTAGGGATGTAACAATAGTGCTTTGAAAAATGATATGAAGGAAAAAGGATTCAATGATAGCATGACGCATGACAGAGGAGAATGGAGGAAAAAGACGTCTCAAACTCAAAGAACATCGGTCACGGCCCATACATGCTGTGACCTGGATATAAAATATCGCGAACATTACTAGTGTATGGATTAATCTATTTCCCTAGGCATAATCGTCAATCCTAAATTGAATATATTTTATTTAAAAGCCAAAGATCATGGAACGTTACTCTTATGTATTTCGTCACTTTTGAGGTTATGATGTAGTGTAAGTAAATTAGTCTGCAGCCATAATGACGTCAGCTAAAACCCGAAACACTTTGACAGCTCTCATGTCATAATACGTTCCGTTCTACGTATTAGTACAAATGACAACATATAATTTGCAACTAATTTCTGAATAATCTCTTAATCTTAATCCATATTTCTATCTAAAAATCATGTTACTGATAATACACTACAAAATTAAATTAAAAAAAAGCTACGTTAAAATCTAGTACCTAAAAAGGTAAACGCATAATGGTAGTGTGACTAGTGTTATGATGAAACGTGTACCACAGATAAAAGCGGGACGGTTTTAGATGCGTTCAAAACCTATAAAAACTAGTAAGGAAATGAGGTTTTTATTACAAAGCTAAATTATTTTACCGGCTCCAATAAAATATGCTTAACCCCGTAATTTAATATACACCTTAGTCACTATTTTTTTGACATATCAATCATTGATGGTCGTTTCATATTTTGTTCAGGTCATATATGACCGATGTTCTTTAAAGAATTTATTTCAATTAGACTATTACAGGCACTTTTGAAAGTCAAAATACAAAAATAACGCGAAGCTACAGTCCCAGTGACGGCATAATAACTTGTTTTAAGTACCGTAATTGCTCATTCCAAAGCATAGATCTCTATGGAGAAGAATGGGCAAGAAACTCCATGGACGGTCTTTTAGGAGTATGAAAAACAGGGTGTAAAATTCTTCGATACTCCTTAGAAAAGGGAGGATCTTCCGACCAGACAGGTGTTAAGTCTGGCGGGCAACTGCCCGACAGTTGTAGTCGGGTTTTTTCTATATATTCTTCACTCGATGTAAACTCTGCTTGCGAGATGTAGGAAATTGACGTTAGTTCTTCCGTCGTGTCATAGATGGCACTGTAGTACTTTTTGTAGAAAGTTGCTTTTTGTATCGCTACAGTCTTTTAAATCAAAACGTGTTATAAAATCTTGGTTATATCATTCATGTTAAGAATTACAAATATGTGAGAACGATGTATAAATACGGACAAGTTCGGAGCGTCCAGAGTAAAATATTAAATCAGTAATTTAAAAAAAAGTAATTAAAATAAACCGTGGCAGCTAAGAGAGAGTGGCAGCAAGACGTGTTGCGACGACCCCAAATAAAATGGGTCAAGGGCACGAAGATGATGATGATAAAAATAGTGCTTTAAGTGATGTAGGAAGTAAAAAGAGTATGTTAGGAACATAGCAGATTGATCATCAAATGAGGTATCTAAGAGGAAGTCTGAAAGTGGCGAAAAGTGAAAGTGGTCATAAGTCATAAGTCATTTAATCATTTAAGCATTTGTCGAGGTAGTGACTCGTGTAGGTACGTCGAACCCTAAACGTGCCTACGCTGCTATCGTCGCTACGAACAAACCTGTGTCGTTGAGCAAGAAGGTGGATGCGAAAAAATGCTGTGAACCTGGCAACAGGGGTTCGAAACAGCAAAGACCAGCTTCAGGAACATGTGACAAGGATGGCTTCGTGAAGGTGGAGAGGAAGAAGAGGAAGAAGCCTTCCAGTCGGAACCTGTGCGGGACTGCGCCGGTAGGACCCAATATGATGCTGCGTCCGGCAATACCCACGACGCAGCTCTATGTCTCCCGGCTACATCACACTACGAAGGTTGAGGAGATCGTGGAGTATGTTCGTGTGAAGATCAGCTGGACCTTGAGGGTCGAGAAGTTGGAGTCGCGCCACAACACGAAATTTCAAGTCATTCGTGGTGCGAGATCCAACTCATCATATCGAGACCTTCCTCAAGGAGGAATTTTGGCCGAAGGGTGTCATATATCGGCGATTCCGCGGAAGGCTACGCGACACCACGCAGCGCAACACGACGCCGACACTTCGTGTTACACAATAGTTTAATAATAATTTCCTAGTTTTTATAAATATGTATGATAGTTTGTAAGGTATTTATGCTATGGGTCTTTGTTATCCGAATTAAATTATTTGATTGATTGATTTGTTAACACAGGTACAATAAATAGTTGTTATAAAAAATACAAGCGCGCTATGTTATACCCGAAGGCGTTCAAATATTTATCTATAGAGGTCATTGACATTGAAATTGATAACATAATAACATAAATCGGATGCATCTAGTAAAAAAATTTGCCAAAAAAAAAATTCTGAGAAAAAAAAAAGCAAACATATAAATGTCAAAAGTGAGTTAGTGGTGGAAAGTTGTTTTTAAAATACCCGATGAAAAAGTCATGTGTCGGGGCAAGGAACGGGCCCGTGGACGGCGAGTAATGGGCTAGCTCACTGTCCGTCCGTCTTATGACGACAGGCCGTGTCGCCGGCGCGTTCGTGTTCCACGCGCTTCCAAGGAGATGTCAGCAAATCGGAAGGGTTCCGAGAGGGCCGATGCCTGCCAGGGCTGCGGGACTGTTCGAAAGAGATACCGTGGCCCAGGAACACAAAGGGCTAAAAAGGAACATGGATGGGTTTTAGTCAGTACAAGTCTGACACTCAGCCCAGAGCGGGAGGAGTCATTTGATGACTACCCATCCGTAAAAAAAAGGAATAAAACAGGTTTATCATCAAATGAGGTATCTAAGAGGAAGACTGAAAGTGGCGCCGCCGCGGCGCTGGTGACTGGGATCTTGTGTGGTACTCGGTTATCGTGATATGGCCATGTGATGCGGAAGAATGAGGAAAATGTAGCTAGTAAGTAATAAAAAGAGTGCGTGGAGCCGTACGCGCGGAAGAAGTGAAACTTCGTAATACTACACGCATGCGTTTGAGTGCCACGCATTCACTCTCGTTATTTTATTGAGCTTCTAAATAATATTTTTTGTTTTCTTGTTGTTTTATTTTTATTACATACATTTATCGAGGTTATTCTACTCATGGAAATTGAGCGAAGGCTGGTCACACCGATGAGTCGAATGCATGACTGTTAGCGCACCATCTTGCGTACCTAGTAGAACTACGTAGTCAAAAATCTTGTAATACTGCCATCTCTTAGTGAGTGATAGAAAATATTCCCCCTCCATATTAGCGTTAAACTTGTTGGAAGTCGCATAAGAAGTTTCACTTCAATCAATAAGTAAGTAATGAATGATTTATTCCACCAAAAGCCATCACAGTAATTGATCCACAGACCAAGAGCATATAAGGCTTATAACTATGCCACAATAATGTTAATGCTCTGTCTCCTAAACTAGGTGAATGTGCCTTTGTCTTAGGAGTCAGAGATTCTCAGTTATAAAAAGAAAAGCGAGGAAGGTTTTGAGTAGAATGTGATGGCTATAAAATTAGAAGAAGACCAAAGACACGATGGATGGACTCCCTCCAACCTTCCCATGGCCCTTCCAACACTTGTTATACGGGCCGAATCGTGGGGCGGCTGCGGACATAGCATGATGACGATGGATGGACTGTGTGAAGGATGATATAGAAAGAACGGAGGTGTTTGATGAGATGACGGAGTAATAGAGAAGTATGGAAGAAGAAGACATGCTGCGCCGACCTCAAATGTATTAGGATTACAGACTGGATGATAATGATGTAGTAGTGTACCTAACCTGACCTAAGCATTCTGAAAAAACCCCGCTCAAGTGCGAGTATGTACTCGCACACAAAAAGTTCCATAGCACCAAACAATATATTGACAATATTTTTAACGATCATTCATATGTTAATTTACACTCTCACACTGGCAACGGAATTCTAAAAACAGGAGTAAACTATCCTGCTAATATTATAAATGCGAAAGTTTGTGAGGATGGATGGATGAATGGATGTTTGTTACTCTTTCACGCAAAAACTACAGTATGGATTTGGATGAAATTTGGCACACGGGTAGTTTATAACCTGGATTAACACATATGATACTTTTTATCTCGATAGTATGTTCCCGTGGGACAATTATCGAACTCCACGCGGGCGACGCCGCGGGCATAAGCTTCATAATAACATAACCAAATATTCCAAACCAATTTCACCACTAGTACCTTACCTTTACCCGACCTGGTTTCGTCGCCATCAAGATATTACCGAACCAGTACTGCTGAGCCCTCTTAAGGCTAAAGCGTGCAGCGCACAACTTTTCTCTGCGCCAAACATGGATGGGAAACTCCCTTGTCTTATATGTCGAGTACTAGATCGTGTAAGGAGGATGATTCTGCAATGTGATGTAGGTGTATCTAATAATAATACACCACATTTTGCCAGTTATGTTTAAGTTCCATTGAATAGTGGGCGAGCCTATTTGCCATCAACAAAATCAAAATATTTTATTTTACACAGGCCTACATGGGCACATAAAAAACTTCTACAAAAGGTGCACGGTTCGGGTTGGTCGTTTCCCCCCGCTCAGCTCGTCGTGTTAATGGCGGCTATCTTCAATGGCGCCCTGAGCAACAACGCTCTTCCCCAAATATGGAAAGAGGCCACTGTCATCGGTTTCGCCAAGCCACGCAAACCCAAGTCTGAGCCCTTGAGCTACAGACCTATCAGTCTCCTGAACGCACTCGGCAAAATCTACGAGAGACTTATTTATAAGCGACTCAAAGACTTCGCCGAGGCTAAGAGTCTCATCCCCAACGAGCAGTTCGGCTTTAGGACCGGACACTCTTGCATTTAACAGGCCCATGGCATCGTAGAGCACTTGTGCGCTTGCTTCCAGCATGGAGTGATGACCGGTGTGTTGTTCTTCGACATAGCAAAGGCTTTCGACAAAGTCTGGCACAACGGCTTATTATAAAAGCTGTACAAACTGGGAGTGCCGGACCGTCTCGGGCTCATCTTACGAGACTTTTTGTCGGATCGCACCTTCCGCTATCGCATCGGGAAGGCACTGTCTTCCCCCCACCCCATTAGAGCCGGAGTCTCTCAGGGCTCCGTCGTCTCTCCCCTTATCTTTACTCTGTTCACCAGTGACATCCCCAAGAGCAAGAAGGCTCAGTTAGCCCTGTTCGCGGACGACACGGCCATTTATTACACTGGCCGCAGTCACGACGCTATCTATAGCACCCTCCAAACCTCAGCCAACGTCTTAGGCGCTTGGTTCCGGAAATGGAGAATAGAGGTGAACCCCGACAAGAGCCAGGCAGTTCTTTTCTCTAAACAGCGTAAAAATAAGCCACCCGCGCTCAGCCCGATCACTATGTATGGTAAGCCTATCCCTTGGGAGAAGCAAGCCAAGTACTTAGGAGTCTTACTTGACAACCACCTGTCTTTCGCGGTGCACATCAAAGCAGCTCGCGACCGAGCTGCCTTTGCTATGGGTAGGCTTCATTTCATGATTTCGGCAAAAAGCAAGTCGTCACTCAAGTGCAAGTTGCGCCTTTATACCGCCGGTGATCCGTCCCATTATGACGTACGCTTGCGTCGTGTACGCTCACACCAAGCCTAAGTACATCCATAGGATGCAAATCTTACAGAACCGGTTCTTACGTAGAGTCACGGGAGCCCCTTTTTATGTCCGTAATGACCGTCTACACGTAGACCTTAGAATGCCCACCGTCCTTCAGTTTATGAAACGTCTTTCGAAGCGTTTCTTCGATAACGCCATTAAACACCGTAATCCCCTGATCGCAGCGGCCGCCCGTTACGAACCCTCGCGCATTAGTACAGTACGCCGTACTAGGCATACCGTCGTCACTCCAGATGATGCTATCACCCTCCTCCAGAAGAGTAGCAAAGAGACTAGCACTCTTAAAAAGTTCCGACTTAAACCGCCGTCTTTCCGACCTCGCCGTCGAGGTCCGTCGCGACGTCCCGGTCCCTGCCCTCCCCGACCCTCGCTCGAGCCAACCCGCGATGCTGTGCCAGTAGTTTTAAATCAGCCTCTTAATAATGATACCATTCAGATCAAGCCTGTCCCTATGCAGTCCTCCCCCAGCGACGCCCTAAGCCAAGGTTCGTACCCCACAGGGGGTGCCCTTAGCGTGCAGTCGCTTAGTTTGTAAGTTTTTATGCCCTGGCTGGAGGCCTTACTCTTAAGGCACCCACAGGATAGTCCGGTTAAGCAGACGACAACCTCATAGGTTGAACTGCGAGATGCCATTCAAAAAGTCGTTTCCTATGGAGAAGAACCGGCAAAAAACTCCATGGTTACTCTTTTAAAATCATTTGGTTTCTCACCACAGGACACTCTTTAAGCAGAGTAATGCAGCTTATTTATTGGCAGAGACAAGACTATTAAAAAAAGTTTCAAAACTTCTACGTTATATTAGAGTAAACAAACTTACAGAATATCCCCTTGCAAAATCAAAGTAGGCGATATTAACCGGCAGTCAAGTCTGAGTCACGAGGTACACCGTCGCTCGTCTGTATAAGGCAAGCGCCATGCTTTGCTAACCCGCTGTATAGCGGGGTGGTACCGTACTGTGATAGTTGAGGTGACTGGGGCAATGCATGGAGTTCATTATGATTTTTAGGATTCCGTACCCAAAGGGTCAAACGGGACCCTATTACTGAGACTTCGCTGTCCGTCCGTCCGTCCGTCTGTCACCAGGCTGTATCTCATGAACTGTGATGGTTAGCCAGTTGAATTTCCTACAGATTATGTATTTCTGTTGATGCTTTAACAACAAATACTAAAAACAGAATAAAATAAATATTTAAGGGGGCTCCCATACGTTTTGCTCGTTTTTATAAATAATGGTACGGAACCCTTCGTGCGCGAGTCCAACTCGCACTTGGCCGGTTTTTTGCATATTTAGGACCCTTGGCATGCTAAAGGCTAACAAATACGGCAGGCCCATTAGACAAACAGACTGTTCAGAAACCCTAATAGCATGAAGAAGTAGTAAAGTTCTAATGGCAAGCCAAGCTTTTAGGCTTGTATGAAAGTACCGCCACTATTTTGGAACTGGTATTTCAGGGCGCGGGAAAATGTTAAAAGCTGCATGAGAAGATCTCTATGATTAAGGAATCGCTCGGCCATGCTGGTCTGTGGATAAATGTAGAGAGCGGATCAGTCGCACCAAGTAACATACTAGTAATAACACAGAATGTACAGCGGCGGACTTAATACCAATGGCATTCTCTACGAGTCCACCTAAAAATATATTATATCGGTACTCATGGAAGGCAAGGGATGATGTATTGTAGACACGATATACAATATCTTCATTTTCTCCCTTCACAAAGGGTGACATAGTTGCAATAAATATAAATGTAACACTTTAACAAAATGCATAATAGTAGAATATGCACCAAGGGGATAAAGTAGTGTCTTATGTAGCGGGCGCCGTATTGAATCCCGAGCAAAACGAAGGATTCTAGCGTTAACTCCCGAGCGGAGCGAGGGAATCAAGGTCGCCCAAGACGAAGGCACCTTTATACCCGAGGTGAATACTCTACTTTTCACACCATCTACGAGAGAATAAAAGCAGTAGTACTAGAATCAAGTATTCCGGAGTGTAAATAATCTAATAGAATCACTATCGTCATTCAACATTTTTGTGAGAATTTGCAATATTTTAAGAAATTTGTTGTATAACAATAAACAAAGCAAAGTAATTTCCAGTATTCGCGCCTTTAATTTGTGTTCTATTTTTCTTTTAATTATATTCCATCTGGTGGTGGCCAGTTCGATTTTTGAACAATTAATTTTTTTGTGCAGATATTAATGGTGAATGCGTGAATATTAGTATGCGATTTATGTTCCAAATTCAAATCACATTATTGACCAGCGGGTCATAATGAAATTCAGTACAATATTATTGCCCTGCTAGACCTCAGGTCGTTAATGACTTACTTTAGGTTAGGTTTGCATGACATATAATTTGACATTATCGAGCAGGTGGTGTGAAAAATATTATAGTATGTTATTTTGTGGGAGACTGGCGTCCATACTAGGATACCCTGTGTGACGGATCCCCAGGCTCTCATCTCGAATTAAATCTAGTTTACATAAAATACAATAGCTAATTTGCATACTCAGACAAATAATTTATTTCAGACGTCAAAAAAAACAGACATTGAAAAAAAAACATTACGTAAAAAATTAGAGTAAGCCCCTGATTTTGATTGCTTTGTTTTTCCTACACATGTTTACTTAAACATAAGAATAAAACGCAGTTTAGACTTGCATGCCTGAAATTATATTAAAATGTACACGTTTACGGATAAACTCGACAATTTGAGACTGAAAGACTCTTTGTAATGCTACATAATCACGAAACGATATCCAAGATAGCTGATATCAATGTCAAATCAATTTAAGACAATGTCTCCTTGTGTTACAAAATGGTCACGTTTTGAGCTAACAATGTCAATTCTGTTGGGTAGGTACTTACTCAAGGTTATACGGTTACTGATGGCCTGTGCCAACCCATTGTTGGGCAAAGGCCCCGCCCTATGACTTCCAAAACCTTACAGCAACAAGAGCGACTTTTGACAGCTTTTACAGAATAAAAGATAATTAAAATTTTTTGGCCAGCCAAGCGAGCTCAAAAATTTCAGCATTCCTGCTCTGACAAATGAAGGCTCTCCTGGTTTAACAAACCAGAAACGAGGAGTGGGTCAGCTTATACAGAACTTCGGAAGTGTTACACGTATTAGCAAGCGAAGCGAGCTCGAAAATTTTAGCAATACTCACTTTGACTGGGTTGGTTTCTGTATAGTTGCTCGAGATTTCGGAGGGGGGTTTATACCCCTAAACGCTTACCACAGCTGCCTACTACCCTAGTACTACTACGCCACGACTGTCTGCTACCATTTTGCTTACTGGTTATTATTGTTGCCACGGCATCAGCTATTCTAAATCTGAAGACTTGGTTGACACCATTTTACAAAAAAATATAACCGACTTTGAAAAAAAGGGGAACATAATTAAAAAGAGGATGACTCAAAAAGTACCTAAGCAAAGATAATAAAATTCATATGGCCCCACCGAGCAAGCTTTCTCTACCAAATGAATGAAGAATCATATAAATCAGTCCAGTAATCACGGAAAAATAGGTGTACATACGTAAAAAATGTTCATAAAATGAAAACAACTGCCAAAAACTATGTTAATTTTTATGGGACCAAATGGCAACTATTCTGCATCAAACTAAAGAAGAATCACGTAAATCGGATCATAAATTTCAGTGTAATCGGTGTAAATAAATTTAAAAAAAATACCAATCGAATTGAGAGCCTTTTTGAAGTCGGTTAAAAATAGTCAACTAGCCAATTACTTACCCATCCTTTTGAATGACTGCCCAATAGCTCTTGACATCGAGACATATTGTTATTGATTGATAATTTAGTTCTCTGCAAGACCGCGCGCGTAGCAACCAACGGCTTATATTAAGAATTTGTAGTTGGCAACACTGATAGCCTGAATGAATTATGGTCGGTGCCAAAAAACAAAAGAGCGGACACTTGACTGTGGTTCATAGTGAACTTTATAGAATGGTACTACAGAATTGTGATTTCAATGTCATAGTCGGTTGATGTAAAAAACCGGCCAAGTGCGAGTCGGACTCGTGCACGTAGGGTTCCGTACCAATATTTATAAAAACCACCATATATGATCTGCAAATGAGACTCGTTTTTAGTTCAACTGACGCTTAGCGCCATCTATCGACATTTCTATAGAGTTGTTCGAAATTTTCGAGTCAAATCAATTGATCGCATATTACTCGTTAACTTGTAAAGCCCACTTAAGTGTGATAGTTTTCCTTTAAACTTCGTTATTTATAGGTACTACTGCCGTGACATTTGAATTCCTAACTACAACCGTTTATTTGGTAGAGGGGGGGGACACTTGACTCTAACGAAAATTGGTACTTTAAAGCTTGATAAGTCACGAACGGTTTACTTAATCAAAAAACACACAAACACTTTTTTAGCGTCATTAACGTGTATATGTATACTCATGCCAAATTACAACTTTCTAGTACCAAGAGTTTTTGAGCTAAACCGCGGACAGACAGACGGACATACCAAAACTATAAGGGTTCCTTGTGTACTACGGAACCATAAAAAGGAGCTCGTGGCTAAATAAAACAAGTGCGAGTCGGACTCGCGCACGAAGGTTTCCGTACCTACCATTATTTATAAAAACGAGCAAAAAAAACCTTTTTTGTGTGGGCTCCCATACGAAAAGTGATTTTTTTGCTCGTTTTTAAGTAATTATTTTATTCTGTTTTTAGTATTTGTTATTATGGCGGCAACAGAAATAAATAATCTGTAGAAATTTCAACTGGCTAACTATCACGGTTCATGAGATACAGCCTAGTGACAGACGGACAGCAAATCTCAGTAATAGGGTCCCGTTTGACTCTTTGGGTACGGAACCCTAAAAAGCTGCTCGGGTCGCTCTTTAGGTTAAGCCGCGCTTGCTCTAGTCCGTGGATGGGTGACCACCCATTACTTACCGAGTTTCCATGGAGCGACTGCCTATCTGATCTCCAAAACCCAGTTAACACTGGGTAACACGATACCCCTTCAAAAGACTAGTTGACAGACTTTCGGGCCACTGACTAGGTACCTTTAACGACTATCAAAGATCTACAAATAACAGCCGTGACCAACGGCTTAATAGGGGGAGCGCTAACAACATGCTGGCCGCGCTCGCGGTAAGGCTTGATTGCTCCATCATCTCCCACTGTTGTAAGCGACATGTGGCAGGCTGATGCGACTGACAGACCTGGTTTTTATTTTTTATATATGAATTGTTGAAAATGTTAATTGAGTTATTTTTATTTAATTTTTGTGTTTGAATTATTATTAATTGAATTAAGTAAATGAAATTGTTTTTAAATGTTGTGGATGTAATGTGACTGTGCTAATGTATTATTTTTATTATGAGTCAGTGATACTTGAATTAAATGATTTTATTTTATTTATTATTTTTTAATGTGCTTTCAGAGGCACGGAAAAAGTTTGGTATGACACACATTCACGGACCAGCCTTAACCTAAATATGGACCGGCTGTTATTGAAGTGAAACTTCTTATGCGACTTCCAACAAGTTTATCGCTACCATGGAGAGGAAATATTTTCCAAAACTCACTAAGAGATGGCAGTATTACAAGATTTGTGACTACGTAGTTCTACTAGGTACGCAAGATGGCGTGCAAACAGTCATGCATTCGACACTTCGGTGTGACCAGCCTTCGCTCAATTTCCATGAGTAGAATAACCTCGATAAACTTATGTAATAAAGATAATACAACAAGAAAACAACAAAATATTATTTAGAAGCTCAATAATATAACGAGAGTGAATACGTGGCACTTGAACGCATGCGTGTAGTACTACGAAGTTTCACTACTTCCGCGCGGAGGGATTCCACGCACTATTTTTTATATAGCCACGAGCTTGTCACCACGACGCTACTTGTAGAGCGAGAGTCACACAAAGGAAACAAACAACGCGCGCGCGCGCGGTTGTCACAAGTCGCATAGAGGCTGTGAACGAACGTGGCCTATGACAGAACACAAAAAGTATCTATCACTCGAACTTTCAAGTTATTCTATTAACTATTCAAACACTATTTAGTTCAAGAAGCCTATACTTCGTGACAATGTGAACATTTTACTTTTTACCATTCAGTTGTTTCAAAGCTGTCTAGAAAACAATCAGAAGGAATATTTTCTAGTTAGAAACAACTTGCAATTCGATTTTATTGTCTAATTGCCTATTATTCGCAAGCATGAATCAATGCGCTAAAATTAATCCACTTCTAGTGGTTGATATGTTTCTGACTCCTGAACTATGCTATTTTAAGAACTTTGTGCCTACCGTATCCTACGAATAAATATAGTAGACTTTCTGAAAAAAAAAAGATTAAATATGTTTATTTTGTAAATTGGTCGAATTATATTTGCTAAGCACTAGACATAGGGTTTAAACCTCATATACTGCTTCTACTTTTCTTCGCCACATCTTTACAAAAAACTCAGGACAATGAGGGCAAATTCAACTCACGTCTAATGAAGTTTAATAGCTATCATTCTCACTGCCAAACAGCTTTAGAACGAGAATTAGATTAGCTATTCGGTTCAATTTTCACTGATGAAATTCTCTCTGAATTCAGGCCCGATGGACTCGGAGTTTACAGCTGCTTATATGATTTTCAGATAGTCGGAGTAAAATAGACATTTCGCATGTTTTATTATTTGTGGCAGATCGTTAACCGAATCAAGAAGAGCAAGGGACCTAAAATGGCACCCTGACTCACGCCTGATCGTGTATGATATCACAATGATATGCATGTGAGTTGTATGAGCCGAGGCAAACTAACAGTGCCGGAGATAGTTTAATAAAGAAAAATTCTATTTCTATTTTCTAAGTCAGAAATCAGAAGAAAAAGACTGGGTGTAAATCGTATGGCACTTAACTTGCGTAAGAAGATGTCGTTGTTAATTCTATCAAAGGCCTTATCGATAGCAACACCTTTAATAATACAGGTATGGGGTTACGTGTGAGTTCAACCTTCTACAATTTCTTTACTCTCTCCAGAGGCGCCTTCCAGTAATTTTAAAAACTAATCAAACATGACTGTAGTGGCGTCTCAGTGACAATGCGTCCACTTGTACTGTTTGCTTAGGAATGGTCTCAGTAAATAGTGTGGCTACCTGGGCGGCCTCTATGGCTTAGAGTATGGCTTAAAGTATATTACCTACACTGTCATAGCAGGTCAGTTTTGGACGAGGCGTGTAGTGAGAAATGATTTTGGAGTCTGCGTTTTTTTTTTTTGTGACTGGTATCTCGCAGGTGACAGCAGCGGTGGCCCAGTGGTGGCAGCCCCGACACACTAGCAGTAAACCGTGGTTTCGAACCCAGGCAAGCGCATTACTTTGTGTAATTTATTTCATCACCGGTCTATGGTGTTTACTGCCAGCTTTTCCGTCCCCTGAACATTAATTACAATTTGGTTCTTTTCAAAGTTCGAGTGAATCGGTTTCTTCTAGGCAAGAGTGCTCCACCCTTTTTTTTTTTTTTTGCGGATGGGAAATCATCAAATGACTTCTCCCGCTCTGGGCGGAGCGGGAGGGAGTGTCAGACTTGTACTGACTAAAACCCACCCATGTTCCTTCTTCGCCCTTGGTGTTCCAGGGCCGCGGTATCTCCTTCGAACAAACCGCAGCCCTGGCAGGCATCGGCCCTTTCGGACCCCTTCCGGTTTGCTGACATCTCCTTGAGGTGCACGTGGAACACATACGCGCCGTCGACACGGCCTGTCGTCATGAGACGGACGGACGGTGAGCTAGCCCATTACTCACCGTCCACAGGCTCGCGCCTACTGTGGCCGGGGGCCACTGGTTGCCCCCCGACACCCGGGGCGTCTCCTTCGGCGGCTGGGACGTGAGGTTCTCTCCCTCTCACGTTCCGCCACCTCCTTCGCTAGCATGACTGCTTCGCAGAAGGAGGCGACGGCTTCCCATTCCCTCTCGCTCCGGATCATGGCTTGAACCAGGAGAGTGCTCCACCCTAGGCCATATCATTGCTTCATTCATATCAGGCGAGTTGCGGCTCAATCCATTTTATGTATGTAAAAAAAGTAGGGCACTTTTATCTTTACCTACCTCGGTAACGGTGTAGTCTATGTTAGTAAGTATCATTAGTATTATTATGTAAGTGTGCGTAACCTTATTTAGGATTAGCCAAGTAAGTAATATACAAGGTGATATTTTGCATCCTCGTCAAAATTCAGGAGGTTGTCACAAAAGACGTAAATAATCCATTTAAATTACGGTAAGTACCTAGTTAATTATTACTAAACGCTGCTTTTTTTTGTCGTTTAAATTTGTCAGTATTTCATCAATAATCGAACATACTTTTGAGAATGTTTGTATGTGTGAACGCGCGGTTATAGGGCGAGGATCAGACGGGCCGCGTTTAAAACACGGATGGTTCACACTTACAGATTTTCGTGAATAAAAAAAAGAAAAAAAAACCTACCCATTTTATTATTGATTCGGGTCGAGAATCATTAGCATATTTTACGTCCTTGAGTTTGACGAGGATACAAAACAACACCTTGTATTAACATCATGTACGCTGAATCTATGTGAACAGAGAATAAATCGAGACGTTATCCAGAGCGGATGTTTTTCATTTACCACGACACTTCGAACGAGTCTGATAGCCAAGGGTGCTCACCTACATTAGTTTCGCTTCTCGTAGAGACTATTTCAATGAATGCACCCCACACTTAACATCAATGGTTTGCTTTAAATAAAAGGACCATTGACAATAGAAGATGAAGGAGCGGTTTTTTTTTCTAAACCCAAAGCGGCATTGACAAAGAGTCTCTGATGTATTGTTGACGCAAATTGCTTTTGAGCAGAAACTTGACCATTCATATATCGATTGGAGTCTGCTACAGTTTTAATTACATTTGGTTGTCCATTCATTGATTTTCGAACGATTTTGGAAGCTGGCGTGCACCCTCTATAATTCTCTTTGAAATTCGAACGGTGCTTCAATAATACGTGCTGATTGATTAATCAGCAGAATCGGAAATCGAACACATTTATTTTTCTAGTAGATTTACTAGAAAAATAATTGTTTCGATTTCCAATTGTGTGCGGTCACTTCGAGTGACTTTCGAAGTTCGCTACACAGAACAGCACAATTTAAAGTAAATCCGTAGCATGAGATATGAAACCCATGTGACTTAAAGAGTGATAGATATGAATGTTGATGGATAGAGAGGGAGAGGACAGCCAAAGAAAAGATGGATGAATTGTGCAGGGAATGATACGAAAGAGATAGAAGTAAATGATGCCATGACTTCTGACAGATGACATGGAAGAAGTAAACGTGTTGCGCCGACCCCAAGTAGAACGGGAGATGATGATGAGGTTCTGACCTAATTTCATAGACAAAACTAACTAATTCAGTTTCCAGCCGTTTGATTCATGGTTTATTTACTAGAATCCAGTTTCAAAAAGAATCTCGATTCAAAACAGTAGTTTTCAAACTAAGAATATAAAGTTAATGGATTTATTGTTTTTTTTTTTAAGAGAAGGCGAATTTCACTTATACAAAGTCAACCAAGAAAAAGAACAATCACAGACCAAATTAAAAAAAAAAACATACACACTCAATGGCACAGCACGAATGACACTCTACCTCATAACAGGTAGCCTATTTTAAAGTAATAATTCACCAACATTAGGGTTATCATCCCCTATCATCCTTCGGCTTTCGGCACACAATGGCATGCACGTGGGAAAGGTGTCAATACTCTAATAATAAACCTGTGTTGCAAGGAGAAAGAATGGGGTGCGACAAAAAAAATGATATCTGTTTGTGGGTTCTGTAGACATAAAAAAATATTTTTATTTTTAATAATAAGATAAAGATTAAAGTAGAAGCTATTTGGTTATTAGCCCATAGTAGTTTTGTACTTATGAAACTTCATCGTAATATCATACTTAACTGTTCTGCAGTTTGGCAGTAGTTTAGTGTTGTTACATTTTTGTGGAACAAAAAAAAAAGGATTGTGTGGTTTTATGAAACCACGGTAAAAGTTAAACTTTTTTTCACACTGTACTCGTAGACATTTAACTATTTTTTTTTTAATAAATGCGGAGTAGGGATAAAGTGAAAGGCGCTCTGACGAGCACCTTTCACTTTATCGCTACTTCGCGGCCGAGCGTCACGCGACATGCAACACACAGACAAAAAAGTTTGAGACGATGTAATAAAAGTTTCACTTTAAAAAAAATTGTTATCTGTTTGCATGGTAAGTCCCATCGTAACCGAGTATATTACCAATAGTGCCTAAAATTTCAGTAAAAAAGTTGTCTCATGAGTAGTAGGTAAGATAAGAGTATTCTATAAGGAAATTAATTCAAAACTGTTAAACGCTGACATGATTCACCACAAATATTTACCTATATTTATTTTCTTACTCTAAAACTTATCCCTATCATTTCTATGAAACCGTTTACATATTGATGATGACGTCCATTGATTACAGCAGCAAACAGAATTTCCCGCTAACGAATATTTAGAGTCGTAAATTATACCTAATCGAGCCACATATGAAAAAAAAATATTTACTTTGTGGTCATAGGTCGGAATATACTTAATATTTTGAAACAAATTATTATACAAGGTGTTGTTTTGCATCCTCGTCATATTTCAGGAGCTGGTCACAAAAGACATAAATAATCAATTAAAATTACGATACCTAGTTAATTATCAATAAACGCTGATTTTTTTGGTTGTTTAAGTTAGTCAATATTTCAGAATAACCCCCTTAGCGTGGTTTAGGGAATAAGAAATTATGAATTAAACGTTTAAGATTGTTTGTATGTGTGTAAGCGAGGTTATAGGGCAAAAACCAGACGGGCCGCGTCTAAAACACGGGTGGTTCAAACGTTACCGATTTACGTAAATAAGAAAAAAATAAAAAAATCCTACCCGTTTTATTATTGATTCGGGACAAGAATCACTAGCATAGTTACCTCCTTGAATTTGACGAGGATGCAAAACAACACCTTGTATTTTAACATTGCACAGAATTTTTTGTCTCTTCCAAGCTGACCATTTTAGGATAACCAGAGTCCAACTCGTTCTAGTAAACTGAGCGAGTGAGGTATACTAACAGCTTACACGCGGCTTTTCATTTCCATAACTGTTTTCAGAATTCCACCAATCGGAAAATAAAAACAAAATAACATCGAACCATTCAAAAACAGAACACCGCTGAACCCCAAACCATAGACACTAGACGGCCAGTTAAAGACGTTGGCGCGAAAAAAGGCAACAATATGGCGCGGGCACCCAACTGGAATGCCATTGATGCCTTTCTGAAATAGATATAGATCTTTTTGCATCAGCGAGCCGTTATTTATTGTATCGTTGTGTTGTTCTGTTCGCAGTCTTGTCTTGTTTGTGAGAAATTAAATTATTTCTGAGCTTTTCGGTTGACATTGTCCTCTTTTAAGTTAGGTGTTCAGATTTTGGTCGTATTTTGTAAGAACTAGAAATTTCTCCTGCATCGTCGGTGCGTTTACAAACATTTAAACTCACATACACAAACAGCCAGACCCGAAAACTATCTGTAGGCCGTACAAATATTTGTTCCGTGCAGGGATCAAAACCGCGACACGCAGCGCAGCAGTCGATCGCTCAACCACTGCGCCAACCGTGCCGGTATCCAGCATTATACATAGAGCAACTGCCTAGCTGACCTCCGCATCCCAGTTAGTACTGGGTAATACTATACCCCTTGGTAAGACTGGTTGTCAGACTTTCGGTCCACTGACTACCTGTAACGACTGTCAAAGATCTACAATTGACAGCCGGAACCAACAGCTTAACGTGCTTTTCGAAGTACGGAGGAAACTCGGTATGTAATGTGTGGTCACCCATCCACAGACCTTACTTATGTATGTTTGACTAGCTGACCCGCGCAACTTCGTCTGCGTCACATTTTCCCCGTTTTCGCAACATTTTCTTTGCTGCTCCGATCCTATTGGTCGTAGCGTGATGATATAGCCTAAAGCCTTTCTCGATAAATGGACTATCAAACACTGAAAGAATTTTTTAAATCGGTCCTGTAGTTCCTGAGATTAGCGCGTTCAAGCAAATAAACAAACTCTTCAGCTTTATTATTAGTATATATTGATGTATATATTAGATTATTATAGATTACTAGCGTGCCCCGGCTTCGCACGGGTGCAATGCTGAAAAAAAAAAAATGACAAAAAAATGTTATTGTGGGATATCCATAAGAGATAGACATATACCATCGCGGAGTTTTCTGTAGACCTTTTCAATGTGTACAATACTTTGTACATTATTTTGATAAATCCCGTAGGGTTCAGCCTGCGTTTGCAATGTAAGCGGAAAAAATGAAATTATTTACGACATCACATTAGAAACCTCAAAAATAACAGTATTTCTCGACTATTCAATGGATGTTATTATACATAAAGGGTCTAAAACACCTCTTTACGAAGCCGAAAGGCACTGGTTCTCCCTGTCATTGCGATCATTTTTTTATTCTACACCATACCTGGGAATCTTCTATAGTTACGGAGATATTAGGGGTCAAAGTTAAAACTTTTTGACAAGTATTTTTTTAAATACAAGTTTTTAATGTAAGATTTTTACTTTAAACACCACCACGACTATTCAATCCGTCCATCAGCACAATGTTTTGAGTGCGTTCCATTGAGTTCTACCACAAAACATGATTTTACACCCCCAAAAAAAAAAAAAAAAAAAGTAGTTTCCCAGCAAAAATTTTTGCGTAAAGTTACTTAGTTTCATGTACAGAATGCTTGGTTGACGGCTTTGTGATGAGGTGATTTACACCGTGTATAAACCTTCATCTTTAAGCATTCTATCTATTAAAAAACCGCATCAAAATCCGTTGAGTAGTTTTAAAGATTTAAGCATACATAGGGATATAGGGACAGAGAAAGCGACTTTGTTTTATAATATGTAGTGATTTAGAGGATAACCGACAGAACCGCTGGGGGTTGTGTATGTGGAGCTGTGTCACAGACTATGCCATACCTCCTATCCTGTCTGAGATCACAAGTACCACTGTTAAGCATAAGGTGCTGAGTTTGAATCCTTGTTAGGGCAAAGTATTATTGGGTATTTCCATCAGGATATTCTCAGTATAGCAGCCACGGAGTCTTGATTAGAGCACGGTTAATGGCAACAGGCTCACCCCCTATTATATGTGACTTAAAGATAACTATTAGGTACACTTCTGCCTACCCCTTCGAGGATTACAGGCGTGATGTTATCAATAATTTGTTATGCTATTTCCATCGACAACTGTGAATACTGAATTAATAGGTGTTGCTATTACCACGACCTGATGGCCTACCATGGCGTTTTAAAACATTATTATTTCACTCTTTTTCCAGTGTGAGAAAGAGATGGCGCTCGACATCCTGTATAGCTCCGTCTCTTTCCCACACTGGAGTAAGAGTAAAACAATACTGCTTTAAGGCGCAGATATACGACTTTTAATGATTTTAAATTTTACATCACGTCTAAACTTCTAGTTTTATTTCTTTGAAAAAAATATATGTTATACTAGACAATTTTCTTTATAAAATAATATGTGAAAATGTAAAATTATATTTTTATAACATAGTGTAATTAATTTGTAAATTCATGTCTAACGCGGCCAATAAAACGATAATAACGCAAAAACTATCGGACGTATTTGCATGAAACTTTTACTATCTGAAAGACAATTTAACAACCTATATTTTAGTATACGGCTTTTATTTGTAATGTGTTTGATAAATCAAGGTGGGTTGTTTTTTCGAATAATCTTGGTGCGCGTTGAAGCGTTACGCATGCACTTTTACTCGCTCAAGGTCGCGGGCACTTGTCAGATGCTCGTGTAATTTTTGTGACCTATTCAAGACTTTTATAGGTTTAAGAGTGGAAACGTCATCAGATGCAATAAACATTAAAAATTTGTTGCTGGGATACCAGAAGTTTCTATTTTGCTGTACTTTTGTGATCAATAGTTTTTTTTCGTAACTGGCTGTCCTGCGCAACTTAGTCTGCGTCACATGTTCCCCGTTTTCGCAACATTTTTCATTGCTGCTCCGCTCCTTTTGGTTGTAGCGTGATGATATATAGCATATATCCTTTCTCGATAAATGGACTATCTAACACTGAAAGATTTTTAAAATCAGACCTGAAGTTCCTGAGATTAGCGCGTTCAAACAAACAAACTATTCAGCTTTATAATATTAAATAATAGAAGTTAATTTCGAATTTTGCTCAAGTAACCGCTTATAATTTGAAAACGAACAATCTTTTGTCAATCAAACATTATGTTGAAGTGAGTGACAGTGTAAAGTTTACAGGCAAAGCCTTTCAGGACTGACAAAAAGTCTTTTGACGATAAAATAAATCATGAATGACAGTGTCAACCAACGACGGATAATATCTGTTTCTTCGATTCGAGAAGAATAAGGAAGCAGTCACTTACATTTAATTCTCTTTTAATTTACGCAAAATGGAATAGAGATGGTTGTGTTTGAGCTTATGTGGTTCGATAATTATTTAAATGGTAATTTAATTGAAATTTAATTTATATCTATTTGGTATTTAAATATTCATTTAATTAAATTAAGTTTACATTTAATTTACATTTGCTTAACATTTAATTTACATTTGATTAACAGTTAATTTACATTTAATTGTCATTTAATTCTCAGTTGATTTACGTAAAATTAGATAGACAGAATTATTTTTATGTTTTTATGGGTTGACATTTGATTGATGACAATTTTTTTTAAATGTTTTTATTGGTTTTATTTTGTAAAGTTCGAACCCAATGTGAGAGACACACAGTGTGTGAGAGCAGCGGTGGCCCAGTGGTGGCCCAGTGGTGGCCCAGTGGTGGCAGCCTCGACTTACGAGCAGTAAGCCGTGGGTTCGAACCCAGGCAGGCGCATTACTTTGTGTAATTTATTTCATCACCGCTGCCCTCAAAAATGGTGAAGGAAAACATCGTGAGGAAACCGGCATGTCCCAGAACTAAAAATTCGAAGACATGTGACATGTACCAAGCCGCACTGGGCCCGCGTGGTGGATTACAGCCCACTCCCTCTCATAGAGAGGAGGCCTTGTGTCCCAGCAGTGGGAACATTATCGGCTGATGCTGAACACAATGTAAATAGTTTGATGAATATGATGATGATAAAGACTTGAGTGAGGTTCAAAGTGATGTTTACAGAATAACACACTGTACAGATTTAGATGACAGATTATATCATATACACGAGCAGCCAATAAAATGCCACCTTATCAAAAACGATTCATGGCTCAAAACCTCAACGTAACATATTAGAATAAGTTTCAAAGTCCACACACAACACGATGGCATATAATATTACAACCTGCCGACGTTTATTTTTGCGCATTACAATACGGACTTCGGACTACAAGAAAGGGAAAAAAAACTGGTTAAGTAAGAGTTTGGACTCGTGGACTAAAGGTTCCGTCCTTCAATCAAAAATGTACATCGAGATTGATGCTTTATATTTAATCTTTGTCTAGCAGTATTTTTTATTTGAGTTTAATAGGAGCTCGTCGGCTAAATAATAACAACGGCACGGGTCAATCTTTAAGGTTAAGCTGTGCTTCCCGAGGTCGGTCCGTGGATGGGACTCAGCTGCATTCGGTTAGACTGGAAGCCGACCCCAAAAAAGATTGAGAAAAAGCTAGGCATATGATGATTTGTGATGGGTTTGCTCTTAGCTCTAGTCTAGGTCGATGACGGAGACAAAGTCGACGATCGTACGAGCTTACCCAGAAGAATCAAAAACGGGGGTGAATATGGACCCCTAGATTTCTAATCTATCCAGCCTGTTGTCCCACAGCTGGGCCGCGGTTCCCTATCCCTTTTCCACGCACTTCTATATTCACTTTTGACTGCATCGTTGGTTTATTGGACGCAATCGCAATTACTGAGAATGAGGTCCTGAGACCAGGTAGCCTATCATGACGTCTTAAAACATTATTGTTTTACTCACTTTCCAGTGTGGGAAAGAGATGGCGCTAGATATCCTGTATAGCTCCGTCTCTTTCCCACACTGGAATAAAAGAAAACAATACTGCTTTAAGGCATTAGTTCAATGGCAAAAACTGAAACTGAAAGCCCTATGATGACATTGAAATATTGCTGCAAGTATCGTCAATATGACTTGAAAAGAAACACACACGCACTCACACACATACACAATTTAATTTTAGATATTACTTACAATTTCTTGTTTTAAAAATTTCAGTTTTGTACACCACTTTTACCATTTTTTTATTTGTAATTGAAGAGCGGGGCCTTCTTGTACAGGTATATAATTTACTTAAAATGAAGGTCCCTATGTAAGATTTACTGTAAAAGTTTTACAAGTATCTGCAATAAACTTTTTTTTTTTAAGTCGTCAAGGGATAGGCAGAGATGTACCTAATTGCATATAGGTACCCACATTTCGCTAGTTATGTTTAAGTCCCATATAAAAGGGGCAGCCATGCCATCAATCAGGCTCAAGTCCAGACTCCGTGGCTGCCACTGAGAAATTCCCAATAAAAGTGCTTGACAAGGGAATCGAACCCAGGACGTAAAGCTCAGCAGTTGTGCTTAGGACTATAAGACTAGGGTTGCCATCCGTCCGGGTTACCCCGGATTTGTCCTAGTTTAGAGGGCGTCCGGGGAGCGTCCGGGCGGGGCTTCATTTGTAGTCCGGGTTTAAAAAGACAAAAAAATTCGTCAGTAATTAAAGTAAATTCAATTTCCAAGAATATAGCTGCATTGATTTTTACAAATTTCTTTTAAAAAGGGAAGATATTCTAAATGCTATAGGAACGAGTGATAAATACAAAAAAAAAAAAAACTGAAAATTAAAAAGGCAATAGGCTCAACCTCTCGATAAAGCTTTTTAAGGTCTGAACATAATTAAAAAGATCATTTATGACATTTTCAACTGTTTATTATTACACTGACTATGTTAAAAAAAAAACCTGTTGAAATGACCGGGCTCTAGGCTCTAAGGTCCGGGGTTTTCACGTGTCTTGCCCTGGTTGCAAATTTTAGAGATGGCAACCCTATATAAGACCAATGAGGCACCCCTGTGATAGATAATGCTCAATGAGTCTTACACTCACCAAAGAACAAGAACGTTTACAATACAGTAAACTAAACTTACTGTAGAACACTAAATTTAAGTTGAGGTTATACGAACATAATTTCACTCCGCGTATAAATAATTATTTCACTTCCACACACAACACCAATTTATCTCGTCTGCTCGACGTCCGTTGTCACTACAGGGATCCAGCAGAATATCAGCGTCAGGTTCATGCCTGACACATGCTGAGCTGGACTCCCATTTGGTGCAACCATGAGACGTACACCGCACCTTGTATACTCGTTATTTTATTTGAAGTATGTCATGGTGTTATATAAATATGTTTTTATTTCTTTTTTTTTATCTTTTTTATATTTATGTAATCGGTGTCATTTAATTGTGCTTCTGTGTGTTGTGCTATGTCTTTTGTGTGCAGTGAATAAATGATTTATCTATCTATCTAGATAGACGTATTAGGGATCCTGCTTAGTATCCTCTGTTTATGCACCGGCGCATACCATACTTTATATTTTACGGCACTTGTTCTGCTGAATGGCACATTTTAATGGGTGGTATACATTGGCTTTGTTGCATAGCAATGACTTTGTAGCTAAGTGAACTAGACAGACAAGAATTGCTAATTAGATAATTTGGCTAATCAATGTTAAAGGATTTTGATCTTCTTCTCCTTAGCGTATCGACGGCAAAATCAAAATGCCCTCATCCAGCCCTCTAGTAATGTCCACAAAAATTTACAATAAATTGCCAAATGACATTAGAGAAGTAAAAAAAAACGCATATATTTATTCATAAATTGATACAATTTCTGAAATCCAAGGCATACTACTCAGTAAAGGAGGTTTTAGATGACAAATCGATTACAAAATAAAATTATTTTCTCTTTTAAACATCAGACATTATGAAATATATATAATTTTTAAGTGTACCTACTAACGAAATTATGGATCATTGTGTCTGATTGTTAGAATGAATAACAAAATGTGTCGTGTAGCGCCACCTATGATCTATTGAATGTAACCTCATTTTTAAATAAAGAGTTCAGTCGTTGTCCAACCATCTTATGTTTCATTATAGGTTATGGGCCTGTCACGCGAGTTTTAGTTATTTTTTGGTAGAAATATAGTGCAAAAATGTCGACAAATATTATTGCAAGTATTGCAAAGCTAAAAGGCAGAGAAAATTATGAAGATTGGGCGTTTTCTGTGGAGAACTACCTCATATTAGAAGGTATGCATCAGTGCATCACGACCGGCGGCGATCCAAACGACGCAAAAGCAAAGGCCAAGATAGTTTTAACTATTGATCCTAGTTTATTCGTGCACATCAAGACCGAATCAACTGCAATGGGACTGTGGCAGAAGCTGAAAAAGCTATTTGATGATAATGGCTACACGCGGCGCATCGGATTGCTTCGGAACCTCATATCTATCCGTCGAGAAAATTGTGAATCTATGTCTCAATATGTGACTTCGCTGTTAGAAACAAGTCAGCGATTGAACAATACAGGATTCAAGATCAGTGACGAATGGGTCGGCTCCTTGTTGTTAGCAGGATTACCTGAAAAATTTGAACCAATGATCATGGCGGTGGAACATTCTGGTATTGAGTTGACAGCTGATGCCATTAAATCAAAGTTACTGGATATGGAGGATGGCAGTGATGTTGGTACGAGTTCTACGCAGAATGCATTTGCGTCGAAAGGTTGGCAACACAAAAAAAGAAACCAAACGCAAACGCATAGACAAACGTCATCGTCGCATAATGACAAAACAAATGTCAGATGTTTCAAGTGTAAACAGTTTGGGCATTTCATGAATAAATGTGAAAATACCCCAAAAACCAAGGAATCTAATGCATTCAGTGCAGTATTTCTCAGCGGCAACTTCAATAAAACTGATTGGTACGTCGATAGCGGTGCTAGTTGTCATTTAACTTCCAACAAAGACTGGTTGTTGAACATAACCAATCAACACCAAGTGCAAGAGATTATCATCGCTGATAAGACGAAAATTACTGTTGAAGGGTGTGGAAATGTGCAAATAACTACAGTTGTTGGAGATACAGAGCACGAGAATACAGCGATGGGAGTGTTATATGTGCCAAACTTGGCTACGAACTTGTTATCTGTCAGCCAGTTAATTAGCAAAGGAAACACAGTGACATTTGATGGGAAGCACAGTTATATTTATAACCAAAAGAGCGAACTTGTAGCGACTGCAGATTTGGTAGGAGGTGTATATAAGTTGAGAATCAAGCAAGTTGATTGTTTGTTGACTTCAGTGTCCAGAAGTGTGTGGCATAGAAGATTTGGTCATCTGAACAGCAAAGATCTTAATGTAATGAGAGATGGTGCTGTAAAAGGTATGTCATACACGGACAAAGCTCAGGTCAGTAAAACAAACTGCATTGTGTGCTGCGAGGGAAAGCAGGCCAGGTTGCCGTTCAATCATGTTGGCAGCAGAGGCAAGGAACTTCTCGAAGTAGTGCACGCAGATGTTTGTGGGCCTATGGAAGCTAGATCTATTGGAGGCAAGAAATATTTCTTGTTATTTGTCGAAGACTACAGTCGGATGGCATTTGTATATTTCTTGAAGACAAAAGATGAAGTATTCTCACATTTTAAGGTATTCAAGACGTTGGTAGAAAATCAGACAGGCAGAAAGCTGAAAGTGTTCAGGACAGACAATGGTACTGAATTTTGCAATAAGGAATTTGAAAAATTCTTGCAATTTGCTGGAATTGTACATCAAAAAACTTGTCCATACACACCGGAACAGAATGGTATTGTTGAACGCTTTAACCGTACAGTGATAGAGAAAGCGAGATGTTTGTTGTTTGATGCAGGATTGCCTAAGCGTTTTTGGGCAGAAGCAGTGAACACTGCAGTATATTTGCGAAACAGGTCAATTGCATCAGGATTAAACAACAGAACGCCTATGGAGATCTGGACCGGAGCTAAGCCAGATGTCAGTAATCTACGTATCTTTGGAAGTAAGGCCATGGTACACATACCAAAAGAAAAAAGGTTGAAGTTTGACAGAAAGGCAACTCAGTGTATTCTTGTAGGTTACTCAGACAATGTAAAAGGTTACCGAGTTTACAATCCCAACAATGATAGTATAACAATAGCAAGAGATATTGTTGTGATTGAGGAGGGGATTGAACAGAAGCAAGATGCGGTACACTTTGACATTGGTGAGGGCACTGAGGACATCTTTCCAATGAAGGAAAAAAGAGAAGAATGTACCCAAGAAGTGGGGGACATGAGGCACACAAGATTATCAGAAGATCAGGGGAAGAATGAAGAACTGAGTCCCACAGAAGAAAGTTCTGGAACTGACGAAGATGACTTTAAGGACTCCACAGATGTGCTGGGTGCTGAACCTGTAGAGCCTGTGCGAGATCATATGTCTCAGCCAGAGCTTACCGCCGAACTTCCAGTGGAGAAGCGTTCTAAGCGTATTCGCAAGCAACCTGATCGGTACGGTTTTAGTAGTGTGTGTGTCGGTCAAACCAGTGAAACAAGTGCAAGTGACATATCGCTTGATGAAGCGTTGAATGGACCAGAAAGTGAACAGTGGAAATTAGCCATGCAAAGTGAATTTAAATCATTTGAAGAAAATGATGCCTGGGAATTAGTTGATGTTCCACCTAGTGGCACAATTGTCCAATGTAAATGGGTTTTTAAGCGAAAATTTGATAATGATGATAAAGTCAGGTATAGAGCCAGGTTAGTTGCTAAGGGCTTCACCCAAAGGCCAGGCATTGATTATGATGAATGTTTTTCACCTGTTGTCAGGCATTCGACTTTAAGATTGTTATTCGCTATAGCAGTTCAGCTTCATTGGGATATTTGTCATTTAGATGTTAACACTGCTTTTTTGAATGGTTTCTTAAATGAAAAAGTGTACATGATAAAACCGCCAGGTTTTCAGGGTAGCAATGATGATGTAAACAAGGTTTTGCGATTGAAACGTGCTATTTATGGACTAAAACAGTCATCAAGGGCATGGTACCAACGAGTTGATGAATTGTTGCAATCCATAGGTTATAAAAAATCTAAACTAGAACCATGTCTGTTTACAAAAATTGTTAAAGATGTAAAGATTATTATTGCGTTGTATGTTGATGATTTCTTTGTTTTTTCGAATAATGAAAAAGAAACTATTTTGTTAAAAGAAAGTTTGTTATCAAAGTTTAAAATCAAAGATTTGGGATGTATTAAAAATTGTTTAGGAATGAGAGTGGTTGTAGAAAAAGAGAATGGTACTATAACTTTAGACCAAGAAAGCTATATTGAAGAATTGCTGTTAAAATTCAATATTTCTGATTGTAAGTCTGCAGAGACACCAATTGAACCTAGGCTGAATTTAACTAAAAGTGAGAAATGTGTAAAAAAGTTACCTTATCAGAAACTGATTGGTTCGCTCATGTATGTAGCTGTGCTCACGCGTCCTGATATTGTATTTTCTGTAAATTTCCTGAGCCAGTTTAATAACTGTTACAATGAGGAACATTGGGCCTATGCCAAGAGAGTTCTAAAGTACTTAAAGAAAACTAAATCTTTCTGTTTAAAGTTTTCAGCTAGTGGTAATAGGCAGTTAGAAGCTTTTGTAGATGCAGACTGGGCCAGTAATGTAATTGATCGGAGATCCTATACTGGATATTTTTTTAGGCTGTCAAATGGTGCAATCTCTTGGGAAACCAAAAAGCAGATTTCTGTAGCATTATCCAGTACGGAGGCCGAATATATGGGCATTTCGGAGAGTTGCAAAGAAGCTGTGTATTTGCGAAATTTGTTATTTGAATTAACTAATGAAACTTATCCAATTCCAATATTTAATGACAATCAGTCAGCCCATAAGTTGTCGGCCAATCCCATTCACCATAAAAGATCAAAGCATATAGATGTGCGGTATCATTTCTGTAGAGAAAAAGTTGCAAGTGAAATTGTAAAGATTAAATATTTATCAACTTCAGAGATGCCTGCAGATCTACTTACTAAGGGTTTATGTAAAATTAAACATTATAATTTTTTAGGAATGTTTGGTTTATTTGATAAAAAAAAAAAAAAAGATGGTTTGTGAGAAAAGAAAATATGTAGATGTGTACTGATAGTGGGTATAATGTGGTGAATGTATGCACCTATTATTTTGTTAAGTGGGGGTGTTAGAATGAATAACAAAATGTGTCGTGTAGCGCCACCTATGATCTATTGAATGTAACCTCATTTTTAAATAAAGAGTTCAGTCGTTGTCCAACCATCTTATGTTTCATTATACTGATAAATAAATGAATTATTATTATTATAATATAAATATGAAAATATGAATACATAAATAATAAAATACTTTCTTAGTAATGAAAATCCTTTTAAGAACTTCTTATTACCCACTTTTAATAATTAATAACCTGCCTAGAGAAAATATGTTCTGAATCAAGGAAATAATTTAAGATAATGATATACCTAAGCAACTTAGATTGATCTCATTAACTATAAAAAATACCTACTATAATATAATACTATTGTTCTTAATAATTAATATTTTAATGTTGTTTTATTATTTTGTTGTGTTGGTTTATAGTGTTAATATTGTAGTACTATAATTATATTGTTCATGATTTGTAATAAGTAATTATGTCACTCATAACTATAATTATATTAATTATACTTATATTGCTGTGCCCTAACAGGGTCCATAACATTGGTCTTAGCTTTAAGCCTTTTATAACACCTTTAAAACATTGTGGAACGCAATTAAATAAATATGAATAAAAGGTTCAAACATCATTGGCAATAAATTTCGCAGTGGTACTTGGAAGGAATCTTCCCATCATCGTCTTTGGACGCTACTGAAAATGCCAAATTCATCGCCAAATTTTGGGCTGACTCAAGTTAAATTTGTTAGTTAAATTGAGAGCAGCGGTGGCGCAGTCGTGGCAGCCCCGACTTACGAGCAGTAAGCCGTGGGTTCGAACCCAGGCATGGACATTACTTTGTGTAATTTATTTCATCACCGCTGCCCTCAAAAACGGTGAAGGAAAACATCGTGAGGAAACCGGCATGTCCTAGAACTAAAAATTCGAAGACATGTGACATCTACCAAACCGCACTGGGCCTGCGTGGTGGATTATAGCCCACTCACTCTCTCATAGAGAGAAGGCCTGTGTCCCAGCAGTGGGAACATTAAAGGCTGATGATGATGAAGTTAAATTGTCATCGACACGCTTAGAAGAAGATCATCATCTTCCTGCTCTTGTCTCATGTTACTTGGTGTCTGCGTAACAGGTTTTTTCTTCCATTCTCATTTGCCAGCCGTCACGCTATTATTTACTCCTTTTTCTTTCATATCAGGGAAGGAGTCTCCCCAAATGGGTAAAAATTCTAAGATATGTATGCCATATTCCTCTCATTGATACCTCTCCCAACATTGGAAACAATATAAGCTGATTTTAGTAGCTCTGAAAGAAAGCTGCTGCAACTTGACCAGGCAAAAAAATATCGAGTCATTCTGATTTGACTTTATTTAGGAGTATGAGGAACAGGGTGTAAAGTTCCTCGATACTCCTTAGAAAAGGGAGGATCCTCCGAAAAGACAGGTGTTAAGTCTGGTGGGCAACTGCCCGACGGTTGTTGTCGGGTTTCTCTATATATATACATAAGTCAGTCTATATACATAAGTCTTAAGTCGATGTAAACTTTGTTTGCGAGATGTAGGAAATTAATGTTTAATTCTTCCACCGTGTCATAGATGGTGCTGTAGTACTTTTTGTAGTAAGTTGCTTTTTGTAGGTTGCTAAAATAAGTTAGCAAGTTGACAAACCCAAATGCGTCAATTTGTGAAGATTTGATGAAATCTATGTCGTGACAATAACACCTTCGGGTGCGTTGCGGTTTGCAGCTACCTGCATGAATGTGACATCATCATCTGCCTAGCCTTTACCCAACTATGTTAGGATCGGATTGGATGCAGCTGAATACCAGTATTTCACATGGAGCGACTGCCTATCTGACCTCCACAACCCAGTTAGTACTGGGTAACACGATACCCCTTGGTAAGACTGGTTGTCAGACTTTCGGGCTACTGACTAACTGTAACGACTGTCAGAGATCTACCATTGACAGCAGGGACCAACGGCTCAACGTAATTTCCGAGGCACAGAGGAAACTCAGTATATAATGGGTGGTCACCAATCCACGGAACAACCTAGGAAAGCGCGACTTGTTATTATTTACCGACGAGCTTCTCAATATGAAAACTCCTTTAATTTAACTGGGTAGTCACCAATGAACCATGGGTGCGTCAAAGAATTTACATGCCTCAGGAGAACTGCTTTATGGGCAGAAAGACGATGCATTAAGTAGGTCATGTGTCAAAAGAATGTGCTGATACAGAAGTTATTTGACTTCTGAAGAATCTATATTGTCATCATCAGGCCAAATTACTATTCTTTCAAGCTTACTTCGAACCCCACATAGTGACAAAATACAATCAAATGAAATCAAAAGTATTTTTTTTTTTAAATTAGCCTGATAACCAGCACTTTTTAGACGTCAAAAATTTATGAGACAGTGATGAGCAGGATTGGATTAAAACTTGCTTGCTAAGCTTGCTTTAGGACATCATGTTAGGCCACCCACCTGGGTGTGCAAGCTTGGTGCTTCCTTTATTTTAGAAGAAGTCTTTAAGAACAAAAATAAGTACCTGGTTAAAGAAACATCGATAAGACCTTAGTTGGATTTATTGGACGAGTTGCTGTCAGAAAATCAATTTTAATAATTGTTATAATTCATTTAATTTTGATGATTTTAAATTTTGTTGACATTGTATTTTTTCATGTTTTTTTTTTGTACTGTTTAAATTAATTTTAGTTTGACAATTTTATTGTAATATTGACATTGTATTTTCTTTTTTGTGCGATTTTATCTGTTTCATTTTAGTTTTGACAATATCATTAGCTGACATTGTATTTTATGAGATTTTGTACTATTATAATTAATTTAAATTTGATTATATTGACTTTAGAAACACAGTTACGCCACTATTCTGTATGCCTTTCGGCGGAGCATAGGATGGACCAAACATTTTCTATACAACATCATTTTGTACCCTATGTTCACAAAAGTAATAAATGAATTTGAATTTGAAAGAAGGTATTTTGTCTGACTGCTAAAGTACCTATTTCGCCCAAATACTCTTCAACTCGTGCGCAAAATCGGTTAAACCTACGCATCGCGTACCCGATTTTGCGCATATTTTTCTGGTAGCCCTAATAGCGCTTGTGTCTAGACTTAGAGATGCCACGAATATTCGGCAACTGTTCGGTATTCCGCCACTTTTTTCAGTATTCGTTATTCGGCCGAATATTGCAAACTATTCGGCCAAATACCGAATAGCAAATCATGAAATAAAAGAACGCAATATACAGTACGTACAGTATGATGCACCAACAATCAACAAATAAAGCGTGTTGCGTGCGTGTTGTGACACGACCGCGACCTAATCACAAATGTAACAAAACTACCTGCGCCTACAAACCTACTACTTTAGCGATGCAAGTTTAAACTCGTAAGTGACGGACGAGTTGATTTGATTCCCTCGGAAAGTACTAATTGTTGCCGAATATTCTGCGCTTCGACCAAGAGCCTTGCCGAATATTCGGTATTCGGCCAAATAACTATTCGTGCATCTCTAGCTCTAGACTACCAAGGTAGTGGCGGCAAATAATAAGCTATCCATTTTCATGGCTATATGATGGATATAATATAATACATGGAAGTTCAAGCGATACCCTTAAAAGAAAAGATGGATCCATATTTCTACGTGATGTCCACAGAAGGAAGATCATCGCCGAGATGTCGGTTGATAGAAAGGTATGGAAGAAGAAAAATGCGGCGGTAACCCAAAATGAATAGAACTGATGACAGCGATGCCGGTAGTTCTGAGAATTTATTATTATTTACGAAGGTAACAGATGCATTATGGTTTCGATGGCCATATGGGATCTTCTACAGCCTCCGGAGAGATTAAGTTTGCAACAGGTGCGTTGGATATATTTTTTTTACGAAGTTAATGGTGTTATTATTAAAAGCCTATATTGTCCCACTGCAGGGCAAAGACCTCCTTCCACATTTCGCGCTCTAGTGCGATTTTAGGCCAATCCTTCTTTATGGTATGTTACGAGATAAAAATCAATTTGAAATTCGAACAAACGGTGTCTCGTTGCGAATCCGCGATGATTTATTTTAAAAACAAATGAGTGTGCCTTAGAATTGTCTCTCCTGGCTGGAGGTCTAACATTCGAGGCATCCACAGGATAGTCCGGTTAGGCTGAAGCCTGCGACCTGCGAGATACAATAAAAAAAAAATCGATAGACACTTGAGTGAGGTTCCAACTGTACATATTCGTCATAGTAGGTCATCACCTGCCTAGCCTTTTCCCAAACTATCTTGGGGTCGGCTTCCAGTCTAACCGGATGCAGCTGAATGAATAGAACTGATGACAGCGATGCCGGTAGTTCTGAGAATTTATTATTATTTACGAAGGTAACAGATGCATTATGGTTTCGATGGCCATATGGGATCTTCTACAGCCTCCGGAGAGATTAAGTTTGCAACAGGTGCGTTGGATATATTTTTTTTACGAAGTTAATGGTGTTATTATTAAAAGCCTATATTGTCCCACTGCAGGGCAAAGACCTCCTTCCACTTTTCGCGCTCTAGTGCGATTTTAGGCCAATCCTTCTTTATGGTATGTTACGAGATAAAAATCAATTTGAAATTCGAACAAACGGTGTCTCGTTGCGAATCCGCGATGATTTATTTTAAAAACAAATGAGTGTGCCTTAGAATTGTCTCTCCTGGCTGGAGGTCTAACATTCGAGGCATCCACAGGATAGTCCGGTTAGGCTGAAGCCTGCGACCTGCGAGATACAATAAAAAAAAAATCGATAGACACTTGAGTGAGGTTCCAACTGTACATATTCGTCATAGTAGGTCATCACCTGCCTAGCCTTTTCCCAAACTATCTTGGGGTCGGCTTCCAGTCTAACCGGATGCAGCTGAATGAATAGAACTGATGACAGCGATGCCGGTAGTTCTGAGAATTTATTATTATTTACGAAGGTAACAGATGCATTATGGTTTCGATGGCCATATGGGATCTTCTACAGCCTCCGGAGAGATTAAGTTTGCAACAGGTGCGTTGGATATATTTTTTTTACGAAGTTAATGGTGTTATTATTAAAAGCCTATATTGTCCCACTGCAGGGCAAAGACCTCCTTCCACTTTTCGCGCTCTAGTGCGATTTTAGGCCAATCCTTCTTTATGGTATGTTACGAGATAAAAATCAATTTGAAATTCGAACAAACGGTGTCTCGTTGCGAATCCGCGATGATTTATTTTAAAAACAAATGAGTGTGCCTTAGAATTGTCTCTCCTGGCTGGAGGTCTAACATTCGAGGCATCCACAGGATAGTCCGGTTAGGCTGAAGCCTGCGACCTGCGAGATACAATAAAAAAAAAATCGACAGACACTTGAGTGAGGTTCCAACTGTACATATTCGTCATAGTAGGTCATCACCTGCCTAGCCTTTTCCCAAACTATCTTGGGGTCGGCTTCCAGTCTAACCGGATGCAGCTGAGTACCAGTATTTTACAAGAAGCGACTGCCTATCTGACCTCCACAACCGGTATTACGATACCCCTTGGTAATACTGGATGTCAGACTTTCGGCTTCTGACTACTCGTAACGACTGTCAAAGATCTACAAATGACAGCCAGGACCAACAGCTTAACGTGCTTTTTAAGGCACGGGTGGTCACCCATCCATGGACCTGCAAATTCGGCAAGCACGGCTTAACTTTAAAGATAGACCCGTGCGGCTGTTATTATTTAGCCAAGAGCTCCTCTCGGTTAGTAGGTATAATATCAAAATGTAATTTAAAATTTATGAATTTCACTTCATCAGTCAGGCTACGCTTCTTACGACTTATGTTACGTCAATCGTCGCGTGCGCATGCATGGCAAATATCCGACACGTGAATGCAAATGCTCCACTTTTATGTTAATCGAAGATATTTTTAGGAATTCTTTTGTTTTTTTTTTTATACAATCTAAGAAAAAGTTTACTAGGTCGTGGAGGTCAGTTAGGCGGTTTCATGTAAAATAATGGTACTCAGCTGCATCCAGTTAGCCTGGAAGCCGAGGGAGTGGGCTGTAATCCACCACGCGGGCCCAGTGCGGAATGGTAGATGTCACATGTCTTCGAATTTTTAGTTCTAGGACATGCCGGTTTCCTCACGATGATTTCCTTCACCGTTTTTTGAGCGAAGCGGTGATGAAATAAATTACACAAAGTAATGCGCCTGCCTGGGTTCGAACCCACGGCTTACTGCTCGTAAGTCGGGGCTGCCACCACTGGGCCACCGCTGCTCTCATAAATCTGCTTGTTCCATATATCGCTCGTAATTTTTTTAATGTCTTTGCATAAACGTCAGACAGTGTTTGCAAACGTTGACATTCCAACTACTGGGTTCAATGTGCAAAACAATTAAAAGTTTGTGAATTCCGTGATTTCGTAGGCTTAGAATCTAGATCAATTATTTATTCCATTTTTTTTCGGATGGGAAATCATCAAATGACTCCTCCCGCTCTGGACGGAGCGGAAGGGAGTGTCAGACTTGTACTGACTAAAACTCATCCATGTTCGTTCTTAGGCCTTTGTGCTCCAGGGCCACGGTATCTCTTTCGAACAGTCCCGCAGCCCTGGCAGGTTTGGGCTCCTCGGAGCCCTTCCGATTTGCTGACATCTCCTTGAGGCGCGCGTGAAACACGAACGCGCCGTCATTATTTATTTATATTACAGTTTGTTGGTATCGGACTGCGTCGTTGGTCTAGTGGTGGCAAGCGCCACTACTGAACATGAGGTCTTGGGTTCGATTTCTGGGTTATTTGGTTTTTACATCAGGAATTTCCCAGAATCAGGTACGGATTCTGGATTTGTGCCCGGTTGATGGCAATAGGCTCGCCCCCTATTACATGGGACTTAAGCATAACTGGCGAATGTGGGTGTACTATTACGTACACCTCAGAGATTATTGGCGTGATATTCTGGTACGTTTTTTTTTATAATGGGGTTGCTCTTAATTCCAGTCTAGGTCAGAGAAGACAGAGACAAAGTCGACGATGGTACGAGCTTACCCAGAAGAAGCCTGTTCACTCTAACTTTGAAGAGATTAGGGTTGTAAGCGTTCGGAAACACAGACGCAGGCAGAGAGTTCCACTCCTTTGCTGTGCGAATTATGAAAGACGTTTGAAAACGCTTAGTGCCATCCAAGAGCCCATATCTGCATGTTAGGTATCTTGTGTTTCCATTTTGTCCTGGGAGTCTTCAAATCTCGTAAGAATAGACAGAAATGGAAGCGTCGTACATACGACAACCAATCAAACTAAACAAACCAGTTTATGCAAATCTCTCATTGTACGGCAAATCTATTCAAAGCGAGGTCATGTCATACTGGAATGTAAAGCTTAATGGGGCGCCGTGTGTACAATTGTTAACTGCATAATCACAAAGATAGCAAGGTAAGAATACTGAATCATTATGTTGACTTTGTACCTGACCTAAGTATTTATGGTTATACCTAATAAGTTTCGTAATACTTCAGCAATATTACTATTATTTTCATCATTTCGATAACAAAGTCCAATAAGCATTCCCCAAGCGTCGCCAAATAGACCGGTCCTTGCTTCTCATGTTGCCATAAAATCAAATCTTATTTCTTTTTTAGGTAAGTATAATATCATCTAAAAATTATTGAAAGTCATACATAGCCAAAAATGCGTAGTTTTTTTTTAAGTCCACTAATGTCCTTTAAGTACCTATATCTCAATGGCTTTTTTAGTAGAGCCATTCCACTTTCAAAAATGGCCCACTCGTGTAAAAAGTACGGCATTTACTGCAACGAAAGGCTCAGTAATCCGCAGACTCATGCATGCCTCAGAGTTAAAAAACAGCACCTTACTTTAATGCAGTATGACGTATCAATTTACGATTCACTCCAATATCGTACGATCGTGCGGTTCGACCACGTTGGCAGATTGGCACCGGTCGCGTAGCTATTCAGCCAGCCAGCCAGTATCGGACGAAGTGCCGGCCGGTCGACACGAGTGCACATGCTACTCTGACAGCCGCTCCCGCCAAAATTACGCTAAACTACTTTCGAAATTTAAAATACCAAATTCCTGAATGAAAGTTTTTTTTTTTTTGAACTGAGAAAGAAGGTTGAAAGTTTTTGGAACTTTTTTGTTGTGCCAGTGATTTTTTTCGTGTATTTTTTTATTTGTGTTTTTTTTTTTTTAAGTATGGATTTATAAAGTGATCGTGAATGGATGTTATGTAACAGTGGACAGGTGAGTTTCATTGTTTTAATTAAAAAGTCATACGATCGACGTAAACAGGAATTTTGAGTTCGATATTATTGGCGGAGGTTACTTACGTTGCGGTGACCGGTTATTTTACAAGGAAAGATGTAATGAAATGGGCGCTTTTAATGTAATTGTTATGAGGTAAATTTTAATAATTATTTCTGTAAAAGTGAACTATGAAAGAAGGATTTATGTCTTATGTGAAAAATCTGAAACTAACAGTTGATAATAAAAACTTTTTTACAAAAAAAATAAAACCGATTTCCATAAAACACTAAAAAGTGGCTAATAATTTTAGTTTCGGTAGTCGGTGACTTGTTTGTTTCATTTACTTTTTTGCCACCGACTTCCGAAACTAAAATTATTAGCCACTTTTTAGTGTTTTATGGAAGTCGGTTTTATTTTTTTGTAAAAAAGTTTTTATTTTAGCCTTTTCAGTTGTGGTATCTCACTTTAATCCTAGTCAAGTATAATTTTTACATTGTAACTAGACACCAGCACATCGTCCGTACATACGACAAAGGACAAAACGCATAATAAAGAGGATGACTCAAAAAGTACCTAAGCAAAGATAATAAAATTCATATGGCTCCACAGGGCAAGCTTCTCTACCGAATGAATGAAAAATCATCTAAATCGGTCCAGTAATCACGGAGAAATCGGTGTACATACGTGAAAAATTTACATAATAACAAAAATTTTAATAAAATGAAAACTATATGGCCAAACTATATTATTTTTTTATGGGACCAAATGGCAGGTATTCCACATCAAACTAAAGAAGAATCACGCAAATCGGATCATAAATCTCAGCATAATCGGTGTACATACATAAAAAAAACTAATCGAATTGATAAGCTCCTCCTTATAGAAGTCGGTTAAAACAGAAAAAAAACTTTTTTTTTTAAATTTATTATTGGTACACCCGGAAAGTGCATACCGTTACGATTCCAAGAAGCCCAAACACAGCTAAGATTCATTGCCTTGTTATGGAGTTCCGAAGCCTGTCTCTTGGATTCATCCTCAGATCTGATGGTAGAATGGTTCTTATTGGACGCAAATGCTTCACTTGTTGTAGAAAATACCAAAATCGCTGTACGTTTTCCTATAAAATTTGAAGAGTTCCCTCGATTTCGCCAAGATTCCATCATCAGATCCCGACTTGGTGACTATGAGACCATTTGGGAAGTATACCCTTTCCAACAAAAAAAGAATTTTCCAAATCGGTTGGCAAGCGACGGAGTAATGCGCGAACAAACATAAAAAAAAAAAAAAAAAAATACAAACATCTGAATTGAGAACCTCCTCCTTTTTTAGAAGTCGGTTAAAAATAGATGACCTATTTCAATATCATAAAACAATACCTTATTTAAATCAAAGTTTCAATAAAGACAAGGAGTAAAGTAAAAGTAAAGTCATTTGGTATTTCTACCGCAAACTCCCCCATTATAACTTTAGTTTAAAAAAAAAAAAAAATACCTGAAAAAAACTACAACGTTCTACGAAACAGAAACTGTGCCGAGATGATTATTAAAATAGCCTATTTATCAAAATCAGTCCGGGTAGAATTCCTCAAATTAAAAAAAAATCTTCCTGCTTTGTTCGTTAACGTTAAAACATTCACACGAGTAATTAGCAAAATTGTTTTTACATTAAACAGTATTTCATACTAATATTGTTTGTTAAGTCATTAAAACTATTATCTAGTTCGTCGACTAATTATTTCTTAAATATCCACAACAAGCAGTATAGAACTGCAAAAGCATGCTATTTGCAAAATCTTAAAAAAAAAAATACGTACTTTAAGTATTCTTGAATCCTCCTTGGTACGATTTTTTTCGAAACAATATGCTATCAAAAAGTATAAATGACAACAAATATGTTAGAAAACCCTTTATGAAATACGTAGAATTGCAAAAAAAAAAAACAAGGTTACAAAATTAACATTAAAAATTTCATTATTACGCGAACTTGACTTTGTGTTTTCCCGAACGATATTTCAATAGTCATTTGCCATGTTCTGCTTTTGATAAGAATATACTTTTACTGTTGCTAATTTTTAAATGTGCAACAGTGCAAAATCCCAAGTAGGTTAAAATCTATTAGAATAAAATTTGATTGACAGGAATCCGCACCTAGGCAAAAATTGCTGCCTAGCTTTAATCCTAATTTAGTTCTGATCGGCACAACTCTAGTTTTTTTTCTATACATACAAATAAATAAAATTGAAGTGTCTGTTTGTAATATGTATTAAAATAACCGCTTTTTACTACATGCATATGAATGTATACGATACATATACCAAAATAACATTTTTTACAATTTTTGTCTGTATGTTTGTTCCGGCTAATCTCTGGAACGGCTGGACCGATTTTGACGGGACTTTCACTGGCAGGTAGCTGATGTAATAAGGAGTAGCTTAGGCTACTTCTATTTTAGAAAAAATCTAATTCCACGCGGACGAAGTCGCGGGCACAGCCATTTTTCAAATAAAAATCTTGAAGAGGCATTTTCGGCCAGTTGGGACAATACTGGCCGAACGCTCTCGTGTTTTTTTTTGGTTCGTCCATCACCATTATTTTTCCATGGCTTTGTCCAAAACAACATTACTGATTAATCAGTGAAACAAAACTATCATGTCTCTAAACTGAAGTTTTCTATTGTTACCCACAGTAAAAAAGTTATATTTTTGTTCAATACTGTCTGTCTTTTTTTCAATTATTTTTGTTTGGATTTTAATCCTTGATTTTAAAGCTGAAGCCGGAGACTTGGAGCTTACTGTTATGTTTATTTCAGCTTCTAGTGTATCCGCACCCAATTAAATTTAGTATTTTTTATGGAGCGACTGCTAATCTGACCTTCACACCACAACCCAAGTAATTAAGAGCTTTTACACCTTACGGCATTTCATAGAAACTTTCAAGTCCTCATTTTCAGAAGTGACTGAACCGATTTCAATGAAACTTATTACGCATAAGCAGGATACATAGGTCTAAAAAGTGCCAAAAAACATTTTTGAAAAATTGTGCTGTGCTGAAGCTAAATTAGACCGATTATAAATTATCTATAGAAACAGCAATTTCCAATTATCTTTTTTTAGGGTTCCGTACCCAAAGGGTCAAACGGGACCCTATTACTGAGACTTCGCTGTCCGTCCGTCTGTCACCAGGCTGTATCTGATGAACCGTGATAGCTAGCCAGTTGAAATTTCTACAGATTATGTATCTCTGTTGATGCTTTAACAACAAATACTAAAAACAGAATAAAATAAATATTTAAGGGGGCACCCATACAAAAAAGTATTTAAGCGGGCACCCATACAAAAAAGTGATTTTTTTGCTCGTTTTTATAAATAATGGTACGGAACCCTTCGTGCGCGACTCCGACTCGCACTTGGCCAGTTTTTTCAAAAGACGTTTCAAAAATGTTTAGAGTAACTTTTTAGACCTTTGTAAGGATACAAAGTTCTTAAAAGTTACTAAGAACATTTTTTATTAAGTTTCATTAAAATCGGTTCAGTCATTTCGGAAAATTAGGACTTTAAAATTCTTATGAAATGTCGTAAAGCGTAAACGCTCGTAATGAGACGTCACACATTCATTTTACCAGCAATTTCTAAAGATTGCGAATCAGACAAAATAAAATCAAAGCGAAACGCGTTGATAAAAAAAAAACACAGATAACTGCAATCACTCAATTAGTTTTTCACTATCTACAGAAGCATTTAAAAACAAATTACTTACAGATATTGATATATAAAATACTATGTAATACTCTAGTGTATTTAATCGAGTTATTTACTTAAGATAAATAAAATATAGTGACAGCTGTTGTAGGAACAGGAGACTCCGATCATTCTGAATAAGAATTCTTATTTATTTGAACTACAATGTCAACGCCAACATATTTTATAGACTAGAAAAACCATACAGGCTGACTTTGAATAAATGCGACAAAAAGAAATGGGAGCTTCAGTTACAGTAACATAGTAATTATAAACTGTTTTTTCTACAATCTAAATCGTTAAAAAAAATTACGTGATTATCGCTTTAAAATGGTCCATTGATGTTATTATCTTTATTTAAGTACGAATTATCGGTACTCCAGCAAAATAAATTAATATGCAAAATAAATAAGAAAAATTAAAGTATCAAAAAATCTCGTCCTACTCATCGCAGTGCACAATAATCCCGTTGCCGTTCATAGCGGTCATTTACCTAATTTTGCCTATTTTCTAGTGTAAGTATCGCGCGACGTTGCCAAACCTCGCATGAGCGCCAGCGCCGACATCCCTTCCCGGCGACCGCCCCGCCGCCCACCCTTCCTTAGTTCATTAGTCGTCCTAAAACGTTTGTAGGTCACGGTCGCGCGCGCATTCCGCAAATCCCACTTTACGTATTGCGAATAATTTGTATTTTTGTCTTGTGTTTGTCATAACAATGCCTAGGACGAGACGAAATAGTTGTGAACCGTTAACAAACGTACAGTATCTTGATATTGTTGTGTGGTACAACACCGTAAGAAACCTACGTGAAACGCAGCGAAGATTTCGGCTAAAATATCCTAATGTCCCACCTTCATTGGGAAGAATTCTAAGAATCACTCAAAACATGCTGGACAGACGAGCTAAAAAACAAAAAATCAGGAGTGCATTCGAAACTGTAAAATCACAAACTTTAATTAATAAAACATAAGGACAGTTTGCGGCGCCGTGCTCAATTGTGTTTACAAAACTGAGGTGGACATTTTGATCAATTATTAAAATACACGTAAGTGTACTGATTTTATTTAGTGTAAATACTTACTAATTATTGTAAATACTGTGATTCCAACTTTTTAAATACGCCAAAAATACAATAATTGATTTGTTGTTGTAACAAACATTATTCAGGTTATACCTCTTACTAAAACATTGTTTTACTATTTACTTTTATTGTATTTTTGATCGTCCTCAGCCGACAAAAGTATGAAGGGAAAGGTTTACAAAATTTTTATTAATCGTGCGCGCGGGAAAGAGATGCGCGGGCGGCCGGGCGGACGGGGGTGGCGCGATTCATTCATAGCGAGAATGTATACCTAAATCGTGCCCACTACGCGAAATTCTTTGATACTTTAATTATTTTAATGTTTTTCGTAACACTGTTAGATTATTTTTTAATTTTACATTTGATATGTTCTAAATTTTGCTGACAACACGTATTATTGTATATTTAAATTTGTCGCATCTGTTCAATTTCACCCTGTATACACCGTGTAAATCACCTCATCACGAAGCCGTCAACCAAGCATTCTGTACATGAAACTAAGTAACTTTACGCAAAAATTATTGCTGGGAAACGACTTTTTTTTGGGGGGTGTAAAATCATGTTTTGTGGTAGAACTCAATAACGCACTCAAAACATTGTGCTGATAGACGGATTGAATAGTACGGGGGTCGTGGAGGTGTTTAAAGTAAAAATCTTACATTAAAAACTTATATTTTAAAAAAAATACTTGTCAAAAAGTTGGAACTTTGACCCCTAATATCTCCGTAACTAGAAGGTTCCCAGGTATGGTGTAGAAAAAAAAAATGATCGCAATGACAGGGAGAACCATTCCTTTCGGCAAAGAATTAGCTTTGGCATTCAATGTGGCAATGCCAGTCTTCTGGGCACGTTGCGGGATGACTGCGATGTGGAGGAGTATTTTGACGCCTAAGCGTCCTGTTGTTTTTAAGTTAGTTTATATTTAGTTAGTTCGTAATTTAGGTTCTACAACACCCAAGCTTTCTCTCGATGTTCAGGTCTTTTGACCAACGTCTCTTCAATTTGTATTTTTAACTGACATTACCGGTAACGTATTCCACAAGCGTCATTTTTTTCATGTAGGTACTTACGGCGATTTTTCTTTTATTACTGGTTCAATTTAAGTCACTCTTGGCTTTTTCTTTTGGCAGAGGAAGCTTGCGTGGTAGTCCAAATTTAAGTTTTATTAATTTTGCTTTGGTATTTACTTTATGAGTTATCCTCTATCTATAACATGCATTTGATCGTCTTTTATTTGGATGATGTGCTAATAACTTCAAGTTACAATGTAAAATTGATACTTGACAAGGATTTTTTAGCAAAAAAGTTTTTTCATTCATAAAACCATGCTTAAATTCTTCACTCGTACCAAAAGGTCAGCAAAATGCATATTATGGGCACCTCGTTTGCCTTCGCTTTCACAATAACCATACTCAATGACATGATTTATTTATAGCTTCACTAAGTTATGCCCTCGGCTTCGCCCGCGTTTTGATAGGTAATTATCCCACGGGACCGTATAAACGAGATAAAAAGTATCCTACGTGCTATTCCAGACTATTAGCTACTCCTGTGCCAAATATTAAAATCTATTCAGTAGTTTTTGCGTGAAAGAGGAACAAACATCCAGACATCCTCAGAAACTTGCGCATCCATACTAATATTATAAATGCGAATGTCACTCTGTTTGATTGTTTGTATGTTTGTTTGTTACCTTTTCACGACTAAACGGCTGATCGGATCTTAATGAAATTTGGCAAGAAGATAGATTTTAACCTGAGAAAGGACATAGGCTATATATCATCACGCTACGACCAATAGGAGCGGAGCAGCAATGAAAAATGTTGCGAAAACGGGGAAAATGTGACGCAGACGAAGTTGCGCGGGACAGCTAGTTTATAATATGAGTATGATTTTTAGTTAAAAACTTACGAGCTGCTTCGCTTTGATGCTCAAAATATCGTTTCTTAGTGTATTTTTTTCTTAATCCTAATTATTTTTTTGTCGGCGGAACGTGTCTTCATCTTCCATTCTTCTCTCATCATCTCCCTAACCTTCTCCCAACTATTGGAGTCGGCTTTCAGTAAGACTGGCTGCACCTGAATACCAGCATTTTACATGGAGCGACTGCCTATCTAACCTCCACAGCCTATCAAAAAATCTTTTTAGAACACCCTTGAGTCGGAAATAGACAGCTCAAAAGTTTTAGTAAAAAAATCTCTTATACAGTATGTTAGTTTAAACGAGGGACATATTCAAACCCATAATAGTACATGCTAACATGATACTAATAAAAATATAAACAAAAAAAAACACTGATAAATAACAGACAGAACCATACCAAAATTTTCGCAAATGTCACGCAACGTGTATACACCATTGCGCTAGCGACTTAAAACTATCGCAGAACATGTGAGCGGGTCAATGACTCTTAAGTATAATCCATTTTCCCTTCATACCTTAAACTTACCTGGCTTAAGACAGTCCAAAATATCTAGGCACTAAACAAAACATAAAAATTCTTCTATATACGTTATAGGTTTTTTACATATTTGGGACGAGAATCGAATACTGAATACCCTCCCTCAATATGTCCCTCGTTTAACCTAACATACTGTATATATGGATTATTAATGACATTTCAATTTCTTTTTTCTCTGAACCCTTCTTCAGGCACAAGTCTCATGCGGGCCTCTGGACGGTGGGTAATGGGCTAGCTCACCGTCCGTCCGTCTTATGACGACAGGCCGTGTCGATGGCTCGTTCGTCCACGCTCGCCTCAAGGAGATGTCAGCAAATCGGAAGGGGTCCGAAAGGGCCAGTGCCTGCCAGGGCTGCGGGACTGTTGGAAAGAGATACCGTGGCCCTTGAACACAAAGGGCTAAGAAGGAACATGGATGGGTTTTAGTCGACGCCCGGGGCGTCTCCCGCGGCGGCTGGGACGTGAGGTCCTCTCCCTCTCACGTTCCGCCACCTCCTTCGCTAGCATGACTGCTTCGCAGAAGGAGGCGACGGCTTCCCATTCCCTCTCGCTCCGGACCATGGATTGAACCAGGGCCGGACGCGAGAGGTCGCCACCACCAATCGCCGCTACGTGGCTCCACCGTGTCCTCAGGCCGATCCTCGCAAAAAAAATAATACTTGACTAGGATTTATGTGAGATACCACAACTGAAAAGGGTAATATAAAAACGTTTTCCACTTTTTTAGTGTTTTTTTTTTGGAAGTCGGTTATATTTTTTTGGAGAAAAGTTTTAAGTCATATGCGATTCGTCCCTCCTCATGCAAACTACGAGTATGACAGTCGATTCTCTTTCAACTTTTCTGTAATCGGCGCAACATTAAAAGTTCCTTTTCTTACTTTATCCATTTTTCTCACATCCACCTAAAAATTCTCATTTACTTACCTTTAAATCATAAAATTATCAAAATTCAATTCGTTTTCCAATTTTACACCAGGCGTAGATCGTCCATATTGTTTTAATTTAATCATGCTCATCAATGAAGCCCTTGGCTGTATTATTTGAATGTCAGTGCCGACCGTCCACTCATGGGCTTAACTGAGAGGCAGGGAGTTCGGCAAAAATTATCCCTCGTGTGTGGATTTTATGTGAGCACTCGTAGATAGTTATTTTTGGGGGATGAATTAGGAAAATAGGGATGGTGACTCATTTTTTTTTATTTGTCTATCGGGTAGATTATTAAAAAGTATTTGACACGTATTTTTTCTTTTTTCACGTAATCGTAAAATTACGGAGATATTTTGAGTTGAAATGGCGCATGACGTCACGGCTCAGTACATTTTATACCTAGTTGTGACGTAGTGAGCCCCCAACGTTTTAACTATTTCTTTGTTAACATGATAAAACAAAAAATACGTATCTAGTATTTTTGTATTACCTGATTGACGGACAAAATAGAATTTCGTTTCCTTTACCCAGTCATCATCCTTAATATAGTATTTTGGATGTTATATCACTGTGTAAGAAGAAAAGCTCGTGGCTAAATAATAGAAGCCGGTCAATTTTTAGGTTAAGTCGCGTTTGCATAAGTTGGTCCATTGCTGGGTGTCCATTACATACCAAGTTTCCTCCATGCCTCGAAAAGCACAGCTAAGCCGTTGGTCTCGGCTGTCATTTGTAGATCTTGGACAGTCGTTACAGCTAGTCAGTTGGCCTGAAAGTTGGACAACCAGTCTTACCACGAGTTACCGTATTACCCAGTACTAACTGGGTTGTGGAGGTCAGATAGGCAGTCCATCCATGTAAAATACTGATATTCAGCTGCATCCGGTAAGACTGGAAGCCAAGAGTAACGTAGTTGGGAAAAGGCTAGGCAGATAAAGGTGCATGACCCCCATGCATACATTCTCACGCAAAAATCCGAATCCTGTAAAATAAACATTATTTTATCCAACAGCGGTGAAGTCCAAAAGAAAGGTTGTTTAGTTCAAAAGCCAATCTATAGTAAAATATTATAAAGCGGAAGAGTTTGTTTGTTTGCTTGAACACGCTAATCTCAGAAAGTACTGGTCCGATTTGAAAAAATATTTCAGTGTTAGATAGCCCATTTATTAAGAAAGGCTATAAGCTATACACCGTGCAAATCACCTCATCACGAAGCCGTCAACCAAGCATTCTGTACATGAAACTAAGTAACTTTACGCAAAAATTATTGCTGGGAAACGACTTTTTTTGGGGGGTGTAAAATCATGTTTTGTGGTAGAACTCAATGTAACGAACTCTAAACATTGTGCTGATGGACGGATTGAATAGTACGGGGGTCGTGGAGGTGTTTAAAGTAAAAATCTTACATTAAAAACTTGTATTTAAAAAAATACTTGTCAAAAAGTTGGAACTTTGACCCCTAATATCTCCGTAACTAGAAGGTTCCCAGGTATGGTGTAGAACAAAAAAATGATCGCAATGACAGGGAGAACCAGTGCCTTTCGGCTTCGTTAAGAGGTGTTTTACACCCTTTATATCATCACGACCAATAGGAGTGGAGCAGCAATGAAAAATGTTGCGAAATCGGGGAAAATGTGACGCAGACGAAGTTGCGCAGGACAGCTAGCACTAATAATAAAGCATCCGCTGTCAACTTGAAGAGAGTCACACTTGAGCTCGGAGGCAAGAGTGCGCTGGTTGTCTTCGATGATGCTGATGCAGAAAAGGCGGCAGAGATCGCTCACAGGGCTGCTTTCGCAAACGCTGGTCAGTGCTGCGTCGCTGGAACCAGGACATACGTTCAGGCTGGTATCTACGACAAGTTTGTCGCTGAGGCCGCCGCGATAGCCATGAAGAGGACCGTTGGAAAACCTTACACAGATGGTCAACAAGGACCTCAGGTCGACACAGATATGTTCAACAAGGTGATGGCCTACATCGACGCTGGTAAGAAAGGTAGTGACCGCTGCGTCGCTGGAGGTAACCGCCAAGGCAAAGTTGGCTTCTTCATCCAGCCTACCGTCTTCGCTGATGTGAGTGATGACATGAAGATTGCTAAGAAAGAGATCTTCGGACCAGTCCAGAGCATCCTCAAGTTCAACACCTTCGAAGAGATGGTGGACAGAGCTAACAACTCCAACTATGGCTTGGGTGCTGGCGTAATCACCAACGACATCACCGCTCTGGCTTTCATCAGGCACGTGCGCGCCGGCTCTATGTGGGTCAACACATACGAACACGTGGCTCCTCAAACCCCCTTCGGTGGATTCAAGGAGTCTGGTATTGGTCGTGAATTGGGAGAGGACGGTATCCTGCAATACTTAGAGACCAAGACAGTTTCCTTCAGCCTCCCCAAGAAACCCCTGCTGTAAAGCGACCAAAGCAAGAACTGAAACCAAAGCCAAATCCCCGCTAAATACGAGACTACTATATTTTTTATATACGAACCAATAAAATATTTGCTATTGATAAATTTGTAGAAAAACAAAATATAAATTATATAAAAAAAAATAAGCTGAAGAGTTTGTTTGTTTGCTGGAACGCGCTAATTAATCTCTTCGTTTAATTTTTTTAGGAAATTTTATTTATCGAGGAAGGTATAGGTAGGGTACATAACATCACGCTACGACCAAATGGAGTGGAGAATCAATGAAAAATGTGACGCAGACGAAGTTGCGCGGGACAGCTAGTCGCATATAAAATGTAATTACCACCTGACAATAGTTGACTGGTTTGGAAATTTAATTCAAATGACCACTGAACGTTTTGTAACGAGCGAACAATACGACATCGATGGCCCTGTTCCGATTAGCTGACCGATTTACTAATTAAATACAAAGAAATGTTTTTTGGAATGTCATTCTACAGGGTGTAACGGAAAGGGTATATACATACTTAAGGGTGTACTACAGACCATCAAACTGAACATGTTTCTAGTCATAAAAAAAAAAACATTAAAAAAAATATCTGCTGCGACATAGAATATTGCAATACTTATTCGACCCAAATGTATAGGCCAGCTGATATTTTTTTGCTGTAAAACATGTTTTATGATGAGAAACATGTTCAGTTTGATGGTCTATAGCACACCCTTAAGTATGTATATACCCTTTCCGTTACACCCTGTATAGAGAGCAGCGGTGTCCCAGTGGTGGCAGCCTCGACTTACGAGCAGTAAGCCGTGGGTTCGAACCCAGGCAGGCGCATTACTTTGTGTAATTTATTTCATCAGCGCTGCCCTCAAAAACGGTGAAGGAAAACATCGTGAGGAAACCGGCATGTCCTAGAACCAAAAATTCGAAGACATGTTATATCTACCAACCCGCACTGGGCCCGCGTGGTGGATTATAGCCCATTCCCTCTCATAGAGAGGAGGCCTGTTTCCCAGCTGTGGGAACATTATAGGCTCATAGGGGATAGGGAGGGGATAATCCTATTTTTTTTTTCTTTGTCCGTCGGGTAGTTTATTGAAAAGTATTGGACACGTATTTTTTCTTTTTTCACGTGGTCATAAAATTACGGAGATATATTGAGTTGAAATGGCGCATGACGTCACATGTAGGTAAGTTTTATACCCACTTGTGACGTAGTAAGCCCCCACTCTCCAACTTTAATGAGTTCTAACTAAGTAATTTTTTGATATTTTGATAAAACAAAAAATACATGTCTAATATTTTTGTATTACCTGTCTGACGGACAAAATAGAATGTCGTTTTCTTTACCCAGTCCGATCCCCTATTGTATTAAGATAATCACAAGAAATTGAACCTGTGTGCATAAGTGTCACGTAGGCCTAGCTAGTATAGTCGATGACGGCATAAGATCTCAATGTGAAAGGGCGTCCTTAAAGTCATTACGCTAAATTCTAATCACGAAATTGTTGAATTAAAGCTGCATACATATTAAACACTAGCTGTCCCGCGTAACTTTGTCTGCGTCACATTTTCCCCGATTTCGCAACATTTATCATTGCAGCTCCGCTCTTATTGGTCATAGCATGATGATGTAGCCTAGCCTTCTTCGATAAATGGGCCATCTAACACTGAAAGAATTTTTCAAATTGGACCAGTAGTTCCTGAGATTAGCGCATTCAAGCAAACAAACTCTTCAGCTTTATAATATTAGTATAGATTCTATTTAGAACACCAATGTAAAGATCATCCATGTGGAGAGTTGGGTGCGATTACCATCTTGGAGAAAACCGGCCAAGTGGCGACAGAGGCAAACAGACAGACAAACAGACAGACCGAATCCATAAGGGTTTCGTTTTTGCCATTGCAAGTGCGCCTTTATTATACCGCGGTGATCTGCCCCATTATGACGTATGCTTGCGTCGTGTACGCTCACACCAAGCCTAAGTACATCCATAGGATGCAAACTTTGCAGTCTTACGTAGAGTCATGGGAGCCCCTTTTTATGTCCGTAATGACCGTCTACACGTAGACCTTAGAATGCCCACCGTCCTTAAGTTTATGAAACGTCTTACGAAGCGTTTCTTCGATAACGCCATTAAGCACCGTAATCCCCTGATCGCAGCGGCCGCCCGTTACAAACCGTCGCGCATTAGTACAGTACGCCGTCCTAGGCATACCCTCGTCACTTCAGATGATGCTATCACCCTCCTCCAGGCGAGTAGCAAAGAGACTAGCACTCTTAAAAAGTTCCGAAACAAACCGCCGTCTTTCCGACCTCCATGCCCTCCCCGACCCTCGCTCGAGCCAACCCGCGATGCTGTGCCAGTAGTTTTAAATCAGCCCTTAAATAATGATACCATTTAGATCCAGCCTGTCCCCATCAGCGACGCCCTAAGCCAAGGTTCGTACCCCACAGGGGGTGCCCTTAGCGTGCAGTCGCTTAGTTTGTAAGTTTTTATGCCCTGGCTGGAAGCCTTACTCTTAAGGCACCCACAGGATAGTCCGGTTAAGCAGACGACAACCTCATAGGTTGAACTGCGAGATGCCGTTCACAAAAAAAAAAAAATCGGCAACGGAACCCTAAAAGGAAATCGTCTGTCTTGATATGGACATCATGATTGTATTTGTGATGAAGAGGCCAAAGATGAAGCGCACGTGACTAAAATGTACATAATTAACTTAAAACAAATACCTCTTTGTAGGTAATCTAATATTAATATAGATAGTTCTTAAAATAGGTTGCCTTAAAGAAAATGTATCCACAAAACACCGTCGCACGCATTCCCCAAGGATAAAAAAACACAATGATGAATATTCATTCTATATAAATAATACATGTGCGTTTGTATTTTGACCTTATCATCTAGTAGTAGAAAATGGGGCACACGAGCGCGGGTCTGACGTAAATATTCAATTGATTCTGGTTAATATCATTCTCTTGCCTTTAATCCAATTAATTTGGGGTCGGCGCAGAATGTCTTCTTCTTCCATATTTCTCTATTACTCGTCATCTCATCAGACACCTCCTTTCTTGCCATATCATGCTCCACACAGTCCATCCATCGTTTCTTTGGTCTTCCTCTACTCTTATACCCATCCACATTCATACTCAAAATTTTCCTCATTCCTCCGCATCACATGCCTATACTACGACAACCGATTACCACACAAGTTTTCAGTCACCGGCGCCATTTTCAGACTTCTTCCTAAGCACTCATTTCTTATTTTATCCATACGCGTAATATTCAAAATTGGAAGAGTGTCTCGTTGTAAATCTACATTTTATTTAAAACAAAAGAGTTCTAGAATTCGAATTTCGTTCGGTCACTTGATTGAGGTTCGAAGTGAAGTTTACAGAATAGAAGAGCGGCTGTCTATGGTTTAATCATAGTTAATAGATTCCTTTACTAGTGATTTATTTAATAATGAAACCCCGCGCGTTTACAGTAGTACATACAATTTCATTGAAAACTGTTACAGTGGTTCACAGTACAATACAAAAAATATGACCTGAAAAGGTCTTACTTATGCATATTTAAGACTTCTGTATACTTATTTTACATTATGATCAGTTTCTGTTAAAATCACGTGATGTTCTTTCGAAAAATGACGGCGGGAATTATTTACAAAAATATTCCTTTTGAGCCCAAAATAAGTAGGAAAATGCTGACATAATAATTGTCTCCAGAATCTATAGGGCACTTAATATCGTGCGTATCCTGCTGTTTGTTCATGACATGAACTGATGGACGCTGCAGAGAGCGCCAAACTAGTGGCTCAGTTCTGGGCCGACACAATTTAGATTGCCATCGACATAAAAAGAAGAAGATAATCATTAACACGGATAACGGGATATTTACTAAGTTTATTATTTGTTTAGAGTTTCCAAAATTATTCTAGATTTCATATTATTATATCGGGAACTCCAAATACATAGTAAACATGTAATCCGAAGAACCGATAACCGTTGGGGTAGACGAGTTCTTGAGTGGAGACGACGCATCGGTAAACGTAGCGTAGGACGTCCTCAGACTCGGTGGAGCGATGATCTTCGTAAGGCGGCTGGCAAGAGCTGGATGAGAGTGGCCGAGGATCGTGCTCAGTGGCGTGTCATGGGAGAGGCCTATGTCCAGCAGTGGACGAGTATAGGCTGATGATGATGATGATGAATTATCCAGCAGTGTTATTAGTGACTATGTCAGTTTTAAAGCTTAAACTGGTCCCGTATACCAGACTTTTGAGCTGCTGAGCAATTCCTGATGGAAACACCCAATAATATTTCGCCCGATATAGGAGTCGAACCCACGATAGCATGCTCAAGAAAGAAAACAAAGAAAGAAAATGAAGGTCACACATCATCTGACCAGCCTTTTCTCAACTATGTTGGGATCGGCTTCCAGTCTAACCGAATGCACCTCAATACCACTATTCTACATAGAGCGACCTCCTATCTGACCTCCACAACCCAGTTAGTATTGGGTAATACGATACCCCTTGGTAAGACTGGTTGTCAGACTTTCGGGCCTCTGACAAGCTGTAACGAATGTTAAAGATCTACAATAGGGGATAATCCAATTTTTTTTTTCTTTGTCCGTCGGGTAGTTTATTGAAAAGTATTGGACACGTATTTTTTCTTTTTTTACGTGGTCATAAAATTACGCAGATATATTGAGTTGAAATGGCGCATGACGTCACATGTAGGTAACTTTTATACCTACTTGTGACGTAGTGAGCCCCCACTCTCCAACTATAATGAGTTTTAACTAAGTAATTGTTTGATATTTTGATAAAACAAAAAATACGTGTCTAATATTTTTGTATTACCTGTCTGACGGACAAAATAGAATGTCGCTTTCTTTACCCAGTCCGCACCCCTATTGACAGCCGAGACCAATGGCGTAACGTGGAGTAGGTAACTGGAGGTATTAAATTAAATTGTGTACATTGCCTTAAATTAAGAAGTGAATTAGGTCAACGACACGGCCATGAACGTCTATATAAACTAGACTTTATAAACTTATTTACGCATGTTTACAGTTTGTAATGTCTACAACAGCTTTTATCTTGATTGATGCATTCATAACGTTATAGATTATCTTCTTATTAGCGTGTCGATGGTAATCTAAATTGTTTCGGCAAAGAACTGAGCTACTAGTTTGGCGCCCTCTGTTGCCTCCATCAGGTCTTGTAAAGACCAAACAGCAGGACACGATATTAAATGCCCCATCTTTTGTGGAACAGCACCACATTTACACTCCAGGGCAGAGTCATTGTGTCGTCATGCAGACGCAAAAAAGCGTCATACTTGATCTGGCTGCTTACTGATTAAGCTATCTTCTTAGAAAACGACAGCCTCTCATATTTCGTCATTTGTTATAGTACATCCATATTATTATGCAGTTGGTACACATTGGTGTTCTTTTACGCAGAATCGTAAAACATGATTGTAATTGTAACGCTGAACGGTGTCAAAGTCTTGTCAAGTCGGCCATTTTTGTTGTTTTCTAAGTTGTTTAGGTAGCAAATTATTATGGTGCAAAGTCTCATTCGTGGAGGCAAAGGTATTGTTTACTTTTTTATGTAACTAAGCAGATTAATTAATACTTAAGATTATTTGACTACCTAATTAGAACATACTTGATTACAATGATAATAAAAATAGTTATGTACTTACATGTACCGCGCGTGCGTCCTTTCCTCCATGCCTCGGAAAGCACGTTAAGCCGTTGGTCCCGGCTGTCATTTGTAGATGTTTGGCAGTCTTTACAATTAGTCAGAAGCCAAAAGTCTGACATCTAGTCTTACCAAGGGGTTTCGAATTATCCAGGTACTGGGTTGTGGAGGTCAGATAGGCAGTCGCTTCATGTAAAATACTGGTACTCAGCTGCATGCGGTTAGACTGGAAACCGACTCTGAGATAGTTTGGGAAAAGGCAAACAGATGATGATGACTTACATGTACCTAAAGCAGATAGAATTAGAGGGCGTCAAAAAAAAACATCAATGCACATCACTTTTTTTTTTGACATGGCCACTCTCGCTTCAGCCTGCTAAGGTTTTTACTGATAAATCGGACTCAATTCACGTCACACTCACATTTTACTATCGTTTAAGATCTATGGGTTCGAAGGAAAAATTACATATCTAATTAACTTGATTTTTTTACACTTCAGCTGTTTGGTATGAAAGATCAATTGAAAATTGCGAATTGGATTCGACTTCACATGGCACAGCCGTTATCAGTAAACTCTTGAGTTTGTTTCGGCTGTTTCTTTCCAGTGTAGTCAGGTACAAAACACTGGATTCGTTTAGTTTAAAAAAAATACGACGTGTTAAAGTGTTTATAAAAACCTATTTGCAAAAATAAACATTATTTATCATTTTACAGATCACTGAAAAAGTTTAACCTAGATTATGAATATAAACGGACAGGGAATAAAAGCTGTAAATTTGAAATCGATATTGTGATTCGAGTAGAAATAGGCCGTTAATCGCTGTTGTTGTGGTTTTACAGCCCAGTTTTTTTTTTAATAATTAATCTTACGATGCACTAATAGTGTTTCTCTTGTTCCAGGTTGGAAATGGAGTTAAAATCGCCAAAAGCGAAGAAAAAGTCAAGCATAGCAAAACTAATATCGTGGGGCAGAATGTTCAAAACACCTTTGCTCATTCTTTTTTTATTGGGCACAACAAACTGTGAGCACGAAAGTGAAGTAACAGAACTCGATTCTAATTTCAAAATTCAAAGTTTTGACGGCAGCCATCTTAGGCATAGACATTATAATGGTACAGAAAAAAATAAAATGAGTGACATTAAATATTTGAGAAGGCATTTGAATAAACAAATAGTGAATTTTGTAATGACTGATTTTCTTATTGATGGCGAAGTGGAGAACAGAGTGCATTTTAATGGTGTTACTGCTAAGGAGACGTTTGTTGGAGCTGATGGGTAAGTTGGTCTTTAGTTTTTTTATTTACTTATAGAAAAGTTTAAAAGAAACCTATCGCAGCGGTGATGTCACCCAATTTTTACCCTGGTAGGTAATTGTTGGATTTAAGAGGAAGGTATACCAAAAAAAAACGGAAAATCATTGATATATAATCAATGCGGAAAATGTGTTATTTTGTGACCCTTTAACACTTTAAAAAAATAACCGTCGACTAGAATAAATTGTTATTCCATACGTTAGGCAATAGGGGTGCGGACTGGGTAAAGAAAACGACGTTCTATTTTGTCCGTCAGACAGGTAATACAAAAATATTAGACACGTATTTTTTGTTTTATCATAATATCAAAAAATTACTTAGTTAAAACTCATTAAAGTTGGAGAGTGGGGGCTAACTACGTCACAAGTAGGTAAAAAACTTACCTACATGTGACGTCATGCGCCATTTCAACTCAATATATCTCCGTAATTTTATTACCACGTGAAAAAAGAAAAAATACGTGTCCAATACTTTTCAATAAACTACCCGACGGACAAAGAAAAAAAATTGGATTATCCCCTAATAATTAGTATTTTAATGAATAGTAACAGATTTTAAATTCGCAATCCAGATTCGTTCCATAACTAACTTTTAAAATTGTTTTAAAAAGTGTATCTCTCTAAAGAGATAAGATTAATATACAAAGAACAGACGGCTTAAAGGAAGCTGTTGTTGCCATACAAGACATACAACTTGTAGATTATGAAGAAGTCCTCTTATCCCCGACTTTTGACCCTAAAATGGCGATCTTGAATGATACATGGGTAGAATTTATTAGAAAATTTATAATTTAGCTTGAATTAACATGTAAATTTAAATTTAACGATAACACTTTGCTAGAAGCATTAATTTGTCGGCATAAGATTACGATTTTTTTATGTGTGCTAGTGCCCGTGGCTTCGCCTGTGTGTTGTTCGGTAATTGTTGCTCTCAATAAGGTTTTAAGAATAGAGAAAGAACAAAGAAACGATAGGACTGTGTGAAGGATGATATGACAAGAAACGAGATGTCTGATGAGATGATGAGTAATTAGATAAGTATGGAAGAAGAAGGCGCGGACCCCAAATGGATTGGGATTAGGGATGAGCAATGATGATGAGGAAAATGTTGAGTACGAATGTGGATGGCTATAAGAGTAGAGGAAGACCAAAGAAACGATGGATGGACTGTGTGAAGGATGATATGACAAGAAAGGAGTTGACGACTGAGATGACAAGTAATAGAGAAGACAAGTATGGAAGAAGAGCCCAGTGGTGGCAGCCCCGACTTACGAGCAGTAAGCCGTGGGTTCGAACCCAGGCAGGCGCATTACTTTGTGTAATTTATTTCATCATCGCTGCTCTCAAAACGGTGAAGGAAAACATCGTGAAGAAACCGGCATGTCCAAGAACTAAAAATTCGAAGACATGTGACATCTACCAACCCGCACTGGGCCCGCGTGGTGGATTACAGCCCATTCCCTCTCATAAAGAGGAGGCCTGCGTCCCAGCAGTGGGAACAATATAGGCTGATGATGATGATGATGATGAATGATGATGACAAAGTACTGTAGATCTTATTGTACCTATTGTTAAGAGCGTTTACGCCTTACGACATTTCATACAAACTTTCAAGTCCTTATTTCCGGAATAACTGAACCGATTTTAATTTAATGAAAAGTTTGAAAGGTATTTTAATTGTAATTAATAATTGAGTATTCTGTGCACACACAAAACCTCTAAAAAACAAAAATAAATTAATCCAAGCGTCGTAGCGTCAGGGGTTTTTGTTTCGGGTTTTTTTTTAATTTTTATATTTGATAAAAAAATTATATTTATAAAAGATAAATGATAAATGATGTTTATTCATACACGTCATTTTTTTTAAAACTAGATGAGGCCGGTGATTCGTACCAGACTACTCTGAGAAGAAACAGCCGAAACAAACTCAGAGGTTCTCTGTTAACTTGTTACTCTTTTAAAGTCCAGACATTGCTCAATTTACATGAGGACTATGCAGATTAGTGTCTGAGATGGTCTTTTAAAGAAAGAACCACACAGATTTGAGTGATAATAAACACTACAGCTGACCTCAACATTGTAGAAAATGCTAGGTCAAATGTTTGTTATTGTTTTAAATTCATTGTAAATATTATGAATAAACAAGTGACAGCTGGGTGCTGATAACTTATCTAAAACTCTTACTTAATTGCGATGCGGATATGTTTAGTGCGATTCAGTTTATTTAATCAATGTACGTCATTTAATTTTTATTATTCATCGGTGAATGAAAACGTCTTGGGAAAACCTGGTCTTTGTAATTAACTTAGGTTTAACACAAATCCACTCTCTGACTCTGTAGCTGCCTCAAGGAGATGTCAGCAAATCGGAAGGGGTCCGAGAGGGCCGATGCCTGCTAGGGCTGCGGGACTATTCGAAAGAGATACCGTGGCCCTGGAACACAAAAGGCTAAGAAGGAACATGGATAGGTTTTAGTCAGTACAAGACTGACACTCCCTTCCGCTCAGCCCAGAGCGGGAGGAGTCATTTGAAAAATTCCCAACCGAAAAAAAAAGACTCCGTTGCTGCTGCTGAGGAAATCATGATGGAAAGACCCAATGATAATTAGCCTGACTCTGGGATCAAGAATCACCATAATGTGGGTGTACTATTAGGTACATCTCTGCCTAACCCTTCGGGGGTTACAGGCGTGAAGCTATGTTATGTAAGGCTAACCATCTGATGACGTGTTGAACACTGAAACATACACCGTGTAAATCACCTCATCACGAAGCCGTTAACCAAGCATTCTGTACATGAAACTATGTAACTTTACGCAAAAATTATTGCTGGGAAACGACTTTTTTTTTGGGGGGTGTAAAATCATGTTTTGTGGTAGAACTCAATGTAACGCACTCAAAACATTGTGCTGATGGACGGATTGAATAGTACGGGGGTCGTGGAGGTGTTTAAAGTAAAAATCTTAAATTAAAAACTTGTATTTAAAAAAATACTTGTCAAAAAGTTGGAACTTTGACCCCTAATATCTCCGTAACTAGAAGGTTCCCAGGTATGGTGTAGAACAAAAAAATGATCGCAATGACAGGGAGAACCAGTGCCTTTCGGCTTCGTTAAGAGGTGTTTTACACCCTTTATAAAAGTCAAGAATAGGTCATTAAAACTACACGAGCGAATCGTTTCGTAGTTTATAGTAACACCTAGTACTAATAGTTGACCTTGGAAATATTGAATTATTAGAATTTCAAAACAAAACAAAATTTTAATAAATCAAAAAATTAAAGAAAAAGGTAACTTAATAATTACCATTTTTTTTTGTACAGTTTACAAAAAAGCATAAATATCGCCAGCCAGAAAATTTCCAAAATCATAAATTTAATTGAGAAAACCATATCTTGATAGTAGTAGCAAACATAATCAAATTAGCAAAAATAACGCTACATGACTCAAATTAATAACCAAACAATCCTGCATCGCGCAATCACGAAATACAAAGTCCCTACAAATTCTAAAAAAAAATACGTTTTTTAGAATTTGCAGGGACGCTGATCTGCAAATTCTAAAAAAACGTAACCTACGCTGTGTAGGGTTGTATTTTGAACAAAATATGATTCACGACCGTAATACGTATGTAATTACAGAATTATTATAAAATAAATAATAATGGTCCAATAATTTCAAATTACACACAAGAGATAAACAAACTAGAATAATAGGTAGGTACATAGTAGATCTATGATCAAAAAATTGTTGTGTATTTTAATCTATTAGTAATTATTTTTATTTAATTAAAATTATCAATACAACTCTCGAAGTTCATTAGAACTTAGAGAGTTGTATTGATGATTTTAAAGATTGTAACTCTGTTAAGTGGAAGAATAGTCAATACCTGATGCTAATAAAAAATGAAAACTTGATGCAAGATGCCGAAAAACAAAGTTAAGTGCCGTCCGATTGAAGAGGTCTGTGAACTGTTATAAGCCGATGATGAATACTACTTAGGTAACGCTTACTGTTAGTGTAAACAGACAACAGAGTCACAACGATAAAGCATTTTGCTTAGTCTTCTATTCGTAATTTATGACTTTCATAACAAAATCACGGTCATGATCTATCTCAAGGACGTTATTAACGTAATGTTTACGACACTTGTCATCCCAATCAGTGAAATAGCTAATAATTATCTGCATTCTGTCGTTATCAGCATTTCTAAGAGTCAACTTTCACCTCATTCGTCTATTCTCATCTCGAATGTGGACGCAAAAGAAAATCCAATGACATTTAATGATAAATTGTCAATAATAACAATATTGTTGGCCGGGAAAACTGTTTTCAGCAGTTTTATTGCATAATGTATATACGAGTAATGAGGAGGAGCTCGTGGCAAAATAATAACAGCCGCACGGGTCGATCTTTAAGATTAAGCCGTGCTTGCCGAGGTTGGTCCGTGGGTGACCATAATTACATACGTTAAGCCGTTGGTCCCGGCTGTCATTTGTAGATCTTTGACAGTCATTACGAGTAGTCAGGAGACAAAAGTTTGACATTCAGTCTTACCAAGGGGTATCGTATTACCCAGTTACTGGGTTGTGGAGCTTAGATAGGCAGTCCATGTAAAACACACTTAATGTTAAATTCAGCTGCAACGGTTAGACTGGAAGCCGACCCCAACTTAGTTTGGAAAAACTAGGCAGATGATGATGATCAAATTGGGTCAACTGCTCATATTGATCAGAATGCCAAAATATAAACATCAAGAAATCTTACGGCCGACTTCTACAAGCGTGCCTAAAAAACTAAATTAAAAACACAAAAATAAATTATAATGACAAACGACACTTGAGTATTCGCACAGCAGAAATGTCCGATTTACCTACTGAACGAATTAAAATAGACCGCACACACAGATGACAAAATTACTACTGCGTTCTGAAGGCCGATTTTTTTTCAGCTAAATCCTAGATTTAGACTCGAATGTAATATTGGTACTTTAAATAAAGCACTGGTTTGCAGCTATGCATGTAATGTGTTTAAAACACAAACATCATCATCGGCCTAGCCTTTGTCCAACTATATCCGGATACAGCTGAATATCAGATTCAGCTATATCCGGTTAGACTGGAAGCCGACCCCAATATAGATGGTTAGACTATTTTATATGGAGTGACTGCCTATCTAACCTTCCCAACCCAGTTAGTACTGGGTAATATACCCCTTGGTATGACTGGTTGACAGATTTTCAGTGACCACCTGTAACGACTGTCAAAGATCTACAAATGACAGCCGGAACCAACGGTTTAAATACGTACAATGAACTAGCGACACGACAAAATCTTGCCACTTTTGTCAACGAATTAGACGAATAATGATACAAAGAGAAGGGCGATGCTATTTAAAGGTTTTCGTTGTTAAAACCTTCATGAGGTCCCCGACCTAGGAACTAGGCTGATTTATAAGACTTTCACTGCAAATTATCTTGTCGGCACAGCTCAATGCATAGCTGAGATGCTAAGTACTGCAGAATTCCGTAAAAAAGTTCAATAGCATCTTAGCTTGATAGTGAAGATTTGGGTCTTCACTGTCACGCCAAGATGCTATCAAAATTTTGAACGGAATTCTGGTTTTATGTAACTGGGATGTGCAGGTCAGATTGATCTTCAGCTGCTTCCGGTTAGACTGGAAGCCGTCCCCAGCTCGTTGGTCTACAAATCACAAAAATCTGAAGGGGCAAGTTCAAAGGCTGTTACATGTCGTATCCAACTCCACATCACACGTCAACCGTCATAACTGCAAACATAAATATCTTTTTTTTTTTCATCGATTATATTCTAGCCTCCTACTGCAATGTTTTTTGCTCAAATTGCGTCTAAAATTAAACAACTGAACTTTGTTCGCGTTCAGTCAAGACAATTTATTTGCGTTTAGACAGGAATGCTGTTTAATACATCGGCATTTGCTAGCTCTAATTCAAGCTCGGTAAAACTATTAAGACCGAAAATATAAATCTTGTGTTTTCGGATTTGCAGTGTGTGGTCTGCACTTTCATTTGTTTTTGCAATCAATCTACTCTGTTTATCGCAGTCCACTTCAGGACTTAAACCTCTTTCTTAAATTGCAAGTGCAGCAATTCGTTCTTCGCTTTCCGCATTCATTATTCCCCGGCAACCTTTAGGGTCTTCTTTTTTTTTGGCAGACAATCAATTTCGTTTATCGCGATCCACTTCAAGACTTAAATTAGAAATAGGCTTCTTTAGTTGCACTACTGCTTTTGGTTGTGTAATAATACAACCCCTGAAATCATCGTCTTCTAGCTCTTTTCACCATTTATTTAGGGTTAGTTCTGCCGCTCTTCTTCAATACATTTATATTAGTCGCCATCTCAATAAGACAGTAAAACACGGTTGTCTATCTTGCGCATCCAGTCGATCCCAGCCCCTTTTTTAGACCCATAATTTTGTTTTGCCAATCATTAAAGTCTACTGCAGCAGCTAGGTCTCTTCTTATTTTTAGTACTTCGCTTTCCGCATTCTGTCTGTCCAGCCGAGGGTCATCATTTGGTTTGACAGCCAATAAACTCTGATTACTGGTAATCAGAAATAAACTCTGATTACAACAATACAATAAATTCTGATTACTGGTAATCTGAAAGAAAAAGGAATAAATGATGAAGTGACGTCTAACAAAGAAGAATGGCTGAAGAAAAAAAAACGTGTTGCGCTTACCCTAACTAGAATTCAACAAGGGCAGGCTGAATATTGTCATCAATATACATCATGTTTATGACAAATTTCCTTATGTTTGACGCTATTCGTTTACCAATATGGTCTGATCTGATATTGTAATCAGCTAATCTATGACGCAAGGTTACCTGAGGTTTGCGGTTACACTGCACTATCATATTGCTATCAGTCGCTCAGGTAAAATCATAATATGGTTTGCTGTCGGCGTTATTGTGTCAAGTTTAATACTTTATAATTGTTGGCTGTAATATCTGTGTCATAAATATATATAGCCATAAAACCTCTGAAATAATCTTCTTCCTGTACTTTTAATATTTTTCTTAGCCAATCATTTTCTTTGCGAAGCAGTATTTTTTTTCTATTCCTATAGTTTTGTATTAGTCGTCACCTCATTTCTTGTCACTCCCTTTCCAGCAAAATCATTATTTACACAGTCCATTCATACATCTATATCTATCCAAATAAATAAAATTGAAGTGTCTGTTTGTAATATCAAAATAACGGCTTTTTACTACAGACATATGAATGTCGTGTGTGTTACCTACACGGTACATGTACCAAAATATTTTTTTTTTACGCTCGCAATTCATATTTTTTTTATCATACAGCCTGACACTGGGTGAGATACATTATATCCCTAAGTTCCCCAAAATGATGTTTCATACATTAATTCCCAATGTCCCCAAAATGTAAAATTAATTTATTTGTAAAGTTCACACTTGACCATTCCTCGTACTGACGTCTGCAAAATTGTTAAAATAAAATAAAACCAATACCAAATTAAAATTAACCTCATTTTTGGAATATACAGGGTTATTGGAAAAACACCAACAACCTCTAAAGAGGTCGTTTTACTCATCATAATGAACAACTTTTACTATGAGACCAAACCCGAAATCGTGAAAAAAAATCAGCTGTTCCCTACATTTTGACGAATTATGTGAACATAAAGTGGTGGTGTTTTATCAATAACCCTGTATATTATCTCTATGTATAATTTGCACATTGTGGGAAAGTTTGAAAATTTTCACACCAAATTTGAATTGCCTTAGTAACCCTGACGTTTCCCGCTCAAGAAAAAAACTACAGACATAAAAAGTGATCAATTATTCTAGTTACAAATACAGAAAGTCAGTCGTGATACTTTCTATAATTAGGGTACTGCCTACAGAGTAGTCGGTTAGTGCCAGATATACGGAACTTGTCCGTTGGCAGGTGTGGCTTTATAGTGTAAACAGTCGGTTAGGGTTCCTTAATGCGTTCGTCTCTCGAAAAATAATTCGTTTTAAATATTAAGAGCGTTTACACCTTACGGTATTTCATACAAATTTTCAAGGCCTTATTTTCTGAAATGACTGAACAGATTTTGATAAAACTTAATACGCATAAGCAGGATACATAGGTCTAAAAAATACTAGAAAACATTCTTGAAATAGCTTTTAAAAAAGATAATTGGAAACTGTTTCTATAGATAATTTATAATCGGTCTAATTTAGCTGTAACACTATTTTTCGAAAATGTTTTTAGTAACTTGTTATGCGTATGAAGTTTGATAAAAATCGTTTAGCTGTCATTTCAGTATTGATATAAAAAAATAGTTCTGTATTGAATTTCGTAAGGGTACGCTATTAAATCGGAGTTAGATAATTTGGAATATGAGCGGTGCATTTAACGTAAATTCCAACAAAAATACACAATGCATCGTCGCGCATTGTGTATTTTTGTTGTAGACTTTAGTTGAGACAATTCGGCTTATTCTCCCGTTCAGGTTCAATCGGTTTTTGTGATTGAATATGTATTCTTGGCTCATACGATTTTTTGGCAGAATAAGGTTTCTTTTCAGAGAAGCACTGTGTACTATCTGGGCAGCTCCAGAAATAGGCCATTTCGGATTATTATAGTCAACCAAATCTTTGTCTTCTGCCTTTCAAAACGATTCAGCTACCTATTAAAATTAATTATGAGCGAACATGAGATTTATCACCAAAAATACAGTTAGAATCGGAACTGGAGGCCTACTCTCTTTCTCCGAAACGTAACTTCGGCAACGAACGAAAATTAAAAGTAGTTACGTTTGTGACCCTACTCTATATAATTTGCGGACGCACACAAGAAGTTCGAATTCACTGACAATTAACGTGAACGAATGTATTGAATGTTATTGTGTGCGTCCGCAAATTATATAGAGTAGGGTCACAAACGTAATTACGTTTTATTTTCGTTCGTTGCCGAAGTTACGTTTCGGAGAAAGAGAGTAGGCCTCCTCCTGTTCTTGACTTTCGGATTTTGAGCTGTCCTGGTTCCAACTTGGTACGCCTTTCCACTAAAAGATACTATTTCTTCATTGACAATTGTTCCGCTTCCCATATGCATTAGCTGAGCTGTCGAGCATACAACGGAGACCATTTAAAATTAACTGCTGAAAATCACGCCACCTCAAAGTCTTGGCACGGCATATACACCTATTTTTATAACTACGAGTACGCGACAAACAATTTGCACTTCGCTAGACGATAGTAAAGCTGCCACGCCCCCCAAAGAACTCGTCAGCATGTGACTGAAAAGTTAATAGGCCAAAGAAGAGCATTTATAAATATCTAAAAAACTGACAGAGTGACTGGGAAATGAAATGTGAGTCATCACTCATTTGGTGGTGAGATGGGCTGACGAATAATATATATAACTAGCTGTCCTGTGCAACTTCGTCTGCGTCAGTTTTTACCCGTTTAGGCAACAATTTTCATTGCTGCTCCGCTCCTATCAGTCGTAGCGTGATGATGTATAGCTTATAGCCTTCCTCGATAAATAGGCTATCTAACACTGAATGAATTTTTCAAATCGGACTAGTAGTTCCTGAGATTAGCGCGTTCAAGCAAACAAACAAACTCTTCAGCTTGATAATATTTGAAAGCTATCAAAGGAAGAAAGGAAAAAATGGATGAGGCTGGCGTAGAAACGTGGAGGTTGGTACAAAAAAGAGAAGCTTATACCCAGCACTCCAGCAGTGATTAAGTTCAGACTGTGAATGATGAAGGTGATGATTAAATAGCTGAGGACTAGATTAATCGAGACAGGCAAAGTTGCGATTGCTGCTGGCAGTCCTTATTTATTTATTTTAACTTTATGTTAAAAAAGAGAAGGTCGTAGCAAAATAAGAACAGCCGCACGGTTCGATCTTTAAGGTTGAGCCGTGCTTGCCGAGGTTGGTTCGTGGATGAGTGACCATAATTACATACCGAGTTTCCTCCGCACCTCGGAAGGACGTTAAGCCGTTGGTCCCAGCTGTCAATTGTAGATCTTTGACAGTCGTTACGACTTTACGAGTAGTCAGAAGCCAAAAGTCTAACATCCAAACGAACCAAGGGGATCGTATTACCCAGTCACTGGGTTGTGGAGATCAGATAGGCAATCGCTTCATTGTAAAATACTGGTACTCGGCTGCATCCGGTGAGACTGGAAGCTGACCCCAAGATTGTTTGGGAAAATAGCCTTTTCCCAAACAATCTTAGGCAGATGATGAACTTCATGTACAAAAGTGGTACATAGGCGGACTTAATGCCAAAAGTAAAAAAAAAAACCGGCCAAGTCCGAGTCGGACTCGCGCACAAAGGGTTTCGTAACATTATTTATAAAAAATCACTTTTTTGTATGATGTGTTTTTTTTCCCCATGGAGCCCCCTTACATTTTTTAGTATTTGTTGTTACAGCGTCAACAGAAATACATAATCTGTAGAAATTTCTACTGGCTAACTATCACGGTTCATGAGATACAGCCTGGTGACAGACGTACGGACGGACGGACGGACAGCGAAGTCTCAGTTATAGGGTCCCTTTCGACCTTATGGGTACGGAACCCTAAAAAACAAGCTAACTAGGTCTCAAAAGAATAAAGAAGTATAGGCAACACTCATTCGTCGCTTGCTTATGTTTTAAAAGATGAAAGGGCGTTCGCAAATAACAGAGATGGTCTGTCGAAAATATGTAGATCATCAAAAAGTTGGCCATGTGTGGTAAACTGTCAATTGATGAGTAGAATTCGCATTCTATGTAAACACATAATATCACGCCTGTATTCCCCGAAGTGTTAGTCAGAGGTGTACCTAACAGTAAACCCACAAAAATACTTGTCAAAGTTCCAACTTTTTGACAAGATTTTTTTTATATACATGTTTTTAATGTAACATTTTTACTTTAAACACCTTCACGACACCCGTACTAAGCAATCCGTCCATCAGCACAATGTTTTGAGTGCGTTACATTGAGTTCTACCACAAAACATGATTTTACACCCCCCAAAAAAAAGTCGTTTCCCAGCAATAATTTTTGCGTAAAGTTACTTAGTTTCATGTACAGAATGCTTGGTTGACGGCTTCGTGATGAGGTGATTTACACGGTGTATATTACCAGTCAACCTATATGCAAGTATATATGTAAATAATCACGCCGATTTTTTTGGTTGCTTATGTTTTTCAGTGTTTCAGAATAACCCCCATAACGTGTTTTGGGGAATAAGAAATTATCGTATAAACTTTTCAGATTGTTTGTATGTGTGGAAGTGCGGTTATAGGGCGAGAATCAGACGGGCCGCGTATAAAACACTAACGGTGGTTCACACTTCCCGATTGCTGTGAATAAGAAAAAAAAATGACCTACCCATATTATTACTGATTCGAGACGGGAATCAGTAGCATAGTTACCTCCTTGAATTTGACGAGGATGCAAAACAACAGCTTGTGTACAGCGTGTTTACAAAATCCTCATCAATCTTTTGATCTATATAAAGATTTGATACAGATGTAATGACGTAATAATTACAGTATTACATGTTTAATAGCCACGTACACGTGTTACGTAAAACACGTAGTTTTAACGTAAATATTTACGTTTGTATCTTGTGTAGTAAGCATGTGTTCTCGGCCCGATTGGAACGAAACTTAAAGAGATTGGGATGTTAAAGGAAACTTATTAATTTCCTTTATTTATTTTCTAACATATTAATTACATTTTTAAATATTTTTACAAAATCGTAAGTAATAAAAAAAACATTTAAAAATATAAAAAATAGTAGCCCACCGGCATTGGGAAGAGGATCCGGGCTACCAGTGGTCAGGGCTCTTGAGAGAGGAACCTCCTAACAATACGCGCCGTGTCCAGAAGTACTGTTTTCTACTATAAGAAACTTATTGTTACCTGTAATAATAAGTAAGTAAGTAAATTTTATTTGTTGAAACATGGTGTACATAAAACATTGCATGCAAGATAATAATGGTATACAGAAAAGTTCTAACATGATCAGCCGCATGTCGTGGCGTACAAATTGGTAAGAAGAGATGGTGCATTAACCGTGATAATATTCACAAAATTTACATTTCATCATTATTCATTAGAGATTAGGTATAATTACAATTCAATAAGCATATTTTTTGATAGGTACTCTAATTTACTACAAAGCGTCCCTATACTGCATCCCAATGGATCCTCCCCCCTTGTCCCAACTTGAGGTCTCGGTCTGTCGGCTCGGCATGACGGGCCATCAGCCCATTACGATCATCTCTGCTTACCTTCCTCCCTCCGGCTCCCCGGCGATTAACGCCTCCCTAAGAGGTGATCTCGGCTCGCTTCTTGGCCTCAGTGACTCCGTCATCCTGGCGGGTGATCTGAACGCCAAACACCCTGCCTGGAATTGTCGCGTGACAAACACCAGAGGTAAAATCCTGTTCGACCTCAGCAGTCCACTCCACTTCGATGTCATCGCTCCGATGCATCCCACTCACTACCCTCTCGCACCCAACCAACTTCCCGATGTGCTCGACATCGCCCTCCTCAAGAACGTCAGCCTACGGCTGCACTCTGTGGAGGCGATCGACGAGCTCAACTCCGATCACCGTCCGGTGATCTGGGAGCTAGCTCCCAGACTCGGTCCCTTCGACCCCTCTCAACCCCCTCCCACCAAAGTGATCACGGACTGGGGGAAAGTAAGCGAATTGCTGAAATCCACCAATTCTCCGCACTTGGACCAAATCCCCGACAATATCGAGTCCGTCGCTGACACGGAGGCTGCGATCAACTTGCTCACGGAACACGTGCAATCGGTCCTGAACGAGTGTTCAAAGGAGGCTCCAGCGACGAATGATCGTCGTTGGAAACTTCCGGACGATGTGCGTGAACTGTTGACCGAGAAGAACGCGGCCATCCGTGCCTTCAGAGCCTTTCCCTGCGAAAGTAACAAAGCTTTTATGCGTAGCTTACAGCGTAAGGTAAGCAAACGTGTCAAAGAGCTGCGTGATAATCAATGGGACAAGATGCTCAGCGAACTCGAACCGACCCATCTGGCGTTCTGGGAATTACAGAGGAAACTACGCACCTCTGAAGTCTCCGGTATGCCTCCTCTCACCCGCCCCGACAACAGCGTCGCTTTCGACGACGAAGATAAAGCCGAATGCCTGGCCGACAGCCTCGAGTCTCAATGCTCGCCCAGTTCCCAACCAGTAGACATAGCTCACCTTACTAAGGTGGATGCTGAAGTCGAACGTAGGACCTCCCTCCCACCTGTCGAGGACCCTGATTTCCCCCTTGCCCCCGTCACTCCTGACGAGGTCGAGGAGGTAATTAAGAACCTCAAACAGCGGAAAGCCCCTGGCTCTGATGGAATCAACAATAGGGTTTTCAAGTTGTTTCCATCAGCCCTCATCGTGCTCATGACCGCCATCTTCAATGGCGCCATGACGCACAACATGTTTCCACAGTCGTGGAAGGAGGCCACTGTCATCGGTATTCCCAAACCGGGCAAGCCCAAGTCCAACCCTAGTAGTTACCGCCCCATCAGTCTCCTCAACGTTCTCGGCAAAATCTACGAGAGGCTTATTTATAAGCGTCTCAAAGATTACGTCGAAGCGAAGAGTCTCATTCCCCAAGAGCAGTTCGGATTTAGACCCCAACACTCTTGTGTCCAACAGGTGCACCGCATAGTCGAACACGTCAGCGCCCGCTACCAGCGTGGACTGATGACTGGTGCCCTGTTCTTCGACATAGCGAAAGCCTTCGACAAGGTCTGGCACAACGGGCTGATATACAAGCTGTACCAGCTCGGTGTGCCTGATCGTCTCGTGCTCATCTTGCGGGACTTTTTGTCGAACCGCACCTTTCGGTACCGCATCGAAGGTGCGCTTTCCTCCCCCCATCCTATTCGCGCCGGAGTCCCTCAGGGCGCCGTTCTGTCCCCACTCATTTTCACGCTGTTCACCAGCGACATTCCCAAGGAGGCAAAAGCGGAATTAGCGCTTTTTGCCGACGACACAGCCATCTACTGTTCTGGCCTGAGCCCAGACAGTATCGCTCGCAAACTCCAAACCTCCGCAAACGCCCTAGGCGATTGGTTCCGGAAATGGAGAATAGAAGTCAACCCCGACAAGAGCCAGGCGGTCCTCTTCTGTAGGCCCCACCACGCCCTCCCACCCGACCCCATCCCGATCACCATGTTTGACAAGCCGATCCCTTGGGAGAAGCAAGCCAAATACTTGGGGGTAATCCTCGACCAACGCCTCACCTTCGGAAAGCACATAAAGTCGGTGCGTTCGCGCGCCGCTTTCGCTCTCGGAAGGCTCCACTCCCTACTCAACTCACGCAGCAAATTGTCACTTAAGTGCAAATTGCGTATTTACACCGCGTGCATTCGTCCCATCCTGACCTACGCTTGCCCTGTATTCGGGCAAGCTAAGGCTTACCAAATCCATAGGATGCAGACCCTCCAGAACCGGTTTCTCCGAAAGGCCACGGGAGCCCCGTGGTTCGTTAGGAATGAACGACTCCATGTCGATCTCAAGATCCCCACCATCAAGCAGGTCATTAAACGCCTTTCAAAGCGCTTTCTTGACTCTGCTGAGAAGCACCCCAACCCACTAGTGGTGTCGGCCGCCCGATACGTCCCCACCAAGATAGGGAAGATTCGCCGTCCTAGGCATATCCTCACGGAACCCGACGATCCCACTACCCTCCTTCAAGAGAGCAGTAGGGAAACCAGCACCATTCGTAAACACAAAAACAGACTCCGATCCGTTTACCGGCCTCGCCGACGAGGCCCGTCGCGACGTCCCAGTAATGTTACTCCCCGACCCTTGCACGACGAGCCAGCCCGCGCCGCTGAGCAAGTAGCTTTAAATTCCCTTAATAATAATACGACCCAGCCTGTCCCTTGCTGTCCGCCAATCAATGACGCCCTAAGCCGAGGTCCGAACCCCACAGGGGGTGCCCTTAGCGAGCGGTCATTTAGTTTAAGTTTTACCTAGTTTGTAAGCCCTGGCTGGGGGCCTTAAATTCATTTGAGGTCACCACAGGATAGTCCGGGTTAAGCAGTTAAAACCTTCAGAAGGTTGATCTGCGAGTGGCCATACCAAAAAAAAAAAAAAAAAAAAAAAAAAAAAAAAAAAAAAAAAAAAATTTTTTGATACGATTCATGTCAAATTAGTCATTAAATAAATTGGTCAATGAAAATAATTATGAATGTCAACTCCAAATTACAATTACTCCAAAAAATACAATAGATTACAATATAATGTCAAAAAATACAATAGATTACTTTAACATGTTAAAAAATACAACATTGTCATATCAAAAAATTGTCCTCTTTCATAAACTCTGCTATACTGTAATATGCTCTTTGAGTTAGTAAACTCTTCAATTTACTTTTTAGCGCAGATATATTTATACAGTATGTTAGGTTAAACGAGGGACATATTGAGGGAGGGTATTCAGTATTCGATTCTCGTCCCAAATATGTAAAAAACCTAAAACGTATATAGAAGAATTTTTAATGTTTAGTTTAGTGCCTAGATATTTTGGACTGTCCTAAGCCAGGTCAGTTTAAAGTATGAAGGGAAAATGGATTATACCTAAGAGTCATTGACCCGCTCACATGTTCTGCGATACTATTATGTCGCTAGCGCAAGGGTGTATACACGTTGCGTGACATTTGCGAACATTTTGGTATGGTTCTGTCTGTTATTTAACAGTGTTTTTTTTTTGTTTATATTTTTATTAGTATCATGTTAGCATGTACTATTATGGGTTTGAATATGTCCCTCGTTTAAACTAACATACTGTATTTAATGTTTTCCATGATTTGGGCAATTTATAATAATCTTCTTCGTCTTTCTTTCATTATCTTGTGGCTAGTGTCTAACATTATGTCAGAGTTTTTATGCCACCCATGGGCCTCTGACTTAGCTTTACATCATCATCTGCCTAGCCTTTTCCCAAACTATCTTAGGTTCGGCTTCCAGTCGACGTTTTACAAGTGCCCATGTAGGCCTATGTGAAATAAAAATATTTAATAAAAGTATATTTATTATATTTTACAAATTAATATTATTTTTAAAACTAGATAACTAAAATAACAACAAATTATAAAAGGGCGTCAAAAAACTCCTCCTCAACGCTGTCAACTGGTAACGTGCCCAAGAGACTGGCGGCGTTGCCACGTTGTATGGCAATACTTAGCCTCTGGCCAAAGTAAAACCCAGCCCTTGGGTCACGGGAAGTGTCAACTAGGCGTTTAGATATTTCCTTGAAAAGGCTGTGAGCACTATTATAAAATATTTTGATTTGATTTGATTTGAAGTCTAACCGGATGCAGCTGAGAACCAGTATTTTACATGGAGCGACTGCCTATCTGACCTCCACAACCCGGTAACTGGGTAAAAGATACCCCTTGGTAAGACTGTATGTCAGATTTTTGGCTTCTGACTACTCTTAACGACTGTCAAAGATCTACAAATGACAGCCGGGACCAACGGCTTAACGTGCTTTCCGAGGCACGGAGGAAATTCGGTATGTAATTATGGTCACCCATCCACGGATCAACCACGGCAAGCAAGGCTTAGCCTTGAAGATCGACCCGTGCGGCTGTTATTATTTAGCCACGAGCTTCTCGCTGACTTTACATGCCGTCGAGAAACATCTCTCAGGCAAGTTTGGTTTCCTTACGATGTTTTCCTTCACCGAAGCAAGTGGTAATTATACAATACCTACATAAAACTGAAAAACAGAGGTGCTATCCTTGGGTTCGGAATCGTGACATAAAACTTGGCAGTCCAACGGTCCCACCACTAGGCTTTCACAACTTTTGAGGGTTCCGTACCAAAGGGTCAAACGGGACCCTATTATTGAGACTTCGCTGTGCGTCCGTCCGTCCGTCCGTCTGTCACCAGGCTGTATCTAATGAACCGTGATAGTTAGCCAGTTGAAATTTCTACAGATTATGTGTTTCTGTTGATGCTATAACAAAAAATACTAAAAACGGAATAAAATAAATATTTAAGGGGGCTTACATAAATAATATAATTTTGCCTGTGGACGGTGAGTAATGGGCTAGCTCACCGTCCGTCCGTCTCATGACGACAGGCCGTGTCGACGGCGCGTACGTGTTCCACGCGCGCCTCAAGGAGGTGTCAGCAAACCGGAAGGGGTCCGAAAGGGCCGATGCCTGCCAGGGCTGCGGGTTGTTCGAAAGAGATACCGCGGCCCTGGAACACAAAGGGCTTAGAACGAACATGGGTGGGTTTTAGTCAGTCAAGTCTGACACTCCCTCCCGCTCCGCCCAGAGCGGGAGAAGTCATTAGATGATTTCCAATCCGCAAAAAAAAAAAAAAAAGTGGGCTCCCATAAAAAAGTTGAAAATGATTTTTTTGATCGTTTTTATAAATGGTACAGAACCCCTCGCACTTGGCCGATTTTTTTTGTAATAGCAGTTAGTAGTAAGGTCGAGTTCTTTGCGAACAAAAACCGTTTGTAAAAGCTACTAATACCAATTCCTAATTCTCCCGCTTCTTCTGGAATCGATGACTGAGATTTTGTCCGACAAGTATGTAGTGACCTGGGGGTCTACTCTCTAAGCACGAAATCCGTAGTTTCGGCTGAAGTTACTGTCGTTTCCTACTCCGTATCACTTACGGACATAAGATTCGTCAGGCGCCCGAACTAAACATGAATGACAACACGATTGGACAGGTGACCTTACTCCCGATGTGTTTTCAATACTCATGAATCAGAAAATATTAGGAAGTAGGGTACATTTCGAAGTATAAAGCTAGTAACGGACGGACATGTATTTTCGTTGACGGACTTAGAGAGTAGACCCCCTGGACAGCTCTATCGTTTGCAACATTCCAGTCCTGGTGGTGTGGTTGTGCATGACGGGCAGGAGACCCACTCAATAGCGTAAACAAAATCTTCTTCCCTAATCCGCTATCCAAGGACAGTTATTACAAGAACAATTATTTTTCCTCGTACGTCTATTTCCCGCTAAAATTATGAAACATAACAAAGTTCTAGTAAAACTGAGCAAAATCCGCCAACAAATACGTAGAAAAAAGTTATACATAGCAAATGACGTCACTTAAATTGACGTCACGTATTTCGCGAAATAAGACTTCGTTCGAAACATTTGTTTACTTAGAACTCTATAAAGAATACTGGCTTGAACAAACAAATATATAGTAATTGTAGCTTACTTTGAAAAAGTATAAATTAATTTTGAAAAAAGAGTTTCGGTTTGTTTTTTTTTTCGATTTAGGTCAAGGAATATGATTGTGTTTATTTGATGATGAATAGTAGATAGCCAGCCCCCGTATTCAGAAACGCTCGACTTCGATTTCTATTCGGAAAGTCATATGTCTGTCTCGCTCGCTTTCGTAATGCCAAAACAAGATAGAAATACGACTTATCGAATCGAAATCGAATCCGAGCGTTTGAGAATAGGGGGCCAGGTGTTTATTTGGGACAAGCCCGCCTATCCCCAAACCACTGCAACTTCTGTAAACCAGAATCAATAGTGGCGACCACCAAAAAACTGCCAAGGCAATGATCATTGTATTAATAAGAAAAAAACAGCGGAGGAGTAGGACAAACATAATTTCACTTCCCTCCATATCAGCAAGAGACAGAACAAAAAAGGCCAATAGGCACAAAAGGAAAGTTTACGACTGGAAAAAGCCCAGTTGCCTAGCAACACGGATAAATATTATAATGGCCACATGAAGTAGATTATTGGTAACATCCTTTAAACACCTAACTAAAGGAGGAAAGCTATGAGCTTTTAACCACCTAACAAAAGGAGGTTACCATAAGCTTTTGATTTAAAAGAGTGTCCATGGAGTTTCTTGCCCTTTCTTCTCCATAAAGATCTACGCTACGGAATGGGCAACTACAGTACTTTCACAAATTATTATGCCTTGTGACTGGGACTGTAGCTTCGCGTTTTGTTTTGTTTTTTACTTTCAAAAGTGCCTGTAATGGTCTAATCGAAATATATGCTTTGCGTTTCAGTTTATGATCACTGTGTCGTTTGTTGGACTAAAAAATGGCGTCGTCCACCGCCTGAAATCCACCTGACGGGTCTCGCTTCTCAAAAAGAGCCAAAGTGGGGGCCCTGGGTTTAATGAGACGAATGACAGAGCTGGCGACTTGCAAAGAGTAGTAGTGAATCGACATGGAAAGTATAAGAACCACGCTGTTTTGAGGAGTCTGTCACTTGAACAGACACAGACACTAAGTCAAAACGACGCGACGGGCGCAGCGTGTGATGCTAAAACTTTTAAAAGTTTCTATAAACAGTTTGTTTAATTTATCAATAGAATCATAGGCAAAGAAGACTGTCTTAATAAATAAGATAAAAGCATTCATAACATAAACATTTTTCGCAAAAATACAGAATCTGAATTTATGCGAACTGCTTTTAATTTTCAGAAATCTTCGTGAATTGCTACTATCAATAACTTTTTGTCAAACAAACAGATTTTATTTAAGACATGTTGTTATTTTTGATAAAATACGACTGAATAGTAGGCTAATGCGTTCCTCTTAACTGTAGATTGATAAATAGGTTTCTTATGCCCGTTTTCATCAAGAATATCTGATAGCTAAATCAATGCGTAAATGCTTTTTTACAATTTGAATTTCAGCTCTTAGTGGTGTGCCGGGCGTCAAGAATCCAAATATATCACTTTAGGCGTTAATTTAGGTGGTGCCTAGTATTAGTGAAAATGTGTGTTAGTTTAAATCGATGACCGCATTTCACATAGAAACGATCGATATAGTTTTAATAAATGGGTCGAAATGCGTCATTGCATGTTCGAGAAAAAACGAACTCTGAAATGAATTAAAGACATGATCCGACAAAAATACCACATTCGTTTCATGAATCAGAGATCCACCATCTTCCGAGCCTATTGACAGCTGTACTGAGGTTAGCTTCCAGACTAACCGTATGCAGCTGAATTAACATTTACATGAAGTAGCTGCTAATCTGACCTCCACAACCCAGTAACTGGATACTACGATACCCCTCGGTAGCGTGCTTTCCGAGGCACGGAGGAAACTCGGTATGTAATCGGTGGTCACCCATCCATGTACCAAACCAGGGAAGCGCGGCTTAACCTTGAAGATATACCCGAGTGGCCATTTTTATTTAGCCACAAGCTCGAGATGAAAAAGTGGCCCAACTTTCTTTCTAAAGTCTTTATACTCGTAAAGGAAAAGAGAACCATAGACGCAAAAACAAAAACACACAGAACTATCATTTTGATTATTTCCCTACAGTTTGTGAGTGAGATGAGTATGATTCCTGCTTACAATGTTGCGCCCTAAGTATTGTGTGATGCTGAATGAATGGAGTCGCAGCTTCGTCAGTGCAATACACCTGTTTAGGGCACGATAGGTTAATGTGGATATGCTGGCTTAAAACAGAACTAACACTACTAACTTGCTTTACTTATTAAGACATTTTCCACACACAATAGGGAATAATCCTATTTTTTTTTTCTTTGTCCGTCGGGTAGTTTATTGAAAAGTATTTTACACGTATTTTTTATTTTTTTACGTGGTCATAAAATTACGGAGATATATTGAGTTGAAATGGCGCATGACGTCACATAAAGGTAAGTTTTATACCTACTTGTGACGTAGTAAGCCCCCACTCTCCAACTTTAATGAGTTCTAACTAAATATTTTTTTGATATTTAGATAAAACAAAAAATACGTGTCTAATATTTTTGTATTACCTGTCTGACGGACAAAATAGAATGTCGTTTTCTTTACCCAGTCCGATCCCCTATTTCATAAATGTTAACCAAAAGAGCGCCCTCTTGGCAATGACATTCATATAGTCCGGGGAATTTACGCCGAAAATTAGGCCAACTCTGCATTAATTAAAAACAGCGATTTTTTTCATTGAATGTGTAGGGTATGGACAGGAGAGTATGTTATGCTGTATCCCGCGAAAAGTTCACCTCCGCGTATGTGTTTTTTTTAAGAAAACGTCTAATATGTTGTAACTTGGTGGAAAAAAATATAAACAGGTATGTTTATTTGGAGTATTGTGGAACAGATTGAGTGCTACGAGTAGGTCAGCAAATTAAACATTTTTCGTCCACGGAACAATCAGTTTTTTTTAAAAATCATATAATTTGACTTCGTACTTAAGGCAAAAATATTAACAGGACAAAAATAGTGCTAAAGTGATTGTTATCAACATATCTAACTATTATTTTGAAAATTAAACAAATTCTGCTCCGGACTTCACAGAAAATCAAGAAAATCCAAAAATCTTGAATACTACTTACGGCAAAAATGTAACAGGACTGAAATTCATTTAATAATGGGATATATATCAATCCAAACCTTAATCTCCCAAAATTAAACAGATTAGAGCGTTATTTTATAAAGTAAAAGTAAAAAATAAATTACGATGAACGTGACGTCAGCGCTAAGCAGCGAGCAGCGTACAGCGTGTGCTAGTGTGCGTATCCAAGATAAGCGCTGCGTTCATTGTATGCGTATGACTGTGTTCTTTTTTAAGAGTCGGTGTGTTTTTATTGATAAATGATAAATGATGTTTATTTTGCAAGTAGGTTTTATTGTGTTACTCTGTAATTGTAAAAGCATAGGAATAAAAACGGCAAGCCATCAGTCGGTCAGTGGCGACATACCTACTGTTTACAAACATGATCGTCATTAACGTTAAATCTTCATTTAGAAAACCGGCCAAGTGCGAGTCATACTCGCACACACCGAGTTCCGTAGCACCAAACAATATAATAAAAATATTTGTAACGCTAATTAATTTGAAAACATACACTCAACAGTAAAACTAAATTTGTTAAAGTGAAAGTTTTATTACATCGTCGCAAACTTTTTCGTCTGTGTGTTGCATGTCGCGTGACGGTCGGTTTTATGTACTCCGCGTTTTATACCCTTAATGCAATATTATTCCATTTTTTTTTAGATAAATGTCAAAAGTATGAAAAAAAGTTTCACTTTTACCGTGGTTTCATAAAACCACACAATCCTTTTTCTTTTATAGTATGTTAATGATGAACAAAGTTACTGCTGCAGTTTTGATAAAAAAGTTCCATATCTCGAAACCTAAATGATTATTTCAAGAGTGGATTATTTTCAGGGTGGTTGAAAAAATGTAGCACCCACCTCGTTTTCTTTGGCTAAAAATACAGAAATAGTGTTATTTTATAAAGGACGATAACAACACAGTTTCCCAACATGTTAAATGCAGGTGAGGTAATTATATTACTTATTTCACCATTACAGTGCAGATAGCTACTACATACTTAAGGTGGAAGTGGAAGGGTAGCCTGCGAAATTCAAATTGTTCTTTTGCAATTAGAGGGTCAACAAATGGCTTTACAATATATCTATATATATATCTATATTATATAAATAAAAATAGAAATCCTGACTGACTGATTGACTGACTCATCAACGCCAAGCCCAAACCTATGACCCAGGAAAGCTGAAATTTTGCACAGAGGTTTCCTTTATAATGTAGACAAGGAATAAGGAAGGATTCTTCGAAATTCAACCCCTAACGGACTTAAATAGGGGATGAAAGTTTGTATGGCAATTCGTCATTTTTTAAGTTAGAAGGCTGAAATTTCATATACAAGCTTCTGGTTAGAAATAAATAAATACATATTTTAGAGTTTTTAAGAATTTTCCCCCTAAGAGGGTGAGATAGGGGTTCAAAGTTTTTCACAGCTTGAAATTCACTATTTGTGTTTCTCGATTGAATTGACGTGAAACACGTATCTATTTTTTTGAAAATTCCACCCCTCAGACGAAAACAGGGATGGCATTTTTTTGTTATTGTTTTTTGTGTTAGCACGTTTGTGTGGACAAATACGCTAAAAAAAACTTCATTTAAGTACACACTTCTAGGGAATCTGGGTCATTTGTGGGAAGGACACTTGCGGTAACCCATTTACGCGAATAGATATTTGCGCGCATGGACACTTGCGTGACCGACACTCGAGGGCTGGACAATTGCGCGACTCAATGGCTTCACGGGTGTCGTTTTCGTGGTTTTAGCGGGTCGCTGGCAATAAAAAAAAATCGGAGATGGCCCCGAGGAAAATTTCCTGTTTTTCGTGCATGGGTGTCGTTTTCGTGGTTTTTGGGGTTGCTGACCAAATTGACGGCGAGGAAAACATTCGGTTTTTCTTTCACAAGTGTCGTTTTTGTGGACTTCAGGGTCGCCGATAACGAAAATGATGACCTCATTTTCTAGGTGCAAATAATAAAAATTAAAATACGCAATGTCTCAATATCCTCCCCTAGGCTATGGCTGGCATTGATTTAAGTGATAACTGTTTCTCACGTGTGCAGTTTTATGTTGCGTGCTCCGAAGTGAGCTCGGCGAGTATCTTAGTAATTTTAGCCCCAAAAGGAAACACCGCAAACGTCATTTACACAGAAGAGCTAGGATAATTCATTAGTATAAAAGGGTGTAAAACACCTCTTAACGAAGCCGAAAGGCACTGGTTCTCCCTGTCATTGCGATCATTTTTTTGTTCTACACCATACCTGGGAACCTCCTAGTTACGGATATATTAGGGGTCAAAGTTCCAACTTTTTGACAAGTATTTTTTTAAATACAAGTTTTTAATGTAAGATTTTTACTTTAAACACCTCCACGACCCCCGTACTATTCAATCCGTCCATCAGCACAATGTTTTGAGTGCGTTACATTGAGTTCTACCACAAAACATGATTTTACACCCCCCAAAAAATAAGTCGTTTCCCAGCAATAATTTTTGCGTAAAGTTACATAGTTTCATGTACAGAATGCTTGGTTAACGGCTTCGTGATGAGGTGATTTACACCGTGTAGTTTTCCGGGAGTTAAAAAGATTGGTTTAATCTGAGTATTTTTTAATTTAAAATATTGAAAGTTAAGTAAGTTAGCTCATTTACACCATAACCTATATCGCTAGGTGGATGGATGACCGGGGCATTTGAGCTACAGCATCGTCACTCGGAAGACATGTATAAAATAAATTCTGGTTCAACCCATTTAGGTCCCTAACAACACAAAAAAAATTAAAAAAAAACGCCGTAATATACATTTTTCTAACCAGAATGAATTATGTGGCGTCTTACTTCGAAAAGCGCAGATTTTTACACAACTATTAAATTGTGTCCTATACTTACACTTACGCGCGCGCGAAGCCGTGGCCAACAACTATTATCTATAACATTTAAATGACTATTTTCGACATTATTTTGGGGTGGTTAACGCATACGTGAGCAATTGCCGAACTTCACGCGGGCGAAGCCGCGGGCAAAAGCTAGTCATTAACATTATGAATGAAAAAAAAAAATATCGCGCGCGACGAAAAATTTCATTTGGCCCGTGATGTTCAAATTTTCTTACGCTTTTTGCAATTTGCACAGCAGTGTCAGGTTTTATATTGATTTAAACGGATCGTAAATACGTCGATTTCAAAATGGAAAATACTTGTATTACGTACAATATTTCATAATTTATTTCGTATATATGGATGACTCTGACGAACAACGTAACGTGAACATCGACATTTTACGTTTACACCATGCGCTCGTGCTAGGGAACCAGATATTTACTTGAAAGTATGACAACCGGGAACACATCAAAACATTTGTAAGTCTTAATAGTGTTTTGTTACGTATACGCGATTTTACACCTTATCTCTATTACGGAAAGATCAAATTCCTATGAAAGCGCTGCACCAAATACAAGAATGAAGCTTGCAAACGTATTTTACGTAAACATTATTTTTATTTTTTTTCAGTATTTGCTTTAAAGTGTTTAATTTTCGTGTAAATTGGTTAGAAATAGCCTTTAGATGAAAGTTAAACAAAATTAAACCCTGTTACATTTTTGCCCCGACCGCTATTGTAAAAAAACTGATATTAATAACTTCCGTGAGTCAAATTTGTTTAATTTTTTTAACGGAGGTTTAATATATTAATTTAAGTTATTTTATGTAAAAAAACCGCTGTTTATATTTTTGCCTCAAGTACAATCCAAAAATTACGTAAATGTTTTTTTATCGAAATTTCCGTGGACGAAAATGTTTAATTCTGAAAAAATATATTACTGTCACCAGTTCTTTACCTAAAATAATTAAATTCGTCCTGTTAATAATTTTGCCCACGTTTTTATTCACAAAAACGCGTTTTCGTCTTTTTGACCTTGATCCGGCCTTGGAAAATGTTTAATTTTTTTTATTATTTGGAGAGCTAAGGTCAAGTACACGATTCAAGAAAAAAATCGCTGTTTATATTTAATGCAAGGTTCAAACCTAAAAGCCCCGTACTAATATGTCAGAATAAACATGCGGCACTGTTTTAGGGACTAACTAGCGTATATGTCCACGGTAATTGACCCGCGAGATCGTACTACTGCGATAAAAAGTATCCTATGTGCTATTCCAGAGTATTATCTATCCCTGTGCCAAATTTAATCCATATCCATTCAGTAGTTTTTGCGTGAAAGAGTAACAATCATCCATACATCCTCACAAACTTTCGCATTTATAATATTAAAATAAAATAAGTAGTATAAGCTGACCGAAACATTTGCTTTAAAAGATCAGGATAAGATTTCGGTTCTACTTAGTTTCCTACCAAGATTTAGGCAGTAAGACATCAGTTTAAGTTGGAACACACCAATCAAATCAAATCGTTCATACCAACCTTATAAACTTTTGCATTTATAATATTAGTATAGATAGACTAGCCAATGCCTGGGGCTTCGCACGCGTGGGGTTTGGTAATTGTATTTTTTTGTATTGGATAACAATAAAAATTGTATGGAATAAAAAATATCCTATGTGTTAATCCAAGTTATAAACTACCTGTGTGCCAAATTTCATACAAATCTTTTCAATAGTTTTCCCGTGAAAGAGTAACAAACACACATTCTCACAAACTTTCACATTTATAATATTAGTACTAGCTTATGCCTGCGGCGTCGGCCGCGATGAGTTTGATAATTGTGCCACGGGAACATACTATCGAGATAAAAAGTATCCTATGTGTTAATCCAGGTTATAAACTACTCGTGTTGCAAATTTAATCCAAATCTATTCAGTAGTTTTTGCGTGAAAAAGTAACAAACATCCATCCATCCATCCATCCTCACAAACTTTCGCATTTATAATATTAGTAGGATTACACTGACTAGTTGGAGGTATATCCTCCTTAATCTAGCTCGTAGGCTTGCACAAGGCGGTCAACTGAACTCCCTGTTCACTTCGTGACTCTTTGCCGGTTACGACACAGGGATGGGACACTAGAGAGGCTCTACAGTTTCTGCACATGTTTCAGATATCGATGTTTAACTGATTGAGCTTATCATCATCATCTGTCTAGCATTTTTTTTTATTTAATGGGTTCGTTTTCTGGTTTTATCGGATGCAGCTAAATACATGGAGCGACTGCCTATCTGAGTTTCACAACCCAGTTAGATGATTTAAATATGAAAACGTAGGATGATAATTCTGGTGTTTTTAATTTTGCTATAATGCGAAATTGCAAGTTGTTCTAGCTGAATCTTATGCCAATTAGGTGTATTATTTTATTCTGCAAAATAAAATATCGAATCTTGTTTTTTTAACCAAATAGTATTCGAAAAATGTCTAAATAGATTAAAGTTATTTTTTTTCGTATTAGATAGGAAGATAGATTTGACGCCAAAATAAACAATAACATAACCTAAATAAAATGTATAACTTCACTAAAAGAGTTTATAACTGTTTTATAAAGCACCTCGAAAACAGGCTCATTACAAAATTAATTACCATATTTTCTGACAGGTGACATCTGATTCCTTCACCCGCCATCACTAATCTAGACCTATTGTCTGTGCCCGGCGAGCCGTCGTTTGAGATACCAAACGCGCGCGTTTAGTTGCGCGCATAATAATTTATTATCTGTGAACGTTGACAGTTGGCGGGAAAAATGAGACAAGATGGCGTCTGTTTTTTTCGGTTTTGTGTATTGGAAATATTGAATGGGTGGCAGAATGTTGATGGTAGACTCTTCAATACCTTTAAAGTGGATAAAATACAACCTACCTGTAAGTATTTTTAGACACTTGAAGGCTTCTTGAAAATATCTACCAAGTTACTATAAGCTACCGTTAATGCAAATTTCGGGATGGTCGGTTCAGTGGTTTAGGCGTGAAGCCGTAACAAACAAACAAACTTACTTTCGTATTCATAAAATAAGTTAGAATTAGGATAGTTAGGATTACCAAATCTCTTCTTGGGATCCATCTATGGTATTTTTAATCATTGTCACATAAAAAAATGCTTCCTTATTACTTAAACACAAAAACGAATGAATAAATAATTACTTACTTTATAGAGAAAAGAAATTTCTCCACCACAAAACAAATGAGGATCCGAAACTAAATAATATGTTATCTATTATTTTAATCGAATCGTGTATCGATTTAAATATAATACCGATTATTTCAACACGGTACTGGGCGTTATTAACGTAACCATAGATTAAAGAACAACGTTATTAATTAAAAGTAAAAAAATAAAGCCTATTTCCATTAGCGGGATACGTGTCAATTGAGATGGGATAAGGCGAGTTACACGCTTTCGGCTGACGCAATATTGTTAGAAAGAAAAGACAAAGAAATGTATAGCGCGTTTGGTTATGATGTTTAGTCTAAAAAAGGTAATGCTACTTTCATTGACAGCGTGACTTTTGCAAGCCTGCCTAGCCGTTGAGAAAAAGCTGTAAGTAATCGACCTCCAGTATAACTGGACGCCGCTGAGTACCAGTATTTTACATGGAGCGACAGCCTATCTGACCTCCACATCCCAGTTCCTCAGATTTGCACATCCACGTGTAGAATTAGAATAATTTAAAAGGAACAAAAGTTACTGTAATTAATTTTTTTTTAAAGCCCTCAACTATCGGTTTTATTTTAAATAAAATTACCACTGACTATCTAAGGCAGCTGGGATATAATTGGTGTAAAAGACCCCATAAGGAAGCGCAAAGGCACTTGTTCTCTCCGCCATTGCGATATTTTTTAAAAGAAAAAGTTTTCCCGGAGGCACGAAGGAAACTCGATATGTAATTATGGTCACCCATCCACGGATCGACCTCGGCAAGCACGGCTTAACCTTGAAGATCCACCCGTGCGGCTTTTATTATTTAGCCACGAGCTCCTCAGTTTACACCTTGTATTAACTCTTAAATATTATAAGTCTAGGTAGAAGACACAAAACCACATCTATGTATTTTTATTGCCACATACATCCTGGGCCTATCTCTACCCACAGAACGAGAAACAATCTCATCAGAAAGTTAGACCTGACCTGTCCATTGGCCTACATTGATGTTCCATTTAGACTGCATTGCATTGCATTCAAATGCAGCCAATATCTTCGAGCTTGTGTTTCTGGGAGGTGTGAGCAAAGGCAGTTGACAAGCATTTCGGTAATTATTATGTTAAAAAGTCAGTCATCAAAATACAAACATTAAGTATGTATCCGAGCTGCTTGTGAGAATTTCCAAGTTTTGTTCACTTCACTTTAGCGTCTTTCTGTCTGAATATGTCACATAATAATATTAGTCACATAATTTTTAAAACCGCAATAATAGGAAGTCCTTTAAAAATGACACTAAATAAGGGTTTCTATTTGTCTCTGTCTCTATGATGTCAAATTCAAAAAAGAAGATAAGCCATGTCAGTTTTGGCAGCACAGTCGCAATGCAATCGTGTTAAAATAAGTTGACAAGTCGGAAATGTTGAAACAAAAAAGACATTCAACAGTGGAAAATAATTTTACTGGCACAGTCCGTGATTGTACAAGCAGCCTAATAATAACCTATCAAATGAATCAACACTGCACGGCATAGACTAATTATTTAGTTTTTTCAACTCCCACACCTAACAATAGAAAGTCTTGGCGAAAGCAATGATGTTGCATTTTATTGAACTTCGATACACCCGCGGTCTATGGTTTTTAATTATGGATTTGTTAATAAGAACAGACTTATATTAGGTTCTCATTTGAAGTTTAATTTTGGTAAGCCTTAGGCTAAATGTAGACAGCGTGTAGGCACAATAAATGATGTAAGTAATAGTTGATATGGCAAGAAAGGAGATGTCTGATGAGATGACAAGGAATACAGAAGTATGGAAGAAGAAGACATGCTGCGCTATGCGCCCTATGTGCTATTAAGTTAGGTATTTATTTCGATCTGTAAGTCACATCCATCACAAAATGCTTATTAATTGATTTCACAACCGCAAAACCCGCACTGCCCACATCCAAAAAGGTCCGTTACATCTCAAACCATAGACAATGTGACAGTTTCCAATTGTGCCGTTGCCCATACTAGGCCTAATTAAAAAAGTAAAACCGCCGCCGCCGCCGCAGGAAACGTCACTTCATATAGAGTTCCGAATTTGAAAAGATTGACAGCCGGTATGAGCTGTGCGGGCGGGCGAACTGACCGAAATGAGTCGAAAATGTGAAAGATTTTTAATGTGTCATTTTTATAAATTGATTATTATTGATGTCGCGATTTTCTTGGTTGTTTATCTTTAAGGTTCAACTAGTCGCGGGCTCGAACTCACTGGTGGCCGTGGCCGAAAAGCACGCTGGCTCACTTGGCATCGTGCCCGACAGAGATAGTATCAGATAGTATCAGTGATGATCAGTTAGACACTAGTCTGCACGCACATCCAGTACGTTCGCACACACACAGCGTTCCGAAACGTAAGGCGCGCGTAAAAAATACGAAAAGGCCTTTGGAAGATAGTATTTTATGAAAAAACCACTGCGTGTATCAATTTCAAATAAAATGTATCGAATTCTTTGATAATTGTGCTGTGTTTTTTTTGGAAATTTGAAACTTCTTTTATTACTAATTTACGACCAAAGTTGCGTTAAAATTTGCAATAAAAACGAATCTTTGATAGCTCGTAACTTTTTAATGGCTTTCTATTTTCCTATTCTGTTTCCGTACAGACAAAATTAATAATGAGACAATACCATATCATTTTTACTTTGGATGTGCAGTGTCAAACAATGGAGTAAAACCCCCCCGAAATTTCTGTGGAAAAAATGTCGAAAAGTGTCACCTTAAGTATGCAAGCTTAACAACAGTTCTATTAATGTTGCTATAATGAACACATAACGTATCATCACGCCTCTAATCCTTGAAGGATTAGGCATAGGTGTACATAATAGTAGTACATCCACATTTTGACAGTTTTATTTAAGTCCCAAGTAGAAGTAGAGGAGGACCTCGTGGCTAAAAAATAACGGCCACACGGGTCGATCTTTAAGGTTAAGCCGTGCTTGCCGAGGTTGGTCTGTGGATGGGTGACCATAATTACGTACCGAGTTTCCTCCGTGCCTCGGAAAGCACGTTATGTCGTTGGTCCCGGCTGTCATTTGTACATCTTTGACAGTCGTTACGAGTAGTCAGAAGCCAAAAAGTCTGACATCCAGTCTTACCAATGGGTATCGTATTACCCAGTTATTGGGTTGTGGAGGTCAGACAGGCAGTCGCTTCACGTAAAATAAATACTGGTACTCAGCTGCATCCGGTTAGACTGGAAGCCGACCCCAAGATAGTTTGGGAAAAGGCTGGGCAGATGATGATGATTTAAGTCCCAAGTAATAGGGGGCGAGCCTGTAGACATTTGCCATCAACCGAGCACAAATCCACACTCCGTGGCTGCGACTGAGAAGTTCCTGATGGAAAAACCCAATAACACTTTGCTCAACCCGGGAATCAAACCCAGGTCCTCATGCTCAGCAGACGCACTTCCGACCACTGGACCAACGACGCAGTGGCTGTATTAAGTATTCTATCCTACTAATCCATACTATTTCATACTATCCATACTTAATATTATAAATGCGAAAGTCACTCTGTTTGTTTGTATGTTTGTTTGTTTGTTACCTTTTTACGACTAAACGGCTGATCGGATCATAATGAAATTTGGCAAGAAGATAGATTTTTGGAAGGACATTGGCTATATATCATCACGCTACGACCAATAGGAGCGGAGCAGCAATGAAAAATTTTGCTAAAACGGGGAAAATGTGACACAGACGAAGTTGCGCGGGACAGCTAGTCTTTTATATGCGAAAGTTTGTGAGTATGGATGGATGTTTGTTACTCTTTCACGCAGAAACTACTCAACGGATTTGGATGAAATTTGGAACACAGATAGTTTATAACCTGGATTAAATGAACACATAAGATACTTTTTGTCCCGATAGTATGTTCCCGTGGGACAATTATCGAACTCCACGCGGGCGACGCCGCAGGCATAAGCTAGTGTTAAATAATGCCTAATTTAATAACTTTTAGTACAACTTTAGTGACATAACCTAAAAGCATTGCGGGACCAAAAGATCGTGCGTTAAAATCGTGCGCCCACTCCTAGAAAATGCGAAATATTTTATCACCTAGAACAAGAAGTTTCTCGGAACTCGTCAACATAACACGCAATATTTCCAGATTAATAGTGACAAAGTAATTTGCTGAGAACTTTATTATCTAGGCTGAAGCCTCATTAGTCTATCTGCCTAGGTTGGTCCGTGGATGGCTCCGTGCCTCGGAAAGCACGATAAGTCGCTGGTCCTGGCTGTCATTAGTACAGCTTTGACAGTCCTTACAGGTAGTAAGTGGCCTGAAAATCTGACAGCCAGTCTTGCTAAGGGATACTATTAACCAAAAAGGCTAATTGGGTTGTGGAGGTCAGATAGACAATCGCTCTATGTAAAATACTGGTATACAGCCAGTTAGACTGGAAGCCGACCCAAACATACTTGATAAAAGGCTAGGCTTGATGATGTATTGAACTTTTCATTCCCGGACATAATTGGTGTAGTAGCATTCCATAAGTGATGGCGTTCGATTATTCATCTGACCATGAACTTAACTGGAGCAATCAAACGATGCATCACGCGCCGATCCGATATAGTGCTAATTGTGAGAAGCGATTGTTCACGCGTTTATCTAATCTACTCCGAGGTTCGTTAGCTACTAACTTATATTGTACACAGAGTGTGTTCTGTCAGAGCTCAATGCACCTAAAGTGCAGCTTGGGGAAGCTATGTGGCTCTTAAGGCGATTCTCACATGACAATATCCGCGCGGTCGGAAGGATGCTTCGAAACAAATGTATTGACGATGCGCCGCGCGGTGATGCGGTTAACGCCGCTACGTAAGATCCTCTTCAACGACCACGCGGAAGAACGGTGCAGTGTGAGAAAGAAGAAGAAGAAGAGAAAGCCTTAGTGCTCCTTTACGGAGACGCGGCGCGTTGGGTGGCGCGTTGCGAGTTTTAAACAAACTACTGTTGCCTTTTGTTTCCAGCCTGCTATATCTAACTCCTTGGCAAAGAATTTTCTCAACTCCATCCACTTGGTATGCTCGAAAATGTTAATAACGCAATGAAATTGTGGAATTGACTAATGAAGAGGATCAGTATTCTGAGTATGTTACACAATCAAGCTGTGGGTCTTTTAGAGGTATGAAGAACAGGCTGTAAAGTTATATAGAAAAAGGAGGATCCTTCAACCAGACGGATGTTGTGTCTGGTGCTACTGTCCGACTGGTTGTCGGTCTTGAGTCGCGGATAAAGGCGGAAACATACTTACGTGTCGTGGCGTGTCGTGTCGCGCCAGAAGCAAATCGGTTTCATACATTTAATATGGTTAGGGACATATTTGCATGGCGTGTCGTGTCACAACGATGTATGCTATAACCGAATGCGCGTCACGACACGCCACGACACGTAAGTGTGTTTCCGCCTTAACTTTAACTACGTGAATTAGCAATTTGATTTTAGTTCTTCATTTGTGTCATAGATGGCGCTATATTTGCTTTTTGTTCTTTGTTGTTGTAGTACTCTTTGTAGTGCTGCAGCACCCGTGAGTACGTATCTAGCTCTAGATTCGATATAAGACGCACACACTCCATGGTCCACTTGCAACCCCGACCCTCGCTCGAGCCAGCCCGCGATGCTGTGCCAGTAGTTTTAAATCAGTCCTTAAATAATGATATCATTCAGATCCAGCCTGTCACCATGCAGTCCTCCCCCAGCGACGCCCTAAGCCGAGGTTCGTACCCCACAGGGGGTGCCCTTAGCGTGTTGTCGCTTAGTTTAGAAGACTTTGCCCTGGCTGGAAGGCCTTAAATTCTAGGCATCCACAGGATTAGACCGGTTAAGCAGAAGCCAGCCTCAGAGGCTGAACTGCGAGATGCCATACATAAAAAAAAAATTGGTTGCCTGTAAAGTCGGTATACGGGCGAAAGTTTTACGTGACAACGACTTTGAGTGGTAAAATAATTTTAATGTGAATATTCATTCGTATAGTAGGAAGAAGGATGAAATAATAGTAACAATTTAAAACATTTATTTATACAAAGAATTATATTTAAAACATTAATTTATACAAAGAATCTCGCACTGAATTTCATATTAACAAAATTTTATTTTTACCTTTACACATACATACGTATTTATATACAAATATACATATATAGAGGCACGCGTCCCTTCCACTCGGGCATGGTTAGCCCGCCTAAGAGCGAGAGAGATAGACATAAAAAGTGAAAGGCACGCGTGCCTCTCACTCGCTCTCATTGTGAGCGCATAACGTGAGCGGAGCGTAACGCAGTTTCTTGAAGTGTCACCCGGCAAACCAATTTATAAGACGTTGTCACGTCAAAAAACCCTTGATTACGTATCTATCTCTAGATTCGATATAAGACGCAAACACTCCATGGTCCACTTGCAAGAGACAGTAAACACACTTAAAAATGTCGGACAATAATTAAATACATAGGAAAAAATCACACCGCACACTTTTCCTCAAGCAATTAGAAGAAAGTATCCGCGCTATGTACTCGTACATGCTCACACGCGACTATCAAGGCAACATCACTGAAAAGTTGAATAAAGAAGGATAAGTCTATTCATAAGTAAATAAGAGGAAGTCTGAAAAAGGTCGTTCTTTAACCAAGTGAGGTTAAAACACACCCTTCGTTTTAAAAAAGTGTTTACAGTACCAAAAATCTCATTAAAACATAATATGATAAACATCTTTATTAAAACTTAAAGTTATTGTTTGTGAAAGCTCTTTGAAAATTTGGTCTAAGTATGTCGCATGTGGCTTTTCAACCACCTTTTTTTAATTAATACCAATAAATCGTTAATTTTGAATTACGTTTTTTATTTACACCTGAATAATTGTTACTGGCGGCCCGCAACACCATGACTGAAACGTGTTTGTGGCCCCTATTAAAAAAAGGTTGAGTATGGCTGCTTTAAAGTCACAAAAAAAAAACTATCATGTCCAATCACGCGACTAATTACCATTAGAATCAATCTTAGAAACCTTCGGGCGCCACACGCAATAAATCCATTTTTCTATTAGCGGGTTCTTTTTATCTTCTTATTATTATTAGCCTTCTGATCTATCCATAAGTTGTACTTCCATCAATGTTTCAAACTATAAGTCTCCAGTATAACCAGGACCTGTAATTTAATGGAGAGTTAAGACAATGTGAGCTCATGTGTAAGTTGTTAGGTCGATGGACATAAGAGACGTCGAAATGCGCACGCACATCGTCGCGTGCGCATTTCAATTATCACTCGTTCTCGTGCCGCAAGAGTTGAACTCTGAGCTTTTAAATAGCCCAATAACTTTGCAGAAGGCTGGGATAGATTTGTAGTAGATTCATTGGATGACTATATATTCCTTTATTCATTTCGTAACATATAATTTACGTTTTTTTGTTTAAAAAAAAACATTTAAAATATAAAAAAAATAGAAGCCCACCGGCATTGGGAACAGGGTCCGAGCTACAGGGCCGTTGAGAGAGCAACCTACTAACAATACGCGCCGTGTCCAGAAGTACCTACTGCTTTCTGAATCAAGCCCTTGATCCAGCTGCCAAGCGAAAGACTCTTCAGATGTTGGTCGTGGCTTTTGGCTATTAAGCCATTGGTCGACACGACCATCGGCGCAATGTCCCACATGTCGACAACCTCGCGAGCAAGATCTATTTATTTGAATTGTTTAGGATGACAATTTATTATTGTGATCTTCTATGAGTAGTAAAATGATTGCTGATTTTGTATGGAGTTTTATTACTGTCAATACATTTAACAGAAAATTAAAAGAATATTTAACACAAAAATGCTTTTACTCGGTCGCAGAATACTTAGAATCAAAAATGTGAATATGATAGATAGTACAAAAATAAAATAATACATAGAAATTAATAAAAAATAAAACAATCGAGCATATAAATTAATAAAATATAATAATTCATACAAATTAATGAAATTATAATAACGGATACAAATAAATAAAGTATAATAATTAATAAATACACGTTAACCGTTAAGTTATTACCAATTTTATAATGTTTATGTTGCCGTGCCCTAACCGGGTTTCATGTTGGAACTTACTAACGTATATGTAACAACTAAATGTATACACATGAATGCAATAAAGAATTTGAGTTTGAGTTTGAGTTTGAATTTATGTAGTGCTGCTTCGTTGATTTTGTGCAATCAATTTTTTATTAAAAAATAATTTTCGCTGTTAAAGTGTCCTCCAGCACGTGTATGATGACCGCCGTAGAGACGGGCTATGTCGACGAAAGAATCGACAAACTGACACATTGTCACTGTCTATCTGTCATTATGTCGATTCTTCCTTAGACAACACTCGTTTCTACATTGGTCATGCTACGCGTGCTGGATATTAGAATCCCGAGCGTAGTAATCTATTTTTTTTTCTTTGTCCGTCGGGTAGTTTATTGAAAAGTATTGGACACGTATTTTTTCTTTTTTCACGTAGTCGTAAAATTACGGAGATATATTGAGTTGAAATGGCGCATGACGTCACATGTAGTTAAGTTTTATACCCACTTGTGACGTAGTGAGCCCCACTCTCCAACTTTAATGAGTTTTAACTAAGTAATTTTTTGATATTTTGATAAAACAAAAAATACGTGTCTAATATTTTTGTATTACCTGTCTGACGGACAAAATAGAATGTCGTTTTCTTTACCCAGTCCGATCCCCTGTATAAAGTTAATTCAAGCAATAACTTAGGCATTAAACTGCCCAAGCACTACTGCTGACCATGAAGTTTTGGTCTCTTGGATCGGTCAAGGTGTTATTGGGTTTTTTCATCAGGAATTTCTCTAGTAGCAGCCACGGAGTCTGGTTTGGTGCCCGGTTGATGGCAATAGGCTCGCCCCCTATTGATGCAAAAAGGCTCGCCCCCTATTGATGGCAATACGCTCGCCCCTATTGATGGCAATAGGCTCGCCACCTATTGATGCAAAAAGGCTCGCCCCCTATTGATGGCAATAGGCTCGCCCTATTACATGGGACTTAAACATAACTGGCGAAGTTTGGGTGTGATATTAGGTAACAAATGCTACAATAAGTTCTACTATATTATTTGCATCTTGTTTTAGTCTGGTAGACTTTACGAATGAGAAAATATATCGACTACACCATTTTCTCTTATAAGTAATGTGTGTAATGCTGATCATCATCTTCTTCTTGCCGTTCGCGTTGTTCTATTCTACTTAAGGTCGTCGCATCACGATATCTTGATCCATAATATCCTCCCCTGTCACACGTCACGAGATCATTTACTCCTTTCTCTTTCTTATTATTCTTCTGATACACGAAAAGAAACTCTTCTCAGTTGTCTGGATTTTTCGCCATTCCTGCCGCGAAAAACAAAACGTGAAGTCAAGAGCACTTTTAGTCCTAATTTTCCCTCTAAACAACACACCATTTGCATTCGGCCATCTCATAAAATCGGCAGCGAACACTGACCGAAGCAAAGCTCGAACGTAAGCTGAGTTCGAAATTTGAAACAACGTCAACAAGATTAGAGCACCGCCATGCGCCATGTTACTGAAACGTCAAACTTACAAAATGGATTCCAACGTTTTCCCGCGCTCCTCTGGGATTCTAATGTTGTCTCTGGTTTTGTGGGTAATTATTGTAAGTGATACTTTATGATTTGTTTGTCTGAACAGACTGATGCAATTTAGGTCTCATGTTTTGAAATCCGTTATTTTGTTTGAGATCGTGATAAACCAACGTTTAGTTTTTGACTACTGGTGACTACTTTTTGCATTCGTTTTATGAAAAGTTGTCATTCCTTCTATTATCCCAGAGAGCCTTGGAGAAAACGAAGCCTTTTTACGGCCAATCTCTGTTGTTACCATAGAATCTTATTATAACATTGCATTTTATTTGCACATTACTGCAGTATCAGGCAGCATCTTATGCTCAAAACTTTGAAAAATTAGGATTCGTTATCCCACGGATTCGTATGATGCAGACCAAAAAAGACGAGGCTGATATTAAAACTGATGCTCTAATGCATGATTTCTTTTTTATTTAATGTTATGGAGCTTTTAAGACTTAAATTGCTCGGTTTTGAAATGGGACAGAACTGGAGTACCTACTGGACTGCTCATAAATATCAAACGTAAGTAAAAAATAACCACCGATTGCGAGCATGTGGACATCTCTTAAACCAAATCAAACTAATTCATTGAATCACAAATTCGAATGACTAATATCACTAAAAATACCACATTACGTGTCAACTGGGACACACCTTTTAAAGGCAATAAAAGAATATTCACCGTCCATTGCCAGTTCAAAAATTTATTGGCTCTTAATCTAATACTAACCAAGCAATGTGATGTGAATAAACAGAAATATTCATTGAAATACAATGACATCAGGCTAACAAAATCAAAGATCAGTCGGACTCCGAATGATAGCAAAAAAAAGTTTCACAAAAAACTTTAAAGAGAGCTTTGAACTTTTTGGTGGCGCTTAAAATGTTGCTACCTTTTTTAGGTCGCAAGTTAGATACTGATGGACTTTTGATGTCTTTTTCACGGATAAGTTATATAAACCTTCCTCTTGAATCTTTCTGTCTATTGATGAACACTGCATCAAAATCCGTTGCGAAGTTTAAAAGATTTAAGCGTACAGACGGCGGGAAACGGCTTTGTTTTATAGTATTTTTATTTATTTATTTAAATTTAATGTACGACAGTGGTACATAGGCGGACTTAAAGCCACAAGAAATTCTCTACCAGTCAACTTATAGTAACTACAGTATGTAAAGAAGCGGCATTTTATGCGTCCACACAAAAACGGTACGCTCCACGCTTTTTGCTTACGCTTGTCTCGTGAATCATTCGATAAATAACTTTAAAAAAGTAATTGTTTTGATACCAACTATGATGGGAACAAATTGTCGATGACTGAGCTTAACGTTTCCGGCTGTGCAAAAAATTTGTTAAAATGTAGGACACGGTAACGATGAAATGGAATTTTTAATAGTTTGTGGAGAAGTTGTAAAAAAAATACTATAACATGATATTAAGAAAGATAATTTACAGTACATTAAACTAGAATGTTTTGAGTTCTAAGTTCATCATCTGCGAACAGTTTCCCAAGTATGTTTGGATCGGCTTCCAGTCTTACCGAATACCAGTATTTTACATGGAGAAACTGCATATCTGACCTCCACAACCTAGTTAGTACTGGGTAATACGATACCTCTTGGTAGACTGGTTCTAAGTTATTAACAGTAAATGACTATTGAACTATAAAGGCTAACATAAACATAATACGGGGTGGAATATACGACATCGACGCTTAAAAAAAAAAAAAATCTGGTGTTCCATACATTTTGACCGTGTAGGTAAGTATTGCACTTTGTAGGAAACAGGTGATTTTAATAAATCTTATACATATATGTATAAAATTCTCGTGTCACAATGTTACTCCTCCGAAACGGCTGAACCGATTTGTATGAAGTTTTGTGTGCATATCGGGAAGGTCTGAGAATCGGCCAACATCTATTTATCATACCCAAATAAAAACCCCGCGAACGAAGTTGCAGACAGCAGCTAGTTACCTATAAAAAAAATCAGTGCGTGGAGTCCATCCGCGCGGAAGAAGTGAAACTTCGTAATACTACACGCATGCGTTCGAGTGCCACGCATTCACTCTCGTTATTTTTTATTGAGCTTCTAAATAATATTTTGTTGTTTTCTTGTTGTATGTTTTTTATTACATACATTTATCGAGGTTATTCGACTCATGGAAATTGAGCGAAGGCTGGTCACACCGCAGAGTCGAATGCATGACTGTTTGCACGCCATCTTGTGTACCTAGTAGAACTACGTAGTCACAAATCTTGTAATACTGCCATCTCTTAGTGAGTAATTGAAAATATTCCCCCTCCATAGTAGCGTTAAACTTGTTGGAAGTCGCATAAGAAGTTTCACTTAAAAAATCTATAGTGTGGTTTCTATTACTGTAGGGTGGTTCAGGATGATGTACTCAGTACGTGGTAAGAGTTTTCGCGTCGGAGTCCCTTCCAGCTTGTAAAGAATGTAAGTATAGTTTTCTTCAACATCAATTAATAACTCATAGCATTTGTAGTAATTAAGCAGCTACAAGGCACTGTTAAACGAATTATGTACACGATAATTTAATCCCGTTCCAAAACGTAAGTCTCTATGGCGAAAAACATGCAAAAAGTCACACAGACAATACACTCTTTCAAGTCGAGTTAGTTACTACAAACTTCTGAGTCAAGAATAAGGAGAAGCTTTGAAAGTTTGAAGTTATTTTTGTCACCAAAGCATGTACAGAGTACACATCATAAATCAGTTAATAGAAGTCACTACTGGCGTGAGTGATGCCAGACAAATAGCTGACCTTTTTGTTGACTATTTCAGCGTGCAGTCATCATTAGGTCGACGCTCAATGTTGAGCCACGGAAAGATCTAGGATCTAAAATAACTGCTAAAACGCTCTTGAACAGAATGAACGCGATGCGTCGAGAAAAATCTCCTGGTCATGACGGTCTCAGCGTGGAGCATCTCCGATTTGCTGGTCCGCATTTGCCAAGAGTGTTTGCTATGCGTTTTACTTTTTGTCTGGATCATGCTTATATATATATGCCTACGGACTGTCAGGATAATCTGTATGAATTTACTTCGTGTCTCTCAGAGATAAATGCGGTAATTGATGATTGTAATGTAGATACAGTATTTATTATGGGTGACTTCAATGCGCATCCAAAGGAATTGTTTTTTAATTAAATGTTGAACTTCTGTAAAGAACAAAGTTGGTCATGCGCGGACGTAGATTTGTTGCCAGGTTGTTTGAACACTTATACATACTTGAGTGAGGCTCACGGAACTTTAAGATGGTTAGATCATTGCCTGGTTACGTCAATGGCATTTCAAACAATTGAAAATATTAAGGTATTGTATGAAGTGTCATGGTCAGACCACTTTCCTCTAGAAATAACATGTAATATTAAGAGTATACCTAGTAAAATAACTGTAAATAGAGGAATAGATGACAGAACTGTATGGGGCATTAGAAATGATGAACAAATTTGTAAATATAAGGAGCTTTGCAACGGGGCACTACGTGATATAGACTTTCCAGTGGAATTGCGGGACTGCTGTGACCATACATGTGACAATGTAGATCATAGGCACATACTTAACACAATGTACGCTAAGATTAAGTCTATCTTGAGTGGTGCCTCGGAGAAAACTCGAATTTCCAGTAAAATAAATAAAAAGACATGTATTGTAGGGTGGAACAAGCATGTAGGCGAATCACACAGGAAGGCTCGGCTTAGCTTCAGTAACTGGGTTCTGCAGGGGAAGCCGCGCGCAGGACCCCTGTATTTGAGTATGTGTGAAACACGAAAAGAATTTAAAAAGAAATTAAAATGGTGCCAGGATAATACCGATCAAATAAAAATGGACATACTGGCGGCAAAACATGAGGCCAACGGAGCGGTAGGGGATCAAAATATTGCAAATGTTTTTAAAGATCTGTTTACTGTAGAACCATTGCCATGTGATGTTAATAATTTAAGTGGACCAGACGTCAGACCTGGTGAGAGGTACGGTCGAATTAAGCCATCAGATGTGCAAAATGTCATAAGAAAGATGAAGCGGGGAAAGTCACCAGGTCATGACGGTATTAGTATAGAACATTTGCGTTATGCAGGTGTACATCTGCCCAGAGTCCTGAGTCTATTGTTTAATTTTTGTATAGGACATTACTTTATACCGGATGACATGATGAAAACAGTAGTGGTTCCAATAATAAAAAACAAAACCGGGGATCCATCTGACAAGCATAATTACCGCCCTATATCATTGGCCACAACTATGGCAAAGGTCCTTGATAGTCTCATGAACGCGCAGCTGAGCGAACACCTTCACATACATGACTTGCAGTTTGGCTTCAGACCCAACCTGTCAACGGAAATGGCAATTATGTGTCTGAAACAAACTGTAAGGTACTATACCGACAGGAAGACACCAATATATGCGTGTTTCCTTGATCTTTCAAGGGCCTTCGACCTGGTGTCGTATGATGTTCTTTGGCATAAACTTGCTTGCTTGCTTGCTTGAAGAGACCACTGTGCCGCGGGAACTGGTATCTCTCCTCAAATATTGGTACAGCAATCAAAAGAATGCGGTCAGATGGGTCAACACACAGAGTCAGGAATATTACTTGAAGTGCGGGGTTAGGCAGGGCGGATTGACCTACCCGAGTTTGTTTAACCTGTTTGTCAACCAGCTGATTGGCAGGCTCAGCGGATCCATGGTCGGATGCTCAATAGACGGAAAAATGATCAATAATATTAGTTATGCGGACGACATGGTTCTGCTGAGCCCGTCAGTGAGTGCGCTCAGGAGACTTCTGTCCATTTGTGAATCGTATGCCCTGTCACATGGACTCAAGTATAATGCGAGTAAGAGTGTTCTCATGCTATTCAAAGCAGGTAACAAGGCTCCCTCAAATGTGCCGCCAATTAAGATCGGTGGGTCGGTACTCGAGAGGGTGTCTAAAATGAAATATTTGGGTCACATGCTGACAGAGAGGCTACAGGATGATGAAGACCTAGAGAGGGAAAGGAGGGCGTTGGCAGTCCGCTGCAATATGCTGGCCCGCAGATTCGCACGATGTACTACAGATGTAAAACTGTTACTTTTCAGAGCCTTCTGTCAGTCTTTTTACACGTGCAGTCTGTGGATCAACTTTACGCGGAGGGCTTACAACGCCATGCGTGTTCAGTACAATGACGCGCTGAGGGCAGTGTTGAGGAAACCCCGGTACTGCAGTGCTTCCGCAATGTTTGCGGATGCGAACATCGATGACTTCTTCTCCATCATCAGGAAAAGAACTGCATCGATGATGAGCAGGGTACGTGGTAGCACCAACTCTGTCCTCAGTGCGTTAGCGTATAAGATAGACAGTCCTTTTATTGTATACTGGGCAAGTGTACATCTGCACAGAAATAGGAAATAGGTTTTAATTATTATTGTTTACTTGTTTTGTTTACTAACAAATTACTAACACCTTTTTTATTTTTCTTTCTATTTTTTGTGTGCTACCTACTAACAACCCTACTAACGCTGTTTCTTGTAAAAATGTATGGACTTATGTCTGAAATAAAGATAAATTATTATTATATGCCGAGTGAGGGACTTAAGAATCCCTTAGTAGTCTTGTATCCAATACAAAACAAGGCAATTTCTCAATTACTCGGAAGAAAGCCTACATACCCCCAAAGAATGCTAATTATTTTAAACCAGACTCATTGCTTCACAAACGCCTACAAAGCTACCGTTAACCACTTATATTATAGCCTACAGCTACTGTCGCCTCATAGAAGCAGTGACGGACGTAATTACCATAGACTATAGACCAGCTACCGGAAGATTTCGTAACGGACCTCATTTGAAAAAAGATTTATAGAATTTTTAGTGTGAATGTGTGAAAGTGTAAGGGAAATAAACAATTACTCGTCCTAAGGGCCTAGATAACGAACGTTCTCAAAAAAAAATGTATTTGATAAACAAGTTACCGAAAAAAGAAAACGTGTTGCGCTAACCCTAAATAAAATGAGACAACGGTAGGAAGATGATGATGCAGATATACAAGTTACTGAAAACTTTATGTGGATCCTATTTTTAACTAACTGCTTGTAGAAAAACGAAAGGCTTGAAAACGATTACCACTTGTGTAGGCATATATATACTTTTAAGTTTTATTCATCATTATCATCAGCCTGTAATGTTCCCACTGCTGGGACGCAGGCCTCCTCTCCATGAGAGAGAGTGGGCTGTAATCCGCCACGCGGGCCCCGTGTGGGTTAGTAGATGTCACATGTCTTCGATTTTTTTAAAACAAACAAAACAGGTTAGTTAGTTACAAATTAAGTTAATGTTTAAGTTAAGTTATATTAATGTTTGATAAATTAATGAAACATGAGTGTAGTATGCCAAAGAGCAATCAAGCGCAGCATTTTGAGCGTAAAAAGAACAGACAAAATACGGAACACAACACTGCGCTCAAAAACTGGAACTACAGACATAGACAAAAAGGCTATCAGTTCAAATCGGATTGGCCGGGTCACTTGAGTCGAATGCATTGCATGCTGGGCTAAGGTCTCAATGTATTGGTGCCTGAATATGGACGGCGTCACTAAGGCTTGCCTAGAAAGAGGTGGCGAAATAATCTGGACGCTTATCAAGGCTGGTTGAAGAAGAGCGAAAAAGAGTATGGGGAAGAATATGGGGTGAGGCCTTTGTCCAGTAGTGGGCAATGAAAAAATAATGAAACGGAACCGACTAAATTAGAAGAATAAATACAAAAAATTGTCAAGTGAAGTTGTAGTATCGAAACCCATATTTTAATTTTCACACGCATGTTCTCACAAAAAAACATACGCAGAGATAACTTTTTGACAGACAACCTTTCTCATCCGCCATCTTTAAGAAAAAAAACGTTCCATACGATAAGTTACATTCCAAATGATTTCAAACACGGCTGGCCGTTAAGAAAGCTATCACTCAAAAACGAACAAGTGTTCGAAATTTGAAATAAAATGAATTAATGATGTATCGACGCCGACAAAGATAGTTTGCTGGTGAGATAAAACTTGGATCGAGGATCGAGTTACAATCAAGTATTGACTCGAATCGGATAAGAACATAATATAATTATGTAGATATGGTTAGAAAGGGACTATAACTGAGAAGACGAAAGAGCTTATATGCTCATTAAGACGCCATGGCGATGTCGGCAGCTACGTATGCAAGTAGTTAATTTTGAAATGTACAGTACCTAACTCACTTGGCGACGGTTTGGCAACGTCGCCAATTTGGAAGCGTGGCCACGAGCTACAGCTCCCTACGTGGCTTCTGGATACTCTGGAGGACTGGCGACGTTGGCAACGTTTATAAAGTACACGTGTAAACTGCACCTCGATTACTCAGTAGCCATCAGCCGCCATTTTGGACGCTAAAAAAGAAAACACCACTTCGCGCGGTTTCCTTTTTTTCTTTTTCCATTTTTTTTCGACGTAGGTACATGACAAAGAAGTGAGATTTCTTCTACGTCCATTCCTGACGACGTAAACGAACTGACTGTCGAGAAGCCATCGCCAGTCGATATGGCAACCTTCGGACGCCAGAAGTAGACAGGCCTACGCCGCTGGCGACGTCGCCATGGCGTCTTAATAGGGCAGCGCTCTAATAGAAAAGTATGGAAGAAAAAATCATGCAAGCTGTGACTCTAAATAATTTGGGATAAGGGCGGATGATAATGAATCATAATGAGGTACTTACATCATTCTTATGCAGAAGCCATGTGTATTTTATCTGAAATCTTATTCATAGTTAAGAATTATCAATTTATTAATCCTGTCTCGTGGTTTACTAGTGCAGAGCAAAAGCTCCTGTTTCTTTCTCACTTAAAGCGGTTTACTTAAGCTCATCGCTTTCGCCGTCTTTGCAGGGGCATAACTCCCACAAATTAAAACTTGTCACAATTTTTCAAAATGCTTCCCAAATGCTGCTGTGTTCCACAATCCTGCAAACTAACGAACCGATTTTGATGTGGTACTACTAACTATTGAGATCGCTATTGTTTATGTAAGTTTACAATCTATAATGTTCGCGCTTTGCCTTCTGGGCATTAAGCATTAAATTAGAAAATGAAAAAGCTACAAATTTGCTTCCCGGTATGGTTTAAAATATGGTCATTATCAATGCACCGAAAAGTTTAAATAGTTTGGACAGGAAATTCGCTCGAAAACTTGGTACAAAATAAGTGAAGTGACAAAAAACAAAATCGTATTACCGTATTACCGAGTAACTGTGTTGTGCTTGTGGAGGTCAGAAAGGCACCATATAAAATAATGAATAGAATAGAATCCTACTAATATTATAAATGCGAATTGTGTGAGGATGTATGGATGTTTGGATATTTGTTACTCTTTCACGCGAATATTACGGAACAGATTTGGATGCAATTTGGCACTTCTTCTTTAATCGGTCTCTCATTATTTCTTACATTATGATAGCTACTGGTCGGATCACTTCCCGTTAGAGCTGCAATGTAATATGATGAGGGCCAGGCCAAAGTCGACTCCTTTACATGAGTTTCAAATAAATAAAGTAACGTGGGGTGAACGTAATATAGATCAGATTGAATTGTATACCAAAGAATGTAACTCAAAATTAAGGCAAATTGATTTTCCTAGTGATCTAAGGCAATGTTGTGATAATATGTGTAATGAACTCGAACATAGGGAAGTAATTGATAATTTATATCACAAAATTGTTTTATCGTTACGGGAGGCTGCTGAGGCAACTTATGTCAGTCACTGTAAAGAGGGGGTTGTAAAGGGGCGACCTATCCTGGGGTGGAATAAGTATGTAAGGGACGCTCACCGAAATTCCAGGCAAAACTTTACAAATTGGGTTTGGCATGGGAAACCAAGCACTGGAAAAATTTATAATGATATGGTTGAGTCCCGAAAGATATTCAAACATAGACTCAAGTTTTGTCAGAATAAACAAGACGAAATTAAAATGGATATATTGGCTTCAAAACACAGAAAGAAAGACTTTCGAGGGTTTTGGAAACACACCAAAAAACTAAACCCTAAGCCTGGCATTCCAGTGAGTGTCGATGGTGTAAGCACACCCGGGGAGATCGCAAACATGTTTAAGGAACATTTTAAAATACTACCGTCGAAGTCAGATGTTAATGGTGTCGTTGCTGGGGTTGTTGTGTTGGAGGTGCCTGCTCGCATTATGGCTAAGCAGATTAGAGTAATAATTAAAAATATGAGACGAGGTAAATCACCGGGACATGACAGCCTTAGCATTGAACATTTTGAGCATGCCGGACCGCATCTCCCACGACTGCTAGCGTTATTGTTTACGTTCTGTATCCGACACTCCTACCTACCCGCTGCGTTGATGAAAACGGTGGTTGTACCAATACTGAAAAATAAAACCGGTGACGCCAGTGACAAAGGTAATTACAGACCAATCTCATTGGCGACTATTACGGCTAAGGTACTGGACGGTGTGTTTGAGGGACAAATTAGTAAATATCTTAAAATACACCATGCTCAGTTCGGATTTAGGCCACAGCTATCAACTGAATGTGCTATTTTGTCCCTCAAGCATACTGTCAGGTACTATACGGAGAGAAATACGCCTGTGTATGCAGCATTCCTAGACCTTTCCAGGGCATTTGACCTGGTAAGGTATGACGTCTTGTGGTGTAAGATGCGCGAAGTGGGAGTGCCTGACGCCATAACGAATATGTTTCGGTATTGGTATGGCCACCAAACCAATCAAGTTAGATGGGCCAACGAGTTGTCTGACGAGTACAGGTTGGAATGCGGGGTGAGACAGGGGGGATTGACCTCGCCAGCGCTTTTCAACCTGTATGTTAACCAGCTGATTGTCGAGCTCAGTAGCACTCTTGTTGGTTGTTCTATTGACGGACTCTGTGTCAATAGTATTAGTTACGCGGACGACATGGTGCTGCTGAGTCCGTCAATCAGCGCACTCAGGAAGTTGTTGGCGGTCTGTGAGGCTTATGCAGAAGCACACGGACTTGTGTACAACGTACAAAAAAGCAAACTGCTTGTGTTTAGGGCGAAGCATAAAAAACCAGCACATAATATGCCACCAGTTATGTTAAAAGGTGTGGCCCTTGAAAGAGTGTTTGATTTTAAGTACTTGGGGCACATAGTTACGGAGGACTTAAAGGATGATGCTGATATGGAAAGAGAACGGAGGGCGTTGGCTGTCCGATGTAATATGTTGGCCCGCAGGTTTGCTCGTTGTACACCAGAAGTAAAGATAACTCTTTTTAAGGCTTTTTGTCAGTCGCTGTACACGTGCACCCTGTGGGTTCGATATACGCAGAGGGCATACAACGCCCTCAGAGTCCAGTACAACAATACTTTCAGGATGTTGTTGGGGCTCCCACGTTACTGTAGCGCATCAGGAATGTTTGCAGAGGCACGTACTGACGGTTTCAGTACCGTCTTACGTAAAAGGATTTATTCTATGATGCGCAGGGTGCGTGGGAGCTGCAATGACATTCTGAAGGTCATTAGTGAAAAGCCGTGCTGCACCATTATGGCGCATTGGGTACGTGTACATGTACATATACCCGGTGCGTCAGGTGAGTGCAGCAGATATATGAATTAAAATCTTTTATTTCGTTTGTTACTAACATAGCTTATAAGTAGTGTGTATTACTAACATCATATGGATCAAGGTCTGAAATAAAGTATTTTTATTTTATTTTATTTTATTTTATTTATTTATTTATTATTGAGGATCGTGGCCACTGGACCCCTTTAAATGAACAATCTGTACTGTAATACTCGTGGCTTGGTCATAATCATAATCAAAACGTTGCCAAATCGTTGATTTTACTCCTAAGCAAGGCTAGTTAATTTGATAACTAGACCAATTTAATGGATATAATGGTCCAGGTAAATTATGAAGATTTTGCAAGTTGCTGTTATCGGGCATTTGATAATATCGTTCAACTAGATCCATTTATTACTATGACACTAGCAATCATTAAAGTCTTCAATTTAAAACTAGACGAGAGAAGAATCGTGTGTGACTAAAAGAGTGATGAATATTAATGTTGATAGATGGAGAGGGAGAGGAAGACGAGAGATTTAAAAGAAAAGAAGTAAATGATAGCGTGACAAAGGAGAATGGAAGAAAATAACGTTTTGCGCCCCCAGGCGACATGGGACGAGGGCAGAAAGATCTTGAGATTTAAAAGTAAACTAAAATCGATAGCTTAGAACCGGCGCTTCGAAAATTAGCACTTATTTTATTTTTTTGTTCATTGACGACTATAACATAGTTGAGAAAATGCTACGCAGATATTCGGATGATGATGTCACCGTTTTGAACTCTCTTTTAATTCAACAGGTTGGCAACACCCACTAAATAAGACGACGAAATATTATAATTCCACCTTAGGGAGCTCAACTTTTTAATTGCTTGACTGTACATTCAATGTCATTCGCTATTCTTGCAGGCTTTTATAATAACCAAAGTACTTTTAAAAAAAAAATACATAATTAAATTCCTTAAGGAACTCCTACGTTCAAATCAATGGGAAACCATTGATTTGAAAACCTGATCCATTAAATCTAATATATACAATTCTCGTGTCGCGGTGTTTGTTACCAAACTCCTCCGAAACGGCTGAACCGATTTGTATGAAATTTTGTGTGTGAAGTAGTTCGCATAGAATCGGCCAACATCTATTTTTCATACCCCTAAAACCCATCAAAATTTCCACGCGAACAAAATCGCGGGCAGCAGCTAGCAAAACTTTTGCAGAAATTATGTGTGCATATGTATCGGGTAGGTCCGAGAATCGGCCAACATCTATTTTTCATACCCCTAAAACCCATCACCACGCGAACAAAGACGCGGGCAGTAGCTAGTAATCTTATAAAACGAAGAGAGTTTACCTCAACAGCAAACGTAACTTTGTATCCACTTTATAATGATTAGCTATAAATCATTATAGTTACAACTTGTAAGAATGAGCGTCGTAATTGATTCGACTTATGAGTTCCTTCCATAGAGTTTATAATGGATTTATTTTGTTTCGGACTTTTTCTTTTTAATGCCTTGTTACTTTACGTTTGATACTGGTTGCAACTGCTCTTCGCTTCGTAATAATGAAAACAGTTTCATAGAGAAAGTAAAATATATTAATTTATGAACAATAAATAGATATTTCCTTTCTTTATAAAACTCGTAATTTTATAGTTTTTGTTTTAACATCTGTAGATACAAAGTGCAAAGCGACCACTCTACGCAATTCTTTCTAGGAAACGGCGTTTTTTGGGTGAACCATAACGTTTTACGATAGAACTCAATATAGGTAATGTATTCGAAACATTGTGCTGATAGATGCATTGAATAGTACGGTGGTCGGGAAGGTATTTAAAGCAAAATTAAAACATTAAAACCTTAAAAAAATAACTTCTTAAAAGTTGGAACTTAGACCTCCAATATCTAAGTAACTAGAAGCTTCCCAGGTATGATCCAGACCAAAAAAATGCTAATAATGACGGGGAGATCTTTTTAAAGTTAACTCAACTTCATGAAAATAATTGATATTTTGTAAATATCATAACCAATGCCAGTGGTTATAACGATAGAATTGATAACAGAAACGAAATCTGTATCTAATAGGCTTGATAATTGGTAACATATTCCCGGACCCAAAAGAGACCCCTGAGGTACTCTAGGCATTGAATGATAAATAAATGAATGCAATACACTATTATCGACAGTATCTACCTATAGGTTTTCAAGTCTAAAAGGTAGTGAGGAAAATGTTGAGTACGAATGTGGATGGCTATAAGAGTAGAGGAAGACCAAAGAAACGATGGATGGACTGTGTGAAGGATGATGTGACAAGAAAGGAGTTGACGACTGAGATGACAAGTAATAGAGAAGACAAGTATGGAAGAAGAGCCCAGTGGTGGCAGCCCCGACTTACGAGCAGTAAGCCGTGGGTTCGAACCCAGGCAGGCGCATTACTTTGTGTAATTTATTTCATCATCGCTGCTCTCAAAAACGGTGAAGGAAAACATCGTGAGGAAACCGGCATGTCCTAGAACCAAAAATTCGAAGACATGTGACATCTACCAACCCGCACTGGGCCCGCGTGGTGGATTACAGCCCACTCCCTCTCATAGGAGAGAAGGCCTGTCCCAGCAGTGGGAACATTATAGGCTAATGATGATGATGATGGAAGAAGAAGATATGCTGTGAATGATGACGGTTTCCAGGTGTCGGTGTACACGAATCTGCCCCATTTCGACAGCTCATAATGATATCCTTCCAATCGCTTTAACAATTAAGAGTAGAAAAGCTACCTCTAGTTCGTCGTGCCGATTGTAAACATCGAATCAAAATACAAATCATTGCCACGGTGAAATATGGCAGTAAGCCAGTAATTATTTGTAATCAATTCGGCTAGTAGTCGACTTGTTCTAAATCGGGGAACTGGTTGCTGTTAGCGACAACAGAGGAGATACGTATTTGGATGACGGTACGGCGGTTTGACGGCACGGTTGGCGCAGTGGTTGAGCGATCGACTGCTGCGCTACGTGTCGCGGTTCGACACGGAACAAATAATTGTATGGCCTACAGATAGTTGTTCCGGGTCTGGCTGATTGTGTATGTGAGTTTAAATATTTGTAAACGATAGTCAGTGGCCCGAAAATCTGAAAAACAGTCTTACCAAGGGGTATAATATTACCTAGTAATAACTGGGATATGGAAGTCAGATAGGCAGTCGCTCCATGTATTCAGCTGCAACCGGTTAGACTGGAAGCCGAACATAGCTGGGAAAAGACTAAGCAGGTGATGATCTATTTGATATTTACGTTGCGTTTAAGGTTCCAGCACTTCCAGCAGTGGACAAGCAGTGTAAATATTATCTCAAACAGCTGCAAGTGCTACAATTACGATAACTATCACTGAATTTGATTTCATATAAGTCCAGAGTCAGAGACGAGAAAATATTAATAGAAAAAGTACGATCTTGTAAAACGCTAAAGTCTTAAAATATAAACTTCATGCTTTGTTTCCCCGAAGAGTAAGGGAGTAGTGTATATCCACATTCTGCAAGTTACGGTTAAAGAGGGGACGACCTTATTGCCATCAGTCGAACACAAATTCGAAGCTGCGGAGAATCAATGTAGCTCAAATCAATAAAGGCTAGATTGTCTGAATAACCAATAACAGTAAGTTAAAAGCTAAGTGTTGCCGATGCTACCATCTTTATCAGTCGATCGCTGGCACGCAACAGTGGAATGTCGCCTTAAGTAGCGCAAGCCCGGCCAATGGCGGCGACTTTAGCAATTATTAGCAATATAGCAGTGTTGTGATTAATGTTAAGTGAAATGGACGGAGCTTGAGCTAGACTTATCTTAATAAAACAAAAGAAAATGTTATTGACTAAGCTTTTGCAATCAGGGAAAATGGGATTGTTAAGCAGTAGTATTTGGATGGTCCGTAAATTCAAACTACAGCTGTCATTTTTTTAGCCGTATGAAATCCACGATATTGAAGGTTTTTGACCCAACGCTTAACTTATTATTTTACTAGAGACTAGACTGTACAAAATAATATGCATGTTATATCCAGGTTTACCTGTTAATAATCGCAAATGAAGTGAGCTACGATACTAATTGAAGTTCAATCCAACAATGGAGTAATTCAAGCGAACGAAATGTACTAGGCTTGCATAAGACAGAAGAGTTAATATTAAGCGCGGTCGACGATCCATCTTCGAGCCGCGATTCCATTGTGGCGAACTTCATTCTAAAGTCTAAACAATTCTATTACGCGCTATGAATTAATAAATTACTACTGTTAAAATTAAATTCGTAAGTAGCACCTACAACAGAACTATTAGGAATGAATAAAGGATCGTCTACCATATAATCTAATGCAACACCCCGTCAAAGCACTTACCGTGAACATAATCCATTGGACCAAAAAGTACCAGGAGTGCATGCAAGCGAAGTGTTAGAACTAAGAACATTAGGAGCGGCCGCGGCCACAATCCGTCTGCGGCCGCGGTCGGACGAAGCAATAAAGATTAACTCGATGCCTGCGCGATAGATGTCGCTATTCTCAATATAAACGTAAGAGGATTTTAGTGCATTCTTTTATTTTGAGAGTGAGAGTATGTTTGTTTAAGTTTTTGTTGGGTCCGTTAAATTATCATGAATTATATATTAAACAGATGCAATATTTCTTAACTGTCTTGGTCGTGCAACTATAAAGCATAAGGTTTTGGGTAATTGGGATACCGAAATTAGGCTGTGTTATTTTTTATAATATGTAGACCAACCCTATGACACGCGACTTATACAAAACTGGTGAAATGCATTTATCAAATTTGTGTAATCATGAAGTTTTTTTTTTATATTCATTATTATGACTTCACCTAATTTATATTCGACCAAACCCAACCATTGCCGAACCAAAAACATCTTTCTTTTAACATCACCTCCAATACCCATATTCTACCAGGAACGTTCCAAGACCTCCCATATAAGGGAAGGGAGCCTATTGCTAACAGTTGGGCACAAATACAGACTAAGGACTGAGGAATTTCTGACTCCGGACTGGACTTCGACAAATGTTCTGTAAAATCTGTCAAAGTCCGGTATTCACAGCTAGTCCGCATTCTTCGGAGTAATCGCTCCATGAGCCTGACCACAGAATCAAACCCAAGCGTACGTCCCCAAATATCGCCTCCAAGAAACTTAAAAAAATAAATAATAAATCTATCATTTCAAAACTGCACTATTCCTCCCTCCGCGCTCCGCGTGTGACCCTCAAATGTACACTCGACACCAACTACGCTTCATTTAACACATTCGATTCGCTTGTGGCCGCACCGCAGTAATGCCGCGACTTTTGGACGTACAGGCGAGACCAGTGTGATTTGATGTGCTTTACTTGTCTTGAGATTTTAATTTTATTTTTATCGTATTAACCAGTACCAACTGTGTTGTGGAGGTCAGATAGGCTGTCGCTCTATGGGAAATACTGGTCTTCAGCTGCATCCGGTTAAACTGGAAGCTGACCCCAAGATAGTTGTGAAAAGGCTAGGCAGATGATGATGACTGGTATTGGGAAGGATGTGAAAGGCCCCGAGTTTCAAGGCTTTTTATTAATCAACCCGGAACCTGGCTCCCTATTCACAAACGCTCGGATTCGATTTCGATTCGATAAGTCGTATATCTATCTTGTTTTGGCATTACGAATGCGAGCGAGATAGACATACGACTTTCCAAATCGAAATCGAATCCGAGCGTTTGTGAATACGGGGGCTGGATCAAACTTGGACAAGTCCATGTGATGTCAGATTCCGAGCTGAGCTTTCTTCCAAAGCATAGGAGCTGAGCTTAAATAGGGTGACTGGTAATTAGTGACCGATTTACAACCTGTTTTTTTTTTATATCCCATAACTCTAGGTTTATATTCTGTAGGTAAAAATAATACTAAATCTCCTAGAATAGGTGGTACAAAAATGCATAGTTTCGATCGACGAATCTTTACTTTTGCGAGGTTGCCTAACTTCGCAGTAGTGTAGTAAAAAGTAATAGTTTCATTGATAAATACGAGTAATTCTTTTTATTCAAACTATTGGTTTGAAAAATATACTCACATTTAAAGCTAAGAAAATGCGAAAAAAAAAGTATGATTGAAACATAATTCATATGCCAGTTGACTCTTTGAAAGGGTTCAATCATATCCTAGAATTATGCGATATAAAAAAAAAACAGGTTGTATACAATAATACAACAGCCGTATGAAATAGGCGCGCGCGCGCCTCTGGCCTATCGGCTTGTGAAGCCAGTGAATGAGTTTTAAAAAAAATCTTTCTTTGATAAAGTGGTTTGTTATCATGAGTATAATCACGTGTTTAAGTATCGGTCACTTATTACCAGTCAGCCTATACAAACTAGGAACTGCTGCCAGGCTAAGAAATTAATATGGATTTTAATAACAAAAATTTGGCCGTAGAATTATCATTGCCATTCAACATAGAAATGCTATAAACAGCCCGAATTCTTCACTCATAGCAACGTGAGGTGAAGAAAATAATTAATTGAATTTGAATTGATAACTTGCTCTATGAGTGTTCTACCCGATTGTACCACTTGAAAACAGTCAGCATTATTCCCCAGCGACACGCGTATTGATGTCAACGCGTCTGTACCAGTGATCGCTAATTTATATTTATTGTATAATTTGTACATTTCTATAGAGAAATAGCTTTATAATAAAATTTCAATGGACTTGCTACTGTAAGAATCATGAAATGTATTCCTAATGCAATAACTGTTTATGTTAAAGTTATATATAAACTAGTGACACAATTCAACATACAGGGTGTAAATCACCTCATCACGAAGCCGTCAACCAAGCATTCTGTACATGAAACTAAGTAACTTTACGCAAAAAATATTGCTGGGAAACGACTTTTTTTTTTGGGGGGTGTAGAATCATGTTTTGTGGTAGAACTCAATGTAACGCACTCAAAACATTGTGCTGATGGACGGATTGAATAGTAAGGGGGTCGTGGAGGTATTTAAAGTAAAAATCTTACATTAAAAACTTGTATTTAAAAAAATACTTGTCAAAAAGTTGGAACTTTGACCCCTAATATCTCCGTAACTAGAAGGTTCCCAGGTATGGTGTAGAACAAAAAAATGATCACAATGACAGGGAGAACCAGTGCCTTTCGGCTTCGTTAAGAGGTGTTTTACACCCTTTAGGTTTTAAGGAAATCGTGTAGAAGCAGGTACAAGTCACCTTTTTCTCGAATTGTCATTTACCTACATTCCAAATTTCTTTTTAAAAATAATAATGTGCTTGTAAATAATAGCCGTAGGGCATATAACATTTTCATTACTTGACTGTACATAACTGAAAATTACCCTCATCGACAGAAATGATCACTGATCATCAACCTAATTAAGATGTCGCAAGTATACCTACAATCAATGGTGTCACCCTAACCTAACATACAAGGTGTTGTTTTGCATCCTCGTCAAAATTCAGGAGGTTGTCACAAAAGACATAAATAATCAATCAATTAAAATTACGGTACCTAGTCAATTATTAAAAAACGCAGATTTGTCGTTGTTTAAGTTTGTCATTATTTCAGAATAACCCCCTTAATGTAGTCTAGGGAATAAGAAATTATCGAATAAACGTTTAAGATTGTTTGTATGGGTGAAAGCGCGGTTATAGGGCGAGAATCAGACGGGCCGCGTTTAAAACACGGGTGGTTCACACTCACCGATTTTAGTAAATAAGAAAAAAAAAATACCTACCCATTAGCATTGTTACCTCCTTGAATTTGACGAGGATGCAAAACAACACCTTGTAATTCAATTATAGACTGTACATAACTGCAAATCTTGCTTTCATCGACCTCTTTCATAAAATCATCAAATCGACATTTAAATAAAACCTCTCAACGTACAATCAGTGACTGAACTCCTTGGCTGCAGCATTTAAAACCGCAGACGAGACCCAGAGGTCTAAAGTTTCCCTGCCTAGCTCTGTCAATGTGTTTGCTAAAAGATTTAGGCTGTAATTCCCCTGTCTGAGTGAAGAGATGTTTATATTTCAGATTATATCCACTGGGGGAGAGCTAACTGTTCGGTGTACTTGTGGATATGGGTTAGCTTTTAAGTGGGTAGGATGAGCGTTTAGTTTTTATCAGTATAAACGCTGTTTGTTGTGCACAATCTCTATATATATAAAAATCAATTGCTGTTCGTTAGTCTCGCTAAAACTCGAGAACGGCTGGGCCGATTTGGCTGATTTTGGTTTTTAAATGTTTGTCGTAGTCCAGGGAAGGTTTAAAAGGTGAGAAAGGTAGGGTAGGGTAGGTAGGTAGGTAGGGTAGGGTAGGTAGGGTAGATAGGTAGGTAGAATAGGGTTGGGTAGGGTAGGGTAGGGGTAAGTAGGTAGGTGGGTAGGGTAGGTAGGGTAGATAGGTAGGGTAGATAGGTAGGGTAGATAGGTAGGGTAGATAGGTAGGTAGGGTAGGGTAGGTAGGATATGTAGGGTAGGTAGGTAGGGTATGGTAGGTAGGTAGGGTATGGTAGGTAGGTAGATAGGGTAGGTAAAAAGTGCATTGCAACGCATGCCGGGGACAGCTAGTATTGCAATAAAAATAACCGTCTTTCAAAAAAACTGTCGAAAAAAACAAAAACTTTACTTTCGGAAGTCAGTGACTTAGTTTGTTTCATTGACTTTATTGCCAACAACTTCCGAAAGTAAAGTTATTATCCACTTTTTTTTTTTTTTTTTGAGTAGGTACCTTTATTTTTCTTTTTATTCAAAAGAGTTTTTTTCTACCAAAGAGTTGTAGACCAAGAGATGTTTCAATGGTAATAAACACACATTTCACCATTAAGTCTCATGTATAAAGGGGCGAGCCTTAACTTACTTAAGACAACTGTAAAAAACCTAGACACGCTTCTGAAAAACTTCCGATAGAAAGACCCAGAAACGCTTACCCCGAGCAGCAAGCAAACCCTGCCTGAATAGATATTTCCTTTTAATTCCCAAATCACAAAGTAAAGCACATTTAAAGCAAACTACATAATACGATTAGTTTTGGAATCGCCCTCCAAGTACAGTGATGCACAAATTGCAATAAATATCAATTTGTGTGCTATCGACATTAATGTAATGTCACTGGGGAGTAACTTTGAAGTGAAAAGTGATGGCTGTATCAATGGGGTGCATTCACGTAACCACGAGGAACTATATAGATTTAAGGAGGATTTAATATAGATTGTCTTATTTATTCAATTCATTTGTATTAAACTTATTTTCTAAAAATAAAAATATTTACATAAACTAACTAAATATAAACTAACTAAAAACAACAGGACGCTTAGACGTCAAAATACTCCTCCACATCGCTGTCATCTGGAAACGCGCCCAGAAGACTGGCAGCATTGCCACGTTGAATGGCAATGCAAATTCTTTGCCCAAAGAAATAGCCAGCCCTCTACTCTCGCGAAGTGTCAACCAGTCGACGAGAAATTTCCTTAAAAGGGGAATGCGCACTTGGGCTCCATGACCCGAGCGTTTCGACCCCAAACGGCTCAAAAATGTAACTGCCATTTAGGTTACAGTATTAACACCGTTGAGGCTCTCAGCAGCCGCAGCAGCAGCTGCAGCACAGCCCACCGTGCGTGCGGGAAATAAAAGAACTAAAATAAGTATACCAAGTTTGACATTTCGATTTGATTTTTCTTGACAAGCAGCGCCACCTTCAACTGCAAACTTCAATTGGTCATACTGTTCAACATGATTGACGTAATCTTTTCGGTAGCAAAATCAAAATCAAAATATTTTATTTTACATAGGCCTACATGGGCACTTATAAAACGTCAACAAAAGGTGCACGGTTCGGGTTGGTCGTTTCCTATGGAGAAGAACCGGCAAGAAACTCCATGGTTACTCTTTTAAAATCATTTGGTTTTAGCTTATGTCAATCCAGCACATTTTTGGGTTTTATTCGCTAATGGAATGTCTTTTGTCTAGGGTTTTGGTCAGACGGCCCCATTACCGACTTGTTGATTACCGTTTGGCTGATCTGCCCCCGTATTCATAAAAGGCTCGGATTCGATTTCGATTCGGAAAGTCGTATGTCTATCTCGCTCGCTTTCGTAATGCCAAAACGAGATAGACATACGACTTATCGAATCGAAATCGAACCCGAGCAATAGGGAGCCTGATATGCTTTCCTGAGTATGAGTAATTCTTATAGTTTCGTGCCGATCTCTTTCTAAAGGGTGTAAAACACCTATTATCGAAGCCGAAAGGCACTGGTTCTCCCTGTCATTGCTATAATTTTTTTGTTTTACACCATACCTGGGAACCTTCTAGTTACGGAGATATAAGGGGTCAAAGTTCCTACTTTTTGACAAGTATTTTTTTAAATACAAGTTTTTAATGTAAGATTTTTACTTTAAACACCTCCGCGACCCTCGTACTATTCAATCCGTCCACCAGCACAATGTTTTGAGTGCGTTACATTGAATTTACCACAAAATATGATTTTACACACCCCGTGTTTCCCAGCAATAATTTTTGCGTAAAGTTACTTAGTTTCATGTACAGAATGCTTGGTTGACGGCTTCGTGATGAGGTGATTTACACCTTGTATATCGTGTGGTTGTATGCCTAACCTGGTGTCGAGAGTTTTTATGCCGCCCATGGACCTGTGACTTGGCTTTACATGCCGTCGAGAAATATCTCTCGGGCGTGCTGGTTCGTACCGATGTAAATTGAAAGAAGAAATAGTAATACGTTAATAAGAACACAGGTTTATTGATCACTCCATAATATGGTTCCCCTGGCTAACATTGAAATCTAATACTAAAAATAAAGCTAAAGAGTTTGTTTGTTTGCGTGAACGCGCTAATCTCAGGAACTGCTGATCCGATTTGATTAATTCTTCAGTGTTAGATAGCCCATTTATCGAGGAAGGCTATACAAGGTGTTGTTTTGCATCCTCATCAAATTCAAGGAGATAACTATACTAATGACTAACGATAATATACTATACTATAATTCTCGTCCCGAATCAATACTAAAATGGGTAGGTTTTTTTTTTCTTATTTACAGAAATTGGTAAGTGTAAACCACCCGTGTTTTAAACGCGGCCCGTCTGATTCTCTCCCTATAACCTCGCTTCCACACATACAAACAATCTCAAACGATTATTCGATCATTTCTTATTCCCCAAACCACGCTAAGGGGGTTATTCTGAAATACTGACAAACTTAAACAACCAAAAAAATCTGCGTTTTTTAATCATTAACTAGGTACCGTAAGTTTAATTGATTATTTATGACTTTTGGAACAACCTCCTCAATTTTGACAAGGATGCAAAACAACACCTTGTATTTTTGTCGCAATATGTTGGACTTTTTTGAATACTGAGGTATTCTCCCAGACTCAACTAGTGTAGCACACTCCATTGCATCAACTATCAAAATAAATAATGTTGCTTCTTTTTCAAAACTTTGCAAAAATATATTAAAATTGAAATCCCCAACAAATAGTGGTTTTGTAAATTATACCGTCTAAATCTGTCTCAATATTTCATATCATCGTCCCCTGTGTTGTCATCCCCAGAGACCATAGACTAATAGCCACTCTGCATCCCCTTTGCACTCATAATCTAGTTTTTAGTCTATGGATTGGTGAATATTTGACGTACAGCCAAGGGCATAAGTGTTACCAAGAATCCGTTTATTGTTGATAACAACTTATGCTTAGCCCTTTTTTGCCCTTGATAAAGGTGCAATTTTAGCAATAACTACCTAAGTTCACGTGAAATTCGAACGGGGGTCGACGAATGAATCCGTGATAGTTTACTTTAAAACCAAAGTCGGTTTCGGATTTTATGAAGATACTTATTTATTGAAGTGAAACTTCTTATGCGACTTCCAACAAGTTTGACACTACCATGGAGGGGGAATATTTTCTAAAACTCACTAAGAGATGCCAGTATTACAAAATTTGTGACTACGTAGTTTTACTAGGTACGCAAGATGGCGTGCTAACATTCGTGCATTCGACTCTTCGGTGTGACCAGCCTTCGCTCAATAGGGGATAATCCTATTTTTTTTTTCTTTGTCCGTCTTGTAGTTTATTAAAAAGTATTTGACACGTAAGTATTTTTTCTTTTTTCACGTAATCGTAAAATTACGGAGATATTTTGAGTTGAAATGGCGCATGACGCCACGGCTAAGTAAATTTTATACCTAGTTGTGACGTAGTGAGCCCCCACTCTCCAACTTTAATGCGTTTGAACTAAGTTTTTTTTTTGTTTACTTAATAAAACGAAAAATACGTGTCTAATAATTTTGTATTAACTGACTGACGGACAAAATAGAATTTCGTTTTCTTTACCCTGTCATCATCCCTATTTATTTGGGGTCCGCGCAGCATGTCTTCTTCTTCCATACTTCTCTATATTAGTTTTTAAACAGACATTGTCACTATTATTGTCATTAAAACGGGATATTAATCATGTTTACTATTTGTTTTGAGTTCCCGATATTTCGTCGCTGTTTCAAGCACCATGATCAAGGATAAACTGAAGTTACTGCGGTTGGGTTTCTGGAACTCAAGACAAATATACTTAGTAAAAATTGATAATTTCCCGTTTTCAGTGTTCTCTATACAAGGTGTTGTTTTGCATCCTCGTCAAATTCAAGGAGGTAACTATGCTTATGATTCTCGTCCCGAATCACTAATAAAATGTGTCGGTATTTTATCACCAAAATCGGTTAAAAACCCGTGTTTTAAACGCGACCCGTCTGATCCTCGGCTTATAACCACGCTTTCATACATACAAACAATCTCAAACGTTTATTTGATAATTTCTTATTCCCTGAACCACGTTAAGGGGGAAATTCTGAAATACTGACAAACTTAAACAACCAAAAAAATCAGTGTTTATTAATAATTAACTAGGTACCGTAATTTTAATTGATTATTTATGTCTTTCGTGACATCCTCTTGAATTTTGACGAGGATGCAAAACAACATCTTGTATCCTCTTCTCAGCAGCCACCTCCTTTTTAACCATATCATGAACTGCACCACATTTCTATTGAAGAGAAATATACCTGAACCGACGGTTCCCTATCCATTTGCATAAAATTTTAAGACCTAATATACTAACTTAGCATAATGTTGTTTGGCATAATTATATTTTCGCATAATATAATTACTCATAACAGCTTACGCATAATTATTTAAGCATAATTTCTCTAACCATAATAATGATTAAGCATAATATTCTAAAGCATAAATTTACTAAGCATAAAGTTCTTAAGCATAACTTTTTTATAAGCAAGCATACAGCATGCAAGCAAGCATGCAAGCAAGCATGCAGCAAACAAGCAAGCATGCAGCAAACAAGCAAGCATGCAGCATGCAGCATTCAAGCGAGCATGCAACATGCAGCAGGCAGGGTTTCTGTCACGGCTCCGGCGCTGCGGGCCTCCGGCGGCCCCACGCGTCTACGCGATTTTAAATTACACTCTAGGGGTAGGACAAACAAGACTACGTGGAGTCGGTTTTGCAGCAATTCGGTTCTGTCACTAACTTTTGTTGCACAGCATATTAAATTTTTAACCTAGTTAGTTTAATTTTTAGGCCTACTAACGTTATGCGAATCAAATTTATGCCAAAACAAATTAGTCTTTAAGATGATTATGCCAACATAAAATGTATGCCTAAAAAAATTATGCCGAAGTATTATTATGTCAAAACAAATTGTGCTAAAAGCGTTATGCCGAAGTATATTAGGACAAAGAACATTATGCGAAAAGAAGGGATCCTTGAACCGACACACACTTTTGACGCCAAGCTTAGACAAAACATAAAAAGAATAGTGGTTACGATCATTTTTTTCAGCACTGAGAGTGTATAAAGCAGGATTCTTATAAAACATCGAATGTTAAGATCTCGGAAAATATCTCCCAAATCATCAAAAACCTGTTTAAAAATCAGAGATAAATGTACAAAACTATTTTAATTACGAATACATACGATACGGTCGGTATTGAGTCATTACACTAGTAATAAAAAGCTTTAATTATTGCCTTACCTTTGATTGGTAATAGAGAAAGAATTATGTGCAAGTATTTCTTGTTTAGTTAAAGGCGTTCTTGTCTACATATAAATATAAATAGCTGTTTCGCGCGACTTTGTTCGTGAGGCAAATTTAGTGTAGGTATCTGTGTATGTGCGATAAAAGTAAAAACCGGCCAAGTGCGAGTCGGACTCGCGAACGAAGAGTTCCGTACCATTATTTATGAAATAAATAAATATTTATTTTATTCGGTTTTTAGTATTTGTTGATATAGTAGCAACAGAAATACATAATCTGTAGAAATTTCAACTGGCTAACTATCACGGTTCATGAGATACAGCCTGGTGACAGACGGACAGCGAAGTCTCAGTAATAGGGTCCCGTTTGACTCTTTGGGTACGGAACCCTTAAAATAAAGCCTAATTCCTTCCCTAGGACATAGTCTTTCTCCTTTCCAAAGATTACGCTCCGATCATCCGTTTAGTCGTGAAAAGATAGGAAACAAACAGACTAACTTTTGCATTTATAACGTTAAGTCTTGTACTGAATGTGTGAATGGACCGCACCGATTGCAATGAAACTTAATACGCATAAGCAATATCCATAGGTGAGACTACAAGCTACATATTTTTTTTTTTTTTTTTTTTTAACTTTGCCCCACACTAGGAATTTCTCCTGTATCGTGGGTGCGTTCACAAACATTTAAACTCACATACACAAACAGCCAGACCCGAAACAACTATCTGTAGGCCATACAAATATTTGTTCCATGCGGGGATCGAACCCGCGACACGTAACGCAGCAATCGAACGCTCAACCACTGCGCCTACCGTGTCGTCATCACCAGGTCTCAAAATTATTGAAAAACATTTTCAAAACGTCTTTTAAAAAAACAGATATTGAATTGGAAATTTCAGTTTCTATAGATAATTTATTATAGCTGTAACACCATTTTTTCGAATTTGTTTTTAGTAACTTTTTAGACCTACGTATCCTGCTTATGCGTAAGAAGTTTCATTAAAATCGGTTCAGTCATTTCGGAAAATAAGGACTTGAAAGTTTGTATGAAATGTCGTAAAGCGTTAACGCTCTAAGTGTATAGAAGCAGGTGTCTATGGTTAATAAATAAACGTTTTATGGTTTCGAGTTAATTAAACATAGTTGAGGTGTGTCGGTGCAATAAAAAGTTATGTCGATCTAGTTACGATTGGAAAATAAAAGTTATTTGAAGATGCTGAGTTTGCCAGAGATTTGTGGATTGTTTTAGGACTAAATTTATTACATTTAGTAGATACAGCAGCATCTTCCTGCCCTGCGGTGTGATTCTGTAAGACCTCACTTAGAACTTCGAATCTGAATCCGCTGTGAGTTTCTTGATTGGCATTCTAAAAACCCGGTTGATAATTCTAATTAACACTAGCACCACCACTGCGAGCGTGTCAGCGAGTTGAACTAAATTACCTTTTTTTTTATGCATGGCATCTCGCAGTTCAGCCTCTGAGGCTGGCTTCTGCTTAACCGGTCTAATCTTGTGGATGCCTAGAATTTAAGGCCTCCAGCCAGGGCAAGCTAAATTAACACAGAGATTTTGACAGATAAAGTATGAGATGACGTAAGAAGTGGCATTCTGTAAGGTAAATTCCCTTGGCTACAAAATCAAGGTCATTTTGTACCTTACGCGAAGTGACAGTGGATAGCGATGTGAGATGTGAGTTGTCGTCTGAATTTTACAGAATCGACGTACTTGTTGCTTTCTACTTGGGTTCGGTGCAACACGTTTTCTTCTTTCCATTCTCCCCTGTCAGACGTCATGGCATCAATTACTCCTTTCTCTTTCATTCATTCGTCATACAATCCATCCATCTTTTCTTTGGTCTTACTCTCCCTCCATCCATCAACATTATATTTAATTACTAGCTGCCCCATGCAACTTCGTCTGCGTCACATTGTCCCCGTTTTCGCAACATTTTTTTATTGCTACTGCGCTTCTATTGGTTGTAGCGTGATACATAGCTTATAGCCTTCCTCGATAAATGGGCTATCTAACACTGAAAGAAATTTTTCAAATCGGACCAGTAGTTCTTGAGATTAGCGCGTTCAAGCAAACAAACTTTACACTTTACAGCAGACGCCATAATATACAAAACAAAATTAAGTTAAGTGATCCTTTTACTCGGTCTTTTCACAGAACCACAAACATTTCAACATTATTATTATTATCTTCTATTAATCAGCAAACAAGTTCAATCCGGAGTTGGTCTCCACGAGCGCGTTGAGCATCGTAAGCATACGCGGTATAGGCGAGGTGGATCAAGCTACAGTGCGACAGAACGGGACATAAGTTTATAGGTCCTTATTGGTACTTATAAGTAATATTTCATTGCAAAATATGGAAGACAGTGCCTCAAGGATTGGTAGAAACGTCATTCTACGTTACAATTTATACATCATCGACCTAGCCTATTAGTTATTGTGTTATGGTCGGGTTCCAGTCTTACTAGATGCAGTGTGCCAGTAATTTATATAGAACGGCTTCTTATCTGACCTCCAGAACCCATTAACTGGGTAATACGATGCCCCTTGTCCTACTGTGTATTTTATTATCATCAGCTGCACCTTATCATTATGGCGGCCGATACCATTATATTCTGGGACTAGAAATTATCAATTTCATTTACAGTCTTTTCTCTTTGTTACAGGCTCGGTCTAAAGCTCCGTCAGCTGACAGATGGCAGACATCTTGTACAAGTTATTTACACACAAAATGGCGACATCCAAGACTGTGAATACGTAACGCAAGGGAAATCAGCAAGAAACTTCCTAAAAACATTAAGAAAAGAATTAAAATTAGCATTAGATGAAGAAATATTTAGAATAGTAAATAAACAACAAAAAAATGTAGAAGACGAAAAGTTTTACCGCCATTTCGGAAACGTCACTTTTAGAATACTAAAAGATGGCAACCGATTGCCGCCAGATATTTCAAACTGGTTGGACTATGATAAATTGAAAATGGAATGCTTGAAAAGGCATGAAGAACTACAGTATATGATGGAGAATAGAAACAAAGTTGGAGAAAGCTCTCTGGCAAGGTAGTTGTTATATTTTTACCCAGCAATATTTTACAATGAAATGACTTTACGGACGAATTTGCGTTCAATGCTTTTTTTAAAACATCGAAAACGAAAGTCTGCTAAAATCATTTTAATTATAAATTCATGTTACTGAGGAAACAGTAATGGCTTTTCAAAATGGTTTAACTGTTTAAAATGTCTTGAATTGAACTCTCCAATATATTATGTACGCCAAATGGAAAAAAAAAGTTTAGTAATAACGATTCAAGACATTTAAATATGGAATGCAAAGCATCCGCACGACGCTCATCTCCTTTCGATTTTCATACTTTACCTACAATATTCGAATTTCGATATCCTGTCGATCCTGCCAGTCCATGGAATGACCTCTTAACTTTTTTTTCATCGGTATTTAGACTCAAGCATTTTGGCACAGACCTACCTACACTATATTCTATACGTAGACAAAACTACGCCATATTTTCGTAACGTCTTTAAATAGGGACTACTGCTTGATGCTCTGATATATTGTATCCTTATTGAATCCTACGTTCATTAACTTACCTCATTCTCCCATTACATAAACGAATGCTCTTCATCTACGATATCATTCACTTTTAACCTATGGCCTCTGTTCAAAATGGTCTTAAATATCCGCTAAACTTTAAGGTCCATTATCTTATCTACAACCGATCTGGTCTGATCGTTTATATCTGCATTATGGAAAGCAGATGTTCATATTAACCTGGCCCACTGTTACTATTCTTTTCGTCGTATATTCTAGACGTCCTATCTGACCTCCACAGCTCAGTTAGTACTGGGTAATACGATTACTTCTTGTAAAGACTGGTGGTCAGAATTTTCGGTCACTGCCTACCTGTTACGACTGTCAAAGATCTACAAATGACAGCCAGGACCAACGCACGAAGGAAAGTTGGTATGTAATGATGGTCACCCATCCACAGACCGACCATGGCAAGCGCAGCTTAACCGTTATTATTTAGCCACGAGCTCCTGTTCCACTTTTAAACCTTCAAATAATTGATCATTTTGTACAGATAGGACCAATTCATTCATTAAATCATAAGTCAGCCCTTCATTATCCTCGTTCACGTCATCAATTCATTCAAAATTAACAATCATTACGGGCCTAAACTTTCGCTATTAATTGATAAGGTTCTATATCAATTTAATCTTCGCTAAAAATGTTTTCAAGTGTCAAATATTCATCTTACGCAATTGGTTTTGGTTTAGTTTAAAAGAAATTTTTGTTCAGTCAGACGGGAATTCGAAGATAAACTTAATAGCATAATTTCGAAAAATATTTCTTTAAAGTGAAGACCTGATGTCGCTTAATTTGTGAAGTTTTGATAGAACATAATAGAATAGAATATGATTCAGACATAGTGAAGAAGTTTATTGATGAGGGTGATCTTGGACAGATCACCCTCATGAATAAACTTCTTATCTATGATAGATCAATATGCCAAATGGTAGCGGGCTTGACAGTTCAGGGTACCAACGTACAAATAAAAAACTTTTACTGCCAACCTTGCATAATTGATACTGATACTCTTTGCTTGCGTCATCCCACTGCTGAGCAAAGCCCTCTCCCCATGACTTCCAATTGTCTCGATCCAGGGCCAATATGGATCACTGGTCGCTTGTTTTGTCAAGCTCGTCCCGCCATCTTCTACGAGGTCTACCGCGATGCCTTTTAGCTGTGTCAGGGCTCCAGAAAGTGGTTATTTTGGCCCACAGATCATTGGGCATACGGCCGACGTGGTCAGTCCAGTCCCATTTCAGCTTAGCGGCTTTTACCTTAAACCCAACCCTAACCTAACCGTAACCTTCCATAAAGACTACAATAAACTAGATAATAGGAAGTTTTGCTCAAACCTCTAAGCTTGGCACACCACTGCATAACATACACACACCAGTGCACCAGGTGACTTAGGAATGGCCAACTCAATATACCTCCAAAAAATCAGTTTATTAGAAATTTAAAAACAAAACTTACCGTCTATCGGTCTTTTGCCTTATTCCCAGATAAAAGACGTTGAAAATTATTTGCTGAAATCATACGAACAATATTCTAGTTCTGGGCAATTCCAAGTACTGATGACGGTCCACTCTCATTCACAAAGAGGAGCTCTGAATCCCACCAGCTTGAGTAGGTGAGTTTGCTTGACTTGATTAGACTTTTGCGACATCAGGTCTTCATTTACACTTCACTACCTCTGTACCAATGTATCATAAATATTTGACCACACAGATCACCGCAGTGTAGCTTCCAAAAGACTAACATAAGATGAAACTGAAAACAGGTCCCGAAGATCATTCAGGGAGAATTTCATAGTGCCGGGGACCAAATGGTGCGGGGCTGGCCACGTTGCAGCGAAGTATGGGGAACTAGGCGATGACGCCGCTGAAGACCGATGCTGTCGATCTCACGACCATTGCCGACTCAACATCGGAATGTTCAAACGGAGATTCGGTTATTTCAACTATAGGCCGTATACTATATCTCACTGCAGATGCGATAGGAGGTTAGTTCTTATTATTTTTAATTTCAAGGACAAGGTTTTTTTTTTTTTTTGTCGTGTGTCTTTGGGAGTGGCGGTTGGGTGTTTTTGAATTTAGAAGGGTATGGTTTTGTAAATATGATTTATACATAGCACGGATCAGGCTTATGATAAGGTGCACACCGCATTTTATTGTATAAACAACATTTGAAATACTAAAGGCTGTAAAAACAACATTTTTCACCACCTAAAGCAAGATTTTCCCTTCAAGTTAAGGGGAGTAGTACCAGATAGGAAACACCTTCTCTGTTACTTCGCTCACAAAGCGAACTTGTGTAATAATGCTTTTTAGCTGAAGGAATATTATAGCCTACTAGCCTAGCTGGTTATGAAATATACACGAACAGCGGGTCCTATTATACTTTGCACAATAACACATCTGCAATGCATAACGGAACGTCATAAAATGGCGGACAATCGAACGCCAACGGCTATGATTTAAATTCTAACAAGGAGTAGGCCGATTTAGCATAGCTTTCTCACGGTACTCTAGGGTGTCCTAGATGATAAGATGCAGATATATGTATGACGAAATGACTGACCTCGATCAGAATGAGCCTCTTGCTTCTACATACAATTTTTTTTGAAAACGGATTCTCAGAGAGAGAGAACGATTAAGCATGGAAAGAGAGAACTCTTTATAAACGAACTTCGCCCGGAAAAGAGATACCAAAAGGCTTATTAAAATTTCTGTCGCTGTTTGAAGCGTTAGGGAGACCTGGTCCTGGTCCTGACCTGGCCTACCATGACTTCTTAAAGCAGTATTGTTTTACTCTTATTCCAGTGTGCGAAAGAGGCGGAAGCTATACAGGATGTCTAGCCCCATCTCTTTTCCACACTGGAAAGGAAACAAACAGATTAAAACAGTACCTAATGTTTTGACGGCACGGTTGGCGCAGTGGTTGAGCGATCGACTGCTGCGCTGCGTGTCGCGGGTTCGATCCCCGCACGGAACAAATATTTGTATGGCCTACAGATAGTTGTTCCGGGTTTGGCTGTTTGTGTATGTGAGTTTAAATGTTTGTAAACGCACCCACGATACAGGAGAAATTCATAGTGTGGGGCAAAGTAAAAAAAAAAAAAAAAAAAAAAAAAAAGACGTTACGGTAGGCCACCAGTAGGCACACAGGTTTTAGTTTCAAATCTGGAACGGCAACGCATCTGCAGTGCCTCTGAAATTACAAATGCTCATAGGCAACCTCCATCCAGGTCCATTTGATGCTCCTGCCCCCGTATTCACAAACGCTCGGTTTCGATTTCGATTCGGAAAGTCGTATGTCTATCTCGCTCGGTTTCGTAATGCCAAAACAAGATAGACATACGACTTATCGAATCGTAATCGAATTCGAGCGTTTGTGAATAGGGGCCTGATTTATTTTATTTATTTATTCAGTAATACATTTTAAGCTAACAGTAATAGACCAAAACGCTTAAAAGTTAACAATAATCAAATTAGAATGTCAAATACATAGTAGTCATCTCCAAGTAAATACATATATGTCAAGTGGTGCTTAGGTACATATCACAAATAAAATAATATAAATAAGTCCTAGTATGTCAAACCATAAAAAATAACATCTAATTGTGGTGATGGTGAGATTAATCCCGGCCCTCTATTCCAAATATTCCAAAATCATCAGAAAGAAAGATATCCTAAATCCCGGGAGTGTTTCAGTCACGAGAGGCATCAGGTGAGTTAGCGGGCAAAGCAGAGCTTATATCTTCGAACAACCACTATTGGTACGGTTGTGGTTGTTTTTTGTTTTTCCGAGTGTTTTGGTTGGTGATGGTTTTTTCTGTAAGTTGCCAGAGTTTTTGCTTGTTAATATGTGCTTGTTTGTGGATGAAGGGCAATGTTGTACACCCTCAGGTTCTTGGAGGTCTGATAAAAGGATCTATAAATGAAGTTGATTAAGTCGAAATAGGAATGCTCTAATGTGTTCTACAGGTCAGTGTTCCGCAAAGTGTGTGCCGCGGTATACTTGTGTACCAGTACCAGTGTGCTTCAGAAAAATAAGGTTATCTCTTAAAGTTAAATAGACAGTCGGGAGAAAAATGGCTACTTTAACAGCCGCAAAACACGCGATAGATTTTTCATTACGGTGTACCTTGAAAATTTTCCGATTTTCTTGATGTACTTACTTGAACACAAAAAGTTCTGTACTGCTATAGATTACGCTTCTTTAGATAGATAGGTAGATAAATAATTTACTCAGTGCACAAAAAAGACATAGCACAACACACAGAAGCATAATTAAGTGACACAGATTATATAAATATACCTATATAAAATCAAGGTGCCAATGAACAAAAAGATTAAAAAAACATATTTACGAAACAGTTATAGTAACACCATGACATACTTCAAATAAAATAACGAGTATACAAGGTGCGGTGTACGTCTCAAGGTTGCACCAAATGGGAGTCCAGCTCAGCATGTGTCAGGCATGTACCTGACGCTGATATTCTGCTGTATCCTTTAGACATAGATAGTGCTAATATAAAGATTATTTTAAAATAGACAGTAGCTTTGCCACTATGTACTGATTGAGAAAAGGACAAGAACTCTAATAAAAATACGAAATGATGTATGATGAAAAGACTTTGGGATCTCATTAAGAACCTCCAACTTTCCTTAGAAATCATGAGAGTATAAAACTAAATAAGTACGTACAAAAACAGAAAAACTTATAGCCACTAAAGAAGAAATAAAGTAATATCATATTACGTCAATTAGTAAAGAATTAGCATCTTTCATCAGACAATCCTCTTCACGAAAAAGTTACTACACTTTTATTAAGCATCTTGTCCATTGCCGTATTTCATATGCATTTCTGTGACGAAATTCAAACTTCAGAATTTAAAACGCAATGGAGTTTGAAACTTTTAAATAATCACTCTCAAACTCTTTCGTAGTAACTCCTTGATGTCCAAGGATCCTATATAATAAAGTTTATGTCCCATTTCAGTAAAAAACTCAAGATTTTGAGCCATTACCGTCCTAATTAAGGTAAGATTAGGATTATGTTGATTAGGTTATTTATTTTTTATGTTTTCGTTTAGAATAATGCCTTATCAAACTAGTTTATGATGTTTGTATCCCGCTGACATCAAGATGGCCGTCTGTCTATGGTACATGTGAATTTTTATATTATCTGTGAGATCCCGCTAAAAATTTAACAGTTGCTGTGCATTGAAAAGGCTTTCAAGGACCTTTTAAAATTATCTCTTGATCGAAGATTATGTCTAATATAAAATAGTTACCTACTGGAATCCTGTGCCTAAAATTAAGACTTGTTGCCCACTTTAAACAAATGGAAACTTAGGCTACTCAACTTTGCTGATCCTTTAAACCTTTATTAGGTTTCCTTCGTAAAGAAGCAGTGGTAACTCCAGAGACAAGCAAAGTGACATTCTATTTACGATAACAAATATAGAAAAGTAAAAAAAAAATTGACTTGACGTAAGCTACCGAATAGCTTGTGTCAATACTGTTAAAAAGACGTTCAAGAAATTCATTGAAACGCTTAGAAAACTACTACAACTTGTTTAGGCCCATATATTGGTAACATAAAAACAATTCAATCACCTTTATAGATTACTAGCTGTCCCGCGCAACTTCGTCTGCGTCACATTTTCCCCGTTTTTCATTGCTGCCCCGCTCCTATTGGTCATAGCGATGATATATATATAGCCTTTATCGATAAATGGGCTATCTAACACTGAAATAATTTTTCTAATCGGACCATTACTTTCTGAGGTTAGCGCGTTCAATCAAACAAACAAACACATATCTTCAGTTTTATAATAAGTATAGATACTCAAAACTATCTTGTCATATTACATAAAAAGTTAACATACCGATAACAATTTCGTAACCAAACATATATTGCGAGCAATTAATTTTACTCCAACACTACGAGGCAATAAGGCAATAAAACATGTGGTGATCTATAGATCATTCATGCGTTGCCAACGATCTACAAATCTTTATAGCTCTTCGGGATCTATAAAGGATTTACAGCGACTATCCCCGAATATTTACGATTATTTTTTAATATCATAAACACGTTGGTGGTCCATTTTATTATTTTTGACGTTGTGAAATTAAAAAAAGTAGGAAGAGGTCTTTATGGTCTGGCATTTGACAGTGAACTTGTCATTACTCGAAATTAAAAAAGTAAAAGAGATGGGCGTCGTGGGCATAGACAATCGAATGATATTGAACGAATGGTTTAAAGATATTTGAAGAAGAAAGTCCGCAATCGATTGGAAATTACTGTTTTATGATTCAGTGATTTGATCAATTAATACAGGTGAATGGTCATTAGATTGTTTCTTTATTCGCAATTATTGATAGTCGTAGACAGTCAATTGAGATTGACTACGGTACCTAATACAATTATTTGTTTAAAAACAATGTCAGTGAGTGACCGTAGTAAAAAAGACACTTTGGAAACATATAAAATAACTCTTTTATTTTTTTTAAAGCTTTATGCCACTCTTTAAAACTCTCTTTTAATAGATTGGAGAATATTGACAGTTTTTCTAACACTACGCTACGTTGAAGCCATAACCAATTCGTAAATATTAGTAAGTACACTGTAAGAACTTTAACTCCTGGCGCTGAACCCAGCGTTGAAAACTTTAGGAGTTCATTAAGATTTCGCTTAAGGTTAGTGATAATAAGCAACTTCCTTCTTACTGGAGGATAAGCCCGATTTCTTTTCTCTAGAATTTTAGAAACAATCTAATTGACCCGCCATTTTGTAATCATTCGTGCGACAACCCTCCAACAATTCAACTCCCATCTCAGAACAAAACGCGACACCACGGAGTTACTTCGCGTTCCTGGCACAAAATGGTGTGGCAAAGGATTCTCTGCCACACGGTACTCTCAACTCGGCGGTCACACAAGGACTGACCGCTGCTGCAGGGTCCACGACCTTCGCTGCCCCTTCTGGATCGGCGGAATGGAGAAGAAGTATGGAATTTATAACTGGAGAGTGAACACGCTCATGCACTGCCGATGCGATGAAAGGTAGGCTGTAGCCGTCGATGTCGTTGCTTTGAATATGCGTCTTTTTTTAAGCTGTCATTGTTGTCTGTGGTAGTTTTAGCGCGTTTTTTGCTTTTTGTTTTTTGTTTGTAATGTAATGGTGCCAACATTACAAGTATTACAACTTTACTTTTCAACAAAGTTTTTGACTTGAATGAAAAGTGCGACACTGCAATTGGTGTGAAGATAATTCCTTTTTGCAACTAGCTGAACGTCATCATTACGCTCTAAATAAACGGTTTTCGATTATTGTAAGACCTGCTTTTAACGTTGCATAAATCGATTTCGTCTTGTCTGTTCGTACAATCTGTTTAACATGCAATATTTTATTTTGGTATTTACGCTAGAAGCTAAATAAATGACAGAAGTACGATGATTATGTACCTACTAATAACAAGAATATCTACCTATTTAAAATCTAACCATTACTTACTTAATTAATAATATCTTTTAAACCAATCAAGCTAATTTAAAAACAAAAATATCATGTAATTATTACAACTAAAACCAAACATTAAAATTAATTTACGTTCATAATGACAAACCTCCGTGATGGTAAACTTTTTTATTTAAATGTCCCCAAATAGTGAAAGAACATTAATAGAGCCATTTCCTTACCTCGAACCTAGTAACGGACCGGACAGAATTGATGCGTTATAATGAAATAAAAATAAAAAATAAGAAAAAAGTCCCTGAATGTGGTGAGATAAAGCTCGGGAAAGGAACAGGGTATAGCGTAGAGACATTCCGACGTTTTGATATATTTTTTAAGAATCCTGCTCTTCGAATTCGAAGGATATCGATTTAAAATGGTATATGTTGGGATATTACAGGCAAGTAACGTTAAAATTCACCAAGCATATCCTTATTGACTGCGTCTGGTATTTTGACCAAAACTTCTAGAAAACTTTTAAATTTGTCCGGCACATATACAAGGTGTTGTTTTGCATCCTCGACAAATTCAAGGAGGTAACTATGCTAATGATTCTCGTTCCGAATCAGTAATAAAATCGGTAGGTAATTTTTCTTATTTTTCTTTTTTACGGAAATCGGTAAGTGTGAACCACCCTTGTTTTAAACGCAGCCCGTCTGGTTCTTGCCTTATAACCTCACTTACACACGTACAAACAATCTCAAACGTTTATTCGATAATTTCTTAGTCCTTAAACCACGTTAAGGGGGTTATTCTGAAATACTGACAAACTTAAACAACCAAAAAAATCGGCGTTTATTAATAATTAACTAGGTACCGTAATTTTAATTGATTATTTATGTATTTTGTTACCACCTCCTGAAATTTGACGAGGTTGCAAAACAACACCTTGTATAGTTTTATTTCGGAGGAAGCTAGCCCGCGCGAAGCCGCGTCTCTGGACACCTCGCTCGCGAGTCTAGCTCAATTAAAAAGATCAGTTGTAAATTATTATCCACCACATCCTTTTTACAACTAGAATTAATTGCAACAAAGTGTTGCTATATTAAACTAAAAACAAAGAGGCGCGAAAACACAAAAGCACTGATTAAACATGACCACAGACAATCCACTCCACCTTGCTCTATCCTACAAAAGAGGTTCAGATTTTATCTCGCACCTTCTAATTGGTGGTCATAAATAAATATCTCTCGCTCAATATCTTCGAATGTCCGTCTGTTTATACGTGAAGTGATAAAATGCGGGTTTATAACTTAATTTAAGAACTGAAATTGTGTCATTAAGTTTCAAGATTATGTTAAAATTCCAGAAAGAAGTTTTCGCTACCATTTAAGAAACTCTGAATAGTGCTCGATTTTTTCTTTACGGGCTGGTGATTACTTTAATAATTTAATTATTCCTTTTTGACCAAAACCTAGCTCGAAAGGCTAAACGACTAAACCCCATTACTTTAATAAAAAAAAAAACGGAGAGCTTTCTGCTACCCCTATTTTCCAAAGGCTCTACAGCATTAAGTGGATTCGCAAAGAAAAATAATGCCATAAACGTTTTAGCATGATCCTGACTGAAATACTGTAGAAATTATGAGTAGATACACTAGATACGCACGGACCTAAAAGGCAATGCCCATTTATAGATACTAAGGTTCGTCATTCCTCATAAAAAAATAACTGTTTTCAATAATTTTAATACGGAACCATTAAAAATACATCCCAATAATTTATTCAACGTGATACTAGCAACAAACACGACAATCAGAACAATTTTAACTAGGTGTTTATGGTCTCCAATTGTCAAAAACGATCGTTTTTTCGTTCGGGGTAAGGGCAAAGGAATAAATCCTACACAGCCTTTTATCCAATAGATCGAATCAGAGATCGGTTGGATCGATAACATTCGTGTTACTTTTGTCTGATACACAAAATTTTAGTTTTAGGATTCCGTTACCATTCATAAGATGAGTTCACTTATGAGAACATTACAAATTACAGTTTATAATGAAAACTACTAGTGCACTATATATTGCGGTGTGATTGAAATAATAGTTCTGCTTTGATAATTCTTATTACTCTCAAATACACCTCCGCCTACTCCTTTTAGGAAAAGCAGGTAAGAAAGAAAGAAAGAAAATATATTTAGGTAGACGTGATGTAACGTCACTCCTCATTACATTTTGTATTCAATACTTCTTCGTTACTCATGTTTGAAAACACGGCCCTCTCTCCGTTAAATAATCATTGAAAAAGTTTAATGAAGAATACTAAATTAGCAAGAACACAACAAAGACATTTCATCAGCGCCATATCGATTTTTGCCACATTTTTGCACGCAAACCGTTTACGTCAAGTTGACGCGCGATGGCGCCATTTTCTCCGTTCGAAATTCGAAAATCGCGCGCGGCTCAATGGGCGGGTAATGGCGCGGAAAGCATAGACTAAACAGGTGTCCGCTTCCCCTGTTCCAAGTTTATTTTCAGTCTGTGCTAAAATTGAAAATGTTGCGAACTGTGTGGTTATTTACTGTATAAAGGAAGCCATTGTTAATTTATTTGTAACTGGTGAGGTAAGAATAGAACTTGAGTAACTTTTACTTTGTTTTGTGCACCGCATGCTAGATTATTTAACTGCTAGCGTTACGGCAGTTAGTGATTTTAGTTGATCGTAACAATAGGCTGTTAATTAAGTTTGTGATTACGGTTAGTTTATGAAAAATACAGATAGGCTTTGTTTTATCCAAGCTATTTTCAAAACTGCCACAGGCAGGCAACAATATACTGAAGTAAAAATCTTAATCTTTAAAGAAAGAAAAACAACATAATTCAAAATCCCCAAAAAGAACCCTCGCTTTTTCGCGCCAAAACCGCTGTCAAAAAACTGTCAGCGGCGCCATCTTGGCGTTTATGGTCGCGTTCCGTTATCGCCACGCTCCGTAGGATTTATAATGTGTGAATAATACGCGCGGAGGTTAAATATGCCGGCTGACAATACATAAATTATTAGAGAGGGGCGTCCTCTGGCGGCTAGGTGAGATAACTATATTCTTGTTTATCGGCCTGGAAAGGTTTCTTAGTCGGGGACAACAACAATGGGTCTCTATTTGTTACGTCATTTATTTGGATGTATTTATTAAAGTTGGTTTTAGGCATTTTTTAAGGGACAGTGACCGAGTCTTTGTAGTTTTTCCTAGGATTTTCGGACTAATCTTTTATTTAAATAGGGGATCGGACTGGGTAAAGAAAACGACATTCTATTTTGTCCGTCAGACAGGTAATATATAAAAATATTAGACACGTATTTTTTGTTTTATCAAAATATCAAAAAATTACTTAGTTAGAACTCATTAAAGTTGGAGAGTGGGGGCTTACTACGTCACAAGTAGGTATAAAACTTACCTACATGTGACGTCATGCGCCATTTCAACTCAATATATCTCCGTAATTTTATGACCACGTGAAAAAAGAAAAAATACGTGTCCAATACTTTTCAATAAACTACCCGACGGACAAAGAAAAAAAAGTAGGATTATTCCCTATTCTGTGGTCCGAAAGGAGCTTTATATCAGAATGGGGTTACATCGTTCAGAAGACTACACGTTTCATATTAGTCCGAAATCGTCAATTTAACCTAAAAACTTGGACTAGTTAAGAATCAGTCGATGCGGTTTTAATAGGACCCTATACAATTGTCTCATAGAATTAATGAAATCATCTTCCGCACAAATTAGCACATTTATGTGTGCATTTTAGTGATATGACATGAATATTTTTCTAAGAATATTGTCATTCCTCCATTCCATAGAAACCACTTCGAACCTCACTCAAGTCACCACACACAATTCGAAAGCGAACTCTTTTGTTTTCACACATTCCCACCACAATACCGATCGAATTTCAAAATATTTCATAGAGAATAATTTGCTCTTGAAATAATCAGTTTAAAACAGACTGCCTACGCGTTTGCGTAGTACTAATGTTAACTGTGCGTGAAATGGTGCTTAAAATAGTTCAGTTACAACTAAATAGCTATTACGGTATGTCATTTGTCTACATTCGCAGTCTACACTACTCATGTGGCGTCCAGATCTAAAGATATCGGACAGAAACGTTTAGGACCATTTACGCCTTACCGCATTTTATACAAACTTAAACAAGTCCTTATTTTCCGAAATGACTGAACCGATTTTAAATAAACTTAATACGCATAAGCAGGATACATAGGTCTAAAAAGCCCAATTTTTAGTTTTGTTTTGTGTATAAATCGTAAAGCGGTTCACAAAATGCATCTACCGACCAAGTTTCAAATGTGTGTGTCCTAATAGTTTCGAAATAAAGTGGCGGACAGACATGATGAATCTAAACGGGTTCCGTTTTTTGCCATTCGGCTACGGACACCTAAAAACCGCTGTATTCAGGGTTTTGTAGCCGCAGCTACTACTGTTTGAGGTTCTAACGATTCTCAATCCTGGCATTCGTATTAAAAGGTAGTGTTACTTTTTAGGTTTTTCAATAGGCTCCCTCCCCCTTATTACATGGGAATTATCTGGTCAAATGCTGGTCTACTAGACACACTTATGCCTAATCTATGCCTATACTAATAAATTTGTGTTAAGTATATTATGCATAATATTAAATAAACAATGTCCGACTCTTTTTGCTCAAGATTAACAGCGAGCTTTCGTTCGGAAATCACTAGTTTTCTCTAAGAAGTTTCCAAGCACAGCAAGTGATTTCTAAACTCCTATACGAACTAGCAGGGCTGACATAAATTTGTCTTTCTGTATTATTATCGACCATCGTGGACAGAGATTAGCCATTGCTATGTTATTTAATTTTCTCTACTTACTTATTTGAACAACCAACAAAGAAGAGCTCATGGCTAAATAAAAACAGTGGATGGTTGACCACCGAGTTACATGCCGAGTTTCCTCCGTGCATCGGAAAGCACTTTAAGCCGTTGGCCTCGGCTGTCATTTGTAAATGATAAATGGTGTTTATTTTGCAAATAGGTTTTTACAAACACTTATACACGTCATTTTTTTTTAAAACTAGATGGGGCCGGTGTTTCGTACCTGACTACTCTGAGAAGAAACAGCCAAAACAAACTCAGAGGTTCTCTGTTAACTTGTTGCTCTTTTAAAGTCCAGACATTGCTCAATTTACATGAGGACTATGCAGATTAGTGTCTGAGATGGTCTTTTGAAGAAAGAACCACACAGATTTGAGTGGACCTGTCAGTGCAAGCATTTGTCAGTTATCGTGTAGCTCGACTTATAACTCAAGTTATAACATAAGTTTATCGAGGTTATTCTACTCATGGAAATTGAGCGAAGGCTTGGCACACCACTCACACCGAAGAGTTGAATGCATGACTGTTGGCACGCCATCTTGCGTACCTAGTAGAACTACTAGTCACAAATATAGTAATACTGCCATCTCTTAGTGAGTTTTAGAAAATATTCCCCCCTCCATAGTAGCGTTAAACTTGTTGGAAGTCGCATAAGAAGTTTCACTTCAACAATACGCACATGAATCAGAAAAATCAGAGGTGCGTCTTGGGTTCGAACTCGGGATCTATGACTTGGTAGTCCGACGATCACACCACTAGACTGTTACAAACTCTTTTTATATTATCTTTATATCATAGACATCAGTGACTTTGTCATTGTTGTTGTTTTGTCAATGTCTTAAAATAAACAGTAATTTTTAAACTTATGACGATTATATTATTCTTATCAGTGGCGACGAGGATTAAAAATGAACAGTGAGCAATTTGAAAAATTCATTATATTGCAAGCATCACAACAAAAACAAATTTCGGACATTTTACAATTGTTGCTAACACAACAACAAAATGCGGCTGCCGCGACTCCCACACCAACTACAACGAATGGCACGGAGTTACCCAGCTCATCGCAAACTAACACCTATAGAAACAACATTTACAACAGTTTTAAAGGTGACAAGTTCAATCCGAGCGAAACCTCAGTTGAGAATTTTATTGATTATTTTGAGTCTAAATGCGGACTTTGGGGAGAAGATGCACGAAACATACAGAAAGAGCTTTTATTCACCTGTCTCTCTCCTGAAACTTTTCACGACATAAAAGTTGCCCTGACGCCACGTTTCGAAAACAGTACGTATACAGATATTCGAGAAAAACTCCTCGACCTGTACAGAATCAAGCGCACAAGATACAGGGCACTGTCTGATTTCTGGAACTGCATACGCACGGACGACGAATCTATGGAGTACTACGCTAATAGACTTAAAGAAATAAGCAAAGATTGCGGCTATAACGACGATCTATTGGAACGACAGTTACGTGATCGTTTTGCAACTGGACTCAATCACCAACAGTTGCAGATCGACTTGAAACAAAAATGGCCCGACTTACAAGAACGTCAAGACGGAAAGTTGAAGGAAGTAACTTTTGCTCAGATCTTTAGCGTTGCACAATCGCGGGAACGAGCTGAAAGCGATGATACACCGAATGTCAAAGTCAATAAAATTAATAGAAATACGAGACCTTACTCGAACACGTCTCCGCGCAGATTCCGGACTCATCAATGCCTCAGATGCGGTGAACCTGAAAGACATCCTTTAAGTCGATGTACCGCCAAAACTCACACATGTAAAGAGTGCAACACGCCAGGCCATTTCGAAGATTGCTGCATCAAGTCAGGCAAAGCATGTCTGCCCAATCGGAGCGATAATAAACAAAGAACATCTACGAAAAGAAACAAGCTATACAAGCTAAAACATGACGGAAACAGCAACAACTCTTCACAAGCATCCTACTCCGAAGACAGCGACGACGAACCAGATACCGTTTGTCTAGTAAACAAGTCGAAAGGCAAAGACAGTAAGAAAATAGACGTCCTAATTAATAACATTAATTGTACGTTAGACTGGGATCCCGGCTCAGTCTATTCAATTATCAGCACCAAGTTCTGGAAGCGTATCGGCGCTCCACCTCTCACAAAGGCTCCAGGTCTACGCGCTTATGGGAACGTAAAACTTAAACCAAAGGGCCTAACGCAAGTAACGGTACGAGTTCAAGAGGAGGAAAAGATACTACCTGTTGTTGTCATGAAGTCAGCTGACCCAATGTTATTCGGCCTACAGTGGAGTGAAATGTTTGACATGAACTTCCCAAAACCAGTTTACTCAATTAAGAACACCCGACACGAAGTCTTTAGTCTACAACAAGTCCTGGACAGGCACACTGCTCTTTTCGACGGCAAACTTGGAAAAGTCAAAGATTACCAAGTAAACATTCATATCAAACCAAATGCTCAACCGAAACACATTCCAGCACGATCCATTAAATTTTCGATTAAAAGAAACATTGAAGTTGAGCTAGATCGTCTAGTTGAAGAGGGCATTATAACTAAAGTAGATCCAAACATTACACCGATCCAGTGGGCGACTCCGACAGTCAACGTAGTCAAAACTAATGGCCAGATCAGAATATGCGGCGATTTCCGAAGCACGCTCAACCCTGTATTGATAACACACGCACACCCAGTTCCTCTGTTTGATCAATTACGCCAGAATCTTGCAGGTGGTGTGAAATTTTCGAAAATTGATTTAAAAGATGCTTACCTGCAATTTGAAATTAGCCCGGATTCTAAAAAGTTTTTAACAATATCTACCCACAAAGGATACTATCAATATAACCGCATGCCATTTGGTATTTCCACAGCTCCATCAGTTTTTCAGCATTACCTTGACAAACTCCTCGAAGGAATACCAAATGTGGCAGTTTACTTTGATGACATTGCGGTTACAGGAAAAAATGACAAAGATCATCTCGAAACACTACGTACCGTTTTCCGAAGACTTGAACAAGCCGGATTAAAAGTTAACTTGAAGAAATGCGTTTTCCTTACACCGGAAGTCGAATATCTCGGACACACAATTGATCGAAATGGTGTACGTCCTACAAAATCGAAGATAGAAGCAATCTCCAAAGCTTCACCTCCAACCAACGCCAAGGAGCTCAGATCATTTCTTGGTTTAATCAATTTCTACGAACGTTTCATACCACACTTACACAGTGTCTGTGCCGACCTTCACGCACTGACAGGAAATAGGCTTAAATGGCGATGGACTGAAAATGAAGCCAAGGCATTTGAACGAGCAAAGACCTTGATTGTACGTTCAAAACCACTAGTAGCCTTTAATGACAAACAACCACTGTACTTAGCCTGTGATGCATCAGAAAAAGGCGTGGGAGCGGTGCTTTTCCACATAACGAACAATATAGAACAGCCAATTGCGTTTGCATCAAGAAAACTTCGACCAGCAGAATCAAAATACTCTGTCATAAACCGCGAAGCTCTTGCAATATTTTTTGGGGTTAAAAAATTCGATCAGTATCTTCGCGGCATCAAATTCACTCTAGTAACTGATCATAAACCCCTCATTCACATTTTGGGACCGGAACGCAATTTACCGAAACTTGCTAATAATCGCTTAGTAAGATGGGCTCTAATAATTGGGAGCTACGCCTATGACATCGTGTATACAAAAGGCTGTAACAACTTGATCGCGGACTACTTATCAAGGATGCCTAACCCTGAAGAGCAACCTTCCAAACCTGAACTAGCTGTTCACAGACTTGTAGCGCGTCTACAGACAGATAGGATTGGTGACCTAACTCTTACAGAAAACGTCATACGAGAAGAAACAATAAAAGATGTCACTCTGAAACAAATATCAAAGTTTATTAAGACGGGTTGGCGTGATCATCAATATACCAACGATGTAAAACCATACGCTCGCAAACGCTGTGAGTTGTCACTAGAAAATAAGATCATCATGTGGCAGGGTCGCATGATTGTTCCTGATACTCTAAGAAAAGCGACTCTAAAATACCTACATCGCGGACACCCAGGAATATCAGCTATGAGAGCACTGGCAAGATTCTATGTATGGTGGCCAGCCATTGAAGAAGACATAGATATACACGTAAAAACTTGCCGCAAATGCCAGGAGAATCGGCCTAACACCTCGGATTTGCCAATTTTCTCATGGTCCATGCCAGATCAAGCCTGGGAAAGAATTCACGTTGATTTCGCGGGACCGTTCGAAGGCTTGTATTGGTTGGTTCTGTCTGATGCATTTTCCAAATGGATCGAGGTCAAACCAATGGCAAAAATTACGACTGCCAAACTCTGTGATGAACTGGACACAATTTTTACCACCTTCGGCCTTCCTCAGTTTTTAGTCTCAGACAATGGCCCACAATTTACTTCTCAGGAGTTCCATAATTACTGCAAAGATAAGGGAATTAAACACATCAAATCATCACCCTATCATCCGCGGACAAACGGATTAGCAGAGCGGACGGTTAGAACTTTCAAAAGCAGAATGTCTTCAAGTACAGAATGCCTCAAAAAACGGCTTGAACATTTCCTGTTTGCCTACCGCATCACACCCCATAGCACCACTGGCAAGGCCCCGGCCCAGATGATGTTTGGACGGCAATTAATTTGTGAGCTTGACAACGCTCGACCAAGTGCCAAACGGTTGTTACAATATAAGCAAATACAAGCGAATATTAACTCCGACAGCCAGACACCCAATTACAGACCAGGTGATACTGTGTACGTACGAGCCAGGGATCAATCGAGATGGGAACCAGCCACGGTTTCGCGGCGAACGCATCGATATTCGTACGTCATTAACACTCCAGTCGGTGTGGAAAGGAGGTACCACGCAGACCATATGCGATCTCGTCTCTCCGAATCAAATGAGTGCCCGGTACCTGGAAGCACTGGAAGCGTTTCTCCTAATCCTATACTTCCAGTCGCAACCTCAACTCCAGTACTGGAAGCTACAGGACCAGCGATATCATCTCAAGTAGCAGAAACCCACGTAGAAGCTGCCCCCGAAATATCCGCATCTCACTTGCCACAGAATGTGGCCAACATGCCGTCTATGGCACCACGCCGAAGCAAGCGTACCACTAGACCACCCCGACGCTTAATTGATGAGATGGAGGGTTAACCCCTGTAGGGTGGACGAATGTTACAAACTCTTTTTATATTATCTTTATATCATAGACATCAGTGACTTTGTCATTGTTGTTGTTTTGTCAATGTCTTAAAATAAACAGTAATTTTTAAACTTATGACGATTATATTATTCTGCTTCTATAACTTTATTATACTTTATTCTATAACTGCTTTTGCTTAAACTGTTGTTGTTTATAAACTCCTGTACTTACAAACTAGTAGGGCTGAGATAAATTGGTCTCGCTGCTATTATCGAGTCGTATTGTAGACAGCGATCAGCCATTGCCGTATTATTTTAGTAATCGGTACGGCAATACTGTTATTTGTAACAGCGTTTTGTTGTTGACTGTTATCAGGGCTGGTAGGCAGAACTTTTTAAAAGAATATTTTAAGAAAATCGTTTGAAGCGGCACTACAAAAAGCGCTATAAACAACATAGTGCAAAAGTTAATACAGTGCCATCTATGGCACAAATAAAAAACTAAAATTACATCTAAATCGCACAGTTATAATTATCCGCGACACAAATCTATATAAAAAAATCCGACATCAACTGTCGAGCAGTAGCCCACCACATATAACACACTTTTTAATGGGGGGTGAAGAGGTTTTCACCCTATTCGTCATACCCCTGGTTTTACGTATCTCTATTAACCGACTTAATTAAACGATGCTTGTTTTAAGGGATCTCTTGACATAAGACACAATTTAACAACGATTTAAAAAACCGTAAGTTATAAAACTTAGCACTAGATATAGGGGTAAGAATAAACTTATTTCTTAGATTGCCCGTAAAACTAGAGAAGTTTCAGGTATCTATATGAGCCGACTTCAACGAAGCCCAAAACGAGGCTTTTGTCTTCCGGGGGTAAGTTGGTTCAACTGTAGTTCAAATTGGAATTAAAGTTTTTTTTTAACCGTTCTGTTTGCCGACTCTGCTAAAAGAAACTTCTATAATTTCAATATTTTAGAAATTTTAACTCATTTCTCTGACTCCTTTATTAAGGGATATTTCTGAAATGAAACTAAAAATCATTATTATTTAATCATTGGAATACGTATGTAGGTGGGGGCTCCTGGGGGACCAGGTGTTTTCTTTTCTGTTTGTCTAAAAACTAGGTACAAAAATAAACGTCTACAAAAATCTTTTTGCCAAATTAGAGCTCATTTTGGCTTCCCTAAATGTAGATCTTATGTACTAGTAGGCGTGCTTCTAGCCGTGCAGAGAATACTGAATGCAGAATCACAAGCTCAGATAATAGACAATAATCTCTATACCACATTGACAGCTGTCAAAATTTTCCGCGCGAAAATAGACTGTATAATGTAGTAGTAGGACTTTGTGTCCTACAATTTGTGCCAAAACGGTGAATAACGGAAAATTATAATAAAAATGCTAGATAGGATTTATCTAGCGTGCCTATCTTAAATGTTTGACTAGAATACTGATTAGTCTTATAAAGTTTAAACTAGATACTGTTAGGTCCCGTGACAGTGGTTACACATTGACTTCACCGGGCCTAGAACACACAGGGACACATCAAGCTAAAATACATTTCCAGCAAAACATGAGCTCTCTTTCTATTAAATTTGTTTGTATAGACATCCACATAAGCTGGTTTTGTATAGCTTGATTAATAATTGGTCAGCGTTCCTACGATGTTTCAATCGCGAAATGGCCAGCTTATTCGGGTTTATTACACTGGCGCTGAAACTAGTACGTCTTTCAAGCGAAAGTTTTTTTTTTCTGGTGAGTTTGCTCTTGACTCTAGTCTAGATCAGAGATGACAGACACAAAGTCGACGATGGTACGAGCTTACCCAGAAGAAGCCTGTTAACTCTAATTTTGAAGAGATTAGGATTGTAAGCGTTCGGAAACACAGACGCAGGCAGAGAGTTCCACTCCTTTGCTGTGCGCATTATGAAAGACGTTTGAAAACGCTTAGTGTGAATTGGTGGAATAGCAATAAGGTAGGGATGGTAACTTGCGGTGTGTCTAGATATCTGGTGGTAGAAGGGGTAGGTGTTTTAAAAGAACTCTTCCTAATAAAAAAAAAATTAGACTAAAAAAGTGAGATTCATCATCATTCTCTTGCTCTTATCCCAATTCATTTGGTGTCGGCGCATCATGTCTTCTTCTTCCATACTTCTCTATTACTTGTCATCTCATGAGACACCTCCTTTCTTGCCATATCATCCTGCACATAGTCCAAATTACAAAGGTAAGTAGTAATATTCTCTTTTTGAGTCAGAAACAAAAATATATTAAAAAAAAAAATAAGTTTACATGTTAGATCCTTTCACATAAGACACAATGTAACAACAATTTAAAAAACCGCAACTTAGAAAACTTCTAAGCACTAGATAATATACGGGTAACAAAAAACTTCATTCTTAGATTGACTTAGACCCGTATGCTAGTTGATGGAAAAAGCTTTTAAATAATAAGAAAAAGTATTTAATCTAGTTTAAAAATGCTTTAAAACAATGTAAAACACACATTCCTCTATACAGGGTGTGTAACGGAAAGGGTATATACTTACTTAAGGGTGTGCTACAGACCATTACACTGAACATGTTTCTCCATCGGACATACATCGTAATAGCGAAACAATTGCCTGCTGCCCCATACAAAATTCAATACCTATTCGACCCAAATGTATGTAGCTGATATTTTTTTCTATATCACGATGTTTGTCCGATGGAGAAACGTGTTCAGTTTAATGGTCTGTAGCACACCCTTAAGTAGGTATGTATACACCGTGTAAATCACCTCATCACGAAGCCGTCAACCAAGCATTCTGTACATGAAACTAAGTAACTTTACGCAAAAATTATTGCTGGGAAACGACTTTTTTTTGGGGGGTGTAAAATCATGTTTTGTGGTAGAACTCAATGTAACGCACTCAAAACATTGTGCTGATGGACGGATTGAATAGTACGGGGGTCGTGGAATCTTACATTAAAAACTTGTACTTAAAAAAATACTTGTCAAAAAGTTGGAACTTTGATCCCTAATATCTCCGTAACTAGAAGGTTCCCAGGTATGGTGTAGAACAAAAAAAATGATCGCAAGGACTGGGAGAACAAGTGCCTTTCGGCTTCGTTAAGAGGTGTTTTACACCCTTTATACCCTTTCCGTTACACCCTGTATAACGTTCCTTATTAAGTATGTAAGAGACAGCTTTATGCACGTGTGTATTCCTCGACCATGATGTACTGGGTTGGATTCAAGGGTCGGGCAGCCGTATTGGATTTATCATCTTCTATCGCTTTATATTAGACTGGAATCTATTCTGATGTAAAGCATTGTTATGCATGTTGTCACTAGATCAATATTAAAATGTAGTACTAAGCAAGACAAGACTGCCTGCCCGTTTGGTCTAGGGTCTTAAAGAAGAATTGTTTTTTTTTGACTGAATGAGTTTATTATTTACACCAACATAAGGCATGTTTATTGCTGGCTGCTTGCTACTGAAAAAGGCCTACTGGAAAAACTATAACATTGCCTGAACTAGGGATCGAATCTTGGAATGGAATTCATGTTTATCGAGCTAGCTACTAATACATCAAAGAAACAACTTTTAATCTTCGACACCAGAAAAAAAACTTAGTCTTCGTTGATAAAAAACTTCAGACTAACTTACTTTAAACATTAGCGTCAACAAACCCGCCAGACAGCCAACATTCCTTTTTCAAATTCCAATACCTTAAAATAACATTCGCAAAACACACGTTCGTTCATGATCAAAGTTAAAAACAAATGCAACCACAAAGCATTCTAGTTATGCGGGCGAAAAAACCGATCATTTGCGCTGACCGACCAATACTGGCAACACTAACGACCAAAGACTAACAAGTCTTTGTTTTTTTTTTTCGCTAATTCTTTTCGGGCGGTCAAGGAAAGGCGTAATCCTTCTTTTGTTCTTACGTTGCCCGCATTGATTCGGTATTTGACGGCGCTTGTAGTATAACTAAGCCACTTTTGGCTTACGGGTGGTTTAGGGATGGGAGAATGTCGATAAGTTTAGATTATGTGCTTTTATTTTCAAGTTAGTTTTTTGCGTCCGTTTAGTAAACATAGTTTTCATCTTCATATGCCTTACATCATGTATTGCTAGACTTAGGCCTCTAAAATTACCTGTAAATGGTAATTTCATTTAAAATTGGATTAATCAACCTATTTATTTTTCTCTGGGATCCGTCAAGGCCTTTTTTGGATTTTGTCAGATTAATTTTCAGCTATTAAGCTATGAAACACACTAAAATAATTTTCTTAAAATCTTTGATAAACGACGACATTTAACTATCGACAAAAACATCGTAACAGTCGCATCTCTAGCGGCGGCAGCTTGACCAGAACTTTGGCAAATGAAGCGGGAGAGAAAGCGCGACAAGCTCGCGCGAGGATTGGACACAGAGTAGTGAATAAACAGAGACTCAGACGCATAATTCTTTTGAAACATCATCATTATGCCCTTCTTGCATATTACTTGGGGTCGGCGCAACAAGCTTTCTTTGGAAACATATTTAACTTAATCTACGCGTTACTACTTGCAATATCATTGAGTTTTTTATTTTAGTAGTTACTATTATAAGTATGGTATTTCAATCATTGTTATCCCCCGGTTTCTGTAATGATTGACTTGACTTCCATGCTAGACACACACAAATTGCTGTTGTCTATGACCTGGTTAGAGTCCAATCAATACAATTCTAATCATAAGAGAATTAAAAACCAATAGCAACAGTAGTAGATTTTCAACCATTTAGACTTTTCACTTAAAAGTATTTTACAATTACAAATCTGACCAACTTCTTCAAAACAAACGACTATCGTTTAAAACCGATTCTAAACTATTGGGTACCTACTCTTTGGGGCGATTCCCGCCATAAACGTTCTTCACTCCATAAACGATTACTGAACAACCGAGCCGAGGGGAAGAAGCTCGTTAAATAAGAAATGGCCGCGTCTGTGTCGGCTTCCACTAATCCGTTGTTTGATACACCGAAACTAACGTTTACCTTGTAATCGCAATTAGGAAGAAACTAGGAAACCAAACATTTAGTTAATGTCGTAAGTTGAAATCCTGTCAATTAAGTTATTTATTCTCTGCAGATGTTTTCACTACAAGCAGTAGTAATAATCCCTTTAAGTCAATCACTTTGAACGGTGTCGACGGTGAGCATCCACGTAGATTGCGAATTGTGTGTGGTATCTTTAGGGACATAAGGTTTAAACTGACCTGAGGCAAAGTACTTTTTTAAAAACAAGTGGTCCTAAATAACATTTTTTGCAAAACAAATCATATTTTTTTATTTGAATAAGAAAGTCAAGTAACATAAATCTGTACTACAGCCCTTTTAATATCCTACTACTGAGTACTGCATAAAAGCATTTAAATCTTTTTTCACTTTATGTTTCTACCTGTATTCTCTGAACAAAAGCTTACTCTGTGGTCGAAATATAAGTGCATAAGACGTAGGTCTTGTTAAGTGCAAATGGTCGATGCTTTGTCAGCCCTCTGTAATCTGTACACTACAATTTAACATTTGCTCAGCAGGGCAACTATGTAAAAGTACCTATGCAAGTTGTAATGCTGGGTATTTTTATGTGTTTTTTTTTTGTATTTTATTTTGTTATGGAGGCGAAAGTAAAAAATATGTAATGGTAATGAGTGTAAAAAATTGCTAGTTGCGGTGGTAAGAACATATGAAGTGAAAAATATAAATAATATGTGAATACACCGATAATCACATAAGCCGCAATAATAGTCAATTCTGGGTTTATTTATTCGATTAAAATTACATTGAGTGAGAGACAACTTATAGCCTATAAGGCTGAGTTATACAGGGTAGTCGAAATAGTGACGTTATAAATAAATTTAATCATCATGCCCATAAATATCCGAAAATACCGCATGTATTCGTTGAGCTCCTTGAGTTATAAGTCGAGCTACACGATAACTGACCAATGCTTGCACTGACTGGACAGGTCCACTCAAATCTGTGTGGTTCTCTCTTCAAAAGACCATTTCAGACACTAATCTGCATAGTCCTCATGTAAATTGAGCAATGTTTGGACTTTAAAAGAGTAACAAGTTAACAGAGAACCTCTGACTTTGTTTCGGCTGTTTCTTCTCAGAGTAGTCAGGTACGAAACACCGGCCCCATTTAGTTTAAAAAAAAATGACTTGTAAAAGTGTTTGTAAAAACTTATTTGCAAAATAAACATCATTTATCATTTATGGTCCGCGATTTTTGATAGCTTTCGAGTTATTTTCTTGAAAATTGTATCGGAACTTTTTTTTTAAACATTTTTTTTAATACGGCTTTTTGTTACTAAAAGAATATAGTTAACGTTAATGACATTGATAATAAAGATGTATTTTTGTACAAATGTAGGATTTTGGAAAAAAAAAATATGAAAGCGCACAATTTTTGCCGATGACATCCGAACAGACGCACGACTTGTTAAGTCTAAATCTATTGGAAGACGATGTTATTTTTCTTAGGCTATGGTTAAAAGGTTTGACCTCTCTGAGCTTTGCTAAGTGTGTAACGATCACAGCTTTGTCAGCCGCCAGTAATCCCCTGTATCCACCGGTCAATATAAAGTGTTGTTCTTTTACACAACTCCTAAAAAAACTTGCCTAAAAAAATACTTCTTACTGTAAGGGCTCCTCTTTTGAAAAATACTTAAATGCCTGAATAGTTACCTACGTAATACCTTTAAGAAACATTTTTTTTTGTTTTATACATCTCTGAGCTGGGTAAAACATTAAGTCCTTCTAAGCAATCGTTTTCGCTTTTTAAATTATTGTAAAACTTTATTACTTTATACACCACTCCCTGAAAAGCACGAGAACTATAATTATATGGAAGATCTTGTGCCATTTCAAGCAAATTAAAAAATAAACAACATTATAATGTCCGAAGGCCTAGGTAGAGGCCTACATATATAGAACACTCTCAGTTCGTCAGTTAACTTAAGACATTCCGCCAGCAAAAAAAAAACGGGGCATAAACCAAAAACTTTTCCAAAACGAAAAATCTTAGAAAATATCAGTGCAAGACGTAAGAATCCCTTGTTCTTGGCATAGGCGGGTACTTTATCCGAATATATTACAGGATGCACCGATAAGTACCCTCGTACTGGTATCTGAACGCGTGCGTTTGACAGCTAGGAGCTGGACGTAATGGCGTTTCGCGCCATTTGTTACCGCCTTTTTTGTTTTGTTGGCACCATTGGAAATTTTGACGTCGTTATGTCAAAATTGCTGATCCGTTTGCTTAGAATAGTGATGTGCCTACGCAAGGCCGTATCGAATTTGAAGATTTATGAGATTTAATGGTTTTGATTTCTTTTTTTTTGTGCGTAGGAGAGGTTGACGATTAAAATAGGCTAAGCTAAAAAAATAAGCCGCATGTATTGATTGATAGACTTAAGTGTTATACTCTATTTTGTTAATTATGTCCAAATCACTCACAAATGTCTAGTCTAGTAAGAAAAGTCGGCTCTCAGTTACTTCCTCAATACATACACAAAGCTAGAACATTTAAACCCACAGAAATCAAAATTATACGACAAACGAATAAAACCTCATTGTCTATTAATCCCCGTTCGGCTGTGTAATAAAATGCATTTCGCTGACGTTACACAATAAAATGGCCATTGGCGTAAAGAGGTTCTAATCTCGCAGTTGACAATAAAGATGGTGGTCACAATGCTGGTCTTCATTTTAATATCGAGTGTGGACGTTAATGTTGCGATAAAATGTTACATATTGAGGTCTACGGAAGTGTAGACAGACCGTGAAGTAATCACCTAGCATAGGAGTCGGCGACTTCACATACTTAATTCTGTAACTACTTTCTTATGTAATAAAGATTATTGATATTGATTTTTGTTAAAGTTTCATGTCAGTCTTAAATGAACTGAATTTATATGCATTTTGTGTTAATAGAAGATTGTAATTGTTGCTAACGCATCTCATGTTTCACGAACACAGAGTAATCGATTGCTTTATGTCTTTGGACTAAATCCATGGCAATACATCTATAGTTAGATTAGCAGCCATCCTTTATTAGCGAATTTACCCTGGTGTAATGAATGCCATGCTCATATAAATGTCACGCTGATGGTGGCGCGTGTGTCGGGTCATTTAGTTCCCTTCAATATGATTGAGTTGAATGATGGCTGATATATGCGTCATGTTCGTGAATGGGCGCTGTCAGTTGTGACTGGTCATCTCTTAGCTGCCACGGTTTTTTTTTTTCTTTTTTTTTTTCTTCCAAAAGTGCCTGTAGTGGTCTAATTAAAATAAATGCTTGGAGTTTGATGACCATCATAAACATTCCCATAGTTCCTTTACTTAAGATAAGCACCAATTTAATGTGAAAAGGTTCCATTGTTCTCCAAATATACCATTACAAAATGCATCTTGTAACAAACTTGCTTATTCCTTGATGAAAGGAGTAAACAGATTTATACATTAAAAAAGTAATTAGGGGAAAATGAATTTAATAAATGATGAAATGAAAAATACAATAAATTAGTACAAAAGTGAAGGGCAGGTTAACCGAGAACGTTTTAAATATCTCCGCAAATCTCTGAGCGTGATAGTAACTGAAGACAAACTTGCAGTCGTAGAAAGCTGGCTTGATTAAGATGAGCTTGACCACGACGAACTTGATGCAGGGCGATTTGGTAGGACCCACCAGCAGACACGTACCGCCCAATGCCAGGCTCGTCAGCTCGAAGAGCAGCTTCCAGCAGACAGGTAATGAGCCCCAGTGCCCGGCTAACTCAGTCGGTAGAGCATGAGACTCTTAATCTCAGGGTCGTTGGGGAAATATAGTATAGTAAATATAGTAGTAGTAGTGTTCATTCATTTTCCCCTAATTACTTTTTTAATGTATAAATCTGTTTACTCCTTTAAAACATGCCAGTCAGTATCGAAACAAAAATGATTATAGGTTCATCTTTGCCTTGTGTTCGATTATTAATAGCTTCTAGTAATTTATGGTCATAGTCAAAACCACTAAAGTCCGAAATTAAAACCCGCTTCAATCAAAATAAGCCTTCGCTAATCTTCAACTCTAAAGGTTGATTGAAGCAAGTTTGTTACAATCTTTCCGCATTACTAGACATGGAAAACTGGCCATATAATCCTCGCTATAAATCAAAAGTTATTACAACCTATAATATTGACATTATACTCCACGAATCTGACTCTCGACAGTATTAACTTTTAACACTGCCATCTTTAATATGAAGATTTATAGCTACTTATAATGGCGACTGTCAAACTGTCAGTTTATGACGGTCGCGTCATAAATTGGCGGGAGTGCATTCGCCATCTTGTATTTTAAGAATGTGGAAACATGTTGGAATTATCATGGATGTTTTATGTTTTGGTAGTCAACGTTTATGTTTTAATAAATCGATGTTGGTAGACATTACTGAACTGTTCAAGTTTCCTTCTTTTGTTTTTAATCGACACGCTTTGTTGATCGCGCATGTTGCCGTCTATACCGACCTATTTTTTTCTGCTACAGAAAGATGGACTGGAGGCTAATTATAAACAGAAATATACCACAGTTTCTCACATAATGATATATCTGATAACGTTAATAAAAGTGATAAGTACAGAGGAAAAACTTACATAAAAAAAATGAACACAAAAGTTGAGATGATTATTATTAGAATGTCTAGGACATTTTGTGAAGGAGACTCCTAAATTGTATCTCACTGGCTTGATTAAGTCCATGTCTATAGGTCCGCTTTAAGTGGCACTGTTTTGGCTACTATATGAGCACATGTTAAATTAATCTATGTGAAGAGTTACGGAAATCAATAGGACTGATAACTTGATACACATTTAGTACGGATAAAGTTAACACCCCTTTGTCAAATCCGTAAACGCACTAGTTTATAGAAATGGAGAAAGAGTCAGCATTATGTACACAGATAACTATAATTACAGACCTATGCCAAGCCACAGAAAGAGTAAAAAAGTGTCCACCTTGGAAAATTAGAACATACTGCCAAACGTCTTTATCATGTTTTCAATGTTCACAGATTTCGAGCATGCCTGAAGCTAGCAGATACATCAGTATCTAATATGGTGGGGAAGCTCTTCTTCAACGTCGTCCAGACGAAATGCTTCATCCTCAAACCTGTCAAGATGTGCACGCAACGCTCCTGGTGGGGCAAATGTCTCCGAAGAGGTTATACGAAGCAAGCCTTCTTGAGGGACAACCTACCTTACTAGAATGTATCTGGCATACTAACTTTGACATTTAAAACTAGGCTGTACATCGTCTTGCCGAAAAAATCATTGACAGTTCATTTTGTCGATGACTTCGATGACAGTTTAATGTTGCCAGTGTTACCAGTTTAATTTTAGGGTAATTTCCCAAAGTGTGGGTAAATGTTAAGAAATGTGGCAACGCTGAATTCCTGAGTTTAAGAAGCTGTTCTTAATAAATCATATTTATTTCTGTGATCGTATGAGTAAATTAATGTATTTTTAAATGTTATCATAGATGGGTTCCGTTTCTCATAGAAATTATTTTGTCAAATACGGGTTTCGAATTATAAAATAACGTTTTGTCTATATTGCTGGTCTTACAAGTTACAATAATTTGGTTAAAAAAAAGAGGGTTTCATGTTTTCCAATTGACAAATGGCACTGTTTCGGCCGAAAAGTGAAATATTTACTCGGCGTAGACGCAGTGGATTCAGCATTTTATTCAGTAGGACTCCTTTTAAAATCTCAAAGACCAGTACTTATTTATCTCTCAATCCGGACTCTTCATATTCCATATTCACTGCCATTTTAATATATTTTGTCTGCCATTTATACCAAGAGAAAATATGCTTTATTGTGGTGAATCCTTTATAAATTCACCGTAGTTTACAGTGTATTGATTCTGAAAGTACACGCTTATTTATTTTGTATACATATAATTATCATAAACATCGTCTCAATTCACGTAACTGATAGAAAAAGGAAAGTAACACCGTCTTTTCAGTTTCTAAAAGAATAAAAAGCATACTTTTTATTCTTTATGTTTAACTCTCGTATGTTTAATAAACTATCGCTTGTTTGCGGCAATAATGACGTAACTAGAAAAAAACAAGAAATACAGGACATTGTTTCTTTAAGACAGACAATTATTTTTTTTGGCTTTTTTTTTTACATAGTATTATCCGTTTATCAAAAGATGAAAGGTTTATTTTACACATATCGTTACTTTATTCAATAATTATTTTATTAATTTTATAATCAACTACAAGTAACATCGAAAAATTCAATTATATCATCCTTCATGTCGCAAATGAGCGATAAGATTTACTTAGACATACATAAAAGACTACCTATTTTCGCTTGGTTTCCAATTGTACATAAAGATTATTGATTATATAAATTGTATATATGTAATTTAACAAAACAAATTGGCCTCTATTTATTTGTTTATGAAAGTTAACCATAAAATAAGTAAAAACAAAAAAAAAAAACTGAAACTGCTTGTAATAAAAAATATTTACGAATTTCGAAAATATAGTGTTAATTAAATAAAAGTTATGCAATGGCTGATATAGACAATGTATGCCACAAGTGAAAGACAAAAAAAAAGGTAAAAGAATTTCTGAAAAAAAACACAGTGACAGTTATTGTCTATGTTACCCAAATGTTTGGCAATAAAACTTACTAGATTATAGAAGACTTGTAGATATTATAGTAATATCTCAGTTAAACCCGAGAGTAGACTTGTATTGTAAAACAAACAGGCTTTAGAACTATTTCTGTCAAAAAGGAAATTAATTTTTGTATGTGTCATATCGAACATCGTAAAATAAACAGAGTATAGCGAGTTTGACAGATTTAAGTTCTTTAGCCGTTTAGATAACTCGGTCTAATCTCAATTATAATGTATAAAATTTAATTATTAAAGTAAAAAAGTAATATAATAATGAATTTAAATTATTCACCGCTAAAAACTTTATTTTTATGGAAATATATATCTCAACATATAGTAAAGAAACATTAAGTTAATATTTTTTTGTAGGCAAAGGTCAATTCTGGGCATATAGTGAAATACCCACTTTGCCCAGACATGCATACCTACATTAAACTAGTCTTATACGTCAACCAATTTATCTTGGCAGGCGGAAAAACACAGAACTAAAATAAATGAACCAAAGAGGTTTGAATTAAATGGCCTGCCTAACATCCGCCATTCCTCGTCAAATTCTAAGACATAACTATGTTAATGATTTTCGACCCGAATCAATAATAAAATGGCTAGGATTTTTTTGTATTTCTTATTTACGGAAATCGGTAAGTGTGAACGACCCGTGTTTTAAACGCGGCCCGTCTGAACCTCGCCCTATAACCGCGCTTTCACATACAAACAATCTCTAAAGTTTATTCGATAATTTATTATTCCCTAAACCACGTTAAACCCCCCTTATTCTGTAATACTTAACTCCCTTTATTCTGTAATACTGACAAATGTATATAAACAACAAAAAAAACACCATTCAGTATTAATTAACTAGCTACCCTAATTTTAATTGATTATTTATGTCTTTTGTGACTACCTCCTGAATTTTGACGAAGATGCAAAACAAAACCTTGAATAAATAGATAGCTTGTATCAATACAAACTAGTTTTGTATGAGACACAATCCTCCAAAGCGTCACGTTTCCGAGATATGAGCTGTCAAATCTAAAATTCATTCACCGATGGCATCTTCAGTACAACTTTTATTTTATTAGCCATGCATGAAACCTGTATTAATCGATAACTGGTATCAATACCTACTAGTTTTGTGTAAGACATAATCCTTTAGCTAAAGCGTCACGTTTCCGAGATATGATCTAGAATACTTTGATAGCTTAAATCTCGGAAACTTGACTCTTTGGAAGATTTTCTCTGCTATAAAAGTAATTTGTATTGATGCCACCTATTGAATACTATAGAAACGTGACGCTTTAGCAGACTTTGTCTCATGCAAAACTAGTTTTTATTGATACCAGTTATTTATTAATATAGGTCATATGCGTTGCCGCGACTTTGAGAAAATATTAAAATGGTGGAGGTTAGGCAGGCCACTCTTCATACAAAAATCTTCCAACCCTTTTGACATATCGTTGCAAATTTTCATGACAAGCAGCGCCACTTTGAATTGCACACTGAAATCGGTCATACTATACGCCTATAATTATTATTGTGCCCAATAGAGCCTTCTATTGGTGGGTTTTGTAACTATATATTTTTATTATAAAGGGTGTAAGTAGATACTTAACGAAGCCGAAAGGCACTTGTTCTCCCCGTTATTGCGATCATTTTATGTTCTGGACCATACCCGAGAACCTTCTGATATTGCAGGACAACGTTTCAAGTTTTTGACATTTTTTTTTTTTGACGAAGAAGTATTTAATGTTATAATTTGACTTTGAAAACCTTCTCGACCACCGTACTATTAAATGCTTCCATCAGCACAATGTTTCAATGCGTTACATTGAGTTCTACCGTAAAACGTTCAACACCCAAAAAAAAAGTGGTTTCCTAGCAAAAAAAAATGCGTAGTTTGATATGCAGAATGCATGGTTGACGGGTCGTAAATGGTCAGTTTACACCTTCCATACTTTCAAAGACTAATTTTGTGCCAAACATAGTTAAACAAGATCTTCCATTTTACTATTTTCATGATGTTTGACGTTTTTAGCGGGTTATAGTTATAAGAAAGGCGTGCGAAGTTCCTCTATTCGACAATATTGATGTTTAGTCCAATAAGTACTTAGTATTTTGTGATTCACACATTTAGATGTCTTAAATGTTAGTTGTAGATTAAATAAGTAGAACAAGCAGTAATTTCAATAAAGGAGATGTTCCAGAAAAGGGAGCCTGGGCCAGCACAATGTACACTATATGTAAATATTGCTAGATAATACAGTAACTGTTTTTTATCGTCAATTTTCTTTAATTTCACTTCGTTTCAACGTTCAATCAAATAAAATTGGTCAAAAAGAGCAACACAACATAAAAATTAAATTTGGTGGATCAGATCTCTTATATCAATGAGATCAGCACGTGATCAGCAGGCAAAAATTGACATTTTGACAATGACATTTGATGACGTGTCCAAACTCAAAGCAAAGAAAGACTCAAAGACGGCACAAACTTCAAACAACTGTCATGGCTGCCCTAAAAAAGGGTTATCGTAGTTAAAAACTTTTTAAATGATAATTATTAAACGACTACACCCATCTTCAAATAAATTTGTTAGTATTTTTATAAAATTCCCCTATCTTTTTCCTATTTATCTATCTAGTGTACATCGTGGTTGCCCAAAATCAAACATCTCCTTTGAAACTCAAAAAGCCTGTAGATGACCACCTACTTATCATCTCCCTGATCTTGACCCACTACTTGGGGTCGGTGCAAAAGGTTATCTTCTTTCTATTCTCCCCTGTCAGACGTCATGGCATAATTTACTCCTTTCTCTTTCATATCATTCCTTGCACCATCCATCCATCTTTTCTCTGGCCTTCCTCTCCCTCTGCATCCAACAACGTTCATAAGCCGTAGATACCTAGGCTACCTACCTACCTACTAATGAAGTATTTTAGCAATAAAGACAATTTAATGTTTTGCCAGTATAGTCTTTTCGCTGTAGCAATGTGCAGCTGACATTTGGTGAATTCGGTAAAATTTTACGACTATGGTATTGAGGGTGCAGCTAAAATATTCAGTCATGATTCAATCAGAGTAACGTTCAATATTGAAAAGGATCGGTTCATTCAATATTACCCGCGTAGCCCGATCACTGTGTACGGTAATCCTATCCCTTGGGAGAAGCAAGCCAAGTACTTAGGAGTCCTACTCGACAACCACCTGTCCTTCGCGGCGCACATCAAAGCTGCTCGCGAGCGAGCTGCCTTTGCTTTGGGTAGGCTTCATTTCATGACTTCGGCAAAAAGCAAGTTGTCACTCAAGTGCAAGTTGCGCCTCTGCACCGCGGTGATCCGCACCATTATGACGAACGCTTGCGTCGTGTACGCTCACACCAAGCCTAAGTACATCCACAGGATGCAAACTTTGCAGAACCGGTTCTTACGTAGAGTCACGGGAGCCCGTTTTTATGTCCGTAATGACCGTCTACACGTAGACCTTAGAATGCTGCCACTATACTCCAGTTTATGAAACGGCTTTCGAAGCGTTTCTTCGATAACTCCATTTAGCACCGTAATCCCCTGATCGCAGCGGCCGCCCGTTACGTTATCCACCACGCGGGCCCAGTGCGAGTTGGTAGATGTCACATGTCTTCGAATTTTTAGTTCTAGGACATGCCGGTTTCCTCACGATGTTTTCCTTCACCGTTTTTGAGGGCAGCGGTGATGAATTAAATTACACAAAGTAATGCGCCTGCATAGGTTCGAGCCCACGATTTTACTGCGCGTAAGTCGGGGCTGCCACCACTGGGCCACCGCTGCTCTGCAGGGAGACTAAATGAACAAAAATATTACTTGTTTACTGTGGGTAACTAGATAACTTCAGTAATTTAGTGACTTTTTATCTCTGATTAATCTGTGCAGGCCGGAACCTTTAAAGACCTACGTGGTGTCATATCGAGCAATGCGGTCATCTATTTAGCTTATAAACTTTTTTTGAATCGGGGAGCTCCCAGAATTATTTGAATCCTTGCCAATAGCCCGGACTGTACCAATGTACTTATGTGTAAATAATAATTATGTAGTATGAATGCATGCTGATAATGTGAGCAGTAATTATAATATTATAGAGAACTTTTATTTTTGTTTCCATTATTGTAAATGATGAATTAAATAAAAAATAACTTGGAAATAATGTTGTAGTGTTATTTTGTCCTAAAGTTTTTGTCAAACCTTTAAGGTGCTCTTTCACTTGGAGCGTTCGCCTGTAATGTAACGTCACAAAGTCGAGCATTACATCAGTAAAGGAGGAGAACCGAGCATTACAGTATGCAGCATGTAACAATACAATTTGTAACAATCACTTGCGTCTGTTCAGAATAGTAACTATAACTTGGATTGTTTTTTTTTTTTTTTTTTTAAAAACGGTGCCCCCACCTAGGAATTTCTCCTGTATCGTATGTGCGTTTACAAACTTTTAAACTCAAATACACAAACAGCCAGACCCGGAACAACTATCAGTAGGCCGTACAAATTTGTTCCGTGCGGGGATCGAACCCGTGACACGCAGCGTAGCAGTCGATCGCTCAGCCACTGCGCCGACCGTGTCATCAATGTTAAATTACATGTTATCTTACATTACAGGCTCGTTATGTCAGGGAGACAGTACTGCAATGTAATGCTCAAAATTGAATCTGAAATGTGTTACATTACAAGTGAACGTTCCAGGTGAGGGAGCGCCTTTACGTTTAAAATGCAGACTCTTCTCCAAACATCGACGCAGACAGATACAGACAGAGACAGAGACAGACAGACGCGAACCCAACCAGTAAGAATCACCGCTAAACGACTGTCAATCTGACCTCCACAACCAATGTACTGGGTAATACGATACTCCTTGGTAAGACTAGGTCAAAGATCTACAAATGAGTGCCGGGACCAACTGTATAACGTGCTTATCAAAGCACGGCTCTTTAGATGGAAGCACCAGACATGTAGGCCGCGAAAATCAATTTTTCTTATGATTTTTGCAATTTGTAGGTCAGTGTTAGGTTAACTCAGTCCGGCGCCTCAAGTCTCAAGGAGATGTCAGCAAATCGGAACCGAGAGGGCCGATGCCTGCCAGGGCTGCGGGTTGTTCGAATGAGATACCGTGGCCTTTGAACACAAAGGGCTATAAAGAAGGAACACACTCCCTCCGGGGGTCCTTTGATGATTTCCCACCCTTAAAAAAAAAAAAAGGTTAACGCAGTCAACCAAGTTAAGTTAGTTAGCCTGAGGTGCTCATGGCTAAATAATAACAGCCCTACGGGTCGATCTCCAAGGTTAAGCCATGCTTGCCGAGGTTGGTCCGTGGATGGGTGACCATAATAACATAACGAGTTTCCTCCGCGTGCCTCGGAAAGGACGTTAAGCCGGTCCCGGCTGTCATTTAATTTTGTCGATATTTGACAGTCGTTACGAGTAGTCAGAAGCTAAAAGTCTGACGTACAGTCTTACCAAGGGGTATCGTATTACCCAGTTACTGGGTTGTGGATGTCAGATAGGCAGTCGCTTCAAGTAAAATACTGGTACTCATCTGCGACCCCAAGATAGTTTGAGAAAGGGTTAGGCAGATGATGATGTCAGGTTAACTCAGGTTGTATGTTGATTAAAATAGAATTCGCGATCTTTACAAATATGACTTTACTACAGCGGGAAGAGACTTTGTACTTTGTAGAGATGAATACAATCAAGCAAGTTTTTGATGTTCAGTTATTATAAAGCGCAAATATAATCATACATGAGTCGAACACAAAACCTCTTAATCGTTGTCTCGATTTCGACACGAGTCACTCATTCAGTAGAACTTGGGGATTGCCTTTGGGGAATTTCCCGTTTAATGAGGATAACATTGCCATCTAGCGATGGGTAGAGTTACTAGACTTTTTGCAACATCAGGTTTTCTACCTGAGCGAAACTCATCCCAACTAGTCTGAAACTACAAGTCTTTTTTTTATTTAAATTAATTTTTACGTAGAACTTAACGTCGTCGTTCAAAAATTAAAGAGATGCTGTCCTTTTTGAAACTGCTACAGCTACTCGTCCATAGATGGCGCTGAATAAAAATTTTAAAACACGACCTAACATCACCTTAAAATACCCGAAGGGTTACGCAGAGGTGAACCTAAAGCCGTATACAGACATTGCAAGGCATGCGCCGCGAACAACGCACAGCGAACGCCTCGCAAGGTGTGTACCTTTGTATTCATGGCGAGGCATGTGCTACGCACGTGCGAGGGCGTGCCAAAGTATGGCCGCGGCATTCGTTGTGCGCTGTTAGTGGCGCATGCCTCGCAAAGTCTGTATCCACCCTAACACAGTACACCCACATTTCAGCTGTTTTTATATCCCATTTAATAGGGGGCGAGCCTATTGCCATCAACCGCGCACAAATCCAAACTCTGTTACTGCTACTGCCAAATGACTGATGGCAAAGCACAACACCATTTTGCACGACCTTGGAATCGAACCGATGACATGCTCAGCAGTCCAGTAGACGAGGGAGACAACGAGGGAGTAAAACTACGAAGTAGGTACAAATATTTATTTCATTTAAGAAGAAACATAGAACACATAAATTCAGACCATGTAAACATCACCGTCTTGATGTTTCAGCAACAACACATTGTCTCCGTCCTTCAATTCATACTCGACTCCTTTTAAAATATCGATTTTACCGCCATCTGCCTCCGTAACCTGAACTAATAAGTTTTGTTCGACGTTTTTGCTTTTCGCCTGTTTGCCGTGCTTCGCCGCTAGATGGCGACGTAGACCTCGTACTCTTGTATAGGTGGCGCCACAGTGCTCACAAGGGTGGGATTCAGAACGGACGTGTGTTGATGAAATGTGTTCTTCCAGGCTTATTTTGTAGCCAAATTTCTTATTGCAGATTGTACACTGGAAATAAACAAATTGATGGATTACTATGAAGTTTTATTTGCCCTCTCATTCTGTGACCACCATCTGCCTAGCCTAATTCAAACAATGTTGGGCTACCCAGTGGCTTCTACTCTTACCGGACGCAGATGAATACCGTATCTAATAAATAATATAGTATACATGGAAGGATTGCCTATCTGACCATCTGACCTCCACAACCCTGTTACTGGGTAATAAATACAATGCAAGACAAAACTTTTGACGACTTTTGACGACCGTCATCATTTGACATCCGTCATAGACTTAAAAATTACAACCGGGACCAACGGTTTAACGTGCTTTCCGAGGCACGGACGGAACACGGTATGTAATGGATGGTCACCCATCTACGGACCAACCTAGGCAAGCGTTAATTAACGTTGAACAATTTTGCTTAACCGTGGGGCCACGAACCCCTGGGAACATGTCATAAGGCTTGTATTTTTTCCAGGTTCCCAAAACTTACCTCATATTTTTTAACACCTAAATGTCTTCTGCGATGCGCACGAAGATTCGAACTCGAGATACATCTTTGAGGGCACATGTCACAGATGTAGGGTCGTTCGCCAGTATGTTTTCTGTAACACAAGAATTGTATGCATCATTCATTACTTGATAGTATCTAAAATCATTGCTCATAGAATGGTATAAATGTGTGGGCAAAAACCTCAAAAGTAACCTGCTAAACAAATATCAACTGTTTACTACTGTAAATAATGTTGATTTCAGAATAAAGGTACTAAAGTGGCGGCTATTACAAGAAAATATGAAAGGGAGTCGTCTATCTTGGTATGGACATGTGATGAGGAGGGATGGAACACATGTGAGTAAAAGAGTGATGAATATAAATGTGGATAGATGGAGAGGGAGAGGAAGACCAAAGAAAAGATGGATGGATTGTGTGACGAATGATATGAAAAAAAAAAGGAGAAAATGATAGCGCGACAGTTGACAGAGGAGAATGGAAGAAAATAACGTGTTGTGCCGACTCTAAGTAACATGGGACGAGGGCAGGAATTTAATGCGTGCTATTGAAAAAGTGACGAACAAAGACTGTTACAATACAAGGTGTTGTTTTGCATCCCCGTCAAAATTCAGGAGGTTATCATAAAAGACATAAATAATCAATTAAAATTACGGTACCTAGTTAATTATTAAAAAACGCAGATTTTTTGGTTGTTTAAGTTTGTCAGTATTTCAGAATAACCCCCTTCACATGGTCTAAGGAATAAGAAATTATAGAATAGACGTTTGGGATTCTTTATATGTGTGAAAGCGCGGTTATAGGGGCGAGAATCCGACGGGCCGCGTTTGAAACACGGGTGGTTCACACTACCGATTAACGTAAATAAGAAAAAATAAGCTCAAGCAAAAAGAAAATCATTAGCATAGTTACGTCTTTGAATTTGACGAGGATGCAATACAACACTTTGTATACAAGGTGTTATTTGATTAAAAGATGGCCCCTAGGTTAGGTTAGGTTAGCGGGGCTGTTTCCGCACTTGCACTTAGCCAAAGCAAAAGCTAATCAACTATTACCATTACCTGATATGCACGGTCAGTGAAGATCGCTGCGTGGCTCTAAAATCGCAATGTGGACACTGATGACTCTTGGTACCTGTGTGTGTGAGCTTGTGTTTGTGCAGATAGTCTTGACGAGTGAACACGCGGCCACATATCTGGGGAATAGACAAAATAGAATTGTTTTTGTACGGCTTCTCTTCTTTTTTAGGGTTCCGTACCCAAAGGGTCAAACGGGACCCGATATATTACTGAGACTTTGCTGTCCGTCTGTCACCAGGCTGTATCTCATGAACCGTGATAGTTAGCCAGTTGAAATTTCTACAGATTATGTATTTCTGTTGCCGTAAAAACAGAATAAAATAAATACTTAAGCACTCCCATACAAAAAAGTGATTTTTTTGCTCGTTTTTATAAATAATGGTACAGAACCCTCGTGCGCGAGTCCGACTCGCACTTAGCCGGTTTTTTATTACTTAAAAGCCTTGTGTTTCGCCGCAACTCGCCTCATGTGAAGGTAAGTTAAATGAACTTGGAGGGTTGCATTTATGATTTTAATAATTGTAACTCAGTAAACACATACGTTTTACTGCCGCAAATTATAATTTATTAAACATAAAAACTAACACAGACCGGCAGATTAAAAAAAAATGTAAGAAAAATTGGATTTCGCGAGTTACCAGTTTAAAAAACAGGCTTATACACCATGGATTTTTTTTAGACTGGCAATATTAATATGATGTTGTTAAGAATGTGCCTATTCTGAAGACTCAAATCTAGACCTCTATATTTGGCAATCTTGAATTGATGTTGAAGCAAATAAATAACTAAATGGATATTACAGCCATAAATAAGCCTGAACAGATGGGCAAAATATTAAACTGATCGTGGATTCACTGCCAGGGCTGCGGGACTGTTTGAAATCGATCAGTACAAGTCTGACACTCCCTTCCGCTCCGCTGAGTGCGGGAGGAGTCGGTTGATGATTTCCCACCAGTAAAAAAAAAGGTGGATTCAAAAGGCAAGGGAGAATTTGGGGACTTTTATAATTAGCAAAGGACTGGAATAGACTAGTAGACTGCATGAGGAAGTTCCTTAGTATATGCTCATTGTCATCACCATGCTACGCAGCCGGACTTCACCCAAAGCTGGGTATAGCCCTACTTTTAGCTTATGCATGTGCTCCATATGCTAGCTAAAAACAAATAAAAGCAGACAATACTAACATCACAAACAAAATTCTTCTCCTTCCCATGTTCAGTCATATGCAATTTCAACAATTCCTTAGTCTTAAACAATTTTATACACTTGCCACACTTAAAAATGTGTTCTGGCAACTCTGTCAAAGTGTTGTGTCTATGGTCTCGCATATGATACTCATACATACACCTCTTTGGAAGGTACCGGTCACATATAGTACACTTGTATCCATCTTTCAGACCTTTACAGAAATTTACTTCATGGCTTATTCTTGTTTTTCGACTTTTAAACCTTTTTTCACAGCCAAAACATTTGAAAAGTGTACCATCGTTCTCTATGCCATGTAATTCCGCATTATGGTGGGATAGGTTCTCTATGGTTTCTAGGTCTAAGCAGCAAATATTGCAGTAAGTAGGTGAGCGCTTGTTTAAATACTTTTTCCGGACTTTTAAATTTGTTTTAACTTTTTTTAGTTCTGGTTCTTCAAACTCTAAAGCATCATCAAAATAAGTTTCCATACCATCGTATACTTCGTCTAATTCTTCACGTTTTATCTCATCGGATGTCAGATCTTTCATTTGAGATTCCTCAAACCCTTTCTCGAGTATTACTTTTAGCTTTCTATCCGTCTCTTGGCAGAATGTTTTGTAATAATAGAATCGCTTGATTTCGTTGAAACAAGCGCTGCAAACCTTATTTGAATGAACATCGTCTAGTTCTATTTGTAAACAGTCTTTTATTATATCCGCTATGCAGGGTTCTGTCATATTCTCTGAAAGTTTATGCAGCAATTCGATGTCTGCATGTCTGTTCCAGCATAATCTGCATACATCTTCGTGGAAGAAATATTCGTAGGTGTAAAGTTCACTGTCGGTTGATATCTGACACCAGTGCATGATCTAGAATTATTTTTTAATTAATAAATACACAATAAACCAATTAAACACCAGAAAAACAACACGCTTTGTTGATGATTTTGATTAACTTGTCAAATTCCTGTCAACGTGACATAAGACGTTGCAGTAGTGCCATATCAAATAATGTAAACCAAACAAATATCGAAAGCGATGTTTTATGATGTAGGAAAGTGTAGAGAATCTCAGCTCACAATCACAACACTCATAGGTCATTTCTCAGATTCATTTTATCTACTGATAGAGGTCATAATAATTTCAGTAAAAATACGCCTTGACATTCTTAATTAAATGCCCTTGAGATACCCCATAATACAGCGCCATCTGTTGTAACATAGTTTAACTCACTAAAATCTCGTCAAAGTATTTTTTCTAAAAATAGAATCCAAATGAAATCAGGTTTATTGAAATACCTCTGTACATAAATACACACGACCTATTTATTAGATACGACGCTAGACAAAACAAAATAATCAAACTTTTTCTACATAAACGGGTACTGCAGCGACTATAGTCTCTCATTCCGAATTTGTGAGACATCGCGATCAATAAAACTGTCCCTAGAGTATGTTTGTGACATGTTTCAATAGCTACACCCTACACATTTTGTCAATTACCTATGGCCCATGTAGGTTTTAATAAGTTGATGACAATAGGCTCACTAGGTAGTAACGCCTCTGCCTAGTCCTTCAGGGATTACATGCGTGACGATTTTTTTTTTGTGACAAATCTTGTCATTAATCAACCATACACAACTAAAGAATCCGAAAAATTACTGTTGAAAAGCCGAAGATAATTTCGCTTGATTTTGGTATCAAAGCCAGTAGGACCTCATGCAGTAGTTGTGCTTGCGATCACAGACACAGAGTCGAGCGTCATCGCGAGCTTTAGAGTTGAAACTCATCTGAGCATGAAAAAATGCGATTCCATACTAATAGATGAGGCGCTACCCTATTATTTTAATTACCATCAACTTCCTGAAGTCGTCCCGTATTAATTACTTCTCATTTAACAGACTTATTAAAAATGGTAAAATAAAGTTGTCCTGCTGTTATCTTTCACGCATAAAAATTTACGGCTTTTTGCTGCCCTGTATAAGACATAGTTTTTTTTTATTCTGGTAGCACTTTCCCGGGTTTCCTCCGTGCCATGCGAGCCGTTAGTCCCGGGCAGTCCCGGCTGTCATTTGTAGATCGTTAACAGTTGTTACAGATAGTCAGTGGCCCAAAAGTCTAACAACTAGTCTTTCCAGGGGTAACCATACTAACTAGGTAGGTTATAGAGGTCAGATAGGCAGTCGCTCCATGCAAAATACTGGTATTCAGCTGCATCCTGTTAGACTGTTAGCCCACCCCAACATAGTTTGTGATAGGGCTAGGCAGATGATAACTAGTATTACCCCGAGGTTTCTTCTGGGTAAGCTCTTAAGGCGGAAACATACTTACGTGTCGTGGCGTGTCGTGACGCGTTAGGGACATATTTGCATGGCGTGTTGTGTCGCAACGATGTATGAAACCGGTGCGTCACGACACGAGAGTGTGTTTCCGCCTTTACCATCGTCGACTTTGTGTCTGTCATCTCTGACCTGAGTCAAGAACAAACCCATAACAAATTTAAAAAAAAACCGGCCAAGTGCGGCGAAAAACAAGGCCTTTAAGTTATAAAAAACCGGCCAAGTGCGAGTCGGACTCGCGCACGAGGGTTCTGTACCATTATTTATAAAAACGAGCAAAAAAAATCACTTTTTTGTATGGGAGCCTCCTTAAGTATTTATTTTATTCTGTTTTTACGGCAACAGACATACATAATCTGTAGAAATTTCAACTGGCTAACTATCATGGTTCATGAGATAGACCCTGGTGACGGACGGACGGACAGCGAAGTCTCAGTAATAGGGTTCCGTTTGACCTTTGAACCCTAAAAAACATCCATTCGGGCGGAGCCACCAAAGCAGGGAAAATTGTAGTCTATCGTGGATAGGCAATGACAAGCTGCTAGCGGTGTGACCGTCGTCAGACTGCCAAGTCATAGGTGTCGAGTTGGAACGTTACCCAAGACGTTCCAACTCGACACCTATGACGAGGTGTCATAGGTGTCACCTAGAGGTTTTTCGATTCAGAGGAATCGAAAAACCTCTGATTTTTCGGATTCATGTGCGTATTGTAAAATTATCTACTTGCTTCGTTGAAGGAAAACATCGTGAAAAAACCAGCATGCCTGAGAGATATTTCTCGACGGCATGTAAAGCCATGTCGCGGCATAAAAACTCTCGACACCAAGTTAGGCACTAAACGCGAAAAAGACAAGAATAGGTACCGTAGGTTCTCAATCTAGTTTTAAATAACAACATCAATAATAAGTGCATAGATTTAATGTTGATAAACATCACACATATCTTCAAAGTAACTTAACTGTCTAAACTATAAAACATTTAGCACTTAAATCTAATAAGTAACATAATATGAGCTATACGATCTACTTAGATGCCTACCCGATAAAAGGAGTCTGAATCTACTTTACTTTTTTTAAACTACCATTAGGGGCCAACCATATATTACGGTACACGTTAAGGGGGGGGGGGTCGACAAAGTGTGACAAGGGGTGGGAGGGGTCTAAAATTTCGTGAAGTCACATTACAAAATGTAATATATCTAAGTATTAAAACACGAATTTCTACCTTATTATAATGGCATAAGAGTCATGTGACGCCTTCTCGTGTATTTCAGATTATTATAGCGAAACTTAATGTTGAAATTCTACTTAAATGTACGTAAATTTGAACTATTAACGAACTTCTAAACTAGTAAATATTTTTAACTCTATTTGTATGAACATGTGAAATTGCAATATATGTGACGTCACACTAGGGAGGGCGGATTCTCACAAATGTGGCCAGCTGTGACAAGAACGGGGGTAAAATACTCATGAAATTCGTATGACGTAATTTCTGGATGGCCCCTTACTTGGAACATGAAATTTTCAGCAAGATAACTGACTGCAAAACATTTTTCTACAAGGTAGTCTGCAGCAAGAAAACTTCCTAAAAACAGTTCCATAGTGGGTATTGTGGACTTAGCACTAGATTATAAGTCTATTGATTACCTTAGATGTTAATATGCTGCAAACAGCTTAAAAAAACAATGACAGCCTTGTTATCAAGGCTTTAGATGGACAGTAATGCAAAGTTGGAATTAATTTATATTCATTTATTTCACGAAACTTTTGACATTTTGAAACTGGCTGAAGCAAATCGATATTTAAATTCCATATATCGTATTTAATACCCTTATTTCAGCCCAAATAAAACTCATTAAATGAATTTATTGATCCCGTATGTCAATGGTAAAAACCCAGTATATGCTGGCGTCTTATTCTTTAGAAAAGATTGAAACTACGGAGTACGGCTAAAACAGCTGAAAGTCAAATGTTACTAACAATTTTTTTTTTACAAAAGAAAATATACCTGCAAACTCTGAAATTTAAAAAAAAAATCACTTGGCCTGCACTCTGCTCATATTTGTTTTTTTTTTTAAATTATGTAAATAAATTTGTACAAAATGTAAATTAATATTTAAGACAAATATTATCAGTAAAAGACACCTACATGCATAGGAAATATATTTTATATACTTATATTGAACAGCACCTGGCTGAAAAAATTACCGAAGATAGACTATGTATATTAGAATAATACAGACGTAAATTCAGGACATGAGCTACACTAAATGGCTGAATATGAAAAAAACCCGTATTTAAAAATATAAAAAATATTCATAACTTCCCTTTTATTCAAGACCATAGACATAATTAATCTAGCATAACCTATTCAGTTGTAATGTAGAGTTCATGGGGACATTCAAAGTAGTTTCTACTCTTAAAATATGGAGCATAAGTTGTAAAAGTTTATATTATTTAAGTGGATTATGGAAGATACATTATAAACACGTAAAACAAAGATATTTTAACAAAAACAGAACATTTATGCTAAGTATTTATTAACTATTGCTAGAACATCGAGAAAATGACAAAAGGGTAGTATAAAAAATGTGTCACTGGCATAAACATATTCATGTTACTCAAATAAACCTAATCTGTATACATATATTTACTTCTGCAACTACATTACATAGCAACTGACATAAAATCGTTACAATGTTTGCTAAAAAAAAGTTTCTTTTTTTTCGCAAAACACGAAACGTCACTCGACAAACCATAGACAAGAAAAAAGCGCGCGAATCTCGTTCTCAACACATTGATTCGAACAAAATATAATTCAATCTAGTTTAGCTTATTTGTTTAAAATTCTTAACTTATATTCTAGATTATGGTACAGGTTTTTATTACTCGTCTGCCTTTTCCTGGTCTCGGTCCTTCTTTTTCTTTTTCTTCTTCTCCTTGCGTATTGATGAATCAATCTCTGTTGTTGCTTCAGCCTCCATGGTGGCGTCACCAGAGCCGTCCTCCAATCTGCAGGAAAGAAAAAAATACATGAAACTAAGTCATAAATAAGAACTGAGAAATTGCATGTAATCAATACTTTTCAAGATAAACAAAAAAATTTAATTCAAGTCTTTTTCTCGCAGAAAACTAGTTATTTGACATATGACCATGAGACATAATTAACCTTTCATCGAAAAATTTAATTTTGAGGGCTAACTTACTTAATTATTAAAGTCTGCCGCACATGAAGATAATAATAGACAGTGATAAGAATAAACAACACAATAATGTTTTGTGTCAACTTGTTACTGTGTTAACAATGTGTGTGTGTGATATGCAAACAATTGGAGTCACAACCTAACCTACTTTAGAATAAATACTTAACTGTATGGTTAACATATATGCTGTGTTGTAATTAAAAAGATGTTTGTACTCTATAAATCATAGACATTATGGGCCATTTGCTAGAATGATGTCAAGTTGGAACCCAAATTTATAAAAGAGGTTTCAAACAACAACATCTTGGCAGATGTTGTCCCAAATGTGTATGGTTTGGCTTCCAGTCTATCTGAAAGTAGCTGAATATTATAACATAACACATACATTTATACCAATCTCTGCAAAATATAAATATTTCATTTTTACTTGCATACACAAGTCATTATGTGATATTCTAATATACGTAACGTGAGCTTTAAGGTTCCGTGTCAACCAGCCCACACTTAATCCAGGTAGCGAGAGCACGTACCCTTAAAGTTATTCATCTACTTACTGACAATTTGGTTGTTTTATTCTAAATCCTAACTAGTGAACACAGCTACATATAACAACGACTTGCGAGGCAGGCTGTAGGCACACAATAAAATTATTGATCGACTCCTTTGCTGGTTGCTTCGCACCGAAAGTTTATAATAGCGATAACTACCTATCTGACCTGCACAATCTAGTAACTGGGCAAAGAAGTTATAAGAAATGTGTACTTACACAGCCTCAGGTGCTTCACTGTCTCTCTTCTTCTTTTTTTTCTTCTTCTCTGACTTTGCTTCAACGGAGTTATTGGGATCATCCGCATTAGCCGTGCTAGCTGTCCTCTTCCTACCAGTTTCATCGTCACCGGCAACTCCGTTCTCATTCTTCTTAAAATCTACGTAACTGTTCAACCAATCAGATGGAGTATTCTCATTTGGTTTGCCAAACTTGTCAAGTTTTCCTTGTGTGATCATTTGTTTCTTGTGCGATGCTTTCGGTCCTAAGCCCCACTTTCTTGGGTATGTGTCCCTTTCCATGATTACTCTCTTCAGCTTGGCTGCTACTCCATGATCACAAGAAGCCATGGTTGATGTTGTCATTAAAGCAATTGCTAATGCAACCGCTTCTCCTTTTGTCGTGACTATGACTATTTCCTGATCTATTTCAATACCATCTTCGTACCTCAAGATACCAGGTAATAGGACTTTAGCTCCATAGCACACAGCGTTGACTGCACTGTCTTTGATGAATATTCTCTTGTGAGCTATTAGTAAACCTTCCAAAGGTTTGATTACTCGTCGGAGGTACGTCTCATCCTTATGGTTTTCGAACGCCCATTGAGCGTCCAAGATGTCATGCATGGTGACCATGCCTTCCTGTTCTCCTTGGATGCCGGAACGAACTCTCCTGAGTTCAATCATCTGTCCACCGACTCCAAGCATTAATCCTAAATGTACACACATTGTACGGATGTAGGAACCAGCTTCACAGCTGACCCAAAACACGCCAATGTTACGTTCTTTGTCGAAATCGAGGAGTTTGCTGTCATACACTGATCGGACACGAAGCTGACGTTTGACAGCAGAAATGAGAGGTGGACGTTGGAACAGCGCCCCGCGCAACTTCTCAAGTCCTTGGGTAACCTTCTGCATATTTTCGACGGCCGAATGTAAGGTGAAGACTGCCACGTACTCCTTACCAGCATTTTGCTGGGATTTGACGAGTCTCGTTGCACGGTCAATACACACGATCAAACAACCCGTCACTTTAGGATCCAAGGTGCCTGAATGTCCAGTTTTCTCTACTTTCAAGATGCGTTTTATCCACGAAACCACCTCGTGCGAACTTGGGTTACTTGGTTTATCAACATTGATGAAGCCAGCTTTCACGTATTCGGCAATCGGACGCTTCAGTGGCGAGTGACCGAATGGTAGCGGCGTGTAGTGGTTAGTGCGCACATTGAGTCGATCGAAATTCTTCAATAACAATGGCCAATATGCTGTATCCAACTTGGTGACCGCTTCTGTAGGTTCGATTTTAAAGTCTCCTAGCTTCTGAAATGTGCCTAGGGACACTTGTTCCTTGACTTTCTTCTTTTTCTTTTCCGAAAACACTTCTGCGCCGGGTTGAAGAACCTCCGTCATTTTCGATTATTGACTTGTTTCTTTCGTGATTACGCACTGTACTCGTTCAACGCGATATCTGGTCAGCCCCGCGGCCCAACCAATACTATTGTTTGTAAATTTTACTGTAAAACGCACAAACAAAGAGTTGCACGTGCAATATTAAATTTAAGGTTAGCTTTAGCTTCCTACAATCAAGGAAGCTCGCGAGGTTTTAGTTAATATTTTGGTATTGAATTCAGCAGAGGGCGCTTGAGTTCGGAAAAAAATCAGGTAGAGCTGCCAACTGATAAATTCTTATTTCATTTGGATACATCTGTTTTTATTTTCTTGAGTGCAGAAATAAGGGACGAATTCAAGTTACGTTCTTCAGTTAGTTCTAATGATCATAAAATTGACCTTATCTATTATAAATTTAGATAAATAGCAAGCATAGTGTTCCTTAAAGGTTAATTATATGAACTTTTTGCGGGTGTTCCACCCACGAAAGGTTAAATCGAATTCATAATTCATTTTAAATTTTATAATTGCTCAGCACACAAATATAAAAACATAAAAAAATGTACGATGTAAAAATGAACTTTTGTATCATTCTCTTGTGAAGTTGTGACTATCCGAAAAAGATGCAAACAAAAAAAAACAACTTACTAACGATATCGTTCTTCTACCAACATGTAGAAAATATCTGTCATTTTTGTAAGTCAAAGTCGTCAAGACAAACCAAACTTTGATTCAAAGCGTGTTATTATTTTAATTTTCCAGTTTTCTATGTTATAATCTAATTGAAGAGAAAAATGGCAGGCGTGTTATTTGAGGACATATTCAATGTAAAAGATATAGACCCTGAAGGCAAGAAATTCGATCGTTGTAGCCGTTTACATTGCGAATCAGAATCGTTTAAAATGGACCTTATTTTGGACATAAATTCCTGGATTTATCCAATGGAACTGGGAGATAAGTTCAGATTAGTGCTTGCTACAACTCTCAGAGAGAATGGTTATCCTGATGGTGGAGAATGGAACCCTCTAGAAACGGAGGGAAACCGCGCCGACAGTTTTGAGTATGTCATGTCTGGCAAAGTTTACAGGTTAGTTTTAGCAACAAACTTTAAATGCTAATTTAATTTAACTTTATCAGTGTTTGAAAATATGGTTCTCTTTAGAGGTGCTTGGAGTACATTTTAATTATTATGTTCTTTATTCAAGTCTCAGTAAAAATCAAGGAGTTCACAATCTTATTTGGATAATGTTAGGAAATAAGTTATTTTATCATTGAATTTCCAGGCGTAGCTATAATAAGAAAATAATATTTCGGTTCTTGTCAAGAAATATACAAGTTTAGTAAAGTATATTCAAAAACATAGAAGCATTGTCCCTTCATGTACTAGTTTTTGCCAAATTTCCATTTTATTGTTACTTGTATCCAAGAACTATACAATACCATGGTAAAAATCTGATAAATTTAAATATTGAATTATTACTAACTTACTGTTACAGCCAACAAGATACATAGCTGAATTGAAACAATATAAAAAAAAACAATCTTGTAGTGACGGCCTAAAAACATCTACTGTGATCTTTTTGCTGGTACTCACCATAAAGTAGCAAAGTTTTGTGTCAACAAGATTTTAAAAAATCTTGTGCCTTATATTAGAAAAAGAAACAAAAATAAATTCAATTAGTTTCTTTTATATTTTCAGGATAGAAGGCGACGAAGCAGCAATGGAGCCTGCATCGCGGTTAGCAGCCTACGTTTCTTTCGGAGGCCTACTCATGCGTTTACAAGGGGACGCTAACAATTTGCACGGTTTTGAAGTTGACCAGCACATGTATTTGCTGATGAAGAAGCTAGCTTTCTAAACTATCCGTTATTTATATTAGTTACATTGTAAGATTAATTTTAAGAATAAATTGTATATTTCATAAGATTTGACGGCTTTTATTTTTATGTAAATCAGAAGTCAAGTTTTAAAGACAACGCCATCTAGGGGTTAAGATTTCAAAACATGGTTATTGCAGTTTCACTATTCGTCCATAGATGGCGTTACAATTAAAACGTCTATTCGTTACAAGATGGCGCTTGCATCGAAAAACGAGCTCGTGTGTAACATATCGCTAGTATTCCCCGTAAGGATAAGTAGAAGTGTCTAGATCAGTCATATTTAGCCAGTTGTGTTATCTATTTACTATGGTTAGTGCTTGTTTGTTGCTATTCGTTAGAATTGGGGGAGGTTGGTTCTGGAACGTGAAGAGACAAAATCCACAAGCAAAGAGAGGACTATACGCAGTAGTGGGTGATGTCGGGCTGTAGATGCTGATGTTATTAGTTCTGTTAGAAATACTAATTACATGATATTTGGATTCATCCTCATCTTGCTAACGTTGAAATGAAATGAAATGAAATTAATTTATTTGCCAGAAGAATATAGGTACACAATAACTTGGTGAAATAATTCTTATATGACTCACTATATTCGAATTATCAGTCGTGCAAATGTTTCGAGTAGGTACACAATTACACATGCCTAATAAAGTTAAAAATTACATAGATGTCACCATGCACATCATAATTATTAGCTGCGTTGTCCCATTCTACTTCGGGTCAGCGCAGCACGTTTTCTTCTTCGATTGTCCCTTGTCAGACGTCACGGGATCATTTAAGTACTTCTTTCTCTTTCATATCATTCTTCGCACCATCCATCCATCTTTTATTTGGCCTTCCTCTCCCTCTCCATCCATCAACATTCATACCTTTACGTCACATGTGTTTCACCCCACCTCATTGCATACAAAACAAACGACTTCCATTTTTTTTTCTGGCGCCACTTTTATATTTCCTCTAATATACTCATTCCTTACTTTATCCATTCTTGTACACATCAATCTCAACATTATCATCTCTGTTAGAGACAGTCGTTTTGGATCCATTTTCTTCAAAGTCCAGCATCTTATACAGAATTGGTATAATTGTACCTGCTCGAATGGCCGAATTATTAAAACAGTTTTTTTTTTATGTACTTTTGGCCAAATAATTACAGCCGCACAGGTCGATAGCTAAGCGGCGCTTGCCTAGGTCGGTCCGTAGATGGGTGACCATCTATAACATACTGAGTTTCCTCCGTGCCCTGGAAAACACGTTAAGCTGTTGGTCCCGGCTGTCATTTGTAGATCTTTGAGAATCGTTACAGGCAATCAGTGGCCCAAAAGTCAGACTGCTGACAACCAGTCTTACCAAGGGGTATCGTATTGCCCAGTATTAAATGGGTTCCTAAGGTCAAATAGGCAGTCGCTCCATGTAAAATACTGGTATTCAGCTGCCTCCGGTTAGACTAGAAGCCTACCCCAACTTCGTTGAGAAAAAGGCGAAGCAGATGATGAATATTTTTATGACCCTACCCTCTTCCCGTCCCCACCTATACAATCCTCATTAAAATATCAAATTCTCAAGCTTGTTTCTTTAATACACATATCACACGCTTCAATTATCGCAACCGTATGTCACCCCAGGGTGTTTTATAATGGCAGGGTTCCATATTGTTAACAATAGATGGCGCTTGCGACCCCCGCCGAGAAGCTCGCCAGAGGCGGTGTGAGTGTAAGGAGTTTTAATTTGTTTAAAACATGGTAAGTACGTGACCAGATCAGTTTCTATTGAAGGTAGGCCATATATGCTACATCTTCCTCGTTGGTCTATAAGGGTTGCGCAACATCTATCAGCCGGCCTAGCATGACCGCCGTAGAAACGGGCTATGTCTACGGAAGAATCGACAATTTGACAGATATTTCTATCGTCCCAAGCATGGCGATATTAAGAATGTAGAAAAGAAATGTTTCTTTTCTTCAGTCGACACAAGTCTACAACGTCGAGCATGACGACCATATTTTCTCTTCTTTTGACATTTGGGGGTAGAAAAATTACTTCTGACAAATGTCAAACTAGTCTTAATAAAAATTAAATACGAGAAATACGTTTCGTGGTTGCGTTGAGTTACGTTCAAAAGGTTGAAATGTTATGTAAAATATTTAGGTTTAATTTCGCGAAAAAGATCCAGGCCTGGATCCAAGATGCAGCAACACCATCCCACCCACGAAAAATGAAAAACTCGTGCAATAGGCAACTTTTTTTTGTTAACTAAACGTAACCTTTTAACTTTCCATAGCAACGTCCCCGTTGCTATGGAAAGAATTTCTGTCTATGTCTTCGTAGAAACGCGAGTCGACGGTGCGCGCCATGCTCGGGCAGAAGAAATGACAAGTTGTAAAGAAAAGATTTCTTGTCGTTTCTTGGTAGAATAGAGATAGAACGGTCATGCTAGGGGGGCTGCACGGAATCGCATTTTTCCATGCTCTTATCGGTTTTTTCGCTCAGAATCGTAGAGAGTATCGCTAGAGCGAGAATCAGTGGGAGTCAAATCAAATCAAAACATTTTTATTTCACATAGGCCTACATGGACACTTTTGTAAAACGTCGACAAAACGGTGCTCGGTTCGGGTTGGTCGTTTCCTATGGAGAAGAACCGGCAAGAAACACCATGGTTACTCTTTTAAAATCATTTGGTTTTAAAATATTTCTATGTTAGTACTTAAGTATGCGAGGACATCGTAGGCCCGACAAGAGGTCGTTAATTACTACAAAACGTAGAACAAAATAAAAAGTTACCAAGGATCTAGGAATCTGTAAGGCTAACAATGTCCACACATTTACAAACAATCGGTAAATAATAAAAAGGGTCTATACAACAAAAAACAGAAGATATTACAAAAACAGTGCTATCGCTTGCGGCAGTATCTATGGAGAAGAGCTAGGCAGCACGCTAACTGATGCAGATAGATGAGGTTCGATCGTACACCGTACCAGGGGGTCTACTCTCTAAGTCCGTCAACGAAAGTACGGGTCCGTCCGTAACTAACTTTATAGTTCGAAATAAACCCTACTCCAAAATATTTTCAGACTGATGAGTTTTGAAAACACATCGGGAGTAAGGAAAACTCTGCAATCGTATTGTCATTCATTTTTAGTTCGGGCCCCTAACGAATCTTATGTCCGTAAGTAATAAGGAGTAGGAAACGACCGTAACTTCGTTCGAAACTACGGATTTCGTGCTTAGAGAGTAGACCCCCTGGTCACAAGCGCTGTAACTGCTGAGCATTAGTCCTCGTTTAGATTCTTAGGTCGGGAAAAGTGTAGGTACCTGTGTATGTTCTTGTGGTTTTTCAAACAGATTTTTTTAATATCAGCCCGGGTCTGGCTTGTGTCCGGTTGATGGCAATAGGATCGCCTCCTATTGTGTCACGCGACAAGTCGTGTCGTGGCCACGTACTGTGCACAGTCCCTTATACTTTTTTTCACTTTCAAAACACATCCTAGCGTTCTCAATCAATGCTACCAACTTCACAAAAAAAAACGCCGTCACTTCACGACTGATGACGTGTTCACACGGGTGACATCACAGGGGGCGCCACGTGTCCCTAACAAGGACCGTGTGCCCCAGCCTTTATGCGTATTGTTTTATATTTAGTTTTAGTCATCATTAGTACTGCACAGTCAATGGTTCAGAAAAGTTGTTTACCATTGATTTTTTGAGGGGGCTTTTGACAGATTATGACTTGTTTGCGGTTCTATTTATGAAATATCGTTCTCGAAGTTGTGAAGGAAAATGTCGTGAGGAAACTGGCATGTCTTCTAAACTCGTATCTTCTATAAACAAGTCGAAGCGATTACTTGAGTAAAAGTCGTTACTTAAACGATTTTTATTCTATTGTTTAGTTGCTAATTGCTTGAAGTTAGAACTTCAAAAGTTATCGGTTGGTCAAAATCAAAAATCGATATATTTTATTTTCCATAGGCCTACATTGGCACTTATAAAACGTCGACAAAAGGTGCACGGTTCGGGTTGGTCGTTTCCTATGGAGAAGAACCGGCAAGAAACTCCATGGATACTCTTTAAAAATCATTTGGTTTTACAATGTTTGAATGTTACAGCGTTAGTACTTAAGTATGGTAGGACAGCGTAGCATCGTAGGCCTGACAATAAGTCGTTGCTTACTACAAAAGGTAGAACAGGATTATGTAAACAAAAGTACTAGTTTATACGATACCCCTTGGTAAGACTGGTGGTCTGCAAATTTTCGGGCCACTGACTACTCGTAACGACTGTCAAAGATCTACAAATGACAGCCGGGATCAAACGGCTTAGTGTGCTTTCCGAGGCCCGGAGGCAACTCGGCATGGGACGTCACCCATCCACGACCAGCCTAGGCAAGGGCGGCTTAACTTAAAGATCGACTCGAGCGGCTGTTATTATTTAGCCACGAGCTCCAGGGTCTAAATTATCATCTCTCATAGCTGTTTGTTCCATAATCGTAGTAGTCTTGACATTGTCTACTGTGAAGCTACTTAAGGCGACAATAAGTGCCCGCGACCTTGAGCGAGTAAAAATGCATGCGTCACGCTTCAACGCGCACCAAGATTATTCGGAAAAACCACCCACCTTGATTTATCAAACACAATACAAATAAAAGCCGTATACTAAAATATGGGTTGTTAAATTGTCTTTCAGATGGTCAAAGTTTCATGCAAATACGTCCGATAGTTTTTGCGTCATTATCGTTTTTTTGTCCGCGTTAGACATGAATTTACAAATTAATTACACTATGTTATAAAAATATAATTTCACATTTTCACATATCAATTTATAAAGAAAATTGTCTAGTACAACATATATTTTTTTCAATGAAATAAAACTTTTAGTTTAGACGTGATGTTCAATTTAAAATCATTAAAAGTCGTATATCTGCGCCTTAATTGCCACAAATAGGGGATCGGGCTGGGTAAAGAAAACGACATTCTATTTTGTCCGTCAGACAGGTAGTACAAAAATATTAGACACGTATTTTTTGTTTTATCAAAATATCAAAAAATTACTTAGTTAGAACTCAGTAAAGTTGGAGAGTGGGGGCTTACTACGTCACAAGTGGGTATAAAACTTACCTACATGTGACGTCATGCGCCATTTCAACTCAATATATCTCGTAATTTTATGACCACGTGAAAAAATAAAAAATACGTGTCCAATACTTTTCAATAAACAAACCGACGGACAAAGAAAAAAAAAATAGGATTATCCCCTATTGCAAGTTTTTATTTTATTTAGTTACTAGCACTTCGCCCGCGACTTCGTCCGCGAAAATTGTGATATAATATATACTACGAACAACTCGTAGACTCTGACTACGCCTACTATTAATTCGTAGCGCTACGTTTTCTGCAGACCCGCTACGTCGCGTAGCGTTGGGCTGCTTACGCTACGCTACGTAACGAAAGATGGGATAATATTATTTTCAACACACTTGCTCATAAAGTGTCTTTATGGTCACCGCAATTAGGCACAGAATGACACCCATAATCAAACTGTGACTTTTTCATTGCTATAACTCACTAGTGAGTTATAGATTTTTTTTTGAAATTTTGTTGGTTGAGGTGCTTTGTTCTTAAAAAAGTTTTTATTCAAAAAAAAGATCGTGTTCAATCTATTGCTTACTCATTTCATGCAATTTCTTATTTAAATAGATAATTTTAACTCGTTCGTGTTTAATAAATAAAACTTTCACTCAAATATAACTTTTGTTTTCTCTGTAATAAAAGAAAACTTTAAATTCCCCATTTCGTACGTGGCAGAATAAGCGCAAACCCTATGCGCGGAAAATAAAAAAAATCCTCATCCCTTTAGTTTGTGGCTGATCGCAATGCGCGCGCATAGGAAAACTGATTAATTTTTCCCACCATAGCGAATCATTTTTCAAAACTCGTTTTCACTGTTGATATTATAGTTATTTATTAATTAAAATGTCTACATGTAGGTACTAGTTACGAAGAAAATGATTTATGTTGTACACCGCCTGATATAAACCCGATATGTGAAGCCCTTAACGTTATGGAAAGTTCACTACCTGAAAACTCCAAGGAAAAATATCTATTATCTACTAAATAAAATGAATTTTTATTGTTATTTTATTCACAAGTGTGTTGAAAAACGTCGTATGATACACGTGTGTATTGGTGATTACCGTCCTCGGCTCTCTTAAGACCCTCACCTAACGGCTCGGGTCTCAACTCTCAATGGCGCCTCAGCGGTAATCACCAACATTACACACTAGTACCATAATGTACTATTAATAGTTTTAGAAGACCTCATTGGCCTAGTTGTCGCAAGGATTTGGGCACGGTTGATGGCAATAGACTCGGTCCCTGTTATATGGTACTTGAAAAATATAACCGGCGAAAAGGTACAGCCTTACCTACCCATCGGGGATTAAAGGCGTGATGTTTTGTTATTTACTATTTTAGTAAAGTATGTTGTTAATTAGCTTTATTCCAGTCAGAATAAAATTTGTAATACAAAAAATGACTGAAAAGACAAAAGGTTTGCCTACCATTTTTTTTTTGTTAAACGGAATCTGTAACTTTATTATAACAGAACAACAATTTACATCTCGCGAGATTATAAGAAACAATTTAATCGTATTTTTTATTGCAGGTACAAAAAAAATGTTACATATTTTATCCCAGAATTGGGTTTTCTTACAGCCAACCTCATTACTTGCACTGCGATAAATCAGTTTCAAACTTCACCTAAAGCCGTTTAAACTTTAAAACAAACTCACTTTTATCTCACCGTCTCCCAACAACTTGGGGAGTTAAGGGGGCGCTACCCCCTGCCAAAGGGGGAGAGGGGAATCTGTCAAATTAGTCCAATTTGCAACAAAATGGCGCCGGCTAACGACGCGCGAGTAATTATCTACAGGAGTTGCTCATTGTTATATTAATGTCTAAGTTTCATTAAGTATGGACTGTAATGATTGGAGTTTTGGGAAAATAATGAGGTCATAATATGCTAGGTGTCTGTACAATTTATCGAAAATCTAGACTTATACAAGGTGTTGTTTTGCATCCTCGTCAAAATTTAGGAGGTTGTCACAAAAGACGTAAATGATCAATTTAAATTTCGATACCTAGTTCATTATTAAAACACCACTTTTTTTTGCTGTTAAAGTTTGTCAATAGTTCAGAAAACCCCCCTTAACATGGTTTAGGGGATAAGAAATAATCGAATAAACGTTTGAGATTGTTTGTATGTGTGAAAGCGCGGTTATAGGGCGAGGATCAGACGGGTCGCGTTTAAAACACGGGTGGTTCGCACTTACCGATTTCCGTATTTATTTTATTTTTTTAATTACCACCTTGTGTAGGTTAGGACCAGCAGCCAGTGGTCCACATTGGCCCTGGATCGAGATAATTGGAAGTCATGGGGAGAGGCCTTTGCCCAGCAGTGGGATGACCAGGCTAGCAGTATCAGTATCAGTATAGGGTAGAGACGCAAAGGAGAAGGTATGTAAAGATGGTAACTGGTAGCGTTTTGTTATTACTGCCCACCCCCATAGGAGAAGTTTATACCTATGTAAGTATGTGGCATACACCGATGACAAACGGTTTTCACGTATTCAGTACCAAATTCTGAACCGCCCCACATAGAAATTCCATACATTATGACCATGTATATAGAGTGGAACAGATACCGAAGTAAAGTAGCGTGGTCTTCGTTTGTGCGTCGATGTCTCTTCTACCCTGTATAGGTAAGTAGCTATCTTTCATTGATGTAGCCAATAAGAAGTCCGAAGTCCTATCTACGAAAGCAGCACCATCTAATTCTGCAAACAGCCGGTTAGAGAGGAAAGAATGATTCGTTGTATGAAGCTCATGAGGTGTTTGACAACGCATCGTCACCGCCGTCAGCCCTGAGAGCCGTGGGACCATTATTGCAGATGTCAAAGACGGTTGTTGCCACTTTCCAATTCACATCAGGTAGACTGAGAACTCGAAGGTAAGGGATTCTCAAAAATTCCATGCCCGCCTTAAGCTTAGGAGATGTCAGCAAATCAGAAGGGGTCCGAGAGGGCCGATGCCTACCAGAAATGCGGGACTGTTCGAAAGAGATACCGTGGCCCTGGAACACAAAGGGCTAAGAAGGAACATGGATGGGTTAGAGGGATTCCCAAAAAACAGTACCAAGTCAAAGACTTTTTACACAGTCGTTACAGTAAGTCAGAGGCCTGAGAGTCTGACAAGCAGTCTTACCAAGGGGTAGCGTATGACCCAGTACTAATTGGGTTGTGGAAGTCAAATATTCAGTCGATCCATGTAAACTACTGGTATTCCGCTGCATCCGGTTAGACTGGAAGCCGACCCCAATATAGTTTGAAAAAGGCTAGGCAGATTATGATAACTGGTCAAAGACTTTTTAAATAAAAGTTCCAGTAATTTAATATAAAATGGTTTCATAAAGGGGTTTATTATTATCACCATTTGCTTTGCCTTTTGAAAAATATTTTGGGGTCGGCTTCCAGACTAACCGGATACAGCAGACCAACGTTTTACATGGAGCGAGAGCGGCTGCAAGGGAGTTAATTTTATATACGGGGTATATTTACGATAGTAGATGTATTAAAAATTCGGCGACGCCATGTGCCTATTGTAAAAGCGCAGCAAAAAACCTCCCGAATAACCATTTGTAAAACCGTCAAAATTAATCATTGCACAACCCATAAATAAGAGACAACAAAAGACAACGTTCAGCCAAAAAAAATTAAGCCAATTCAAATTAAAAATCACCGGACATTCATATAATAGAACAGACTTACTACACGCTGGTTGGGCAGACGCCGACGAATCAGCGCTCAGGATTCTCGGAGGCGGGAAGTGGCAAACGTCAAATGCAAACGAGTTGAAAAAAAAAGAAAACCTGTTTCCCGCGTACGCTCGTTTTGTTTAGTCTGTGGTCGCTGGTGGCGTAATGATTTCGTCTGAGCAAAGACACTTATGACAAACGCAGCTTTTTATGGAAAACATAATGTTGTTTTTACGGAGAATGAGCTTTTATCGATTAAATCTTATAATAGAATGACTTTTGGGGCTAAGTAGGTAGGCCTTTTGGCTAGACTATGTTCTTTTATGCTTATTTTATTCAATTTAGGTTAGCTGCAATGCAGCAGCTTTTTACCTATAGGTACAGGTAAGTAAGGTACGGTTACATTTCTTTGCTTTCCATCACACAACTTTGACATTCAATCTACCTATTATGATTAATCATCTAGTAAGAACTGATAGTAGAATCTTTTTGGAATAGCTGCTAAAATCTATTACGGTAGAATATTGCGTATGATGACCTCCTTTTATAATCTCTGTGAACCTTTAAAAAAAAACAGCATTCAAAAGTACAATGTCAAAATATGCCTGCATTTTTTCCGAATAAAAAACCTTACAGGGAGGCATAAGCATCGCTCTGATCTTTAACATACAGCCTACTATTATACCTTTTACAAAAATTCGTGTCAAAATACTTCATGCTGTTATCGCTCACCTCAGTCGGGATTACCCCCCTCCCACCGCCCTCTCACCCCCTATCCCTCTGGATGTGAGGGAGCGGGACACGACATTGCCTGTCAGTCAACGTGCGACGATCGCGTCGAGATAACGTATTTAACTTTACCAAACTAATTTATTATGATTAAAATCATAATTATTAATCAAAAATGACATTTTGAAATACAACTTTTAAGTTTAAAATGTTTTTTTAAAAGAAAAAGTGCAGTTCCCGGATATGGTAGTGACGTGTGGACGTTTCGGTTGTTCGAAATTTGAAAAATAACAATGGCGGTGTATTTGTGTATTTTAGTTTTTGTATTAATGTGTTGTGTGATATAATAATGTTTAGTAATGATTATTGGTGCTTTGCTGCTCTTATTGGATTCCTGTAAGGTAAAACTGGCTTTGAAAATCTTATAATTTATAATCTAACTATGGATACAAAGAAACTTTTCCAACACCAACTTAATAAAAATAGGTTTTTCAGAAAATGGAAAAACGTAAATAGGTTTTTAAAAATTAATATAGTCTGAGAGCTCAGTAGCTCTCAGACTATATTAATTTTTACTTGGCTCTGAGACTAAATGTATATATTTTTCAAATCCTATTTCAATAATCTTAAAAAACTTTCTACAGTTACATAGTGCGGTGTTATTTTGTATTAACAATTATTTAAGAATCTAGCCCAAAAAAAATAACTTTTGGATATTGGAAATTCACTGGAAAGCCAAACCAGCCAACAAAATACAAATTACCAATGATGGACAAATAAGAAAACGATTACAAACAAAGATAACGATTTTCTTTTGTTCGGCAAAAAATAGGCAAAAATAATTGCTAGAGCATTTGACTAATGGTTGCACAGACTGGTCAGGTCCACTCAAATCTTTAGGTTATTTTTTCAAAATACCATCGCAGACATTAATCTGCATGGTCCTCATATGAATTGACCAATGTCTGGACTTTATAATACACAGTGACCTCTGAGTTTGTTTTGTCTGTATATTCTCAGAGTAGTCAGGTAAGAAACACTGGCCTCATCTAGTTTAAAAAAAAGACTTCGAGTAAAAGTTTTTGTAAAAACCTATTTGCAAAATAAACATCATTCATAAACAATTTATTACCTTCAAACATGTTATCATTCATTAAAATACATTCTCGATAATGCATTTCTACTACAATAAAGTATAGGGGTTGTAAAAGATAAAAACTAAATCAGAAATCATCTGTAACTAAGTACTTACGGTCCCAAGAATTACAGCAGCAATCGACAGTGTAGATATGGCGACGCGACGCTTGTCCGACGCACCCTGGGCGGTCTGATCGTTGATAGCAAGAAGTCAAGAGCAACCTTGCTGACAGGCCATATTTTTATCATGGTAGTTGCTTTTTGTATTCTAATATACTTATACCTAGCTAGACTACCAACTAGACAAAATGAAAGAAGAGGATTAAAAACACTTCATCAAAGTTCAACATCGTAAGGGTTTTTTTTTTTTAATTCTTGTTTAAATTGTGCTGTTCAATGATATTTGTTGATGTTTTGTTGGCTGACCTTATTAGAAATTTTGTATCAATTTCATACAACTGTTCATATGTCATTTTCACTCTTAAGATTTAAATCTTATTACCGAAATAGTTACGTACCTATGATAATATATTACCCTGAGGAACACCATGTTTGTTCTAGGAATGCACTGAAGTTATTCAGGAATTTCGCGACTAATAAAGCAAAATGTAGAGATCCTACTCATATTACAAATGTGAAAGTTTGTGAAAATGTATGTTTGTTACTCTTTCTGGAATTTGGCACACAGGTTGTTTATAATCTGGATTAACACATAGAATACTTTTTATCCAGTGGGACAATTACCGAATTCCACGTGTGCGAAGCCGCGGGCATAGGCTAGTATGTTTATATGAAGATAGTACTGTCGAAATTCAGGTATCTAGTCGACACTGTCTTAGAATCATCATTTGTCTGTTTTTCATCGTCACTGCAATGTTTTTAATGCGCAAAACACCATGCTTCTGCATTTACTGTACGAACCGCCATTCTGTATAATTCGCTGATCTCTTTTCCCTGATCATTATAATCTGGATCTCTGCAAAGTTCCAGTAAATCGGTTTCTTCTAGGCAAGCGTGCTCTTCACCATAGGCCGCATCATCGATTCACATCAGGCGATCGATCAGGCGATTTGCGGCCAAACGCGTTCACTATTAAGTATTTAAAAAAATATGAAAATTGTAAACTTCATGTGGTACTTTGAACATCTGAAGGAAAACATAGGTTGTAAAAGCAGCAGTTGTTCTTATAATGGAAAGCGATATAACAATAAGGGAATTTTAGATACCCTGCTTGTTTCAGACGGGTTGTGCAGAATTCGAAATAAAAGTGGCTTGATTCGATTTTTTTTAGTTAAGTATACGTTACAGTCAGAACGAAACTGACCGAACTCAAAATTACAGTAAGTTAAATAGGTAGGTACTCTAAAATTCTCCTTATACATAAAGGGTGTAAAACACCTTTTAACGAAGCTGAAAGGCACTGGTTCTCCCTGCCATTGCGATAATTTTTTTGTTCTACACCATACCTGGGAACCTTCTAGTTACGGAGATATTAGGGGTCAAAGTTCCAACTTTTTGACAAGTATTTTTTTAAATACATGTTTTTAATGTAAGATTTTTACTTTAAACACCTCCACGACCCCCGTACTATTCAATCCGTCCATCAGCACAATGTTTTGAATGCATTACATTGAGTTCTACCACAAAACATGATTTTACACCCCCCAAAAAAAAGTCGTTTCCCAGCAATAATTTTTGCGTAAAGTTACTTAGTTTCATGTACAGAATGCTTGGTTGGCGGCTTCGTGATGAGGTGATTTACACCGTGTATAAATCTTCTAGTGAATCTAAAAGTGACGATTTCGTGCTAGAAAAGGACAAAAAACATTTGATTACATATTTTACTGGAAACTCCCAACAACATAAAACACAATTTTGTATTTCCCACAAAACGCAAATTTCGTGTTAGGTCATTTTTGTTCTCAGGGTGCGATAAAGGATGTTGGAATTTGGAAGAAATTTGTCACAAGCCTCCGAATACTTTAGCTATAGTGTTTTGTAGAAACCGTCTAGTGAGTTTCTGGCAGTAGTAAGCCTATCTGAATCCAATTTGAACATTGAAGCGACCACTGCGACGAGTGATACAACATTTATGCATTGAAAGCAACATTAAAAGTAGATGTGCAATATTAACATCAACTCATCACCTGTCCAGTCTTCTTTCAACCGTGTTTGGGTCGGCTGCGATACCAATCAGATGCAGCTGAATACCAGTATTTTGTACTTAAACCATGAAACGGTATCAAGAAAGATTTTTTGATTTATAAACCTTAATGCTAACAAAAACTGAAACATTACGACTTAACGTAAAATCGTATCATTGGGAGATTTTCTGCGGCAGTAACTTTCCGACGGCAAAGTAAAATAAAGGGTGTAAAACACCTCTTAACGAAGCCGAAAGGCACTGGTTCTTCCTGTCATTGCGATCATTTTTTTGTTCTACACCATACCTGGGAACCTTCTAGTTACGGAGATATTAGGGGTCAAAGTTCCAACTTTTTGACAAGTATTTTTTTAAATACAAATTTTTAATGTAAGATTTTTACTTTAAACACCTCCACGACCCCCGTACTATTCAATCCGTCCATCAGCACAATGTTTTGAGTGCGTTACATTGAGTTCTACCACAATACATGATTTTACACCCCCAAAAATAAAGTCGTTTCCCAGCAATAATTTTTGCGTAAAGTTACTTCGTTTCATGTACAGAATGCTTGGTTGACGGCTTCATGATGAGGTAATTTACACCGTGTATGTAGGCTTCAATAGTTTTTTAAATCAATTAGTTTAGTTCAGATTCGAGATGGGCATTTGAATCATGTGACGTAGGTACAGGAATGAGGAAAATGTCGTGAGAATGTCTTGTCGTGTGTGATGCAATTCATTTGCAATGCATTGTTGTAGGTATCGGTTTCAAGCACTGAAAAGACATATACGCTTATTATCAAAAGGTCCACAGCTTTTTTCTTTTTCCTTGGCGAAACTAATGTAGGTAACCGTTTGTGTGATCTGTGTTTCCTTGATGTTTATTGAAGGAGTTTGTCATTTATCTGCTCTCCAAAGACTATGATGAGATGGCAAAAACGTGGGACCTTAGACAGTGGCGTAGCTAGGTAGCCAAAGGCCCTGGGGCAAATAAAAAAATGGGCCCCATTTTTTTTTGTCTGGCACTGCTATTTAAACTCTAGGTTTTATCAAGTAAAAATATACAAATACTTAAAAAATGCTATGCTACTTTATCATCAGCTCTGGCCTCATATCAAGAATTTGACGTTTTTCGTTATCGTTTTGTTCCTGAAGTTTCCCAAGTCATAAGAAGATTTATCGTACACGTTTTCGAAAAATGTAGAGGTCTGTGGTTCCTCCAAATCCTCCGCTCTTATGTGTGCCCTGCAAACATCATCTACGTTCACATGATCGGCGACGGAGGTATCTCCAACTGCAATAATTGTCGAATCTTCTTCAGTAGTCTTCTCAACCAACACTGCAGATACCACATTATTTGAGTCTTCATCAATAGAAATATTTTGTCAATTTTGGGCAATATTTATTTATACTATCTTCTCTTTCTTGGCGTTGTTTGCGTTTAAATGCACCTCTGGGTTTCTTCTTTTTGTCCATAATTTTATTTTTCTAATTTATTTATCTAATGTATTTATATTTATTTAATATTTATATTTGATTGTTTTTGAGTAGGTACTCACTGTTTACTGACGACGTTAAAAGTAAAAGGAAGGAGAATGATACGCTACAAGACGTCGTTGGGGAATCCCCGGAAAACATTTAGCGTAGTGATGGGTTGGCTAATATCAAGAATCATCATCTCAATAATCCGTGCCACTAGCATGTGCATTCGCGGCACAAGACATAAATTTAAACCAATAGCCAAGTTATTCGGCTTTGATGATGGAGCAGCCCTACCTTTTTTTTTTTTTTTTTTTTTTTTTTATTTATTTATTTACTCAAAATCAGTATAGCTACAACATACAAAAGGTCTGCCAAACTGCAAAACAGTTTGTCGGCAGTTGTTCTCGTTTCACAATCCATACTAATATTATAAATGCGAATGTCACTCTGTTTGTTTGTTCGTTTGTTTGTTTGTATGTTTGTTTGTTACCTTTTCACGACTAAACGGCTGATCGGATCTTAATTAAATTTGGCAAGAAGATAGATTTTAACCTGGGGAAGGACATAGGCTATATATCATCACGCTACGACCAAAAGGAGCGGAGCAGCGATGAAAAGTATTGCGAAAACGGGGAAAATGTGACGCAAACGAAGTTGCGCGGGACAGCTAGTATTAAAATAATAACAAAATTTGAATTATATTGTAAACAAAGTGCAAAAAAAAAAAGAAAGTAAGAAAAAGAAAGTAAGGCTACAGAAAAAAGGACATTTTCACATCAAAGGACATTTTACACCCATGGACAATGACATGGACATTCCCATTGTCCATAGATACAAAGTTAACTATGGGCACAATGAGAGGTAGTGTTTTTTAAGAACATTTTTGAGTTGATCTTTAGATTTGACATGCGATATCAATTTTGGGGGTAGCTCATTCACCAACGTCGGTACTACATACCTTCTTGTGCGCTTACCAAAGTAGTTTCTGACTTTAGGAACAGCAAGTGTCTTCTTTCTAGATAAGCGAGTTGGGTACATATACCTACGTTCCTCCTTGTGATTTTCATTATTAAATTGTTCAGTCAAGATATTAACCTTGGTTTTAAAGTGGACCGGAAGTATTTTACAAATTTTGAACAGCTTTTCATAATTTTTATTCAGGCTTTTTTTCGTTTTTTTATCTACAAGTAGTTTAAGTAGCCTTATTTGCAGGATATTGATTTTATTTAAGTGTGTAGGGAACGTAAGGCCATATCCACCCAACCCGTATTCAATAACTGAGTCAGCCAGCGCATAGTATAAAGTATACAATACTTTTCTGTTGACAGCATGTTTAAGAGTCTTTAATTTACCTAGAATGGATCGTAGCTTATTGCAAACGTTGTTGACATGCAGATTCCATGTGAAAGTGTTATCTATTACTAATCCTAGGTACTTATAAGATGTAACTGTTTCTAAGTATGAGCATTGACAGTTCAGCTTGTTGTTATGCAGACATTCGTAAGAATGACCCTTCACTCGCACTGTCCACAAATTATTTTTATTTTTATGATACGGAGAGTGAATGGTCATGCACTTAGTTTTATTTATGTTGATTATAATGCCATTATCATGTGCCCACTGAACTACACTGTCAAAATCGTTTTGCATAGTTTGCTTTATTGCGTCAATATTATTATGACTATAAACCAGGCAAGAATGATGTGGATGTGGCGTACGAATCAAGAAGACGTCGATTGCAATATATCGCGATGGATAACTGAGCTTGTTTTCTAAGAAAATATAGAATATAATTTCTTGTTATTACCATAATAAACTTAAGGATTAGGTAATTAATGCACCTACTGCAGGTGACCTGAATTTTTTTCACGATTTTTAGCGTTATACAATGAGTAGCCGAAATCTATAGATTTGACATGACATAACGGACATCAATTTATGTGGTACTAAAATCAAATAAAATTGAACCCCTATATTGACCAGTACTAAAAAGTTTATTGACATTAGCTTACTTACTCCTGATGCAGCATTAATTTTTTAGCAGTTCTCAAAAAAAAACTTAACTCGAATTAACAATAAAACGTACATCGATGAATAGTATAACGCACATATCGCTATCCGCCAAATTGACAACACTGAAGATTTTAGAGGAATTCCCTTGGTATAAAATTCGAATTTCTCTCAACTGAGTTGCCATGATAGTAGTACTTTGCAACCTGTCATATTTATTTTGATAATAAGAGAAATAAAAAGTTCAGTTCGATCGAGATTTTCTGGTAAGGATTCGAGGGCCCCCTGAGCTTGAGGGCCCCGGGGCACTGCCCCGCCTAGCCCCTTGGTAGCTACGCCACTGACCTTAGAGGGAAAAGGGCGCGAGCAATTTTGAAAATAGAATAGAATAGAATAAAACTTTATGGTACACCAAAAATGACACTAGGGGGATTGCAAAACTGCTAATTTTATTGATTTTATTTTATGCTATTCGGGAAACTTACAGCTAATAAAAACAACATTCCTAAACGATACGGATTTGAAGGCCATTTACAAGTTTCCGCAGATAAACGCACTAACAAAAAAAACAACAAACGAAACAGGGAAAGTACAAAATACCTATAAACAAAAGTTACGAAACAAAAATAACTACAAACTAAAACTACAAAATATAAAAAAAAAAACTACATTCAGACACAAACAAATCACTTACTCGTAAACAAGCTTCTTACTAATAAGTGCTTGAGCCGAGAAACACTGGTGTCCAAATCATGTTCACTAGCCAGTTTATTAAAACTTCTGCTCGCACGGATCAGAAATGAATTCTGCCTGTACGCAATTATTATTATTGTATTTAAGGTTACAATGGCGGTCTTATCGGTGATAGCGATGTCTAAAAGGTATTAGAAGAAACATGTGATCGTCCTATGCATCACCTATGCGTTACCTTTCGAGAAATACAGATTTCATGGATGTTTTATAATTTTATCATCAGTACTGCCGGCGTTGTCTGCAGACATTGAAAATGTTATGTGTGAAATTTTCACCTATGGCAATTCATCCATTCTTGCGTCTACTAACACAGAATTTGTCAAAGGTCTCTGTCTCGTTGACTTTCCAACAGCATGGCTTTACTGAAAGCACGTACTAAGTAACATATGTCATGTAATAATGGGTAATTGATATTGTGTGTGTGTGGCTACTGTCAAGCAGTCATGCCAGTCATCATAACTCACAAGCAACGATAAGCAGCTGTTTCTGTTTAATACTTCATAACCATAAACAAGAATACTGGTGACCATACTTATTGATCGCTCATAAGAACCAGAGAGCGATAATAATAATTTTTCAAAAATGGAACACTGGAACGTCAAAACAGTTTCGAATGTCGAACTGAAAGAAAAAAACAAAGCTTTGTTCGTTTGTGAGCGTTCGATATTCGAATAGCTTTTGTTCTTTGTTTGAACGCGACCGTTAATAATATGTGACGGGTCGATTTATTAGCGGGTCAGGACCAGAATGTCGTATTGTGAGCTAAAGTACTTTTAAAAGGAGAAACCCGTTTCTGGGCCTAGCCGTTACACGAATCGGATATGTACCAAACAAATCTACTATTTTGCTTCATTAACCCATTTAAATCTTAGCCTAAATTACAATGGCCAAATGTAGAAAATAATTCGATTTCTATTTTGTGTTTTTAAACAACCTTTGTAAACCGTTACAGCACTTATTTCATTATACTTTGTGCATTAATATCACTTACTTCGTAAACGCTGTCATTATGACAATAGAGCTTCCCTAAGAATATGATCGATTAAGTGGATATCGAGAGTTACAAATAATTGAATAGTACTCCATTGTTTTGGTATAATTATTTTTTAGATATTGAAATCAATGTAAAATAATAAAATCTTGAATCTAATTGTTATTTAACGCAAACACAACTAAAAAATCATTAAAAGAAATAAATAATCGATAAAATCGATTACAACGCGCATTGCTTATTTTGTGCCCCATCACTTGGGACTTAATCATATTAATAAGCAGCAAATAATTGAAAGGAATCTTCTTATTCCAAATGAATTGTTTGGTAGCCATAATAGTGAAGTAAAACCTATAGTTGTTTTAGATGGCACATATGTTTACGTGCAGAAAAGCTCTAATTATAAGTACCAAAAAAAGACATACAGTTTGCATAAGTATCAAAATCTTGTTAAACCGTTTTTGATAGTTTGTACAGATGGATACATAATTGATGTTTGGGGTCCCTATCCAGCGACAACTTCAGATGCTGAAATAATTAATAAAGAATTTAGAAATGATTCAGTTCTAAGGCAGTACTTTGAATCTGGAGATGCGTTTATATTGGATAGGGGCTTCCGGGATGCCTTGCCCTTACTCAATGAATGTGGTTACATCTTCTTTGCAACAGGGTGAATCTCAGCTGTCAACCCTCGAAGCCAATAAATCGAGAACAGTAACAATATGTAGATGGGTTGTAGAAGTAGTGAATGGTAGGTTTAAGCGAGATTTTAAGCTTTTTCGCCAAGATTTTTTTAATAGAGCGTCAAAAAATGTAATGGTACACTTTGAAGTGGCTGCCGCCTTAATAAATGCTTTCCACCCTCCTATCGCAAACCGCAGTGATGCTCAGGAAATTCTTCAAAAAATTAATCAGTATATGAATGTGGAAAATCGATTAAGTAACTATGTGATTAACAACAATTTAAATCGACGTAGGGCACAATTCCAAGCAATAGATGTAGAAAGAAATAATGTTAGCGAGTTTCCTGTATTAACATACAGCGAGCTTATTCTTGTCTCCTTGGGCACATACCAAGTCAAACAGGCCCGTTCTTACTATGGGGAGCACGTGAGAGAAAATGGCTCATATGCCATAGAAGTGTGTAGAGAAGTGGATGGTGATCTACAGCAAGAGCTGTCAACATCGGACTCAACCTGGCTGTTAAGAGGAAGAATAAAGTCCAGGCATATTAGTAATAGAATGTATTTTGTTTATATACTTGTTGACAGCTCTTTAAGTGGAAGAGATGCTATAATCCAATATTATTGCACCTGTATTGTTGGCAAAAGAACGGTTGGTTGCTGTGCCCACACCATGAGCATAATATGGTATCTTGGTTGGGCACGGCACCAGGGTAATCAATTACCTCCTGCACAATACCTAGATACTGTATTATTATATTATGATAATCCTAATGAAGAAGGTGGTTAATAAAACCCTATCTCAATTATGTGCTTTTTTAATTTTAATATAGTTACCTATTATTGCAATCTCATATTACTGTAATCTGAGATAGCATCAAATCCCCTATTCTATATCCCTATACGTAGTATATACAATGATTGCAAATGCAAGCAAGTAGTGATGTAAGTGAGCCTTTAATAAACATAGTTTTTAGTAAGATCTATCAGATTAATCTGAATTCACCGCTTTTTATGTAAGTAGGTACCTAAACCTCATCATGATAGGCAACAGGCACTTCAGCTCAGCGCATATGCGTTCCAGATTTTCGTAGAAAACAGAAATAGCCTCAAAAACATCATTTTTTATTTAAATAACTCGTATAATAAAATAACCTAAAATGTACCTAAACATTGTCCGATTTTACCAATTTGGCCATTGCTGGGAAACGTGAAAATTAGGCTCGTGATACCTTCCTAGATGTTCTAATTTATGGCAAAATTCCAGACCTGTAACGCCAGGCCCAAGTTTCAATGGAGTTTGGGTTTCTCCTTTTGATGTTATAAGTAAATGGTCCTTTGATAAGAATGCTTTACTCACTCTATTCGTTTCAACTCTATACTCAGCTTAATCAGCCTTTTTAGTTCCTAATGTTGGTATACCGGCCTCTCAACTTTGTGACCAGCCCGTAATCGATCATGCAGGCAGCGTGGATTGATGATTATCACAATGTCTCCAAGTCTTCGAATGATTGGTTTCAAGACAATACATGTCGGTTTCTTCACGAAGTATAGGCACTTCTTCTGACGGTAGAACTACTTTATCCTCCGCCATTAGTCATGTAGTCTAAGCCTATAGTTAAAGTAAACTGATCCTGAAAGATTTCTCCTTCTATATTTCTACACGAAAGCTCCTATTAAAATATTCTATTAAAGTTAGGTATGTCTGACAACTTGACTAGTAGGTTTGTCTAATTAGTCTATTTTGTGGTTGCTAGGTGTATCCAAAATGTATCATGACTGATGTCTAATGAAGTATTATATTTAAAATTAAGGCTCAGATTAATCTTACAAAAAGGAACTTCTTTGGTGCTGAAGATTTCATAACGCCTGCGGTCGGTAACTTATGTCTACGCTTCTTTTTTTAAATGTGGTGATAAAAACTTCTATGGTTTTTATGGTTGTCAATTTTTTCTTTGTTACTTTTGTTATCAGCCAGTCTTTATTAAGACTTACAACACTATACAGCCTTCAAAATGAAATGACCTTTTCCATACGTTACCATGCTAACGTAAGTAGTATTGCCACATTACAATTACCGCCACACGATACCCGACCCGCACAAAAGCCTATAAACCACTTCCAGCCCTCATTTTAAAAAACGAACATCAATTAAATTGACAAACAGCGTAAAATGCAGCGCAAACACAACCTTACGGCCCTTAAATCCTGAAGGGCGCCGAAGTGAGATAGGGCACGTTCGCGGGAAGCATTCTGATTGGCTGCCTGCCATCGCCACCACCCTCGAGTCGACCAATCGTGTGCGCGCGCCGCCACCCCTGACCAATCAAAAGAGGAGGATGGAGGGGTTCTATTTAAAAAAAAAATGTTTGTCGTTTTAAAACGTTTGACAGAGAAAGTACATCGTTGTTTGAATTTCGAAGGAAAAGATTGATTTGTAAACAGCGGTGTTTTTTGATAATGACTGAATGTTGTCGGCGTCTTTATAAGTTCGTTTTTCAGCGGTCAGGGTATCGTATAGGATATCCTGATGTCCTGGTGTAAAACGTGGGAAACATTTACTTTGTTACAAGCTTTCGACGATATTAGTGTTAACCAACCTTTTTACATCGACCGGACAGCGGGGTCGCCTCTTTATCTCTAAGATATATCACGTAGGTCCAAAAGTTTCCAGCCTACACACATTATATTAATCAGGGATACAAAACTATCATGTTACTAAACTACTGAAGCTTTCTCAAGTTACCCACAGTAGAAAAAGTAGTATTTTTGTTCAATATAGTCTCCCTTTATATTAATCCACTTTTTTATAGTTGGAGCCGGAATCTTTTGGACCTTTCCATGAAGCTTTTGGTCCTTTGGTTTTACCTAATTCTGGTGTTGGCTATGAACTTTGACTTTGAGCTCTATGTAGCTGTTTGAAGATTCCAATTCGAGAGATCCATTCTTCTGCTTTCAACGGTGATAACTGCTTTGAAGACTTTGCCAGCCACTGAACTTGAACACACTCCATTTGAACTTCCTACAGATTCTGCAAAAAACTTGGAATGGTCATTTTATTTAATGGACAACTCGTGACCCACGGGTACCCCCTCAAGATAAAGGGGAAAAATATACAAGTCAGTGATTAGACCTATCGTCTGTATGGATCAGAATGCTGGGCTGTGAGAAGATGGATGAAAGAAGATTGCATGTGGCGGTGATAAGAATGTTGGATGTATGGGTGACAAGAATTTAAAATAAAGTAAGGAATGAGTATATTAGAAGAAGTTTAAAAAACTAAACGTGAGTCGGACTCGCGCACGAAGCGTTCCGTACCAAAGAAATCACTTTTTTGTATGGGAACCCCCCAAACAAAAAAGTGTACAATTTTTTTTTTTGTTATAGCATGAACAGAAGTACATAATCTGTAGAAATTTCAACTGCCTAACTATCACCGTTCATGAGATACAGCCTGGTGACAGACGGACGGACGGACAGCGAAGTCTCTGTAATAGAGTCCCGTTTGACCCTTTGGGTACGGAGCCCTTAAAAATGGCACCTGTCACAGAAAAATTGAAAGGAAGTCGTTTGTCTTGGTATGTAATAAGGATTGATGAAATGCATATGACTAAGAAAAGAGTGACGACATAAATGTTGATAGATACAGAGAGAGAGGAAGACCAAAGAAAAGATGAATGGATGGTGTGATGAATGATATGAAAGAGAAAGGAGTAAATGATGCCGTGACGTCTGGCAGGGGAGAATGGAAGAAGATAACGTGTCGCGCCGACCCCAAATAGAATAGAACAAGAGCAGGAAAGACATTGATGATGGTTGTCGAATGAAAGCCAGGAACTAGAAGATAGTAAAAACACGTGTCTACGTTTCTAGTCCATACTAATATTATAAATGCGAAAGTCACTCTGTTTGTTTAGATGTTTGTTTGTTACCTTTTCACGACTAAACGGCTGATCGGATCTTAATGGAATTTGGCAAGAAGATAGATTTCAACCTAGGGAAGGACGTAGGCTAAATATCATCACGATACGACCAATAGGAGCGGAGCAGCAATGAAAAATGTTGCGAAAACGGGGAAAATGTGACGCAGACGAAGTTGCGCGGGACAGCTAGTTTACTATACTACTAGTTTTGTCTATGAGAATCAGCTGATATCATATTTAAACTTACGTAACACTATTTGTGCCCATAACCTACTGACATTGGAACTACAAACCCATTTATTTAGTTTTCGGAGTATCGTGTGTGCATACTTATTGTCATGTAGCGGTAAAGTTTCGAATCAAGGATTTTTGTGGTCTATCCGTGGATGAATTCAGATTTTTGATGATACTATTTTTTTTTTTTTAAACATTGGGTCTTGAATTATCACAAAAATTCCTATGGTTTCCCCGTTATCTGTAAGAGTCATTCGTTTTCTTTTAATATCACTTACTCTAAGTGGTCTTTTGATACGAACACTAATATCATAACATTTGCCACTATCATGGAGTTTCAATCAGTGACACAGACTGTGTTCCACCACCTATCCTGCCCTGTGTGCCCAAAACATGCAGTCTGACCGCGGGCGCTGCCAGAAGAAGTCTATGATAGTCTTTTTCTTTTTGTGGCTGATTTACCAACAAAACAAGGCAAACTGTCTTCTAAAGCAATCTTATTGTTTCAAATCAAACTAATCATCATCAGCCTATAATGTTCCCACTGCTGGGATGCAGGCCTCCTCTCTATGAGAGGGAGTGGGCTGTATGTAATCCACCACGCGGGCCCAGTGCATGTTGGTATGTCACATGTCTCCGAATTTTTGGTCTAGGACAGGACATGCCGGTTTCCTCACGATGTTTTACTTCACCGGTTTTGAGAGCAGCGATGATGAAATAAATAACACAAAGTACCGCTGCTCTTATAATCAAAGTAATGCCCGACTTTTTGGTAAAACTATTGGTCTACTCATAAATTCGCTGGTGGATTCCCGTACTGCATAAAATAATAACCAAGATTATCTATTCAAAAACCTTTGTTGTTTAATTTCCACTTGCACTTTTAGAAAGACTTAAAAAAACCGAAAAAAGTTTCTACAACACAAATGACATTCGTCAACTCAGCTTTTATAAATACAGGTCACCGGTTCACATTACTTGAGTAATTACTCGCTAATGCTTATAATGCGGCGTTGCTTATTTTTAAACGAGGTCACATGCTACTACTCATTTATTTTTTACACACGAGGTTTTGAATCTTTTGGTCTTTTTACGATTAGAAGATCAATTTTAATGAAACTTCATACGTATAAGCAGGATACATAGGTCTAAAAAGTTACTAAAAAACATTATAAAAAAATTGTGTTAAAACTAAACAAGACCGATTATAAATTATCTTTTTTTTTATGACATTTAGCCTTGAGGGTTGCCCTCGATTTCCCTGGGATCCCATCATCAGATTCTGATTTGGGGACTATGGGACAACATCAAAAGCATTCGAAAATATTTCTTTTTTGAAAATCGGTCCCTCAATCGGTGGAGAAATCGGTGAATTTTTTTTTTTTTAATACAGTCGAATATAGAACCTCCTTCTTTTTGAAGTCCGTTAAAAAGTAAATAATTATGTAATACTAGCCTATGCCTGCGGCTTCGCATGCGTGGAGTTCGATCACTGTCCCACGGGATTGTACTATCGGGATAAAAATTATCCTATGTGTTAATCCAGGTTATAGTGTCAATTTCATCCAAATCCGCTCAGTAGTTTTCGCGTGAAAGAGTAACAAACATCCATCCATACTTACAAACTTTCGCGTTTATAGTATTAGTAGGATAGTAGGATTTTTACTCCATGTTTCTTTATAGGTTTTTATTAATTATGAATTCTAATATTAACATAGATGTTTTTTTTACATCTCCATTCCATGACGGCATTTTTTTTTGTTTTTGGTAATCTATGACTGCCTGTAACCTGGCCTACTTAATAAAAATGAATGCTTTGATTTTGATTTATCTATGAAATTAAATGAACTTAATTGGCTAAAATTTATGACATTTCTAGATGGCCAGCAGTTTCGTGACAGTTGCTCGAACAATTCGCTAAAATTAGCATCCAAAGTTATAGAATATGTTCAATGCTTTCGATTTCCGTAACGCCGTCCCCATCAACCATAGATTTAAAAATAAATCCCATTTGAAATATGGAACTGCTAATAAAAACAGAGGGAGGACTATCCAAAAATCCGTTGAAGCACAGATTAAACAATACTTAGATTTGCTTAATCCATGCTCTTGTGTGCGCGTGCGACGGAAAGATAAACAATAAACATGTTATGATAATAGTGCTAAAAATAATAGGAGACATACTTTTTTGAGTAATCTGTTTGTTCGTTTTATTTTTGGCGTGGTTTTGGGCGGTTGTGCGAGTGAGAATTTTTTTTTCTGATTTAAATGTTGAATAAAAATTGTCGGAGTTATTTATGGTCTGCTCGGAATTCTGCCATGACTGCTAATGGCGCTTCATTAAATATTACTAAACTTTAATAGTGATGTAAAAACAACGAAGCTCGTCGTTTTCTGCTACAGCTTGCTTCTTTAATCTAATATAAACTGAGATAAAGCCAGGAGGATGAAGACAGTGATCACGATGGTCTACTTCAATACTTTTTAAACATAGACACAAAATAATTTCAACAACGAAATAGCCAACAAGATCCTCATCACAGGACCAATTTCTTGAACAAACCGAGGCGTTCCAAATTTAAAATACAATCTGAAACAATCCATTGCGTAAACCGTCCCACGGCACAAAGCTCCTTTGACATTACACACGTCTTTACATCTCAAGAATAATTCATGGCGACCTTCGACATTAATATCGCAACGTAAAGTTATTTAATTTTACAATAGCCTTTGAGACAAAGGGCCACTAATAATACTTTGATGACTCGTCTTTGCTATAGCCGACAATATAGACTTTGCTATAAACTTGACGTGCTCATAGTTAGGGTCGCTATCTTTTAGGATTTTTCCGGACATGTTTTTTCTTTTTTTTAAAAAGGGCTTTCCTTTGGCTGCCACTCGCCTGTTATGAAGACATAATGCGGCCTTGAGTGGTGTACTTTTGCCTAGAAGAAACCGATTCTATCGAATTTTAATCCAGATTATAATGATCAGGGACCAAAGAAGTAGGCAGTAAATTCCATAGACTGGCGGTTAGCGCAATATAAATGTAAAGGCGGAAACACACTTACGTGTCGTGGCGTGTCGTGACGCACCAGAAGCATATCGGTTTCATACATTTTGGCGTGTCGTGTCGCAACGACACGCCATGCAAATATGTCCCTAACCATATTGAATGTATGAAACCGATATGCTTCTGGCGCGTCACGACACTCCACGACACGTAAGTATGTTTTCGCCTTAACATGGATTGCTTTTTGATACTCTGTTTTTGACTTATATTCGGACTTGGCATTTGTGTGTTCTGGACTTTTTGTCGTAAAGGTACGTGATGATTTTATTGATGTTATATCTGTTCCTTGTTATTTTTTTTCTAATTTTATTACTTTATCCTGAATCCTACACACTAGTTTCTATTTTAAATTCTAAAAGAATATTATCATCAAGGATAAAATTTAATGTATTTTTTTAAATTTGTAAAACCTAAATTACGAATACATTTTGTTAGGTATTTTAATTTAATTTTAAGTTTGCATGCTGAAATAAGTCAGCGCTATAAGTGAAATATTTTTATTTATGAGACCATAATGTAAGTGACCATAGACATAGACCATAGACCATAGAAGACCCTATTTCATGCAAATAAAGAATCATGAATCTTGAAAAGTTAAAAGATTCATCACCTGCCAAACCTGTTACCAACTTAGTACTTATATTATAGGATCGACTTGTAGTCTAACTGACTGCAGCTGACAACAATTTCACATGGAACGCCTGAATATCGGAACTCCACAAACAAGTAACTGCAAAACACAATACCTACCCCTTGGCAAGACTGATTGTCAGACTTTCGGGCCACTGACTACTTAACGACTGTCAAAGATCTACAAATGACAGCCGGGAACAGCGGCTTAACGTGCTTTCCGAGGCGCGGAGGAAACTCGGTATGAAATGGGTGGTCACCCATCTTCGGATTCAGCGTTGTTACTTCGACCTTGAAATCCAGCCTTTTTTTTACGGATGGGAAATCATAATGACTCCTCCCGCTCTGGGCGGAGCGGAAGGGAGTGACAGACTTGTACTGACTATCCATCTATGTTCCTTCTTATGCCCTTTGTGTTCTAGGGCCACGGTATCTCTTTCGAACAGACCCGCAGCCCTGGCAGGCATCGGCCCTCTCGGCCCCCTTCCGATTTGCTGACATCTCCTTGAGGCGCGCGTGGAACACAAACGCGCCGTCGACACGGCCTGTCGTCATAAGACGGACGGACGGTGAGCCATTATTCACCATCCACAGGCCTGAAAGTCGACCCTTACGGCTGTTCTTTTTTCTTTATAGTGTGGTTAGTCCTACTTTACTGGGTGTCAGAGTCTTCTGCTTGTCTGACTTGGCTTTACATGCCATCGAGAAATACCTCTCAGACAAGCAGAAGGATGTTAACACTTAGCTATTTGAGCCACGCAATTCTTAAAAGACGCTTTTAAATTTTGAAATGGTGACCCTACCCGTAATTCAGTATTGTATCGGTGTAGGTAGAGACGTAATAATTTATGCTAAGCGGGCGGAGCGTACTGAGAACGCCCACCCGCCCTCCCCGCGCTCCGCAGAGATACTGATAGCTCTATCTATTTATATTATGACCCGTCGCAGCGAGGCGAAGGTAACTATGTGGGCAGCCGGCTTGGAATAAAGTATGCGATCTTTTTGGTGGGAAGTCTGTTTTTGATAGGAGGAGCTCATGTCTAAATAATAACAGCTGCTTGAATCAATCTTCAGAGTAAGCCAAGCTTGCCTAGGTGAGCACCCATTACATACCGAGTTTCCTCCGTGCCTCGGAAAGCACGTTACGCCGTTGGTCCCAGCTGTCATTTTGTAGATTCTTTGACAATTGTCATAGGTGGCCCGAAACTCTGACAACTAATCTTACCAAGGGGTATTGTATTACCCAGTACTAACTGGTTTGGGGAGGTCAGATATGCAGTCGCTCCATGTAAAATACTGGTATTCAGCTGCATCCGGTTAGACTGGAAGCCAACCCCGACATAGAAGGGAAAAGGCTAGGCAGATGATGATGAGATCCAGTAATCTATTACTTTACTGAATATTTCACATTCAGGCTTTCATCATTAGCCTATAATATTCCCACTGCTGGGACACAGGCCTCCTCTCTATGAGAGGGAGTGGGCTATAATCCACCACGCGGGCCCAGTGCGGGTTGGTAGATGTCACATGTCTTCGAATTTTTAGTTCTAGGACATGCCGGTTTCCTTACGATGTTTTCCTTCACCGTTTTTGAGGGCAGCGGTGATGAAATAAATTACACAAAGTAATGCGCCTGCCTGGGTTCGAACCCACGGCTTACTGCTCGTAAGTCGGGGCTGCCACCACTGGGCCACCGCTGCTTGCTTGGACATTCAGCCTTTGCCTCTAAATAAAGTAGCCATTTTAAATCACACTTTTTTTTATCAACTTACCTATTCCAAATTCAAACCTCATTCTTCAAAATTACACAGCCTACCACTCCACCAACTTAAACCCTAAAACAAATGTCATAGAGTCTTTTATTTACTGGTGACAAAAATTGGTCTTTTTAGTACGTGACATGGACAATAGAAACAGCAGTAGGTCCCAACGCTTCCCCTTTCCCACGTAGAACGAATATTTCGGGAATTCTAATGAGCAATTTGACTTGTATAGTTTAGTGGGTGGGCGTTTGTGAATGGGCATGAGAAAATAATTATGAATAGAACATAACATCGTTATTGTAATCCCTGAAGATTTAGGCAGAGGCCTAATAATACTACTACTAATAAAACAAGAAGAGTAAAAACAGGCCAAGCGAGTTCGACTCGCGCACGAAGGGTTCCGTAACATTATTTAAAACGAGCAAATCACTTTTTTGTATGGGGGCTCCCATACAAAAAAGTGATTTTTTTGCTCGTTTTGTTGAGTGTTCCAATCCAAGGACCAAACTAGGCAAGCACGGCTTAACCTAAAGGTCGACCCGAGTGGCTGTTTTTAGGGTTCCGTACCCAACAGGTCAAACGGGACCCTATTACTGAGAATTTGCTGTCCGTCCGTCCGTCTGTCACCAGGCTGTATCGCATGAACCGTGATAGTTAGCCAGTTGAAATGTTTACAGATTATGTATTTCTGTTGCCGCTAACAAAAAATAAATAACAAAAAATACTAAAAACAGAATAATATTAATATTTAAGGGCGCTCCTTAACAAAAAAGATGATGACTTTTTGCTCGTTTTTATAAATAATGGTACGGAACCCTCTGTGCGCGACAGACTCGCACTTGGTCGGTTTTTAAACAATGTAAGATTGAAGGTTTTTAGGGCATTTGGTAGTCATTTCAAAGACCCAAACACACAATTATGCTACATCTTATAGTTTTGTGGAGCCATGTGGGCGGGTGTCGGCGAATGACAAGTTAAAATAAATTATGAATGACAAGTTATTATACACGGTGTAAATCACCTCATCACGAAGCCGTCAACCAAGCATTCTGTACATAAAACTAAGTAACTTTACGCAAAAATTATTGCTGGGAAACGACTTTTTTTTGGGGGGTGTAAAATCATGTTTTGTGGTAGAACTCAATGTAACGCAAAACATTGCACTGATGGACGGATTGAATAGTACTGGGGTCGTGGAGGTGTTTAAAGTAAAAATCTTACATTAATAACTTGTATTATTAATAAAATACTTGTCAAAAAGTTGGAACTTTGACCCCTAATATCTCCGTAACTAGAAGGTTCCCAGGTATGGTGTAGAACAAAAAAATGATCGCAAGGACAGGGAGAACCAGTGCCTTTCGGCTTCGTTAAGAGGTGTTTTACACCTTTTATTACGGTCTAGACTAAGTGTGAGCATGAATATGTATTGAAGGAAAACCACTTTCTCTGCTCCAAGTGAGGTGAACTACAAGTAAAGGTTTAAGTGACTTATTCTATCATATATGCATTACTTACAAACTAAAAATACATCTAAAATAATAATAAAATATGTATAAGTATCAAAATTACAAGCCGTCAAAAAATTCGTCCGCATCGCGTCAACAGAAAAAGTGCCCAAAACGCTGGCCGCATTGCCACGTAGGTTGGCAATGCTGATTCTTTGGGCAAGGCCAGTTTTCTGTTCACGTGAATAGTCGACCAACCGCTTGGCGATATCTCGTAACACACGGTGGGCACTCAGGCCCCATGGCCCTAGTGTTTCAACCCCAAACGGCTCAGACACATAATTACCAATTCAGTTATTGTATTTGCGCCGTTTGAGGTTTTCAGCACCTGCAGCAGCCGCCCCAGCGCAGCTCACCGTGTTGGGAAGATGGGATGGTGCAAAGGTGTCGACTCAAGTCGTATCCCACACCAAAGGCTTACCCAACTTCCATGGCATTACGGTCATACCATCTGGGGGGTTACTATGACGCTTAAAACATTATTGTTCCATTCCTATTCCAGAGTGGGAAATAGATGGAGCTAGACGGCCTGTATAGCTCCGTCTCTTTTTGACTCTGGAATAAGAATGGAACAATAATGTTTTTAGACGTCATGGTACGCCACCAGGTCTTTTCCCATCAACGCGTACCAAGCCATTGGGTTCTAAGACATTGATGGATAGTTTTCGCACAGCTTAAACTTCTGAATCTAGTCTGGAGGCTTGAAAAATCTTTTTTCAAGAGTTACCTATAAAACAAAGATGAACACGGATATTTCTTCGGATTTAAATGAAGGATTTCTGTCAATTCCTCTTTATGTAGGTAGGGGTTTTAAATAGAAGAAAGTTTGTGTGAAGTCCTTCTTGGAACAGTAATTTTTGGCGATGGCAAAACCTATCGAGCGGAAACGCATACGGTTTGAAAAATAAATAAGTCACAAATTACAGTCTTCTTAGCACAATGTGCGATTTGGCATTTTATATTACAAATGATTCGGAACAGTAATCGAGGAATTAGCGATACCAAATACGTGACTTACTTACAAATGCGTGACTCTCGATTTGAACACATTAATAAGGATTATAATAAAATGTTTTGGATAATTCATTGCAGCTGGCAATGCAGTTGAATAAGAAAGTTATCATCATCTGCCTAGCCTTTTCATATATGTCATATTTCATTTTGTTTTGTTTTATTTTAATTTTTTATTGCATGAATTGACTATAGTGTATTTGTATTGTTGTGTTACTAATATGGGTCAAGGACCTGAAATAAACGTATTTTATTTTTTTATTTTTCCCAAACTTGGTAGCGGCTTCCAGGGCAACGGATTACCAAGTATTTTACAAGCGAAGCGTTACTTAACCTTGAAGATCGACCTTTGCGGCTATTATTATGTAACGAGCACAAGCAGTGAAAATTAAGAGCTGCTTTTCCTCACTAGACTTCATATCTGAAGGTCTAAAACCCCTTAGCAGAATCATACAAGGATAATAATAACTTTCAGGAATCAGGTTAAAATTCTTAAAATGGTCGCAGACACACTCATTGTTATGAATTATCGCTTTGTGACACACAAATTGCAAAATAGAGCTTATGTACCTACTTACAAAGGCGATCTCACCCTAGATTTCATTTGGGCTTTCTTACAGCAAACCTTTCTTTGATTGCGTGATTTGCTAAAGAGGATTTATACCTATGTGCATGAACAGAACTTTTTTTTTGCGACTCTTTTACTAAATGTAACTTAATTCTTGTTAGGATTCTGCACAAGCGGCCATATTAGACCCCCTGACCTCCACAATCCGATCACTGAGTGGTACTCAATCACTACTTTTTTTGTTCAGAGCATAGGGAGGATACAGTTTTTTTTTTTTTTAATTTTATTTTAATTGTATTACTTTTTGTTCAGATTATAGGTACCTACTACAGAAGCTCCTAATTTCATACGATGTTAATGCTAAATTACAAATTTGTTGTGTGTTTAAACTTATAAAATTCGCACTCCCGAGCCACAAGATACAAGCGATGCTTAATTCTCCCATTTATATGACACAACTGTTTTGTTTCTTTGATGATTAATAAACTTATTATGACTAACTTATTCCTAAAATAAAAGCACAGGATCGCACTATTCAGCCGCCACCATTACCATAATGTCCCCCCCTGACATCCGCTACATTATTTTTATTTAAATGTAACAACAGAGTATAATAAATAAAGATTCTCACACAAAGTGGTCGGACATCAGTATTGATTGTTGGGTTCGTGCCGCTGAATGCCTTTGCCGTATTACGATGTGTTTCGATGACGATATACGACTATATTTCCCGCCCGTCCGTATTCGCTGGGGACAGCTGATCTGATGGTAGTGTTTGCGTGATTAATGTTGTTATGTAATAACAAATTAATAAGTACTTAATTTTATTTGTTAGTAATTTATCGTTTGTCTGACGACATTGCAGATTTGGGTCATATTTTAAACCATTTTTAGGGTTCCGTACCCAAAGGGTCAAACGGGAGTCGAGACCCTATTACTGAGACTTCGCTGTTCGTCCGTCCGTCCGTCTGTCACCAGGCTGTATCTCATGAACCGTGATAGTTAGTCACTTGAAATTTCTACAGGTTATGTATTTCTGTTGCCGCTATAACAACAAATACTAAAAACAATAAAATAAATATTTAAGGGGGCTCCCATACGCTGGTGCTGGCACAGGGGAGGTCGCACGAGGCGGCGGCCGAACTTATGACACGCGGGGTTGCGATAGTCGTGGAGAGAATCCGGCAACTGGGTCTCGAGGTGGCATTGCACAAGTCCGAGGCCATGTGCTTTCATGGGCCTCGGAATGCGCCACCGTCGGGATCCACACTGACGGTAGGAGGGGTTCCCATCGGCGTCGAGTCGACACTAAAGTACCTAGGGCTTGTCCTCGACAGCCGGTGGAACTTCGTTGAGCACTTCCGACGTTTGGCCCCAAAACTGGAACGGGCAGGGGCTGCATTCAAGCGGCTCTTGCCCAACCTGGGGGGTCCAAACGCCTCCTGCCGGAGGCTCTACGCGGGAGTCGTGCGGTCCATGGCCCTTTATGGGGCCCCGGTGTGGGCGCGTTCTTTGAGGCGGCGAGCCGCCCATTACCTGAACGCGCCCCAGAGGGTGGTAGCCGTAAGGCTGATCCGGGGGTACCGTACGATCTCCGGCGAGGCGGCGAGCCTCTTGGCCGGATTACCGCCATGGGATCTGGAGGCGATAGTCCTCGCGCGCCTGCACGAATGGCGCGCGGAGGCACTACGTCGGGGGGAAACTCCGCTGCCGCGGCAAATTGTCGCTCAGCGGACAGACCTCCGGCGTGATCTCATGGCGACATGGAGACAGCGACTGTCGCAACCACGTGCAGGGCACGCCACAATAGTGGCGATAAGTCCCCTCTTTGAGGAGTGGCTAGAGAGGCGGCACGGCGCCCTCACCTTCCGCCTGACGCAGGTCCTCACCGGACACGGTTGTTTCGGGAGGTTCCTGCACCGAATCGGGCGGGAGGAAACGCCCGGGTGTTACCATTGCGAGGATCGGCCGGAGGACACGGTGGAGCACACCGTGGAGCTCTGCCCCGCTTGGGCTGAGCACCGCCGTGTCCTTGTAGCGGCGATTGGCGGCGGCGACCTCTCGCGTCCGGCCCTGGTTCAATCCATGGTCCGGAGCGAGAGGGAATGGGATGCCGTCGCCTCCTTCTGCGAAGCAGTTATGCTAGCGAAGGAGGTGGCGGAACGTGAGAGGGAGAGAACCTCACGTCCCAGCCGCCGCGGGAGACGCCCCGGGCGTCGGGGGGCAACCAGTGGCCCCCGGCCACCGTAGGCGCGAGCCTGTGGACGGTGAGTAATGGGCTAGCTCACCGTCCGTCCGTCTCATGACGACAGGCCGTGTCGACGGCGCGTACGTGTTCCACGCGCGCCTCAAGGAGATGTCAGCAAACCAGAAGGGGTCCGAAAGGGCCGATGCCTGCCAGGGCTGCGGGTTGTTCGAAAGAGATACCGCGGCACTGGAACACAAAGGGCGAAGAAGGAACATGGGTGGGTTTTAGTCAGTACAAGTCTGACACTCCCTCCCGCTCCGCCCAGAGCGGGAGAAGTCATTTGATGATTTCCCATCCGGAAAAAAAAAAAAAAAAAAAAAAGGGGGCTCCCATACAAAAAAGTGATTTTAGTATTTTTTTTGTTATAGAGGCAACACAAATACATAATCTGTAGAAATTTCAACTGGCTAATTATCACGTATCATGAGATACAGCCTGGTGACGGACGGACGGACGGACAGCGAAGTCTCAGTAATAGGGTCCCGTTTAACCGTTTGGGTACGGAACCCTAAAAAGGTTAGTTTATCCCCCATTTCAAGGAATGCACCAAGTTCCCATTCACTCGTTATCACTGACGAAACGTAGGTCTGTGCTCTTATGCCTATACGTCTATGCCTAACACTTTACAGCATAAAAGCATGTAGTTATGTACTTGTAGCAGTTATTGTGTTTCTAATTCAGTTCCGCATTTACAGCTTTATGGCTTGTCCCAACCGGGTTGTATTTGGCATGGAAATTGCAATTACTAAGTAATGGTTCGATTAAGTACTAAGTATTTAGGTGGGGACTTTACTGAGATCGTAGACCTAAATAGAACCTTTAAGATTTCTTAAGATATTTTCTGCTTTTAATGAGTTTTTAAATTGATAGTCAATGGCCCGAAAGTCTAACAACCAGGCACCGTATTACCCAGTACTAATAGGCAGTCGCTCCATGTAAAATACTGGTATTCAGCTGCATCCGACTAGAATGAAAGCCGACCCCAACATAAAGGGTGTAAAACACCTCTTAACGAAGCCGAAAGGCACTGGTTCTTCCTGTCATTGCGATCATTTTTTTGTTCTACACCATACCTGGGAACCTTCTAGTTACGGAGATATTATAGGGGTCAAAGTTCCAACTTTTTGACAAGTATTTTTTTAAATACAAGTTTTTAATGTAAGATTTTTACTTTAAACACCTCCACGACCCCAGTACTATTCAATCGGCCCATCAGCACAATGTTTTGAGTGCGTTACATTGAGTTCTACCACAAAACATGATTTTACACCCCCCAAAAAAAGTCGTTTCCCAGCAATAATTTTTGTGTAAAGTTACTTAGTTTCATGTAGAGAATGCTTGGTTGACGGCTTCGTGATGAGGTGATTTACACGGTGTTTTTCGGAAAAGGCTAGGCAGACGATTATCCAATACGAATTTGACAGTATGCCGAGCCCGATAATCTTACAGACAGACTTACCAATGGGTATCGTGTAAAATAATGTAATAGTATTCACCTACATCTGGTTAAACTGGAAGTCGACCTCAAAATTCTTGGGAAAACTTAGGCTAATGATAATTGACGGCACAGTTGGCGCAGTGGCTGAGCGATCGACTGCTGCGCTGCGTGTCGCGGCGGGTTAGATCCCCACACGGAACAAATTTCAGTTGTTCTATGTGAGTTTAAATGTGTCTAAACTCATCCACGATACAGGAGAAATTTCTAGTGTTACAAAAAAAAATGGCGAAATAAAACAAGACAAACTACGCTCCCTTGTGGAATCCCAATATCGTAAAGTGTTAGGTGAATTTATTTCACGACATTCTAAGTTTTAATTTTTCATCAGTGCACTTATTTTTATGTAAAACTGATACATTCTATCGTACAAATCAAATTGATTAGCACAATCATGCGACTTCGTTCGCGTGGAAATTGTGTTTTTCAGCGATAAAATTTATGTATACTTTCCTCTTGAATCATTCTGTCTATTGACAGAAACCGCATCAAAATCCATTGCGTAGTTGAAAACATCTAAGCGTGCGGCGGGAAGGACTTTTTTATACTATGTTAGGATATCAAATGCTTAGTCAAAATCTCTTATCCCTGATAAGCTTTCACTATATAAAATATTAACATTACAACAAAATAACATTATTCATTCAGTTTTAAAGCATTCCGCTGTCATATATACCTACAAATATTATCACAAAACTTACAACTCTTAACCGACGCAAATGACATTCGCGCCCAATAAAAATCTCTAGTCATAATTTGACAGGTTATCGTCATCGATCGGCGTCGGACAAACGCATTGAGTTATTCAGCCGCACGTAAGGGCTGTTAGCTTCGCGAACCTCCTTTGTTCATTTGTGGCTTGTTCCATGTTTTAATGGCCGTCGCGTAAGTAAACGATTATTATTTTATTATAATAGTAAATTACTTTTATTTGTGGCAGTTGATTGCTGTAGCTTAATTTCTTTAGAAATTTTACTTGTTTTTAAATGGCGGGAGGTAATTTTTGATATTTAATATTGATGAAGTTGCCTATTTAAAAAAACATGACTAAACTGAACTTCGTACTTGTCAATATTTTTATCGACGCATAAAAAGGCTTAAGGAAGTAAGATAAAGGCTCCTTTGACGCTTTTCTGTAAAGTTATCGATACCGATCGTCTCTCAAATGCATTCGAAAGTAGTAATGGGCTGAGTGATGATTTTTCTGTATCGATGACTGCATGACAATGACAAAAAAATATCGGTGACGGGAACAATGACAAAATCATCAATGATTTTTATTTGAGTATTAGATCTCGTCACTTCAATTGTGAGTAGATACTGAAATGATCGCGGAACGGCTTAGTGAAATTATCATTAGTTATTTATGTAGGCATGGGTCGAGTTTGTCACTTAGCCGCGTAATTCAACTTGGCATGGAAGGGTATTTTAAGGCAGCACATTTTGCACACAAAAGTAAACTACGCAAGTGCAAGCATTATTGCCGTTCCTTGCGCCATGCGCCAGTCCCGGTCATTGTCATTTTATCGAAATATGTGTGTTCTGTGACTTCTGTATCGCCGATCGCGCAGCATCGCAAAGTCGCAATTCACACCGCAGCGCCATAATGATTTAAAAGCATTGATGATTTTGTCTTTGTCATTGCATGATGAAATGATTTTAAAATATCGATGATTTTTACATGTGACATGATATCGGACTCATCTCTATTCGAAAGTGAACTCACTGAGACAATTAGGTACACGATTGGGTTTCACAAGAGACAATTCGGTTTCAAAGCATTTATAATTATACTACGATTCTCAATTCTATTGACAGCTTCTCGGTAGCTTTTAAATAATGTCAGTCCAACACATTCATTGTACATTCATTCATTTCATTACATCATTTGTATTAATTATGTAAGTAAGTTGGCTGGCCTTTGGCCGCATTTCCCCTGATGCATTTCTGAGTTTCCCGGCATCGTTTTAAAAAAAGAATGTCAGGGACTTGTCTATGTCCTTTTACATGCTTAAAAATACCTACATAATCCATACATCAGAAGCACCTTACATTACTCGATTTAAATGACGACAACGGATAAGGTTTTAAACGTGTTCTATCTATGTTTTTATTATAATGATTTAATAATTATGAACTCATCAATTTAAATGGAAATCAACTTGGTATGTATGCAATGCCTAGAATAGGAAAACATCTTGATTTGGGACATTAAAGTTGTTTAGTCCAAACAGTAACTGATCGCATTGTTTTCTTTGATTCGACCTCCAAGCCAATATTTGGCTACTCTGCAAAAAGGTTTGAGTAGAACTATTACTTTTTTATTTCATACCAGCCAGTATGAATCATAAAGCGACCTTCGATGCTTAAAAAGTTACACCATCATTATCATTTTTATAATAACATTTTATTGTAAAATATGAATACTTAACGTAAACACAATCAAGAAATGAGGCCATTGCAATACACATGTGCAGCCTTGCACGCCATCTTTACCGAAATGCTGACTCTACTAAAGTTTGACATTGATTTTTAACAAATAATTAAAACAAGGAAGTTAATGCAATTGTCTTTGATACAAGAAATGTATTCTCCATTCAAACATGGTACTGTGTTCAGAGAGTTGAGCTCGCGAGCGTATCCGTTATAAAAAAAAAAGTTCGTTTATTCTAATTTTTGAATTGTGAAAAGTGTTGTGCTTTGTGTTGGCTGTGTGGTTATTGTTTTTGAAAAACAGAATTTTATTCAATTTTGTGTGAAAATGTCAGGTGAGCTTTGAATTTTAGGCATACATACTATGAACCAATAAGTTATTTATATACTTAGGTATTTACAACTAGAGTATTGCTAGTGACAATACAGACCTTGCTTTATTCCGTAAAAGCCGATGTGGATTTAAAAAGAAGGTTACTACTACAATAAAAGTACTACCAAACGTCGCTAGAACTTGGCCTGCTTAATAGCCATATAATTATAGATGCCTCTTTTAGGCTGTCTATCCATTATAGCGGAGCGTGGCTGCGGAGCGGAGAAACGAAGAAATAATAACCAAAAGGATAGAAGAGCGGAGATTTTATGCAATCCTATTGGTTAATATTTCTCCGTTTCTCCGCTTCGTAGCCTCGCTGCGCCTCAATAGCCAGCCTTAAACAGTGTTTTCTTTTTATTTTTTTCTTTTTACTTAAATATCGAGTCTGCTAAGTAATTTCTACGAACCATGCATTAGAACAAATCGTAATAAGTCTTTAAAGACTACCATGATTGTAATGGCACATAGTATACGATCTTTTTGCAAAAGTAACACACCTGATAAAGAAAGCGTCATGTCAAAGAGGAGAGAGTCCGTTTCGAGCCATATCATTGAATAATTGGAAGAAAAAACTTCTATTGGCGCAATTGCGACAAGTACACACAATATTTTTAAAAAACGGGTTGCACTCCGGGAGTGCCGGCAAAAGTGAAAACTTGAATATAACCGTTGTGCATTTTTGCTATTTTGGAACGGTTAGGGAATAATTTTGCACGAATTGCTCAGTTTTAAAGTACTATCATTTATGTGGTAAAATACAATATTCTTTTATTGCGCTATCGTACAAAAACATTACAATTTATTTATTACATAAAAAATTTAACACTTCTGAACTATTATAATTCGTCTTACAAATTTTACCTCTTTGGAGGAACCGAAGGTTTTGTTTGTGCATAAGATAATTATCCAGTTTTGGAAACCCAAACTACTAATGTCAATCCGTCTTACGAATTTTCGATCGGGACACGTGACCTGACGGTCGCGAGTTTCACATTTTATACCCATCACAAAAGTGCACAACGCCGCTGAAGAAGTTTTCTCTTCAAAAAGAAAAAAAAACCATACTATCCATACTAATATCCATACTAATATTATAAATGCGAATGTCACTCTGTTTGTTTGTTTGTTTGTATGTTTGTTTGTTACCTTTTCACGACTAAACGGCTGATCGGATCTTAATGAAATTTGGCAAGAAGATAGATTTCCACCTGGTGAAGGACATAAGCTATATATCATTACGCTACGACTAATAGGAGCGGAGCAGCAATGAAAAATGTTGCGAAAACGGGGAAAATGTGACGCAGACGAAGTTGCGCGGGACAGCTAGTACCAAATAAACGACGAATGGACTGAGTGAAGGATGATATGACTAGAAAGGACATGATTGATGAGATGACGAGTAATAGAAGTATGGAAGAAGAAGACATGCTGCGCCGACCACAAGTTAAGGGACAGGAGATGGATGATCATCAACACTTCATTAGTCTTCAGCTTCTTAAAATCTGCCCCAGACATTAATTGCTCGTTTGCAACACGGATGACGTAACTCAAAAATGTTATGCTGTCGTTTGTACTTGAATATAAAATTAACAAAGGCAGGTATTTAATTTAGTTACGAAATAAAGGATGTAAAACACCTCCTCCACGACCCCCGTACTATTAAATCCATCCATCAGCACAATGTTTTGAGTGCGTTACATTGAGTTCTACCACAAAACATGATTTTACACCCCCCAAAAAAAAGTCGTTTCCCAGCAATAATTTTTGCGTAAAGTTACTTAGTTTCATGTACAGAATGCTTGGTTGACGGCTTCGTAATGAGGTGATTTACACGGTGCTTGTAAAATGAACCTTACATCTTTTGATAAAAAGTTTGCATGCAAAATAATGAAAATATTTTTAGTCTAACTTGCATAGTAAAACCTTTATTTTTATTATTTTTCGGGTAATGTCATTATTGTTGCCAACAAGCGTTGTTTTCTATTCGATAACCTTAAGTGCCAGTGAGGATTCATTGTTTTGATTCCAATCAACCTTTGTCCTTTAGATAGTTGTACTAGGTATTCCTATTTGCTTTACATTTGTCATAACTGCAAGCGTAGCATGACCGCCGTAGAAACGGGCTATATTATTAACGGGCTATGTCAACGTTACTTCAATGATTTTATGCAAAGAATAATTTGAAAAATAAATTGAATTGGTGAAGAAATTGGTAAATTATACATTTATTGTATGTATTTGATTGTGTAGTGAATCACAAATACAAAATGATCCACTTTTCTGACCTATAGTTGTTTATCCTATCTCATCCTTGTAGTACACGACATATTTTTATTCGTTTTTTTTTTCTTTTTAAAAAAACCTTGCCCCACACTAGGAATTTCTCCCGTATCGTGGGTGCGTTTACAAACATTTAAACTCACATACACAAACAGTCGGGTTGTACGTTTAGTTTATAGTTTGTTAATAATGTTAAAAAAACCATTTAATGGGACATACTCAATCCGAATCAAACCACTTCACCTATCTATCAAAAACATATTTGTTAATAAACTTTCATATCTCTATATGCGCTTGATTTCAGCGCCACTTACCAACCAAGCCTCCTGATTGGTTAATGATAAGATTACCTAATAGAAAACTACTTATCATAATATTGAGTCAACCTCTATTGGCAACACGTGGGCCTTATTTGAACTTATCGCTTTTTTATAATGCGTCCGTTAAAATCAAAAGTCATCTATTAAAAATTGTGCGTGGAGTCCCACCGCGCGGAAGAAGTGAAACTTCGTAATACTACACGCATGCTTTCGAGTGCCACGCATTCACTCTCGCTTTGTCTCTTTCTATTCCCCCTCCCCAGGTGTGTTGAACGTTTAACGCAACAGTGGTGTCAAACTCCCTCCATGGTAGCGTTAAAAGTTTAACGCAACCTTGTTAGAAGTCGAATAAGTTTCACTTCAATTAGGCTCATAATCAGCACTTTTTGAACGTCAAAATATTACAAGAGACAGTCCGGAGTATTCCCGTTTGAGCACCTATTTTTAGAGCACCTATTATTGAGTGCTATATATTCGGTGTACAATGCACTGGTGCCCCCAAAAAATAGGTGCTCTAGGTGCTCAAACGGGAATACTCCCCCAAAACGCCCGTCCTTCGCCAGTTCCTAGTGTTTTAGCTGGGAAGATGTGGCGGAACAAACTCCAAGCAACACATCTGTCTGTTAGGATTTGTATACAGGGGTCTATACAGATCGCTTTAGCAGAATCCGTCTCATCGCATAATGCAAATTTTTCAAAATGGAAACGTCTTTCAAAATGCCAACTTCAGATTCAGATTGCCAACCACAAACGTGCCAATTTCTTAAAATACCAATCTATGGAAAACAGATGAGAATAATAAAACTATTCAGAATGGTTCACAAATTAACGCTTTAGCAATTCTTATACAATTGATCTGTTAGGAAATTAAGTGAAATCATCTTGTCCTATGTTACTTGGGGTGGGCGCAATACGTTTTTTTCTTCAATTCTCACCTGTCATTCGTCACTTTATCATTTACTCCTTTTTCCTTCATATCATTCGTCATACACTTTACAAGGTGTTGTTTTGCATCCTCGTCAAATTCAAGGAGGTAACTATGCTTATGATTCTCGTCCCGAATCAATAATAAAATGCGTAGGTATTTTATTTTTTTCTTACTAACGGAAATTGGTAAGTGTGAACCACCCGTATTTTAAACGCGGCCCGTGATTCTCACCCTAAAACCGCGCTTCCACACATACAAACAATATCAAACGTTTATTCGATAATTTCTTATTCTCTAAACCACGTTAAGGGGGTTATTCTCAAACACTGACAAACTTAAACGACCAAAAAATCTGCGTTTTTTAATAATTAACAAGGTACCGTAATTTTAATTCATTGTTTATGGTTTTTGTGACAACCTCCTGAATTTTGACGAGGATGCAAAACAACACCTTGTATTTACCTTTTCTTTGGTCTTCCTCTCCCTCTCCAGCCATTAACATTTATATTCATCACTCTTTTAGTCACATGTGTTCCATCCCTCCTCATCACATCTCCATACCAAGACAGACAAATTCCTTTCATATTTACTGTAACAGGCGCCACTTTCAAACTTTCTCTTATTTTCTCATTCCTAACTTTATCCATTTTAGTCACACCACACATCGATCTTAAAATTTTCATCTATGCTGCATGCAATCTTTTTTCATCCGTCTTCGTCACTGCTCAGCATTCCGATCCATACAGCACGACAGGTCGATCTCTTCTAAGCGTGTCGATGGCATCTAAATTAAATGGACCAAAACTTGGCGAGGAGTTTGGCAGTTTGCCACTTGGATTTGTCACATCATGTCCCGAACATGTAAATAGCCACGCCTGACCATCAAGACTCATCATCATCATCAGCCTATAATGTTCCCACTGCTGGAACACAGGCCTCTTCTTTATGAGAGGGAGTGGGCTGTAATCCACCACGAAGGCCCAGTGCGGGTTGGTAGATGTCACATGTATTCGATTTTTTAGTTCTAGGACATGCCGGTTTCCTCACGCTGTTTTCATTCACGGTTTTTGAGAGCAGCGGTGATGAAATTAATTACACAAAGTAATGCGCCTGCCTGGGTTCGAATCCACGGCTTACTGCTCGTAAGTCGGGGCTGCCACCACTGGGCCACCGCTGCTCTCTTCTCTCTAGTCTACCATCAAGACTACCAAGTGGAAATTATGTTTTTCCTACTCCTCAGCTTTTTTTTTCTGATTAATATTGTTGCGGGATCCAAGGCAGTTAGTGGCGAGATCCAAGTTAAATAGTTCAATAGTTTCTCTGGGACTTCGTCGAGCATCATTGTCTCGGTGCTGTTCTTGGTCGCCACTGTTGATTCTGGCTTACAGGAGTTTCAGTGGTTTGGAAATAATAGGGTGGGCTTGTCCCAAAAAAAAGCCACCCCTTACCATTCACAGTTTAGTTCATGACGTATTAAAGCTCTCTCCTATCCGCTAATTAGGTATACATAAACAGCCTTAAATGTAAAAGAAATTTAAATAAGTTCTGCTGGCACTTAGAGCAGTAGAAATACATCAGCTGAAAGCTCATCACGATTCTTACAACAATTTTGCTTTAAAAGGCAAAAATTTACATTCCATCACAATATTTATCAACAATAAACCACTTAAACACCGGATTTCCAACCTTACACTAAAGAAGCCAAAGTTCAAACTCACATGCGTGTGCGCATTTGACATATAGGGCGACGGTACACGGTCGGCAAGGTTTACAAACCATTTCTCTCAATTAGCACTGAGATCACAGTGGTGACTGACGTTTTGGGTTCCGTATGGGCGAAAACACTTTAAAAACTGTTCTAGAAACGATCTTATTCGAAATTCGGAAGCTACTGTTCAAATAAATGAATTTTAATTTGTTTCGGAAGGTCACTGATGTCACCAGTGTAATCATATTTGGATTTGGAACTGCTTCTATCGTTGTGAGGTTTTTTTTTTGAAATGGCATCTCACCTACCAATTTATTTGTGGTCGGCGCAGCATATCTTCTTTTTTCATACATCTACATTAGTCGTCATCTCAGTCCTTCTTTCTAGCCAGAATCATCCTCTCAACACTAAACCGAAGTATCGACTTAATTTTGAAAAAACGGGTATTTAAAAAAGCAAGGAATTCTGAAAGTGACGCCGGTTACTGAAACGTTGTGTGGTAATCGATTGTCGTGGTATGGGCATGTGATGCGGAGGAATGAGGGAAGTTGAGTTTGAATGTGGATGAGTATAAGAGTAGGGGAAGACCAAAGAAACGATGGATGGACTGTGTGAAGGATAATATGGCAAGGAAAGGAGATAAATGTCGAGTATTAGATAAGTATCAAAGACAATGATGAGGGGTATTTAAAAAACAAAGCATTTCATGATCATTATGTATTAATCTTCGCGTTGTCGTTTTTGTTTTTTAAGACCTCTTGACTGAAATACTTTTTGAAAAAGTCATAAACAGTATTTCAGTCAAGAGGTCTTAATGTTAATTATAGCAAACGGTACAAAATTTCCTGTTTATTTTACATGTGAAATCTTCAGTATACGATTCTTTTAACATACTTTCCGACGAACAAAAAAAATACTTTTTCTTTAAACCGGTTAGTAAGGAAAGAGCAGCTATGTTCCTAAATATGAGATAAAGACCCGACACAAAATTACAAGCTTTCTTAAACACAGCTACAAGAAACACCACTTAACTATAATAAATAATTTATTATCATATCTCGTCAACTTACAATACACATGTCCGACTATACGGGCCCTCCAAAATTGTCCATTAACTCAGAAACCGGTCCATAATAAAACGTTTGTTTGAATATCGAACGCGCGGTAGCCATCTTGTATGCAAACACAACAAAATGGCCGCCAGTGGAACCTCCTTTCTGGGAATGATGAGTTTTTTTACTTTTTTTTTGGTATACGATCTCTTTGCATGGGTTAATGTTTGTAAACTTGGTATAATGAGGTAACTGCGTATGGCATGGATAGCATGACGGTTTTATATTTGTAAGGGGTCGGCAGAATGTTAATACCTTGTGTTGTTACGTGTACGCTACGGTTATCTGACGTAAACTGTAACACTATAGTTTGCTTAGACTCTGGTACCTAAAACTTATACGCCGTTTTCCTAAAAACAATACAGGATAAACGATAACAAGAAACTTCTAAATAAGTATACTAAATTCTGTGCTGAAAAACAAAACAGTATTCGCTTAACTTTTTTACTAACACAAGCCAAGCCAATTAGGACTTGCTAAAGACACTAAAGACAGTCAGCAAATAGGGAACTATTTGCTGACCAGGAACTATTAGTGTCTTGTGCAAAACACAACTCCTGACTACGATCCGGTTTTATTTTAAGAAAAACGCAAAAAGGTTCGAGAAAAAATGTCCAAAAAATTGATTCAGAAATCAAGTTTAATGCAACGAATAGCGTAACACTCGTAGCTACAATCACTCTCGATTAAATAGATTAATAGATTTAATATTTTATTCTAATGTCAAATGCGAGCGTGTGTGGTCGATCGAAATTGGCGAACGAATTTACTTCAGAACAAATAATATTTAGGTATGTATTTCTGTAGCAAAAACGAAACTGAGGAGAATGAAAGAATTTTGCAACGACTTTGACAAATCAGCATATTGTGGTAAGAAAAAACACAAATTAAAAGTGATACTGATACTGTTAGCCTGCGTCATCCCACTGTTGGGCAAAGGCCTCTCCCCATGACTTCCAATTGTTTCGCTCCAGGGCCAATGTGGACCACTGGTCGCTGGTCTTGTCCACCTCGTCCTCTACGAGGTCTGCCGCGACAGCCTTCTGGCTCCGCAAAAATTTTATTTTGGCCCACAGCTCATCGGGCATGCGGCAGACGTTTAATTAAAAGTGTGTACTATAAAAATAAAAACTCACGAATCTACAGCCAATGATAATACGTCTACCATGAGTTGTCATAGTTAGATCGCTTGACGTAACTGCAATAGTTCCGTCAATACGCAAATACTATAGTTAGCTTTTTCAATGGTTCCAAGAGCTGTGTTGGTGCTTACTACCAAATTCTAAGCAAATGAAGCCCAAACTTGCAGTCGCTGTAGTATAGTTTACTACACGGTGACGTAGGATAGATAACTATAGTGACTCATACTGCGCATTTTAGTACCCAACTATCCGCTAGAGGCGCTGTAAAAGTTTTCATACATTTTTTTAACTACAGACGCTAGCGAGTATAGATTGTTAAAACTCATGGTAGACGTACAGTTCTTTCCAACACACGTGACTGCATGTCTTTACAGGCTAAATTGCACATCCATTATCTATGGCGGGATTTACAATCCCAAAACGAACTCATTTTTTTTATTGTCGTGGATTCACAACTCGACAGTTATCGAATTTTGAAAGTTATGTATAGAGAATTACGATCCTGATTAGGGCAATCCATTAATCTTGCTTACTCCAATCGTAAGCTATTCATTCAAGTTCCTAATTTTAAACGCATACCCCGAATATTTTCACGTCCTAATAGAAACATACGCACCAATTTGTTTGCACCGTAAAAATCTACGCACCTTAGGATCAGTCTAATGGCGAATTCGTGACTTCCAGAATGCATTCCGGTGCAATAAAAACAAATATAGTTTCTAACACAACAAATAAAATGAAAAAAAAGAGAAAAAGTGCCGCCATATTTGAATTCTCGTATGCACGTTCCACGTCGCCGAAATCTTTATAGATAGGTTTCGTGCGTGAGGTAACAGAGTTTTGGAGCGATAGACTTTTTTTTTGTCTATGATATGTTTACGAGAGTCTTTTTTTTTAAAGTCAACTCGTTCATTCATTCATGTTTTTATTTGACTTTTGTTTGGGTTATAAAAACAGCTGTTGCGTGCGGTGTATGTATATTTTATGAACGTATATGGTTTTTTTTTCTGACTGTTTCGTTAAACTTTGCATTTTTTTGTTCAATATTTTAGAACAGTGCAGGTACTTATTCCGTGATAGGAAAACAAAAAACTGAAAACGGCTGTGCATTTTGAAGGTTGATATCGTTGTCAATACATCACTATTATTTACTGAAATCCTGCATAAGTACATTTAAATATTGAATGAATTGTCTCATTATGGCGCTAGTCGCTGGGAAAATTTTGATAAATTTTTGAACCAAGTGTCCAAAAGCATTTATATTTAATGTTAAACTAAGCCATAAGCCTTACACAGATTGCAAATAAGTACGATATTCCAATTGGGTCTGTTTGTGTTTTACAATTTACAAAAGGAGGTTCGCACACCAAGCTGAGTACAGTGAAGTGCATTGAAAAGAATAAAAGCTCTGCACAAAGCAGTGCTTTTATACTTTAGAGCGTAGTGCCAATTTTAATTTAGTAAAGGCGATGGACACTAATTTATTGCAAAAATGTTTATAATCTAATAAATAAATATTTTTAATTTTTTTGAACTAACATATTATTTTTTGCAATCGTCCACAGTCTCTTTAAATAATCCAAAATGATGTAGTGTGAATCGATGGAAAAGCCCGACCGTGACGATTTGGATTTATTTTCTAGGCCGCTCGGCGTTCAGAGAAATATATGAATCAAAAATTTCCTGGCATTGAGAAAGCATAATGTTAAAGGCTGCATTTTGTCAAAATGCAATGCACGAATTTCACCAATAAAACTAAACTCAATTAGCATATCAGCATTCAGCACGGGCAACCCTAGTATTCGCCTCGATACGCTTCGATTCGATTTCGATTCGACAAGTCGTATATCTATTTTTTTTTATCATAACGAAAGCGAGTGAGATAGACACGACTTTACGAATCGAAATCGAATCGAAGAGTTTGCGAATACGGGTGCGTAGGTATTTAAGCCATAGACAGATGTGCTGGGGATGTCATTCTAGTATGCGAAAGAGACGGAGCTATAGAGGACGTCTAGCGCCATCTCTTTCTTACTAGAGTAAGAGAGAGAATAATATTAAAAGACTTCATGGTAGGCCACCTGATCGCCCTCAGTTTAATTGCTAAAATCCGTTCTCAGTATGCAAACCTCTTTACGACACGCCCAACCGCTAACAAATTAACCCACACCACTAGTTTTCCTACTAAGAACCGCCTAATACAAAATTACGTAGTCCTAAGCAAGCGTATCATCGCACAAGTATGCGCAAGAGTGTTGCAGTACGTGACGGTAACGTAAATACCCGACGCACTTCGGTTAAGATCGGTTTGGAGCACGTTCGGGCAACTAACTGGTTAGTTGTTGCTAATAATAATAACCGTTGTTAACAATGTTGTTGGGACTTAAAATCTGCTACTTTGTTGTTGTTGAAGTTGTTTTGAGGTGATTGGCGATTGTTTTTGGCACATGGCTAATTTGTTAAAAATCACTGAGTTTTGTCCTAACTACTTGACAATCATCATCTGCCTGCCTTTTTCTAACTGTGTTGGGGTCGGCTTCCAGTCTAACCAGATGCAGCTAAATAACAGTATTTTACATGGAGCGACTGCCTATCTGACCTCCACAATCCAGATAGTACTAATTAATACGATACCCCTTGGTTCTTACCAAAGACTGGTTTTCGGAGTTTCGGGACACGTACTTTCTATACCTACTTACGTTTACCTATTTACTTATGTTATGAAAAAAAAATACGTACTTTCCTAATTTCTAACTTAGGTTTAAAGATATTTTATTCTCAAAAAAGACACAAAGTCACTTACATGAGAACAATGCTCAAAAATAAATTATATTTATAGTTCGTCACAGACGTCACGGTAGCAATTATTATGTATGTAATAAATAATATAAATATACACCCATCCAATGAATTCACGTTTTAGGAAGGGTGTTATTTGTAATCAAATATTCGGCTAAAAGAGTTTTGAATGCATTGAATGAGATGTATTTTTTTAATACATGGGGGTATCCCTTCAAATGTTAACATTTTTTGGCATACTTAGTTTTCATCTTCGGCAACATCAAAAAACTAGCTCGGCGAGTACTACGTTGGGTTACTTGTTTCACTTTTGTAAACGATAAATTAGTCTTCGTAACTTCCCTTAAAACATCGGCAGCTATTAACAGAATTGCTCCAGATGTTTGCAGCGGATTACCATCCCCCACACATCTATAAGTCTCATACTAATCCTTTAATCCCAAGAACATTTTGAGTAAAAAATATGGAAGTCATGTTGATTCATGTCCTCTTCCTGTGATTTACGCTGTGTTTTCTCACCTTTGGACGACTGTATTTTGTTTTAAAATAAAGGCGAAGTGATTTACTTCGGTTTTAGTGCATCAACTAAAAGATATAATATTGTCTATGGCGTACTCTAATGGTGCACTTAACTGTCAAAATGATCGCTGTCTCAATTCTTTTTTGAGTGATTAGAAACATCTGGAAATAATTTTGGCGATTAAAAATTCCTTTGAGATGTAAGGTGTTTTGGCAAAAGAATCTTCTTCTTCAAACACAATCAGCAGTCGGAAAATTTAAAGTTAATTAAGGAAAAAGAGCCTACTAAAGGCAATCATGAAATATGCTCATAAAAATTTAACTTTCAAGAGTTTTCTGCCGAAAACAAAAGCTTCCCGCCAAGTCTGAAACGTCAAAACTATTGCATAGACAAGAATACATTTAAAAGGCAAAGGCAATCTTGTGTCCTTGTTATAAGGACTCCTTTTTTGAAGTGAAGTGTAATATTAAGCCTTGTAGCGAAGAGAAAAGAGGTTTTATTGTCTCATATACATAATTCAATTGTTTAGCTGTTTATGAATAACGTGGGAAAGGAAGACGTTTGTGAATGAAGTTGTATATTTGCATCGAAAAGGTTTACGGTTTCAGAATCTTATATTTTATGCTTTGTCTCATATTATGGTGGTATACGTAACAGTAATGACGAGAAGTGTCGAAGCATTAGACATATCCTGATTTGATTTGTACAGTACTTTGCCCGAAACCTTTTTAGGATTTAAAATAATCCACTTTTTGATCACTTCATTTAAATTGAAATCTACAATATGTTTGGTTTCGGACGGTACAAACTTTAAACTTTTAGTTTGCTCGATTTTATCAATAAAATTATCCTACATGTGGGTTCGGAACCCAACCCCCCTCCCAGCCCCCTGAATGGTAGTAATTTTTGCGTTTACGAACCGTGACCGAACCGAACTTTTATGAACCGTGAATAGTAAAAGTACTGTTACTTTGAAATGTAAAGCCCAACTATCGTAAAAAACCACCAAGCAACTGAAAAGTATTAACAATATGTTAAATAACTCAAATAATTACAAGACAGTCTGCATCATAATGAAATAAATGCTAAAACACAAATGTTCCGCTAAAATTAACATCGCTTTTTTGGTTTATCAAGGTTATTACAAAATTTGTCCCTGTGAATTACTTTATTTTATCTACTCATCCAATAGATGTTAAGTTTACCTAAATAATAACTCCACAAACTCAACTCCACTCCACTCCAATCTTCTATCCATCCAACAAACATTTCGCATGAAATTGCACAGTTTTACATTTCCAAAGACAATTGGCTCGACAAACAAAAGTGGGACACCTGACACCAGTCAGTTCCCACGGACGAAGTTACAGACGCAAATTACTGAATGATTACTACACGAAAACTTATGAATGACTCCGCAGGTGTCTTTACTATGTCAAAAAAAAAACAAGTAAACAAAACACAGTAAAACCTGTCATAGACACGTGCGTCCTTTGCGGCCAGAAACAATGGCATTATCGGCTCTGTCCTTTGCTTGTGAAAAAAATTAAACAAAACCATAGATATTGACTTTTCGCGCGTATTTTTATTGACTTGTTACTCGTTCCCACGCGTAATAGTAAAATTTCGGACATTTTAGGGTTCCATAAAAATGGTATTGCTCATTCGTCTTCGTCATAATTTTAAGACACTTGCTTTATAAAAGGAATATTAACAAAAACTTTCTATTGATGCAAAGTTTAAAATTATAATGGTCTTTAAAGAAAGCAAATAACTGTCATTGAAAAAATATTAACAGTGATATAGGTAATTAGGTAGGTAGTAGATTGACTGTCTAGATTGATAGTCAGTGGCCCAAATGTCTGACAAACAGGCTTGGCAAAGGGTATCGTATTACCCAGTAGGTACTAACTGAGTTGTGGAGGTCAGTTATAAAGCAGTCGCTCCATGTAAAATACTGATATTCAGCTGCATCTAGTTAGACTGAAAGCTGACCCCAACATAGCTGAGAAAAGGCCACGCAGATGATGAAAGGTAGGTAGTCCTTAGGTACTGAAATACGATCGATAATAGTTTAATAAATAATTAATGGTACAAAAATTCGTTGATGCAATATTACTTAAATTTATTTCAGTATGCTATACTTTAACCGGATTATCGAGATTATCCTAGGCAATAAATTGTTATATTGCTCTAATGATCGATCACTCTTGGGTTTGTGATGACCTGCACGCGTAGCATGACCACTGTAGAAACAGTTGCCTACGGAGTACGGAAGAATCGACATAATGACAGACATAATGACAGATAGACAATGTCATTGTCAAATGTCATTTTGTTGATTCTGCCCGCCCGTTTCTACAGCGGTCATGCTATGCGCGCTGTAGTCTAATTAGAAATGAAAATTACTCTTATTTAACAATTCAATGGAAATAATACCATTGAATCCCCCCCGGAATTTCAACCAGTTGTAAAGTACAAGTAGTCATAAACGAGTTAGTTACGCAATACCTAGTTTTTATAATACATAAACTTAAAACAAATTGTTTTATTTTTCTCAAAATCTGGTCAGCTACGCTGCGGTATGTTCTACCATAAAGTTTACATCTTTATCTATGGTTTTACCTACCGGCAGAACCCGAGACATCTAAACCTGCTTACATAAAACCTCTTTTCTATTCATCTTTCGTTAAAATCCTATAATCCATAACAGGTGAATAGTTATCCAATTTTAAAGGATTACAACTAAGCCATGATTGGCACATCTGTGTTGTCTTAAATGAGGTAACTTTTTTGTGAAAAAGAAAGTAATTTTTGCGTAGTTAGGAATTATAACCACTATTGTGAAATTTGCAACATGTGGCCGGAATTATTGTTGTGGATTGGACAAAACTTACATAAGATTATATATTTTGGCAAGTGAAATGGAATTAAAACAAAGCCGCAGTTGCTAGCTAAGTTTTGTATTTGAATAATTACTAAATATTACAATAAGACTAAATATAAACCCAAATGTTTGCATGTCCAATATAATTATGACTAAGTGTTCTGGATCTATATTGATTGATTTATGTTAAGACCGAAATTGTACCTGTAATTGTACATAACGCAAATAAACTGATTTGATTTGCCATACTAGTGATAAAGCGGTCCCTCAATTACGTGCCTCGGTAAGCACGTTAAGCCGCTGGTCCCGGCTGTCATTTGTAGATCATTGACAGTCGTTACAAGTAGTCAGAAGCCGAAAGTCTAACATCCAGTCTTACCAAGGGGTTTCGTATTACACAGTTACTGGGTAGTGAAGGTCAGATAGGCAGTCGCTTCATGTAAAATACTGATACTCAGCTGCATCCTGTTAGACTGGAAGCCGACCCTAACAAAGTTTAAGAAAAGGCTAGGCAAATGGGCTCAGGCGCAAAATGTCTCTTTCGCAAAATGTCTACTGGTAGTAAAATGTCTCTTTCTCATAATGTCGCTTTCTCATTATGTCGCTTTCGCAGAATGACTCCTTCTAGTGATAAAGCTACTAAATTCTGTAACCAGAAAGCATCACCGGGCAAGTTAAAATGGGATTTGATTGCCTTAAATTACCAAAAAAGCTCATGCTGTTGGACTGGAAATTGTTATTGTCATCACTCCTGTCCATATCTCAATTGATTTGGGGTCAGCGTAGCATTTTTTCTTCCTCCATACTTCTTACTCGTCATCTCATGAGACACCTCCTTCCTTGCCATATCATCCTTCACACAGTCCATCCATCGTTTCTTTGGTCTTCCTCTACTCTTATACCCATCCACATTCAAACTCAATACTTTCCTTACTACATTTTCGTCATTTCTCCGCATCACATGTCTTAACCACGGTAACCAATAGGGGATAATCCAACTTTTTTTTTCTTTGTCCGTCGGGTAGTTTATTGAAAAGTATTGGACACATATTTTTTCTTTTTTCACGTAGTCGTAAAATTACGGAGATAATATTGAGTTGAAATGGCGCATGAAGTCACAAGTAGGTAAGTTTTGTACCCACTTGTGACGTAGTAAGCCCCCACTCTCCAACTTTAAAGAGTTTTAACTAAGTAATTTTTTGATATTTTGATAAAACAAAAAATACGTGTCTAATATTTTTGTATTACCTGTCTGACGGACAAAATAGAATGTCGTTTTCTTTACCCAGTCCGATCCCCTATTACCACACAACTTTCAGACTTCCTCTCAGGACAAAATTCGACAGTAACCTATTTGTTTCTTAATCATTTCTGCTACCATTCAACAAGGTGTTATTTTGCATCGTTGTCAAATTCAAGGAGGTAACTATGCTAATGATTCTCGACCCGAATCAATAATAAAATGGGTAGGTAATTTTGTTTTTCTCTGCTTGGGAAATCGGCAAATGTGAACCAACAGTGTTTTAAACGCGGCCCGTCTGATCCTCGCCCTATAACCGCTCTTTCACACATACAAACAATATCAAACGTTTATTCAATAATTTCTTATTCCCTAAACTACGTTAAGGAGGTTATTCTGATATACTGACAATCTTAAACAACCAAAAAAATCAGCGTTTTTTAATAATTAACTAGATACCGTAATTTATATTGATTATTTATGTCCTTTGTGACAACCTCCTGAATTTTGACGAGGAAGCAAAACAACACCTTGTATAACAATAAATTCTCTCAACTTAATCTACCAAAATCTTCGTAAAACCTTTAAATCTTCCACAAAAACGTCCCCTCAACCATAAATTACTCTCTCTCTCACTTCATACAAACGACAAATCTCCAACAAAAATAATAACATACTAGCGTTACGCGACGCGAGACCACCGTAGCCGCGGTGCCCGGATCCTGAGTCACACGTGCGCGTATTGTATAATACTGTGGAAGCTTACGTATCGAGTTACTTCGCGTTTTGTTGTTTGTAGTTATAGTAAGTGTGGTGGGGTAGTGTAATGTATATGGTTTTTTTTAGATGGACATTTATTACATTATTTAGGAGGAGCTCGCGGCTAAATAATGACAGCCGCCCGCGTCAATCTCAAGGTTAAGCCGTGCTTGCCGCGGTTGGTTCGTGGATGGGTGACTATATTTATAATCCGATGAGTTTCCTCCGTGCCTCGGAAAGCACGTTAAGCCGTTGGTCCCGGCTGTCATTTGTATATCTTTGAGTCGTTACGAGTAGCCAGAAGCCAAAAAGTCTGATTACAGTCTTACCAAGCGGTATCGTATTACCCAGCTGCTGGGTTGTGGAGATCAGATAGGCAGTCGCTTCATGTAAAATACTGATACTCAGCTGCAAACGGTTAGACTGTAAGCCGACCCCAAGATAGTTTGGGAAAAAGGCTAGGCAGATGATGATTAATTATTATTACATTATTTTTAGTTGTGATTTTAATTATACGGAAATAATTACGATAACTGACTGTAGATTTAACATCACGCGTGCAATGCCTGTAAAGTAAGACAGAGGTGTAAGTACCTTATAGTACACCCACATTCCGCCAGTTATGTTTTAAAGTCCCATGTAGTAAAGAGCGAGCCTATTGCCATCAACCGAGCCCAAATCCAGACTCCGTGGCTGCTACTTGTGAGATTTCTGATGAAGAAACCGAATAATATTTTGCCCTACCCGGGAGTCGAACCAAGGACTTCAGGCTCAGCAATTTAAGTGTTTGACCACTGGACTGATAAGGGAGTCAAGATAATTACATGCAAAATTAACAAAGTAAACTGAATTAAGATCATCCTAATCCTAACTAATATGTAAATGCGAAAGTAAGTTTGTTTGTTACCTTTTCTCGACTAAACGGCTGATCGGATCTTAATGAAATTTGGCAAGAAAATAGATTACAAACTGAGGAAGGGCATAGGCTATATATCATCACGCTACGGCCAATAGGAGCGGAGCAGCAATGAAAAATGTTGCGTAAACGGGGAAAATGTGACGCAGACGAAGTTGCGCGGGACAGCTAGTATCTAATAAAAAAACTATGTCCATGCATCTAAAGAGGGAAAACGTAGGTACGATTGGCGCAGTGTCCGAGCGATTGACTGCCGCGCTGCGCGTCGCGGGTTCGATCCCCGCACGGAACAAATATTTGTATGACCTACAGATAGTTGTTCCGGGTCTGGCTGTTTGTGTATTTGAGTTTAAATGTTTGTAAACGCACCCACGATACAGGAGGAATTCTTAGTGTGGGGCAATGTTTAAAAAAAAAGAAAGAAAAGAGTCACAAGAGATCATAATTACGGTGGGTGTTTCCTCTTTAGTAAAGACGATATTTCCTAGCTGAAAACTTGCCAGCATCATAAATATTAAAACAAGACGTTGGCATGTAGGTATTTTCTTTTCCTCAAGGCTAATAAAAAGTAATTATTTTATGAGAGAAGTTGAAAAAAAGACTATCTCTTCAAAACAAGTGATAAATGTGACAAGCCATAAACAACAATTATTGTCTTCAAGACTTTTTTTACTGTCAGGCGTGGGAAACTGCGATTCATGAAATAATAAATAAATTACCTCTATTAGTTGCATCATTGCATGTCAAAAGTTAACACTGGTATTGAATGCTTCGGTTATAAAACCTGATTTTTCGGCTCTTTATCTTTAAACAAGGCGTGGTTCAACTGGATTTTCCATCGACAAAAAAAAACGAACTTGCAAGTAAACTTTCGTCCTCTATTGATTCCATTTTAGGGGATGAATTTTCCAAAAACCTTCCTTAATGCTCACCTTTTTTGGATACCTAAGAAACTTCTGGCATGCTTCTTAGATTAAGGCTGTGTTTACTCTCAGTGAATTAAATTATATCAAACTCTAATTCAAAGCATTTATTTCAATTAGACCATAACAGGCACTTTAAAAATGCAAAAAATAAAAAAAAAACGCTAAGCTACAGTCCCAGTCACAAGGCATAATAACTTGTGAAAGTATTGTAGTTGCCCATTCCAAAGCGTAGATCTCTATGGAGAAGAATGGGCAAGAATCTCCATGGACACTCTTTTAAATCAAAATATGTCAATATCATGATTACCTCATTCATGTTCAGAATTACAAATATGTGAGAACGATGTTGAAATACGAGCAAGTTAAGAGCTTCCAGGGTAAAAAAGTAAATCAATAATTCCAAAATAAAGTAATTAAAATAAACCATGTTAAAAAACTCCAATTTAGTGCAAAAACATTCAATTTGTTAATCATAAGACCAAATACAACCGTTTTCTTTTGTCTTTTGGTACAAAATAATGAAAAAAAAAAAACAAACAATTTGAATCCAAGCCAACTCCAACAGAACATCTCGAGGACACTCAAAGATTCAAATTACGAATTGTCAATTTTTTTGCACCAGCATCAAATTGCGACGTTGCCCTTTTGATGAATGAGAAAAAGATGGCGTGCGATATGCAGATTGTATTCATCGTGAATTTTATTGATTTTCATCTTTTTGAACTGCGATATGAAGTGTGCTTGCGCATAATGAGTTGTTTTGTTAAATGATAAAGTCTTAATGATCTTTTTGAATAAATAACAGATAAAATGTTACTTTGGTTTGTCGTTTCGCACATGAGTTTGATTATTGAGATCGATAAAATTTACTATAAAAGTTTAATCAGAAGGAGTGTCTCGGACATACACCCTCTTATAAAAACTCGTAGTAAAGTTTTGCTTGCCGAACGGTCTTACTCGAAAGATTTTTGATAGTCTAACTATAACTAAACTAGCATACAGGGCCTCAAGTCTGCTGTGTCAGAATGGCCTATCATTGATTTCATAATTGTTGATTTTGACAAGTTTGGTAATCTATTAATATTATGGCGTCATTATGACTTCACAATGTTCAACCACTGACACTCTATTGAAAGAAATGGCATAGAATTTGACAGACCATTATGAATTTAGCCGATTACGGACTTTTAGCAAAATGACAATGGGATCGTGTTGGAATGATGATGTTTATAAAAATAGCAGACTTGAGGCCCTGAGAGCGCTAACTACAGAAAGTCATCTTTGATACATAGAATAACCCACTAGTTGTTATTCTGGTTCATCAATGGTCACTACCACAGTTCATCATCATCATCAGCAACATGACTACCCACCCATAAGGACTGTCAAAGACTAGAGAGAGTCAAGGACTGCTTTCTTAGCCAAGAAGAAAATACTAGTCAACCAAAATATAGGAATGAACAAGTAACAACAATCAGCGACAGTGACTTTCCACTCTGTAGACCTGTCGAGATAATCTTTAGCCCGCACACAATGACATCCAATCCACCTCGCTTGCATCTACCTCTAAACGCATTAGAACCAGATAATCTTTGACAACAACTCTATCAATAGACAATGCGTATCAATCGAATCTTGTCAAAACTATACGGGTGCAACGGTGTTCTTGAATTGGTTACATCTACATCCTTAGGTTCCGCGACGACGACGTTATGCCAAAATAATCATCATCGACTTCCTGTATTTGTTCCGTATTGTTTGAGATCGGCGCAACACGTTTGCCAAAATAATGTTGAGAGTCAAAAGGTTGACTCTAACATTATTTCGACTATTATATTTGCAACAAAAAAATAGACGAGTAAGTAATAAATATTAATGCACGTTTACTCAAAAACTAGGTGAAATCTTTATAAATGTCTAAATCAATGCGCTTTTTAAGGGTTGTTTACTAAAACGACCATTAAAAAACCCGCTTTTGTTAAGAAATCATTCAGGAGATCCTGGTGTTAAAAAAAACAGGCATTAATGTGAGGAAAATTGATGATTATACCAAAGTAAAGTAAAGTAAAGTAAAATTTATTTGCATAAATTGTAGGTACATAAAATAAGGTGTAAAAAAGTAAAATTGGTGAGCCTTGTACAATTTACCATAAATTAGGCATGCAAATATACTTACTGAAAATATCGCGATGCTTTCGCTGTAGACTTCGTTTGAAGAGTGAAGAAACAACACAAAAGCGAACAGTCATAGAATAGATATCAACAAGTTTACAATGTAAGATTATGCGCAGTTGTAGCTTTGGCCTTGCCTTATCTTAACTGAAAGATACCTACTTGAAAACAATTACGCGTCGCAAAAGCAACCTTCTAGTTTATTTCAGTTTTGGCGTCATTAAAACTGGCCAAGTAATTTAAATACTCTGTATATCTCATTCATAAAGTTATGAATTTCTAGATAAAAAAACCGCTTTTCTTACATTTATTGCCCACCGCTATCCAAGCCCTGCCCTTCAAGGATAACGCTTGATGACGTAACACAACAGTGTCTTTTATTGTCAATGTATTTGCCCGCGCTATTGTTAGTACCTGTCATTTGTTTTTTTTATTTCGGAAACGGACATAGGAAAGAAGGTGGATGCTGCCAGTATCGATTTGAACCTGTTCGCGTAAAGTGCAGTTTTATTATTTTATTTTCTTTCTGTTACGTGAGCAAAGACAAGTGTTTTTTTTTTGTTTTATGGTTTGAAACATAATTGTAGATTAAGTTTTAGTACTGTTTTTCAAAATGAAGTATCCGCGGAGAAAATTGTTTACTAAATGCGATTCACAATATGAAACGGGTTTATGTAAGTATTTTTATCATTTTTAAAAGAAAAATTAAATTGTTTTTGCTGTGTGAAGAATAATGTCTTACCTTTTTTTTTTAAAGACTATCTATCCACTAAAAATACTTTTTTCAATTTAACGCATTGGCTCTCCGTAAAACAAAAACATTCGCGCGCAAAATTCGTAAATGGAACGTATGGAATCCGATCGGGCGCTAGTTTATGGCACTGTATAAATGACGGCCATATGTTGTTTGTCGCTTTTAGGGGTGGCATTCCTTTTTATTTGATATGTTGTGCATTTTTATTTCTTATTATAAAAATCTTTGATTTGATCTGAAAATGGCAAACAAAACTCGCATTATTTTCCAATAATTTAAAAAGAGTCCAATGATTAAAAAAACACCCAGTGTCAAAGACTAAATCATGAGATGAGCCGCGACTTAAAAGAGGGCTATGATTTGCTATGTATAGCAATCAGTAAATAGGGACCCCATTGACCAACTAAGTATACGTATTGCGATATTCCGAATTTCTTCAATTACCTAAGTTTTTATTTATATCCCTGTTACTTGTATCTATTGCAAACTAAAAGAAAATAAATAAAATCAGTTCTCTTTTTTTTCTGTTGTATTATTATATTTTAAATCTAAGTTGTCCTGTGCGAGTCCTCCTCATTAAATACGTATTTTTTTCTTACAAGCAAGCGTTAAAAACCTTCTTGCAGGCAACCCTAAGCCAGGTCTAGCCAATAACACTGAAGGGAGTGGTTTATTTCGAATAACTGTGATTGAGTTTATTACGCTATTGCTGTCGATTGCACTTACCAATAATACACTACTAAGAAATCAGAAATTCTCATGCAATATGTAATTTAAGGTTATGGATATTGAGAAACTTGGAATGACTACAGACACACTATTTACTGCCTGAAAAACCATTATACCAAAAAAATATAAGATCACTGAAAATACCAAGTTTTTGAGCTAAGGTGCTCAGCGTAGGTACTGATTTTCTGCTTATAATAACATAATCGAATTCATTTATGTCAGACACAAAGATGCATCATTTTGTTATTACGTAAACTTCGCTTCACTTAAAAATAATGTTACAGTATAATAGTATTCTGTTGTGTGTATTTACAACAGAATACTATTATAACTAAATATATTTTATATTATTATTTAGTTAAATGAATACGAATATCAGTAAAAAAAAAAAAAAAATGTTTATCAGTACATACAATACACATGAAGAGTTTTCATAAATCATGGGGTTAATTCTTAAAAACACAATCTCACAAAAACACATCACATTAGCAATAGAATAATTTCCAGTCCACAAAAAACTCTACCTAACTTAGTTAAGTAGACGTTTCCAATTTTTTTTTATTCCAAAAATGGTATACAATCGTCCAAATAACCGTAGTTTTCCCACCAAAAATAATAAACCAAGTAGGCAGATACAAAATACTCTTACAAATAATACCTACAAACATTTTTGTATCTATCTCCTAGTCACAGCCATCATTTGTAAGCATTAGCACTACGAGACTACGATACACTTGAATAATTCATCACGATGTTGTTTTCCCGCCAAAACTCTATGGCTTGTAATTTTTTTTTCTGAAGCAAAGGCGTGGAGTGCCTTCAGCCTCCTTGCTTGTTATAAATATGCATGCGGTATCGTTAGCGTGGATGATAATTTTTTGAATGTATAATGACGTCGTTAATTTTGGCGTGGCGTAGGTCAGGGATGTTTTGCACGATATGTTGCACTTAGTTTTCTTTTTATTTGATTTTCACGATCCTTATTATTTAAAAATACATTATTTTCTAGCTATTTCTGGTGGCTACCTATTTCAAGTTATTTCATCAAAAAAAAAAAATCGGGTCGAATACCGATTCGATCTTTTATCCATTTTTAGGCAGTTATACAATCCACTATTTATTTAAAAAGATTGCTATCTACGGCTTAGTCTTAGTAGAATGATATAAATCCCAGAAAGGGTATGGCAGGGTATGGGCAGATGGAGATAGAATATGTCCCCTACCGACTCAAAATCCCATGGCGTTTCTCTTGATACGAGTACCATGAGACATAAATCAAGATATCCTTATCTGCCGTCGTTACATCATATAGCACTTAATTAGGATAATTCTAACTAGGGAGCTACTTAAATTTTAAGAGGTTGGGATCCTAATTAGCAAGACAGTATTCTTACTGCTTTCCCTGACTTTTTGTTATTCATCATCAGCCTATAATGTTCCCACTGCAGGGACACAGGCCTCCTTTCTATGAGACGGAGTGGGCTGTAATCCACCACACGGGGCCAGTGCGGGTTGGTAGATGTCACATGTCTTCGAATTTTTAGTTCTAGGACATGCCGGTTTCCTCACGATGTTTTTTCCGTTTTTGAGAGCAGCGGGGATGAAATAAGTTACACAAAGTAATGCGCCTGCCTGGGTTCGAACCCACGGCTTACTGCTCTTAAGTCGGGGCTGCCACCACTGGGACACTGCTGCTCTCTACAAGGTGTTGTTTTGCATCCTTGTCAAATTTCAGGAGGTCGTCACAAAAGACATAAATAAGCAATTAAAATTACGGTACCTAGTTAATTATTAACAAACGCAGATTTTTTTGGTTGTTTCCGTTTGTCAGCATTTCAGAATAACCCCCTTAACGTGGTGTAGGGAATACGAAATTATTAAATAAATGTTTGAGATTGTTTGTATGTGTGGAAGCGCAGTTATAGGGCGAGAATCAGACGGCCTGCAGTTAAAAAATACGGGTGGTTCACACTTACCGATTTCCGTAAATAAATAAAAATTATCTACCCATTTTATTATAGATTCGGGACAAGAATCATTAGCATAGTTACCTCCTTGAATTTGACGAGAATGCAAAACAACACCTTGTATATGTTATTAAAGTTTCCAAACTGAATTTCATCATCATCTGCCTAGCCCTTTTCCAACTATGTTGAGGTCGTGTTCCTGTCTCACTGGATACAACTGCATACCAGTATTTTACATGGAGCGACTACTATACGATACCCCTTGGTAAGGCTGGTTGTCAGACTTTAAGTTCACAGACTACCTGTAACGACTATCAAAAATCGCCAAATGGCAGCCGGTACCAACGGCTTGCTTTCCGCGGCACGGAGGAAACTCGATATGTCATCATCCAGGGACCATCCTAGGCAAATTGAATACAATGTAGGAGGTGTGGTTTAAAACCGCCCAGAATAATCAACCCATCTTTTTTGTTCTAGCCTGTCGAAAAGACAGCAACCGTCCCTTGGACGCAGCGGCCATCATGAAAGAAAAGAGTAAGAACGCGGCTCGCTCCAGGAGAGAGAAAGAGAACGCGGAGTTCCTAGAGCTGGCTAAGCTTCTCCCTCTCCCGTCAGCTATTACATCACAGCTAGATAAGGCATCCGTTATCAGGCTGACGACCAGTTATCTGAAGATGCGGCAGGTTTTTCCTGATGGTGAGTTTATTCCTACTAATTGCTCTGTTTTATTGACGTTTTTGCCACCGACTTCCAAAAGTAAAGATGGTTTTCACTTTTTTATAATATTTTTGAAGTGAAACTTCTTATGCGACTTCCAACAAGTTTAACGTTTAACGCTACCATGGAGGGGGAATATTTTCCAAAACTCACTAAGAGATGGTAGTATTACAAGATTTGTGACTACGTAGTTCTACTAGGTACGCAAGATGGCGTGCAAACATGCATTCGTCTCTTCGGTGTGACCAGCCTTCGCTCAATTTCCATGAGTTGAATAACCTCGATAAACTTATGTAATAAAAATAATACAACAAGAAAACAACAAAATATTATTTAGAAGCTCAATAAATGACGAGAGTGAATGCGTGGCACTCGAACGCACGCAAATACGAAGTTTCACTTCTTCCGCACGGAGTCCACGCACTATTTTTTAAAAGCGAATATTTTTGCAGGCAGAATGAAGTTTCTATATTCTCTTCATCTTTCAGGTCTTGGTGACGCATGGGGCGCCGCACCCCCTCCCCCTCAGCCCAGAGAGCTCTCAATACGAGAGCTGGGCTCCCACCTGCTGCAGACCCTGGACGGCTTCATCTTCGTGGTGGCTCCTGATGGCAAGATCATGTATATTAGTGAAACGGCGTCCGTGCACCTTGGGTTAAGTCAAGTAAGTGGAGAAACAGTTTTTTTTATACCTAACCTCCAGTTTCTTCTTCTAAACTTCTCTATTTTGCGTAATTCCTGGTGAAGACCCCGAAAACATGTTGGATTAATATCCAAATTGAATTCACAATTAACTCCTTCAGGAACTACATAAAGGGTGTAAAACACCTCTTAACGAAGCCGAAAGGCACTGGTTCTCCCTGTCATTGTGATAATTTTTTTGTTCTACACCATACCTGGGAACCTTCTATTTACGGAGATATTAGGGGTCAAAGTTCCAACTTTTTGACAAGTATTTTTTTGAATACAAGTTTTTAATGTAAGATTTTTACTTTAAACACCTCCACGACCCCCATATTATTCAATCCGTCCATCAGCACAATGTTTTGTGTGCGTTACATTGAGTTCTACCACAAAACATGATTTTACACCCCCAAAAAAAAGTCATTTCCCAGCAATAATTTTTGCGTAAAGTTACTTAGTTTCATGTACAAAATGCTTGGTTGACGGCTTCGTGATGAAGTGATTTACACGGTGTATGTCTTAAAGTGTCAAAGAAAATATTTTTTAGAGTGGAAGGCAAGATCAGTATTCCTTAGTATTCCTGATTTCTGGCTTCGATGAAACCATCGATTCGCAAGTCATGACATTAGGTTTTGCAATCAGATCCAGCACAAGTCCGGAGCATATAAATCGGCGTTACAGAGGCTCGGTTCCGTATTAAGTAGGACTCAAAGAACTTAAATGGCAAAGTGATGTACTTAAGGTAGAAGCGTCAGAGTAGGCCCCGAAAATCAATCCTATGTTTTTTGCAATTTTGAGGTCAGTGTCAAGTTGTGTGTTGATTAAAATATTATTTGCGACCTTAAGAGCGTTTATGCCTTGTGACATTTCATACAAACTTTCAACTCCTTATTTTCTGGAATGACTGAACCGATTTTAATGAAACTTCATACGCCTAAGCACATGTTTTTAAGTTTCCGTACCCAAAGGGTCAAACGGGACCCAATTACTGAAACTTCGCTATCCGTCTGTCACCAGGGTGTATCTCATGAACTGTGTTAGTTAGGCAGTTGAAATTTCTACAGATTATGTATTTCTGTTGATGCTATAACAACAAATACTAAAAACAAAATAAAATAAATATTTAAGGGGGCTCCCATACAAAAAAGTGATTTTTTGCTCGGTCTAAACAATGACTAAAAAAACCGGTCAAGTGCGAGTCGTACCATTATTTATAAGGTCTAAACAATTACTAAAAAAACCGGTCAAGTGCGAGTCGTACCATTATTTATATTTTTATAAATAATGGTACGACTCGCACTTAACCGGTTTTTTTAGTCATTGTTTAGACCTACCTATCCTGCTTATGCGTATTAAGTTTCATTAAAATTGGTTCAGTCATTTCGGAAAATAATGACTTGAAAGTTTGTATGAAATGCCGTAAGGTATAAACGCTGTTAAGTGGGGCTCATTCAAATAACATAACTGACGAAATTATGCGAGAGTTGTGGCTTAAGCACACACACTACAAAGACACAATAAAGGGTAAGAATTCTGCTACATCTTTGCACTAACTACTGACTCTCCCACAGGTAGAACTCACAGGCAACTCAATATACGAGTACATCCACCAGTCAGATCACGAGGAGATGACGGCAGTGCTCAGTCTACAGCATCCACACTCGTATCTCCCACACCAATATCCAAGCCTCGGGTGAGTAACAGTATCCTTGACTAAGATAAGATAAGATAAGAGAAATTTATTTGTCAAAAACACGTGTAGGTTTAGAATCAGTTGGAATGAATACAAAAAAAAAAAATATATAGTTTCAACATGGTTTGCCTAGAAAGGCGTACAAATACCACAATAATATAATTCAAAGCACAAAAATAATTAAGTTACGTTAATTTAATAAAATTAATAATTAAAAAATGTCATAAAGTACAGGAAAATGTCAAAATGTCATAAAATAATAATAAAAATTCTAAATTACTGTTCACTTTATTATCTCAACATTCTTCTGCCGTATCTTAATTCATTTTGGGGCGGCGCAGCATGTCTTCTTATTCCATACTTCACTATTACTCGCCATCTCAACAGATAGCTGTTCTAGTTTTTATGTAATATTTGTTTTTCTTCTTTTTTTTTTGTTGTTGTGTAAACGCTTTTTTTTTATTTAAAGATTGATTGTGAATGTGTGGACATTGTAGGCCTTATAGGTTCCTAGATCTTTGGTAACTTTTTATATTGTTCTTCGTTTTGTAGTAAGCAACGACTTATTGTCGGGCCTACGATGTCCTCCCATACTTAAGTACTAACGCTGTAACATTCAAATATTGTAAAACCAAATGATTCTAAAAGAGCGCAGCAACCATGGAGTTTCTTGCCGGCTCTTCTCCCTAAAACGACTAATCCGAACCGTGCCCCTTTTGTCGACGTTTTATAAGTGCCCAAGCAGGCCTATGTAAAAAATAAAATAGATTTCATTAAAATCGGTTCAGTAATTTCGGAAAATAAGGGCTTGAAAGTTTGTATGAAATGCCGTAAGGTGTAACGCTCAGATAATGGCGTATCACAGTACCGATACCGTAGGTATATTATTTTGCCGTTTTACCGGTAAAGGTAAAGTTATTTTCGGTGGTATCGTTATCTCTGTAAACTTTTTTCTTCGCTCGAATTATACAACCATCTTTTACGGCAAATCATATTATAAATCTGTGAAAGTCTGCTTCCAGATGCGCTTTTCAGTCGGCATTTTTTGTTTTTATAGTAACTTTTAAATAGTAATACCTATTTTTCGTCAGGTACCCAGTAGGAGGCACCTGGGGTCCTACTGTAGACATCGAGTGCGAACGAGCCTTCTTCATCCGAATGAAATGCGTCCTCGCTAAGAGAAACGCTGGACTCACCACGTCAGGGTATAAAGTAAGTGTTTAGGCAAATTCTTTTAAGAATACTTTTTTTCTTTTTTTATGCAGTAGGTGCATATAAAGACTATGGTAAGGGGTAACTGTTGTCTTTGGTCATCTATAGAACGAGCATTTAAACAATCCGAGAGATTTGTAATATAAACAAATAATTGCAATTGTGGTGTCTGTTTGTAATTTCAAAGGTTTTTTTTTAAACTGAATGCTTAGGAAAGTGTATACGGCATAGCTTTCCTATTTATAATAATGACTAAGTATAACGGAACATTACCATAAAATTCATAAAACACTGCAATTAATCATTCCCGTTTTCCAACAAATCCGAACTTATTCCCAAAATCCCCGATTACTAGCCTCTAGTTCTCCAAAACCCCTTCGATTAACACCAATACTAATAAAACAAGTTCACCCCTTACAACCCCATGACCCTTAGTCCCCGCTAATTCCCCCATAGCGTATGTGAGTAAAATTGAGTATCTTGAACATTGCCCCCTTTGCATTGAATTATGCGACGCGTGCCGGTATTGTTTTAAGCATTTGTTTTAAATTGAGCGAATTAACATGCAAAGAGTATAGTTTTAAGGGATATATTTTGTTGATAGTACTAGGAACTGGGGAAAAGGAGCTCGTGGCTAAATAATAATTACTATAAATATACTATACTTCGAAATAAACCCTACTCCCTAATATTTTCGGATTCATGAGTTTTGGAGAGCAGCGGTGGCCCAGTGGTGGCAGCCCCGACTTACGAACAGTAAGCCGTGGGTTCGCAGGCAGGCATTACTTTGTGTAATTTATTTCATCACCGCTGCCCTCAAAACAGTGAAGGAAAACATCGTGAGGAAACCGGCATCTCCTAGAACTAAAAGTTCGAAGACATGTGACATCTACCAACCCGCACTGGGCCCGCGTGGTGGATTACAGCCCACTCCTTCTCATAGAGAGGAGGCCTGAGTCCCAGCAGTGGGAACATTATAGGCTGATGATGAGTTTTGAAAACACATCGGGAGTAAAGACAACTGTCCAGTCGCGTTGTCATTAATTTTTAGTTCGGGCCCAACGAATCTTATGTACGTAAATAACAAACGACCGTGACAGCGGCCGAAACTCCGGACTTAGTGCTTAGAGAGTAGACCCCCATGCGAGTTGCGGCCAAACGCAAGCCTACTTAATATTAGAAACCTCTTTAAGATTTTCATCCCGGTCTCCATCTCACCGATGCCATCAACTCCAGGTTATACACTGTTCGGGATACCTTCGCGCGCGACGCTTCGGCGAAGGTTCGGCGCCGCTCGGCCTCATCGCTGTGGGACACTCGCTGCCGCCGTCTGCCGTCACAGAACTGAAGCTACACTCCAATATGTTCATGTTCAGAGCTTCACTGGATATGCGGCTGATATTCTTGGATGCAAGGTATGTGGAGACTTGTTTTGCTTTACCTATTTACACGTTTAAACGGTAATGACTTGCCAAGATTGCCTTGGCGGTCCTAATGTAACTCTTTACTATAACATCATCACACGTAATCTCTTTTTTCTTTTCATCTTTTCTGTTCTGTTCATCTTTTTAGGGTTTCGTACCCAAAGTGTCAAACGGGACCCTATTACTGAGACTTCGCTGTTTGTCTGTGATAGTTAGCCAGTTGAAATTTCTACAGATTATGTATTTCTGTTGATGCTATAACAACAAATACTTAAAACAGAATAAAATAAACATTTCAGGGTTTCTCCCATACAAAAAAGAGATTTTTGATTTTTCTGGATTTGGAAATTCCTCAATGGATGTACTCTACCCTGGGACTGAAGGACATCCGTTGAGGTTTCATCTGGATGTCAGCCTCGTACTGACTAAACCCCGGTGTTCCCTCGCAAATTTACGTGGGGGTTCAGCAGGATCTAATGCAACTTTCGCTGCCCCGGACTAGGAGCAGCCCCCTTGTCTCGTCACGGGAGGGTTTGGTATAGAAGTCCACCTGTTACGTCCAAGAGAGGCGCGCGTTGAAAACGACGCGCTGCCGTCTCGGGTCCAGTGTGATGGGGGGCGACGGATGCACACATATCATGTCTGGACCAATTTAGACCTTCACAGAATTTACATTCCATCACGGTTTTATCATATTAGGGTTGAAACATAAGCCACCTCAGTTCCCCGATAATTAAAACGACATACCTCTTGAAAGTCTCACTCATCGAAACCACATAAAATAGTGGTGTAAAACCACTACACAAACACTATCGACAAATAAAACACTAAAAACCACACAATTCAAGCTACAATAAACAATTTGATGCGAGTTAATAAAATCAGCGCAGAGCCGTAACGGTGCGACGCCAAACGATTTCACAGCTAGCCGTCGCGTCGTGGGCGTTATCGATATGTTTTATCGATATTAGACCGACACTAGTGGTTTATTTTATCGATGACAAAAGTACAGAAAATAACAATAGATTTTGACAATTATTTACCTGTCTAATAGCTTTTCAAACCAATTAATAGATGACTTTGTGGTAGTTGAAAAACATGGCTAGACTTGCTGTCTTCTATAAAGAAGAAAATTATATAAAGGGTGTAAAACACCTTAACGAAGCCGAAAGGCACTGGTTCTCCCTGTCATTGCGATCATTTTTTTGTTCTACACCATACCTGGGAACCTTCTAGTTACGGAGATATTAGGGGTCAAAGTTCCAACTTTTTGACAAGTATTTTTTTAAATACAAGTTTTGAATGTAAGATTTTTACTTTAAACACCTCCACGACCCCCGTACTATTCAATCCGTCCATCAGCACAATGTTTTGAGTGCGTTACATTGAGTTCTACCACAAAACATGATTTTACACCCCCCAAAAAAAGTCGTTTCCCAGCAATATTTTTTGCGTTACTGTTATTTTTTGCAAGTTACTTAGTTTCATGTACAGAATGCTTGGTTGACGGCTTCGTTATGAGGTGATTTACACGGTGTATTAATAACGATAAGTTAACAAAAAAAAACTGTTTCCTACAAAAGTGCAATACCAACACACAATTCAAGGCTACAGTAAACAATTTGATGCGAGATTTTTTTGCGGATAACTTATAGACGGTCTAATTGATTAGAATTGGTTCAGTCATTTCGGAAAATACGGACTTGAAAGTTTGTGTGAAATGCCGTATGGCGTAAACGCTCTTAAATGCATCGTCAAAGTCAAAGTCAAAGCATTTATTTCAATTAGACCATTACAGGCACTTTTGAAAGTCAACAAAACAAAATAAAACGCGAAGCTACAGTCCCAGTCACAAGGCATAATAACTTGTGAAAGTACTGTAGTTGCCCATTCCGTAGCGTAGATCTCTATGGAGAAGAACGGGCAAGAAACTCCATTGACACTCTTTTATCGTCGTTATCGTTTACTGAGTGTCTAGTCTAGTCGAGGGTAATTTTTACAAACATCCTCGATTTTTTTCAAGCAGTCTCAGCAGCTTCCAGTACTTCTATAGCAATTTTCCTATCCATATTTTTTTAGTTTTCTTATGCCTTGTTATAAAAACTTTATCCCGTGTATATTTTTCAAGTCCTTAGCCCCGAGTCCTGCGCAATTCTCCGAACCGCTAACTCGCATTGTTGGGCAAGGTTTACGCGGCCCTGATTGGCGTGAACTAATAAATGGTGAACTTGCGGCCACTGCGCTTGTCCAATGGTTCCGACACGGGACAAAAACTTGAGTGATTTGTTTTACTCAAGTGGGAATGGACGAAATAGGAAAATTGCTAGATGAAATCGAATCCTAGTGTTTTTGAATAGGGGGTCTGGTGTCAGTTTTTTTTATAACGCTCATGGCCCTCCGACTTGGATTTGAATACGGTCGAGAAATATCTCCCAGGCATGCTGGTTTCCTCACGATGTTTACCTTCACCGAAACTTGTGATAATTATGCAATACGCACATGAATCCGAAAAATCATAGGGGCGTGTCTTGGCATCGAACTCGAGACCTATTACTTGTCAGTCAGACCATCACACCACTAGGCTATCACTGCTTTTAAAGATGAACTAACATTGTAATATTTTACGATGCAAATGGAAAGTGCGCTACGTCTAAACCGGTCTAGAACTCTAGACTATCCTTCTTTATTTATTAGCTTAGTAATGTTTCTCAAAAACATGAGAAATTCTGTCTGAACTATAGCCATCCATAGATTTTCTCCTGTTTTTCCTCTCCCAAATAAATTAAAAAAATAAAGTTCAAAGTCCTTCGTAACCTAGTGTCAATCCGTCTTACGAATTTTCGTAATCCGTCCTGACGCGAGTTTAACATGTTACTTGTTACCCATCACATTAGTGCACAACGCCGCTAAAGAAGTTTTCACTTCAAAAACAGCTGTTCCATACATTCTTACGGTCTAGGCATTGCACTGTAGGAAATAGCAGTTTTTTTTTTAAATAAAATTACCGATTAAACATTTCTATGTACAGAATGATATACTGAGTACGTGGTAATTGTTTTCGCGTCGGTGTCCCTTCCACCCCACCACCCTTCCTTCCATTAATATTGTTTTAAGGCGACAATAAGTGCCCGCGACGTTAAGCGAGTAAAAGTGTATGCGTAACGCTTCAACGCGCATCAAGATTATTCGAAAAAACCACCCACCTTGATTTATCAAGCACATTACAAATAAAAGCCGTATACTAAAATATGGGTTGTTAAATTGACTTTCAGATGGTCAACGTTTCATGAAAATACGTCCGATAGTTTTTGCGATATTATCGTTTTTTTGTCTGCGTTAGACATGAATTTACAAATTAATTACACTATGTTATAAAAATATAATTTCACATTTTCACATATCAAAAAATATAGGTATGTTATACTAGACAATTTTCTTTATAAATTTATAAAAAAAATTGTCTAGCATAACATATATTTTTTTCAAAGAAATAATACTAGAAGTTTAGACGTGATCTTCAATTTAAAATTATTCAAAGTCGTATATCTGCGCCTTAAACTACAAACTTGATATTTTTCGTGTCGTTTACCACACCCGTGTCGACACCACTGGAAAACGCAAGCCCTGCATTGTTCTGCCCACAACAGAGTTGTTTCTAAGAACCGATGCATTGCCGCCCGTTTGCCCGTATTGCTCGCGAGGTTATTTTCAACTATTAATTATTGCCCGGTTATTTCCATGTCCATAGCCCATCTGGGAATAGTATTCGAGAAAAACGTTTAGTGTTGTTGGTTTGTCGATATCGGTAATTTTAAGTAAAAGTTTTTAGCGAAGAAACATTTTTGAGAGTTTATTTTTTTTTAACTGAATATTAGCAACACTTGACAAAAGATTTCAAGCCATAACACTACCAAATAAGATTGGATTTCAATTTTAATGGCGATAGCGTAGGTCCTTTGTAACATTATTTTGGCTAGTTCCGCAAATAGGTACATACAGACACCTCTGTCAACTCCTATTGAAGATATACAAGCATGTGATAAAACTGTTACTTCAAAAGCAAATCAATGCACCCATGTAAGTACTAGGACGACATAACTTGAAGGATATTAAATGTCAATACAGAATGTTAACAGCATAAATGATTTCAAGCCATAACACGTAGAAATAAGGTTGCAATTCATTAATTGTAATGGTGATAGCGTAGGCCTTTTACAACATTATTTTGGCTAGTGTTGCCTAAAAAGCTCTGCTAGCCCCTTTCTACTATACCAGCGTTAAGATAATACTATTACATCACAAGCAAAATCAATGCACGCAATCATCCAGGTACTAGGACGACATAACTTGAAGGATATTAAATGTCAAAACATAACCACCTGGGCCACAGATGTTGCAATATGACACCATAGATAACATATTTGGACATAGAGCTAAGCTTAGCTAAATCTATCGACTTATAGGTTTATCTATGAGTGACTTTTTTGGTCATGGAGCATTGTTTATGATGATTCTGTACTGGGTGGGCCATTCTAGGATTTTTATGTTGTATTTTTTGTCGTGGTAGTAAGTAGTGGGTCATCATCATCATCATTAGCCTATAATGTTGGCACTGCTGGGACACAGGCCTCCTCTCCTATGAGAGGGAGTGGGCTGTAATCCACCACGCGGGGCCAGTGCGGGTTGGTAGATGTCACATGTCTTCGAATTTTTATTTCTAGGACATGCCGGTTTCCTCACGATGTTTTCCTTCATCGTTTTTGAGGGCAGCGGTGATGAAATAAATTACACAAAGTAATGCGCCTGCCTGGTTCGAACCCACGGCTTGCTGCTCGTAAGTCGGGGCTGCCACCACTGGGCCACCGCCGCTCTCCAATTATTGGTTATTTATTGTGATCTATTCTTAAAGTGGTAAATTTTGGGTTAAACTCTTTCGGTGGACTAGTATACTAGGTGGTAGACTAGGTTATAAGTGCGCATGAGGTCCTGGCTTCGATGCACGGGTGAGCAAAGTACCTACTAATGGGTTTTCCATCAAGAATTTCTGAGTCAGGGGGTCTACTCTCTAAGTCCGTCAACGAAAATACGGGTCCGTCTGTAACTAGTTTTATACTTCGAAATGTACTCAACTCCCTGATATTTTCGAATTCATGAGTTTTGAAAACACATCGGGAGTAAGGATAACTGTCCAATCGTGTTTTCATTCATTTTTAGTTCGGGTGCCTAACGAAACTCATGTCCGTAAGTGATACGGAGTAGGAAACTACCGTAACTTCGGCCGAAACTACGGATTTCGTGCTTAGAGAGTAGACCCCCAGGCCCAAGGAAAAGTTACAATGCAATCCGCCATTTTAACTTATATGGTTAGACTAGAAGCCGACCCCAGCGTAGCAGGGTAAAGAATATAAGGCAGATGACATGATTTGCGTGTTTTTTAGGGTTCCGTACCCAAAGGGTCAAACGGGACCCTATTACTGAGACTTCGCTGTCCGTCCGTCCGTCTGTCACCAGGCTGTATCTCATGAACCGTGATAGTTAGCCAGTTGCCATTTCTACAGATTATAAATGTATGTCTGTTGCCTAATAGTAAAAACTGAGTAAAATAAATATTTAAGGGGGGCTCACATACAAAGAAGTGATTTTCTTTCTCGTTTTTATAAATAATGGTACGGAACCCTTCGTGCGCGAGTCCGACTCGCACTTGGCCGGTTTCCTTTTTTTTTTTTTTTTTTGCGAAAGCCTTTTTTCTTTATTCATCGTCATCTGCCTAGTCTTTTCCCAGTCCAGCTATCTCCGATAAAAATGACAGAAATAATCTAAGTTTTTCTTGGCTAGGACAAAATTGTTGTCGTTTATAGTGTGCTACAACTCTGTCAGCCCCTTAGGCGGACACAAGCGTGATTTTATGTTATTTTAGATTGGAGAACCCCCATATGAAAACTGTTACCCACTGCATTTTCACTTCATAAAAAACAAATAGCTCTTATACGGTTAAACATAAAGTTTAATTTCATTCATCATTACAAAAAATGAACGCACCAAGCAATTTTGTTTACCACGTTCTATCCTTCGAAAAATCATCCCTCACTCATATCTCATTACACTAAGGTCTATTTTTGCTTGCATTAGACAGTGATTAACAGCAAATGTAAATTGTTGTTTAGTACGTGCCAAAGTGTGCGAATGCAAGATCACTTCCGTACAGTCAGCAAAAATGTGAATTTTGTTGTATCGACGATATTTTATTACTATGACAAGGCAAGGCTTCTATATTTGAATTTGCTTCCATAAACAATATAGACTTTTTTTTATACCGACTATTTTAGAACCTAGTCTAGTAAATGCGACTACTAAGCATGATCCCGGATTCGACTGCCTGGTTGGTCAAAATGTGTTAGGTGTTAGTGGGTTTGTCCATCAGGAATTTGTCATAAGCAGCCATCGAGTCCGCAATAGGGGATAATCCATTTTTTTTTCTTTATCCGTCGGGTAGTTTATTGAAAAGTATTGGACACGTATTTTTTCTTTTTTCACGTGGTCATAAAATTACGGAGATATATTGAGTTGAAATGGCGCATGACGTCACATGTAGGTAATTTTTATACCTACTTGTGACGTAGTAAGCCCCCACTCTCCAACTTTAATGAGTTCTAACTAAGTATTTTTTTTGATATTTTGATAAAACAAAAAATACGTGTCTAATATTTTTGTATTACCTGTCTGACGGACAAAATAGAATGTCGTTTTCTTTACCCACTCCGATCCCCTATTGTGCCCGATTGATGGCAATAGGCTCGGCCCCTTTTACATGGGACTTGAACATAACTAGTGAAATATGTGTGGATTGTTAGGTACATCTCTGTTCTAACCCTTCAGGTATTAACGGCGTTATGTTATGTGAAGTTTAGTGGTTGCAAACTAATGAACAAGGGTACCTACGAGTACTAAGTTCGATACCTGAATCGGGTGAAGGGTTATGCAGGATACATATGTCTAAAAAGTTGCTAAAAACCATTTCAGAAAAATAGTATCTCAGCATAATTAGAACGATTATAAATTATCTATGGAAACAGAAATTTCCAAACATCTTTTTTTTTTAAAGACATTTCGAAAATGTTTTTTAGTAACTTTTTAGGTCTATGTATCTTGTTTATGTTATTAAGTTGCCTTAAAATCGGTCATTTCAGTAAATAAGGACATGTTACTTTGAATGAAATGTCGGATGGGTTAAAAGCTCTATACTTTAATTAATATCCACTCAAAAAAACATAGGGTATACATCCACATGTCCCCAAAAAAAAAACAAGCGTCGAGTATTTTTCGGGGCCGAAAAAAATCACGTCCCTTAAAACGCGAGGGGTTAAAACAAAGACTCTCCGAGTGGGGTATAATTGACACCCCTCAGAACTGGGGTATTAATTGCCACCAAAGTATCGGATGTCCGTTGTTAAAACAATGATCAATTAACTATAAAACTAAACGGTCTTTAGTAATGGGTAGTTTAATATTTTTTTATGTTTAGAATAGTTACAGCACTGATGACAACATTTGTGTCACTTGTTTTTTTTTTTTTTGGTGTGGCACTAGTTGTACTTTGTGCCATTTTCATGTCACTTGTTTAATCTAGTCTTTTTGTAATATTTTCTTCTTTTTTGTTGTTGTTGTATAGACTCTTTTTTTTTTTCCGATTGTTTGTGAATATAAGTGCTTTTTATAAGTATGTATGTAGGCCTATGTAAAATAAAATATTTTGATTTTATTATGGAGGTACTATAGCTACTAACTAAGGAAATTTTGATGTGTTTTTCAGGGAAAAAATATTTATTTAAAACTTCCTTTTGAATCATTCTATATTCTTTACTAGCCAATGAAAACCGCACCAAAATCAGTTGCGTATTTTAAAAGACCTCAGCGTACAGACGGCGAAAATAGACTTTTAATTAGCCGACTTCAATAAGATGGGAGGAGATTCTATGTTCGGCTGCAAATACATAAATAGTTATTTGTGCAACAAGAGAGCAAAGTTGTTTTTTTCTGCGAGTGCTGATTTTGAATCCTGAGCAAGCGAAGGATTCAACGATTGAATCACGAGCGTAGCGAGTGATTCTAAAGCTGAATCCTGAGCGTGACGAGGGATTCAATCAGGGCTTGTTAACGTTACCAACTAACAAAATAATATCCGTTACTTAACGTTAATTCCAATGTGATACCTTATTAACTTTACAAAAATATAACGTTAATTGATAACATTACCAGTAATTTAACGTTAAATACAATTAACCTAATATACGATAATAACGTTACTGTACCGTTAATTTAGCTAAAACCCGGTCACATTCAAGGTTGTGTGTGGTATGTGAGATGCTAAGTTGCTAACCATATACTGACTCCCTCAACCATGACCTAGCGACCCACCAAATGCGGCGTTTGCAAGGTTTTTTGCAATTAACGGTTATATAAATTAACGATAAAAATTTGCAAAAATAACGTTAAATCTATTAACGTTATTTTAATATTAACGGTAACACTGACAAATGAAGGTAACGTTACGAAAATTTTACCGTTATTTAAAGCCCTGGATTCAATGGCACGAAATGCAAAAATCTTTGCTCTCGTGTAACACACATAACTTTTCACTTCAGCAGCGAGAACACTTTACGAGATAACATAATAAACAGGAATTGATTGAAATAACTATTTATTGTGAATCAAAATAATTAACATTATAGATGATCACCTCGTCTGTGATACCTAAATCTAAAAAATAAGATAGCAACACCGTCTCCGAAAAACTGCTTGCGCCCTTTGTAAGTCTCGTTGAAGACATGGTATGCTTTCAGATATTTCTTGCGAGACTTCTCAGGTAGGAAACTTAATTCTGCATTAACTGTCTGGTTGTTTTAACTCTTACTGTTCTCGTCGCTAGTTTCACTCATATTTTACGATTATTTTAATATTTTTAACTTATTACAACTCTTTACGCCAGCCACGATTTTTTTTTCCCGCTTTTTCATTTAAATTAAGGCGTGTTCGGAAATAGCACCCATGATATTTTATTATTCAAAATATATTACGTAACATTATTGAAACTAGAAATAAAGATTTAAAGGTTAAATATCAGTTTTATTTGCAGTAAATGCTTATTTTCGTTTAAATACAACAATAAGTTAAAAATTCAATAAATTACATTAAAAGAGTTACTTACACTTTAGTTAGTACGAAATTCCGAACGTGTTCGAATTCAAAAACGGAACTTCGAAAGGGCTGGTCTTTGTCTCTCTCTCTTTCTGATGGGCGGGAAAGAGATAGAGTGTGAATGTTTCGAATTGTATGATTAACCCAAGGCTGAATAAGGAATTCGGGGCTTTCTGAAAAAAATAATTAAAAAATTTCTTTGTCTCACTCAGTGAGCAAAATCGCATTTTGCTCACTGATTTCAGGCAGCAAAACCTACATGTTTTAGCTACTGAAGTGAAAAAAGCATATACAAGCTTTTTTTATGTATTCGCACCGATTTCTCTGCCAATTATGGACCGATTTTCAATATTTATAGATCTATTTAAGATAAACGCGATAAAGCGATGAGCTGGTGGCTAAATAAAAGAGCCGCACGGATCGATCTTCAAAGTTAAGTAGCGCTTGCCAAGGTCAGTCCGTGGATGGGTAATCATTCATTACTTAACGAGACTCCTCCGTGACACGGAAAGCACGTTAAGTCGCTGCTGTCATTTTGTAGATCTTTGACAGTCTTTACAACCAGTCTTACCAAGGGGTATAGTATTACCCAGTACTAGCTGGGTTGTGGAGGTCAGACAGGCACTCAATCCATGTAAAATACTGGTATTCAGCTGCATTTGGTAGGACTGGAAGCCGACCCGAACATAGCTGGGAAAGGCTAGTCAGATGAAGGTAATGATAGACAGAATAAAGCGAGCAACATCAAAATCTGCTTGAAAGGGCCAAGCCTAGTGTAAGTATACTGCTGGTCTATCATGACGTCTTAAAGCAGTATTGTTTTACTTGTTCCAGTGTAGGAAAGAGATGGAGCTATACAGGATGTCTAGCGCCATCTCTTTCCCACACTGGAAAAAGAGTAAAACAATAATATTGTAAAACGTCATGGTAGGCCACCAGATCTAGCTTGGGAATTATGCTATTTTGCATATGGGGCCCAAATGTTTTCTATGCCATTAATAGGGGATGATCACATTTTTTTTCTTTGTCGGTCGGGTAGATTATTGAAAAGTATTGGACACGTTTTTTTTTTCTTTTTTCACGTGGTCATAAAATAACGGAGATATATTGAGTTGAAATGGCGCATGACGTCACATGTAGGTAATTTTTACGTCACATGTATGTAGGTTTTTTGCTACTTGTGACGTAGTGAGCCCCCACTCTCCAACTTTAATGAGTTTTAACTAAGTATTTTTTTGATATTTCGATAAAACATAAAATACGTGTTTAATATTTTTGTATTACCTGTCTGACGGACAAAATAGAATTTCGTTTTCTTTACCCAGTCCGATCCCCTATTCTTTTGATAATCTTTCTATTAGTATCTCATATCTCCATGCAAACCAAAACCAAGGTTCAATATGTGGTATACATGATTTTGATTACCTACAACGTTTTCAAGACAAATAACGTCCCTGGTACTACTAAACTGGATATTTTTTGTTAATGTTTTCATAACGATAAAAGTTACAAGTTGTACCGTTAATTATTACGTTATTTGTGTAGTGCTTACAACACGTTATCGTTTTAACGGTTAAAATTAACATGTTTAAACTGATTACTTTATTTGAGGGTTGGAGAAAGCCGTGTCTTTAAATATTAAAAGAATATTGATAAGCCGGTAATATTGACACACTATTTCAAACAACTGACTATTAAATCCTTGTCGACAAGGATTTACATGAATTATTGTAGACGATAAGAAAAAAACCGGCCAAGTGTGAGTCGGACTCGCGCACGAAGGGTTCCGTACCATTATTTATAAAAACGAGCAAAAAAAAACACTTTTTTGTATGGGAGCCCCCTTAAATATTTATTTGATTCTGTTTTTAGTGTTTGTTGTTATCAGCATCAACAGAAATACATAATCTGTAGAAATTTCAACTGGCTAAACTATCACGGTTCATGAGATACAGCCTGGTGACAGACGGACGGATAGACGGACAGCGAAGTCTCAGTAATAGGGTCCCGTTTGACCCTTTGGGTACGGAACCCTAAAAAGGTTTCGATTCATTTTTATTCGCTTAGTCTTTCTTTTGGGTCGATCTTGAAGGTTAAGCCGTGCTTGCCGAGGTTGGTCCGTGGACGGGTGACCATAATGACATACCGAGTTTCATCCGTGCTCCGGAAAACATGTTAAGCCATTAGTCCTGGCTGTAATGTGTAGATCTTTGACAGTCGTTACGAGTAGTAAGAATCCAAAAGTCTGACATTCAGACTTACCAAGGGGTATAGTATTACCCAGTTACTGGGTTGTGGAGGTCAGATAGGCAGTCGCTTCGTGTAAAATACCGGTACACAGCTGCATCCGGTTGGACTGAAAGCCCACCCCAAGATAGTTTGGAAAAAGGCTAGGCAGATGATGAGTCTGATACAGAACGTACCTTACTAGGTACGAAGATAAATAAAGTAGCATGAGGATGCAGTAAGATCAACGTAACCAGGTGTATAATGTTTCACGTGTTTCACTAAAAACGAGTCAAGTAATAAGGGGCGAGCCTATTGCCATCAACTAGGACGTCGCTGTTACTGATAAATTCCTAGTGGAAGAACCCAATAAAACTTTGCCCGACAGGGGAATCGAACTCAGGACCTCATGCTCAACAGTCGAGATCGCAAAAGGAGTCTCGGAATTGAGACTTAAGGTTATACATTTTTTAACCGACTTCATTACAGAGCCTAGACCTGGGGGGTTACTATGACGCTTAAAACATTATTGTTCCATTCCTATTCCAGAGTGGGAAAGAGATGGAGCTAGACGACCTGTATAGCTCCGTCTCTTTTTCACTCTGGAATAAGAATGGAACAATAATGTTTTAAGACGTCATGGTACGCCACCTGATGTTGTATGAGCGAAAACAATGTTGGGATGAACAATTATGTGTTGAATCGATATCAAGCTGCTGAAGAGTTTGTATCAATCCTGTTAAAAGTCGTTGCAGGAATACGAAACGCTTTGAAAGCGATTGCTTTTTGTCTAAGCCGATTGTTGCCTTTTGTATAAGATTGTGCAAAATAAGGTCTGAGGACTCATTACTTTATTGTATAATTATGTTACCGGCCAAACCCGATTTCCGGCTAAACTAGGGTTCATCATAACAGGATCATATAGAGCAACTGGGTTAGGTTAGGTTAGAAATGTGATCATACACGCGCGAGCCGAGTGAGCGTAACGAGCGTTGCCGCATCCAAGTTGGACGCATTGTAGATGTTTTGTTTGGGTCAGTATATGTTGACACGATAAATAAGCAAGTAAACCGGTTTGGCCTAGGACAAACTTGTTTGGCCTGAAATCGGGTTTGGCCGGTAACATACACAATCCACTAGAAGTATTGCATAAAACCTCATTACGACATGAATATAACGCTTCCCTTTTGCCAGCTATTTAGGTACTGAAAAAAAAAACACTCTAAACAAAAACTGATCACCGTTTTTTCTCCCTAATCAAGCAAGCATATTGTTTTTCAAGCGTAAAAACTGTTGACGCTCAAAAAATATCGCGCATCACTTCCGTCAATCAGTATTGCAAAAAACCAAAGGGACCGACCCCTGGAGGTACTCCAGTTAGTACGGGGCTTTTAGGTTTGAACCTTGCATTAAATATAAACAGCGATTTTTTTCTTGAATCGTGTACTTGACCTTAGCTCTCCAAATAATAAAAAAAAATTAAACATTTTCCAAGGCCGGATCAAGGTCAAAAAGACGAAAACGCGTTTTTGTGAATAAAAACGTGGGCAAAATTATTAACAGGACGAAATTAATTATTTTAGGTAAAGAACTGGTGACAGTAATATATTTTTTCAGAATTAAACATTTTCGTCCACGGAAATTTCGATAAAAAAACATTTACGTAATTTTTGGATTGTACTTGAGGCAAAAATATAAACAGCGGTTTTTTTACATAAAATAACTTAAATTAATATATTAAACCTCCGTTAAAAAAATTAAACAAATTTGACTCACGGAAGTTATTAATATCAGTTTTTTTACAATAGCGGTCGGGGCAAAAATGTAACAGGGTTTAATTTTGTTTAACTTTCATCTAAAGGCTATTTCTAACCAATTTACACGAAAATTAAACACTTTAAAGCAAGAACTGAAAAAAAAATAAAAATAATGTTTACGTAAAATACGTTTGCAAGCTTCATTCTTGTATTTGGTGCAGCGCTTTCATAGGAATTTGATCTTTCCGTAATAGAGATAAGGTGTAAAATCGCGTATACGTAACAAAACACTATTAAGACTTACAAATGTTTTGATGTGTTCCCGGTTGTCATACTTTCAAGTAAATATCTGGTTCCCTAGCACGAGCGCATGGTGTAAACGTAAAATGTCGATGTTAACGTTACGTTGTTCGTCAGAGTCATCCATAATATATACGAAATAAATTATGAAATATTGTACGTAATACAAGTATTTTCCATTTTGAAATCGACGTATTTACGATCCGTTTAAACCAGTTTTTAATCAATATAAAACCTGACACTGCTGTGCAAATTGCAAAAAGAGTAAGAAAATTTGAACATCACGGGCCAAATGAAATTTTTCGTCACGCGCGATATTTTTTTTTTTCATTCATCATGGTAATGACTAGCTTTTGCCCGCGGCTTCGCCCGCGTGAAGTTCGGCAATTGCCCACGTATGCGTTAACCACCCCAAAATAATGTCGAAAATAGTCATTTAAATGTTATAGATAATAGTTGTTTGCCACGGCTTCGCGCGCGCGTAAGTGTAAGTATAGGACACATTTTAATAGTTGTGTAAAAATCTGCGCTTTTCGAAGTAAGACGCCACATAATTCATTCTGGTTAGAAAAATGTATATTACGGCGTTTTTTTTTTTTAATTTTTTTTTTTGTGTTGTTAGGGACCTAAATGGGTTGAACCAGAATTTATTTTATACATGTCTTCCGAGTGACGATGCTGTAGCTCAAATGCCCCGGTCATCCATCCACCTAGCGATATAGGTTATGGTGTAAATGAGCTAACTTACTTAACTTTCAATATTTTAAATTAAAAAATACTCAGATTAAACCAATCTTTTTAACTCACCGGAAAACTACACCGTGTAAATCACCTCATCACGAAGCCGTTAACCAAGCATTCTGTACATGAAACTATGTAACTTTACGCAAAAATTATTGCTGGGAAACGACTTTTTTTTTTGGGGGGTGTAAAATCATGTTTTGTGGTAGAACTCAATGTAACGCACTCAAAACATTGTGCTGATGGACGGATTGAATAGTACGGGGGTCGTGGAGGTGTTTAAAGTAAAAATCTTAAATTAAAAACTTGTATTTAAAAAAATACTTGTCAAAAAGTTGGAACTTTGACCCCTAATATCTCCGTAACTAGAAGGTTCCCAGGTATGGTGTAGAACAAAAAAATGATCGCAATGACAGGGAGAACCAGTGCCTTTCGGCTTCGTTAAGAGGTGTTTTACACCCTTTTATACTAATGAATTATCCTAGCTCTTCTGTGTAAATGACGTTTGCGGTGATTCCTTTTGGGGCTAAAATTACTAAGATACTCGCCGAGCTCACTTCGGAGCACGCAACATAAAACTGCACACGTGAGAAACAGTTATCACTTAAATCAATGCCAGCCATAGCCTAGGGGAGGATATTGAGACATTGCGTATTTTAATTTTTATTATTTGCACCTAGAAAATGAGGTCATCATTTTCGTTATCGGCGACCCTGAAGTCCACAAAAACGACACTTGTGAAAGAAAAACCGAATGTTTTCCTCGCCGTCAATTTGGTCAGCAACCCCAAAAACCACGAAAACGACACCCATGCACGAAAAACAGGAAATTTTCCTCGGGGCCATCTCCGATTTTTTTTTATTGCCAGCGACCCGCTAAAACCACGAAAACGACACCCGTGAAGCCATTGAGTCGCGCAATTGTCCAGCCCTCGAGTGTCGGTCACGCAAGTGTCCATGCGCGCAAATATCTTTTCGCGTAAATGGGTTACCGCAAGTGTCCTTCCCACAAATGACCCAGATTCCCTAGAAGTGTGTACTTAAATGAAGTTTTTTTTAGCGTATTTGTCCACACAAACGTGCTAACACAAAAAACAATAACAAAAAAATGCCATCCCTGTTTTCGTCTGAGGGGTGGAATTTTCAAAAAAATAGATACGTGTTTCACGTCAATTCAATCGAGAAACACAAATAGTGAATTTCAAGCTGTGAAAAACTTTGAACCCCTATCTCACCCTCTTAGGGGGTAAATTCTTAAAAACTCTAAAATACGTATTTATTTATTTCTAACCAGAAGCTTGTATATGAAATTTCAGCCTTCTAACTTAAAAAATGACGAATTTCCATACAAACTTTCATCCCCTATTTAAGTCCGTTAGGGGTTGAATTTCGAAGAATCCTTCCTTATTCCTTGTCTACATTATAAAGGAAACCTCTGTGCAAAATTTCAGCTTTCCTGGGTCATAGGTTTGGGCTTGGCGTTGATGAGTCAGTCAATCAGTCAGTCAGGACTTCTATTTTTATTTATATAATATAGATATATATATATATATATATAACTATAACTTTGTAAAGCCATTTGTTGACCCTCTAATTGCAAAAGAACAATTTGAAATTCGCAGGCTACCCTTCCACTTCCACCATAAGTATGTAGTAGCTATCTGCACTGTAATGGTGAAATAAGTAATATAATTACCTCACCTGCATTTAACATGTTGGGAAACTGTGTTGTTATCGTCCTTTATAAAATAACACTATTTCTGTATTTTTAGCCAAAGAAAACGAGGTGGGTGCTAAATTTTTTCAACCACCCTGAAAATAATCCACTCTTGAAATAATCATTTAGGTTTCGAGATATGGAACTTTTTTATCAAAACTGCAGCAGTAACTTTGTTCATCATTAACATACTATAAAAGAAAAAGGATTGTGTGGTTTTATAAAACTACGGTAAAAGTGAAACTTTTTTTCATACTTTTGACATTTATCTAAAAAAAATTGGAATAATATTGCATTAAGGGTATAAAACGCGGAGTACATAAAACCGACCGTCACGCGACATGCAACACACAGACGAAAAAGTTTGAGACGATGTAATAAAACTTTCACTTTAACAAAGGAGACGGGCGAGACTACATGTATTTTGGGACCCACTCTTAGAGGTAGCATTCATCATAACAACTTATACGTAGTTGTAAAACGACTAAAGACTATCAGAAAAGTAAATGGAAAGTAAGACGGAAAAGTTGGGAGAAAAGAGATATACGTCTATTCACAAGATAACCTAAAAATCTTACGATTAAGATTTTTAACAGTGGAATGACTCCGTAATTAAGATGAAACAAAATATAATAATATCTAAGACGACTCATAAAAGAAGATTCGAATAAACTACTGTATTTCCCTCGCAGTTTTAGTTCTGACTTTACGTGTTTTGCTTCTCGTCATAAGCCAAAACCAGAATTTTTACTTCATTGCCTGTACCTAATTGATGAATCATAAAACTGCTAGACTGCAGCTAGACACTAAACTGATTACCAACCCTGTAATTAGTTCAATCACTATTAAAACTATGTCGTTACGATTTTGATCTATAAGCGAATTATTGTCAAGTAAAACGATTCTTATTACGCTGAGAGTAGATAATATTGTTTTACATAAATTATAACAGCCAGAGCTGACTAGCTATGCACAGCTATTGAAAAGCAGGGTTTGTTGAATAAAAAAACGATGAGTAATAAATCTTATTTTTTGGTGTTTTTACATAGTTTTTATTTTATGCAACACAGACGTTACGATGGCCAAGTTGCTGTCGGGTTTCATTTTCAGGGTCGCAGCTTATCAGACCCCAACATGAGTGACAAAGGTAGTTGTCTCCTGTTATCTGGAATTAATTAATTATGTTAAAATAAATAAATTCACCTTTAGTGTAATAAACATAAAGAGTTCCATGTATAAGTAACAAAAGTGCCTGACTCGCAGAGTGTATCCAGGTCCCCACGAAAAGAAAAACAGAAATGTAGTTTGATATGAAAGATAATATGACCTCTGATACCTGTGGAGCGGTATATAAATATTTCAAGACAAAATGCAACAGCCACCCATCTTCCATTTTGATGACTGAAACATCTCAGTAAAATACACTACTTCTACTGCTACCTCGGCTAGTCTTTTACTGTATACTGTTTTAGTCCGATAAAGTATTGGGCAACAGTAAGAATGAGCCTAATATAAGATTACAACAGTATGTATTTATGCATATAAAAGCTAAACGAATCTTAGTTTGTTGTTCAGATAGATATCCTAAATAAGTTCTTTACTCATGATATAAATACATGTTCTTTTACGAATATACTTACATCACGTGGATACACCCATCTCTGAACTTTTTCAAAGCTCTGAGCACCTTTATCAGAGAGACGACGCCTCCGTAAGAGCGCAAGTCGTAAGAGAAGAAGAAATTAACGCAACGCATGTTTGTGGTTAAAATCAAAGTCCAAATCAAAAGCAACTTATTGTCCAATGTCCAGAGAAGAATGCGGTAGTCTAAGACAGGGTGCATTATCTACATTTCAAGATGTAAAGGCCAAGTCGTCGAGAATCTACAAAATCGCAATGATAAACATAAAATCCCAGACAAAAATACAAACATAACGATGGACTAGATCATCACAGATCTGACAGTGACAGTAGTGACGGGACTCAATGGATCATCATTGATAACGTTCCTTTATTAGAAATACTATAAAATCGCCACAGTACCATTTTTATTAGATGCTTTTGCATTATTAATTGGCGTTTTAATATCAGGTTTGCATGTTATTTTTTATGAATTTTTGACATAATTGAATGTATAAAAACGAAGAGAAAGATCCATTTGTGGCAATAAATCCATGAACAAAAACACATGTCATTGGATTGGAACGTAATCGGAAAAATGTTGCGTTTTGTAAGTGCACGATTACTTAATTTTAGTAAATTGAAAATTATTTATAACTTTTGGTTCCCGAGTCCTAAAAAATCAATATTTAAAAAATAAATATCTCATAAAATTGTAGTTATAATTATTTTATATTTACACTGGAACGGAGTTTAGTTAATTTTCAGATTCTTTGGGTCCATTTTCGCCAGCCTCCTTTAGTTTTACTGTTGAGTGTATGTTTACAAATTAATTAGCGTTAAAAATATTTTTATTATATTGTTTGGTGCTACGGAACTCGGTGTGTGCGAGGATGACTCGCACTTGGCCGGTTTTCTAAATGAAGATTTAACGTTAATGACGATCATGTTTGTAAACAGTAGGTATGTCGCCACTGACCGACTGATGGCTTGCCGTTTTTATTCCTATGCTTTTACAATTACAGAGTAACACAATAAAACCTACTTGCAAAATAAACATCATTTATCATTTATCAATAAAAACACACCGACTCTTAAAAAAGAACACAGTCATACGCATACAATGAACGCAGCGCTTATCTTGGATACGCACACTAGCACACGCTGTACGCTGCTCGCTGCTTAGCGCTGACGTCACGTTAATCGTAATTTATTTTTTACTTTTACTTTATTAAATAACGCTCTAATCTGTTTAATTTTGGGAGATTAAGGTTTGGATTGATATATTTCCCATTATTAAATGAATTTCAGTCCTGTTACATTTTTGCCGTAAGTAGTATTCAAGATTTTTGGATTTTCTTGATTTTCTGTGAAGTCCGGAGCAGAATTTGTTTAATTTTCATAATAATAGTTAGATATGTTGATAACAATCACTTTAGCACTATTTTTGTCCTGTTAATATTTTTGCCTTAAGTACGAAGTCAAATTATATGATTTTTAAAAAAAACTGATTGTTCCGTGGACGAAAAATGTTTAATTTGCTGACCTACTCGTAGCACTCAATCTGTTCTACAATATTCCAAATAAACATACCTGTTTATATTTTTTTCCACCAAGTTACAACATATTAGACGTTTTCTTAAAAAAAACACATACGCGGAGGTGAACTTTTCGCGGGATACAGCATAACATACTCTCCTGTCCATACCCTACACATTCAATGAAAAAAATCGCTGTTTTTAATTAATGCAGAGTTGGCCTAATTTTCGGCGTAAATTCCCCGGACTAAGTGTTAAGGGTTAACTAATTACCGAGGGGACTGAGACAAGTATAGGGTAGGTATCGAGGCGTCGCGGGTCTGATTTCAGAGCTGTTTATGCGATAAAGGTGGAAGTGATTTTGTCTTTTGTGAATTTTAATTTGTATTGAAATGTTTTGTTTTGTGAGTATTCAAGGCTTTATTAACGTGCCTATAAAAACACGTTGGTCCCGGCTGTCATTTGACAGTCGTTACAGGTAGTGGCTCGAAAGTCTGACAACTAGTCTTACTAGCGGGTATCGTATTATCCAGTACTAACTGGGTTGTGGAGGTCAGATAGGCAGTCGCTCCATGAAATACTGGTATTCAGCTGCATCCGGTTAGACTGGAAGCCGACCCAACGTAGTTGGGACAAAGGCTAGCCAGATGATGATGATGGTTTGTTTGAGAGTAGAAAAGTTAGATTAAGCTGATGTTTTTTTCTCTTAATTTTGGCGTATCTCTTTCATTTGAGCAGCATCATGTCGTCAACAACATAACAAAGCCTTACGACACAATCAGTAATGTCATACTAATCTCAACAAACAACTACGAACTCCAATCCTTGTGTTCCCTCACCGGGAGAAAATTTAACTTCTATTTTATGTTTTTCTTTACTAATAGATGCTTTTCGTGAGAGAGCAATAAGCACTGTACGTACCAGTAATACAATCAAAGTTTCGATTTCGTATCGAAACAAATGATTGATACAAAATATATCATTACAGCGCGCAACTTGTGGACGAAAATACGATTGTAGACTTGAGAAAACAACGTGTTTACATCTTAGATAGTAACGTAACGGGTATGCACGCAAACATCACTAACAGTAATTATTCCATTATTTCCAGGGTGGCATCGTTAACGGGGTACGAGCCTCAGGACCTGATAGAGAAGACACTGTACCACTACATACACGGCACCGATGTCTTGCATATGAGGCACTCGCATTGTACGCGTGAGTATTTATAACTACTAGTAGATTTATAAGCTAATAAAATAACATTGTAGCAGTAGAATTGTAAATAGCACTAGTAAACGAACTATTCGTTATGACACACGTCTGAGGAGTAATTGATTGCCAGTCTTTTTTTTTCTTTCACGAATATTGTCCCACTCCAGGGTAAAGTTCTTCTCAAAGCCTTCCACTCCTCCCTATGTGGTCCTCTCCAGCCAATCTTTCACAGTGATTCCAGTGAGTGAGTGGGGTAGTGACGAATCTGGAGTGGAATAGTAGGTACCAATAGCCAGCCATCTTTTATTTCATTGATTGCCATCTATCATCATCAGAGCCATCATAGCAGTCCATTGCTAGATATACAAGGTGTAAATCACCTCATCACGAAGCCGTCAACCAAGCATTATGTACATGAAACTAAGTAACTTTACGCAAAAATTATTGCTGGGAAACGACTTTTTTTTGGGGGGTGTAAAATCATGTTTTGTGGTAGAACTCAATGTAACGCACTCAAAACATTGTGCTGATGGACGGATTGAATAATAGTACGGAGGTCGTGGAGGTGTTTAAAGTAAAAATCTTACATTAAAAACTTGTATTTAAAAAAATACTAGTCAAAAAGTTGTAACTTTGACCCCTAATATCTCCGTAACTAGAAGGTTCCCAGGTATGGTGTAGAACAAAAAAAATATCGCAATGACAGGGAGAACCAGTGCCTTTCGGCTTCGTTAAGAGATGTTTTACACCCTTTATCTCTACCATCGCACGCTATTCAACTCAAATCTCTGCAACTTTTATCCAGCTGATCATTATGATCTGGGTCTTTTCAAAGTTCGAGTGATTCGGTTTCTTCTAGGCAAGCGTGCTACCCTAGGCCATATCATCGCTTGACATCAGGCTAGTTGTGGTCAAACGTAAGCCATTTTGTAAAAAAAAAAGCTGTTACCAGTCACCCTAATTTCTGTGGCTGCTACTCTTGGTTTTTCATCAAAAAATATAAAAGAAAACTAGGTATTTAAAGTTATTTAAACATTATTGTTCCATTCCTATTCCAGAGTGGGAAAGAGATGGAGCTAGACGACTTGTATCGCTCCGTCTCTTTTTCACTCTGGAATGAGAATGGAACAATAATGTTTTAAGACGTCATGGTACGCCACCTGATGTTGTATGAGCGAAAACAATGTTGGGATGAACAAACATGTGTTGAATCGATATCAAGCTGCTGAAGAGTTTGTATCAATCCTGTTAAAATTCGTTGCAGGAATACGAAACGCTTTGAAAGCGATTGCTTTTTGTTGAAGCCGATTGTTGCCTTTTGTATAAGATTATGCAAAATAAGGCCTGAGGACTCATTACTATATTATATAATTATGTTACCGGCCAAACCCGATTTCCGGCTAAACTAGTTTGTCCTAGGCTAAACTAGGGTTCATCATAACAGGATCATATAGAGCAACTGGGTTAGGTTAGGTTAGAACTGTGATCATACACGCGCGAGCCGAGCGAGCGTAACGAGCGTTGCCGCATCCAAGTTGGGTCAATATATGTTGACACGATAAGACAGTAAACCGTTTTGGCCTAGGACAAACTTGTTTGGCCTGAAATCGGGTTTGGCTGGTAACATGTACAATCCACTAGAAGTATTGCATAAAACCTCATTACGACATGAATATAAAGCATCCCTTTTGCCAGCTATTCACTGAAAAAAAAAACACTCTTTAAACAAAAACCGATCACCGTTTTTTCTCCCCAATCAAGCAAGCATATTGTTTTTCAAGCGTAAAAACTGTTGACGCTCAAAAAATATCGCGCATCACTTCCGGCAATCAGTATTGCAAAAAACCAAAGGGACCAACCCCTGGAGGTACTCCAGTGTTAAGGGTTAACTAATTACCGAGGGGACTGAGACAAGTATAGGGTAGGTATCGAGGCGTCGCGGGTCTGATTTCAGAGCTGTTTTATGCGATAAAGGAGGAAGTGATTTTGTCTTTTGTGAATTTTAATTTGTACTGAAATGGCTTGTTTTGTGAGTATTCAAGGTTTGACACCCTTAACGTGCCTATAAAAGCACGTTAAGCCGTTGGTCCCGGCTGTCATTTCACAGTCGTTACAGGTAGTGGCTCGAAAGTCTGACAACTAGTCTTACTAGCGGGTATTGTATTATCCAGAGTACTAACTGGGTTGTGGAGGTCAGATAGGCAATCGCTCCATGTTAAGTACTGGTATTCAGCTGCATCCGGTTAGACTGGAAGCCGTCCCCAACATAGTTGAAAAAAGGCTAGGCAGATCATGATGATGATGATGGTTTGTTTGAGAGTAGAAAAGTTAGATTAAGCTGGTGGTTTTTTTTCTCTAAATTTTAACGTAGAGCAAACTCTTTCATTTGAGCAGCATGTTATAGTCGACAACATAACTAAAGCCTAACGACACAATCAGTAATATTGTACTAATCTTAACAAACAAACTAAAAACAAAAAAAATATCGCAATGACAGGGAGAACCAGTGCCTTTCGGCTTCGTTAAGAGATGTTTTACACCCTTTATCTCTACCATCGCACGCTATTCAACTCAAATCTCTGCAACTTTTATCCAGCTGATCATTATGATCTGGGTCTTTTCAAAGTTCGAGTGATTCGGTTTCTTCTAGGCAAGCGTGCTACCCTAGGCCATATCATCGCTTGACATCAGGCTAGTTGTGGTCAAACGTAAGCCATTTTGTAAAAAAAAAAGCTGTTACCAGTCACCCTAATTTCTGTGGCTGCTACTCTTGGTTTTTCATCAAAAAATATAAAAGAAAACTAGGTATTTAAAGTTATTTAAACTAGTAATATTTTAAAGCAGTTGTGTTTCAATTTTGGTGCACAATAAAGTATATTATTCTAATTTATTTGTCAACTCATCATTAGCAAATCCTTATCCTATGTTTTCAATTCCAGTACTCACAAAAGGTCAAGTAACATCACGTTACTACCGCTTCCTGACGAAGAGTGGTGGCTGGGTGTGGATGCAGAGCTACGCTACCATAGTGCACAACTCGCGGTCTTCTAGACCACACTGTATCGTCTCTGTCAATTATGTGCTCAGGTAAGTCATCATTTGTCAACTTTGTTGGTATTAGCTCCTAGACTGACAAGAATTGATGGAAGTTACTAAAGCCGCCAAACTAGTGGCTCAGTTCCGGGCCGACAGTCAACACAATTTGGATTGCCATCGACACTCTAAGTAGAAGAAGCTTCCAGACTAACAAAGATGCAGATAAAAGCGACTGAAAACGGAGGAACTTTAGCTATTTATAAAAACAGACAAAAAGAGTGCGGATATGCTGTCAAGAAACTCTGTCTCTGTACAGAAACTAAACGATATGCTCTGTGCATCTAGCACAGAGCATATCGTTTAGTCACTATTGTATTTTAAAAAATCATAAAAAAATCGAATCCAAGCAATACGTCAACTAAATAACCCAACTTTATATTCCAGTGACATCGAAGAAAAACACCTAATCCTAAACATCAGCCAAGGCACCCCGAAACACGGGAACCCCGCGGACTGCCCCACGCCGTCCCACGTCCCCACCACCACCACGTCACCACAAATGCCCCACGTTCGGCACACGGACAAAATCAACCCCGCACAGATCCCTGAAAGCGAGTACAGCGACTCCAGTGGGGGGTATACGTACCCCGAGTACCTCCCTGTAATACCCCCTTATGAAACCCAAGAGGAGTATCACCAGCAAAATGGATCCTACCAAGAAATATTCTATGAAAATTACACAGACACCAATGAAATTTTACCGAATTATGTTAGCTACCCACAAAGTCAAAGACCGTTTTCAGCCAGTTCTTCGTCTTGCAGCTCTATAGAAGGCTCAGAAATACCTAATCAGTATAATTATACCAACTTAATATCGTTTTACGGTCATAATCAGAATCAAAATGGGAGGCCTGTTGTTGAGAACTTTGGCGGGACTTTTGCTAAAATGGCGACCAGTCCAGCGGTGCAAGAGGGGGGATACACAAGCGTTATTGTGGATAATACGCAACAGTTCCATCATCACGGCGGAGGGGTGAATGAATTTGTTCATTGACAGAATGTCAAAGTGAGAGTGTAAATAAATAAAATAAAATATAAGTTTTATAAACTATTTGTTAGGTTATCAACTCAAAAACGTCAACATGTAACGTATTATATCGGTTTTTTGAGGAAGTTTGATTTGAATTGAGAATGTTTTTTTTTTCAAAATGGACGTAGAAGTTTGATCTCTTGAAATAAATCCAAAATTTTCTATTTCTGTTTCAAGTAAAAATTGGATTCTATAAGATATTTCCTCCATTTGAATCATCTTTAGTAATTTGATTGATTTGTAAGACTGCATTTGTATTATTTCATGAAAATGTGTGATTGAATTCTCATTGTAGTCGTAGGATAACGTTAAAACCGTTACTGGGTGAATAACAGTTATCGGTAACCGTTACTGTATAGTGTATCGATACGATAAAATATAGCGATTGTAATATATTGTAAATAAATTTAAAATAATCTAGATTTAAGAATGACTATTGTAAGATAATATAATATTTATGAATATAAATTTCAAATAATGATCAATTGGCAAGATAAATTACATTTTTGTTTTCGTTCGAGGTAGCCATGCTTTTATTTTTGATTTCCCGCGCTGGTTGTGGGAATTTTTCATTCATTAGGAATTTCCATTCCCATTTTGATTATAGGTAAATAAAATAGCAATCTGAAAAAAGTAATATCGTTAAAGAATATTATCACTACGTATTCTAAACAAACAAACCAACCAAACATGAAAAACTAGTGCTTTTTCTTCAGGCGTGGCGGCCATTGCTCCCGCCTTTTTGGCTACGCCCAGTGTGACGTATCGCACATTATTATCTTCGCGATAGCGTTCAGCCAATACGGAACAACATAAGTCAATTTGGTCTCGAATATTTTGAACGAAAAATTCTTTTGTGAGCTGCTACAATCGACAAGTTATGAAAGAAAATGAAAATATGCTGCCTTACGTGCCAAGTTTATCAAATGAATGTTTGTATGTTTTGTCCCCGTATGGGTTCCCAAACCATAGATCCGATTGTAATGATACTTTGGAGGGTTTTTCTATGTATTACTTACCTGCGAAGGTTCTTAGCCCAAAAAAACTAAATAATTACGTAGTATTGCAAACATCGCCGGGACAGTTATTAATTAATGAAAATAAGTTTTTTTTTATAATTTTAGTGGTTTCTCTGAAAAAAGGGAGCAATTCTTCGTCTCTCATCTCAATCTAACAAAGCCAAAAATATCAGTGGCACACCCATCTTTTCATTATCATTGAAAAAGTTTTATTCCCAAGAAAATTGAAAAGAAAAAGTATTTATTTGTTTCGCACAGGACACAATAAAATGTTTAAAATCCTATGCCTTTTACCTAAAATTAATAGTAAACGTCTTGTCAAAAAGTTTATATTTTTATTTTGATCTTGAGACGATAGTGTTGTGAAGAATTCTATGTATTGTATCGACATTCAAGTCGATGTATATCAGAGAATAGACAATAATAGCTAGTAGTTCTTATTTATCTCATTATACTTTATGGTTAATCTACTCTTTCCTGCTTTCTTTGAAAAAATATTTACGTTTGGTAATGGCACCACTATCAACTAAATATTCCCTTATTAAATTATGCGTGGTCACAATTAGCAAATAATATGCACGCGTCCTCTTTTTCTTCTGTGGTTAAAAAGGTATTGTTTTCTAATTTAAACCATTTAATCAATTTTCTCTAATCTCAAGCTCGAGAGAATAATTAATAACACGAGGTTTTGAAAAATGGTTCTCTGTTATTTTTCCTTTCTTTAAATTACACAGTCCTTTGACTAGTGACTAAGCAGTATTTCATTGAGTATAAAACTCGCACGTAGTATTTATTATTGATTACTCAGTACCTACCATTAAATTCCCAATAAAAATACTCAGATGGCCTATCATGACGTCTTAAGCCCACTGGTCTCCACCTCCACTCCAGTTAGGAAAGAGTAAGAATCGACGCTTTTATTTTCAAATATAATCGTTACGATAAAAAAGTGTAAAAAGACTTCGTGAATTAAGTGCCATTTTATTGGAGTCTACTAGTCTATAACTGTAAATATTATATTACCTACTTATAATAAATAAGTTGATTCGTACTGAAAATGCCGATAACGCTGGGGGCTAAAGAACTAACGATTAAAATACAGTTATTACCGCTACCATTCCCTAAACATATTTTTTTTTCTTCTGGCTTCGCACGGTTTGTGCATTTAGCCAGTGTCAAGTTAAACATAATTTAAAAATTCGAACGTTTTTTATCTTGAAGTTGACAAGTAGGCACGAATGTTTTTTAAATTGTCTATGGCAATTGTAATGAAAAACAATATGGCGGTGTAAGTTCTGATTATAACCACGCGACAAGAGATCCAACAAACAACTATATAATAATGTTACCGCAATAGCTCACTTAAAAAAAAACAAGAGGTATTAATGGTCTTTGAGCACTATAAAAATATAACAAAGGTCAAAATAGAGTACATCTTTTTAAACATTTTTTCGAAGCTTTATCGGCATAATAAAGCGTGATTTATCCCCATAGTGTTCCAAGTATGACATTTTTTTACAATACTTATATTTATTTTTGTATTATTTTAAGTTAATCTTCGGTTTATTTCTTATATTCTGTTTCTAGTTTGAGGGTCTAATAACCAGGAATGCAATAAAACTAATGACAAGTATAGCTACCATAAACTGTCGTCAGGCTGTAGTTTAAGGGAAGGAGTCAGAAACGCCCGGTTTTTCACACTCTGTGGTAACGTGGCACTGCAGTTCTTTCATATTTCACCTCTGACAGCTGCAATACAACAGCAACCTTATCTCTACAGGAATAAAGCTCACTAGGATGATGCAAAATTTGATATACAGACGCCAGCACATCAAGATACCCGAAACTGTCAAATTTCACCCTAATTCTTTACAGATAAAGTAGAAAATCTATTAAAGAAATTTGACAGATTGTTCTTGATGAGCTAGCGTCTGTATATCAAATTTTGCATCATCCTAGTAAGCTTTATTCTTGTAGTGATAAGGTTGCTTTTGTATTGCAGCTATAATAATACGCTATGAAAGGACTGTAGTACCAACTTTGCGATTAATTCGGAAGGATACCTGCCTAAAATCCTTTCATTTTGTAAAATTATGTCTTTTCAATCTAGTTATAGTTATTTTAACAACAATTGTGTAAAAATTGTGTAACGCCTAGTTGATAGCTAAATATTTGGCGCGTAATGAACAAACAAATTGTGATATCCCAAACATATTACCTATTTATGATATAAAATAAAGTGCATTGAATATTCGTACTTAGCTGTTGTTTTATTTATTCAAATACTAACTGATGACCGCGACTTCGTTCGCGTGGAAATTTTGATGTATCATTCAGGAATAAAAAGTAGCCTATGTCCTTCTCCAGGATTCTATCTCCTGGTCAAATTCCATATCGATCATCCAATCAGCAGTTTAGTCGTGAAAGGTAACAAACAGAGCTACTTTCGCATTTACTGTATGGATTGTATTTAAAAAGTAGAAGTTCATAGAATGCGCAACGCCATAATACTCGTACGTACGCTACATGACAGTCATCGCCGATATTATAAAATAGGGGACATAACATCGCGGTATTGTACATATTTTTTATGCAATGAATTCGATTTTAGTCGTTTTCTACTACTACTACCGCCATCTGTTGTCGAGTAGCACAAATAAATCAGCAGAAAAACTTTGTATCCAGATCTTGAACAAAATTTTTAACTTCAGATTCAGAGTGACTTCAACACAGTTACCAGCTACCTTGTGGTAGGTAGGTATAGGAGGTAGGTAGGTGTGTGACGGTGTTCGTCTAACGGATAGTATGATGTAGATATTTTATGCATTGCGAGTCTTCAGTATGTCTACCATGAGTTGTCATAGTTAGATCGCTTGATGTAACTGCAATAGTTGCGTCAATACGCAAATACTATAGTTGGCTTTTTCAATGGTACCATGAGTTGTGTTGGTGCTTACTACCAAATTCTAAGGTAAATGAATCCCAAACTACAGTCGCTGTGGTATAGTTTACTACACGGTGACGTAGGATAGATAACTATAGTGACTCATACTGCGCATTTTAGTACCCAACTATCCGCTAGAGGCGCTGTAAAGGTTTTCATACATTTTTTTAACTACTGACGGTAGCGAGTATAGATTGTTAAAACTCATGGTAGACGTACAGTAATAAGATGTTACGTAGCACATTTTCATTTTGCTGTTCTGCTACTACCGCCATCTAGTATCGAATAGTACAACTAAAACAGCAAATAAATTCTTACTCTTACGAAGATCGATAAAACGTTGTACAATGCTACATGAATCAACTGACACTTACGTATCATTCTCGAAGGTGCTGTTAGTAAACGTGAACACTTTACTAAAGTGTATTAGAAAATATATTCACGGGTAAATTAAATTTAACTTGGATGCTAAACATTCACAAGTCATCTATAGCTACGAATAACGACGGCTCGGGAAGCGGGTTATGCGCACACGAACGAATTATTGTTCTACTCATAATATGATTGGTGCTTAGCACCGAAAGAATTATTATTTTTTTCATGAAATTGTATTGAATAGTTCAGATGGTATTATTTCTGGCCACGCGCGATAAAAACCTTGTAGTAGAACATTTATATTTCAATAATCCGGCTTCTACTAAGAGCCGACTTTCATCGTCATCAGCCTATAAAGTTCCCACTTTTGGGACACAAGCCTCTTCTCTATGAGGGAGTGGGCTGTAATCCACCAATTTTCAGAATTTTTAGTTCTAGGACATGCCGGTTTCCTCACGATGTTTTCCTTCACCGTTTTTGAGAGCAGCGGTGATGAAATAAATTACTCAAAGTAATGCGCCAGCCTGGGTTCGAACCTGAGGTTTACTGCTCGTATGTCGGGGCTGCCACCACTGGGCCACCGCTGCTCTCCTAAATATGTTTAGCCCAACATTAAGCTATGCGAACATCAGCGAGCGGAGTTCGCATAGTTTTATGTCATAAGATCGTCATTTGCGCAGGTGACAGGGCATGAGGAGTCCTAACTTTAATATAATATTATAATATACCAAAATACATTTTTTTCAATTTTTGTCGGTCTCTCTGTTTGTTGCGGCTAATCTCTATAACGACTGGACCGATTTTGACGGCACTTTCACTGGCAGATAGCTGATGTAATAAGGAGTAACTTTGGCTACTTTTATTTTAGAAAACTAAATAATAATTAAAATAAAAATTCAAAAAAACTAAATAACTTTATTGTTAAATTCCACGCGGACGAAGTCGCGGGCACAGCTAGTTATTAATATTATAAATGCGAAAGCAAATTTGTTTGTTTGTTACCTTTTCACGCCTAAACCACTGAACCGATCATCCTGAAATTTTGCATATACGTTGTCAGGTATACAGAAACGGACATAGGATACCTTTCGTCCCAAAAAAAAAGTACAGTTTCCGAGAAAAACAACAATAACGTTCTTATGATAATAGATGGCGCCACGTGCCCGAGCCGGTAATTGTCAGATTCTAAATGAACGCGAGCGAAGCTGCAGGCAATAGCTTTTTATTTGAGAAATAGTAAATAAAAGTCAATCAAACTGATTAATTAACACGTTTATTGCTAGTCGAGCTCAAACTCGATGATGTCGCCGAGGTCTAGATCTCCGTCGCCGTCGCTGTCACTGCTGTTACCCTCCGCTGGCTGTAACGTAAACAATTGTTAATTTAAACACTAAAAAACAAAGTTCAAATTTCATTGCAACCTTTTTTTAGGATTTTTTGACAAATTGTCACTTCAACAACTTAGATTATACCAAAGGTAAACTATACAGTTAATTAATTTAATCTCAATCAATGTGAAGTTCAAATTTCATTGCAAATCCTTCAAAATATTTTGTTTTACATAGGCCTACATGGGCACTTAAAACGTCAACAAAAGGTGCACGTTTCGGGTTGGTCGTTTCCTATGGAGAAGAACCGACAAGAAACTCCATGGTTACTCTTTTAAAATCATTTGGTTGATAGTAGTTGATTTTTTTAATAAACTGTCACTCAAAAATTAACTTAAATATTACATAGTTTGACTTTGACAATCCATAATAAGGGGGGTTGACCTCACCAACTCTCTTCAACCTTTATGTAAACGCACTCATCGAGAGGCTGAGCAGCACGCGTGTCGGATGTCATGTTGGTGGAGTTTGTGTAAACAACATTAGCTATGCGGACGACATGGTGCTGCTGAGCGCCTCGGTCTGTGGCCTGTCTAAGCTGCTCGGTATTTGTGAGGAATATGCTCTCAGTCATGGCCTGCTCTATAACACCAAGAAGAGTGAGTGTTTGGTTTTCCGGGCCAGGGGTAAATGTCCAGATAGTATCCCTAGCATAAAGTTAAATAATGTACCGCTAAAGAGAGTTGACACCTTCAAATACCTTGGGCATCTGGTGACCTCTGACCTGAAAGACGATTCAGACATTGAGCGGGAACGTAGGGCGTTGTCTGTTAGAGCGAACATGATAGCTCGCAGGTTTGCACGATGCTCGAAGGAAGTGAAAAATACTCTTTTCAGAGCGTATTGCACCTGTTTTTATTCGAGCGCCCTGTGGGCTAACTATACTCAGAAACAGTACAGTGCCTTACGAGTCCAATTCAACAATGCCTACAGGATGTTGTTGGGGCTGCCTCGGCACTGCAGTGCGTCGGGGATGTTCGCTGAGTCGCGCATTGACTGCTTCTATGCGACGATGCGGAAACGGTGCACATCTTTGGTGCGCAGGGTCCGCGCCAGCTCCAACACCATCTTGAGGATGATGGCTGAGAGGTTCGACTGTCACTACATTAACCATTGTTGTATGCTTAATGTGGTGACGATAGCAAGAAAATTAAATAATTCATAACATAACTTTTCATTTTTATTTAAATGTTGAATAAATGTAATTATTGAATAATTTTTATATGAATTATGATTATTTCTAATTTTAATTTGTTGACTTTGCCTTTTAAATGTAATTGATAGGTAATGAAAGTATGTTTTGTCTTTTTATTTTTCTAATATGTTTTATTTTTTTATTTAATGTACCTATTCTATGATCCAAATTGTTGATTGAAATAAAGAAATTATTATTATTATTATTATAATGGGTACGGTGCAGGGAAATAAAGGTAAGTACCAAGAATTTGTGGTTTCCACCCAAAAATTTAGAAAATATCGTTTTAGGGTTTTTACCTCAATAGGAAAAAACGGCACTTCATTGTCTGTCTGTCTGTCTTCTTCTTTCATACTTTTCGTTTACTCGTCATCAAAAATACTAATATTGCTTTGAAACAAAAGCCCCCACTCTTTCAAGATCATACTGTTACCATTGGTTGGCTGTCATCATCTCATCATCATCATCATCAGCCTATAAAGGGTATATAAAGGCACTGGTTCTCCCTGTCATTGCTACCGTTTTTTTGTTCTACACCATACCGGGGAACCTTCTAGTTACGGAGATATTAGGGGTCAAAGTTCCAACTTTTTGACAAGTATTTTTTTAAATACAAGTTTTTAATGTAAGATTTTTACTTCAAACACCTCCACGACCCCCGTACTATTCAATCCGTCCATCAGCACAATGTCTTGAGTGCGTTACATTGCATTCTACCACAAAACATGATTGGCCACGGTATCACTTTCGAACAGTCCCGCAGCCCTGGCAGGCATAGGCCCTCTCGGACCCCTCCCGATTTGCTGACATCTCCTTATTGGACACTCCCTAAAATCCTACTAATATTATAAACGCGAAAGTTTGTAAGTATGGATGGATGGGTGGATGGATGTTTGTTACTTTTTCACGTAAAAACTACCGAATGGATCTGGATGAAATTTGGCACAGGGATAGATAATAGTTTGGAATAGCACATAGGATACTTTTTATCCCGGTAGTGTGATCCCGCGGGACAATTACCGAAAAAACGCAGGCGAAGCCGTGGTCAGAAGCTAGTAAAAAATACTTGATACATACACAACATCACGCATTTTTCCCTTAGAGGAATCCTTCACATACTCTTTTCGACACGCACGCCGTTTGCGAGTATAACGCACCTGACTTTTCTGAAGAACCTCACCAATAAGTTCAATATGTCCTTCAATTTGGATATTTCCCACAAAACGCAAATTTCGTTTTAAATCACTTTGTTCTCAGGTTGCGATTGTGATTCCGCTAAGAACACAAGCCCATGCAGTTACTAAGTCCCTCATCCCTCATACCGACTCCTCAGCCTTTACTCACCCGTCTGCGTCGCCCGCGGCGTCGTCGTGGCGCGTCGTTATCTTCGTTAGAGGAGCCCGAACTGCCTCCATCCAGGTTCATCACTGCGTTGCGTAAGAGAGACGACGCCACTATAGGTAATGTTTGTTTAAAAAGTAAAACAAAAAAAAAAAACAAAAAAAAACATACAAGGTGTAATTGAGGACTCAAAGCAAAGTCATTCTTCATGTGCTTTGCCTATTTTCCAACTTCGTTAGGGTCGGGTTCCAGTCTAATTAATAAATTCATAGACTTAATACTAAAGGACATGGCCAGTTTCTGCCTAGTTACTCGGTCGATTAAACATTACCAAGCCTAATCATCAAGTAATAAGAAATGTATAAAGTGTGTTAAACACCTCTTGACGAAGCCGAAAGGCACTGGTTCTCCCTGTCATTGCGATCATTTTTTTGTTCTACACCATACCTGGGAACCTTCTAGTTACGGAGATATTAGGGGTCAAAGTTCCAACTTTATGACAAGTATTTTTTTAAATACAAGTTATTAATATCAGATTTTTACTTTAAACACCTCCACGACCCCCGTACTATTCAATCCGTCCATCAGCACAATGTTTTGAGTGCGTTACATTGAGTTCTACCACAAAACATGATTTTACACCCCCCAAAAAAAAGTCGTTTCCCAGCAATAATTTTTGCGTAAAGTTACTTAGTTTCATGTACAGAATGCTTGGTTGACGGCTTCGTGATGAGGTGATTTACACGGTGTATGACGGCGCCTCTGCAAGGAGGCTTCATATGATTCACGTTGCAAACTAAACTGTGACCACAGACGAGAGAGAAGCGGTTTACAATTCTCTCTGGCGGAACGTCAAGTCGTTGCCTTATTGACTTGTGTGGCTGTCAAAGAAGATGCCGCGTAACAAGGCGTTGACGAATCGCCGACGTCTGTTTTCTTAATTTAATTAAATCTGGTGACACATACTATATGTGATTCCGATGAGGCGGGTAAGAGCCCTTATATTTAAAGATTACAATACACGTTATTTTGATGTACAACTTCTGAGTGTAAACATAATATTAGATTTGAGTTTATTATTTTGTGACACAAGCAAATAATTATGCAAAATATTTATGTTCTGAGAAATACGAAAAGATTAACAGTATTGCAATATATTAAAATTAATGAAAAGAAAAATAATAATTACTCATTATAGGAACTTCCCTCTTTTATGGTAATATTTTTTATCATATAAGTAATAAATACTTATTATTATTATTTACTGGATGCACCTGAATACCAGTATTTTACATGCTGACTATCTGACCTCCACAACCCAGTTAGTACTGGTTAAAACGATACCCTTTGGTAAGACTGGTTGTCAGACTTTCGGGCCACTGACTGCCTGTAACGACTGTCTATTCCAATGAGTTGAAATTCTACTTTATCTTTGGTTTCAATAACACCTTGTACTTATATGAAGCTAATTCCGTACTTTTGAAGTGAAACTTCTTATGCGACTTTCAACAAGTTTGCGTTAAACGTTTAACGCTACCAAGGAGTGGGAATAGAAAGAGATAGAGCGATAGTGAATGCGTGGCAATCGAACGCATGCGTGTAGTATTAAGAAGTTTCACTTCTTCCGCGCGGAGGGACTCTAGGCACTATATTTTTTTTGTTGTTGTCTATAATTATCCACATTGGTTTTATTATATCATAATATCGCTAAAGATAATAGATAAAGATCCCAACCCAACTGTGTTGGAGTCAACTCCTAGTCTTACCGGATGCAGCTGTATACCAGTATTTTACGTGGAGCGACTGCCTATCTGAGCTCCACAACCCAGATAGTACTGGCTAATATCCCCCCTTGGTAAGACTGGTCGTCAAGACTTTCTGGACACTGCCATAGCCACTTTAGCTTGCTTATTTATTGACAAATAAAAGTAAGTACGGTATTAGCATCAGATAAGTAAAAAAAACCTAGAGAGATACATGACAGTGTGGACACACGGCGCGACATCCAAGTATACATTTCCAGCACGCGTAGCATGACCGCCGTAGAAACGGGCTATGTGGACAAACTGACACATTGTAATTTCGACCAACTGACACATTGTAATAGGGGATCGGACTGGGTAAAGAAAACGACATTCTATTTTGTCCGTCAGACAGGTAATACAAAAATATTAGACACGTATTTTTTGTTTTATCAAAATATCAAAAAATTACTTAGTTAGAACTCATTAAAGTTGGAGAGTGGGGGCTTACTACGTCACAAGTAGGTATAAAATTTACCTACATGTGACGTCATGCGCCATTTCAACTCAATATATCTCCGTAATTTTATGACCACGTGAAAAAAGAAAAAATACGTGTCCAATACTTTTCAATAAACTACCCGACGGACAAAGAAAAAATAAATAGGATTATCCCCTATTGTCTACCTGTCTTTATGTTGATTCTTCCATAGACAAAACTCATTTCTACAGTGATCATGCTACGCGTGCTGTATAAAATGGCCTCACTTTGTATATATTTCCTGTACAATGAGAGATTCGCATAAACTGGTGTGTAGATTGATTGGTCGCCGTGTGTAGACACAAAAGTTAATGCTTCAGCTTTTAAAGAAACGAAACGGTTAATCGAGACAATACTTTTAAAGAGATTTTAAGAGCGTTTGCACCTTACGATATTTCATAAGTCCTTATTACAGTGAAACTTTTATTACATCGTCTCAAACTTTTTCGTCTGTGTGTTGCATGTCGCGTGACGCTGACGGTCGGCCGCGGAGCAGGGATAAAGTGAAAGGTGCTCGTCAGAGCGCCTTTCACTTTATCCCTACTCCGCGGCCTACCTACTCCGCGCTTTAGTGTGAAAACAAATTCACTTTTACCGTGGTTTCATAAAACCACACAATCATTTTTTTCCGAAATGACAGAACTGATTTTAATGTAACTTCATACGCATAAGCAGGATACATAGGTCTAAAAAGTTACTAAAGCACATTTTGTATGAAAAGCCGTAAGGTATAAACGCTATTAAAATGTTTCAGGTAGTATTCACTTACAATCGTCATTATCATCAGATCCTGAGTCAGAACCGTCGTCATTCTCCGAGCCACCTGCTAGCTCTTCGTCGTCGTCTTCCTCCTGAAATATAAACAGAATTAGATACATTACTGATTGTTCATCATCTGCCTAGCCTTTTCCCAAAATGGCCAAAGGCTAGAATGAAAACCGACCCCCATCATGGAGTCGGTTTTCATTATAGCTGGAAGCAGCTGAGTACCAGTATTTTCCACGGAGCGACTGCCCATCTGACCTCCACAACCCAGTTAGTACTGGGTAATACGATACCCCTTGGTGAGCTTGTTTGTCAGAATAGGGATGTAGACTCATTTTTTTTTTATTTGTCTATCGGGTACATTATTAAAAAGTATTTGACACGTATTTTTTCTTTTTTTACGTAATCGTAAAATTACGGAGATATTTTGAGTTGAAATGGCGCATGACGTCACGGCTCAGTACATTTTATACCTAGTTGTGACGTAGTGAGCCCCCACTCTCCAACTTTAATGCGTTTTAACTAAGTATTTTTTTGCTAACTTGATAAAACAAAAAATACGTATCTAATATTTTTGTATTACCTGATTGACGGACAAAATAGAATTTCGTTTTCTTTACCCAGTCATCATCCCTATTTCCTGCCACTGACTGCTCGTAACGACTGTCAAGGATCTACAAATGACAGCCGGGACCAACGGCTTAACGTACTTTCCGAGGCACGGAGGAAACTCGGTATATGATGGGTGGTCACCCATCCACGGCTTGACCTAACGATCGACTCGAGCGGCTGTTATTATTTAGTCACGAGCTCCTTAGATCCTACTAATATTATAAACGCGAAAGTTTGTAAGTATGGATGGATGGATGGATGTTTGTTACTCTTTCACGCAAAAACTACTGAACGGATTTGGATGAAATGTGGCACAGGGGTAGTTTATAACCTGGATTAACACATAGGATATTTTTTTATCCAGATAGTACAATCCCGTGGGACAGTGATCGAACACCACGCGTGCGAAGCCGCGGGCATAGGCTAGTAAGGAATAAAATAATGGTATAAAACTCACTGCATCATCGTCATGGTCCCTTTTGCGTCCGACGTCGTAAATCTTGACTACAGACTCCTGCATCTGCTCGAATTCACCCATGTTCTCTACTAGAGATATCTGCGTGCCGTACCGCGATATGCCTAACGCGTATATGTTTCTTTTTACGTCGATTGTCGCTGGAAATTAAAGATTTTGAGGGTTTGTAGTAAGGTGCTTTTTATCTTTAGCTATGTTTATCTTCTTGAACACTCATCATGATACCTATAATGTTCCCACTGCTGGGACACAGGCTTCCTCTCTATGAGAGGGAATGGTCTGTAATCCACCTTGCGGGCGTAGTGCGGGTTGGTAGATGTCACATGTCTTCGAATTTTTAGTTCTAGGACGTGTCGGTTTCCTCACGATGTTTTACTTCACCGGTTTTGAGGGCTTGAACCCTCTTGAACACTGATTATTTGAAAATGTGATTGTGAGCAAAGCGATAGTTATGAACCGGACTGTATAGTCGTGCCTACAGAGGGCGCTTAAGAGGGATCTCTAGTGGGCCTTTCTCCATACAAACGTATTCCAATGTTTTCTTCGTGGATAATGCGTCTAGAGCAAAGTTTTTTTTTTCCAAAAAATCAAAAAGGTCTTATTAATACATGTCCCTATCATTGCCTTTTTGTTCAAAACATAATCTAACTAAAAAAATTATGACAATCCAAAAACCCGAAACACAGCTCGTCTTTACCGCCATGTTCAGACGACGACAAATTAGATAAGTTTTTAACAAAAAAGAAAATAATAGAATCATAGATATACTTTTCCTCAAAATTTTAATATAGAAATTATTTAGATCAGTTTAGTTTTGAAGAAGAAAACAGCGGAATACAAAACGTCTTTTTGTCAAGACTTTTGTTGGTAAAATCAGCCTGAGCTGCAGTTGTCCCTTTCGCTCTTTACGGGGGCTTGGTCGGGCGCAGCGCGACGGTAATAGTTTCTTCTAATACTTTCAAATCCCGACTAGAGTCCCCTCTTAACCAATCAATCTGCCCAGCCTTTTCCCAAACTACGTTGGGGTCGGTTTTCAGTCTAACCGGATGCAGCTGAGTACCAGTATTTTTTATTAGACCTTGCTAAATCATTGTCACATTTTTGTGATTTCATATTGCTTGGTTGACGGTTTCGTGAGGAGTATGTCCGGCCCCTGACTTCTTCAGCTTGCTTCTTCTGTACACAAATCTAATCGAATCTATACTTAATATTATAATCCTGAAGAGTTTGTTTGTTTGTTTGCTTGAACGCGCTAATCTCAGGAACTACTGGTCGGATTTCAAAATTCTTTCAGTGTTAGATAGCCCGTTTAACTAGGAAGGCTATATAATCATGCTACGACCAATAGGAGCGGAGCAGCAATGAAAAATGTTGCGAAAACGGGGAAAATGTGACGCAGACGAAGTTGCGCGGGACAGCTAGTTTTAAATAAACACAAACAAAGAAGCTTGACTTACCTATACTAGAATAATCATAAGGGTCCAGAGTTTTGAAGCTGGTGTCGAACTGATTTCTTTCTTCGGAGTCCTGGTCTGAACATACGGCGTACAGCGCTGTACAGGTCGGGTTGAATAACACCTGGAAGGAAGCTATCTCTGTTATATATCTAGCTAATCAATTTATAAAGGTGGCGGGTGTGTCGGGTCGTTTAGTTCCCTTCAAAATGGTTGAGTTGAATGATGGCTGATACATGCGTCATGTTCGTGAACGGGCGCTGTCAGTTGTGACTGGTCATCTCTTAGCTGCCACGGTTTATTTTAATTACTTTTTTTTTAATTACTGATTTGATCTTTTACTCTTATTTCTACACTGTTCTCACATATTTGTAACTTTTAACATGAATGATGTAACCAAGATTTTGTAACATATTTTGATTTAAAAGAGTGTCCATGGAGTTCCTTGCCCGTTCTTCTCCATAGAGATCTACGCTACGGAATGGGCAACTACAGTACTTTCATAAGTTATTATGCCTTGTGACTGGGACTGTAGCTTCGCGTTTTATTTTGTTTTTTTTGACTTTCAAAAGTGCCTGTAAAGGTCTAATTGAAATAAATGCTTTGACTTTAAAGAAAGTAAGCAAGTAAATATCGATTTACAACAATGAACCGATTCCAAATGTCCACCACCGGCTTATAGCGAAAGCGAAATTATTAGCGAAACAATTTGGTAAATGTTCATGATTCCTCTTATGTACTCATTTCTTACTTTATCCATTCGCGTAATACTACAACCCCTCCCCGTGTCCATCTGGTGTATTGTAAGTGGTTATTTTTTAAAATTGTTTCGCTGGACATGCTGGTTGATGGACATAAGGAATCAACCCATCAATGATATACAAGGTGTTGTTTTGCATCCTCGTCAAAATTCAGGAGGTTGACACTAAAGACATAAATAATCAATTTAAATTACGGTGACTAGTTAATCCATACTTCCATACTAATATTATAAATGCGAATGTCACTCTGTTTGTTTGTTTGTTACCTTTTCACGACTAAACGGCTGATCGGATCTTAATGAAATTTGGCAAGAAGATAGATTTCAACCTTGGGAAGGACATAGGCTATATATCATCACGCTACGACCAATAGGGGCTGAGCAGCAATGAAAAATGATGCGAAAACGGGGAAAATGTAGATTCTTGCTCTTCTCCAGACGAAATTACCTTTGTGAATAGGCAACTAGAATCTATTCTATTTCCTTATAAAGTTTGACGTACAAATGTGCCTGTTAATGGCCATCATCTGCCTGCCTTTTCACAATTATTTCGGGGTCAGCTTCCAGTCTAACCGGATGCATTGGAATACCAGTATTTTACATGAAGCGACTGCTTATCTGACCACCACGACCCAGTTAGTATTAGGTAATACCATACCCCTTGGTAAGACTGGTTGTCAGACTTTCTGGCAAGAATAAAAAAATATTTATACAAGGTGTTGTTTTGCATTCTCGTCAAAATTCAGGAGGTTGTCACACAAGATATAAATAATCAATGAAAATTACGGTACCTAGTTAATTATTAATAAACGCTGATTTTTTCGGTTGTTTATGTTTGTCAGTATTTCAGAATAACCCCTTTAACGTGGTTTAGGGATAAGAAATAATCGAATAAACGTTTGAGATTGTCTGTATTTGTGGAAGCGCGGTTATAGGGCGAGAATCAGACGGCCCGCGTTTAAAACACGGGTGGTTCACACTTAAACATTTTATTATAGATTCCGGACGAGAATTATTAGCATAGTTACCTCCTTCAATCTGACGAGGATGCAAAACAACACCTTGTATAACATAATTATTTATGGATATGTGGCCGGTTTGACGGCACGATTGGCGCAGTGGCTAAGCGATTGACTGTGTTAGTATGTAGTGTGTTAATAGGTGAATGGATTATCTTACCTGAGATTATCTTACCTCAGATTATCTTACCTCAGATTTATCTAGCGTAGGAACTGTTCTTAAAAGATGGAACGTTCTAAGATCCCAAACTTCAGTATTTGATATGACCTGTAAAAGTGAACGAAAATTAATAACATACTGACATGTCGTCAAAATTGATACTTGACAAGAATTTGTGTGACATTGAACTAGAAAGGTTATAAAAAGACGTTTCACAAAAAAAAAAAAACAAAGCATTTTCAAACGTCTTTCATAATGCGCACAGCAAAGGAGTGGAACTCTCTGCCTGCGTCTGTGTTTCCGAACGCTTACAACCCTAATCTCTTCAAAGTTAGAGTGAACAGGCTTCTTCCGGGTAAGCTCGTACTATCGTCGACTTTGTCTCTGCCATCTCTGACCTAGACTAAAGTCAAGAGCAAACCCATCGCAAATAAAAAAAAAAAGGATTATGTGGTTTTATGAAACCACGGTAAAAGTGAAACTATTTTTCACACTATACTACATTTAACTAAAAAAAATTGGAATAATATTCTATTAAGGGTATAAAACGTATAAAACGCGGAGTAGGGATAAAGTGAAAGGCGCTCTGACGAGCGCCTTTCACTTTATCCTTACTCCGCGGCCGAGCGTCACGCGACATGCAACACACAGACGAAAAAGTTTGAGACGATGTAATAAAAGTTTCACTTTAAAAAACATTAAACAAAACTTTACTTTTGGAAATCGGTTTTGTTTGTTTCATTTAATTTTTTGCTTTTTTTTTAAAGAGTTTTTTCGATTTACCCCAGTACACCTTACAATTAAACACACCTCTGCCCAACCCTTTTGGGATTACTAGCGTGATGTTGAGTTATTATTTACCTCTAATCCATTGGGATGGAACACTCCGCTATGCGTCTGATTGAGTTTATCAAACTTGTGGATCTCTTTGCCTGTATTCACGTCCCATAGCACACCGTCTGTAACATAGAAAATTAATATTAGATTAATACTAGCTGCCGCCCGCGACGTCGTCCCCGGTTTATTTTTTATGTTTTTGGGTATGAAAGCAATTGGGTAAATTGTGTGGGTATGAGTCGGCCAACATAATAAGATGTTCAGACCTACCCGATATGCACACAAAATTTCATACAAATCGGTTCAGCCGTTTTGGAGGAGTTTGGTAACAAGAATTTTATATTTGACTAGCTGCTGCCCGCGACTTCGTTCGCTTGGAACTTTTGATGGGTTTTAGGGGTATGAAAAATAGATGTTGGCCGATTTTCAAACCTTCCCGATATGCACACAAAATTTCATACAAATCGGTTCAGCCGTTTCGGAGGATTTTGGTAACAAACACCGCGACACGAGAATTTTATATTTTAGACTGGTTGTACCTGCGACTTCAATCGCTGGTTTTTTTTTTGGGTATGAAAAATAGATGTTGGCCGATTCTCAGATCTACACGATATGCACACAAAATTTCATACAAATCGGTTCAGCCGTTTCGGAGGAGTATGGAAACTAACATTGTTACACGAGAATTTTATATACACCGTGTAAATCACCTCATCACGAAGCCGTCAACCAAGCATTCTGTACATGAAACTAAGTAACTTTACGCAAAAATTATTGCTGGGAAACGACTTTTTTTTGGGGGTGTAAAATCATGTTTTGTGGTAGAACTAAATGTAACGCACTCAAAACATTATGCTGATGGACGGATCTAATAGTACGGGGGTCGTAGAGGTGTTTAAAGTAAAAAATCTTACATTAAAAACTTGTATTTAAAAAAATACTTGTCAAAAAGTTGGAACTTTGACCCCTAATATCTCCGTAACTAGAAGGTTCCAAGGTATGGTGTAGAACAAAAAAATGATCGCCATGACAGGGTGAACCAGTGCCTTTCGGCTTCGTTAAGAGGTGTTTTACACCCTTTATATAAGATTATACTCATTTTAAGATGACATTTGATCAGCCTTACCTTCTAGTCAAGTCAAATTAAGACATAAAATAGTGATCAAATAACAAAAACTCAGATCGAGCTGAATTTTGGAAGACACCTTGGGTACACTAGCACGCGTAGCATGACCGCCGTAGACACGGGCTATGTCGACGGAAGAATTGACAATTTGACACATTGTCATTGTCTATCTGTCATTATGTCAATTCTTCCGTAGACAAAATTCTTCTCTACAGTGATCATGCTACGCGTGCAGTAGAAATTTATTTATTTATCGCAAACACCACTAACATTACAGGGACTTCCTAATGCGTTAGCGTGGTCCTTAATTAAACTATCTTTATACTATCTTAAATAACATAACACATACAATACTGTTTTTGTGAATTCATTCAGAGAACAGCCGGCCTAGCATGACCGCCGTAGAAACGGGCTATGTCTACGGAAGAATCGACAATTTGACAGATATTTCTATCGTCCCAAGCATGGCGATATTAAGAATGTAGAAAAGAAATGTTTCTTTTCTTCAGTCGACACAAGTCTACAACGTCGAGCATGACGACCATATTTTCTCTTCTTTTGACATTTGGGGGTAGAAACATTACTTCTGACAAATGTCAAACTACTCTTAATAAAAACTAAATACGAGAAATACGTTTCGTGGTTGCGTTGAGTTACGTTCAAAAGGTTGAAATGTTATGTAAAATATTTAGGTTTAATTTCGCGAAAAAGATCCAGGCCTGGATGCAGGATGCAGCAACACCATCCCGCCCACGAAAAATGAAAAACTCGTGCAATTGGCAACTTTTTTTTGTTAACTAAACGTAACCTTTTAACTGTCCATAGCAACGTCCCCGTTGCTATGGAAAGAATTTCTGTTTATGTCTTCGTAGATGTCTTCGTAGATAGAACGGTCATGCTAGGGGGGCAGGAAAATAAATCAATCCTGTCAGCAGTGTCATTTAGTGAAATAAAGTGTCAAAAATCCCCATCAATCGAATGTGTACTATAAAAGTTATTGGATCAAAGGGGAAACCCACTTTGATCCAATAAGTTTTATAGTATACTTTTACACACTTAATTTTTACTGGTATACCCAAGATCTCTACCAATCAATTGATTCGAGTTTTTGTTATTTGAAACGTCTATTTTGACCGAACTATTCGATTACTTCGATTTCCGTTAAAAGAAAAAAACCTGCCAAGTGCGAGTCGGACTCGCGCACGAATGGTTCCGTACCATTATTTATAAAAACGAGCATAAAATAACACTTTTTTGTATGGGAGCCCCCCTTAAATATTAATTTAATTCTATTTTTAGTGTTTGTTGTTATAGCAGCAACAAAAATACATAATCTGTAGAAATTTCAACTGGCTAACTATCACGGTTTATGAGATACAGCCTGGTGACAGACGGACGGACGGACGGACAACGAAGTCTCAGTAATAGGGTCCCGTTTGACCCTTTGGGTACGGAACCCTAAAAATAATATAAATTTATTACCTGCCCATTTAATTATCGATCCGGGTCAAGAATCATTAGCATAGTTACCTCCTTGAGTTTGACGAGGATGGAACATGACACCCTGTATTTAAATCAATTTTAGTACCTGACAACACCAGCTCATCAGTCGGGTTGAAGGTAGCCCTGTTCTTCGCGTACTGGTTACTGATCGCAGGAGTCAGGGTCATCAGTTCTCTGCCGGTGCGCGTGTCGAATATCGTGGCCGTCTCGCCTTTAGTGCCTATTATTCTCTCGTCAGACATCTTGGAAAATTCTACGTATTCTTCATTGTCCAATTGGAATCTGAAATCAAAAGCGTTGATTTTTTAAAGTCAATGAGCTGTTATATGCCCTGCACGGAATTTTTAAAATCTAATACTAATAATAAAGCTGAAGAGTTTGTTTGTTTGCTTGAACTCGCTAATCTCAGGAACTACTGGTCCGATTTGAAAAATTCTTTCAGTGTTAGATAGTTAATTTATCGAGGAAGGCTATAGGCTATATATCATACCGCTACGACCAATAGGAGCGGAGCAGCAATGAAAAATGTTGTGAAAACGGGGAAAAGGTGACGCAGACAAAGTTGAGCTAGTATTAAATAAATTTGTATAGATTACTTACAATAATTCGAACTCTTTCATATTCCATAAAGCCGATAGAGGTCTCCAGGGTGTCGTTGCCGACGCTAGTAATAGTAACCCGTCTCTGCTTGCCTGAATAGTAAAATATTACGGTTAATTTATGGCTGTGTATTCTGAAACTTGGCACCGTCGTAAAAATCATTTCGTGACAACTATGTAGTGAGTGTGAGAGAGCTGTGGTGGCCCAGTGGTGGCAGACCCGACTTACGATCAGTATGCCGTAGGTTCGAACCCAGACAGGCGCATTACTTTGTGTAATTAATTTCATCACCGCTGCTCTCAAAACGGTGAAGGAAAACATAGGGATGGTGACTCAGTATTTTTTGAAAATGTTCTGTTTGTGCGTATTAAGTTTCATTAAAACCGGTTCAGTCATTTCGGAAAATAAGGACTTGAATGTTTGTATGAAATTTCGTAAGGCGTAAACGCTCTTAAGCCGTGCTTACCTAGGTTGGTCCGTGGATGGGTGACCACCTATAACATACCGAGTTTCCTCCGTGCCTCGGAAAGCACGTTAAGCCGTTGGTTCCGGCTGTCAATAGGGGATAATCCTATTTTTTTTTCTTTGTCCGTCGGGTAGTTTATTGAAAAGTATTGGACACGATTTTTTTCTTTTTTCACGTGGTCATAAAATTACGGAGATATATTGAGTTGAAATGGCGCATGACGTCACATTTAGGTAAGTTTTATACCCACTTGTGACGTTGTAAGCCCCCACTCTCCAACTTTAATGAGTTTTAACTAAGTATTTTTTTGATATTTTGATAAAACAAAAAATACGTGTCTAATATTTTTGTATTACCTGTCTGACGGACAAAATAGAATGTCGTTTTCTTTACCCAGTCCGATCCCCTATTATTATAGTGATGATGTTTACCTGCATGTGATAGATGTACGACTCGTGTACTTGGTACGAATTCTCCTCCACGCCGCTGAACAAGTTGAAAACCCTAATGTCGCCGGAAGACGTCGCTGCTAATAACTGCTGTTGCGTTGGCTGTGGGGCAAATATAAACACTTTGGCACTTAGAAGTTTATGATTTTGCCAGCTGTGCAAAAATGGTCGAAAATATTCAACTTCCATACAAAATTTTATCTCCTACATAAGGTGGAAACGCCAAGGTAGCCCCCGAAATTTTAAGTTCCTTACGTTTTTTTTTTTCGTTTAATTTGCTGGACAATTTCGGGTTGTATGTTTTTAAGGTACCGTACCCAAAGGGGCAAACGGGACCCTATTACTGAGGCTTCGCTGTCCGTCTGTCCGTCCGTCTGTCACCAGGCTGTTTGTTTGCTCGTTTTTATAAATAATGGTACGGAACCCTTCGTGCGTGAGTCCGACTACCAAATGGCCAGTTTTTTTTTACGGATGTGCGTGATGCTCTGGGCGGAGCGGAAGGGGGTGTCAGACTTGTACTGACTAAAACCTATCCATGTTCCTTCTTAGCCCTTTGTGTTCTAGGGCCACGGTATGTTTGATTAAAATACGATTTGCGATCGTGACACGAATGTAATTACAGAATTATAATCATCAATACAATCCTTTAAGTCCATTTAATCCCATTTAATGACTTTATTTATAAAATAGTCAGTCAAAAACGTAAGAAACTTTGAATTTCGCGTGTTACCTTGGCGATTCCACCTTAATGTCTTTAAGGAATGAATTGTTCAAGATTCTTCCATGGTCCACAAAGTGATATAGATAGCTTTATCGACCCCCTCACATAGAATTTTTTCATTGGACAAAAATAAAACAGCTTTTATATACATTTTGACCGTGTAGAAAATAGCTGTTTTTTTTAAATAACGTTGTCGTACACTAGGCGTTTCTCTTGTATCGTACAAACATTTAAACTCACATACACAAACAGCCAGACCCGGAACAACTGTCTGTAGGCCATACAAATATTTGTTCCGCGCAGGGATCGACTCCGCAACACGCGGCGCAGCAGTCGATCGCTCTATCACTGCATCAACCGTGCCGTCGTTGCCGTTTTTAAATTTCCTATGAAGAATTTCTATGTGGTTCAGAATGACGTACTGAGTACGTGGTAAGCTTTTTCGTGTTGGGGTCCCTTACACCTTGTATAATAATCAGGGAACAGAGAAGCCGGTAGTAAATTCCATAGACGATAAATGTGGAAGCATAGCGAAACGATTCTAGAAGTCCAACCCACCGAATCGTTTTCTAAACACTTTCTTTTATTCTTTCTTTCATTCCTAGTAATACTACACAAAGAAAAACTGTACTCACATGGAAGATCGTATGTGTGAAGTAAGCATCGTCGTCCTGCAGGCGCAGCGTGCGCACGGGCGCGAAGTGCGCGTGCACCAGCCGCGCGTGCGCACGTCGCGCCGCGCCCAGCCCCAGCTCGCGCCGCGCCACCCGCGCCGCCACGCTCGCGCCGCCCGCCGCCAGCGCGCCGCCGCCCACGCGCGGCGACGGGCACTTGTGCGGCCTGGGGGGGGGGGATTAATTATTAAGAACTAGGTTAATAAATAATAAACATAAAGGCAGAAGTGAAAACTCGGAACAATGGAATTACTGTGTTTTTTTTTTTTATTTTAATTGCGTAAGTCTGGCGCAATACGCCACGAACATGTCGGTGACGCGAACCCATAAATTTTTCTTCTACCGAATATCGCTCACCGCGGCTAAATAAATTTTCACTTTCAATAAATAACGATTCATTTTCTCCCAGAAAGTACAATTACATTATACAGATGTTGCAAATATTGGAGGTCTATGGGAGTCAGGAATCCAAACTAGGAAATCCTGAGATTTGGACTCCTGGCCGGCCTCGCCGAGATTGGAATTGTCACGATTGTAGATACAGGACTATTGTACGTAAATAATAGAAGAAAAAATACTTATCAAATCCAATTATTATTTTTTTTACATTTTTTTTTTGTTAAATGACGATTGTGATAAATCACTCAAACAGCACGCGTAGCATGAACACTGTAGAAACAAGTTTTGACTACGGAAGAATCGACATTATGACAGATAGACAATGACAATGTCAATTATTCTTAGGTCGACATAGCCCGTTTCTATGGCAGCCATGCTACGCGTTTAGATTGAACAGGTAGCAACAGGGTTCTTGCGCAGCGAGTTCTGGTTGTACAGATACCCGGCGATAATAGTGTGTAGCGTCACTCGGTGCAGGTTGATACTAAGGCTAGCCGCACACATAAAATAATATTGTCAATGCTAGATTGTCGAAAATCTTCATCAATATATGGTCCCCGCACACTACGCAATATTATTGGCAATTTTTCATGGTACAATCTGACTCAGTCGCTCCGCAGCTAGATTAATGTGCGCACGTTTAACATAATGGATAGAAAGAAAAAAGTCGTTGCATTGAGTATTGCATTAATTTTATCATCTAAAAAAAAGCAATCAAGAAAAAAAGATGGATTAAGGACTGGATGAGAAAAAAAAAAGCCGAGTTAAATCACTTTAATGTAATAAATGAAAAAAATAATAATAATAATTAAATATTTTTCTTTTTATATAATTTTGTAAAAATATTTAAAAATGTAAATTATATGTTAGAAAATGAATAAAGGAATAATAATTATAATAAAAATAATAATAGTACTTCTGGACACGGCACGTATTGTTAGGAGGTTCCTCTCTCAAGAGCCCTGACCACCGGTAGCCCGGACCCTGTTCCCGATGCCGGTGGGCTACTATTTGTTATATTTTGTATATAATTTTGTAAAAATATTTAAAAATGTAAAACGTATGTTTGTTAAATAAATAAAGGGAATAATTATAATAATTATGGATGAAGTTATGATGACGAATAACTACCGGAAATTTATTGTGAAGGATGGCACGGTTGACATATGTCGGGCATGCCACCGTCCGGACGAATCGATCCGTCACATTATCTCCGGGTGTTCTCGTCTGGCCAACGGAGAATACTTGCATAGACTTGTTTTAATAAATACTGACAAATAGTGTTTTTCCGTGGGAGTGCTATCATCAACAGTATCAACACTATTTTCGCTTTGGATACTGTTTTCGTCCTCCATTTTGAACATAAAATACGAACGTCCGCCTGCCTTGAAATCTTTTTCTCAACTAAAATATTGCCGCGCGCCCGCACACGTCAATATTATTGACAATACCCCTGCCTCCCCCCGATATTGACGTGACAAAATCTGAATTTCTGGATAATTCACAATAAAATATTATACAATACGCGGAACAATACCGCAATACAGGCCGCACACACACAATATTATTGACAATACGTACTTTATTGTCAATATTATTTTGTGTATGCGGCTAGCCTAAGAGCGGGTTTTGTTTACTTACTCAAATAGATTGAACTGCGGACAGGTAGCAACAGGGTTCTTGCACAGCGAGTGCTGATTGTACAGATACTCTGTGATGATTGTGTGTAGCGTCACTCGGTGTGGGTTGGTCGTGGGCTCGCCGGCTGGCACGCTCAGCTGCTTCTGGAGGGAGCGCTTGTGTTCCGAAGTGGGGGTTGATACTAAGGGCGGGTTTTGTACTTTTCTGGAACAAATTTTTATGTGGAGTTAGAAAATTTGTTGTAGTTATTTTGGAGACTACTTTTTGATGCTACTTTGATATGTTTCTAGTCATTCATTATGCATTTATTGTACACATAAATTACATAGAGTTAAACCCAATTCTGGGAAACTCGAGGATTGTTTTTTTTTTACATCAATCCTCAAACTGTAAAATTTGCAAAAGGGATAAGTGCACAAAAGATAACTTACTAAAGGGTTGGATGTCTAGCATACAATACATAAAGGATGGAAAGGAACACCGACGCTAAAATAAATAGATTAAAGTTTATTTTAGACTACAGCCCATAGCTTTGTAAGCATTTTATTGTTACTAACAATGGTGATCAAGTAACTAGTTTAGTATTGTTAGTGTTTACAATAGTTATTTTTATTAAGACCTATTACTGTCCCCACCCAGTGTCTCTGGAAGGGACAGTCCGGTCTGGGAGCAATCATCTTCATCCGGTCTTGGCATCCGTGGAAGCCATCTGTGCGAGACTCCGCGAACATAACTGACGCGCTACAGCGCCATCCCAAGAGCATCCTGAAGGCGTTATTAGAACGTTTAAACGTATTCAGTACGTCATTCTGAACCAACGGTCAAAATGTAAGGTTTATTTTTAGATTAAATTAGAGCTCAGAATTATGTACTGAATACATGGTAACCGTTTTAGCATCGTTTTCACTTCCACCTTGGGGAGCGTTCAAGTATTACGTAACGCAATTTTTGGAGATATTTGAACCCCCCCCATGTTACGCGCCTTAACGTTTTTCAGTGCCCCCCCCCCCCCTACCCCCTAGTAAAACGTTACGTAACCACCACCAGTAGTGACCATTTATACCTGAAAGTCACAATTATGTGGCGTTAAGTACCGGAAAGTTACATGATTTACAATTGGAGATTAAAAAAAAAATGTAAAAATTACACTATCCTGTAAAGCAAGCAAGAAATCATGTGAAGGTAAAAAAAAATTGAAGCGGTCAATCATTAGAAATTTTTATTAAAAAAAAAAAACGTTTTAAAAAATGCATGCGGTAAAAAATCTCTACGCGACCGGTCTGTAGGGTTAAAACAATGTTACGTAACGAGTAGTTCAAACCCCCCCGGGGTCCCGCCTCTGTAACGTATCGTAACAGTTCAGAAGACCCCCCCCCCCTCTCTAAAAATTTGTTACTTAATACTTGACCGCTCCCTTATCTACATTTACACATATTATAATACAAATCAAAGATCCTACATACATGCACATAGTTCATCTATCCATTCTATCCTTTTCTAGCCTTGCCATTCCAAAGGCAAAGCTGCAATGTCCCAGAAATACTGCTCGATGGCAGAAACATGTATTTATTTTATCCAATTCGCACTAAGCGTTTTCAAACGTCTTTTATAATGCGCACAGCAAAGGAGTGGAACTCTCTGCCTGCGTCTGTGTTTCCGAACGCTAACAACAGGAGTAACCTGTCCACTCTAACTTTGGAGACATTAGGATTTCTACAAAGTTAGTAAGTGACTTCTGGGTGAGCTCGTCAAGAGCAAACGCATCTCAAATAAGAAAAAATTGAGACAAGCCAGCCACACTATTCCCAAACTATTGCAACTCCTGTAAGCCACAGCAGTGGCGACCACAAGAAAAGCGCCGAGAGAATGAAGCTCGGCAAAGTCCCAGATAAACTATTTAACTCTTTGGATCCCGCAACGAAATTATGCAGACAAAAACCGGCCAAATGCGAGTCGGACTCGCGCATGAAATGTTCGCGTTTTTATTACAAACGATCACGTTTTTGTATGGGAGCCCTCTTTAAATGACTTGGCAGTCCAACGGTCACGCCACTAGGCTATAACTGCTTACTATTATAATAGGGGACCGGACTGGGTAAAGAAAACGACATTCTATTTTGTCCGTCAGACAGGTAATACAAAAATATTAGACACGTATTTTTTATATCATTTGTTATATCAAAATATCAAAAAAATACTTAGTTAAATAAAACTCATTAAAGTTGGATAGTGGGGGCTTACTACGTCACAAATAGGTATAAAACTTACCTACATGTGACGTCATGCGCCATTTCAACTCAATATATCTCCGTAATTTTATGACCACGTGAAAAAAGAAAAAAATACGTGTCCAATACTTTTCAATAAACTACCCGACGGACAAAGAAATAAAAAATTGGATTATCCCCTATTAAGTATAGTAATCGACGCAGTCATGAAGCGTCTGCTAAAGCATGCTCGAAGATGCGCGAAGACCCTACTTTGTACTTAACGGCAACACTTTTACAGTCCTTTATCCAATCGCATTAAAAATCGTTTACCAAATCTAATACTTATATTAAAGATGAAGAGTTTTTTTTGTTTGTTTCCTTGAACGCGCTAATCTCAGGAACTACTGAACGATTTGAAAATTTTTTTCAGTGTGAGCCCATTTATCGAGGTAGGCTATAGGCTATAAATCATCACGCTACGACCATTAGGAGCGGAGCAGCAATGAAAAATGTTGCGAAAACGGGGAAAATGTGACGCAGACGAAGTTGCGCGGGACAGATAGTTTTACAATAATCCAAGAAAACCATAGCCATTTTACCATCTACTCATGCAATAAAAATAATAAAGACTTTGAATACCTTTTAACAACTAAATTCAATTCCGAACGAAGCCAGGGAGGATCGCTTGTGTAAAAGAAAACAATTCTCTTTTCAATCTTTTGTCAGCACGCGTAGCATGACCGAAGTAGAAACGAGCTATGTTGACGGAAGCATCGGCAAACTGACACATTGTCATTGTCTATCTGTCAGTATGTCGATTCTTCCGTAGACATAACTCGTTTCTACAGTGGTCATGCTACGCGTGTAGATATTAACATGGTACCCCTTACATTGTAGCAAAACTTGCGGTCGAAGCAAGCTTTATACCGACATCAAAACTGGGCGGAATATATTATGCCCATTTATTTTGTCTATAATATATTTTGCCCAGAATATATTTTGTCTATAATATATATTGCCCAGAATATATTTTGTCTATAATAAATTATGCCCAGAATATATTATGCCCAGAATATATTACGGCCAGAATATATTACGCTCAGAATATATTATGCCCAGAATATACACCGTGTAAATCATCTCATCACGAGGCCGTCAACCAAGCATTCTGTACATGAAACTAAGTAACTTTACGCAAAAATTATTGCTGGGAAACGACTTTCTTTTGGGGGGTGTAAAATCATGTTTTGTGGTAGAACTCAATGTAACGCACTCAAAACATTGTGCTGATGGACGGATTGAGTACGGAAACATGGAGGTGTTTAAAGTAAAAATATTACATTAAAAACTTGTATTTAAAAAAATACTTGTCAAAAAGTTAGAACTTTGACCCCTAATATCTCCGTAACTAGAAGGTTCCCAGGTATGGTGTAAAACAAAAAAATGATCGCCATGACAGGGACAACCAGTGCCTTTCGGCTTCGTTAAGAGGTGTTTTACACCCTTTATTATACAGAATGCTTGGTTGAAGACTTCGTGTAAGATACACTTTTTTTTAGTGATGGAAAATCATCAAAGAAACGCTCCCGCTCTGGGCGGTGCGGAAGGGAGTGTCAGACTTGTACTAAGACCTATCAATGTTCCTTCTTAGCCCTTTGTGTTTCAGGGCCACGGTATCTCTTTCGAACAGTCCCGCAGCCCTGGCAGGCATCGGCCCTCTCGGAGCCCTTCCGATTCGCTGACATCTCAAGGTTATACCTTCCATATAATAACAGAACATCACGCCTTTAATGCCCAAAGGGTTAGGGCATAGGTAATTTCACAAATACGTTAGTTAGCTGTAAATATAATTCAATGGATGTCGCTCACCTAAGTTTTATGACCGGCGGTAAGGGGCTGGCGTCGTCGATATGCATGGCGTTATGTGAGCTGTTCAGATCGACACTGTCGCGGTGTAGGGATCCACTGCTGTTCGCGCGGGAGACTGAGAGGCGAGGCTGTGGAGAAAACAGGCAATGTATAAGTGTGTCTGCAAAATCTCGGCATGTTCCTGGAGATTTAGTTAGCGTAGTCGCGGGTATAACTGCTCCCACTGGGAAGCCCATGCCTGCAGCATGAAATTCGGGCTGAAGATAGTTTCAGCGGGAGCTTCGCCTCGCGCTGTAGCGTGGCGGCGCTCGCGGTCAGTGTGTATACAGTTAGTGAGTATACTCACTCTAGTGGGCGTGGAGGGGGTATACACAGGCGGCGGCGGGGGCGGCGGCGGCGCGGGCAGCGCGGGCGGCGGGAGCTTCGCCTCGCGCTGTAGCGTGGCGGCGCTCGCGGTCAGTGTGTATACAGTTAGTGAGTATACTCACTCTAGTGGGCGTGGAGGGGGTATACACAGGCGGCGGCGGGGGCGGCGGCGGCGCGGGCAGCGCGGGCGGCGGGAGCTTCGCCTCGCGCTGTAGCGTGGCGGCGCTCGCGGTCAGTGTGTATACAGTTAGTGAGTATACTCACTCTAGTGGGCGTGGAGGGGGTATACACAGGCGGCGGCGGGGGCGGCGGCGGCGCGGGCAGCGCGGGCGGCGGGAGCTTCGCCTCGCGCTGTAGCGTGGCGGCGCTCGCGGTCAGTGTGTATACAGTTAGTGAGTATACTCACTCTAGTGGGCGTGGAGGGGGTATACACAGGCGGCGGCGGGGGCGGCGGCGGCGCGGGCAGCGCGGGCGGCGGGAGCTTCGCCTCGCGCTGTAGCGTGGCGGCGCTCGCGGTCAGGCCTCGCGCGGCCAAGTGCGCGGCTACCAACTGCAGCAGCTGACGTTCGTTGTAGTTTATACGCGTTTGGGCCACTACGTTTGCCTGTGGACAAAAATATTGTTATTAGGGCTTCGCTCGTCTTATTTGGAGACAGCATCGCTGCAGCTGTCACGGTCGCGTCATAGTCGCTCTTGAGACGTGCGTCAGAAGCGATGTAAGCGCACGTCATCATCTTAAATGATGGAAGGGACACCCACGCGCAAAACGGCTACTTATTACAATACCGAAATTAAAAAGACCGTATTTTAAAATACCTATGGATGAAATCCCGACAAATTAAACGCGGTATATTTTGGTTGAAAGTTTTAAATCCCAAAAGTACATTTGCCCGAAAGCTTAAAATCCCGTAGATCCAAATTTAGATTATGCGTTTATAACGGTCGACGCCGACTGGACGACAAAGCCCCGCTGTGCGGGCTTCTATTTCTGACTGCAGGGTTTAAAGGGACCTAACATGAATGGCATGACGGAAGCTAGAGTAAGCGAGCGGAGCGAGCGAACTTAGCTCCTGTTATACCATTAGAACATAACCTATCTGTGTCGGGGTGCCCTAAGCTCCTAAAAGTATTTTTTGTTGTTTGGCATAACGTTTTCGCAAAAGTTTTAGTAGTCTAAAACTTTTGCGAAAACTTTATGCGAAACAATATGATTTCGGGATTTCGTCCATTCGGGGTTTCATCCTTTTGGGCATTTGGAGATCGGTATTTTATGTTTCGATATTACGGCTATCGGCATTGAAAACTTTCGGTATTTTGAAATTCGTTGTTTTTGACGTCGGCATTTCAGTCATAGTTATTTTGAATTTCGGAATTTTAATACGTAACCGCGAAAATGGTTACCACGTACACAGTTAAGTACTCATCATGCTAAGCCCACACAATTATTTTTTTGTCAATGTCCCTTTCACCTTGTAGGAATGCGGGACTGTTTCTGATGACGTCAGAGGAACGAAAAGGGTAGAAAGGAGGCAGGGATCGCGTTAGGATCGCAACTGCAAAATGTCGTCTTAGTCGAGGGCTCTTTGATGTAGCTGGAGCGTTCACGTTTCGTTTCGTTCCACGCTTCTTCTCCTCAGGTAAAACACTAGGAAGGACTATTCTAAATTTAATAAAAGCGTGATGTCGTTCAGTCGTGGAGCCGCGTACCAGCTATGCAAGGTGTTGTTTTGCATCCTCGTCACGAAAAGTTGTCACGACACTTTTTGCTATAGTAAGCTATTGTAAGCTTTATTTCTTTAAAATAAAGTTGAAATTTCCTTAAATTACGTACAATTGGGGTGTGTATGTGAGTAAGGATAGATATGATTATTATTTTGAGTGACCGAACTACAAAGTACAAATTCGGTTGTGCAGTTAAGTAAGACGTATTGCTTCGAATTAAGGATTAATCTTCCTTAAATTAAATATTTTATTTTTCGCTCACTAACTTAAATCTAAAATATATTGATATTATGTACGTGAAAGGAATTTCGTTCCATCCGGGTGTCCCTTGACAACTCTCAAGTTTTTTTTTTCTTATTTTCGGAAATCGAAAGCGTGAACCACTCGTGTTTTAAACGCGGCTGGTCTGATTCCCGCCCTATAACCGCGCATCCACGCATACAAACAATCTCAAAGTTTATTCTATAATTTCTTATTCCTTAAACCACGTTAAGGGGTTATTCTGAAATGCTGTCAAATTTTAACAACTAAAAAAAAACTGCTTTTATTAATATTTAAGTCGGTACCGTAATTTAAATTGATTATTTATGTCTTTTGTGACAACCTCCTGCATTTTGACGAGGATGCAAAACAATTCCTCGTATAACGGATTTGTGCGAATCCAAGTTCCCATAGATTCTTCTTTATTTATCATGTGATTAGTGCCTACCCTGGTGTCAAGAGTTCTTCATACCGTCCATGGACCTCTGACTTGACTTTACAAGACGTCGAGAAATATCTCTCAGGCATGCTGGTTTCCTCACGATGTTTCCCTTAACCGAAGCAAGTGATAATAATTAAATACGCACATGATTTCCAAAAATCAGAGTTGTTTGTCTCTGGGGTTCGAACTTGAAGACTAAGGCGACTATCACACTGCCACGCATCACGCTGCATGTTGCGTGTCAACGCACGTACGCGCGTACTTGCGGGAGTGCAGATCTGCATCATCGTGCGGGTTTTTTACGCACTCACGCGCGTAGTTGCGTTTTGTGGATTCACGGCGGCTCTGACACATTTTATTCAAAGCTTTTCGCTGTGGTGATAGTGCAGTGCAGAGCCCATCCAAAATGACGCACGGCACTGTGAAACTCGGTGTGCCATACCTTGCTAAAGACACGCGCGTGTGTTTCTCCGCTTGTAGGCGCGTGATCTGAATGAACGCGCGTGGAGGCATTTTCTGTGTGTTGGACTGTGCGTGTTTTCTATACAAACGGAGATACTGACAAGCAACGTTAAGGCCTGAAACTACGTTAAGCGGCGCCCGCGACGGGGAACCGACGCGTGTCCACGCGCGTGGTCAGGCCGGGTGTGCTCCGTGGGAACGCGACGGTCCCCGTCGCGGGTACCTGTCTCGGAGGCTGGATTATTTTATTTAGGCAGTGTCGCTAACTCAATTTTAATGATGTGCCTGTAGCCATATTGATGGGGAACTTAAACTTAACTTGGATGCGGGGCCCGCCTCCCCGCGACGGATGCCCGCGTAGGTCCCCGCGTCGGTGCGTTTTTGTATGGAACCGCGCGGGCGCCCGCTTAACGCAGTTTCAGGCCTAAAACATGCATTCACGCGCTACGCTGCGTGTTGCGTGGCAGTGTGTTAATGGCCTATGACCCAAAGGATTAGACCCATTTATTTATTTATTTTATCACAAAATCCACAGCTCTTTACAATTTTAACCTGAACTATTTTAACTTATCCTACAGCCAATTAAGGATTTACAATTTAACATCTGTATAGCTTAAAAATACAGCGTGGGTGAGTGTGTGGGAGTTTGCCTGAGGAGTAGAAAGTGGGTGTGTGTAGTGTGAGTATGTTATAGTGGTGTGTGGTGATTGTGTATTTATTTATTTCGTTTAGATGTATTTGTCAGTTTGTCACAAACTGACAAAAAAAACTGATAAGTAAGGACTATGTTTACTACTCACCCTGTGTATATTAGCTAGCGAGGTCTCGAACTCGGCGCCCATGTGCTTGCTCTTGCCCGACACTCGTTCCAGCAGTTCCAGCGCATACTTCTGGAACATCACGTGTTCCTGCCGCTTCTCCTGGAGAATCGGGTCGCGCATTAACACTGGAAATAAAATGCCGGGGTTAATTATACAACACAAAAAAAACAGCTGTTTTCTACAAAAGTGCGCGTAGCTAGAGGCAGTCAAAATGTTTGGAACATCTGTTTTTAACACGCTTTTTTTAGGGTTCTGTACCCAAAGGGTCGAACGGGACCCTATTACTGATACTTCGCTGTCCGTCCGTCTGTCATCAGGCTGTATCATCTCATAAAACGTGATAGTTAGCCAGTTGAAATTTCTACAGATTTTGTATTTCTGTTGCCGATATAACAACAAATACTAAAAACAGAATAATTAAATTAAAAATTTAAGACACCCCCGACACAAAAATCCTCTATAAAACCTTTAATAAATTAATCCAAGCGTCGTAGCGTAGGTTTACGTTTATTTCATGTTTTTTAAACTTGTATTATTTTTCGGCTTATGTTTAACATAACACCAGATTAAGTAAATATAACCTTAAAAAACATTTTTATACTGCCTAAAATAGTAAATGATCACCAGAAATAGTAAATGATCACCAGAATTAAAAACCTGAAAATCACAGCTCCGAACTAAGGCGTAGTCGACGGAGCCCCGCTACGCGGGGCTCCTATTTCTCTCTGCAGGGTTTAAAGTAACCTAACACGAAGGGGATGGCGGGGTCTAGTGAGCGAGCGGAGCGAGCGAACTAAGAACCTAACCTGTCCGAGTCGGGGTGCCCAATATCCCGAGCTCGCTTTGCTCGCACTTGCTTCCTAAGTTCTTCTTGCCACAAAATTTGGTGATCATTTACTATATTTGGTGATCATTTACTATATTTGGTCTTTGAATACAATTTTTTTGGTGTTTAGTATTTTTTTTTGGGTAACGTAGCTTAGGATCTCAAAGTATTTTTTGGTGCTCATTATATTTAATCCCTTTATTTTCTTAGCCTTGACTGTCCCACTCCCGGGCACAGGCCTCCACCATACCTTCCAATTTTCTCGGTTTTGCGCTTCTTTTCGCTAATTAACGAAACCAAGAAATGTCAAAAAGGGGGAGGGGGGTGCAGCCGGGTTCTCGGCAATGTCCATGGTGACAAGTGACCAGATTTCAAATAAGTGACTAGAACGGTGGAAGTTGTGTATATCCCTTCATCAACTAGAAAAATGGTGATGATTTTCAAACAGCTGAGCGGATTTTCTCGAAACATAGCTAAGAACACTCTCGATTAAAATATCTTTCAAACGAGCTACGATGCCACAGACAGACACACAGATACACACGTCAAACTTATAACACCCCTCTTTTTTGGTCGGGGGTTAATAAAATAAATATTTAAGGGTACAAAAAAGTGAATTTTTTGCTAGTTTATATAAATAATGGTACGGAACCCTTCGTGCGCGAGTCTGACTCGCACTTGGCAGGTTTTTATTTTCCGACGTAGCATTTCTATGGGGGGGTTGGTGACCGTTTTCGCGTCGATGTCCTTTCCACCTTATATATTTGCCATTGTGGTAAAAGGATCCTAATCTTTTGAGAAACTCGCAGCAACATAATAGCAGCTGCTCTGGTTGATCTTATCCTATCACACACGAAAAAAAAAGGTTGGTCCGTGGATGGGTGACCACCCATTACATACCAAGTTTCCTCCGTGCCTCGGAAAGCACGTTAAGGCCATGGTCAGTTGGCAATATTTTGACGCGCGTTTTCAAATCGTGCGACTAGACATCGTAGTATTTACATACAACCGATCACATGAGCGCGCGTCAGCGAGCAATGACGCGGCGCTCAGAGAAAAATTCTCTAGACGCAGGCGATCGCGCGTTGACACAAACAAAAAACAAACAGAAACAGACTGACGAGCTCCTCGCAACGCGCGTTAGCGCTTGTCATTTGAACTCTTTATAAATTTAATTCCGCGTTGACCTGCGTTAACGCGCGTTACATGTGAACAAGGCCTAAGCCGTTGTCCTCGGCTGTCATTTGTTGAAATTTGACAGCTGTCAGACACATAGACAGTGGCCCGTGAGTCTGACAATCGGTTTTAACAGGGGTGTCAGATAGACAGTCGCTACATGTAAAATACTGGTATTCAGCTGCATCCGGTTAACAATAAGAATTTAAGAATAAATTATTTTTCATCACACTTGCACGTAAACAGTGTCATAACATACAGGTTAACTTGGCTGTAATGCCCCGTATAAAACTCTAGGGCGGTAAGTAATTTTTTTAAAATTTACAGCTCAGCATGACAGCACACAGGTCATGCAAGTTCAAGCAAGGAGTTTACACGCAATTGAAAAATTGTCTTAAAATGTTATCTAAACAGGAATTTCATTCAATCTCGCTACATGTTATTTAATTACTCAACTAATGTTCTAAAATCTAAATAATCGATAGTTTTTAGTTTTTTTAATACTCCGTCATGGCTGTATACCTAGGTAAGTATTTGCCTTTAACGTTTCTGAAAAAAACATTTGTTTAATCTGTGGTGTGGGCAAACAGCCCGCCATCCGCAAATCAGTTCACGTATTTCGTAATAATATGTGCTGACTTGTGTATATTCATAATTATTAACTCGCAAATGTGATCAAAAACATTGTAGGTTTCACGGGCGGTACGGGAATTACGAACCTCGACTCAGAAAGCCCTCAGTCTTCGACTTCGGGCTTCTACTAGAGCCTCGATAGTAATTCCTTACTTACCGCCCTTAATACACAATATACTATTTCATCACACTTGCACGTAAACAGTGTCATAACATACAGGTTAACTTGGCTGTAATGCCCCATATAAAACCCTAGGGCGGTAAGTATTTTTTTTTTTAATTTTCATCACACTTGCACGTAAACAGTGTCATAACATACAGGTGAACTTGGCTGTAATGCCCCATATAAAACCCTAGGGCGGTAAGTAATTTTTTTTTAATTTACAGCCCAGCATGACAGCACACAGGTCATGCAAGTTCAAGCAAGGAGTTTACACGCAATTGAAAAATTGTCTTAAAATGTTATCTAAACAGGAATTTCATTCAATCTCGCTACATGTTATTTAACTACTCAACTAATGTTCTAAAATCTAAGTAATCGATATTTTTTTGTATCCAAACGTCGAAATTTTTATTTTTTTACACTCCGTCATGGCTGTATATACCTAGGTAAGTATTTTGCCTTTAAAGTTTCTGAACAAAACATTTGTATAATCTGTGGTGTGGGCAAACAGCCCGCCATCCGCAAATCAGTTCACTTATTTCGTAATAATATGTGTGCTGACTTGTGTATATTCATAATTATTAACTCGCAAGTGTGATGAAAAACATTGTATGTTTCACGGGCGGTACGGGAATTACGAACCTCGACTCAGAAAGCCCTCAGTCTTCGACTTCGGGCTTCTACTAGAGCCTCGATCGTAATTCCTTACTTACCGCCCTTAATACACAATATACTATTTCATCACACTTGCACGTAAACAGTGTCATAACATACAGGTTAACTTGGCTGTAATGCCCCGTATAAAACTCTAGGGCGGTAAGTAATTTTTTTTTAATTTACAGCCCAGCATGACAGCACACAGGTCATGCAAGTTCAAGCAACGAGTTTACACGCAATTGAAAAATTGTCTTAAAATGTTATTTAAACAGGAATTTCATTCAATCTCGCTACATGTTATTTAATTACTCAACTAATGTTCTAAAATCTAAATAATCGATAGTTTTTAGTTTTTTTAATACTCCGTCATGGCTGTATACCTAGGTAAGTATTTGCCCTCAAAGTTTCTGAACAAAACATTTGTATAATCTGTGGTGTGAGCAAACAGCCCGCCATTCGCAAATCAATTCATGTATTTCGTAATAATATGTGCTGACTTGTGTATATTCATAATTATTAACTCGCAAATGTGATGAAAAACATTGTATGTTTCACGGGCGGTACGGGAATTACGAACCTCGGCTCAGAAAGCCCTCAGTCTTCGACTTCGGGCTTGTACTAGAGCCTCGGTCGTAATTCCTTACTTACCGCCCTTAATACACAATATACTATTAAAAAAGTATTACTAAAAGTGTATGTTTAGGCGCAGTTGTATAACTTCTACTACAATGGTATATTTAGTACTTAAAATAACTAAGATATATTGATTCAACAGTTGCAAGTAATGATAGTTCAATTCAGATGTTTGGTAGCGACCTGCTCGATCTAGGTTAATTTAAACCTGTGTTTCAGGCCATCACTTCACATAGCGCAATTTAATTAAGACTAGAAGTCGACTCCAACATAGTTTAGAAAAGGCAAGGTAAATAATGAAATGCAAGTTTTGTACTTAGTTCAAATGTACTGACGACCAGATGACCTTACTTGCAATCTGAAGATCCTTAAAAACAGCACATACCTTGTATCTGCGAAGTGGTGAAGAGTGGGAGCTTGGATATGATCTGTCTCACTGTTGGGCATCTCGCTAGCCCGGCGAGTGCTCTGCAAGCGAGGCCTCGCAAGCGATCCGCGTCCGTTATGGGCGATTTTACCATCATTAAAGATAGTAGTACCTGGTGGAAAATAAAATAACATTAACTTTTTGAACGCCAGAGCATAAATGCACGCGCGTCCACGCCAAGCTACAAACTCACCGCAAATATTTAACAATAAAAAAATGGATTTCAAAAGTATTATTAACTTATTTCTTGAAAAGACATTTAATATTTAAGATGTATAGATCACTTTTTAGGGTTCCGTACCCAAAGGGTCAAACGGGACCCTATTACTGAGACTTCGCTGTCTGTCCGTCCGTCTGTCACCAGGCTGTATCTCATAAACCGTGATAGATAGCCAGTTGCAATTTCTACAGATTATGTATTTCTGTTGATGCTGTAACAACAAATACTAAAAACAGAATAAAATAAATATTTAGGGGGCTCCCATACCAAAAAAGTGTTTTTTTTTTGCTCTTTTTTATAAATAATGGTACGAAACCCTTCGTGCGAGAGTCCGACTCGCACTTGGCCGGTTTTTAAAGATATGTAAATAAACACACAAAAGTAATGATTTAATTTGCTTATTTCGTGTTATAGTGCATCACATTTTTTTGTCACATATTTGTGTCGTTGGCATACGGGGCACGCGCTTGCTTGTCACGTATATGTGACAATGGCGTTCAAAGGTTAACATTTGCCGAGCACCAGGCAAAAAAGTGCTGTCACACTGCTGTTTAAAAATGTTTACATACATTTTCTAACACTAATACATTTATAATTAATGTTAGGAATTGTTACATACTGTTAAGAATTGTTAAATGTTTTAAGTGCTCCTACACCGATTGAAAATGTTTACAAACATTTATAACATTTGAAAAATCGGCTCGATCGCAGTTTGTATTTACGTTCCGACGCGTCTACACGAAAATGGAAGAAGATTTGCTCGTTGGATTAGCTTTTACTTTTTGTTAAAAAAAAAAAGAAAAAGCGCAATATCTGGATGCGCCAAACACTAAGAGCTAGACAAAAGTATAGTGCCAAAGATTATATCAAGGATTTCGATTTTGACTAACTATTTTATTCAGAAATGTTGACTAACATTACCTAACATGAAAACATTTTCTAACATTGTGATAGTATGTTTCTTCAAAAATATTTACTAACATTTGTTAACATTTTTAAACAGTAGTGTGGCACCACCTTAAGATTCGAACAATAATTCGTCCGTGTGCGCACAACCCGGCTCTCTAGTCGTCGCTATACGTAGCTGTAATGACTTGCGCATACAAGTAAAAATGAATTACTTTGTAGCGACCTTCAAAAAGCAACATACAACAAAAAAAAGTACTATAGCGCCATCTATGACACGACGGAAGAACTAACATCAATTTCCTACATCTCGCAAGCAAAGTTTACATCGACTTAAGACTATAGAAAAGCTCGACAACAACTGTCGGGCAGTTGCCCACCAGACATAACACCTGTCAGGTCTGGGGATCCTCCCTTTTCTAAGGGGTATCAAGGAACTTTACACCCTGTTCTTCATACCCCCTAAAACTTGAACTTAGCAGCGGAGTGTTAAAATAACACCACACTTGTGTGAAAGGAGGAGTAAACTGAGTCGTATGACACACCGAAATTTTGCCATCCTTTTTTTGCGAATTATTGAGTTCAGAACTAGACTGCAGATAGCCACATAGCTAATGAAAAACTAATAAAATTAACTCCCATCAGCGCGCATAGCATGACCATTGTAGAAACGAGTTTTGTTAACAGAAGAATCGACATAATGACATATAGACAGTGACAATGTGTCAGTTTGTCGATTCTTCCGTCGACGTAGCCCGTTCCTACAGCAGTCATGCTACGCGTGCTGGAGATTGAACCCTTCCCGGTTTGTCTTCCTCAAGAGTTAAACAAATGTCATTTTTCTGACATAAAAGAAGATTTAGTCGTTGTGCGTCTGCGATTGATGATTTTATTATAATACGAGCTATGCCCGCGACTTCGTCCGCGTGGGATTAGTTTTTTTTTTTCTAAAATAAAAGTAGTCTCAAGTTACTTCTTATTACATGAGCTATCTGCCAGTGAAAGTCACGTCAAAATCGGTCCAGCCGTTCCAGAGATTAGCAATTAGACAAAAATTGTAGAAGTTGTTATTTTGGATTTTTACGATAGCGTCGGTTTTCCACGCCAAAATCGATACTGACTTATGTATGATAGTCGTAACAGTTATTTTTTCAAAGAAAATATTTTTAAAATAATGGATAAGGGTTTTGTTAATTAATACTGAAATTAAACCTTACACCACCAACAACAAAGTACATTTTAACTCACCATAATTCCGTTGTTAGTCCGCACGCTCTCCCAGACCTTCTGTATTAGATCTTCATACGACTTGAGCGCAGTTTTCTTTTTACTAGACCCGGTTATTGAGAAACGCGTCGTTGACGTGCCAGCCTGGGAAAGAAACACATTTTTTGCTTTATTTTATCGACCCATAGAAGTTGTTTAGATTCCTTCATCAACTAGAAAAGAGGTGATGACCTTCAAACGGCTCAGCAGATTTGCTCGAAACATAGCTAAGAACAATCTCGATTAAAACACCTTTCAAACGAAACAAATTTTATCAAAAATGGTTCATCCGTTTAGGAGCTACGATGTCACAGACAGACACACAAACTTATATCACCCCTTTTTTTCGTTGGGGGTAAAAAAAAAAAACTAATTCGATAGGTCTTGTATGACGAAGGCTATTGCCCCTATCTCAGCATAGTACTGCGACCTTTAATGCGAAATTGCCACAGCGATTGAGGCTACTTAACTACATCGATTAGGGCGACATTGCCACAGTGATTGGGGCGACTATATACAGCGATTAGGGCGACATTGCCACAGCAATTGGGGCTACTTAACTACAGCGATTAGGGCGACATTGCCACAGCGATTGGGGTGACTTAACCATAGCGATTAGGGCGACATTGCCACAGTGATTGAGGCGACTATATACAGCGATTAGGGCGACATTGCCACAGCAATTGGAGCGACTTAAGCACAGTGATTAGGGCGACATTGCCACAGGGATTGGGGCGACTTAACCACAGCGATTAGGGCGACATTGCCACAGTGATTGGGGCGACTATATACAGCGATTAGGGCGACATTGCCACAGCAATTGGAGCGACTTAAGCACAGTGATTAGGGCGACATTGCCACAGCGATTGGGGCGACTTAACTACATCGATTAGGGCGACATTGCCACAGCAATTGGAGCGACTTAAGCACAGTGATTAGGGCGACATTGCCACAGCGATTGGGGCGACTTAACTACATCGATTAGGGCGACATTGCCACAGTGATTGAGGCGACTATATACAGCAATTAGGGCGACATTGCCACAGCAATTGGGGCGACTTAACCACAGTGATTAGGGCGACATTGCCACAGCGATTGAGGCTACTTAACTACAGCGATTAGGGCGACATTGCCACAGCAATTGGGGCGACTTAACCACAGTGATTAGGGCGACATTGCCACAGTGATTGAGGCGACTATATACAGCGATTAGGGCGACATTGCCACAGCGATTGGGGCGACTTAACCATAGCGATTAGGGCGACATTGCCACAGTGATTGAGGCGACTATATACAGCAATTAGGGCGACATTGCCACAGCGATTGGGGCGACTTAACCACAGTGATTAGGGCGACATTGCCACAGTGATTGAGGCGACTTAACTACAGTGATTAGGGCGACATTGCCACAGTGATTGAGGCGACTATATACAGCGATTAGGGCGACATTGCCACAGCGATTGGGGCGACTTAACCATAGCGATTAGGGCGACATTGCCACAGTGATTGAGGCGACTATATACAGCAATTAGGGCGACATTGCCACAGCAATTGGGGCTACTTAACTACAGCGATTAGGGCGACATTGCCACAGCGATTGGGGTGACTTAACCATAGCGATTAGGGCGACATTGCCACAGTGATTGAGGCGACTATATACAGCGATTAGGGCGACATTGCCACAGCAATTGGAGCGACTTAAGCACAGTGATTAGGGCGACATTGCCACAGCGATTGGGGCGACTTAACCACAGCGATTAGGGCGACATTGCCACAGTGATTGGGGCGACTATATACAGCGATTAGGGCGACATTGCTACAGCAATTGGAGCGACTTAAGCACAGTGATTAGGGCGACATTGCCACAGCGATTGGGGCGACTTAACTACATAGATTAGGGCGACATTGCCACAGTGATTGAGGCGACTATATACAGCGATTAGGGCGACATTGCCACAGTGATTGAGGCGACTATATACAGCGATTAGGGCGACATTGCCACAGTGATTGAGGTGACTATATACAGCGATTAGGGCGACATTGCCACAGCAATTGGGGCGACTTAACCACAGTGATTAGGGCGACATTGCCACAGTGATTGAGGCGACTTAACCACAGTGATTAGGGCGACATTGCCACAGTGATTGAGGCGACTATATACAGCGATTAGGGCGATATTGCCACAGCGATTGGGGCGACTTAACCATAGCGATTAGGGCGACATTGCCACAGTGATTGAGGCGACTATATACAGCAATTAGGGCGACATTGCCACAGCAATTGGGGCGACTTAACCACAGTGATTAGGGCGACATTGCCACAGCGATTGAGGCTACTTAACTACATCGATTAGGGCGACATTGCCACAGTGATTGAGGCGACTATATACAGCGATTAGGGCGACATAGCCACTGCGATTGGGACGACTGTATACAGCGATTAGGGCGACATTGCCACAGCTATTGGGGCTACTTAACCACAGCGATTAGGGCGACATTGCCACAACGATTGGGGCGACTTACCACAGCGATTAGGGCGACATTGCCACAGCGATTGGGGCGACTTAACCACAGTGATTAGGGCGACATTGCCACAACGATTGGGGCGACTTACCACAGCGATTAGGGCGACATTGCCACAGCAATTGGGGCGACTTAACCACAGTGATTAGGGCGACATTGCCACAGCGATTGAGGCTACTTAACTACATCGATTAGGGCGACATTGCCACAGTGATTGAGGCGACTATATACAGCGATTAGGGCGACATAGCCACTGCGATTGGGACGACTGTATACAGCGATTAGGGCGACATTGCCACAGCTATTGGGGCTACTTAACCACAGCGATTAGGGCGACATTGCCACAACGATTGGGGCGACTTACCACAGCGATTAGGGCGACATTGCCACAGCGATTGGGGCGACTTAACTACAGCGATTAGGGCGACATTGCCACATCGATTGGGGCGACTTAACCGCGGCGATTATGGCGACATTGCCACAGTGTTTGGGGCGACTATATATAGCGATTAGGGCCACATTGCCACAGCGATTGGGGCGACTATATACTGCGATTAGGGCGACATTGCCACAGCAATTGGGGCGACTTAACCACAGCGATTAGGGCAACGTTGCCACAGCGATTGGGGCGACATTGCCACAACGATTAGAGCGACTTTGCAGTTTCGTTCGCCTTCGAAAGTGTATCTTAAGGGATCTGAAAGTCAAGGATCGTTAATAAATAAAAGCGTGCGTACTCACTCGATGCACGGGCGCGCACACGCAGTTGACGAGCACGTTAAGCGCCGCCTTCTGCACCTCGGGCTCCGGCACGATCTCGCCGTCCGCCGCGCCTGCCAACACATCTAAGTTACTATTATTACACCGCCGCTACACAACGGAGCCCAGACATCTTAAGAGGGGACTCGAGTCGGTATTTGAAGAAACTATTATCGTTGCGCTGCGCCCAACCAAGCCCCCGTAAAGTGCGAAAGGGACAACTGCAGCTCAGGCTGATTTTACCTACAAAAATCCTGACAAAAAAACGTTTTGTATTCCGCTGTTTTCTTATTCAAAAGTAAACTGATCTAAATAATTCAAAATTCAGAGGAAAGTATATCTATGCTTCTGTTATTTTCTTTTTTTGTTAAAAACTTATCTAATTTGTCGATAGTCCTCTGAACATGGGTTTTCGGGTTTTTGGATTGTCATAATTGTTTTAGTGATTATGTTTAGAAGAAAATGGAAATGATAGTGACATATATTAATAAGACCTAGATTTTTTGTAAAAAAATCTTTGCTCTAGCCGCATTATCCACGAAGAAAATAGCGGAATACGTTTGTATGGAGAAAGGCCCACTAGAGATCCCTCTTAAAGATGCTGTCATTCCAGAGTGAGAAAGAGACGGAGCTATAGAGGACGTCTAGCGCCATCTCTTTCCCACTGTCATGGTAGGCCAACTGTTTTAAACACATGTGGGGACCGTGACAAGTATTTAAGACATATAGTAAAAAAAATGCGTGGAGTCCCTCCGCGCGGAAGAAGTGAAACTTCGTAATACTAAACGCATGCGTTCGAGTGCCACGCATTCACTCTTGTTATTTTATTGGGCCTTAAATAATATTTTGTTGTTTTCTTGTTGTATTATTTTTATTACTTAAGTGTATCGAGGTTATTCTACTCATGGAAATTGAGCGAAGGCTGGTCACGGCCGAAGAGTCGAATGCGTGACTGTTTGCACGCCATCTTGCGTACCTAGTAGAACTACGTAGTCACAAATCTTGTAATACTGCCATCTCTTAGTGAGTTTTAGAAAATATTCCCCCTCCATGGTACGTACGCGCCTCAAATAAAAGGGAGGCTGTAGATGATGGACGCAACTTACCTAGCACAATATTGACTCCGGTGGTCATCTCGGCGTTGTTCAAGTCTAATTTCTCAGTCAACAACAGTTGCACTCGCGGCGCCACGCAGCAAACGGAGATCACGTCTAGCGCTGACCGCACAGTCTCTGATCTGGGGAGAATGAGCTTTATTGTAGTGGTCGTAAGGTTCATATGGAAATGTAGAAGTTTTTTTTGGCACTCCTTTATGGCTAATGTCCGAAACGGACGGATCGAGACTTTTACAGCTGATGGTATAAGGAGTAACATAAAAATTCGATTCAAATTGGGGATAATAATTTCACGCAAACTAAGATCACACAAAACAACGGATTTTTGACATAATTTGACGTTAGTTTATCAAATCAAAATGATTTATTTCAAGTAGGCCAGTTACAGGCACTTTTGAATAGTCAAACAACAATAAAAATGAAGCTACAGTCCCAGTCACAAGACATAATAACTGTGAAAGTACTGTAGTTGCCCATTCCAAAGCGTAGATCTCTATGGAAATAAATCAGACTCTTGTTACAAAAACCTTGGTTACATCATTCATGTTGAGATGGTACATTATGTAAGAACGATGTACCGAGACGTGCACGTTAAAAGTGTCGCCAGTAAAAAAAAAAAAAGATAAAATAATTAGTTCGAAATGAGCCATGGCAGCTAAGAGATGACCAGGCACAACTGACAGCGCCCGTTCACGAACATGACGTATGGATCAGCCATCATTCAACTAAGTTAGGGGTCTGAGAACGAAAACAAATTTCCAGGAACAGCTGCATACGCACTCATCTGGTTGATACCAGGAAGGACACACAACTGTAGCAGTTCTAGCTGTTACCTGCCGTTAAAGTTCCACTCCATCGCCAGGCTAGTGACTTGCAGCAGGAGGGCGACGCCGCCCAACTCCAGCAGCTCGTCCACAGCCGCCCAGCGAGAGCAGGCCACGCTTTGTAGCAGTTCTATCTGCTCTTGAACTTCTTCGGGTGTTGATTTTGAGGCCTGTCGACAAAATTATACATGCCATAGTCAAAACTAGTTTTGACCGGCCAAAACTATTTAAAAAATAACTCACATCATATACCTATTTCTCGCAATCTCATCAGAAACCTCCTTTCTCGCCATATCAACCTTCACACAGTCATCACTAACTATAATTCCGTAGACATATTTTCCAAAAAAAAAAAAGCTAAATATTTTATTAGGCCTACATGGGCACTTATAAAACGTCGACAAAAGGTGCTCGGTTCGGATTGGTCAATTCCTATGGAGAAGAACCGGCAAGTTACTTCATGGTTACTCTTTTAAAATCATTTGGTTTTACAATATTTGAATGTTACAGCGTTAGTACCTAAAGTATGGGAGGACATCGTAGGCCCGACGATAAGTCGTTGCTTGCTTACTACAAAAGGTAGAACAAGATAAAAAAAACAGGTCCGCAGTCGCAAATGACTTGCACCCGAAGTTAAGAGTATCCTATGTAAATTAGATCTAGCAGTAAGCTAAATAAGTGCTCACCTTATAAGGCGGTGGATCGGGAACATTGTCGCCTTGTTGCCTCGCCACCTGCGCGGCACGCAACCTTAGGTGAGCCTCTAGGTACCTGCGACACAAACAATTCAATTCAATCATTTATTGCATATCACATTTGTTTAACAAGATCTTCAATAATAATATAGTTCACATGGACCCTGTCGGGCACAACAATTTTATAAAGTATTATAGTAGCATTCAAAATAATCAATAGTAAAAAAATAAATTCATTCATTCATTCATAACAATTAGATAATACTCAATTTGTTTTTAGTAAGTAAGTAATCGATGTCACAAATAAAAATAATATCAGTAAAAAAAAATCAGAATCAAATAAGTTATGTCAAATAAATTACAACCAAACACATATTGTCAAAAAAAAAAATATATAAAAATACATTTTGTCAATAAAATAATAGTCAAAACATTATGTTAATAACTAATAATCAAATATACGATGTCAATAAAATAATAGTCAAATACATTATTTCAATAAAAAATTCAAAATCAGTATACAAAATACTAAAAGTCACCCCATTTAGATGTCATCATTAAAAAAATCGTTTAACGTGTAATAACATTTATCAATTAACAGTTTTCTGATTCGTTTTATAAAAAAAATATCATTTTCTTCCATTCGTATGTCATTGGGGATTTTGTTGTAGATTTTTGTTGCTGTAACATGCGGGCTAGTGCTGTGCAATTTTAGTTTTGATTGGGGTATTACGAGCGTGTTTTTAAATCGTGAACGCGGTGCATATCGGCGTGGCTGGCATAACATTATTATTACACAACAAATCAACATAGGTCAATCTTCGTCTTGTCCAACAGTTACCAGGGTAATCGGTATTTCAGTAACGTAGTTACCGAGGTCAATAGGGGATAATCCTATTTTTTCTTTGTCCGTCGGGTAGTTTATTGAAAAGTGTTGGACACGTATTTTTTCTTTTTTCATGTAGTCATAAAATTACGGAGATATATTGAGTTGAAATGGCGCATGACGTCACATGTAGGTAAGTTTTATACCTACTTGTGACGTAGAAAGCCTCCACTCTCCAACTTTAATGAGTCTTTAACTAAGTAATATTTTGATATGTTGATAAAACAAAAAATACATGTCTAAATAATATTTTTGTATTACCTGTCTGACGGGGAAAATAGAATGTCGTGTCAAAAAGCATATAAGTATTGAGATTTTGAAGAAACAAAAATGTATGGCAAAGTGCGATTAAGCTTCCACCTTAAATTACGATACCCAGTTAGTTATTAATAGACGCTGATTTTTTTGGCCGTTTAAGTCTGTCAGTATTTCAGAATAACCTCCTTAAAGTAGGTTAGGGAATAAGAAATGATCGAATAAACGTTTGATATTGTTTGTATGTGTAAAAATGCGGTTATAGGGCGAGAATCAGACAGGCCGCGTTTAAAAAACCGGGTGGTTCACACTCTTACCGATTTCCGTAAATAAGAAACAAAATGAAAATTGCCTACCAGGCCCGAAGGCTCCTAAGAAGCCGATTCCTGCCGGCTTCCCTTTGGGAACAAGGCACGATACGTAGTGTCTAGTGTCTACTGTAGTCAAATAGTAAATTATGTACACATCTGAGGTTATCACATCACAGTACAGACATTAAATACATCATAGGATTGAAAACATTACATAAATGCCAGCATTTTTCATGTCAACAAAGAAAGCAACATGTGGCGCCAGTAAGCCGACGCTCGGGTGTCAGAATTCAGAACTAAATTCGTATGAACGCGGACACGTGACTTCGCAGCTATCAGCAGCGTTTTGTAAGGACTAGGTAAGCCGAAGATTTTCGAGTTACGACGGGGAACTTTCAATGTTTGTACGTATAGCAAGCTAAATTAGAACCACTTCCCGATGCCCGATTGAGCTGAAATTTAGCGCACACCTTTGGTTTTAAGAACAATACATTTTTATGACAGACATAACTTAATCCTGCAGCCAGGATCGTCTCCTCACGAGGGAACTCCTCAACGTTTAATAGCACAGACACGAAAATTTGTGTACAAGTTCATATTTGATGGATAAACATGAATTCTATCATGATCTCATCCTGCAGCCAGGATTGTCTTCTCACGAGGGAACTCCTCAACGGTAAATAGCACGGACACGAAAATTTGTATGCACGTTCATATTTGATGGATAAACACGAATTCTATCATGATCTCATCCTGCAGCCAGGATTGTCTTCTCACGAGGGAACTCCTCAACGGTAAATAGCACGGACACGAAAATTTGTGTGCACATTCATATTTGATGGATAAACACAAATTCTATCATGATCTTATCCTCCAGCCAGGATCGTCTTCTCACGAGGGAACTCCTCCACGTTTAATAGGACAGACACGAAACTTTGCATACGAGTTCATATTTGATGGATGATCATGTTTTGTATCATGAACTTATCCTGCAGCCAGGATCGTCTTTGCACGAAGGAACTCCTCAACGTTTAATAGCACAGACACGAAACTTTGCATACGAGTTCATATTTGATGGATACACATGAATTCTATCATGATCTCATCCTGCAGCCAGGATTGTCTTCTCACGAGGGAACTCCTCAACGTTTAATAGCACAGACACGAAACTTTGCATACGTGTTCATATTTGATGGATAATGACGATTTGTATCATGAATTCATCCTACCGCCAGGGTCCTCTTCACATGAGGGAACTCCTCAACGGTTAATAGCATAGACATGAAACATTGTATTTATACGCGTTCACTTTTATGAATAAACATATTTTCTATAGTTCCTGTGCATTTAATCGTTACAATACATAAGTTATGGAAAAAAGATCAAGTTGGGTCCTTCGAAAATTTTTGTGTATACTGATCATGGGTGACATTTTCGTGGTTTTCGGGGTCGCTGACAATCAAAATGAAATTTAAAAATGCGATGACGAATAAAAGGATTGTGTGGTTTTATGAAACCACGGTAAAAGTGAAACTTTTTTTCACACTATAGCGCGGAGTAGACCGCGGAATAGGGATAAAGTGAAAGGCGCTCTGACGAGCGCCTTTCATTTTATCCCTGCTCCACGACCGATCTTCACGCGACATGCAACACACAGACGAAAAAGTTTGAGACGATGTAATAAAAGTTTCACTTTAAAAACAAAATTAATGATCTCATTTTTTTCGTCGGCTTCCCCTTACAAAATTTTGACCCTTCGCCACTGTTGCCTACCCATATTATTATTGATTAGAGACGAGAATCATTGGCATAGTTACCTCATTGAATTTGACGAGGATGCAAAACAACACCTTGTATAAAAGGGGATAATCCAATTTTTTTTTCTTTGTCCGTCGGGTAGTTTATTGAAAAGTATTGGACACGTATTTTTTCTTTTTTCACGTGGTCATAAAATTACGGAGATATATTGAGTTGAAATGGCGCATGACGTCACATGTAGGTAAGTTTTATACCTACTTGTGACGTAGTAAGCCCCCACTCTCCAACTTTAATGAGTTTTAACTAAGTAATTTTTTGATATTTTGATAAAACAAAAAATACGTGTCTAATATTTTTGTATTACCTGTCTGATGGACAAAATATAATGTCGTTTTCCTTACCCAGTCCGCACCCCTATTAGCGAAATGTGGGTTGACTGTCAGGAACACCTCCAACCCTTTAGGGGTGTGATGTTGTGTCATTAATAATTTTGTTATGAATTTTCGGAATTTTAACAGTAGTGATCGCTATTCCTCATACTCGTAAAATACCCCTATTAGGCAGTCGCTCCATCTAAAATCATCATCTGCCTAGCCTTGTCTCAACTATGTTGGAGTCGGCTTCCAGTCTTACCGGATGCATCTGAACACCAGTATTTAACATGGAGCGACTGCCTATCTGACTTCCACAACCCAGTTAGTATTACGTAATACGATACCAAACATTGATGATTTTGTCTTTGTCATTGCATGATGAAATGATTTTAAAATATCGATGATCGTTATATGTGACATGATATCGGACTCTTTTCTACAGGGTGTAATGGAAAGGGTATATACATCCTTAAGGGTGTGCTACAGACCATCAAACTGAACATGTTTCTCATCATAAAACATGTTTTTCAGCAAAAAAAATATCTGCTGCCCCATAGAAAATTACAATACCTATTCGACCCAAATGTATAGACAGCTGATATTTTGTTATTCTGCAAAAAAAAAAATATGTTTAGAAACATGTACAGTTTGATGGTCTGTAGCACACCCTTAAGGATGTATACACGGTGTAAATCACCTCATCATGAAGCCTTGGTTGACGGCTTTCTGTACATGAAACTAAGTAACTTTACGCAAAAATTATTGCTGGGAAACGACTTTTTTTTGGGGGGTGTAAAATCATGTTTTGTGGTAGAACTCAATGTAACGCACTCAAAACATTGCGCTGATGGACGGATTGAATAGTACGGGGTCGTGGAGGTGTTTAAAGTAAAAATCTTACATCAAAAACTTGTATTTAAAAAAATACTTGTCAAAAAGTTGGAACTAGGTATGGTGTAGAACAAAAAAATGATCGCAATGACAGGAAGAACCAGTGCCTTTCGGCTTCGTTAAGAGGTGTTTTACACCCTTTATACCCTTTCCGTTACACCGTGTATAAGTAGGTAGAGTACCTGCGCAGTGCGACGCACACGTGGCGCACGATCTGTCGCGCGGCGCACGTCTCGTCCTCGGTGACGCGTGACTCGTCGTCGTCCGCGCTCAGGATGGGCAGGGTCGATATTACGTTGTACAGCTTGCGGAGACCGTCCTAAACAAGAAAGGTTTGATAGTTTATGTCGAATACAATTAAAAACCCGGTAAAAGTACAACGCTCAGGAAAGTCACCAGGACTGTTTGTTTGTTTTGCAATCTCGTCAAATTCAAGGAGGTAACTATGCTAATGATTCACGACCCGAATCAATAATAAAATGGGTGGGTTTTTTTTTGGAACGAAGTTCCTTATCGCGCGTTGTGAAAGGGGGCTAGACGGAAAAAATTCTTACGAAAAGTTGTCACGACACTTTTTGCTATAGTAAGCTATTGTAAGCTGTGCGGCGTCGCATGTTTCTCTGTCTGTATCTCTCTCTCTTATAGAAAGCAAGCCAGATATTTTCATTTCTATTTCGCATTGAACAGTGTGGTGTCGCGACGATTATTTTTGTTGAGTGTATACAGGTTTTTTGTAAATAATAACAGCTTTTTTTTAAAAGGTTTTTTAACTTAATTTTTTTTTATTTAATTAAATTAAATAACTTCGTTCCATCCGGGTGTCCCTTGACACCTCTCAAGTTTTTTTTTTCTTATTTACGGAAATCGATAAGTGTGAACTACACGTGTTACAAACGCGGCCCGTCTGATCGTCGCCTTATAATTGAGCTTTCACACATACAAACAATCTTAAACGTTTATTCGATAATTTCTTATTCCCTCGAGAATCATTAGCATAGTTACCTCCTTTAATTTGACGAGAATGCAAAACAACAGCTTATATAAAATCGTATGTTTCGCGTAATAGGGGTGCGGACTGGGTAAAGAAAACGACATTCTATTTTGTCCGTCAGACAGGTAATACAAAAATATTAGACACGTATTTTTTGTTTTATCAAAATATCAAAAAAATACTTAGTTAAAACTCATTAAAGTTGGGGAGTGGGGCTTACTACGTCACAAGTAGGTATAAAACTTACCAACATGTGACGTCATGCGCCATTTCAACTCAATGTATCTCCGTAATTTTATGACCACGTGAAAAAAGAAAAAATACGTGTCCAATACTTTTCAATAAACTACCCGACGGACAAAGAAAAAAAATATTGGATTATCCCCTATGGCATCAAACTAATAATAATATAACCAGCCTTGCAAGAAAATGATCAATGAGTATTTTATTCAGACAGAATGACGAAAATCTGTAACTTTAGATACATACAAGTTATTGACAGTAAACTGCAACTTACTTGATGATCAAACTCCTCAAGAATGACGCGAAACTGGAAGGAGAGTCCGAAGAACATGGTGGCGTGACATCGACCGGAGTCATGCGAACATTCCAGAAGCCAGAGCGCGTATCTGTGGACAAAATTATGATGTTCTTGTTAGTCTCTCGTGAGGAAACCAGCATACCTTCTTTTTTTTTCGGATGGGAAATCATCAAATGACTCCTCCGGCTCTGGGCGGAGCGGAAGGGAGTGTCAGACTTGTACTGACTAAAACCCATCCATGATCCTTCTTAGCCATTTGTATTCCAAGGCCACGGTATCTCTTTCGAACAGTCCCGCAGCCCTGGCAGGCATCGGCCCTCTCGGACCCCTTCCGGTTTGCTGACATCTCCTTGAGGCGCGCGTGGAACACGAACGCGCCGTCGACACGTGGCGCACGATCTGTCGACATGGCCTGGCCACGGCGAGCTAGCCATTTATATACCTGAGAGATATTTCTCGACGGCATGTAAAACCAAGTCAGAGGCCCATAGGAGGCATAAAACTCTGACACCAGGTCAGGCCCTCATCATCTCCCTAGCCTTTTTCCCCAAACTATCTTGCGGTCGGCTTCCAGTCAAACTGGACGCAGCTGTGTACCAGTATTTTACATGAAGCGACTGCCTATCTGGCCTCCACAACCCAGCAACTGGGTAATACTGGATGTCAGACTTTTGTCTTCTCACTACTCGTAAAGACTGTCAAAGATCTACAAAAGACAGCCGGGACCAACGGCTTAACGTGCTTTCCGAGGCACGGAGGAAACTCGGTATGTAATAATGGTCACCTATCCACGGACCAACCTCGGCAAGCACGGCTTAACCACAAAGATCGACCCGTGCGGCTGTTATTATTTAACCACGAGCTCCTCGAAAAAAAAACCTATGAATACATAAAATATCTTTCTATTTCACCCCCGACCAAAAAAGAGGGGTGTTATAAGTTTGACGTGTGTATCTGCGTGTCTGTGTATCTGTGTGTCGGTCTGTGGCATCGTAGCACCCAAACGGATGAACCGATTTTGATAAAATTGGTGTCATTTGAAAGGTATTTTAATCGAGAGTGTTCTTAGCTATGTTTCGAGAAAATCTGCTCAGCCGTTTGAAGCTCATCACCTCTTTTCTAGTTGATGAAGAAATATAAACAACTTCTACGGGTCTACTTGATTGGAAATTTGAATTCTTGTCACTTGTCACCATGGGCATCGCCAGGGGGGTAGGCTACACACCCTCCCTCCCCCCTAAAAGCTCATTTTTTTTTAAATTCATGCTTTTCCTTGTTTTCGTTAATTAGCAAGAAGAGGCGCAACACCGAGAAAAGTGGAAGGAATGGGAGGAGACCTATGCCCAGGAGTGGGACAGTCAAGGCTAAGAAAAAATAATTTAAGTTTAAAAAGCATGAAATAAAAATTAAGTAGACCGCTTAGTACAAACACTAAACAAAGCGGACCCCCGACGCTACGACGCTTGGATTAATTTTATTTTTGGTTTTTTAGAGGTTTTGTCTGTCGGGGGTTTTTTAAATTTTTGACGTGACAACGTCTTATAAATTGGTTTGCCGGGTGACACTTCAAGAAACTGCGTTACGCTCCGCTCACGTTATGCGCTCACAATGAGAGCGAGTGAGAGGCACGCGTGCCTTTCACTTTTTATGTCTGTCTCTCTCGCTCTTAGGCGGGCTAACCATGCCCGAGTGGAAGGGACGCGTGCCTCTATACATGTATATTTGTATATAAATACGTATGTATGTGTAAAGGTAAAAATAAAATTTTGTTAATATGAAATTCAGTGCGAGATTCTTTGTATAAATTAATGTTTTAAATATAATTCTTTGTATAAATAAATGTTTTAAATTGTTACTATTATTTCATCCTTCTTCCTACTATACGAATGAATATTCACATTAAAATTATTTTACCACTCAAAGTCGTTGTCACGTAAAACTTTCGCCCGTATACCGACTTTACAGGCAAGCAATTTTTTAATTTAATTTTTATTCTGAACCTGTTTTACTGTACTAACATTACATTTTACATTTTCGTATAGACAAACGTCTACAAAACTTCCCCTATTTTAATACTTTAGAGAATGTATAAGGAACTAGCTGTCCCGCGCAACTTCGTCTGCGTCACATTTTCCCCGTTTTCGCAACATATTTCATTGCTGCTCCGCTCCTATTGGTCGTAGCGTGATGATATATAGCCTATGTCCTTCCCCAGGTTAAAATCTATCTTCTTGCCAAACTTCATTAAGATCCGATCACCCGTTTAGTCGTGAAAAGGTAACAAACAAACAAACAAACAGAGTGACTTTCGCATTTATAATATTAGTATGGAAGTTTGGATTTTTGTGCAAAATGTCATGATTCTAGTTATGCCCAGCGGTTTAGGCTATACGTTTTCTGCCAGTGACTTACTACTGAATTTCCAAAAATTATGCTTACTTGACCAGATCAGCTAGCGTCCTCCTGGGCAGTAAACAGACTCGTTCCATCGCGTCTTCGCAGTAAGCTAGGTAGTACAGGCAGATAGAGACTCCCGTCGCCGCTACTGACGGCCGCGGGACTTCCAGGAATTTCTGGTGAAGGAAAATGGTGCTTATTACAATAACATAACAACGATATTTCTACAACTTGAAGTAAGTCGTCTGCTCTGAGAGAAGGAGTGTAAATCGTAGAGCTGTCTTCAAGTTATCAGGTTCTATTCGGCAGTATTTGTTGAACAGCCTTATTTGTCTAATGGTCGCAATCTCAGCAGCTGAGCATGAGGTCAAAGGTCAGAAGGTCGGGGTTCGATTCCCGGGTAATCATCATCAACCTATAATGTTCCCACTGTTGGGAAACAGGCCTCCTCTCCATGAGAGGGAGTGGGCTGTAATCCACCACGCGAGCCCAGTGCGGGTTGGTAGATGTCACATGTCTTCGAATTTTTAGTTCTAGGACATGCCGACATGACAAACGGTGAAGGAAAACATCGTCAGGAAATCCTGACGATGTTTTCCTTCACCGTTTTTGAGAGCAGCGGTGTAAGGTCCCGGGTGAGGCAAATTGATATTGGAATTTTCCACCAGGAACTTCTCAGCAGCAGCCACGGAGTCTGTATTTGTGCCCGGTTGATGTCAACAGGCGCGTCCCTATTACATGGGATTTAAATATAACTGGCCAAATGTGGATGTACCAACTATTATTAGGGACACCTCTGCATAACGCCTATTCTACTCTAACCCACGACCCACCCATGTTGATGAAGTCGATGGAGGAGACCGTATGGCTTGGAGACGTGTCACATGTGGTCGCGATCCTCAGCAGTGAGAGAACGACAAAGAAGAAGATGAAGAAGAATATTCCACACTGACCTACAACCCATCCATGTTGATGAAGTCGATGGAGGAGACCGCATGGCTTGGAGACGTGTCACATATGGTCGCGATCTTCAGCAGTGAGGAAACGACAAAGAAGATGAAGAAGAATATTCCACACTAACCTGCAACCCGCCCATGTTGATGAAGTCGATGGAGGAGACCGCATGGCTTGGAGATGTGTCACATGTGGTCACGATCCTCAGCAGTGAGAGAACGACAAAGAAGAAGAAGAATATTCCACACTAACCTGCAACCCGCTCAAGTTGATGAAGTCGATGGAGGAGACCGTATGGCTCTGAGAGACGGTGTCACATATGGTCGCGATACTCAGCAGTGAGAGAACGACAAAGAAGAAGAAGAATATACCACACTAACCTGCAACCCACCCATGTTGATGAAGTCGATGGAGGAGACCGCATGGCTTGGAGAAGTGTCACATGTGGTCGCTCAGCAGTGAGGGAATGACAAAGAAGAAGAAGAATATTCCACACTAACCTGCAACCCGCCCATGTTGATGAAGTCGATGCAGGAGACCGCATGGCTTGGAGACGTGTCACATGTGGTCGCGATCCTCAGCAGTGTTAGGGAGTACAGCTATTACAGTCTAGTTTTTGTTATAAATAGTACAAATCTACGATAAGGCGATGTGTCAAGAACACTCTATAGATAATATGTAATTTCTAGTTATAAATCTATTAAGTACATTTTTTGTTGATAGTACCTAGGCTGAGTTCCTATCATAACAGTAAACGACACTAGTGGATGCCCTGTGACCTAGAGTAACATAATTCGAAATAATAAACCCAATATATAAAGTAAATATAAGCCATTTACCAGTAAAACGTTAGTTCACATAGTAAAAGTTAGTATGACAAAGTTTCAACCTCAGAGAACAACAAACCATCTGATTGGTTGAAAAGTTTCTTTGTTCGTTAGATCCGGGTTCGTTGGGCGAGTCCAACCGAATCTAGGTCACAGGGGTGAGGAACGGGGAGTCGCGGGGAGAGGACCCAACGGTTTTTTGTGCATTTTGGGATAAGCGATAGGTGAATAAGCAAATACGACCCTTAGTCCCGCCACTACTTGCGCCTACGTGCGCACGTATAAGTATTGCTAGTTTTTAGTCAAAATCGAGTTTTGAGTTTGAATTGTATTACCAGCGTATTAGTCTTCTTTGAGCCATAAGTAATGCTCGTACTTACTTCGTAATAGTTGTCGTCCAGTTTTAATTGTGTATTTTGTGTGTAAATTAGTCAGTAAATTCCAATAGTTGTAAATATTCAGTCTTCAAGTGATTTAATAAACAGTATCGTGTAAAGCTCATCAAGTGTGTTATAATTTCAACCCCTGCGGCCTGCTTTCCCGTACAATTTTGGTCCTTTGAGCGACGGATCTGCTGGGCACGCATGATGAGCGAGAAAAGCACCATCACGACAAGGAGTAAGTTACGCAAGCTAGAGGCAGATATGAACAGGCGGCGAGAGCTAGAAGCTGACTCTGGGGTGCCATCTGAAAAGGTACCTGGCTCGCCTTCAGTTGCACATACGTCATCGTCGTTTCCCGTTCCTGTGATCCCGTTGGCGGGTCCCGGTGGTCGTGTTATCGACCTCAGAGGAATGACTCCGTCTGCGAGGTCGGAGAGAACACACAGGGCGAGATCCGAAATAAGCCACGTCTCCTCGAGGAGCGGCCAGAGAAGTGCCGAGCATCTTCGAAGGAGGGTAGAGTACGAGGCTGAGAGAGAGATAGTGCGCATGAAGGAGCAACTTGTAAAGAAGAAGCTGGAAGCTGATCTCGCAGAGATAGACGCCGCTGTAGAAGAAGACTCAGGCTCAGACGGAGAGGGGACGACGCGACGAGTGGAAGAATGGGTCTCGGAGATGACTCCCGTAGATAGGGAAAAACACGCGCCCGCAGCGTGTCGCGACCCGTCGCCGCGTCGAGTGACAGCGCCCTCCCGTGAGGTTTCAGCGCCCGCGAAAGAGTCCGATCGTTTACCTGCGCTTCCCCAGTGTGCGCCCGCGTCAGTACAGTTTCGCGAAACGCCGTACCTAGGAAACGACACTCCTCAGGTTACGGCCAGTGCCCCGCGAGTGAGAGAACAGGCTAGAGAATTGCCTGAATGGGGAAATACGTTCGCCGACGACGCAGACAGGAGCAGGTTACGAGACAGGAAAATAGAGCAGCTGGCCGACGCTATAACCAGCTTAGCACGCCCGCGGCCGGTACCGAGACAAGCCTATGAGTTGCCATTTTTCAAAGGCGACCCAGCAGAGTGGCTGTCATATAAAAATATGTATCACGACACGACGGTGATGTATGAATTCAAGCCGCACGAAAACCTAGCGCGCCTGAAAACGTCGTTGCAAGGAGATGCGAAGATAGCTGTGGAAGATTTATTGCGCACCTCTACTAACCCAGCTGAAATCATGAAGACGCTCGATGAAGAGTTCGGGCATCCTAATCTAGTGCTCGAGTGTGCCCTCAAAAAAGTGCGTGCATTACCTAAAGTGACTGAGAGTGGCCGTGAACTCAGAAAGTTCTCAACGACTGTCAGGAATTGTGTATCGTTACTAAAAAGTGTAAAAGCAAACGGATATCTGAATAACCCACAACTGGTGAGTGAATTACTAAATAAACTTACCTCTGTACAACGAGCTCAGTACGGTGACTTTGCCATGGGCATGGCGACATCACAGGGCATAGATGTGCGAGTGTCACCCAGTCTAGAGATACTTGCAGAATTTCTAAGCCATCTAGCCCGAGCTACGTCCTATTATGTACAAATGGACATGAGCACGCCTGCAACAGGCGCCGCTAAGTCTAGACCGAATGTACAAGCAGTGAGGCCAAACAAGAACATTCAGTACTTGCACGTCAATTCTAATAATGAGCAGCCAGCCAAAGAAATTGAAGAGTCATGCACGCTATGTGGGGAAAAACACAAGTTACCCAAGTGTGAGAAGTTCACTGGGTTGAGCGTCGACGAGAGATGGCAACATGTCAAGAAAAATAAATTATGTTTCAAATGTATTGTGAAGAAACATGGAAAGAATTTCTGTCGAGCAAGTAAGTGCGCGTCTTGTAATTACGCACATCATACATTGTTGCATGCCGACAAGAAGAGTGAGAGCGTCACAAACGTCAGTGATTACACGGGGAAGGCGTTATTAAAGATATTGCCAGTATGTATAACAGTGAATGGTACAGATAAACATTGTTATGCCCTGCTAGATGACGGGGCAACCGTATCACTGATTGACGATTCAATAGCTGAAAGTGCCAATGGAAAAATAGTGCCGATAACATTACACAGTGCGCGCGGTCAAGAGATCGTCGATAAAACCTCTAGAATTATCAGTGTGTCAGTGCGTGGACCAAACGGACAAACACATAAAGTGAAGTGTCGTACGTTAAAAAGTCTGGACTTACCCGCGCAAACAGTGCCTGCCACAGTGATACAGGACCACGCCCACCTTCGCGACTTGGGTTGCGAGGAAATGAGAGGAGCCAGACCACTGCTGTTGTTGGGTCAGGACAACTGGGAGCTGCTGACCAGCCAGGAGATTCGCCGAGGAAAGTCCGGTAAGCCAGTTGCCTCTTTGACCAGTCTAGGGTGGGTTGTGCACGGACCTGTAGGCAGCTATCGTGACACGAGCGAGCACTCGTTAAATTGTGTAATAGAAACATCGAATGATTTACATGAGTTAGTTAGAAAACAATTTGAGCTAGAAGCTATAGGTATCTCAGAAATACCTAGAAAGCATAAAGACGTAGAGAGAGCTAAGGCTATTTTAGATTCAACTAGCCGTCAGACAGAGAGCGGCGCGTGGGAAGTAGGATTATTATGGCGTCGGGACGACCCTCAGTTGCCTAACAACTACAAGTATGCACGTCAACGTCTAGCGGGAATTGAGCGTCGATTAAATAAAGACGCTGCGTACGCCTCAGCCTATACAGCACAGATAGATAGGTTGATAGCTGAGGGGTACGCGAGCAAAGTAGAAGGCGGTGTCAAATCCGATTCGGTGTGGTACCTACCCCACTTTGGGGTAACGAATCCAAATAAACCGGGAAAATTAAGATTGGTTTTTGACGCCGCAGCTAGCTACAATGGTACCTCGCTGAACGACAATTTGTTGACTGGGCCTGACTTACTCAACTCCCTGCTAGGCGTGTTGTTTAAATTCAGATTAGGGCCTGTTGCTTTCACTGGAGACATAGCCGATATGTTCTTACGTGTTTTCATAAGAGAACAAGACAGAGGGGCTCAATTGTTTTTGTGGTCATCTAATAATAGTAAAGACCCTGACGTTTATGTTATGAATTCTATGATATTCGGGGCCGTGTCATCGCCTACATCGGCGATTTACATTTTGAACAAGAACGCAAGTAAATATATAGATGTGTACCCCGAAGCGGTGGCCGCCATACATAACAAACATTATATGGACGACTACCTTGATAGCACTTGGTCTGCCGCGCAGGCCAACAGTTTAATAGAGGAAGTAACGCACGTCCACGCCAGAGGCGGGTTTAATATACGGGGGTGGGTTACTAACTCTCCAGAGCTGCGCGACAGGCTAAGTACAGAAATGCCTGACCGAGTGTCATTAGATAAGGGCGAAAGTGCTACTGAACGCACATTAGGAATGATTTGGTCACCAAGCAAAGACGAGCTGGCCTTTGACCTTTCATTTAAACGATTACCTAAACCCATAGTAGAGGGACATGTAGTTCCTACAAAAAGGGAATTTTTAAGATTTATAATGTCGATCTTTGACCCGTTAGGTTTTTTATATCCGTGTGTCATACAATCACGCATCCTCATGAAAAGGATATGGCACACGGGCATCCAATGGGATGAGAAGTTAAAAGATACAGAGGCCAAGATATGGTTTGATTGGTTGTATAACCTTCACCACCTGAATCAAGTATATATACCTAGGTGGTACGGCCTACAGTTAGAGCACCTAGAATTGCATGTGTTCGGTGACGCAAGCGAGTCCGCTTACGCGGCAGTAGCTTATATAGCAGGTGTGAATACAGAGGGTAATAGGGATGTCGCTATAGTAATAGGTAAGGCGAGAGTAGCGCCACAAAAGGTTACCTCAATTCCCAGGCTAGAATTACAAGCTGCTGTATTGGCCTGTAGATTGGCTGATACAGTAACAAAAGAGTTAGGTACAGCAATAAGTAGCGTACATCTGTGGACGGACAGCAAAACCGTCCTTAAATGGATAAATTCAGACGCGTTAGAATTTCAAAGGTACGTGTCACATCGCTTAGCTGAGATAGATAGGAGGTCAGAGAGGACTAACTGGCGCTGGGTTCCGTCGGCGATGAACCCCGCTGACAAAGCCACCCGGCTGGACTGGCCTAATAATAGTAATGAGTGGTTGTCGGGTCCCTCGTTTCTTCGCTGTCCACAGGAGCAGTGGCCGGCCGACACCGACCTCGACGTGGTGGCAGAGCGGGACCTGGAAAGAGTGCAGCGTGTGCACACAGTTGCGGCACAAGCAGATCCACTGCTGCACTACGAGCGACTACCCACCTGGACACGCGCTTTGAATGTCATGGCACGTGTGTTAGTTTTTATAGACAGATGCCGCAAGCGACGCCAAACAACCGTGGTGTCGGCAGATGACCTGCGCGAGGCCGAGTTGCGCCTCTTGCGCCTGGCACAAGCGGAAAGTTACGCAGCTGACATCGCGGCGCTGCGAGAAGCTCGACCACTACCTCCTAACAGTAAGCTTCGGGCATTGGACCCTATGTTATACAGTGAAGACGGACTAGTCAGAGTACGCGGCAGGCTGGGCGCCTGCGTCGCGCTTGACTTCGGGGAGCGCCATCCTGTAATTCTAGATGGAAAACATGCGCTCACGCGGCTCCTCCTACATAAGTACCACGTAGAGGCGCTGCACGCGAATCAAGAGACTGTGGTGAACAGAGTCAGAGAGAAGTATTGGGTAACCAACTTAAGATCCACAGTCAAGGCTGTCACCGCAGGCTGTCAACGTTGTCGACTGGAGAGGGCCAAGCCGGTGACACCCAAGATGGGTGACCTCCCAACAGCTAGACTAGAAATAACAAGAAGAGCCTTCGTGCACTGTGGGGTCGATTACTTTGGCCCCATGGAGGTCACCATCGGTCGGCGCAGGGAGAAGAGGTGGGGCGTGTTGTTCACTTGCCTCACCACCCGCGCCGTCCACCTGGAGCTGGCGGCCTCGCTGAGTGCTGACTCGGCCATCCTGGCCCTGCGGCGCCTAATTGCGCGCCGCGGGCAACCTTCTGACATGTACTCCGACCGTGGTACAAATTTTGTCGGAGCACACGCCGAGCTACGTGCTGCGCTGCGCGACATGAATCAAGATAAGCTGAGCAGCGAGGTGTCAGGCCGCGGTATCGCCTGGCATTTCAACCCCCCGGCATCCCCACACATGGGCGGGTGCTGGGAACGACTGGTGCGCTCCATCAAGAACGCACTAAAAGCGACACTGCGAGAGCGTGCCCCCCGCGAGGAGGTCCTCTATACCCTCCTCGCCGAGGCCGAGCTGATTGTCAACAGCCGCCCTCTAACGTACGTGAGCAACGACGTCGAGCATCCAGTGGTGCTGACCCCTAACCATCTCCTGCTGGGTACTGCCGCGGGAGATGCACCGTGCACACGTCGGCATGCCGCCGACCTGGACTCCCGCCGCATGTGGCGACGGGTCAACGCGCTGGCAGACCTCTTTTGGAGGAGGTGGCTACGCGAGTACCTGCCGACGCTGCAACGACGCAGCAAGTGGACAAGTGACGTTCCAAATGTGAAAGTGGGTGACGTGGTAGTGATAACAGACTCTAGTAAACCACGAAACCAGTGGACCAAAGGGGTCATTAAACATGTGTATCCTGGTGCGGACTCTGTAATAAGGGTAGTAGACGTAAGAACTAATCATGGGGTCCTGCGCCGGCCCGTTGTGAAAGTAGTTGTACTCCCCACTGATGGAAATGTAGTCGGATGAACCCTCCTACAGGGGGTGGAAGTGTTAGGGAGTACAGCTATTACAGTCTAGTTTTTGTTATAAATAGTACAAATCTACGATAAGGCGATGTGTCAAGAACACTCTATAGATAATATGTAATTTCTAGTTATAAATCTATTAAGTACATTTTTTGTTGATAGTACCTAGGCTGAGTTCCTATCATAACAGTAAACGACACTAGTGGATGCCCTGTGACCTAGAGTAACATAATTCGAAATAATAAACCCAATATATAAAGTAAATATAAGCCATTTACCAGTAAAACGTTAGTTCACATAGTAAAAGTTAGTATGACAAAGTTTCAACCTCAGAGAACAACAAACCATCTGATTGGTTGAAAAGTTTCTTTGTTCGTTAGATCCGGGTTCGTTGGGCGAGTCCAACCGAATCTAGGTCACAGGGGTGAGGAACGGGGAGTCGCGGGGAGAGGACCCAACGGTTTTTTGTGCATTTTGGGATAAGCGATAGGTGAATAAGCAAATACGAACCTTAGTCACGCCACTACTTGCGCCTACGTGCGCACGTATAAGTATTGCTAGTTTTTAGTCAAAATCGAGTTTTGAGTTTGAATTGTATTACCAGCGTATTAGTCTTCTTTGAGCCATAAGTAATGCTCGTACTTACTTCGTAATAGTTGTCGTCCAGTTTTAATTGTGTATTTTGTGTGTAAATTAGTCAGTAAATTCCAATAGTTGTAAATATTCAGTCTTCAAGTGATTTAATAAACAGTATCGTGTAAAGCTCATCAAGTGTGTTATAATTTCAACCCCTGCGGCCTGCTTTCCCGTACAAGCAGTGAGGGAACGACAAAGAAGAAGAAGAATATACCACACTAACCTGCAACCCATCCATGTTGATGAAGTCGATGCAGGAGACCGCATGGCTTGGAGACGTGTCACATGTGGTCGCAATCCTCAGCAGTGAGGAAACGACAAAAAAGAAGAAGAATATTCCACACTAACCTGCAACCCGCTCATGTTGATGAAGTCGATGGAGGAGACCGTATGGCTCTGAGAGACGGTGTCACATATGGTCGCGATACTCAGCAGTGAGAAAATGACAAAGAAGAAGATGAAGAAGAATATTCCACACTAACCTGCAACCCGCCCATGTTGATGAAGTCGATGGAGAACTTCTTGTGGCACAGCAGAGCTGCTAGGTACTTGAGCGCCTCGAAGGCCAGACGAGAGTCGCGCGACTCTCGTACGTTTAGGTAGCCCAGGATCAGGCCTAGGGCGTTTTGTTCGAACACGTGGGATAAGAACTGCGGACAAATACATGATGTATATGTAAAAGGTATATCTGGTAAAACAACACCCCGTCCCTCTCACACACACACTCATCTCACCCCATCTCTCTCTCTCTCACACCCACACACACATTCACACAACCCACCCCGTCTCTCACACACACCCAACTCACAACTGCCCGACAGTTGTTTTCGGGTACTTCTATATGCTCTTAAGTCGATGTAAACTTTGCTTGCGAGATTCAGACCACATTAATTCTTCAGTTTGTTCATAGATGGCGCTGTAGTAGTACTTTTTGTTATAAGTTGATTTTTGTAGGTCGCTACACAATGATTATTAAGTTCAGGCATTAGTGCTAATAATTGATATTTTAGAAGTGCTGTATCATGTTTATTAAACTGATTAGCGTCATGGTATCTTCTAATAAAATGTATTATTGATTAGACCTTCACTTTAACATAGGTTTGAAAATGTAAAACAATTGGCCCGTGGTACATATAAGTAGCCTCTTCGTATTTGCTAGTTAGGTGCCAGAAGTATAATTGTTCAAATGCCTCACCTCTTGATATTCTCCCATGGGCGTCAAGTATCTAAGTATGAGCATTTGTTTGGTCGCGTCCGTCGGTGGGTGAATTTGAATGTTGCCTGCAAACAAACATTAATTTATTATAAAGGGTGTAAAACACCTCTTAACGAAGCCGAAAGGCACTGGTTCTCCCTGTCATTGCGATAATTTTTTTTTCTACACCATACCTGGGAACCTTCTAGTTACGGAGATATTAGGGGTCAAAGTTCCAACTTTTTGACAAGTATTTTTTTAAATACAAGTTTTTAATGTAAGATTTTTACTTTAAACACATCCACGACCCCCGTACTATTCAATCCGTCCATCAGCACAATGTTTTGAATGCGTTACATTGAGTTCTAACACAAAACATAATTTTACACCCCCCAAAAAAAGTCGCTTCCCAGCAACAATTTTTGCGTAAAGTTACTCAGTTTCATGTACAGAATGCTTGGTTGACGGCTTCGTGATGAGGTGATTTACACGGTGTATACGGGGTACTTGCTAAAGCATAGTTGAAAGAGAATCGACTGTCATGGTATGGTTGATAAGGTGGGACGAATTGTATATGACTTGAAGAGTAATACAAGCTGTTGTTTTGCATCCTCGTCAAATTCAAGGAGGTGACTATGCTAATGATTCTCGTCCCGAATCAATAATAAAATGGGTAGGTATTTATTTTTATTTTTCTTATTTACAAAAATCGTTATGTATGAACCACCCGTGTTTTAAACGCGGACCCTCTGATTCTCGCCCTATAACCATGCTTCCACACATACAACCAATCTCAAACGTTTATTTGATAATTTCTTATTCCGTAAACCACGTTAAGGGGGTTATTCTGAAATACTGACAAACATAAACAACAAAAAAAAACAGCGTTTATTAATAATTAACTAGGTACCGTAATTTAAATTGATTATTTATGTCTTTTGTGACAATGTCCTGAATTTTGTCTAGGATGCAAAACAACACCTTGTATATTCTATTATAATATTATAGTATACTAGCTGCCGCCCGCGACTTGATGGGTTTTAGGGGTATTTTTATTTTTTAAACATTGCTTCACACTAGCAATTTCTCCTGTATCGTGAGTGCGTTTACAAACATTTAAAGTCACATACACAAACAGCCAGACCCGGGACAACTATCTGTAGGCCATACAAATATTTGTATTGTGCGGGGATCTAAACCGCGGCACGTAGTGCAGCAGTCGATCGCTCAATCAATGCGCCAAACGTGCCGTCAAAAAAAATTCATGTTGATGTTGGTATGAAAAATAGCTTTCGGCTGATTCTCAGACGTACCCGATATGCACACAAAATTTCATACAAATCGGTTCAGCCGTTTCGTAGGAGTTTGGTAACAAACACAGCGACATGAAAATTGTATATATTAGAAGAAGTATACTCAATTCTTTATTGCATTCCATAATGTAGGCTTAGGTGGTAAACATTTAAAAAAGAAACAATCGTGGACTCTGTCGGGCACAGCAAGAGAAAGATATTTGGAGATGAGGACTTATCATTTAAGTATCTTATAATCTAACTTAATTTTTACAACAAAAAAGAATAATATTAATTTATTTTACATTATTAGTTTTAAGGAATTATCATTTAAATAATCGTTGACATTGTAATAACACCTGCTTAATAATAGAGTTTTTAATTTGTTCGTGAATAGGTGGAGTTTTTTTTCTTTTCTTATAGATTCGGGTAACATATTATATATTTTTACTGACATAGACAGAGGGTTCGTTGAATGTATTTTTAAGCGGGATGTTGGTTGGTTGTGTGGTGTTTTGTATCGGAGTGTATATCTTGTTTGTATGTCTTCTCGTTTAGTGTATAAGTCTTGGTGTTAGTGAGCGAATTTGCATATGTATGGCTATTAAAGAGTAACTCACCTATAACATAAGTCTCCATCTCTGCCCAACTGGAGTTGGAGGAAGTCTCGTGAGGCTGCAGCGGCGGCGGGCGCGGGGGGGGCGACATCATCCCCCACGCGGGGGGAGGGGAGCTGGCGTTGGCGGGACCTGAAGGGGGAGTTACGAGTTTGAGAACCAAGATTTTGTAACATATTTTGATTTAAAAGAGTGTCCATGGAGTTTCTTGCCCGTTCTTCTCCATAGAGATCTACGCTACGGAATGGGCAACTACAGTACTTTCACAAGTTATTATGCCTTGTGACTGGGACTGTAGGTTCGCGTTTTATTTTGTTTTTGTTGACTTTCAAAAGTGCCTGTAATGGTCTAATTGAAATAAATGCTTTGACTTTGACTTTGAGTTTAGTAAGCTCCTGAACTACGCCATTTTGATAAGGTTTTCTTCATCATTATGTTTTTTTGTGGACCATGGACACCAACTTAGAGACCATTTATTCAGCTTTATTCGTGTTTTGATCAACGATTCCAGTCACACTTACACAGTTCTGCTTCTATGGACAAATCCAGTCTTACCAAGGGGTATCGTATTACCCAGTTGCTGGGTTGTGGCGGTCAGATAGGCAGTCGCTTCATCTAAAATACTCAGCTGCATCCGGTTAGACTGGAAGCCGACCCCAAGATATTTTGGGAAAAGGCTAGGCAGATGATGGAGACTGGACATACCTACAGAATTAGCGTGACTACCAACAAGAGATTCATTTCATTCATTCAACAAAGAGTTAAAACTAATTTGAATAAAAAAATCTTACTAGTATAATGTTTAACAGGCGTCTCGGGGTCTTTGCTGGCTTGGGGGGGTGATTCGTCCACTAGCATATCACCCCCTCCGCCCTCATCTTTGGCACGGTCTGGAAGAGGAGGAATCATATTAGTATGGTACGGAACGGCAACAGGAAATAAGAAGAACGGCAACAGGGCGCTATTACTAAAAAACATTTTCGTAATATAAAAAAAAAAGATGATTGGTAATTTCTGTTTCTATTGATATTCATCAAATTCTAATCAATAAATTGATAAAAAATTTGATTGAAAAATTGGTCTAATTTAGTAACACTATTTTTCGAAAATGTTTTAGTAACTTTTTAGACCAATGACCTGTGTATCCGTATAAAGTTTCATTAAAATCGGTTCCGTCATTTCGGAAAATAAGGACTTGAAAGTTTGTATGAAATATCGTAAGGAACCCGTTAATGAGCTACCAGGGAAGCCGCATGAGCAGAAGGAACTAGAGCCAAACTTCTTTATCTTCAACATAGTCCTATGCTCTTTTAATAGGGACACGTTTGAAAATCATCAAACTAAGTAACTCTAAAATAATTACGACTATGCAAAAATTATTGCTAGGAAACTACTTTTTTTTTGGGTGAAAATTCCTGTTTTACGTAGGACTTAAGGTTTAACGGTTCTCTATTGTGTCACCTAACTTTTTTATCCATAATTTAAAGTGCCATAACTTTTTTTGTCCTAATCATCATTTGTCCGAATGATAATTTACCCGAACTTAATATCACATAATATCACATGCCATAAAATTGAAACCCCTAAATATAATATGTCCTAAATCCGTTTGTCATAAATATTACAATCAATAATATACCAAAGACATAAAAACCTTTTCTATAAAAGTTATAAATCCTAAATTCAAATTACATATTGTTTATTTATAATAATAATATTCTTTTTTTATTACACATAAATTAATATATTCTACATGTACTCAATAAAGCAGTTGATTGTGAACATGTGGTTTTTGTAAGCAAGCAGGCAAGCAGCATGCAAGCAAGCATGCAGCATGTAAGCAAGCATGCAACATGCAAGCAAGCAAACAGCATGCAAGCAGGCACGCTGCATGCATCATGCAAGCAAGCACGCAGCATGCAGCATGCAAGCAAGAAAGCAAGCAAGCAAGCATGCAAGCATGCAACATGCAGCAGGCATGGTTTCTGTCACGGCTCCGGCGCTGCGGGGCTCCGGCGGTCCCACGCGAATTTATCGTCGCAGATGGGTTTAACGCTCACCACCACAGCTTCGGCTTGCTGGCCGGCTTAGCCGGCCAGCCTCAGCCGCGGCGGCGAGTGTTACAACCACCTGCTCCTCAACTCGCGGGCCGCCTCGCCCCTCCGCGCCTACGCGATTTTAAATTACACTCTAGGGGTAGAGCAGACAAGACTGCGTGGAGTCGGATTTACAGCGATTCGTTTCTGTCTCTAAAACCTAATTTTTAGCAAATGTTTTAGGACTACAAAATTTATTATAAATGAATATTCGGAATAATACACATTATTTAACACAATACTTAGGACATTTGACTTTAGGTCATGTAAAATTAGGAGATTCAATTATTATAGTACTCGATATTATGACAGAATACTTTTAGAACTCAAGATAATTATGTTAAACAAAATTTCGGGATTTTGAACATTATGGTTACTGAAGTTTATAGCAAACGTGTTATGGATAATGATTTTCGGACAAACAATTTTAGGAGAAGAAAGGGAGTACCTCATTAACGACACAAATGTGTGGATGTCTCTAACTATTCCCAATTTTATTTTCTTTTATTCAGATGTTTTACAAGGGAACACCCAAATACTCCGAAATATTTTATTCCGAATTTCAATGATCCGAGTGCCAAAAGTCCGAATTTCATAATACCTAAGAATTATAATGTCTATTATTAAAAATCACGAAATTTATTTTACCGAATGTCGTAAATACGATTTGTTAGTTTTCCGATTTTCATACGTTCGAAGAATCAAATACTCGAAGGGTTCTCGGTCCGAAAAACGACATTCCGATTTTCAATTGTTCGAATAATCTAAAAGTCAACATGCTGTGCTACAAAATTCAGTGACAGAAACGAATCGCTGCAAAACCGACTTCACGCAGTCTTATCTGCCCTACCCCTAGAGTGTAATTTAAGCCCGCGTAGGTGCGGAGGGGTATAGCGGCCCGCGAGCTGAGGAGCAGGTGGTTTGAAGGCCCGCCGCCAGGGCTTCGGCTTGCTGGCCGGCTTAAAGCCGGCCAGCAAGCCGAAGCTGCGGTGGTGAGCGTTAAAACCATCTGCGACGATAAGCTCGCGTGGGGCCGCCCAAACCCCGCAGCGCCGGAGCCGTGACAGAAATAACGCTTGCTGCATGTTGCATGCCTGCTTGCTTGCTGCTTGCCTGCTGCATGCCTGCTTGCATGCTTGCTTGCATATTGCATGCCTGCTTGCATGTTGCATGCCTGCTTCCATGTTGCATGCTTGCTTGCATGCTTTTATAATTGCAAGAATTTAATTCTACCTCCTCATACTAAACATAATAGGTTATACTGCTCTCTGACGAGCAATTTTGTGTTTATTTGTCTTACTTTTCAGGTTTACAAGGCGTTTGTATTTCGGATTTGTATTAATCGGTATTTTAATAATCGGAATTCGTATTTTTGATGTTTCGAATTATTATTAAGTCGGACTTTTTGTTATTCGATCTATTGAAACTCGGTATTTTGACAATAGTAATTATAAACGTTAGGAATATTGAAATTTAGGAATTATAAAAATAGGAGTAATGACAAGTCGGTGTTGTTATATTAGGTACGAGTATTTTGAACCATTCGGAATTATGACAATCGGCATTTTGAAATTCGGCCTTGTGACTATCGGAACAAAGTTTTTCGTATTTATGTAGTGTACCCGTTTAACAATAGTTTTCAAATCATTGCACTGTTCATTCATTTTTCAGAATAGTTACAGCACAGATGAAAACATTTGTGTCAATTGTTCAATTTGGTCTTCTTATAAAATTTTATTTTTACTTATGTATACATTCTTTTTTAAAAGCTTTTGTTTAACTTGCAATGTATGTATGTATGTTTGTTACGGTGGATTCTTGAAAGCTAAATTAGAACCACATTCCGATGTCCGATTGAGCTGAAATTTTGCACACACCTTTGGTTCTGGTGACAATACATTTTTATGATAAACATAACTTAATCCTGCAGCCAGGATCGTCTCCTCACGAGGCAACTCCTCAACGTTTAATAGCACAGACACGAAAATTTGTGTACGAGTTCATACTTGATGGATAATCACGATTTGTATCATGAAATTATCCTGCAACCAGGATCGTCTTCTGACGAGGGAACTCCTCAACGGTCAATAGCACAGACACGAAAATTTGTATGCACGATCACATTTGATGGATAAACATAAATTCTATCATGATCTCAACTTGCGGCCAGGATCGTCCTCTCACGAAGGAATTCCTCAACGGTTAATAGCACAGACACGAAAATTTATATGCACGTTCATATTTGATAGATGAACATGAATTCTATCATGATCTCATCCTGCAACCAGGATCGTCTTCTCACGAGGGAACTCACCAACGGTGAATAAATAGCATGGAATGAAAAAAATGTTGAGATTGTGATAATAAAGTGAAAAGATTAAGGCAAAACTAAAATTAAAAAAAAAAAAATTAAGTTAAAAAACCTTTTAAAAAAAAAAAGCTTTTATTAAAATGCTCTAAAAAGAAGAAAATAAAATTTTCCTTTAAAATTTTAACTATCAACTTATAACCTCATTATACACAATTTATATGATCATAAAAGCTTGTCGCGAGGTTTGCGTATGTACTCGTACCCATAAGTAAACTGAAATAAACTAAAGTATTAAACTGAAATTAAAAAAAAAGAAAAACTTAGCAGATTAAGTTACTCAATTAAATAGGTAGGTACTAGTTTATTTACACAAGTAAACCTCGCGACAAGCTTTTATGATCATATAAATTGTGTAAAATGAGGTTATAAGTTGATAGTTAAAATTTTAAAAGAAAATTTTATTTTATTCTTTTTAAAGCATTTTAATAAAAGCTTTTTTTTAAAAAGGTTTTTTAACTTAATTTTTTATTTACCTATTTTTTTGTGAATGTGTGGACATTGTAGGCTTTGTAAATTCCTAGCTTTTTTTTTGCTTTATCTTGTTCTACCTTTTGTAGTAAGAAACGACTTATTCGGACCTACGCTGTCCTCCCATACTGAAGTACTAACGTATAGCGTTAGTACTTACCAATATTGTAAAACCAAATAATTTTAAAAGAGTAACCATGGAGTTTCTTGCCGGTTCTTCTCCATAGGAAACGACCAACCCGAACCGAGCACCTTTTGTCGACGTTTTATAAGTGCCCATGTAGGCCTATGTAAAATAAAATATTTTGATTTTGATGTACAGAATGCTTGGTTGTCAGATTCGTGATAGTCCTTTTACAGCTAGTATAAGGTGAAAACTACGCTAGCAAGACTGAGCAAACATGATGAGTATCGATTAATCGGACCTTTAGATATAAACATACCTTTTTTCTCCTTACTCGGTCCATTGCACTTGATGTCACTATTTCTCTTCTTGTCAAAGCGCGCAAAATGCCTCGTCTGGTTTGGTGGAGTTACCGCGTTTTGGTTGTTTTGCTGTCAAAAAAATACATAATTATGTTATAGCATGAAACTCATAAGAATTATGTGTGTGATACGTATAGAAGAACCACGATGGGCAATCCTTATTTCCTACTAATATTATAAACGCGAAAGTTTGTAAGTATGTATGGATGGATGGATGAATGTTTGATACTCTTTCACGTAAAAACTACTGAATAGATTTGGATGGAATTTGGCACACGGGTAGTTTATAACCTGGATTAACACAAAGGATACTTTTTATTCCGGTAGTACAATCCCGTGGGACAGTGGTCGAAATCCATGCGTGCGAAGCCGCGGGCATAGTCTAGTCCTAACTAATATTATAAAATGCGAAAGTAAGTTTGTTTGTTACCTTTTCACGACTAAACGGCTGATCGGATCTTAATGATAAATTTGGCAAGAAGATAGATTTCAACGTGAGGAAGGACGTAGGCTATATATCTTCAGGCTACGACCAATAGGAGCGGAGCAGCAATGCAAAATGTTGCGAAAAGGAGGAAAATGTGACGCAGACGAAGTTGCGCGGGACAGCTAGTAATATTATAAATGCAAAAGTAAGTTTGTTTGTTTGTTACCTCTTCACGCCTAAACCACTGAACTGATTATCCAGAAATTTTGCATATACGTTGTCAGGTGTACAGAAACGGACATAAGTCATCTTTCATCCCGAAAAAAAAAGAACTATTCCCGAGGTAAACAACAATAACGCTCTACTGATAATAGATGGCACCACGTGTCCGAGCCGGGTACTGTCAAATTCTAAATTAACGCGAGGTACTGTCAAGTTATATCTATACTAGCTATAACTTGCTAGCTAGCTAGCTAGCTTCTTGGTGTCGAGGTACATAAAGAATTATGATTTAATTCCACATTCAAATTATTTCGTTATAGGTAATGTTCTATGAAAAACATAGATGTTTCGCATCTGCCTGATGGACTACTTTTAAAAAAAAATCTAAATAGGCTTGCGTTTCCGCAACTCGCCGGATATAAAGCCACTAGCTGTCCCGCGCAACTTCGTCTGCGTCACATTTTCTCCGTTTTCGCAACATTTTTCATTACTGCTCCGCTCTTATTTGTTGTAGCGTGATGATATATAGCCTATGTCCTTCCCCAGGTTGAAATCTATCTTCTTGCCAAATTTCATTAAGATCCGATCAGCCGTTTAGTCGTGAAAATGTAACAAACAAACATACAAACCAACAGAGTGACTTTCGCATTTATAATATTAGTATGGAAGTATGGATGACGAAATGTTACTTACTTTATCTTCTCTTAAAACATGTAGCCTCCTTAACATCAATGGTACTAACATTGCATTTAAGTCCCTGAAACAAATAATAAGTTTTAAAAGGAAGTTACTACAGCCTACTATGACTTCTTAAACCATTATTGTTTTATTCTTATTCCAGAGTGGGAAAGAGACGGAGACGACAAAGACACTGGAACAGACACTGGAATAAGAATGAATAATAATGTTTTAAGACGTTATAATAACCCCCCTGATCCGTAGGGGTACAATTATGTAAATTCGAAAACTTCTATGCAAGTTTGTGAAAGGGGCAACAGGTGGCAACATCCATAGAAGCGCTTTCATAGAGGTATATAAAGGGTGTAAAACACCTCTTAACGAAGCCGAAAGGCACTGATTCTCCCTGTCATTGCGATCATTTTTTTGTTCTACACCATACCTGGGAACCTTCTAGTTACGGAGATATTAGGGGTATAAGTTCCAACTTTTCGACAAGTATTTTTTTAAATACAAGTTTTTAATGTAAGATTTTTACTTTAAACACCTCCACGACCCCCGTACTATTTATTCAACCCGTCCATCAGCACAATGTTTTGAGTGCGTTACATTGAGTTCTACCACAAAACATGATTTTACACCCCCCAAAAAAAAGTCGTTTCCCAGCAATAATTTTTGCGTAAAGTTACTTAGTTTCATGTACAGAATGACGGCTTCGTGATGAGGTGATTTACACCGTGTATGTAAACGGACTTCACGAAGCTGTCAACCAAGCATCCCCTACAGCAAACTGAGTAACCCTACGCGAAAATTATTGCTGGGAAATTACTTTTTTCTTTGGGGAAAAATCACGTCTAACGTTAAAACTCAATGTAGCGCTATCAAATAATTGTTTAAATGGATACATTGACTAGTAAACGGAGCATGGAGGTATTTAAAGTGAACTTATAACCTTAAAAACTAGTTTTTTAGGGTTCCGTACCCAAAGGGTCAAACGGGACCCTATTACTGAGACTTTGCTGTCCGTCCGTCTGTCACCAGGCTGTATCTCATGAACCGTGATAGTTAGCCAGTTGAAATTTCTACAGATTATATAATTATGTTGCCGCTATAACAACAAATACTAAAAACAGAATAAAATAAATATTTAAGGGGGCTCCCATACAAAAAAGTGTTTTTTTTGCTCGTTTATATAAATAATGGTACGGAACCCTTCGTACGCGAGTCCTTGCACGCACTCGCACTTGGCCGGTTTTTTTTTATACTTGTTGAAATCTCTGTAACTAGAAGGTATGAGCAAAAACCCTAAAAAATGATCGCAATGACGACGGGTCGAAAATAGTAGATTGTTTGCTAAGGGAGTAAACAACTATTTTTAAGGCGAGAGTGTTTCTTTGAATCCAGAGCGGAGAGAAGGATTCTAAAGTAGAATCCTCAGCGGAGCGAAGGATTCTAAAGTAGATTCCTCAGCGGAGCGAAGGATTCTAAAGTAGAATCCTCAGCGCAGCGAGGGATTCAAAGTACATCACTCAAGCTTAACATAGTGTTGCTCCCGAGGTGAACACTCTACTTTTTATCACCCTCTATGAGAAAATAAGTTAGTGCAAGTTATGAATAAGAATAGTACGTTTATTTATTTCATTTTCACTACTTTAGGAATATACACTCATTTTTTATTTAAAAAAATGTTAAATCCGAGTATGAATAAACAATTGCGAACAAAGACGGAATGAATTTGGCGAGTTTTTATTTTTTCACAAAAAACTAATTTTTTATTTCGATCGCGCGCGGTTTACTTTTTTATCATACAGCCTGAAGCCGGGTCCAGATATGTATCATTGGCCCGATCCGATCACCGTATCTTACAAAAACTGACTTGACATGGATCGGGTCGTATCGCGTACCGTATCAGAGCGGCGTATCGAGACTGCATATTAGTGCGTATCATGATCGCGTATCATCACCCGTCCACATAGTCGATCGGGCGGAAGGCGGACCGGGCAAGTGATACATGTCTGGACTCGGCTTTACTTGTTCATACAATATGCGTGGATAATAATGGCTCTTTGGTAATTGGAGCTTTTACTAACAATATTCACATTCCAAATTCAAATCACTTTTAGTCCCTAGGGATCAAAGAGCGATTTTAGTCCCTGTTTACGAAGAACTAACTAGCTCTTTTTGAATAGATGTGATAAAAAGTACCTTTCGGCTTCGCTAGCGGTCTTTTTACACCCTTTATAGAACCAATCATTGGGAGGTATTGCCGCTGCCGCTTCGAAAGAAGAATAGCAAGGTATCCTTTTTTTATAATGAAAAATAAACCATATTGTCAGTGCTTTAAAGCCCAGTTAAAATCTACCGAGAAGCTGTTTATCGCTTGCGCCAATGTCCATGCAATTTTAAGCTCTATGATACTATCTATAAAGTGCATTCTTACCTAAAGTTGGTGGCGATCTCCTGCACCTCCATTGCGGCTGCTAATAAACCGGTGGCGTAGCACTGCAGCGGTTCCGTGGAGTTGGTCGCCCAGTTCACTAGCCGGTGGATTAGAGCCTCATTGTCCTGGTGAGAAAGAAAGGAAAGATAAATTAGTAATTCTGAAACCACAGGGTAGATGTGTGGGAACGCCAGGAGTAGCCACCTAGAAGAATATACATTTCAACAAGTGGGATCTAAAAGGTGTATTCCAACAAGTGGGATCTAAAAGGGACAATCTCACAAGTGGGATCTCAAAGGTCTAAAAGGGGCATTCCAACAAGTGGCATCGAAAAAGGACCTTCCAATCACTGTAATCTAAAAGAGGCATTTCAACAAGTGGGATCTAAAAGGTGTATTCCAACAAGTGGGATCTAAAAGGGACAATCTCACAAGTGGGATCTCAAAGGTCTAAAAGGGGCATTCCAACAAGTGGCATCGAAAAGGGACCTTCCAATAAGTGTGATCTAAGAGGGGCATTCCAACAAGTGGGATCTAAAAAGGGCGTTCCAACAAGGGGGTTGAAAAGAGACATTACAACAAGTGGGATCTAAAAGGGACATTCCAACAAGTGTGATCTTAAAGGGACATTTCAACAAGTGCGGTCTAATAGGTGCATTCCAAATTCCAACAAATGGGATCTAAAAGGTGCATTCCAACAAGTGGCATCCAAAAGGGACATTCCAACAAGTGTGATCCAAAAGAGGCATTCCAACAAGCGTAATCTAAATGGGGCATTCCAACAAGTGGGATCTAAAAGGGACATTCTAACAAGTGGGGGTCTAAAAGGGACATTCCAATAAGTGGGATCTAAAAGGAACATTTCAACAAGTGGGATCTAAAATGGGCATTCCAACAAGTGGGATCTAAAAGGGACATTCTAACAAGTGGGGGTCTAAAAGGGACATTCCAATAAGTGGGATCTAAAAGGAACATTTCAACAAGTGGGATCTAAAATGGGCATTCCAACAAGTGGGATCTAAAAGGAGCATTCCAACAAGTGTGATCTTAAAGGGATATTTTAACTAGTCGGGTCTGAAAGGGAAATTCCAACAAGTGGGGTCCAAAAGCCTTAGGGCACTCCAACAAGTGGGACCTATAACCAAGAATTATGCACATGCGAACAAATGCAGGTAACAAATAAAGAGCATATTATCATGATGATGGTACAGTCGCCGCAGGTCAATACCCTCTATACATTCGACTCACCTGGAACACGACGCTCATCTCCAACCCCGGCATGAGGTCCAGAGTCAGACGGCACGCAGCCACGTTCAGTTTGTGTACGTCGCGGCCCGTGATATTCTGACGAGAGTAGTACGTGTCACGGACGTAGTCATTTACTAGCTAGAAGCAGAAAAAAAGTACAGTTTAGTTTGAGACTCGAGACTTCTGTCTTTATCGTATGTTTAGTGCATAACCTGATGTCAGAGCTTTTATGCCGCCCATGGGCCTCTGACTTGGCTTTGGAAGCGTTCAAGTATTACGTCACGGAATTTTTGCAGATTTTTGAACCCCCCCTCCACGCCATGTAACGCGCCGTAACGTCTGTTTTTACCCCCTGCCCTCGCCTCCAGGTAACGCGCCGCAAGAAAAAAATCTCTACGCGTGCGTTCTGAAGGGTTAAAACAATGCTACGTAACGCGTAGTTCAAATACGTTTCAGAAGACTCCCCCCTCCTCCCAAGTTCGTTACGTAATACTTGAACGCTCCGTTTACATGCCGTCGAGACTAAATTTATCTCAGGCATGCTGGAAGGACTTTTTCATGAAATAGTCACTGAATTCATTATTTTAATCAACATCCGACGTGACTTGCAAATTGCAAATAATCTAAGATTTGAGGGCTACCCTGGTGCTTGGGCCGGTGTCGAATAACAGGTCGTGTGACGCTCATCGAACGGTTCTGGATCCGTCATCATCAGCCTATAATGTTCCCACTGCTGGGACACAGGCCTCATCTCTATGAGAGGAAGTGGGCTGTAATCCACCACGCGGGCCCAGTGCGGATTGGTAGATGTCACATGTCTTCGAATTTTTAGTTCTAGGACATGCCGGTTTCCTCACGATGTTTTCCTTCACCATTTTTGAGGGCAGCGGTGATGAAATAAATTACACAAAGTAGCATTACTTTGTGTAATTTATTTCATCACCCTGCCTGCCTGGGTTTGAACCCACAGCTTACTGTTCGTAAGACGGGGCTGCCACCACTGGGCCACCGCTGCTCTCCGGATCCGTATCCATTAGTAAACAGTGTATAGTTACCTTAGTCATAAAGTTGTCCTTCTTGAACATGACCTTGAGCGCGTGTCCCAGCGCGCACTCTGGGTCCGTGCGCGAGGGGTGACGCTCATCGAACGGGTCCGGATCCTTTTTCATAAAGTTCTCCGTCTCTGCTTCTATTATTTCGGATATCCTGGAAGTTAATACAATCGTAAATAATAGACATGGAGTAATTTTTATTTGACTACAGTCTGACGCAGCCGGTCACTTGTAGATCTTTGACAGTCATTACAGGTAGTCAGTGGCCCGAAAGTCTGACAACGAATCATACCATATTATAAATAAATAAAAAGCCTTTTATTTCTAGCAGAAAACACAAGAGAAAATATATACTTAAATCTAAGATTCTATTCTATAATTCTGAAAATCTATTAATTAATTCTTAAATTTCGTTTAGTTGCTGGTTTAGACTACTCTGCTAGAACTCCTCTGTAGGTAAAGGCCTCCTCCAAAGATAGCCAGTCCTCTCTGGATTGGGCTACTTGAATCCAGTTGGGGCCAGCTGTTTTTTTGAGCTCATCTTCCCATCTATCTACAGGTCTGCCTCTTTTTCTTTTGCCATGAGGACCTGCCCATGCGGTCACCCTTTTGGTCCATCTTTGGTCTCTTAGGCGCGCCACATGTCCGGCCCACTTCCATTTTAGTGATTGAGCGTGTATCAATCCATCTCGTGCCTTGGTTCTGTGTCTAATTTTTGTATGTCTAATTTTTTCCTTTTTTTTTTATGTTTAGCATACTGCGCTCTATTCCTCTTTGGCATGTAGTTATTATTTCTTTTGTTTTTTTGTTAAACCTCCATGTTTGGCACGCATACGTTAGGCACGGTATAAGGCAAGAGTTTAGTACCTTAGTTTTTATTTTTATTGGCATGTTGCTTTTGAAGATGTCCTTCAGTGCCCAGTATTTGTTCCACGTTAACTGTTTCCTGCGCTCCACTTCTTGTTCGTTGCTTTTTTGGTCAAAGCTAATTTGTTTGCCCAGGTATATATAGCTGTCTGTATACTTAAGAGCCTCCTTTTCAACATATATTGTTCTCTTAGTGCTGTTAGTCATCAACATTGTTTTGGATAGGTTCATTTCCAAGCCTACTAGTTGACTGGCGACATTGAGTGATTCTATCATGTGCTGTAATTCTGATGCTGTTTCTGATAAGAGGACCAAATCGTCTGCAAATCTTAGGTGACTTAGATAGGCTTCATTGATCTTAATACCCCGACCTTTCCAGTGAAGTTGGCTAATGATTGACTCCAGTGTTGCTATAAACAGCAGCGGAGATAGAGGGTCGCCTTGTCTTACTCCCCTTTTGACCGGAAACCATGGCCCGGCTGTCTCTAGTTTTACTCTACTCTTGCTATTATTGTATATGCTTTTGACTACTCTGATGTATTCTTTTTCTACTCCTTGTGTTATTAGAGTTTCCCATATGCTGTTATGTGATATGCAGTCGAATGCTTTTTTGTAATCGATATATGCAATGTAGAGTGGTCTATTTCTCTCTCTATATTTTTCGATGAGAAGTTCTATTGTGTGAATGTGATCGATCGTTGAGTATCCTTTCCTAAATCCTGCTTGCTCGATAGGTTGACGCGTTTCTAGTGTAGAGTTTATCCTCTTATTTAATATTGAGGAGAAGAGCTTATAGATGGCAGGTAGCAGGCTGATTGGTCTGTAGTTACCTATGTCATTTGGGTCTCCTTTTTTGTAAATAAGAATAATGTCAGACTCAGACCATTGCGTGGGTGTCTCTCTTGTTTCAATAATGAGGTTGAACAAGTCAGTTAGGTGTATGGTAAGGGTTGTTGAACCTATTTTTAGTATTTCGTTAGTTATGCCGTCAGAACCTGGGCTTTTTTCTGTCTTTAGAGCTTTTAATGCCCACAACACTTCGCTTATTTCAATCTGGGGTATCATTGGGTTGCTGTCAATTTTGTTCGTGTATTGATCTCTGCTATCTTTGCTAGTCGTGTCTCTAGTGCTGTATAAGTTTCTGTAAAAGTTTGTAGCTACTGTGATGATGTCGTTACGGTTGTTGAGTGTTTTTTCACCTTGTTTCAATCCTTCGATCCATGCTTTATTGGTTCTCAGCTCTTTGAAAGCTTTCTTTGTGCCTCCGGTTTGGTTTATGTGTTTTTTTCGATAGTGTTGTACCTGTGGCTTGTGTAGTCCTTCTTTATATATTTGCTTATTAGCTTGTAGAGGGCAGAGATCTCATTTTTTGTTGTTCTAGATTTGTTTTTTGTACTCTGGAGTTCTTTGCGTCTCTTCATTAGTTGTAGTGTGCGCTCTGACAGAATTTTATGGGGTTTCTTATCTTTGTTTTCGTTTTGTATTGTTTTCAAGCTTCTGGCTATAGCTTTGATAATGTTGTCGTAATAGTTTTGGACTGATTTATTTACCTGTGGGTTCAGTATTTTGCTCATGTGCTCATTGAAATTAGTGATATCATCATCGTTTGTTATTGTTTCTCTTTGATGGGTTTTATATTTAATTCGGCTTTTCTTTGATTGTGTTTGTGTTATCGTTGCTCTAACTGGTCTGTGGTCCGAAGGGTAGTTTATATTCAGAACTTCTATATTTTGGAATATATGAGGGCGGTTTGATAGAATGAAGTCGATTTCATTTTTGTGTTTTTTATCAGGAGTTGTCCAAGTCCATCTGTTTTTTAATTTTTTCTTATAAAAAGTATTTAAAATTGATAACTTGTTTTCAGTAGCAAATTCTATCAGTCTCTGGCCCCTCACATTTCTTGTTCCATAGCCGTTCGATTTCATCACTAGATATTCTTCTTTTTTTGGTTTACCAATTTTTGCATTCCAGTCTCCCATCAGTATGAAGTCTTTGTATGATATCTCGATAGCTTTGTTTACTGTACAGTAGAAACTGTTGATTTCGTCTTCGTTTGCATTTTCCGTAGGGGCGTAGACCTGTATAACTGATAGCCGGGTATTTTCGAATGCCAAGTTTAGGATTGCGACTCTTTCTGTAAGGCCAATGTAGCCCTCGATTTTGTTTTTATGGCATTTTTTTACTATAAAGCCTACCCCATACAAGCCCGGTGTTTGACCCGTGTGGCATAATATGAAATTGTCATATTCTTCTATTTTATTTCCCATACGCCTCGTTTCAGCCAGTCCGATTATATCGTATTTAATGTCTGATAGGGATTCGTTTAATTCTATTAGACGTTCGTATGTAGATAGTGTTCTAACATTGTATGTTAATAAGTAGAGCTTTTCTGTTGTAGTCGTAGTGCTGGTATTAGTTTTAGATGATGTAGTTATTTTTGACGGTATTCCTGTTGATACTTTTGTTGTTAGTTTTGTTGTTAGTTTTGTTGTTAGTTTTCTTTGATCTTTTGGAGGGTTTTGGTCGTTTTCCCCACGGTGATACCATATTACCCAGTCCTAATTGGGTTGTTGAGGTCAGATAGGCAGTCGCTCTATGTAAAATACTGATATTCAGTGCATTTTGTGAAACTGGTAGCCAAACTCAATAAAGTTGAGAAAAGGCAGATGAGTCTGATGCAGCCCAGACTTTCTGTACATGTGATATTTGGACATTAATACTAATATAATTAAGTCTGGATGTAGGGGATTATCTTAGGAACTGCTGATCTAATTCCCAAAAAATGGAATGAAATTAATGGAAAAAAAAGTAAGCGAAGCCCTGCGGTGTTTTTGCCTGTGCAAAAACTACTAAATAATATATTTAAAGAAGCTTCAGTTTTGCTTTCATTGATAACATTATTATTGAATAAAAGATATTTTACTAGAAGCATAACTATTTAATTAGAAGTTAATAAAGCAATTATTGCATTTATTTCCGGCGTAAATCGTGATAACCTTTTGACATTTGACCCCAAAATCGCCAAAGTTAAGCATACATTGTCATTGGATATTTTACATACTTACAGAAAATAAATATTTGAAGGAAAAGAGAGTAAATGATAGTGTGATGAATAACAGGGAAGAATTGAAGAAAGAATTTGTGGCACCAGTCCCAAATTCCATAAGACAAGTGCCGGAAGAAGATGATGACATACATAAATAGATGGAATAAGAATAAATTAATAAACCATAGTTACAGTCATTTTCTTAGTCTAAAATCATTAAGGATATTGGTAACAAGTTTTATTTTGACAAAATTAGATAACAGTGGTCCCCAAACTAGGCTGCTCCTGTATCTTGGGGGCCGGTGTTGCGATAAGTTTAAATTAAAAACTTATATTTGTAGTTGTGCTAATTAGACATTTTCTTAAATAAAAAAATATTTTGATAAATTGGATTACCTTATTTTATTTAGCAGAATTAGAAGAAAATAATAAAATAAATAGAAACAATTCTATTGTGATTGCTACTGCTTAGAATGAGGCCCTGGATTCAATTTAATTGTAATTGAGTTAATGCCATGCCGATGGCGCAGTGGCTGAGCACCCGCACGGAAAAAATATTTAGTATGGCCTACAGATAGTTGTTCCGGGTCTGGCTGTTTGTGTACGTGAGTTTAAATGTTTGCAAACAAACCCATGATACAGGAGTAATTCCTAGTGTAGGACAACTTTTTTAAAAATGCTAAAAAAAGAAAAGTTTAAGCCCATCAGGAATTTCTTAGTAACAGCAAGAGAGTCTCGATTTTAGCCTGGTTGATGGCAATACGGTCACCCCCATTACATGAGACTTAAACATAACTAGCAGGGCACCCATATTTCGAGGATTATATGTGATATGTTATAAAACTCTGCGTATTGGTAAGTAAGGCATGATGTTTTGATAATAAAGAATGATTTGCAAATATTATTATCTGCTGTCAAACTTATGTTTACTCTGATAGACCACTGAATTCCATTTCAATTTAAATGATATCCGTGATAAGATATTGTTATCAGGATTTATTTATTTCTCATTCTAATCATTCATAATGAAAAAAGAAATGTAAACAATAGAGTGTTTACGCCTTCCAGCATTTCATACAAACATTCAAGTTCTTATTTTAATGGAACTTAATATACAATACGGAAGCATAGGTCTAAAAAGTTACTAAAAAACACTTGGAGTTTATACTCCAGATTATGAATTTATTATTGATTTGTCAGTTAGAGCTAATATGCTGGCCCGTAGGTTTGCACGCTGTACTGCACAGGTAAAAATAACCTTGTTCAAGGCGTATTGTCAGTCTTTTTATACGTGCAGCCTATGGGTGAAGCATACGCAGAGGGCTTACAATGCCCTGCGTGTTCAATACAATAACGCTTTCAGGATGTTGATGGGGTTGCCACGTTTTTGTAGCGCATCAGGTATGTTTGCAGATGCTCAAGTGGATGGCTTTCAAGCGATACATCGCAAAAGAATAGCGTCTCTGATGCGCCGCATACGGGGCAGCCCCAACAGCTTTCTGCAGCTCATTGCTGGGAAAATGGACATGGAGTGCTCCTTCATGGAGCATTGGACAAAACTGCATGTACGAGTAGTCCGGTCCTAATTCAATGCTTCCATTTCCATTTTTAATTTGTTATCATTGTAGTGTTAATTTTATTTATGTTAGTCAACTAATTATTTTTAATATATATTTACTGTGATTGAAATTGTAATTTTTATTATTGTTAATTTTATTGATTTTTAATTATTTAACTTTTAATGTTAGTAGTTTTAATTTTAATTTTAATTATTGTGTAAATTTTTATATACTATTTTGATTCTAAATTTATAATAATGCTATTGTGTTGTGTGTATTTATTGTCTCTGATTTTTGAAGTACTAACAATATTATTAAGTGTACCTACTAACAAAATTATGGATCATTGTGTCTGAAATAAATGAATTATTATTATTATTATTATAAATAGTGACACTAGTACTTTGACACTCATAAATTAACAGAAATGATAGTATTTCATAACATTTTGAAATCTTTGAGTTTTTTTATTAGAATTGACGTGACACATAAAATCTTGTTTGAACTTGCTTTCCAGTATGCAGCGGGCAAAAGTGAAGAATACGCTTATGCAGTCAAAGCAAGATGAATAATAATAAATGAAGTTTATTTTTCCTTGTGATTTTTATTTCTGTACTTTTAATGAATACAGAATATATTTGGGTATACGCAATCATGTCCAAATTACAAAGCTATGTTTACATTGGTTTTCTTTTTAGGTTTTATTCTTTGATGAAAATAGTCACCATTATTTCTTTATATCATCACTTTACCCTCAAGGTCTTTACTGTTGGTGAAAGGCCTGTCAATAACATTGTAGGTAGCCCATCTTTGTCAATAATTTTACTGTCTTATTATTTTACAGGTATGAGAATTATTAACCTATTGTATCGTTTTAAAATGGAATCGGATATAAATGTTGAGTAGAAATAAAGGTACCTCAACTTTGGTTTTATTTGTGTGCGACCGTAGATGGTCGGAATTATTAATTTGTTTTCACAAATCAGACAGAATTCTACAACTTAATAGGTATATTTAGTGTAGATAAGCCTCAAAATCTGATAGCACAATAGTAATATTTCCAAAATTAAACACAAATAGAGGTAGTAACAAAATAATTTGTGTTTTTAAGAATGATCCGGGTCATAGCACATTGTATACATATAAAAATAGGAAGCATCATTGGTTTTTGTAACTAAAATTGATCATGAATAGCCAACACCACAAACCAATTTATGAGCTTGAGCTCTTTGGCAATTGAAGCTTCTTTTTCTTTAGTCATGGGAAAAAAAAATATGTCAACAGAGCATGACTTTTTTATGAATCAATACAAACACTTTTTTTTTATAAAAATGATCTGCAAATAATAAGTTTAAGCTAAATTAAGTCTCTAATTGAGTTTCTTTTTATTTGATACCAGAAATAGGTGTATTAAAGTGTTAATTTCAATTAAAAGATGCACTTCCTGATTGGTTAGCAAGTAATTAAAAGTTCTGAAGAAGTTAGGAATATTTATATCACATTGTTAGTTGATATTACATGGTCATGACTTCTATTTTTAAATTCATATTCCCTGGCCACATGTCCTAGCATACGGCAAAGCTATCAATGTGCTAATTATATATTTTTTTCGCAATAATATCAAAACAAAGAGCGTACCGTGTTAAAGTTGGTATTGGGTCGAAATTGGGCGTTAAATGCTGTTCTTCCCATTGTCGTAGCAGTTCAGTTACCTCCTGGGCTGGCGCTGAATCCATTTATATTCACAAATGTTTGTAATTTATAACCTCACTGATTATCAACTTTGTCACTAATGTACCGTAACGACACAAATCGGCTATTAAATGCCAAAATTTTATTTACATTAATGAAACTATGGATTATTGTACATTTTATTATAAAAATATTTATTTTGTTAGTACTAAATTCGTTAAAATGCAACGTTTTGTCTTTAAACCGCGCACTTACAACAAAAATTATGCTAGGGATACCATGGCAGGGAATAATTTTCTACTATTTAATGTTTGCTCGTGAAAAATTAGGAATGTCAGTGGTTAACTTTGCTTTTTTTTTAACTGAAATTATGAAATGGTTTTTTTTATAAACACAAAATAATACTGACTTGAGGGAGAAACGTTTTTCATTGAAATCAATTTATTATGTTTGACATTTCTTTAAATCTTAACTTAAGAGGTGATTGGAAAGCTACTTATTGCTTTAATTGACGCCCGTGATCAACCCATGCCCTAATGACATTTGATTTTCCAAAACCTAACCTGCTTGCACGTGACAATATTTAAAAAATGAGAAAGCAAAAGTGTAAAAAAATTACACATACACAGTATTGGACGTTTCTTTTTTAAATTCGTTGTATGTTTGTACTGAAAAAAAAGAGTTTAACTTTTCAAGTAAATCCTTCTTATCTATTTTCTCTTGGGTTTGTTTCGTTAGCCACATGATCAAGAATAAATAATAAAATGCGGTCAAGTGACGTCACTTGATATCATTGGAAGCGAACTTTAAAGTCTCATAACTTTATCATTTCCAGACACTGAGGTATTAATACTACGTATAGAGAAGACAACGCGTTGCATGATTTTGCGCCACGCTTTGCGGTACGCTGTACCGCAACTATCCAGTGATTATCCAACGCCAGTAGAGACAGTCGTGTTTGGCTCGCATAAATAACAACATCAAAATGCCTGGTTGTATTCTTAAAGACTGCCGTAAACACTCCAGAACATCAAAAAAATAGTGCGTGGAGTCCCTCAGCGCGGAAGAACTGAAACTTCGTAATACTACACGCATGCGTTCGAGTTTCACGCATACACTCTCGTGATTTTATTGAGCTTCTAAATAAAATTTTATTGTTGTACACTTTTTATTACATACGTTTATCGAGGTTATTCTACTCATGGAAATTGAGCGAAGGCTGGTCACACCGAAGAGTCGAATGCATGACTGTTTGTACGCCATCTTGCGTACCTAGTAGAACTACGTAGTCACAAATCTTGTAATACTGCCATCTCTTAGTGAGTAATAGAAAATGTTCCCCCTCCATGGTAGCGTTAAACTTGTTGGAAGTCGCATAAGAAGTTTCACTTCAAAAAAGTGATGGTTTAACATTTCATCGGTAGTTTTTCGCGATGTAACAATGCTCACGAGAATTGGGTTGCCGGGCGCCGCTATTTTGCAATACAACAAACGACTTGCAGTTACACTACGTTAAACGAAATGCGTAAGCGCCATGAAATTCCTGGCGCTTATGATGTTTTGGTCGCGAGAAAACTATTCCCTCTATGCGATTTAGCGCTGCATGTTTTAATAGTTTGGTTACATGACATCTATTGTTTTAGCGCTGCAGCGAACTTTAGTTCTAACCAAAATGAAGCAAACCTTTGGTTTGGCGTGTCTGCACTACGCTAGTAATGTAGTTCAATGTTTCTAGAGCGTTTTCACATTTTTGTTTCTTCTTGTTTTAATTAATTAACTTTTCAAAAAAAAAATAAGAAACTTCTCCATTGGGTTATGGACAAGAGAATGATGATGATAATTATTTTCCAACGTCTGTGCATTGAAGTTCTAGTAGGTTTGGAAACAGTCAAATCTACTAAATTATGTCAAGCTAACGGCTAGCAACATTTAAAAAAATCCAAGGCTGTTGGACGTAGAGGGAGTCTCCCTTTGTGAATCGGGGGTACGTTCTGAAACTATTTCATAAAAAACTTTTGTGAGAACAAAATATAAAAATCAAATCAAAAACAAACAATGTGAAGCTGTTGATCAGCAATTTTGTTCGTGTTTTTTTTCCTTTTGATTTTATATTACCTAAGTTTTTACATAAAAACAGCAATGGACTCGAATTATTTTCGAGAAAGTTTATACAATGAAATAGAAAATTGAGTTTTCGAACCCATTTGTCAGTCAAATGAAAGCGGGCGCTGTTTATGTTGTGAAGAGAACATCATTAATATATATTTTAGTTTAGAGTGATTGTATGCCAAAGAAAGCAACGAAGATGTCTTTTAGAAACAATACGATGTCGCAGGCTTCAAGGACCAGCATGTCGGGAAGCTACGTCAGGAAACAACGTTATAGAAACATACTTGATGCCCTGTCCACTCTGGGTAAGTAACTGTGGTTGGATATAGTTATCAATTTATTTTATCATCAATATGTCTTTTCGAGGATAGAATTGACTGTGCAGTTCCTGTTTTAATTATTAACATAGTCAGGAGCAAGACAAAAAAAGGAGAAAATCATTTATTTCAAAGATTATATTAACTCTATCTATGTTTTAAAACTTGCTGTGCCCGACAGGGTCCATAATTGTGTCTCAAATTTCTTATTTGACCACCTGTTAAATGTACATTATGGATGCAATAAATGATTTGATTTGATTTGAAGCTGAGATGAAAATGTTAAGGGGATGTGTGGTATTATGCAAATGGTTAGGGAATGGTTGGTGTTTCACTGAATACTGAAAGTGGCGCCGCTGACTGAAAACTTGTGTGGTGGTTGTCTTGGTATGGGGTATGTGAAGCGGAGGAATGAGGAAAATGTTCTGAGAAAACTTTTGAGTGTGAATGGCTATAAGAGTAGAGGAAGACTAAGGAAATGATAAATGGAGTGTGAAGGATGATATGGCAAGAAAGGAGGTGTCTGCTGGGATTATGTGTAATAGAGAAGTCATCATCTGCCTAGCCTTTTCCCAAACTATGTTGGGGTCGCCTTCCAGTCTAACCGGATGGAGTTGAGTATTTTTTTTTTTTTTTTTTTCAATATTTCTTGTGTCTTTTTGCACCATCTCATAGTTTTCTACTAGAGCAACAATTTCTTTCCAGTAAATATTTTCATCTGAGCTACAATTTTGGAAATATACAGCATTAAGAAAAAAAAAAAACTCCCAACTCAGAAACGGTGCATCGTAGGACCATGCTTTTCAGAACCTAATTGGTTTTTTTGGTCAAGGTCAACCTGATACTGCAATAAAATTAGGAAATTTACGAAAAAAAGACGATGTTTTTTTTTTTTTTAAATTCTAAGCTCCTGTGCCATAGTGCCCCAAAGGCTACACTCCAACCGTATTGTTTGATGTGTCTCCGTGTGTACAAATGGTTGCCAGACTTTCTTATTTGCTTCTGTGTTGCGGATTACAGAAGTTGAAGCCAGAAACAATGTGGAGTGCATGGAAAAGACATCTGAAGCTGTTAAGGAAGCAAAGGAAATGCATAGCGAAGCAACGCTTGAGGACAGAGTCAATAACCCAGGTAAGTTATTTATACAGGGCTATTTCTCAAACACTGACAACCTCTCAGGACTATGTTACTAACATCATAATCAAAAACTTTTGTTCTATGACTTTTAAAAATTCGTCATATTTTAGTTCATCAGATTTTCCTACAAAAATTAAAACTTTAAATTGAACGCTCTAAATGTTACGACTATGCTCCCCTCGCTATTGTAGTACCCTCGTTATTTCTTTTGCTTCGCATAGACATTTATTTTTGTATGAAAATCATGATGAATTTTTAAAAGTCAAGGAACAAAAGCTGTTGATTATGATGTTAGTAACATTATCTTGAGAAGTTGTCGGTGTTTTACAAATAACCCTGTATATTTTGTTGATATATTTCTTGATGGAAAACTGAATAACATATTGCCTGATCCGGGAATCGAACCCATGATCTTAAGCTCAGCATACGCACTTAGGACCACTCGATAAACGAGGCAGTTGTAACTAGATTCTCACTCGTTGTTCATACAAAAGCAGTACATGTATAAGAGAAAATCTCTCTTTCTTCTGGTTTGTCGCAGTGCGGAGAGACACCAAAGAGAATACTCACTGAGAGACACTTGGTTGGCACATTTCGATACCGTTGTTACTAGCAAGTAGTGATCGACTAAATCTTCGGCTTCAGCTATAACCCAAGCCCATTCGAGCTGGAGCTAAAGGTTTTCAGCAAACGCCAAAATAGGGGATTATCCTATTTTTTTTTCTTTGTCCGTCGGGTAGTTTATTGAAAAGTATTGGACACGTATTTTTTCTTTTTTCACGTGGTCATAAAATTACGGAGATATATCGAGTTGAAATGGCGCATGACGACACATGTAGGTAAGTTTTATACCTACTTGTGACGTCGTTAGCCCCCACTCTCCAACTTTAATGAGTTCTAACTAAGTAATTTTTTGGTGTGCGTGTGGATTGAGAGATCTTTTCGAAAAACTCTTCCAATCCCACCCAAATTATAAGAGGATTTAGGAAATAATTGTTAAAACTTCATGGTAAGGTATAAAATTTGTCAAACCTAAACAAAGAAAGTTAGAACTCATTAACTGGATCTCTCAATCTGGACAACTGAAGAAAAAGCCATAACGCGTATCCAAGAATATACTGCCTATGTGTTTATAATTTGCATTTTAATTAATTGTGAAGGATTTGTGAAAGCTGCTAAACAAAATTTCGATTCGTTTCAAAGCCACGTTTAAGATTTATAACAGTTTATATGGATCACTCAGAGTGGACAATTTTCAATTGAGTGATCTTGTAAAACACGACCTAGTACTGAAAAAGTATGAATAATTATCATGTTTATTACAAATTATGCTTCTGGGAGAATTTGTAAAACAAAAATCGTGATTGAAATCTTACTGATTCAAGGGAAAATGAAAATTTTGTTTTTTGTCGATCGTCCCAACTGAGAGATCCTTATTTCGAACTATATTTAATAAACCAAAACTTATAGGTAGAAGGTAGATCCATCAGAAATTGTTAAAAAGATTTTACTAAAATTTGACGAATCAGTCGTTCCTGTAAGTGTTATACTTAAAAAGATAAATCATTTTTTACAATCCTTAAGGAAAACGTTGAGTAGGGTAGACACACTTTTTTATTTTATCCAATTTTTTTTTTTTTTGGGTGACGTTAGGCCTACGACAAGACTTTTTCATCCCAATGATGTTCGTATGATTTGTTCACTGATTTATCTAACGGTTGTAACTCATGGGTAGTGTTAGAGGGTAAGCAATATAATACGATTTGGTTTTCGTCTGCGGCATCCACAATCCTAGCATCCAAATGCGAAGCAGGTCCATCAAAAACTAGCAAACATTTTCCAGGCGACTTGTAGTTGCCAAGATGATGGATGAAATCTATAAATAATTCAGTAGTCATGCTAACATTTTGGTGCCATTTTGACTATAGTGCCATCAGGCAAATTATCGTTAAATTCAGGCCTTAGCCTTTTACCCTTGAATATTATCATTGGTGGTACTGAATTACCAAAGCATTGACACATAGCGATGGTGACGTTTTCAGCATGCTCCTGTGCAATAAAATGTACTCTTTTACTGCCTTTTTGTGCAAGAACATGTTGCTGGTGGTGCAATGTTAATTGACCTTTTTGACCTGACTGAGCCTTTTTCATCTATATTATATAAACGTTCTGGATGCCGAAGAATTTCTAACTCATCATATTCTTTTTTATTGCCGTTAAATGCTGTTGCATAATGTACTTGTTCAATTTTTAGCCCTTGCAGAGTTCATAAACTGTGCTTTGCGAACTGAAATTTCAGGGTTTCGTTTCGAAAAATTCGAAAGCCATTTTCTACCTGCTATGCATTTGACGTCATTGAAAGTATTTAGTATTTCATTGGCTTGACAAAATAAGTAGGCTTGCTTTCTTACAATCTTGCGAGTCAACGGAACGCTTACTTGAGCAAGTATGTAATTATGAGTGAAATTAAAAAAAGTTTAAATAATGAAAATAAAGTATTTTTTTGGTTACCTTAAAATTTCTGAACTTTTTGTGTGTAAGATTTACTTAGAATTAGAATTACGAACTTAGAATTCCTTAGTAAGAGCACTACACATACAGTACTAACTTAGCAGAAACTTGGCATTTAAAAACGTAATTTTATATTATTTAAATTATGTAGTGAAACCAGACATAAACTTGTATAAAAACGTTTAAACAGCATCATGAATTTGAATTGTACCGGTAATGATTCCGACCGGCGATATGGTCACCCTACTCAACGTTTTCCTCAAGGATTGCAAAAAAATATTTATCTTTTTAAGTATAACACTTACAGGGACGACTGATTCGTCAAATTTTAGTAAAATCTTTTTAACAATTTCTGATGGATCTACCTTCTACCTATAAGTTTTGGTTTATTAAATATAGTTCGAAATAAGGATCTCTCAGTTGGGACGATCGACAAAAAACAAAATTTTCATTTTCCCTTGAACCAGTAAGATTTCAATCACGATTTTTGTTTTACAAATTCTCCCAGAAGCATAATTTGTAATAAACATGATAATTATTCATACTTTTTCAGTACTAGGTCGTGTTTTACAAGATCACTCAATTGAAAATTGTCCACTCTGAGTGATCCATATAAACTGTTATAAATCTTAAACGTGGCTTTGAAACGAATCGAAATTTTGTTTAGCAGCTTTCACAAATCCTTCACAATTAATTAAAATGCAAATTATAAACACATAGGCAGTATATTCTTGGATACGCGTTATGGCTTTTTCTTCAGTTGTCCAGATTGAGAGATCCAGTTAATGAGTTCTAACTTTCTTTGTTTAGGTTTGACAAATTTTATACCTTACCATGAAGTTTTAACAATTATTTCCTAAATCCTCTTATAATTTGGGTGGGATTGGAAGAGTTTTTCGAAAAGATCTCTCAATCCACACGCACACAATTTTTTGATATTTTGATAATACAAAAAATACGTGTCTAATATTTTTGTATTACCTGTCTGACGGACAAAATAGAATGTCGTTTTCTTTACCCAGTCCGATCCCCTATTGAAACTACATTCAAAAATAAGGGGGTAGTAAAATTTTGGTCATGCGCTCCTGTAGCACAGGATGTCAAATGAAAGAGGATAACTTCCTGCCATCAATAATTCATGCCTTAATATTATATTTAAGTCTATTACACTTCCAGGTGAGGAGTATCTTGACTCGCGGGTGCTTCGCGCCGCCAGCGACATCACAGTACGATGCTCTGAGGCCGTCAGCGGAAACGTCAATACTTACGACAGGCATGAGCTGGCGAGGCATATTGTGAGTTGTTTATACATAGGTATTACTAGCTTCCCCGAAAATTGTTTTTCTGTTAAAATTGAGGATGTTGACAGCAGCGCCACCTAACGGATCCAACTAAAGCTATGCAGGTGAACCCACAAGTACAAAAAAATCAATTCATTATAATCGGCCAAGACAAGCAAGGAGAAGAATTGTGATCGCATGCATACGGGTATTTGGAACGAAGTTCCTTATCGCGCGTTGTGAAAGGGGGCTAGACGGAAAAAAATCTTACGAAAAGTTGTCACGACACTTTTTGCTATAGTAAGCTATTGTAAGCTTTATTTCTTTAAAATAAAGTTGAAATTTCCTTAAATTACGTACAATTGGGGTGTGTATGTGAGTAAGGATAGATATGATTATTATTTTGAGTGACCGAACTACAAAGTACAAATTCGGTTGTGCAGTTAAGTAAGACGTATTGCTACGAATTAAGGATTAATCTTCCTTAAATTAAATATTTTATTTTTCGCACACTAACTTAAATCTAAAATGTATTGATATTATGTACGTGAAAGGAACTTCGTTCCATCCGGGTGTCCCTTGACACCTCTCAAGTTTTTTATATAAAAAACTGGCCAAGTGCGAGTCGGACTCGCGCAGGAAGGGTTGGTACCCATTATTTATAAAAAAAGAGCAAAAAAATCTTTTTTTTTGTATGGGAGCCCCCTTAAGTATTTATTTTATTCTGTTTTTAGTATTTGTTGTTTTTGCGGCAACAGAAGTAAGTAGTAGAAATTTCAACCGGCTAACTATCACGGTTCATGAGATACAGCCTGGTGACAGACGGACGGACAGCAAAGTCTCAGTAATAGGGTCCCTTTTGACCCTTTTTTTGAACCCTAAAAACTAGCGAGCCGTCCCTGCTTCGCATGGCATCTATTGCATCCAAAACTTCTCTATTTTTCAAGTTGAAACCAACCATACACATTCAAAAAATTTCATCGAAATAGGTTGGGTGGTTTCGGAGATTAGCGCGAACGAGCATAGAGTACACGTGTTTTGTATATATTAAGATAATTAAAATTATAGCCGCTTTTTATGTGTGTCTGAGCGACCCAATTGTGATGCAGTTTTCTCAATCATATAGAGAATTTATTTCAGAAGTTTTGTGATATGACACTTACATTTTTCAACAAATCCACGACCAAAGCTTGTTTCTTGCGTACTCTGAACTTATTGGTGATGTTCTTAAGACAGTTTGGGTGCGTGCTTGTATGACCAGATGTATGAAATGATGAGCTCGTGGCTAAATAATAACAGCCGCACAGGTCGATCTTTAAGGTTAAGCCGTGCTTGCCGAGGTTGGTCCGTAGTTGGGTGACCATAATTACATACCGAGTTTCCTCCGTGCCTCGGAAAGCACGTTAAGCCATTGGTCCCGGCCGTCAAATGTAGATCTTTGACAGATCTTAGTCAGAAGCCAAAAGTCTGACATCCAGTCTTACCAGGGGTATCGTATTACCCAGAGAGAGGGCAGACCCAGTTACTATTCTATGCATATGTCAGCGCAATGTTTAGATTGCTTAACATTGAGTTTTGCCTTAAACAAGATTTTCACTCGAAAAAAAAAAACAGCAATTTTTGCTTAGGGTAACTTAGTTTCATGTACAGAATGCTGGAAGTTTAAAGTTCGAATTTACAAAATCATGTAACTTCTAGGCGGAGAACCCAGACTTTTGGCATTTCCCGTTCCCGAGTGAAGTTCCGGTGGCAGCACACGTGTTCGGCACGTTCACGCCCGTCGTGCAGCGCGCGCGCGTGACACGCCGCGTGGAGCGGCAGCAGCAAGCACAGCTCAAGGAACCGGAGAAGGTTGACAAGTAAGAACTGTGGGGGTACCACGACGTCTTAAAGCAGTATTGTTTTATCCTTTTGAACGCCATTGTCACATATACGTGACAAGCAAGCGCGTGCCCTGTACGCCTTCGACACAAATACGTGACAAAAAATGTGGTGCACTATAACACGAAATAAACAATTTAAATCATTTCTTGTGTGGTTGTTTATTAAAAATGTGATCTATATAACTTAAATATTAAATATCTCAACAATATACAGTTAATAACAATTTTGAAAGCCCTTTTTTTATTTATATAAGTATTTGCGGTAAATTCGCGGCTTGGCGTGGAGGGTACGCGCGTGCGTTTATGCTCTGGCGTTCAAAAGGTTAAAATCACTCCAGTATGGGAAAAAGACAGAGCTATAGAGGGTTTCTAGCGCCATTTCTTTTCCACACTGGAATAAAATTAAAACAATACTGCTTTAAGACGTCGTGGTAAGCCACCTGATACTATCAATAACTCAGAACGTCATAATTATCATGTTTAATATTTCTATTTTTGATGTAAAACGTGTATATGCGTAACTAGGCAGTAAAACCGACTCGTATGCTCGACATACGAGTCGGTTTTACGGGAAATGGTGTTAAGCCCCCCAGCCCTATGCCACGTAAAATCAACCTTTTTCCATTAAAATAGAGTTTTTTGTGGATTGATAGTTGATCTTGTTTTTTAAAATATTTGAACGTGAAAATTTTATGTTTTTATGTCAATTCATATTTTTTATTTACTTTTGTTTGAAATTCCAAACAACTTATTAATTTTAATACTAACTACTTAAAATTATATCTTGACTTATATTTTTGCAAAAAATAAAATGTTTATTTCTAAGCCCGAGAGGTGATCGTTTCTCTATGTAAGATTGTACATATGTGAACCAGCTCCTTTAATAGGGATGATGACTGGTTAAAGAAAACGAAATTCTATTTTGTCCGTCAATCAGGTAATACAAAAATATTAGATACGTATTTTTTGTTTTTCAAGTTAACAAAAAAATACTTAGTTAAAACGCATTACTGTTGGAGAGTGGGGGCTCACTACGTCATAACTAGGTATAAAATGTACTGAGCCGTGACGTCATGCGCCATTTCAACTCAAAATATCTCCGTAATTTTACGATTACGTGAAAAAAGAAAAAATACGTGTCAAATACTTTTTAATAATCTACCCGATAGACTAGACTAGAATAAAAAAAAAATAGTCACCATCCCTATTAGAATTATTATTTAATTCCACATTCAAATTATTTTGTATTTAGTTTGCTCCATATTTCGTTATAGGTTATGTTCTATGAAAAACATAGATGTTTCGCATCTGCCGGACGGACTACTTTTTTTTAAAAATTCTAAATAGTCTTGCGTTTCCGCAACTCGCCTGATCTAAAGCGATGATGCGGCCTAGGGTGGAGCTCGCTTGCCTGAAAGAAACTGATTTACTCGAGCTATGTCACGGTTAGGTTGAATTTTGCCCTGCCTCCTTTAGAATCCTACTGGCTTACCATGACGTCATAAAGCAGTATTGTTTTACTCTTATTACAGTGTGGGAAAGAGACGGAGCTATACAGGATATAAAGGGTGTAAAACACCTCTTAACGAAGCCGAAAGGCACTGGTTCTCCCTGTCATTGCGATCATTTTTTTGTTCTTCACCATACCTGGGAACCTTCTAGTTACGGAGATATTAGGGGTCAAAGTTCTAACTTTTTGACAAGTATTTTTTTAAATACAAGTTTTTAATGTAAGATTTTTACATTAAAAACTTTAAACACCTCCACGACCCCCGTACTATTCAATCCGTCCATCAGCACAATGTTTTGAGTGCATTACATTGAGTTCTACCACAAAACATGACTTTTACACCCCCCAAAAAAAAATTGTTTCCCAGCAATAATTTTTGCGTAAAGTTACTTAGTTTCATGTACAGAACGCTTGGTTGACGGCTCACAGTGGAACGAATGTATGGGAGCGGTTGGACGTAGACATGTCCGAAAAAAAAGAGTAAAATTATGCCAAACTAATGATGCCATCTTATTCGATTACTTAATGCCTTCATAACTTGTGGTGATGAATTTCTTCATAACTCCCATATTTCGGGAGTAATTTGAGAAAATGTGAAATTTTACTATGAAAATGAGTGTATCGAGCTCTCTCCCTCCTGATTCCGGGCTTGTTTCAAGTAGCGGTCTCTAATATCATAATGCTAATACTAAGAGCTATATTTAATACTAAGACACATAGTGCGCCAAATGTGCACTTTCTGGGATAAAGAGTGATGTTTATTTTATAACACAATTTTTTTATTTTTTGTTTATTTTGTTGATTAAAACCGTTTTTCTAAAGGTTTACCTTATTACAATAACATTTCTGAGCAGCCAATTAGAGAAGATATAAGCTAATTAGGATATATAATTAGGGACTTAAGGTTTACATATAAAACTGATGCACTAATGATTACTGATAAGAACATTGCTATTATTTAATTACTAAATGGCTCTTAATACACTAATTTAGCATGCATCATTTACTAATTATCACAATAACTAATTACCTTGCAATATTTAACAAAGGATACCTGGGATACCTGGATTTTATATAAATAGGTCACTATTAGTAACTTTAAAATCAGTGTTGATTTACACCTCGTTGTATCCAAGCTAATCTCGCAATGTATTTTCCAAATTTTAATACAAATCTTGATATTCACGTTGCTTTATGCGCACGCGCACATAAAGATTTACGCGACTTTAACTATTTGTTCAGTGTTTTAAAAGATAACAGTTGTGTTCAGTTATGTGAAAGTGCTGAAACAAGTTTAAAAGACTGGTGTCGTCGATTTTGCTACCGCATTTATGCAAAATGGACACAGTCTGGAAGAAGCACAGATAAGTTTCGGAAGAAACATGAGATTTGGCTACAGGCTGCAATTCAATGGCCGGAATTACAGAATGAAAATATGGAACCTTCTACAGAAAATATAAGTGACGTCATCGAGCCCATAATTTCTCCTGCTAAATCTAATGCTTCAACTTGTACACATCCTAGTCCTCGTAAATCTTTTGAGGACCTTAGTAACCGGCAAAAAAGAAGACGCACTGAAGATAGTCTTTCATGCAGCAGTAGCAGCGCTGAAATTATGTTTTCGGCCGAAAGGGCGCTTCAAAAGGCAGGACAAAGCGATACAGCTTATGTTATGAAATACTTGACGGAGAATCCAGAAGAGGCCTCAAAAATCAAAGCCTTCATTGAAGGTAAATCAATTCAGGTACGGGAAATATCCCCTTTGAAGGCATTGGCTCTTTATGTATCGATGAACTTATCGAAATGGCGCTATAACACTCTTCGGGATTTCAACACTCAAGAAGGAGCTCTTCAATACCCGAGTTACTACATGTTGGTTAAAGAAAAAATTAAGTGCTATCCGGCCAAAGAAGATCTCACAGTTACAGAGAGCTCTGCAAAAATCAAATTACAAGCCTTGATGGATTTAACCTCAAGAAGACTTATTAGGTCGTTAGAAACCCCTGTTGATCCCAATCAACAGCTCGTATTGACCAGCAAATGGGGTTTTGACGGATCATCTAGCCAAAGCATTTATCATCAAAGGACGAGTGAAGATGAGCAAATCGATCTTGCTAGTAATTTTATGATTAGTCTTGTACCACTGCGGCTCGTCTCAAAAGGTGTAACAATTTGGGAAAACGAGCGACCATCTTCCACTTCATTTTGCCGGCCAATATTGTTTAAGTTTATAAAGGAAACCAAAGAAAATGTGCAGAGAGAGATGGCTGAAATCGAAGCAGAGATTGAAGCCTTAACTCCATCCACCATCACTGATGGAATTAGTGTCAAACACCAACTGCTGTTGACAATGATTGATGGTAAAATTCATTCCATTATATCCAATACAGCAGCTTCAGTGTGTGACATATGCAAGGCTTGTCCTAAAGAAATGAATAATTTAGAGTTAATCAAAGATAAACACGCAAACGAGGACATGTATAAATATAGCTTAAGCACCCTTCACGCTTGGATTCGCTCAATGGAATGCTTATTACACATTTCCTACAAATTAGACATAAAATCATGGCAAGTAAGGGGTGATATAGCAAAAAGGCAAGTTGATGACAGGAAGAAAAGAGTTCAAGAGGCTGTAAGAAGAGAAACGGGCTTACTTCTCGATGTTGTGAAACAAGGCAGTGGATCCACCAACAATGGCAACTCGGCAAGGAGATTTTTTGAAAACTACACTAAATCTGCTGAACTGACCGGAATAGATGCTATGCTTTTAAGAAAAATCTGTGTGATCTTGCAGTGTATTTCATCAGGAGAGAAGATCAACGTAACTAAATTCCGAGAGTTCTGCTTTGATACTGCTAAGCTTTACGTGGAGTTATACCCATGGTATTATATGCCTTCTTCACTTCATAAAATTTTAATGCATGGGCCAGACATAGTTCAGAACATGTCAATTGTGCCCATTGGTTTTCTATCCGAAGAGGCATCTGAGGCTAGAAATAAAGATTTTAGAAAATATAGAGAGGGGCATTCTCGAAAGCATAGCAGTATCTCATGCAATGAAGATATTATGCACAATCTTTTACTGTCTTCTGATCCACTTGTTACAAGTATCCGTCCAAAAGGAAATAAGTTTGTAAAAAAATCTTCTTTTAAGGAATTTTATGAGCTTACGGATTCTGAGAAAAGTGATATCGAATTTGTTAACATAAATGATTTAGCGGACATCGATTCTGAATTTGAATTAATTGATGATGATGATGATGACGAAGATAATTAAATGATGTTATTGTTTTAAAATGTGTAACTTAGTAAATTAGAGCTTACATCTTAATTATTTATTGTACTTTTAATGAAACTAGGTAATTTATTATCAACTTACTTAAAAGTCATACTCTCATCAGTTCTTGTGAATATTTTTGTTAATATATATTTCTGTATATATATAATATATTTATAGACCTCTTAATAAGTCTGTCTGCGGTTTAAAGTAAATACAAATGGGGAAAAAACGTTTTTTTTTTTTAAATTTTCATTTCCTTTTATCCCAGAAAGTGCACATTTGGCGCACTATGTGTCTTAGTATTAAATATAGCTCTTAGTAATAGCATTATGATATTAGAGACCGCTACTTGAAACAAGCCCGGAATCAGGAGGGAGAGAGCTCGATACACTCATTTTCATAGTAAAATTTCACATTTTCTCAAATTACTCCCGAAATATGGGAGTTATGAAGAAATTCATCACCACAATTTATGAAGGCATTAAGTAATCGAATAAGATGGCATCATTAGTTTGGCATAATTTTACTCTTTTTTTTCGGACATGTCTACGTCCAACCGCTCCCATACATTCGTTCCACTGTGCGGCTTCGTGATGAGGTGATTTACACGGTGTATAGCACAATCTCTTTAGCGGTAAAACAATAATGCTTTAAGACGTCACGGTAGGCCAGCTGATCTCTGTGCCCCAAAACATAGTGACCTTCTGCCGGCCAACAAAATCTGAAGTATATGATGCTAGCATGAAGTAAATGAAGGTTCGAATTAAATTATTTGGGGAACCTATTTCAAAACACTTTCTTTCTTTATCGTGTGGTTAGAGCCTAACCTGTCAGAATGATGTATTGAGTTCGCATCGGTGTCCCTTTTTTTATTGGTGATGAGTTGGCTCTTGACTCTAGTCTAGGTCAGAGATGACAGAGACAAAGTCGACGATGGTACGAGCTTGCCCAGAAGAAGCCTACACAACACACAACGTGAGCCTGTAATATTCCCACTGCTGGGACACAGGCCTCCTTTCTATGAGAGGGAGTGGGCTGTAATCCACCACGCGGGCCCAGTGCGGGTTGGTGGATGTCACATGTCTTCGATTTTTTAGTTCTATGACATGCCGGTTTCCTCACGATGTTTTCCTTCACCGTTTTTGAGAGCAGCGGTGAGGAAATAAATTACACAAAGTAATGCGCATGCCTGGGTTCGAACCCACGGCTTACTGCTCGTAAGTCGGGGCTGCCACCACTGGGCTACCGCTGCTCTCTACAATTCTGAAGAAGCCTGTTCATTCTTACTTTGAAGAGATTCCACGTTGTATACAATAATGTATCTCAAATTGAGCCATAATCTTCTCCAGGATAGAGAAGCAAGACGAAGCCTCGCAGATGGTGACGCGCGTCCAACGTTTCATCGTAAACTGGTACAAGCAGCACCAGAAGCCCCTGAGCTACTTCCACACCGTCCTGGACCCTGACAGCTTCAGTAAGAGCGTGGAGAACATCTACCATGTCTCGTTCCTCGTCAGGGATGGATGGATCTCCGTTACTTTGGGTAAGGAAACTTCTCATCCTCATATCTGGACCCTGGCAGCTTCAGGAACAACGTGGAGAAAGAAAGAAACAAAACATAATTATTATGCACATGCCACAAGAGCACACAAAGAAAAAAAATACTTAAAACTAAACAGAAGAAGATTGTATTGTGTGGACCAAGATAATGACGTGAGGGACGAAAAACCGTTTAGTTGGTATTTACTTTGTGTTATGAATTATGTGTATGAATAGGTATGTACTTATACACCGTGTAAATCACCTCATCACGAAGCCGTCAACCAAGCATTCTGTACATTAAATTAAGTAACTTTACGCAAAAAATATTGCTGGGAGGTGTAAAATCATGTTTTGTAGTAGAACTCAATGTAACGCACTCAAAACATTGTGCTGATGGACGGATTAAACAGTACGGGGGTCGTGGAGGTTTTTAAAGTAAAAATCTTACATTAAGAACTTGTATTTAAAAAAATACTAGTCAAAAAGTTGGAACTTTGACCGCTAATATCTCCGTAACTAGAAGGTTCCCAGGTATGGTGTAGAACAAAAAAATGATTGCAATGACAGGGAGAACCAGTGCCTTTCGGCTTCTTTAAGAGGTGTTTTACACCCTTTATAGAATAAATATCAGTGCAATATAACAAATAAAACTACATATAAATAAAAATCATGAAAAAGGACTGACGACTTTCCTCATCCACATATCTGACGGCTTATTTCACCTTTTTTAATTGTGGTATCTCGCACATTGTACATTGTAACTAGAAAAAATACCCAAATCGTTTCAAGTGTGCCTATAAAATTTGAAGAGTTCCCTTGATTCCTCCAGGATCTCATCATCAGATCCTGACCTGATGTCCATGCAACCAATTGAGAAGTGTACCCTTTAAAACAAAAAAGATTTTTCCAAATCGGTAAAGACTTCTTCGAGTAATCGGGGAACATACATAAAAAATAAAAGATTCCGACGACTTGAGAACCCCCACCTTTTATGAAGTCGGTTAAAAATAACTAGAGAGTGAAGCATCTACGTAAAATAACTTCCTTTCAACAACCAAACCTCTCAATCTTGTGTTTTTGCTTACTTTACATTTGCCATTGAGCATAAAAATAAGGAAATTCGACCAATACCTGATGCTCTCGTTAGGCAGCTGGATCAAGGGTTTGATTCAGAAAGCTGTACTCTTGGACACGGCTCGTATTGTTAGGAGGTTCCTTTCTCTGGAGCCCTGACCGCCGGTAGCTTGGACCCTGGTCCCGTCACCGTTGGGCTACATTTTTTTATGTTTGTTTAAAAATATAAACAATTTGTATAGAAATAAATAAAAGATCATTAGTAAATTCAACGTATGTTACAGATGAAGAGCACGGCCTGCCGTTTATAACGCCGCTCTCTCAAAAGCAGAAGCAGCAATCAGACTCCGATGGAGAGAAACAGTTCATCGTGTCCATAGATATGAAGCGGTGGAAGGTACAGTCAAAGCCCAGTTTTTTTTTTCCTATAGGTTTGAAGGGACACCGATGCAAATGACAAAAGCTTTACACGTATTCAGTAAATCATTCTGAAAACAGATGAAAAATTACTGTCGGGGGACAGAAATGTGTAACTTAAAAAAACCGGCCAAGTGCGAGTCGGACTCGCGCACGAAGGGTTCCGTACCATTATTTATAAAAACGAGCAAAAACATCAATATTTTGTATGGGAGCCCCTTAAATATTTATTTTATTGGAACGAAGTTCCTTATCGCGCGTTGTGAAAGGGGGCTAGACGGAAAAAATTCTTACGAAAAGTTATCACGACACTTTTTGCTATAGTAAGCTATTGTAAGCTGTGCGGCGTCGCATGTTTCTCCGTCTGTCTCTCTCTCTCATAGAAAGCAAGCCAGTTATTTTCGTTTCGTCTTTCTATTTCGCATATAATAATTTAATTAAATAACTTCGTTCCATCCGGGTGTCCCTTGATACCTCTATTTTTTTGTTATAGCATCAACAGAAATATATAATCTGTAGAAATTTCAACTGGCTACCTATCACGGTTCACGAGATACAGCCTGGTGACAGACGGACACCGAAGTCTCAGTAATAGGGTCCTGTTTGACCCTTTGCGTACGGAACCCTAAAAATATCAGCCATTCCATACATTTGCGTTTGGGCTGCGGAGGTCAGATAGGCAGTCGCTCCATGCAAAATATTACTAGCGCGGACACGAAACGTTGGATATACGTTCAATGTTGATAGATAAGCTTTACCTCCGTTCTCCGTCTGGGGCGAACGGAGTGTTATGTAGAACTCTAATCGACTTAAAACCCACTGTTCCTACTAGTACCATGTGCCGAGTAGCATGACTACTATAGAGACGAGTTTTGTCTACGGAAGAATCGACATGGGGATACTCCAATTTTTTGTTTCTTTGTCCGTCGGGTAGTTTATTGAAAAGTATTGGACACGTATTTTTTCTTTTTTCACGTGGTCATAAAATTACGGAGATATATTGAGTTGAAATGGCGCATGACGTCACATGTAGGTAAGTTTTATACCTACTTGTGACGTAGTAAGCCCCCACTCTCCAACTTTAATGAGTTTTAACTAAGTATTTTTTTTTATATTTTGATACAACAAAAAAATACGTGTCTAATATTTTTGTATTACCTGTCTGACGGACAAAATAGAATGTCGTTTTCTTTACCCAGTCCGCACCCCTATTACAATGTGTCAGTTTGTTGACATAGCCCGTTTCTACGGCGGTCATGCTACGCGTGCTGGTAGATAAGACTAATTTTAATTTTAATAAAACCTTGTTTTGTTTATGACAGTTACATTAAATGCCCATATTTTCGTCTTTTCAGGACCTGGTATCAGCGTTTGGAATCAGAAAGCCAATGATGGTGTTAAAAAGTAAATAACTGTAGTTTTGTATGATTGTAAACTGTCTGTGATTGAAATAAGTGGCTTGAAGATTTAAATATACGTTATTTTCTTACGGAATTGGCTTTTACTTTCTTATACCAACGTTTCTGGGAACTATTAGGGTCAGTTTTCAGCAAGAGGAAAAATCCTCCTGCGCTTTTTCGGTCATCATCCATCCTGCAGTCCCCGAAAGATTGGGCCGAGGTGAACTTATCCTTTTGAACGCCACTGTCACCTAAACGTGACAAGCAATCGCGTGCCTCGTACGCCAACGACACAAATATGCGACAAAAAATGTGGTGCACTATAACACGAAATAAGCAATTTAAATCATTGCTTTTGTGTGTGTTTATTGATATAACTTTAAAATGTAATATATCAAGAAATAAGTTAACAATACTTTTTAAATCCATTTCTTTATTAGTATTTGCGGTGAATTTATGGCTTGGCGTGGAGGGCGTACGAGTGCGTTTATGCTCTGGCTTAAAATAAACATTTCGCCAGTTACGTTGAAGTCCCATGTAATAGGGGGCAAGCCTATTGCCATCAACCGGGCACAAAACCAGACTCCGTGGCTGCTACTGAGAAGTTCCTAATGGATAAGTCCAATAACACTTCGCCCGACCTACCTGAGAATCGAATCCAGGATCTCATGCTCAGCTGTCACGTTTGCGACCTCTAGACCCACGATGCAGATAGCTTATGGAATAACTAGCTTCTGCCCGTGGCTTCGCCCGCGTTTTTCCGGTAATTGTCCCGCGGGATCACACTACCGGGATAAAAAGTATCCTATGTGCTATTCCAGACTATTATCTATCCCTGTGCCAAATACATCCAGATCCATTCAGTAGTTTTTACGTGAAAGAGTAAAGGCGGAAACATACTTACGTGTCGTGACGCGCCAGAAGCAAATCGGTTTCATACGGGTCCATATTGATTGGCTCACCTAAAGTTTTTTCCCCGAAATTGTTCTTCCTAATGATTTGTAATCCGAATGATCACTCTTCCTAAAATTTTTCATCCTAAAGTTTTCATTCATACTATTTGTAGTGCTACCGGCGATGTTCATAACACTCATGTTTCCGAAAATTGTAATTAATAATATCATTATTGTAAATATATTTCAACTCCTACTGTTTTTTATCATAACGCTATTATCCCTAAACATAATTACCATAATATTTTCACTCATACTCAGAAAGAAACATTTACCAAGTGTAATAAATAATATATGTGAGTAGAAGATGATATTTATAGTGCCCCCACAATGAAAAAAAAACTTAGAAAAATTTCGCGACCAATTTCGAGGTAGCGCTCGCCGGCCGCTGCCGCGGCACCGCTCGCTTCGCTCGCTCCGCTCGCGCGTAGTTGGTCACAGTTCTAACCTAACCTATGGATATCTTTGCGGGTATACACCGTTTTAAATAAAATTAAAGAAGACGTTTTAATTAATAAAAAAAAAAAATCTAAACAAAAAAGATATGACTTTGAATAATAGTGTAAAAGATGGTTATGTTGAGAAAATATAGGAAAACAAAAGTATAATAGATGATTATTGCTACTGACATTATGAAGTTGAATGCTTCGGAATTAGAAAATTAGAGACAGAGTAGTTAGGAATTGCGATTATTAGGATGAAAAATGTTAGGAAGAACATTTTCAGATTTCCAATTATCGGAGTTGAAATTTTAGGTGAACTTTGGCGCACCCGTTTCATACATTTAATATGGTTTAGGGATATATTTGCATGGCGTGTCGTGTCGCAACGATGTATAAAACCGAATGCTTCTGGCGCGTCACGACACGCCATGACACGTAAGTGTGTTTCCACCATAACAAACATCCATCCATCCATACTTAAAAACTTTCGCGTTTATAATATTAGTAGGATAATCAATGAAAAAATATGGCAAGAAAGGAGGTGTCTGATGAGATGACAAGTAATAGAGAAGTATGGAAGAATAAGACATGCTGCGCCGACCCCAAATAAATTGGGACAAGGGTAAGAAGGAATGATTATTAATCAAATAAAACAAGTATAGAATGCTGAAAATATATTTGATACAACACAACGGTCGCGGACCGCGTAAAATTCCCACTTCACAACAATGTTACAATAATAATCTCTTATTTTACAATACAATGTCCACGCGCTGTATACGTACCGACATGACAACAGGAAATATATTTTTATACTACATAATAATATATGGTAAGGTCAAGAATCAAGGATTAATCTATACATACAAATAAATAAAAATAAATAAATAAAATATTAAAAACCTTTGTGACATATCTCTTCGTGCTCGGAAATTTTGAAAAAAAAACAAGATGGCGGCGGCTAGATACAACAATGTTCGAACCCCTTTAAGTGTCTGTTTGTAATATTAAAATAACCGCTTTTTAATAATGCATATGAATGTATATACGGCACATATACCAAAATATTCTTTTTTTAATTTTTGGCAGTCAGTCTATTCTTTTGTTCCGGCTAATCTCTGGAACGGCTGGACCGATTTTGACGGGAATTTCACTGGCAGATAGCTGGTGTAATAGGGAGTAATTTATTTAAATATTACAAACAGACACTTTAATGTTATTTATTTGTATTGATATCATTGGTATACCTATATGCCGCTTTCAGATCGGACAGGTTTTTGTTTTCACAAATGGTTACTGCTGTATGAAAGAAAGACAATAGGGGACCGGACTGGGTAAAAAAAACGACATTCTATTTTGTCCGTCAGACAGGTAATACAAAAATATTAGACACGTATTTTTTGTTTTTATCAAAATATCAAAAAATTACTTAGTTAAAACTCATTAAAGTTGGAGAGTGGGGGCTTACTACGTCACAAGTGGGTATAAAACTTACCCACATGTGACGTCATGCGCCATTTCAACTCAATATACCTCCGTAATTTTATGACCACGTGAAAAAAGAAAAAATACGTGTCCAATACTTTTCAATAAACTACCAGACGGACAAAGAAAAAAAAAGTTGGATTATCCCCTATTACTCCTTGTTTCTGTTTCAAAGATTATTTTCGGTACGTACAAAGCGCGTACAATAATACTATACATGATATTATATTTGATCGAGAGCTATTCGTTACTATATACTATAGACACCAAAAATGAGGTTTTGTAGTCATTTTAATATACAGATATCTTTTCAATACATTACACTGTGGTAAATGTAAACATTACGCCTGTATTTTCGAAAGGGGGTAGGTAGAGATGCCGTAATCGGTGTATAAACTAAGTAAAGGCTACACGAGGAATAATAAATAAATATACAGAATATTTGAGAAAGGTGAGGTTAGAGGTTATATTAAATCCCATAAAGGTCTTTGAATTATTTGGTCTGCGTAACTTCCGCCATTAAATATTACTTTCAAAATGTTGTTATATATAAATGGAAGCTTCTAATTAGCAAATGTCATTACTTATACATGATACTAATGATTGTTATTAGTCAGTAAGCTTTCTTTAAAACTAAATAAATAAATAAAATAGCGGCCGCTTATAAAACTTGTTTGAAACGATAGCTGATATGAATAAAAAAATAAAATATGAAAAAAAACTTGAGAGGTGTCAAGGGACACCCGGATGGAACGAAATTCCTTTCACGTACATAATATCAATACATTTTAGATTTAAGTTAGTGTGCGAAAAATAAAATATTTAATTTAAGGAAGATTAATCCTTAATTCGAAGCAATACGTCTTCCTTAACTGCACAACCGAATTTGTACTTTGTAGTTCGGTCACTCAAAATAATAATCATATCTATCCTTACTCACATACACACCCCAATTGTACGTAATTTAAGGAAATTTCAACTTTATTTTAAAGAAATAAAGCTTACAATAGCTTACTATAGCAAAAAGTGTCGTGACAGCTTTTCGTAAGATTTTTTTCCGTCTAGCCCCCTTTCACAACGCGCGATAAGGAACTTCGTTCCAAAACATAGCATTGTTTGCCACAAAATCTTCTAAAATGTCACTTCCCGAGATATAAGCCATAGCACTTCGCCCGCAACTTCGTCCGCAAAAATTATGATATAATATAGCCTATGTTACTCGGTATAGATGTAGCTTTCTAATGGTGAAAGAATTTTGAAAATCGGTCGAGTAGTTTTTGAGTTAAATCGTAGCAAACAAACAAACAATCAAATCTTTCCTCTTTATAATATTTTAGTTTAGATAAAAGTTACAATCTCCACATTCAGCACAACTGTGATGGATTTTTTGTCGACGTTTTATAAGTGCCCATGTAGGCTTATGTAAAATAAAGTATTTTGATTTTGATTCATATGTGCTTTTTTTTTGGCCGCTATTTTGAAAATAAAATGTCGGAAGTTAGGCTGGCCACGCTTCATATAAAAATCTTCGAACCCCTTTGAGTCCAGTTGGTATAATATTTTGCTTTAGTTAAAACCCACAGTGTAATGTAAAAAAAAAACAATCTTACATTATGCGATAGCACAAAAATACTTACAAAACAAAAATAATTACATTTAATATAGATTTTAGTACATTGTCTCGACAATTTAGATAAGATTCAAAGCAGCCTTGCGTTGCTTTAATACTTTTATAATACGTATAACAAACAGAAACGGTATTCTTCTAAATAATAAAATTAAAGCCAGAATTAATATTAAATAAATTTAAAAATAGAATAAAAACATAATTCGGAGATCGTCTCGCAAAGCCGCTTGGAACATTAACAAAACATACAATAAATCATGAACAGTATGACACAGCATTTGAACTATAAGTACTAATAGAGCACAGATAAGAAAATAAAACGAAATAGACCAGTACAATAGGCGGTTACAGATAATAGAAATCGACAGAAAAGTATGGAGTTGTATTATTTTCATAATACTGCGTGCAAATAGATCCATAACGAAGCCGAAAGGCACTTGTTCTGGAACAAACCTGAGAACCTTCTAGTTACCGAGATATTGGAGATCGAATTTTGAAGTGAAAACTTCTTTAGCGGCGTTGTGCACTTTTGTTATGGGTGAAAAAAAAAAAATTCGCGTCAGACCCCGCGTTAGGACACGTGACCGCTAGGTCACGTAGGTTGCCAAGGAATTTGAACTTTATGACAACTGTCATTGAGTTTGGGTTTCCTAAACTGGAAAATTCGTAAGACGGATTGACATTACGTTACAAAGGAATGTGAACTTTATGATATCTGTCATTGAGTTTGGTTTTCCAAAACTGGATAATTACCTTATGCACAAACAAAACCTTCGGTTTCTCCAAAGAGGTAAAACTCGTAAGACGGATCGTAATAGTTCTGAAGTGTTAATATTGTATTTTACCACATAAATGATAGTTTTTTTATACTTACTGATAATTAAAGCGATTTGTGCAAAATTATTCACTAACAATTCCAAAATATCAAAAATGCACAACGTTAATATTGAAGTTTTCACTTCTGCCGGCACTCCCGGAGTGCACCCCGTTTTTTTTTTAAGGATATCACTTTACTTTGAAGACCTCCATGACCCGCTTACTATTCAAAGCATCCGTCAGCACGTTGAGTCCTACCGTAAAACGTGATTTTTCTCCCAAAAAAAAAGTTGTTTCCCAGCAATATTTTTTGAGAAGGGTTACTTAGTTTGATGTTCAGAATGCTTGGTTGACGGCTTCCTGAAGAGTCCGTTTACACTGTTTTTTTAAGCCCCATGTAATATTTGGTCTTTGCCATCAAACGGGTAGAAATCCAAACTCCGTGGACGCTACAGCAACATAAAAAAATCCAAATATGCAAGGTGTTGTTTTGCATCCTCGTCAAATTCAAGGAGGTAACTATGCTGATGATTCTCGTCCCGAATCAATAATAAAATGGGTAGGTATTTTTTTTTTTGCTTATTTATGAAAATCGGTAAGTGTGAACCACTCGTGTTTTAAACGCGGCCCGTCTGATCCTCGACATAACCGCGCTCTCACAAATACAAACAATCTGAAACGTTTATTCGATAATTTCTTTTTCCCTAAACCACATTAAGGGGGTTATTCTGAAGCCCGTCTGAACCTCGCCCTATAACCGCGCTCTCACAAATACAAACTATCTGAAACGTTTATTCGATAATTTCTTTTTCCCTAAACCACTTTAAGGGGGTTATTCTGAAATACTGACAAAATTAAACAACGAAAAAAAAAATCAGCGCAGTAATTAACTAGGTACCGTATTTTAATTGATTATTTATGTCTTTTGTGACATCCTCTTGAATTTTGACGAGGATTCAAACCAACACCTTGTATCTTTTCGGTCGATCTAAAACTAAAATAGTAGAGATTAAATGATGAATGAATAATAATTACATGGAAATAATTTAACAATAATATAATACATTTAAACTAAGGTACAGTTGAATATAAAACATATTTACAATTTCATTGGAAAAGTCACATTTATTTTAAAACAAAATCTACAAATAATAAGTTCGGAGAACTTATATATAATTTTTGTAAATCATTGGGATTCAATAAAACTATAACGCATCTATACAGTCCCTTCACAGATAATTTACCTTTGACTGCAGAAAACAAAAAGCAACCTTAGAAAAAAAAAGGATTGTGTGGTTTTATGAAACCACGGTAAAAGTGAAACTTTTTCACACTATAGACATTTAACAAAAAATTTTTGGGTGCGCCTTTCACTTTATCCCTACTCCGCGGCCGGTATGATGAGGACGGACATCTCGCATTATAATATAACTAAAAGAGTTATGAATATTAATGTTGATGGAAGGAGAGGGAGACCAAGAAAACAATGGATGAACTGTGTGAGGAATGATATAAAAGAAAAAAGAGTAAACCGCCAATAGGGGATCGGACTGGGTAAAGAAAACGACATTCTATTTTGTCCGTCAGACAGGTAATACAAAAATATTAGACACGTATTTTTTGTTTTATCAAAATATCAAAAAATTACTTAGTTAGAACTCATTAAAGTTGGAGAGTGGGGGCTTACTACGTCACAAGTGGGTATAAAACTTATCCACATGTGACGTCATGCGCCATTTCAACTCAATATATCTCCGTAATTTTATGACGACGTGAAAAAAGAAAAAATACGTGTCCAATACTTTTCAATAAACTACACGACGGACAAAGAAAAAAAAATAGGATTGTCCCCTATTCGCACTAAGCGTTTTCAAACGTCTTTCTTAATGCGCACAGCAAAGGAGTGGAACTCTCTGCCTGCGTCTGTGTTTCCGAACGCTTACAACCCTAATCTCTTCAAAGTTAGAGTGAACAGGCTTCTTCTGGGTAAGCTCGTACTATCGTCGACTTTGTCTCTGTCATCTCTGACCTAGACTAAAGTCAAGAGCAAACCCATCGCCAATAAAAAACGTATTCTTTTCACTCCGTTTTCTTTCATATCGATTCTCACTCAGCCCATCCATCTTTAGGTGTATGAGGAACAGGGTGTAAAGTTCCTCGATACTCCTTAGAAAAGGGAGGATCCTCCGGCCAGACAGGTGTTATGTCTGGTGGGCAACTGCCCGATAGTTGTTATCGGGTTTCTCTATATATACTAAAGTCGATGTAAGCTTTGCTTGCGACTTGTAGGAAATTGATGTTAGTTCCTCCGTCGCATCATAGATGGCGCTGTAGTACTTTTTGTAGTATGTAGCTTTTTGTGGTCGCTAAACATCTTTTCTTTAGCCTTCCTCTCCCTCTCCATCCATCGATAATCATATTAATCGTATCCATCACTCTTTTAGTCACATGCGTTTCATCTCTCCTGGTTACATGTCCATACCAAGACAAACGAAATCCTTTCAATAAATAAAAAGCTATCTTTAATCATCATCTGCCTAGCCTTTTCCCAAACTATCTTGGGGTCGATTTCCAGTATAACCGGATGCAGCTGAGTACCAGTATTTTACATGAAGCTACTGCCTATCTGACCTCCACAACCCAGTAACTGGGTAATACGATACTGACTGGATGTCAGACTTTTGGTTTCTACTCGTAACGACTGATATAGATCTACAGCTGACAGCCGGGACTGAAAGTGGTTTCCGAGGCACGGAGGAAACTCGGTATGTAATTATGGTCACCCACCCACGGACCAACCTCGGCAAGCACGGCTTAACCTTAAAGAACGACCCGTGCGGCTGTTAGCATTTAGAATCGAGCTCCTCGTGAATCGAACCCAAGTCCCCAAGTAAAATAACTGTGAAAAGACTGTACTTTGTCAAAATTATATTATTCTGGTAAAGGAAGACGTCCTTTCATTTCGTATTCTACACATTCAACAAAATATTGCTTAAATGCAATAATGAATTTATGTCCTAAAAACTCGTGTACAGTCACGTCTAATAATGTGTATACACGCAGCAACTTTTAAGACTGATTTTCTCCTACTGTATTGATTAACGTTTTACGTTTTCACGAACACGAAATTTTGGAAGCCATACTATTACGAAATAGGTCTTATCTCAACGTAGAAACCGTAATTTCACGAGCAAATCACTTTTCAGTTTTGCCAAGTGTATACATATTATAAGACGTGACTCTACTACAATTTGATAGTATATTTAAATGTCAATAAATAAATTTTAACAAAAAATCGTGTTAACATTTTAGTAATTGATTTTAATTGTAATTCTTTTTTTTTATTAAGTATCTTAAATAAGATTGTGTTGGCTTCGAAATAAACTTTTTGGTCGCCATTTTTTTTTTAATGCGAATAAATTATGTACGAAAATAAATACATATTGAAGTGAAACTTCTTATGGGATATCCAACAAGGTTGCGTTAAACGTTTAACGCTACCATGGAGGGGAATAGAAAGAGACAGAGCGAGAGTGAATGCGTGGCACTCGAACGCATGCGTGTAGTACTACGAAGTTTCACTTCTTCCGCGCGGAGGGACTCCACGCACTTTACATCATTCTGTTTTTGTAGAGTTTAAAGACCAATTTACATTGGTCAAGTGCTTAGCGAAGTAGATAGGCCACGGTGCCAGATCAAACTATACATTTCGAGTATAAGATGGCCTCGCCTTGTAAATATTCCCCGTACAATGAGAACTAAGGGTAATGAGGAACAGGGTGTAAAGTTCTTCATACCATACATAAAAGGGGGAATCCTCCGACCAGACAGGTGTTATGTCTGGTGGGCAACTGCCCGACAGTTGTTGTCGGGTTTCTCTATACAAGGTGTTGTTTTGCATCCTCGTCAAATTCAAGGAGGTAACTATGCTAATGATTCTCGACCCAAATCAATAACAAAATGGGTAGGTAATTTTTATTTTTTTCTTATTTACAGTAATCAGTAAGTGTGAACCACCCGTGTTTTAAACGCGGCCCGTCTGATCCTCGCTCTAAAACCACACTTTTACACATATAATATCTTATTCCCTAAATCACGTTATAGGGGGTTTATCTGAAATACTGACAAACTTAAACAACAGAAAAAAAACAAACGTAATTTAAATTGATTATTTTTGTCTTTTGTGACAACCTCCTGAATTTTGACGAGGATGCAAACCAACACCATGTATAGAAATAGACGCGAACAACTGGATCAAAATTGTATGGTGACTTAAAAAGAAGTTATGAGTTTCCAAAATTCACATGAAATGTGGATGAAAAATAGAATGTTTCGAAATACTTAAAAAGGTTTTTGTCACAAATGGCGACCAAAAGATACATTCATCAATAAAGCCTTAATTTTTATCATTGGCATATTCTGGAATGTTAATCCAAACAATAATAACATTGGAATCATAAGATTTCACTTAAATTTTATAATAATTAATTTCATTTAGACTCGTTGACTTTCAATTGTTCTTTTAATCGCGATATTTCAGCTCCCAGCGTGTCCATATTTTCCTGAAATATTAAGTTATTTAGACAGAGGTCGCCGTCCTAGGAGAATAAAATGATAACTGCCAAAAAGAAACTTTTCAGGAAAAATAAAAAACATGTTTTCGTAGATTGCTCCTTAAATACATTTATCATTATCTAGTCAAACATTTTTCACGAGAACATAATTTTATGACTGTTTGTCATACTATATGCAACAAGTAGGATTACATTTCGATAACATTATACAGGGTGTAACGGAAAGGTAATATACATTCTTAAGGGTATGCTACAGACCATCAAACTGAACATGCTTCTCATCATAAAAAAAATTTGCAGCAAAAAAAAAATCAGTTGCCTATACATTTGGGTCGAATAGGTATTGCAATTTTCTATGGGGCAGCAGTTTTTTTTTTTTGCAAAAAAACATGTTTTATGATGAGAAACATGTTCAGTTTGATAGTCTGTAGCACACCCTTAAGTATGTATATACCCTTTCCGTTACACCATGTATTAACACTCGTAATTTAAGGCCTGTGTTAAATCTTTGAATACTATTTGTAAAATGTGTTCGTAAATAACAGTATAAAAATTACCAAAAAAAAATTGAGCAGATGTATTACCACCCACAAATCCCAAAAATGACATAACACTAAAACAAAGATAATGGCGGTTATCATTTTATACTCCGGGGACGGCGCCGGCGAGGTGTTCCTTTAATAAAAACCACAATTCGCCAGATAAGTTAAACCCCCATGTAATAGGGGGCGAGCCAATTGCCATCAACCGGACCGTAAATCCAGACTCCGTGGCAGCTAGTGAGACTCGAGGATCGAACCCATGACCTCATGATCAACAGTCGCGATTCCGATCAATAGACCAACGAGACAGTCCCCTACATACTCCCTCCCCGGTCCGCTATTTTTTTTGAAGTGAAACTTCTTATGCGACTTCCAACAAGTTTGCGTTAAACGTGTAACGCTACCATGGATGGGGAATAGAAAGAGACAGAGCGAGAGTGAATGCATGGCACTCGAACGCATGCGTGTAGTATTACGAAGTTTCACTTCTTCCGCGCGGAGGGACTCCACGCACAATTTTTATTTATTTATTAATGTTTAACTTAATTTGCTTTGCTTTGTCATATTGAACTTTTTAATATGTGTGATAATTGTCGTTTTAATTTAATGTAATAGGGATGATGACTGGGTAAAGAAAACGAAATTCTATTTTGTCCGTCAATCAGGTAATACAAAAATATTAGATACGTATTTTTTGTTTTATCAAGTTAGCAAAAAAATACTTAGTTAAAACGCATTAAAGTTGGAGAGTGGGGGCTCACTACGTCACAACTAGGTATAAAATTTACTTAAACGTGACGTCATGCGCCATTTCAACTCAAAATATCTCCGTAATTTTATGATTACGTGAAAAAAGAAAAAGTACGTGTCAAATACTTTTTAATAATCTACCCAATAGACAAAGAAAAAAAAATGAGTCACCATCCCTATTGGTGGTAAACACAACCGTTGTAATAAAAGAGCACAATGGTTCCTACGCGTTACCTTAAGCGTGATGTTCTTGAGCAGCGTGTCCTCAAGTACGGCCTGCAGGCGCCTGTTCATCTCGAGCGACAGTTCAGCAGTCATGCCGCCCGGGTCTCCGCCCCACACCGCGGCCATGGCACCACCGCCTAGGCGAGCTATCTCTTTCTGTAATACGGTGTTAAAAGTAAAGATTTCGTTTGTTATTTGTCGAATTTTATAACAACTATGAATAGCAAGGTTTTGTTTTGCATCCTTGTCAAATTCAAGGAGGTAACTATGCTAATGATTCTCGACCCGAATCAATACATACAAATAAATAAAATTTAAGTGTCTGTTTGTAATATTTAAACCGCTTTTTACTACATGCATATGAATGTATATACGGTACATATACCATTTTTTTTTTTTACAATTTTTGTCTGTCTGTTGGTTCCGGCTGGACCGATTTTGACGGGACTTTCACTGGCAGTTAGCTAATGTAATAAGGAGTAACTTAGGCTACTAGTTCTATTTTAGAAAAAAACAAAAATTATTATTAAAATAAATACAAAAACGAAAAAATAAACAAATTAACTAAATAACTTTGGTGTTAAATTCCACGCGGACGAATTCGCGGGCACAGCTAGTCAATAATAAAATGGGTACTACAAGCAATCGCAAACGTATATTCGATAATTTCTTATTCCCTAAACCACGTTAAGGGGTTTTTCTGAAATACTGACAAACTTAAACAACAACAATAAAAAAAGCAGCGATGATTAATAAAATTAACAAGGTACCGTAATTCAAATTGATTATTTATAATATGTCTTTTGTGATAACCTCCTGAATTTTGACGAAGATGCAAAAAAACACCTTGCATAGTAAATTCTGGTCTTTTTAGCTAACTCAAACTCTTTATTACATCCATGTGTATTCATTTAGTGGTTACATATAAAGGGTGTAAAACACCTCTTAACGAAGCCGAAAGGCACTGGTTCTCCCTGTCATTGCGAACGTTTTTTTGTTCTACACCATACCTGGGAACCTTCCAGTTACGGAGATATTAGGGGTCAAAGTTCCAACTTTTTGACAAGTATTTTTTTAAATACAAGTTTTAATGTAAGATTTTTACTTTAAACACCTCCACGACCCCCGTAGTATTCAATCCGTCCATCAGCACAATGTTTTGAGTGCGCTACTTTGAGTTCTACCACAAACCATGATTTTGCACCCCCAAAAAAAGTCGTTTCCCAGCAATAATTTTTGCGTAAAGTTACTTAGTTTCATGTACAGAATGCTTGGTTGACGGCTTCGTGATGAGGTGATTTACACGGTGTATGTAAGTAAGTACCATCTTTAAAACCCGGTTAGGGCACGGCAACATAAAGGTATATTGGACAAAACAAGCATCCAGGTTGTTACATTCTTATTCCAGAGTGGGAAAGAGATGGACCTAGACGACCTGTATAGCTTAGTAATTATAAATTAGTAACCCTATGAATCCTACGAGTAAGACCTATGTATCCTGCTTATGCGTATTAAGTTTCATTGGAAACGGTTCAGTCATTTCGGAAAATAAGGACTTGAAAGTTTGTATGAAATGCCGTAAGGTATAAACGTCCTAATGCAAAATGTTGAAATAGATAATCAATATACATATAAGATAATAGGGGATAATCCTATTTTTTTTTCTTTGTCCGTCGGGTAGTTTATTGAAAAGTATTGGACACGTATTTTTTCTTTTTTCACGTGGTCATAAAATTACGGAGATATATTGAGTTGAAATGGCGCATGACGTCACATGTAGGTATGTTTTAAACCTACTTGTGACGTAGTGAACCGCCGCTCTCCAACTTTAATGAGTTCTAACTAAGTAATTTTTTGATATTTTGATAAAACAAAAAATACGTGTCTAACATTTTTGTATTACCTGTCTGACGGACAAAATAGAATGTCGTTTTCTTTACCCAGTCCGCACCCCTATTGCGCGGGTCAGCTAGTATGGAATGAGCTTACAAACTATGCATGCTATGACATTTACCTTGGTTAGCCTCCGTTTCTACATTGCAGCAAGGAAAAGGGAACATATTTTAGATACATTGATATGAAATTATGTTTTACAAGGGTTACATTTTTAAATAAACACTGCTTTTAGCGGCAATCGTAAGTTCAAATTGCATAATGTATTGTAATAATTTAGAATCTATACTAATATTATAAAGCTGTTTGTTTGCTTGAACGCACTAATCTCAGGAACTACTGGTCCGATTTGAAAAATTCTTTCAGTATTAGATAGCCCATTTATCTAAGAAGGCTATAGGCTATATATTATCACGCTACGACCAATAGGAGCGGAGTAGCAATAAAAAATGTTGATAAATCGGGGAAAATGTGACGCAGACGAAGTTGCGCTGGACAGCTAGTAATATTATAAAGCTGAATAGTTTGTTTGCTTGAACGCGCTAATCTCAGGAACTACTGGTCCGATTTGAAAAATTCTTTCAGTATTAGATAGCCCATTTATCTAAGAAGGCTATAGGCTATATAATATCACGCTACGACCAATAGGAGCAGAGTAGCAATAAAAAATGTTGCTAAATCGGGGAAAATTACGCTGGACAGCTAGTATTTAATATTTAGAATAACTTGCCACAAATAAGTTTATAATTATTCAGTTTTAAAGATTTTCATACAGAACTTTCATTGTATTTTTTTTTTGCTGTTTTATTGAAATTTGAAGTTTCAAGTTTTTTTCACATGGTATACTGTACACTGTACCTTGTTGGCATAACGAGGTTTTTCAGTGCCTCGGAAAGCACGTCAAGCCGTTGGTCCCGGCTGTCAATTGTAGATCTTTGACAGTCGTTACAGGCAGTCAGTGGCCCGAAAGTCTGATAACCAGTCTTACCAAGGGGTATCGTTTTACCCAGTACTAACTGGGTTGCGGAGGGCAGATAAGCAGTCGTTCCATGTAAAATACTGGTACTCAGCTGCATCCGGTTAGACTGAAGCCGACCCCAACATATTTTGGAAAAGGCTAGGCAGATGATGATGACTGTTTTATTGGAATTTGATCTTTAGAGTCTTGTCACACGGTCTACTGTACCTTGTTGTCATCCCGATGGCTGGAACCGACGGCGCCCGCCGGCATCTCGCACAGAAGATGCCGCAGCAGACGTGCCTTCGCCCTCAGCTCAGCGGTGAGCTGTCTCGAATGTTCCTCGAGGAACTCGCAACGTTCCGAACGACGCGCGGCCGCCCGTTGCAAGGACACTATGCGCTCAATTAACGTTTGACGGTCTGGTTCGCGGACCTAGAAAATAGAATATACAGGGTGACTGGTAATTTGGGACCGATGCTTAAACAGGTGATTATACTCATGATAACAAACAACTTTGCCAAAGAAACATTTATTTATACTCATACAGCTTTATCATATACAGTATGTTAGTTTAAACGAGGGACATATTCAAACCCATAATAGTACATGCTAACATGATACTAATAAAAATATAAACGAAAAAAAAAAACACTGATAAATAACAGACAGAACCATACCAAAATTTTCGCAAATGTCACGCAACGTGTATACACCCTTGCGCTAGCGACTTAATACTATCGCAGAACATGTGAGCGGGTCAATGACTCTTAGGTATAATCCATTTTCCCTTCATACTTTAAACTTACCTGGCTTAGGACAGTCCAAAATATCTAGGCACTAAACAAAACATTAAAAATTCTTCTATATACGTTATAGGTTTTTTACATATTTGGGACGAGAATCGAATACTGAATACCCTCCCTCAATATGTCCCTCGTTTAACCTAACATACTGTATAAATACAGAAATGGGATACTGCGGTAATTAATTGGTATAAATAAAAATAAAATGACGGCTGATCGAGATACACCTATGAAAAAACATTTACAGGGTTATTTGTAAAACACCGACAACCTCTCAGGACTATGTTAATAACATCATAATCAACAAATTTTGTTTTACGACTTTAAAAAATTCGTTATATTTTAGTTCTTCAGATTTTCATACAAAAATAAAAATATTTAAATTGAACGCTCTAAATGCTACGACTATGCTCGCTATTGTACTATCGCTTTCTTTTGCTTCGCATAGACGTCGTAACATTTAGAGCGTTCAATTTAAATATTTTTATTTTTGTATGAAAATCTGATGAACTAAAAAATTACGAATATTTAAAAGTCGTAAAACAAAAGTTGTTAATTATGATGTTAGTAACATAGTCCTGAGAGGTTGTCGGTATTTTATAAATAACCCTGTATAACTACTTCGAATTTCAATTTGAACTTATAACTACCCAAATTGTATGACTATTAACAAAAAAATAAAATAAAAAATGTCACATTTCAAACCTTTGGAAATAGTCTATCAAAAACACTTGGGAATTTGATCTGTAAAATTAAAAATGTTTATTATTTTTATTAATTACTAGCTGTACCTGAGCTGGAATGCACTTTTTCTTATATACCTACCTACCTACCCTACCCTACCCACCTATCCTACCCACCTACCTACCCTACCTACGTATCTACCTACCCTACCTTTCTCACTTTTTAAACTTTCCTGGACTACGACAAACATTTCAAAACCAAATTCAGTTAAATCGGCCCAGCCGTTCTCGAGTTTTAGCGAGACAAACGAACAGCAAATTATGTTTATATATATAGATAGATTCTTACCGTAGTCGTTTGTTCCTGAGATATGCATGAAAATGAGTCATTATTATTTTAAAATCATATCAAGCAGTGATAACCTAATGGTGTGAACGTCGGACTGCCAAGACATAAGGCTCGAGTTCGAACCCAAGACACGCGCCTCTGATTTTTCGGATTCATGTGCGTATTGTATAATAATAATAATGGATGGATTTGTTGGATGGAGGAGCTTGTGGCTAAATAATAACAGCCGCACGGGTCGGTCTTTAAGGTTAAGCCGTGCCTGCCGAGTTTGGTCCGTGGATGGGTGACCATAACTACATACCGAGTTCCCTCCGTGCCTCGGAAAGCACGTAAAGCCTTTGGTCATTTGCAGATCTTTAACAGTCGTTACGAGTATTCAGAAGCCAAAAGTCTGACATCCAGTCTTACTAAGAGGATCGTATTACCCAGTTACTGGGTTGTGGAGGTCAGATAGGCAGTCGTTTCATGTAAAATACTGGTACTCAGCTGCATCCGGTTAGACTGGAAGCCGACCCCAAGATAGTTTGGGAAAAGGATAGGCAGATGATGATGTGCGTATTGTATAATTATCACTTGCTTCGGTGAAGGAAAAAATCGTCAGGAAACCAGATCTTTCTCGACGGCATGTATATACAAGCCAGTAACCCAAAATAGCATGAAGCATTGGCTTGTTCCCATTGCTGGGATATAGGCCTCCTCTCTATGAGAGTGGGCTGTAATCCACCACGCGGGCCCAGTGTGGGTTGGTAGATGTCACATGTCTTCGTATTTTTAACCGACTTCAAAAAAGGAGGAGGTTCTCAATTCGACGGTATGTTTTTTTTTTTTGTGTGTATGTTACGCGATTACTCCGCCAATTGTGGACGGATTTTCAAAATTCTTTTTTTGTTCGAAAGGAGATACTTCTGAAGTGGTCCCATAGTCACCAAGTCAGGATCTGATGATTGGATCCTGGAGAAATCGAGAGCAACCCTCAAATTTTATAGGAAAACTTACAGCGGTTTTGGTATTTTCTACAACAAGTGAAGCATTTGCGTTCAATAAGAATCATTCTATCATCAGATCTGATGATATGATGAATCCTAGAGACAGGCACCGGAACTCAATAATAAGACAATGTATCTTAGCTGTGTTTGGGCTTGTTGGAATTGTAACGGTATGCAATTTCCAGGTGTATGCACAAGTAATAATTAAAAAAAAATTGAAATCTTTTTATTTTTTTTATTTTAACCGACTTCTAAAAGGAGAAGGTTATCAATTCGATTAGTTTTTGTTGAATGTACACCGATTACGCTGAGTCTTATTACTTTACTAACTTCTTTAGTTTGATGCGGAATAGTTGCTATTTGGTCCCATAAAAAATGTTATACAGTTTGGCCCTGTAGTTTTCATTTTATTTTATTTGTAAATTTATCACGTACACCTATTTCTCCGTGATTACTGGACCGATTTACATGAATCTTCATTCATTTGGTAGAGAAAGCTTGCCCGGTGGAGCCATATGAATTTTATTATCTTTGCTTTGGTACTTTTCGAGTCATCCCCTTTATTATGCATTTTGTCCTTTGTCGTATGTATGGACGATGTGCTGGTGTCTAGTTACAATGTAAAAATGATACTAGACAAGAATTTAAGTGAGATACCACAACTGAAAAGGGTATAATAAAAACTTTTTACAAAAAAATATAACCGACTTCCAAAAAAAAACAAAAAAGTGCAAAATAATATTTTACTTTCGGAAGTCGGTGGCAAAAAAAAGAAAGAAACAACAACAAGACAACCGACAAGTCACTGACGAGTCACAAGTGACTGACGAAAGTAAAATATTATTTTGCACTTTTTTGTTTTTTTTTGGAAGTCGGTTATATTTTTTTGTAAAAAGTTTTTTTAGTTCTTGGACATGCCGGTTTCCTCACAATGTTTTCCTTCACCGTTTTTGAGGGCAGCGGTGATGAATTAAATTACACAAACTAATGCGCATGCCTGGGTTCGAACCCACGGCTTACTGCTTGTAAGTCGGGGCTGCCACCACTACCACCACGAAGGATTAATTATGTGGACCGATCCACAATTTGCGGAGGCTCTGACAGCAGGTAGGTTTTTTTTTTTAATGTTATCTCGCAGTTCAACCTATGAGGCGGTCGTCTGCTTAACCGGACTATCCTGTGGGTGCCTTGAGAGTAAAGCCTCCAGCCAGGGCATAAAAACTTACAAACTAAGTGACTACACGCTAAGGGCACCCCCTGTGGGGTACGAGCCTCGGCTTAAGGCGTCGCTGGGGGAGGACAGCATGGGGACAGGCTGGAACTGAATGATATTGTCGAACTGAAATTTCTTATGCGACTTCCAACAAGTTTAACGCTACCATGGAGGGGGAATATTTTCTAAAACTCACTAAGAGATGGCAGTATTACAAGATTTGTGACTACGTAGTTCTACTAGGTACGCAAGATGGCGTGCAAACAGTCATGCATTCGAATCTTCGGTGTGACCAGCCTTAGCTCAATTTCCATGAGTAGAATAACCTCGATAAACTTAAGTAAAAAAAAAAAAATTGTGCGTGGAGTCCCTCCGCGCGGAAGAAGTGAAACTTCGTAATACTACACGCATGCGTTCGAGTGTCACGCATTCACTCTCGTTATTTTATTGAGCTTCTAAATAATATTTTATTGTTGTACACTTTTTATTACATAAGTTTGTCGAGGTTATTCTACTCATGGAAATTGAGCGAAGGCTGGTCACATCGAAGAGTCGAATGCATGACTGTTTGCACGCCATCTTGCGTACCTAGGAGAACTACGTAGTCACAAATCTTGTAATAGCGCCATCTCTTAGTGGGTAATAGAAAATATTCCCCCTCCATTAGAACGTTAAACTTGTTGGAAGTCGCATAAGAAGTTTCACTTCAATAATACAACAAGAAAACAACAGATTATTATTTAGAAGCTCAATAAAATAACGAGAGTGAATGCGTGACACTCGAACGCATGCGTGTAGTATTACGAAGTTTCACTTCTGCCGCGCGACTCAACGCACTATTTTTATTTACTAATAAGACGATAATGAAAGAACGAGAAAGAGAAGAAGAGTGTACACATACCTGTATGTCCGGTAATGCGTCAGTGTGTCCGTTTTGAAGTCTGTCTTCATGAGGAGCACTCTCACTGCTACTAATCGATGATATTGAGCCTGTTTCGAAATAATTATTGAGTTTAGTTACATAATTATAAGTACACATAGAATACTGAGGAATAAAAAATTCTGAAAAACCGGCCAAGTGCGAGTCGGATTCCCGCACGAAGGGTTCCGTACCATTATTTATTAAAACGAGGAAAAAATCACTTTTTTTGTACGGGAGCCCTCTTAAACATTTATTTTATTCTGTTTTTAGTATTTGTTGTTATGTTGCCACTTAACAGAAATACATAATCTGTAGAAAGAAGATGGATCAAAATTGCCCCACGTCCTATAAACAAAGTGACATATCTCAAAAAAAGATAAAAATTAAAAAAAAAAATATGGCATACTCCCTAACTTAATTTTTTTACACCTTCATGTTTATATATTTATATAGTTCAGGCGCTGTTATGAAAAATTCGTTCGTATGAGTATTTATGGACCGATTTAAAAATATATTTTTTTGTCTGAAAGGGTTCCCCCAAGGTCAAGGCCATAAAGTCAGGTCTCCGGTCTCCAGGATCTTGGAGAAATGAAAGTAAAATATCAAATATAAGCTCATTTTTATACTTTACATTATTCGTTTTTCACTCTCTTGTTGTATCTTCTCTTTTTATTAGATATGTCGCTTTGTTATAAGACGTGGGGTAATAGGGGATCGGACTGGGTAAAGAAAACGACATTCTATTTTGTCCGTCAGACAGGTAATACAAAAATATTAGACACGTTTTTTTTTGTTTTATCAAAATATCAAAAAATTACTTAGTTAGAACTCATTAAAGTTGGAGAGTGGGGGCTTACTACGTCACAAGTGGGTATAAAACTTACCTACATGTGACGTCATGCGCCATTTCAACTCAATATATCTCCGTAATTTTATGACCACGTGAAAAAAGAAAAAATACGTGTCCAATACTTTTCAATAAACTACACGACGGACAAAGAAAAAAAAAATAGGATTATCCCCTATTTTGTATGGATTGATCCATCTTCTTTTAACTAGCTACCTATCACAGTTCATGAGATACAGCCTGGTGACAGACGGACAGCGAAGTCTCAGTAATAGGGTCCCGTTCGACCCTTTGGGTACGGAACCCTAAAAAGGAGGAGCTCGTGAAATAATAACAGCTGCTCGAGACTTTCTTTAGGTTAAGCCGCCCTTACCTAGGTTAGTCCGTTGATGGGTGACCGCCCATTACATTAATATTTCAACAATATTTAAGTTACGCCGCGATTGTGACCCGTAGTCCAACTACATAATATACACCGTGTAAATCACCTCATCACGAAGCCGTCAACCAAGCATTCTATACATGAAACTAAGTAACTTTACGCAAAAATTATTGCTGGGAAACGACCTTTTTTTTGGGCGGTGTAAAATCATGTTTTGAGGTAGAATTCAATGTAACGCACTCAAAACATTGTGCTGATGAACGGGTTGAATAGTACGGGGGTCGTGGAGGTGTTTAAAGTAAAAATCTTACATTAAAAACTTGTATTCAAAAAAATAATTGTCAAAAAGTCGGAACTTTGATCCCTAATATCTCCGTAACTAGAAGGTTCCCAGGTATGGTGTAGAACAAAAAAATGATCGCCATGACAGGGAGAACCAGTGCCTTTCGGCTTCGTTACGAGGTGTTTTACACCCTTTATAATCACACAATGGTTAGCTAGCACTCACCCGTTCTCGTGGCGGGCGCTAGCTGTTGTGGTAACTTCGCTTCAAGCTGCTCACAGCGCTTCATAGCGCGCTGTAACTCGCGGTTCAATTCCTGAAAGTATTATAGTATTATTACATAACAATGATATAACTAGCTTTTTTTTTACGGATGGGAAATCATCAAATGACTCCTCCCGCTCTGGGCGAAGCGGAAGGGAGTGTCAGACTTGTACTGACTGAAACCTATCCATGTTCCTTCTTAGCCCTTTGTGTTCCAGGGCCACGGTATTTCTTACGAACAGTCCCGCAGCCCTGGCAGGGACTAAGTTATCAGCTAGTTTTTTTACAAGTCTAATATTAGAGCAAATATATAGGTTGACTGGTAATTAGTTACCGATACTTAAACACGTGATTGTACTCATGATAACAAGCAACATTCTCAAATAAACTTTTTGTTTTTATACTAATTCATTTTTATTACAATAACACAACAGCCATACGATATGAATGGGTGGTCACCCAACCACAGACCATCCTAGGCAATATTTAGTGACTATACAACATGTAACGCAATTAACGCACACCCTCAAACACCCCAATTACAATATTATGTTATAATCATAATACATACACTGAATTTTTAATTTAACATTTATATGCATTGTTATTTATTAAATTAGTTATACCAATTCTTGGAGAACGTTATGGTCATACTACTACGCACGCAACGCACACATTCGCACAAGCAGTTATCGCGCCGCTCGACACAACATAACGAAACTACGTCCATTTCAATTTGTCTCGACTGTACAGGGTTAATATGACAATAATTTCCGTAGTTTTAATTATTTTTGGGATAAAAAATTACCTATATCAAAAATGATAGCAATCGATTCAGTAAACGATTCTGAACATGTTATTTTCAGGATGTGCGTTAATTAAGTTACATGTTGTATACATCCATACTAATATTATAAATGCGAAAGTCACTCTGTTTGTTTGTATGTTTGTTTGTTACCTTTTCACGACTAAACTGCTGATCGGATCTTAATGAAATTTGGCAAGCAGATAGATTTCAACCTGGGGAAGGACATAGGCTATATATCATCACGCTACGACCAATAGGAGCGGAGCAGCAATGAAAAATGTTGCGAAAACGGGGAAAATGTGACGCAAACGAAGTTGCGCGGGACAGCTAGTTTTTCAATAAATATAGCAAGAGATACCTTTATGGCACTAGTATGTTTCTTCTTGAGCACACCGTTCTCTCCTTTTTCCCACTCCAGCTTCTTGTTGGCTTCTGATACTTCTTCCGTTAATTCTGCTACCTGCAACATAATAATAAGTTTTATAAGCGACAATCGCGTCGAGCTCCAGTGGCGAACATTTCTCCCCGCCGAGCTCGCCAACACCTGTACGTCGGCTTACATTATAAAATAGTTCTTGGTGACAATAAGAGAAAAACAAGATTTCACAGCTGTTCACAGCAAGACAGGCAATAATTAGTTAAGTGTCTGGTAAAGTGAAGAAAGGAACACAATTTTTCATGAATGGAATCGAACGTCACGTCCTCCTTAGTTTAATTTATTGTCGTACTGTCGGCGCCACCTGTATAGTAATAAAATCAGGGTCATGAAAATAGAAGTGGATAGGATTTTAAGCCTGATACAGTCAATAAATTCATGCTGTATTTCATGCTGAATGTAATCCACCATTCCCTATCCTCTTCTTCAAATACCGTCATCATAACATCACAGCAACATACCTTCCTAGCCAGCACCCGATTCTCCTTATTCCTCCTGTCGGTCTCCTCGGCTAAGGCCGCATGTAGACGCGTACACTCTCCTTCGAGCGTGGCCACCCGCTCCCGTAGCGATGCGTTGTCAGCGCCCAGTGCTCGTGACTATAATGTGGAGTAAGAAGTTGATGTTATCGGTAGGGTAGTGACGGGAAGTGTTGTGCCACTTTTCAATTCGTAGAAAATGGTTATGGGAAAACCAAAAGGACCAAAATAAAATTTTACAAAAAAATAGCCGACTATAATATGGTCGATATACAGGGTTATTTGTAAAACACCATCAACTTCTCAGGACTATGTTACTAACATCATAATGTTCTATGATTTTTAAAAATTCATCATATTTTATCAGATGTTTACAAAAATATTTAAATTGAACGCTCTAAATGCTACGAAGTCTGAAGCAAAGGAAAGCGATACTACAATAGCGAGGGGAGCATAGTCGTTACATTTATTCCGACTCAAACCGCCGTCTTTCCGACCTCGCCGTCGAGGTCCGTCGCGACGTCCCGGTCCATGCCCTCCCCGACCCTCGCTCGAGCCAGCCCGCGATGCTGTGCCAGTAGTTTTAAATCAGCCCCTAAATAATGATACCATTCAGATCCAGCCTGTCCCCATGCAGTCTTCCCCCAGCGACGCCCTAAGCCGAGGTTCGTACCCCACAGGGGGTGCCCTTAGCGTGCAGTCGCTTAGTTTGTAAGTTTTTATGCCCTGGCTGGAGGCCTTACTCTAAAGGCACCCACAGGATAGTCCGGTTAAGCAGACTACAACCTCATAGGTTGAACTGCGAGATGCCATTAAAAAAAAAAAAAAAAAAAAGTCGTTACATTTAGAGCGTTCGATTTAAATATTTTTATTTTTGTATGAAAATCTGATGAGTTAAAATATGATGAATTTTCAAAAGGCATAGAACAATAGTTGTTTATTATAATGTTACTAACATAGTCCTGAGAGGTTGTCGGTGTTTTACAAATAACCCTGTATATATATTTTCAGGGACCATCGCGCAAGCTTCCTCTACCGAATGAAAAAAGGATCGCATAAATCTGACCAGGATTCACTGAGAAATCATTGGTCAAAAGGACGCAAGCGATTCCTGAGCACGAGGTCCTGGGTTGGATTCCTAGATTGAGCAAAGTTTTATTTGGTTTATTCCATCAATTTTTCTCAGTAGGAACCACGGAGTTTCGATTTGTGCACGGTTGATAGCAATAGACTCGCCCCTCTCCTATGTCATAGGACTTAAAATTACCGAAATTTTTAGAAATGGAAATGTATAAACAAAACAATATAAGAAGTGTAATTTAGTATTATACACGGTGTAAATCACCTCATCACGAAGCCGTCAACCAAGCATCCTGTACATGAAACTAAGTAACTTTACGCAAACATTATTGCTGGGAAACGACTTTTTTTTTGGGGGGTGTAAAATTATGTTATGTGGTAGAACTCATTGTAACACACTTAAAACATTGTGCTGATGGACGCATTGAATAGTACGGGGGTCGTGGAGGTGTTTAAAGTAAAAATCTTACATTAAAACTTTTATTAAAAAAAATACTTGTCAAAAAGTTGGAACTTTGACCCCTAATATCTCCGTAACTAGAAGGTTCCCAGGTATGGTGTAGAACAAAAAAATGATCGCAATGACAGGGAGAACCAGTGCCTTTCGGCTTCGTTAAGAGGTGTTTTACACCCTTTATAGTTCCATGCTTTTTATGTGTACGTAGGTTGCGTACTTACTTGGTTTCCATTTCCATACTATTTGACTTTTCTATAAAACTGTTGTGTTCACTTACTAAATATATCCACATTTATTATTACTATCCGTTGCTGTTTCTATCAAAACATATCAGAAATGCGGGGTGTACTATAAGGTACTATTAACAAAAACAAAACAAATCGGTAATTTTTAAAACAAAATCCAAGAAGTGCACACGAAGACCACATTTGTTTTATAAGCGCTTCTATAGCGCTGCAAGCAAGATTAGTCCATGCGGTGGACACATAATTTTTTTGCCAGTAGTATACTTCTGCCTCACCGTTCAAGGATTACTAAGCGTTATGCTATGTTATCTCTGTTTCTATTCAGTTAATGATTTTTTTTCATTATAAATTTTGACATTATACTTTTATCAATACTTTGTGTGTGTGTGTTTGTAAACCTATTGACATGTATTATTTTTTAATCTTTTAACATTATATAATTAGAAAACTTAATAAGTAAGCTTTTTATGGTAATTTTAATATTTCTACACCGGCAACGGTAGTGTATGTGAAACTGTTTAATATCAAGATCCTAATGTACCATTCACTCAGACATAAATATTATTGTATTGTATCTCTCACCTCCGCCTCATACCGGCTGGCGGCGGCGCTGACGGCGACGTGGTTGGCGGTGAGCTTGGCCGCGTGCTCCAGCGCGGCGGCCTCCCTGCGTCCGCAAGTCTCCGCGACCGCGCGCTCTACTGACAGCGCTTCTTCTGCTTGGGAGGCGCGTTCTGTTTCTCTGTACGCACAGAAGTTATTGATGTTAGTAGTGAAACTTAATTTAAAAAGTCCCGTCCATATAGTCCCTCCGCGCGGAAGAACTGAAACTTCGTAATACTATACGCATGCGTTCGAGTGCCACGCATTCACTCTCGTTATTTTATTGAGCTTCTAAATAATATTTTGTTGTTTTCTTGTTGTATTATTTTTATTACATAAGTTTATCGAGGTTATTCTACTCATGGAAATTGAGCGAAGGCTGGTCACACCGAAGAATCGAATGCATGACTGTTTGCACGATATCTTGCGTACCTAGTAGAACTACGTAGTCGCAAATCTTGTAATACTGCCATCTCTTAGTGAGTTTTAGAAAATATTCCCCCTCCATGGTCGCGTTAAACTTGTTGGAAGTCGCATATGAAGTTTCACTTCAAAAATTAATTATTGAAGTGAAAACTTCGTTAGCCGCGTTGAGCGATTTTTGGTAGGGGAAAAACCTATGGGTTCGCGTCACCGATGAACTCGACATGCTCGTGACGTATTGCGCCAGACTGGCGTCGCGTAGTTCCATTATTTTGAGTTTTCACTTCTGTCAGCAGTCTTTATGACTGCCTCTGTTTTTTTTTATTTGTTAAGTTATGATATCTGTCTCTTAAATGGTAAATTAAAAATCTAAAACTATTTTGTAATGATTTGAAAATCATTAAGCATTAAAATAAAATTAAATATCTAGTTACAAAATGTGAAAACTGGTTGAGGAACAAACTCCCGTTTATTTTTTTGGGAATGTGAGAGATGCAAAAAATTAAATCAGTTTTCATATGCCCTTTACATGCTAAGAAAAGTTGTCAACGAAAGAGCATTATTAAGTGCTTACCATGCATACGTAGGTTCTACACTAAAATATGGTATTCTTTTCTGGGGCAACTCAACAAACAGGGAAATTGCGTTTAAGGCCCAAAAAAAATGTGTTAGAAGTATAAGTGGGCTTAAACAGACGGATTCATGTAGACCAGAGTTTACAAGATTACACATTTTGACCCTACCCTCACTCTACATTTATGAAACAGCAGTAATGATAAAAAGAGATCTGAAACATTATGACACACTGAGAAGTGCTCGGTATAAAAATGAATTAAGCGGAATTAAGTGTAGGACAGTTAAGTTTAAAACGAGTATATTTGGGATAGGAGTAAAAATTTATAACAAACTTCCAAACGATGTAAAAAATAGTGTAACATTAGAGAGTTTTAAAAAAACACTGAAGGGATTCTTGATAAGTAAAGCCTACTATTCAATCAATGATTTTTTTAATGACAAAAATACTGGTGACCACACAATTAGATAAGCTATCATATGCCACTGACTCAATGAATAATTTAATTTATGTGACATCAATGAATAATTTAACTATGACTTCAATCAATAATTTAATTTGTAGGACATCAGTGAATATTTTAACTATGACATCAATCGATAATTTAATTTGTAGGACATGAGTGAATAATTTAACTTGTATGACATCAATGAATAATTTAATTTGTATGACACCAATGAATAATTTAATCTGAATGAAATCAATTAATAATTTAAGTTGTATGAAATCACTGTATTATTTAATTTGTTTAAAGCTGACTATTTGAATGAAACTTATATTAATGCATGATAATCGTGGTCGTTGAATTAAGATGAATACTGAATAATGTTAAATAGATAAAAACCAACAATAAATATTGTACACCTCATGGGTATGTTACAGCGAGCTTTATGTAATAACTATAAGAACCTATATATCACCTGTGACAAACAATAAATGAATTTGAATTTGAATTTGAGAGCATTATAAAATAAATAAAAGTGCATGCTGGCTGCGATTCATACTTGCGAACTCTGGTTTATAGGGCGGTGTTTTGAACCGTCAGGGACAATCTAATAATAAATAGCCTATGTGCTATTCCAGACAATTGTCTATGCCTCATTTTTTTTTATATTTGTTACGGATGGGAAATCATCAAATGACTCCCCCCGCTCTGGGCGGAGCGGGAGGGAGTGTCAGACTTGTACTGACTAAAACCCATCCATGTTCCTTCTTAGCCCTTTGTGTTCCAGGGCCACGGTATCTCTTTCTCTCAGTCCCGCAGCCCTGGCAGGCATCGGCCCTCTCGGACCCCTTCCGGTTTGCTGACATCTCCTTGAAATATTAACTTGCAAAACAAGTGGACAAAAGTAAGCTTCTAATAAATGTTACATCTATTTTATAACACGTACCTCTGCAACTGAGCGCTGAGGGTATCAGCCAGCGCTGCTTTAGCCCGCAACGCCGCCAACTCTGCAGCCTCCTCTTCTAGTCGAAGATTACTCTCCTTCAGATGTTCCACCTGGCAAATATCACACAGATTTAGTACAAAAGGTCAAATTAGATCAACCAGCGAAACGTTTTGGTAATCGATATCTAATATCATCGAATTTTCCCAAATAATATATTGGGCCACGGATAGCAGCGGTGGCCCAGTAGTGGCAGCCCCGACTTACGAGCAGCAAGCCGTGGGTTCGAACCCAGGCAGGCCCATTACTTCATGTAATTTATTTCATCACCGCTGCTCTCAAAAACGGTAAAGGAAAACATCGTGAGTGAAACAGCATGTCTTAGAACTAAAAATTCAAAGACATGTGACATCTACCCGCGCTGCGCCCGCGTGGTGTATTACAGCCCACTCCCTCTCATAGAGAGTAGGCTTGTGTCCCAGCAGTGGGAACATTATAGGCTAATGATGATGATGATGAATCCCCGAAGGATTATTAGGACAAGCCCGCCACACTATTGCCAAATCACTACAACTCGAAGTCAAAATCAACAGTGACGTCCACCAGAAAAGCGCCGAGACCCACTCTTCATCAGTTACATTTTAAGTCCCATTTAATAGGGGGTCTGCCTATTGCCATCCACCGGGCACAAATCCTCTCATAGAGAGGAGGCCTGTGTCCCAGCAGTGGTATAATAGGGGATCGGACTGGGTAAAGAAAACGACATTCTATTTTGTCCGTCAGACAGGTAATACAAAAATATTAGACACTTTTTTTTTGTTTTATCAAAATATCAAAAAAATACTTAGTTAAACTCATTAAAGTTGGAGAGTGGGGGCTTACTACGTCACAAGTAGGTATAAAACTTACCTACATGTGACGTCAAGCGCCATTTCAACTCAATATATCTCCGTAATTTTATGACCACGTGAAAAAAGAAAAAATACGTGTCTAATACTTTTTTCATCACACTTGCGGGCGGTAAGTAATTTTTCACTTCAGTAGCTCAAACATGTAGGTTTTGCTGCCTGAAATCAGTGAGCAAAATGCGATTTTGCTCACTGAGTGAGACAAAGTAACTTTTTAATTATTTTTTTCAGAAAGCCCCGATTATCTTATTCAGCCTTGGTTTTGATCATACAATTCGAAACATTCACACTCTATCTCTTTCCCGCCCATTAGAAAGAGAGAGAGAGACAAAGACCAGTCCTTTCGAAGTTCCGTTTTTGAATTCGAACACGTTCGGAATTTCGTACTAAAGAGATTTTGCAAAAATTATGTCTTTTAATGTAATTTATTGAATTTTTAACTTATTGTTGTATTTAAACGAAAATAAGTATTTACTGCATATAAAACTGATATTTAACCTGTAAATATTTATTTCTAGTTTCAATAATGTTACGTAATATATTGTATTTTGAATAATAAAATATGATGGGTGCTATTTCCGAACACGCCTTAATTTAAATAAAAGAGCGGTAAAAAAATTGCCGGCGTAAAGAGTTGAATAAGTTAAAAATATTAAAATACTCGTAAAATATGAGTGAAACTAGCGACTAGAACAGTATTTTAACAACGGAAGAGTTAAAACAACAAGACAGTTATTAATGCAGAATTAAGTTTCCTACCTGAGAAGTCTCGCAAGAAATATCTGAAAGCATACCATGTCTTCAACGAGACTTACAAAGGGCGCAAGCAGTTTTTCGGAGACGGTGTTGGTATCTTATTTTTTAGATTTATCACAGACGAGGTGATCATCTATAATTTTAATTAAGTATTTTGATTCACAATAAATAGTTATTTCAATCAATTCCAGTTTATTATTTTATCTCCTAAAGTGTTCTCGCTGCTGAAGTGAAAAATTATGTGTGTTACACGAGAGCAAAGTTTTTTGCATCTCGTGCCTTTGAATCCCTCGCCACGCTCAGGATTCAGCTTTAGAATCACTCGCTACGCTCGTGATTCAATCGTTGAATCCTTCGCTTGCTCAGGATTCAAAATCAGCACTCGCAGCAAAAAACGACTTTGCTCTCTTGTTGCACAAATAACTATTTTTTTAATTTACAGCACAGCATGACAGTTCACAGGTCATGCAAGTTCAAGCAAGGAGTTTACACGCAATTGAAAAATTGTCTTAAAATGTTATTTAAACAGGAATTTCATTCAATCTCGCTACATGTTATTTAATTACTCAACTAATGTTCTAAAATCTAAATAATCGATAGTTTTTTGTATCAAAACGTCGAATATTTTTTTTTATACTCCGTCATGGCTGTATACCTAGGTAAGTATTTGCCTTTAACGTTTCTGAACAAAACATTTGTATAATCTGTGGTGTGGGCAAACAGCCCGCCATCCGCAAATCAGTTCACGTATTTCGTAATAATATGTGCTGACTTATGTATATTCATAATTATTAACTCGCAAATGTGATGAAAAACATTGTATGTTTCACGGGCGGTACGGGAATTACGAACCTCGACTCAGAAAGCTTTCTACTAGAGCCTCGATCGTAATTCCTTACTTACCGCCCTTAATACACAATATACTATTACTAATCTACCCGACGGACAAAGAAAAAAAAATAGGATTATCCCCTATTAAAGACTGATGATGATGATATTGGGCCAGACACTTTGTGTGGTGGTGGCAAGCGCCTGCCAGACACCCTCGAAAGTATGATAAATAATGTAAATGACCTAATATAATTTTATAAAATAGCTCCACCATTATCATCTACCTAGCCTTTTTCAACTATGTTGGAATCGTCTTTCGGTATATCCGGATGCGCCAGCACACCAGTATTTTACATGGAGCGACTGCCTATCTGACCTCCACAACCCAGTTAGTACTGGGTAATACGATACTCCTTGGTAAGACTGGATGTCAGACTTTTTGGCTTCTGACTACTCGTAACGACTGTCAAAGATCTACAAATGACAGCCGGGAACAACGGCTTAACGTGCTTTCCGAGGCACGGAGGAAACTCGGTATGTAATTATGGTCACCCATCTACGGACCAACCTCGGCAAGCACGGCTTAAGCTTAAAGATCGACCCGTGCGGCTGTCTTTATTTAGTCACGAGCTCCTCGTTTCACAAAGTAAACTCAAAGTAAGGTCCGTAATGTATATGTAAGTCGAGAAACATACTGCATTTTGAGGTATATTTAAACCATATCTAACGCCAGTAATGTACTTTGTTGATAAAACCCTGCCCTAGTTCTGTATTGATGACGTCACTAACCTCGGCGGTAGAGCGAGCGAGGGCAGCGGTAGCGGTGTCCCTCTCCCGCGTGCAAGTATCCAACTGTTGCGTGGTAGTCGCCAGTCGTCGTTCCAACTCGTCCCGTTCGTGACGACATAGGATTAAAGTTGCTCTGCTTTCTTTGAGTTCTGCTTCTGTTGACAAAAACATAATAGGGGATGATCACATTTTTTTTTTCTTTGTCTATCTGGTAGTATAATGAAAAGTATTGGACACGTATTTTTTTCTTTTTTCACGTGGTTATATAATTACGGAGATATATTGAGTTTAAATGGCGCATGACGTCACATGTAGGTAAGTTTTATACCTACTTGTGACGTAGTGAGCCCCCACTCTCCAAATTTAATGAGTTTTAACTAAGTATTTTTTTGATATTTTGATAAAACAAAAAATACGTGTCTAATATTTTTTTATTACCTGTCTGACGGACAAAATAGAATGTCGTTTTCTTTACCCAGTCCGCAACCCTATTCTGTAAACATCTTTAGGGGTATGAGGAACAGGGTGTAAAGTTCCTCGCTACTCCATCCAGAAAAGGGAAAATCCTCCGACCAGACAGGTGTTAGCTCTGGTGGGCAACTATATAGTCTTCAGTCGATGTAAACATTGCTTGCGAGATTCAGACCACATTAGTTCTTCAGTTCGTTCATAGATGGCACTGTACTACTTTTTGTTATAAGTTGCTTTTTGTATGTCGCTACACATCCACTGCTTCTCTTTCTTCTTTACCGTGTAAGGGTGAATGTGGATGGGTATAAGAGTAGAGGAAGACCAAAGATGCTATGGATGGACTGTGTGAAGGATGATATGGCAAGAAAGGAGGTGTCTCATGAGATGACAAGTAATAGAGAAGTAGAGAAGAAGACATGCTGCGCCGAACCCAAATGAATGGAAAGGCCTACTATTCCATTAACGACTACTTAAACGATAAGAATAGTTGGTCGCTGGGTTGAACTCAAGACAATGTTTATGTACTTTCTTTCTCCAAATTAGCCTAGTGATATTATAAAGGGTGTAAAACACCTCTTAACAAAGCCGAAAGGCACTAGTTCTCCCAGTCATTGCGACCATTTTTTTGTTCTACATCATACCTGGGAACCTTCTAGTTACGGAGATATTAGGGGTCAAAGTTTCAACTTTTTGACAAGTATTTCTTTAAATACAAGTTTTTAATGTAAGTTTTTGACGTGACAACGTCTTATAAATTGGTTTGCCGGGTGACACTTCAAGAAACTGCGTTACGCTCCGCTCACGTTATGCGCTCACAATGAGAGCGAGTGAGAGGCACGCGTCCCTATAGCGTTGTCACGTTCAACTATCGTCAGTAAACCGACTTTACAGACAACCAATTTTTTACTTTAAACACCTTCACGACCCCTGTACTATTCAATTTGTCCATCAGCACAATGTTTTGAGTGCGTTACATTGAGTTCTACCATAAAACATGATTTTAGACCCCCCAAAAAAAAAGTCGTTTCCCAGCAATAATTTTTGCGTAAAGTGACTTAGTTTCATGTACAGAATGCTTGGTTGACGGCTTCGTGATGAGGTGATTTACACCGTGTATAACCTCACGCATAGTTTTTTTTTAACTTTATATTTTATTTAATTTTACTTTATTTTTATTTTATTCGTCTGTATGCACGTTTAAGCGGGCACGCCCTTTATGTCTGGAGGCTTTATATGTTCTTGAGTATATTTTTTAATATTTTAGTTTATTGTTGGTGTGTGCTAGCTGACATGTGACATTAATTTGATGTAATGGATTCCTTGTTTATATAAACTTGAACACTATTGTATAGAATCTGGTTCTTCTAACCTAACAGACAGATGTGTTGCTGGAGAGTTTGTTCCGCCACTTCTTCTTCCCAGCTTAAACACTAGGAAGTGGCGAAGGGCGGGCGTTTTGGGAGACCATCTCTAGTAATTTTGACGATCAAAATGTGCTGATTATCAGCCTAGTTTGAATAAATGACTTTTGATTTTGATTTTAATTGGGAAAAAGGCAAAAGAATGATGATGATGATGATGAAATAAAGGCGCATCACCAACTTACCTAATTGCTTGGACCTCGCGGAGTCGGTAGCATTAGCAGTGGCTGCTTCATTAGCCGCTTCCAATTCCGTCACCTGCTGTGTTAACTTCTCGGCGCGTTCTGAAGCATCCTACAATTTAATAACATCAAATAATGTAATAACATAAAGCCTCGTTGGTCCAGTGGTGGCAAGTGGGACTGCTCAGCATGAGGTCCTGAGTTCGATTCCCGTGTCGCGCAGTGTTAGGGGCCGTTCAAGTATTACGTTAGCAGATTTTTGCAATTCTTAACCCACCCCTCCCCAGCAAAAGTAAGCAAAGCTCTTACCCCTGCCCCCATGCTTACGTAAATAAATAATAATAATAATAAAAAGCTTTATTGTTCAAGAGAGCATTACACAAGTTGAAAATATCACTAGCCTCCACACTAGGATTCCCTGTGTCGTGGAGACTAGTCTCCTTCGTCTTACAAAATAAACAGGAAGTATGGCATACTATACAATAGCATCGTACAGGTAAGATATATTAGGCTATAGTAAAAAGAAAAATATGCTCCAGATCCATAGTAAAAATTTAATGTTAAATTTAAGAATATAAATTAGTTACAAGTGTGTCGTGTGCATGTTTGTGGAGTGTAAGTGAGTGTAAGTGAAGTGTGGGTGTGTGATGAATGACTGAGCTAAGGTGGTTTGAGACCAAGCGAAATACAAAACATAAACCTGAAGATTGAGGATAGAAAAGAGAATTCGTTCGTTTGGTCCAACTAGTCCTTTATGTATTTGTGTGGTGAATGTATGTGTTGTGGTCAAGAGTAAAGGAACTTCTCCGTGCTTTCATAGTCCATTCCTGCCAGAAATTTTAAGAGGTGAGTTTTGCATTTATTTCTTGTCATGGGCAGTAAATCCGTTTCACTATTAAGCTTACTGTAAATAAATGGTCCCATATAGTGGAAACATCTTTTGCCGAAGCCAAGCCTACATTTTGGTTTCTGCCATCGAGGCTTATCTGCATTTCTTAGATAACGCACTTTGGGGAAGGTAATAGCGTTATGGGCATGTTTGTGGTACTTCAGTGCCACAGCTATTATGTACAGTTGGCGCACACGTAAAACACCGGACTCTTCGTACAGAGTATCAGTTGAGAAGCGCATTGGCTTCTTGTAGGTTACCTTTAGAAGAGACCGTTGTGCACGTTCTACTTTTATTAGACGCGGCTTGTGTGCTACACCCCACGTAGTAATGCAGTAGTTGATAACAGATTGGCAGAGTGTGTAATAGAGCATGTTTAGAACAGGTACATTAGCAATTCGACCCATTTTTTTGAATATGTGAAGAAGTTTTCTGACCCTTGAGCTTACATGCTCTATTTGATTTGACCAGTTAAGATGTTGGTCAATGTAGACGCCAAGGTACCTAATTTGTTTGACTCGCTCAAGGTTTGGGCAGGTACATCTTTTCATCTCATTAGTATTGCAAGAGTGCAGCTTAACTGATAGATTACCTGGGCAGGATGTTCTTATGCTAACGCTAAAGTTTAGAACTTTTGTTTTATCTACGTTGAGCGTCACTAGATTGTGTGTAAGCCAACTCGATACCAGTTTTAAACCCGAGTTAGCAGCCTCTTGAACTCCCTCCCAGGTTTTATGAAAGAAAACTATGGCAGTATCGTCAGCATAGGCAAATATTTTAGCTCGGTCCAGTTCCAGAGTGCAGAGGCTATTTATATAAAGGATGAAAAGGGTGGGCCCAAGCACGCTGCCCTGAGGAACTCCGTAGTTGAGGTTGGCGTAACTGCTGCATTTTTCACTCATACAGACTCTTTGTGTGCGGTCCGTGAGGTAGGACTGGAACCACTCGAGAGCTAAACCTCTAATTCCAATAGCCTCCATCTTTTTAAGAAGAATACGCCTGGACACCGTATCAAAGGCTTTTGCCAGGTCAAGGAAAACACCAGTACACATATAGCCATTGTCCATTTTGTTTACGACAAAATCAACAAGGTCAGTGACTGCATCTTCCGTTGACCTATGCTTGCGAAAGCCATATTGATTTTGTGATATCAGTCCGTTTTTCTCAAGGAAGCTGAGGAGTCTGTTGTTCATAATCTTTTCCAAAATTTTGTAGTAAACATTGGTACAATTTTATTGATTGATTCATGAGGCTTATGTCCAGCAGTAGACGTCTTTCGGCTGAAATGATGATGATGATGATTGATTCATGAGCAGTAGTTATAAGTGACAGACAAGTGAATAGCGCGCGGTAATTCTCCTACTCAGTTCTAAGCGATTACCTAAGCGTATTCAAGTTCAAGTTCAAGTTATTTATTTCATAACAAAAATACATTTGTGTCGAAATATTTCTATAGCAGGTACACAAAAACAACATCAAAAAATATATTATTATGGGTGAAGAACGAGGTTATCGTTCTACACCCATTATCGAATTTAAAAACTCTGTCCTAATTAAAAAATACTAACTTTACAAACATTAATATAATTAATACAAAACAAAGTCCCCGTCCCCAGCAAAATGCTACAAAAATACATTCAAAGTCAAAAAGAAAAGAAAAACAATCATAACGAAGTCAAAAAGCAGTGGTTACACATATATTTAATTTTTAATACTAGTTTTGAGATTTTTGTCATTACAAAATTCGTCAATGCTGTAATAGGCCTTATTGATTAGCAAAGTCCTGAGTTTATTTTTAAACATGTTCACATTCTGAATATTCTTTAATTCTGCCGGTAATTTGTTAAACAGATTGACAGACTGCACACGTGACGAGTGTTTGACAACATTAAGCTTTGCCTGCAGCATAGTAGGAAGATCCTTTCTGCGAGTATCTAATCTATTTTCTCTTTCATCGTCTGTTTCAAACTCGTTTATGTTTTTGTTTAAATGAGTATTCATTATTTAATTCCTTAATGTCCAACCAAAGGTTGTCTGGAAGATAGGAGTATCGCTATAAGCGATAAGACCGCCGTTGTCACCATAAAATTTGCATTTTGCGTTATGTTTGATTTTTGGTGTACAATAAAGTTTTATTCTATTCTATTATTTGTAGGAATCCCCGAAAATGCATTTCGTTTTCAAGCATAGACAATGTGTGGGTTGCCATATGCGTTAGCAGCTAGTAAGTAAATAAATAACCGTTACATGTTTGCAGTTCATCGTCGTATCTCTGCCCGTCCGATGATAGAATGACGACCGGGGACTTAGATTGTGTATTTCCAAAGTCCACTCCCGAATTAATTATTGTTTACATAAGGGTACGCTGCAGTTTACAGACGCGACAAAAGGCGAGTCTGATCTCTATTCTTTAGGCAATAACATTTAAATTCCCTTATTAAATTCACCAAGGAAGTCACGAAGATTAGCCGTATCGAGATCTATCTTGTACAATTTTTGACCTTCAGAACGTATACATTATGTGCTAAATTTGAGCAAATGAGATAAATTACGTCAAAAAAGCGTGCGTGATATATAGGACAGACTCCGACATTCAATGCTAAAGGTTTAATTACTTCGCACACGCATGAACAAAGTAATAAGATAATTGAGAATTTCTGTTTCTATAGATAATTTATAATCTGTCTAATTTAGCTGTAACACTAATTTTTGAAAATGTATTTTAGAAACTAGTTACAGTTATCTATAGAAACAGAAATTCTCAATTATCTTATATGTATAGTATATTGATTATCTTTTTTAAAATACATTTCGCATTTATAAAATGTTTTTTAGTAACTTTTTAGACCTATGTATCCTGTTGCGTATAAAGTTAAATTCAAAATCAAAATATTTTACTTTACATAGGCCTACATGGGCACTTATAAAACGTCAACAAAAGGTGCACGGTTCGGGTTGGTCGTTTCCTATGGAGAAGAACCGGCAAGAAACTCCATGGTTACTCTTAAAATCATTTGGTTTTACAATATTTGAAGTTACAGCGTTAGTACTTAAGTATGGGAGGACTGTTAATGTGTGTGTTTAATTAACACAAAGTACAAAACTGTTTTACGTCCGTCTCGTCACTATCTCTCAGGTCTAGTTGAAAACCAGCGTCGGGCACTAGCTGCTCAGCAGTTTGCTGAACTGGGCCTATTTGGCGCAGCCATCAGACACACAATATTTTATTTTTATTTTCTGTTAAGAGCGTCTACACCTTACGACATTACATACAAACTTTGAAGTCCTTATTTTCCGAAATGACTGAACTGATTTTAATGAAACTTCGTACACATAAGCCGGATACACAGATCTAAAAAGTTACTAAAACACATTTTCGAAAAATAGTGTTACAGTTAAATTAGACCGATTATAAATTTTCTGTGGAAACAGAAAATTCCAAATATCTCTTTTTTCGAAACACATTTTGAAAATATTTTTTAGTAACTTTTTAGACCTATGTATCCTGCTTATGCGTATGAAGTTTCATTTAAATCGGTTCAGTCATTTCGGAAAATAACGACTTGAAAGTTTGTATGAAAAGCGGTAAGGTATAAACGCTCTTAAGACTTAAGTTTTTTTTACTGTATTTTGTGCACTTGTGGCATGTGTCAAATAAATATGTTTCCTTTCTTTCTTTTTTGATGAAGAGGGGCAAGCAAAGAGGGGCTTAAGAGTCACAAGCGTTTCGTCCCTCCTATTTGTATTGTACAGATGTTTGTTACCTTATAAGCGTCCATTTCAACGCGAAGTTTGCTCTGCGTCCATTTCAGTCGTCCGTCCAGTTCACGCATATCTTCTCGAAACTTCGCCAGGTCTCGCTCGCTGTTCATTAGTTCGTGACACTATTCAAACCAAATAGAACAGAATACACATGTAAGTTGCTTGGTATGGGAGAATAATTAATTCTAACTAATATTATAAATTTAAAAGTTTGTGAGGACATATGGATGTTTGTTACTCTTTTACGCAAAATCTACTGAACGGATTCGGATGAAATTTGGCACAGGGGTAGTTTATAACCTGGATGAACACATATGATATTTTTTTATGCCGATAGTACAATCCCGTGGGACAGTGATCGAACTCCACGCGTGTGAGGCAGCGGGCATAAGCTAGTATTATATATGTAAAAGTTTGTGAGGACGTATGGATGTTTGTTACTCTTTTACGCAAAAACTACTAAACAGATTTATATTAAATCTGGCACACAGATAGTTTATAACCTGAAAGGTAAATTATCTTCTAACAAACTAGAAAACCCACCTTATCATCATACATCTGACAGATCCTCTGCTTCTCCGCATGTGCTGACCTTAGCTTCCCATTCAAGAGTTCCACTTCGACTTGGGCAGCTTTCTCAGCCTTGGCTGCGTTCTCAGCCGCTCGTTTAGCCTCTATAGCAGCACACTCTACGCTTGCGTATCGCATAACTGCTGCATCCTTCTCTCTTTCTGCATGGTCTACGCGTTTGCCCATCTGAAGATTAACAGGAAGTTTTCAAGTACAATATCATAATCATAAACATCGCACCTGCAATCCCAAAGATTTAGGCAGAGCTGTACTTAATAGTGCAACAAAATTTCGGCATATTCGTTGAAATGAAACACCGATATTTCGCCAGTTATCATTAAGTCTTATGTAATAGGGGGTGAGCCTTTTGCCATAAACTGGTCTGGCTGCTACTGAGAACTGATGGAAAAATACAATTTGACGACCCGCCCAAGTAACAAATTTTGGTACTATAAAAGTCCTGACAACGTTTTAGGAGGTGCTAACTAGTGTTCATGATTAGTACTATAATGATGTTGTAAACGTTCTAAGAACCCCAAAAAGGCCCGAGTTTTATCACTGATTTATTCTATAATCATTACATAAAGGCTCTCACGGCGATAAATCAGCTCTAAAAAAGTGCTGTTTGCAACGTTTTTGTCACAAATTTGCACTATAAAAGTAACCAAAACATGTTTATTGTGCTATTTTGCACCGTAAATGTTTCCAGTGATCTTTTTTATCATACATGTTCGCCAGTTCCCCAAGAAAACAAAATATATCAATATAAGTTATGCTTTATGTCATTTGCCATTTTTACTTAACGTAACATTTTATAATAATGGTATACTACAAAACATTCAAGCACCGTAACTCTGCCATAAATTGCACTTGCGATAAAAATTGTATCGGTAGAATCAGTATGCTGATTTCAAATTTGACAATGCGCCCTCATAATTTTCGAATTTTAATTAAATTTAAATAAATAAAATAATGATTTGTGCCGATTATGGCTGCTATAGTACACATTGGCTCCAGTCGTGCTGCTTATGTGATATCAGCAGCAGAAAACGGCAGCCATATTTTCACCGAAAATGCTTTAGTCTCGTAACAGTAACACAAACTCACTTATAGAGCTATTTAGAATTTAAGTTATTTAGTAACTGCGCCAGGAGTCGCTATGGTACTATTTAGTACTATAGATGAGTTTTCATGACTTTTTCAGAACTAGCTCCATTGCGATGTTGAGGGAGCTATTAAAAACCTAAAAGGTTACCTAATGGTTGTGCAAGGTACTTTTATAGTGCAGATTAATCGTGTAATAGTGTTTTCGATACTGCTACAATACTAGTAATAGTTATTTTGTACTGTAAAAGTTATTTTGACGCATTATTAGTGCAAAATAGATACATAAAAGTGTCAATAAGGTCGCCTATAGTACTAAATAGTACCATAATCGCTTTTTTCATATCTATTACAGTGCAACACTTTAATCATTCTTTTGTATGGTCCTATAAGCGTTCTAAGAACTAAATTATAGAACCTCTTAAAGCTCTTTAATCTTATAGAACCAAAACACTCTGTTAAAAACCTTTATAGTACAAGCAGTCACAGTGGTTGCCATTATAGGCCTACTATATCACTGATTGGTGATAAAACGCCTTGGTTAAAGAAGCTTTTGCTACTTGGGCGGGAATCAAACCAGTACCTCATGCTCAGCAGGCGCCCTTGCGATGGCTAGACCAAATAAAAAAATAAAAAAAATAGTGCGTGGAGTCCCTCCGCGCGGAAGAAGTGAAACTTCGTAATACTACACGCATGCGTTCGAGTGTCACGCATTCACTCTCGTTATTTTATTGAGCTTCTAAATAATATTACACCTAGTACACTTTTTATCACATAAGTTTATCGAGGTTATTCTACTCATGGAAATTGAGCGAAGGCTGGTCACACCGAAGAGTCGAATGCATGACTGTTTGCACGCCATCTTGCGTACCTAGTAGAACTACGTAGTCACAAATCTTGTAATAGCGCCATCTCTCAGCGGGTAATAGAAAATATTCCCCCTCCATTAGAACGTTAAACTTGTTGGAAGTCGTATAAGAAGTTTTACTTCAAAAAATTCCAAACTATTTTCAGCATGCATTCATTAAATAATTGCCCGGCACGGTTGGCGCAGTGGCTGTTCGATTGACTGCTGCGCAACGTGTCGTGAGTTAGAGCTGTGCCAAGTTAAAAAAAAATCGGCTGTCCCATACATTTTGACCGTGACGGTATAGCACTTTTGTAGGATACAGCAGTTTTTTTTTTTTTTGAGTACCTAGTAATCGTTTTCGCATTGGTGTCCCTTACACCCTGTATAGAAAACCCCGTCAACAGCTGTCGGGCAGTTGCCCACCACACAACAGCTGTCTGGTTGGAGCATCCTCCCTTTTCTATGGAGTATCAAGGAACTTTACACCCTGTTCCTCATACCCCTAAAGACTTTTATAAAAAGGCGGCTGTGGTGGCTTTAGCAGGTATCAGGTGGCAAAGGTTTTTGATATTAGATAAGGGCAAGTATGATGATTAATCTCCTCCATTGCCAGATACTTTGTATGGCAAGCTCTCACCAGACACGTCTAAACTATGATAAATAATGTTATTGAAATAACCTTAATTGATAAAATGACTCCATCTATTTACTATCAGGTACTTAAACAAAGCTTGTTAGTTCAGTCACTTACTAATAGAAGGCTTAATACTGAAAGGTTAAGTTGTCTGAACTAAATATGCCACCAACACACACAATATCTAAGAACAGCTAGGATTAGGTTATGGAACACAATAGGGGATAATCCTATTTTTTTTTTCTTTGTCCGTCGGCTAGTTTATCGAAAAGTATTGGACACGTATTTTTTCTTTTTTCACGTGGTCATAACATTACGGAGATATATTGAGTTGAAACGGCGCATGACGTCACATGTAGGTAAGTTTTATACCTACTTGTGACGTAGTAAGCCGTGGGGGCCTACTCTCCAACTTTAATGAGTTCTAACTAAGTATTTTTTGATATTTTGATAAAACAAAAAATACGTGTCTAATATTTTTGTATTACCTGTCTGACGGACAAAATAGAATGTCGTTTTCTTTACCCAGTCCGATCTCCTATTGCCATACAGTAAAATGATACACGGCAGATTGATAGAAAGACTTTACATACCATATCCAATTTAACCTCCCACTCTTTGAAAGTCATATCTTTTTGCTGCAACTCATCACCCTGTTGTTTGACTCTCTCTCTCAAAGTCACATTCTCCTTTCTCTGTTCAGCCAGCACCCGTTCTAGAGTCTCTATTTGAAATCGTAATTGATCTTTATTGGCTTCAAATGGTTTAGAACTTTCTGTCTCGGGCGATTTTGTAACCGCTACCTCTACATTTGAATTTGGAATAATTTCTTGATGGTCAATTGTTTCTGCTTTTTCAACGTCTTCAGGCTTTTGGTCCGTATTCTCATCCTCAAATATATCGTTCATAAGTTTACCGTTAGGAAGGTTTTTGGCATTTTTTACCGGTTTTTGGGTGTACGCTGTTCTGTGTGTGTAAGCACTTTTTAAACTACCGCTTACGGAGGAGAATATTCCATGAACATTTTTTACTATGCTACCTATGTCTTGTGATAGCAATTCTTTTGGTATTCTCGTGTATTTTGGATCTATATGAGCTATGTTTTCCGGTATTTTCTGCACAGCGTTGGCTTTAGATTTCTGGCTGGCGAATTGTGAGAGAATCTTGTCCGCATTCAACTCTTTATCACTAGAATTTAAACTAGCATTGTCATTTGGCTTGATATATGATATGTTTGAAATATTTTCAGCACTTTTACTGAATGGAGATTTACACATTACGTTGTTTTCAGATAACTTATGTTCGTTCAAGCTTACGGTCGAAGTAGTGAGGGGCCTATTAATGTTATTATAGTCTGACTGTTTGAAATCCGTAATTTCAACATTTTCCTCAATTTTTTCTGGTGAATCTCTTACATTCATAGTTTCTATACAATTTATGATCAATTCTTTGGCTAAATCGATGTCTGATTTATGCGAGAAGTCAAAATTTAAATTATCAGTAACGCCGTCGTCAGACTCTGGACTGGAAAGACTACTTTCATTTGAAAGACTGTCTGTCGATGATCCTTTACCGAAATCATCGTTGATTATATTTTTAATCGGGGATACTTCGGAATCAGATGCGGGGAACGCGGCAGAACACGAATCTAACGTGTCCAGCCCGGAATCACAAATAGTTTCAATGGTCTCAACCACTGATCCATTTTCCTGAGATTCTTTCACTTTTTCACTGACGTCAACAGACTCAATATGGATCCCGTTTTCTTCCAATTCCGTCGACATTTTTGGTTAAAACACTTGTTATTTATCATCTGATTTATTTTATGTTACATTCATGAACGAATAAGCCATGAAGAAACTAAATTATTGTTATTTTTTTAATAAAAATAAACATCAGCAGTGTTTGACGTTCCTTGTTGATTTTGGGTGGCCAGTTCTTTTATTTAATTCCTATTTTAGATACTTTTAATGTTGCAAGTTTTAAATTAAGAAAAACATTATGTTCAAATAATATTATTCAGTTTATCCATTATTCTTCTCTACACAAAAATTAATGCTATACCGACTATAAAAAAGATAACTACTTCTAAAAACAAAAAACAAAAAGATTTATTTTTCTTTTAAAATCTCAAAATTGCCACCAACAACACGTTTTAGTAGAATAGGAATTTACTACCAATATTTTCGTGACAGGTCATTTAAAAACTTGTTGACAAAGCAAAATACAAATATTTAATTTAATTAATTATGTGATCTGGGTCAGTTCACATGCACGATATAGGGTAATACACCTACGAATTAATAACAATAATTGTGTGAAGTAATTCAATTCAACGACAAAAACAGTCACTCTAACTTGCAAAATACATGGTAGTAAAGATGATAGTTATTAACTTTCATTCCAAGCAGTGCTTAATAACCATCCACAACCCACACTTGTTTTGAGCGCTTTTTTAGTTCAATGCCACCAATAAAAAGCGAGCCGTGCAGTGAAGTTGTTGAATTGTGTCCAATCAAACTACATAGATCGAAACAAGTGTCATATTGACGCCTTATTACCTTTACACATTTTTTTTTGTTATTTTACCAAGACAAGTAAGTAGAGCAATCGTTAAAACATTGCCTTAATACTGTAACATAGTAATTTTCAGAATTTACTGTACCTCATAACCGGAAGTGCGTAATTGATTTTTGGATGGTAGTTTATTCTACCGATGCTACTGGCAATATTAGAAGAAAACGTCATGTCATTTCCATTTCGTTCGCCAAAGGTATAGAAACGGAAAAGTAGGTCGTCACTATTGATTTTTGCAATAATTGACAAACAAAGACGTAGCTTTTCCCTATACAACGCTACAAACTACATGTATTCCTGATAGCGGCGCCTGCATTCCAGAAAAATGCCCGTGAGTACCACGTTATCATGTGATTTCCGGAATTTGATATGGATTCCTATTGGAACTCCAATCTTATCGATTTTTAATATTTTCTAAGGTTTTAATAATCTTTCCTTATTCCTCTTCCTAAATTAGCTTAATCTATTCTTATTTTACTTCAATTGTGCTAGTTATGATGCGAATGGTGAGTCATAATTTTAATTCGTGTCAGGGTCATTTCGACTCGAGTGGTGTGTCTAGGTACCAACGATATTACGCATTAGCCGTTTCGTAATTTATTCTGCCATCTGCTTCGTTATATCAATCTGCCAATTTGAATTTTCCATAGAGTAAACTGTTCCAATTCTTTTTTTTTTTATTTGACGCTTCCGAGCGTGGTTAGTTACCGCCCGCGTTTTGTCGATTCGATATTTTTAGAAGTCCGCGTCAACTATAAAAGTACCTACTAAGTATAATTCTCTTTATCGTCATGCATGAAATAATAAAATTTATTCACAAAGCAAAAAAAAGTATCTCTAAAATTCAGAAATAAATAAATTATAATTTTTCGAGACAGTTTCTTTATGCTTATTCTTCCTCTTCCTTTCTAACAAAGCGGAGCGAACGCGAAAATCTAGGCATACATGCTAGGCTTTACCTTACCTGTGTAGGTAAACTGTATTGGTAAACTATATCATACAAGTGAGGAAACCTGCACAGTTTTGCAACACACACATGCTCCAGTTTACCTGTGCAGGTAAACCCTAGTATGTATGGCTAGCTTAGCGCATCCTGAATAGCACATCAATCACCTCAGTACGGCCGTCTTAAGTTGCACTTGAATCAACTATGGTTATAGATTGTTCCTGCATTTGTGAGAATTGCTCTGTACATTGCCTCTATAAAAACTTGCCAACTAAGTTTGCAATCTATTAGTCAAAATTTGTGTCCAACACTATCATTGGGCAGTACTTTGGCCACAGTTGAAAATGGGCCCCTCTACCTCATCATCTGCCTAGCCTTATCCCAAATGTGCTGATCAACCTCCAGTCTGACCTGCACGCATACCATGACCACCATAGAAACGGGCTATGTTGACGGATGAATTGACAAAATGACACATTGTCATTGTCTATTTGTCATTATGTTGATTCTTCCATAGACAAAACTCATTTCTACAGTGGTCATGCTACGCATACTTACGCAGCTAGATACCCATATCATATTTTACATGGGGCAACTACTTGCCACAACTCTGGGTATTGGCTATACACCACCCTATGCTCATAGTGTGGTGGATTATGACTCCTGAGAATGATCTTAGTACTAGAACATGCTCGTTATATCCCCAATGCTAGTAGAATACAAAATCTGCAAATGGGTAACTTGAAAACCAGCTGACTTTGCTGTCCTGTCACTATTGCACAAACAAAGTCCAAAGAAGGGAAAATTTGTCTAATCCCAAACCTGGGTTCATTTATGAATCTGAATCAAATGACACCAATTTTAATATTTACATAAAAAGTAATTGGTGACTTGAATGTAGTTATGGATCAATATGTATTTTATTTAAAAAAATATGTATGTAAATTCTTAAATGTATGATAGATATGAAAAAACAATGAAGTGAAAATTCCAAGGGTGACACTTTGAGTTGACTTTATTTGCATTGTTATTTTATTAAATAGGTACCATAGAGAGTAATATTGTAATTCGTGTCTTTGTCTAGCAGGCTGTATCAACAATAATTTACACAAAAGAAAAGAAAACAATATTTGTCTTTGGGAGATGACATGCATATAAAATGAAAAAAATATATATACATTTTAATAGATGCAGATGTAAGACTAGTTGAGTGAGCATTATGTTTTGTCATGCAATTATAGTAGTCGAATTAATATTAGAAGTCTCCAGGCTTTGTTATTCTTCTATTCAATAGATCCTAGCATGCGTAGCATGACCACTGTAGAAAGAAGTTCTGGGTTTTGTCTATGGAAGAATCGACCTAATGACAGATAGACAAGTGTCAGTTTGTCGATTCTTCCGTTGACATAGCCCGTTTCTATGGCGGTCATGCTACGCATACTGGTTTGGTCCTAGATTTTGCAGATTCTTGTTGGGTTACCATGACGTCTTAAAGCTTCTTCCTGCACGTGTCCCATTCTACTTGGGGTTGGTGCGACTCGTTTTCTTCTTCATTCTCCCCTGTCAGACATCATGGCATCATCTTACTCTTTCATGAAGTCATAGGTTAGGTTAGCTGGGCTGTTTCCGCACATACCCTCTTTATTGGGCCATTGTACGTCTGAAAATCATGACGTCATAAACTATTATCTTTTAATGTTTGCAGTGTGGGAAAGAGACGGAGCTATAGTGGATGTCTAGCGCCATCTCTTTACAATGAATAAGTTTAAAACAATACTGCTTTATAAAGTCATGGTAGGCCTGATATCATAATAGATTTGTTCTTGTTATTTACTTAAATATTTTGTTTTGTAGAAGACCTTTGTCTTGACTGTTATTTTCTGACTTGTCAAGAATTTTTCTCATTTTGTTGAAATTTCACCAACCGTAATCTTACAGAAGGTTTGATCTATCGTTGTATGGTGCTGCCGTTTTCATTAATTGTGTCGTTGATTTTGCCATCTACACGAAGTCCCAACCTTGGATCGCTATTGTCTATCGACGTCAATTACGACCTCACTGAGAACTGCTATACAATTACAATCAAAGACAAATATCAAGTACATATCTACCTACATGCATTTTTCCAAGCATAAATTTAACGACTTCGACTTTTTCGAATTTTATATGTATTTGTGTGCATAATGTTAACTCTCAAGTTCATCAAATAATACGAAGTTTATCAGTTACAAGGAAAATGAATAACTGCAATATTACCTACGGAACAAAAACTGCATTCAGAGTTTCAGACACTTTTTTACTTAGTTTATTTGTTGGTCATGTAGATAATGTTTACTGCAGTCCACTATCAGACCTCGTCATCATTGTAAGCTTGTTCCACCCACTGCCTCCTCTCTTTGTGCTCTTCTTCCCTGGCCTGCTCAGGTCTCTACCAGGTTTGGCCCGCGATCTTCAGAACATCATTATGATATCAGGGATCGTCATCATGATGATAATGTTCCCTGTTTCGGCCCATTAACAAAGCAAGCACAATTACAGTTTTTTTTTCTAAGTGTCCCTTTTCCTTGTCCACCAGGACGCGGAGCTAACAGCTCCAACGGTCGAGAATGTCCGCGTGGTCGTCCGTGTCCGGCCTATGGACCAGCGGGAGAAGCTGGACGGGTCTTACAGCTGCGTGTCAGTCGATGGGAAGAATAAAACTGTTGCTGTTACGAAGAACAACGTGACGGCTGCGGAGCCTCCCCGGGTTTACGCGTATGATGCGGTCTTCGACTACAATACTAGTCAGGTATGTTTTAGGGACGGAGGATCGAGTTCTGAAGGTCTACTCTCTAAGCACGAAACACGTAGTTTCAGTCGAAGTTACGGGCGTTTCCTACTCTGTATCACTTACGGACTTATGATTAGTTTAGGGGCCCAAACTAAAAATGTATCAACACAGTTGGACAGTTGCTCTACTGCCTATCTGTTTAAAAAACTCGTGCAGATAATACCAGAATTAGGGAAGTAGAGGGTGCATTTCGAAGTATCGAGATACTTTCGAAAGGCCCCGAATCTACGTTGACTAACTTAGAGAGTAGACACCCAGACCATATGGCAACGTGCATACGGTAGCTTTTTGCACCTTAACGTCTGAAACCATCAAAATCCAAAAAAATCTATGAAACTGGTTTTTACTGAAAAAGGGTACTCGTATCTTCACAAATTAGGTATAGAGTTGAGGAAAAAATTTTGGAAATTGGTACCAAGCTAACTACTTCTAAACAGATTTGACTAAATATGTATTTTCTCGGTCTGCCTTAAAACAAAACGTTTTTCTTGAACTAATGTTTGATCACGCTTAGGGTTACTTTTGTTTGTGTTTGTAAATGCCAGTTTGCCATTTTATTCGCTCAAAAAGTTAGTTCTGAAAACAGATATACCTTAATCATTTTGCCTTTTCCTATAAGTATCTACAAATATACATAATATAAAATTGAAGTGTCTGTAATTTCAAAATAAAATTTGTAACTTAGGCAACTTTTATTTTAGAAAAGTATTAGGGTTCCGTGCTTAAAATTGTTAACAAACCTATTTAAATATGGAAGTAATATTTTTATAATAACGCGGCCGAAGGTCGCGGGCACAGGTAGTAGTAATATTTTCCCTTACTCCAACTTAGTAACACCCTAAAGTATTTTTTGTTCTTTCCAATCTCCATAGAAATATAGTAAAAAACACATTACCCGCCTTTTGGGTTTCGCCGCAGTCGGGCAAAAGACCTCATACCCACTTTTACGTACCGAAGCACCAATCGATATGATTCAACTCAATAGGGGATAATCCTATTTTTCTTTTCTTTGACCGTCGGGTAGTTTATTGAAAAGTATTGGACACGTATTTTTTCTTTTTTCACGGGGTCATAAAATTACGGAGATATATTGAGTTGAAATGGCGCATGACGTCACATGTAGGTAAGTTTTATACCTACTTGTGACGTAGTAAGCCCCCACTCTCCAACTTTAATGACTTTTAACTAAGTAATTTTTTGATATTTTGATAAAACAAAAAATACGTGTCTAATATTTTTGTATTACCTGTCTGACGGACAAAATAGAATGTCGTTTTCTTTACCCAGTCCGCACCCCTATTGTAAGGCCGTTGACTAGCATTTACAGACTGCAACTGCAGTATGACTACTTTAAATATTAGACTAGAACGCGGTTGATTGATCGATTTGTGGCCCTCCCCTCCCCTTCCCAACCGCCCCCTGACGATAGTACGGTGAACGTTGACACCCGTCTCCAGTTACCAAGGCAATAGGCGCAGTGTACTATTTTACTTGTTCAAAAACCAAGAGTCATTTATTCAGATTAGGCTGATAATCAGCAATTTTTGAACGTCAAAATTACAAGAGACAGTCCCCCAAAACGCCCGCCCTTCGCCACTTCCTAGTGTTATCATCTGTTATCATTAATGATAGCAAATTGCATAGAGCATTTTAGCTAGATTTCTAGTTTAATTTTGTCTTGTTTGATTATTCTTCTAGAAAAGATTTTTCCGGCTTATGTGCGTATTGATAATCATCACGTGCTTCAGTGAAGGAAAACAGCATGCCTGAGAAATATTTCTCGACGGCATGTAAAGCCAAGTTTGAGGCCCATGCGTGGGCGGCATAAAAACTGTCACACGTTAGGCAACCACACGATAAAGAACTCTCAGCTCAGCATCGAGATCTGAAAGTCTCAGTTAGGTAATCGGAATGTGTCAAATTTGTTTACAAATAAGATGTGTATAGAGAAATATGTATACACGGTGTAAATCACCTCATAACGAAGCCGTCAACCAAGCATTCTGTACATGAAACTAAGTAACTTTACGCAAAAATTATTGCTGGGAAACGACTTTTTTTTGAGGGGTGTAAAATCATGTTTTGTGGTAGAACTCAATGTAACGCACTCAAAACATTGTGCCGATGGACGGATTGAATAGTACGGGGGTCGTGGAGGTGTTTTAAGTAAAAATCTTACATTAAAAACTTGTATTTAAAAAAAATACTTGTCAAAAAATTGGAACTTTGACCCCTAATATCTCCGTAACTAGAAGGTTCCCAGGTATGGTGTAGAACAAAAAAATTATCGCAATGACAGGTAGAACCAGTGCCTTTCGGCTTAGTTAAGAGGTGTTTTACACCCTTTAGGTGGTCAATACTCAAAGGAATTCCTGAAGTGAGCCATGAAAACGTTGTTTCACAAAAGCATGGCGTCTCTGCTATAGAAAGAATTTATTTATTTGCCATCATGTAAAACACTCGTTAGTAGGCAGGCGTAAATTTTTAATTAATTAATTAATTTATTTAGATTTCATAAAAAGGATACAAAGATACGATATAGGTAAAAACTATTCAAAAGTTTCTTTTAACTGTGTTCCTGCAATGCACAGAAAATAGAAAAAAATAATTAACATAAAAGAAAAAATAACGAAATCTGTCATCAAGACAAGAAATTATCATAAGTATCAAAATAATTGTTTCACATATTATATGTAATAAAATAATAACTGCTGCCCGCGACTTTGTCCGCGTGGAAATTTTGATGGGTTGTAGGGATATGAAAAATTGATGTTGGCCGATTCTCAGACCTACCCGATATGCACACAAAATTTTATAGAAATCAGTTCAGCCGTTTCGGAGGAGTTTAACAAACAACGCAACACGAGATTTTTATATATTAGAGATTATTCACTATTTATATTCATGACACAGTATGATAATATTTATGCACCCTATAAGGGCATTTTCCCTTATATATCATTTCCTGTATTGACGTCATCTGTATTCGTGTCGATGAGTAACTAAGTGATATAATTTACTTTTCCTTTGTCGCTAGACGTGGAAATATAACGGAATCTTCCACTCTTTGGAAAATTGTTCAGTCTTTTATTAGATACCGTTTTTAGAGGTTCTCCTTCTGAGAGCTGGCAACGTCGCATTTAACTGTCAAAAATGTTGCTGTTTTGATGGATTTATTGAAATTATATTGTGGAGTATCGTCGCTCTGTTTTGTATAGATTCTTTTTATTTACCTAGATGATATATAGCTTATGGCCTTCCTCGATAAATGGGCTAACTAACACTGAAAGAATTTTAAATCAGACCAGTCGTTCTTGAGATAAGCGCGTTCGAGCAAACAAACAAACAAACTCTTCAGCTTTATAATATTACTATAGATACAGAAACGCACCAATGTACCAGACAAAAGATTTTGTATTACATTGTCAGTCAGGGACGAGTACTTACAGCGGTAGTAAAATAAGCCAACGGTGACGTCATAGTCGGAATAATTAATTTACAAGGCTAGTTAATTAACGCTACAATTAGTAGTTCTCTCTAGTGTTATGCTAAACAGCTGTTCGTTAAGAACGTTTACGCGTTACGACATTTCATACAAACTTTCAGTCCTTATTTTCTGAAATGACTGAACCGATTTTAATGAAACTTCATACGCATAAGCAGGATACATAGGTCTAAAAAGTAACTAAAACGTTTTCGAAAAATAGTGTTACAGCTAAATTTCATTTATAAATTGTCTATAGAAATATGCAATTATCTTTTTTTTAAGGCATTTCGAAAACGTTTTTAGTAACTTTTGGGATTAAATATAATGAGCACCAAAAAATACTTTGAGATCCTAAGCTACGTTACCCAAAAAAAAATACTAAACACCAAAAAAATTGTATTCAAAGACCAAATATAGTAAATGATCACCAAATTTTGTGGCAAGAAGAACTTAGGAAGCAAGTGCGAGCAAAGCGAGCTCGGGATATTGGGCACCCCGACTCGGACAGGTTAGGTTCGAAGGGGATGGCGGGGTCTAGTGAGCGAGCGGAGCGAGCGAACTAAGACCCCGACGACATCCCCTTCGTGTTAGGTTACTTTAAACCCTGCAGAGAGAAATAGGAGCCCCTGATCATTTACTATTTCTGGTGATCATTTACTATTTTAGGCAGTATAAAAATGTTTTTTAAGGTTATATTTACTTTATCTGGTGTTATGTTAACCATAAGCCGTAACTTTTTAGACCTATGTATCCTGCTTATGCGGTATGAATGAAGTTCCACTAAAATCGGTTCAGTCATTTCGGAAAAAAGGACTTGAAAGTTTGTATGAAATACTGAAAGGTTTAAACGATATTCTCAGGGAAACTGAAATTGTAGAAAGTCTACTATATTTCTTTCTCTGAAAATTTCTGAAAAATCTATGCTTTGTTTTTTTCGATGTACCTCCGGTTTTAACTGCGTATTTCATTTTGTAATGGTTCAATTTTCAGTCGCTCCTAAAATTAAACGGGGAATATCACAGCTCTTATAGTCCGTTCCGGGGTTGTTTGCACAAAATTGCTTTTAGCAATGACACTACCAATTTGAACACCGTATTTCACTTTGTAAGCCTTGACTACGTTTTGTAGTAAGCAACGACTTATTGTCGAGCCTACGATGTCCTCTCATACTTAAATTACCAACGCTGTAACATTGAAAAATTGTAAAGCCAAATGATTTTAAAAGAGTAACCATGGAGTTTATTGCCGATTCTTCTCCATAGGAAACGACCAACCCGTACCGTACACCTTTTTGCCGACGTTTTAAAAGTGCCCATGTAGGCTTATGTGAAATAAAATTGATTTTGACTTCACAATATTCTGAAAACTCACGTACATAATTTTGTTATAGTCTGTACTAAAACGTAAATTTTATTCCTCGTTCCTAGTTAAACCTGTCGCTAAGTCCCCAATTGCAATTCCAATCGTATACAACGGCGTAAAGCTATAACGTGAATAATATATCTCGTGCAACGGGGTGGCGAGGCGCCCCGGGGCGCGGGTGCCTTGAAACTAGGCCACGACCCGAGCGCCACATAAAAATCCGAGTGGCTCCGATCGACTTGCAACCTGTTACCAGTCCTATTCCGCTGTTCATCCTAGTCGGACCGCGAAATTGTTGGGAGCGGTTCCCACGAATAAAACATAGAATAATATCGTCTATATTGACGTGGTTAAACCTGTGTTTCCTATAGTGTATAAACAGCACGAAAAGAAGATATTCATGGGTCTAGTCCGTCGTTCGTCTTGACTGGCGCTGTCTATCGCTTCAGTCTTGTCGAATGGTGGGTTGGATTCGTGTTAAAACATCGTAGAAGAAGATTCAGCGGACCGAAGATGAAGAAGACTTCTTTGTTATAACTTTTTTTTTGTGTTTATGTGGGAATATATTGCGTTTATTAAGTTTTGAAGTGATAAAACGCGAAATTATCTTTAGAAATTGTGTAATTTTCTTTATTTTTCATGTGTTTTGTGTAACGAAAAGTGTATTCTAGGTCATTCTTGAAAGAATCTTTAATAGACGCCTGTCTTGTGGAAAATTTTGGCGCACGTGCGGTGTCCTAGTTTTTTTTATGAGCTGACCTAGTTACCAATCATTGATTTCCAATATTCCACCAGCAAGCGACGGCTTTGAAGTGCTTTCATGAATGACAATTATTGCTAGGCTTTGTAAGGTTTTACTTCGAAGACAAAGAAATCCATCTTGAAACAAAGAACATAACAAAATTCGGGTTATACTTTGGACAACATTTTTTCCTTCACGCCAATCTGCATTTGATTATGTCAACTTCCTTCTTGTTTTACGAAAACTGAAAATAGATTGTTAGCGTAACCCGAATGATGTTGTAACGTTTATTACAGTTCTGGAATATATCGGAGCTGTGTTTGTGACGTAAGATTCTTAATGCATCTTGTAGTACGTCGCGCGTAGACGTACGTCTGATTATATCGCGCTGACTGTATTAGAAGACAATAAGAACATATAATGTAGTGCATCGGGGACTTGATGGCATCGGCTGGATGAAGACCTGAAGACAGAAAAAAATATTAGAAAATTGTGTGGTTTTTCTTTGTCTTCTCTCAAATCAATTATGTAAACTGTTTAAATTCAGATACAGGTGTAGTCAGTCAATACAAACAGCACATTTTTATAGTAATTTGCAACTTACCATTGTATAGCAAACAAAGCTTTTTTGATTACCGTAATTAGGTCACGTTTCCTTTGTATGTCGTTCTATTTTTAGGTGTTCCTGTGTTTTATGCCTGTATGTATGCTTTCGGGTGGATGGAACAGGACTAGCTGAACAGAACCAGTGGGATGAAATTTTCTTTTGTAGATTGCGGTGGTATGATGCAGCTGATTATTTAATGTCATTTCCTGTTTTAAATCAAGGTTTATTATGCAGTATTAGAGTCGCCCCCTATTAAATGGGACTTAAACATAACTGGCGAACTGTGTGTGTATTATTACGTACACCTCTGCAAACCCTACGGGGATTATTGGAGTGAAGTTGTTATGTGTTTTTATTAAGAGCGTTTACGACATTTCATAAAAACTTTTAAGTCCTTATTTTCCGAAATGACTGAACCGATCTTAATGAAACTTTATACGCATAAGCAGAATACCATAGGTCTAAAAAGTAACTAAAAAATATTTCGAAATTTCTTTAAAAAAAAAGGATAGTTGGAAATTTCTGTTTCCATTGATAATTTATAATCGGTCTAATTTAGCTGTAACACTATTTTTCCCTAATAGACACGAGGCCTGCATCCCAGCAGTGGGAACAATATAGGCTGATGATGATGATGACTATTTTTCAAAAATGTTGTTTAGTAACTTTTTAGACCTATGTATTCTGCTTATGAGTATGAAGTTTCATTGAAATCGGTTCAGTCATTTCGGAAAATACGGCCTTGAAAGTTTGTAAGAAATGCCGTAAGGTATAAACGCTCGTAATAAGCTAGATATTTTCTTGTCTTTGGGGCCGTCCATTAATCAAGTGATGTTTTTTTAGCCGTTTTTAACCCCCCCTCCCCCTAGGTGATACGTGGTGAGGTTTAAGACTAACCCCCCGCCCCCACCCAAAATCACGTGTATTTGTAATACCTACACAGAATCTTAAATTTTCAGAATATTATCTTTAAATACAGGTACTTCGTTCGTTGCCTGGCAACGGCGAGTCAAGGTCACACTACAAGCCGCTTGTCGGTTTAGAATCGCGCATTTGAGGAAAAAATAAATACACGTGATATCTTACTCCACCCCCCTCCCCCCTTGTGATATTTCGTGATTTTCGCTAAACACCCCCCCCCTTTCAAGCCTCACGTGATTAATGGATGGTCCCTTTGTTAATTGATTAGGTTATGAGAGTACTTATAGGTTTTATATAAAAAAAAAAATCGACTGGTTACAGGTTGCACGCCGGTCGTCAATATTTAACGTTAGATACTTTACATCAAAATTAATAACTGGTTGGTTTTTTTTTGTAAGCTGCACAACGTACGTAACAAAATTTTCCTTATTTTTTTTTTCTCCTGACTACCTTATTTAAACTTCATGTACTTACAAAAGTGGTACATAGGCGGACTTAATGCCATAAAGCATTCTGTGCCAGTCAAACTTTGGATTAAATAGGACAACATTGTGACTGCTGGGTACAAAATCTATACAAAATAAATATAACTTAAGTGTTTGTTTGTAATATTAAAGCAACCAATTTTTACAAAAATACTATAGTATTTATTAATAGGGTGACTGGTAATTAATGACCGATACTAAAACACGTGATTATACTCATGATAACAAACAGCTTTCCCAAAGAAATATATTTTTTAATTTTATCACAATAATACAACAGCCGTATGAAATTGGCGCGCGCGCGTCTTTGGCCTATCAGCTTGTGATAAAAGTGAATGTGTCTAGAATAATGTTTCTTTAAGAAAATGGTTTTTTATCATAAGTATAATCACGTGTTTAAGTATCGGTCACTAATTACCAGTCAACCTATAAAGGGTGTAAAACACCTCTTAACGAAGCCGAACGGCACTGGTTCTCCCTGTCATTGCGATCATTTTTTTGTTCTACACCATACCTGGGAACCTTCTAGTTACGGAGATATTAGGGGTCAAAGTTCCAACTTTTTGACAAGTATTTTTTTAAATACAAGTTTGAATGTAAGATTTTTACTTTAAACACCTCCACGACCACCGTACTATTCAATCCGTCCATCAGCACAATGTTTTGAGTGCGTTACATTGAGTTCTACCACAAAACATGATTTTACACCCCCCAAAAAAAAGTCATTCCCCAGCAATAATTTTTGCGTAAAGTTACTTAGTTTCATGTACAGAATGCTTGGTTAACGGCTTCGTGATGAGGTGATTTACACCGTGTATATCAAAATCAAGTTTAGTCATAAGTTGAATACCAAGAATAGTAGGCATGAAACGTAGGTTTCATATTAATGCATGACAGCATGACTAACGATTTAAACCGTCACTGCTGTTCAAATAGTCATATTGTAATTTTTATCTAACTAAATTAATATTATAAAGAGGAACGATTTGATTATTTGTTTGTTACGTTTTAACTCAAAAATTCTTCGACCGATTTTATAAATTCTTTTATGTTTTATCACAATTTTCGCGGACGAAGTCGCGGGCTAGGTGCTAGTATTATATAATAAAGAACTCATACTTTAGGTACACACGATTTCATATCAAGCCATACATTCCCAGTACAACATGGCCTAGATCTGAATAGATTTCCAGTACAATGACAGATCCGCATAAACTGGTTTCGTATACCTTTGTTAGCCGCCGCGCGTACTCCGTCTCGAATTTATTGGGGGGGTCAGCTTCTTGTGTGCCTATATTCGATTGAGTTAATACAAGGTGAATACATTAAGGTTATTACCATTATTTTATTCATAATTTTTTGTCAAAAAGTAAGAAAACTTGTAAACTCGACCCCACAAAACCGTAATATTAGTTTGACTGTGGGGTTAATGAATCTCTATACACTCATTCTTAAACTTCGTACTTAATACTAATACAAGGTGTTGTTTTGCATTAGACATGCGCAAAACAGTGCGTTGGGAAGTGATGTAATGTGACATTACTTTTCGTACCGAGGAATGTTACATTACACCATGACTCCAAACATGACGCGACATGAAGCGCCACACGATGACTATGTAATGAAATGCTCGCATCATTACATGAGATGAGATATCGCGTTATGTTATAATGTGATATTGTAATGTGGGAATCATCAAACGCAATGCGCGATGGCTATTGTAATGATATGCTCGCATGATAGCATCACATCATTACATGAGATGAGATATCGCGTTATGTTTAAAAAAGTGCGAGAGCTATGATTTTAAACATCACGTACTAGGCAGTCCGCGGTATCAATTAAACATAAACCATAATACATGTACAAAACGGTTCTAAATAATAGTTTACCTAGGCGCATGCTCCTTCTCGCTTGCACACAAGGAGAACGAACGAGCCACCGCGCGTCAAGTTTGAGTGTCATGTGCCATGCTTAATTTGGTCGAGTCATGTGTAATGCTACAGTACGCGGTCGGGATATATGACGCGCAATGCAACAATCGCATTACTTACACAAGTCTATTTTGCATCCTCCTCAAACTTCAGGATGTGGTCTCATTAGAGATAAATAATCAATTAAAATTAAGATACTTAGTTAATTATTAACAAACGCTGCTTTTTTTGTTGATTAAATTTGTCAGTATTTCAGAATAACCCTCCTAACGTGGTTATGGGAATAAGAAATTATCGAATTAACGTTTGAGATTTTTTGTGTGTGTAAGCGAGGTTATATGGCGAAGATTGGACGGGCCGCGTTTAAAACACGAGTGTTTCACACTTCCGATTTCCGTAAATAAAAAAAATAAAAAACATTATATATTTATTTATTAAGTACTAAATGACAAAAAAAAATATATTAATTACCTTCCCATTTTATTATTGACTAGCTTATGTCCGCGGGGTCGCCCGCGTGGAGTTCGATAATTTTCCCACGGGAACATACTATCGGGATAAAAGTATCCTATGTGTTAATCCAGGTTATAAACTACCCGTGTGCCAAATTTCATCCAGATCCATTCAATAGTTTTTGCGTGAAAGAGTAACAAACATCCATCCATCCATCCTCACAAACTTCGCATTTGTAGGATTCGGGTCGAGAATCATTAGCATAGTTACCTCCTTAAATTGCAAAACAACAGCTTGTAGGAATACAATGTAATAGGTAGTACTTTAACACGCACACACACATATTATATTCATTCATCATCATCATCACCACCAGAGGGAGTGGGCAGTAATCCACCACGCGGTCCCAGTGCGGGTTGGTAGATGTCACATGTCTTCGAATTTTTAGCTTTAGGACATGCCGGTTTCCTCACGATGTTTTCCTTCACCGTGTTTGAGAGCAGCGGTGATGAAATAAATTACATAAAGTAATGCGCCTGGGTTCGAACCCGCGGCTTACTGCTCGTAAGTCGGGGCTGCCACTAAGCCACTGCTGCTCTCATTTTATTCATTCACATATTCTTAATATTCACAGGGGTGAAACGCCATTCTTATATGGGATACTAAGCTAATCTCCATTACAAAACCGCGATCTGCATTTACATACATGTAAAGATGTCCAAATTATTATCATTTTGATTTATAAGCCTATTGAAAATATTCACTCGTCATTGAGAATCCGTTAAAACTTGTTGAACTTGAACACAAAAAAAAAAAATACGCTTAGCTACAGTCCCTGTCACAAGGCATAATAACTTGTGGAAGTACTGTGGTTGCCCATTCCAAAGCGTAGATCTCTATGGAGAAGAATGGGCAAGAAACTCCATGGACACTCTAAATATGTTACAAAATCTTGGTTACATCATTCATGTTAACAATTACAAATATGTGAGAACGATGTAGAAATACGGTCTAGTTAACAACATTTAAAATAAGTTGTAACTGATAAGTTTGCTCATACAAATCTTGCGTGTTTTTGGTCCTAAGGTCCACAGTAATTAAAATTATCAAACCTAAAACACATGAAAAACGCTATCTATAACACTAGAAACGGGATAATAAGAAAAAGATTCTTCTGTTTGTCGAGGATTCTAATATTATTAACTAGCTGTCACGCGCAACTTCGTCTGCGTCTCATTTTCCCCGTTTTCGCAACATTTTCCATTGCTGCTCCGCTCCTATTAGTCGTATCGTGATGATACAACCTCTTTTATTTGATATCCCATAACTCTAGGGTTATATTCTGTAGGTAAGAATAATACTAAAACTAGTTTCGGAGATATCATCAATCATAATTTACTTAGGTCAAAAATTGTCACCAGCCGGCCTAGCATGACCGCCGTAGAAACGGGCTATGTCTACGGAAGAATCGACAATTTGACAGATATTTCTATCGTCCCAAGCATGGCGATATTAAGAATGTAGAAAAGAAATGTTTCTTTTCTTCAGTCGACACAAGTCTACAACGTCGAGCATGACGACCATATTTTCTCTTCTTTTGACATTTGGGGGTAGAAACATTACTTCTGACAAATTATGTCGAACTATTTAAAACTAAATACGAGAAATACGTTTCGTGTTTGCGTAGAGTTACGATCAAAAGGTTGAAATGTTATGTATAATATTTAGGTTTAATTTTGCGAAAAACATCCAGGCCTGGATCCAGGATGCAGCAACACCATCTCGCCCACGAAAAATGAAAAACTTTTTTTTGTTAACTAAACGTAATAATATTCAGGGAATATAAACATCACGTGATACGTCCCCGTTGCTATGGAAAGAATTTCTGCCTATGTCTATGGCGCGCCATGCTCGGCCAGAAGAAATGTCAAGTTGTATAGAAAATATTTCTTGTCGCTTCTCGGTAGAATAGAGATAGAATGGTCATGCTAGGGGGGCAGTATGACGAATCTTTACTTTTACGAGGTTGCCAAACTTCGCAGTAGTGTAGTAAAATAGTAGTAGTTTCATTGATATACGATAATACGAGTAATTCTTTTGATTCAAATTTCAAACCAATAATTCATATTTTAAGCTAAGAAAAGGCGACAAAACAAAAAAAAAAGTATGATTGAAACATAATTCATATGCCAGTTGATTCTTTGATATGGTCTCAATCATATCCTAGAGTTATGGGATATAAAAAAAAAACAGGTTGTATAGCTCATAACCTTCTTCGATAAATGCGCTATCTAACACTGAAATAATTTTCCAGCAGTTCCTGAGATTAGCGCGTTCAAACAAACAAACTCTTCAGCTTTATTATTAGTATATATACACCGTGTAAATCACCTCATCACGAAGCCGTCAACCAAGCATTCTGTACATGAAATTAAGTAACTTTACGCAAAAATTATTGCTGGGAAACGACTTTTTTGGGGGTGTAAAATCATGTTTTGTGATAGAACTCAATGTAACGCACTCAAAACATTGTGCTGATGGACTGATTGAATAGTACGGAGGTCATGGAGGTGTTTAAAGTAAAAATCTTACATTAAAAACTTGTATTTAAAAAAAATACTTGTCAAAAAGTTGGAACTTTGACCCCTAATATCTCCGTAACTAGAAGGCTCCCAGGTACGGTGTAGAACAAAAAAATGATCGCACTGACAGGGAGAACCAGTGCCTTTCGGCTTCGTTAAGAGGTGTTTTACACCCTTTATATAGATATTTATTTTCACACTTAACAACCTCTTTGGTCTTGGGTTCGATTCCCAAGTGGGGCAAAGTGTTATTGGGATTTTCTATCAGGAATTTCTCAGTAGCGGCCACTGGGTCTGTATTTGTGCTCGGTTGATGGCAAAGCGCGCCCCCTATTACATGAGACTTAAGAGGGGACTCTAGTGGGCTTTTCTCCATACAAACGTATTCCGCTGTTTTCTTCGTGGATAATGCGTCTAGAGCAATGTTTTTTTTTCCAAAAAATCTAGGTCTTATTAATACATGCCCCTATCATTTCCTAAAAGAATTAATTAATTCACTAAAAGAATTATGACAATCCAAAAAAAAAATCCACATAAAGAGCCCGTTTTTACCGCCATGTTCAGACGACTATCAGACAAATCAGATATGTTTTTAACAAAAAAGAAAATAATGATATTTTTCCAATAAATCTAGGTCATATTAATACATGCCGCTATCATTTCCTTTTTTTTTCAAAACATAATCACTAAAAGAATTATGTCAATCCAAAAAACCCAAAAAAAAAACCTGTTTTTACCGACATGTTCATACGACTATCAGACAAATCAGATATGTTTTTAACAAAAAAGAAAATAATGATTTTTTTTTTCCAAAAAATCTAGATCATATTAATACATGCCTCTATCATTTCCTTTTTTTTTCAAAACATAATCACTAAAAGAATTATGACAATCTAAAAACAACATAAAAAGCCCGTTTTTACCGCAATGTTCAGACGACTATCAGAAACATCAGATATGTTTTTAACAAAAAAGTAAATAATGATTTTTTACAAAAAATCTAGGTCATATTAATACATGCCCCTATCATTTCCTTTTTTTTCAAAACATAATCACTAAAAGAATTATGACAATCCAAAAAACCCAAAAAAAAAAACCTGTTTTTACCGACATGTTCATACGACTATCAGACAAATCAGATATGTTTTTAACAAAAAAGAAAATAATGTTTTTTTTTTTCCAAAAAATCTAGATCATATTAATACATGCCCCTATCATTTCCTTTTTTTTTCAAAACATAATCACTAAAAGAATTATGACAATCTAAAAACCACATAAAAAGCCCGTTTTTACCGCCATGTTCAGACGACTATCAGAAACATCAGATATGTTTTTAACAAAAAAGTAAATAATGATTTTTACAAAAAATCTAGGTCATATTAATACATGCCCCTATCATTTCCTTTTTTTCAAAACATAATCACTAAAAGAATTATGACAATCCAAAAAACCCAAAAAAAAAAACCTGTTTTTACCGACATGTTCATACGACTATCAGACAAATCAGATATGTTTTTAACAAAAAAGAAAATAATGATTTTTTTTTTCCAAAAAATCTAGATCATATTAATACATGCCCCTATCATTTCCTTTTTTTTCAAAACATAATCACTAAAAGAATTATGACAATCTAAAAACCACATAAAAAGCCCGTTTTTACCGCCATGTTCAGACGACTATCAGAAACATCAGATATGTTTTTAACAAAAAAGTAAATAATGATTTTTTACAAAAAATCTAGGTCATATTAATACATGCCCCTATCATTTCCTTTTTTTTCAAAACATAATCACTAACAGAATTATGACAATTTAAAAACCACATAAATAGCCCGTTTTTACCGCCATGTTCAGACGACTATCAGACAAATCAGATATGTTTTTAACGAAAAGAAAATAATAGAAGCATATAATATGCTTTTCCTCTAAATTTTGATATAAGAATGATTTAGATCAGTTTAGTTTTGAAGAAGATAACAGCGGAATACAAAAGGTTTTTTGATCAAGATTTTTGTATGTAAAATCAGCCTGAGCTGCAGTTGTCCCTTTCGAACTTTACGGGGGCTTGGTCGGGCGCAGCGCGACGGCAATAGTTTCTTCAAATACTTATTCATCAAATTCCTCGGGGCGAGAGTCCCCTCTTAAAACCTAACTGGCGAACTGTTGATGTACTATTAGGTACGCCTCTGGCTGACCCTTCGGGGATTACAGGCGTGATGATTTGTATTTTTTTTTTAAACTTAGCCCCACTCTAAGAATTTCTCCTGTATCGTGAGTGCATTTACAAACATTTTAACTCGCATACACAAACAGCCAGACCCGGAACAACTATCAAATCAAATCAAAATCATTTATTTCAAGTAGGCCAGGCATTTATTTCAAGTTACAGGCACTTTTGAATAGTCGAAAAACAATAAAAATGAAGCTACAGTCCCAGTCACAAGACATAATAACTGTGAAAGTACTGTAGTTGCCCATTCCAAAGCGTAGATCTCTATGGAGAAGATTGGGCAAGAAACTCCATGGACACTCTTTTAAATCAGAATCTTGCTACAAAACCTTGGTTACATCATTCATTTAGAGATGGTACATTATCTGTAGGCCTTACAAATATTTGTTCCGTGCGGGGATCAAACCCGCGACACGCAGCGCAGCAGTCAATCGCTCAACCATTGCGCCAACCGTGCCGTCGAAACGCATAGAAACAAAATACTTCACATGTCATATATATACATTGCATATCGAGCGAAACTCGAGTTTGAATGAAATACGACACTGCTGACTAGTGTATTTAGAATTTAGATTAGTATAACACAAGTTCCCGTTTCATATTATATTAATTTTTCATTTGTAGGCATATTATGGAAACGGATGTAGTTCTTTGTTGGTAGGCAGATGTGCGTTTTTTATCAACTTCCAAAAAAGGAAGAGGTTCTCCATAATCCCTCTGAGTTCTGTCTTAATTTTCCTTGTTAGTAGCACTGGATTTAAAGTCGGTACATTTAATGGGTTGGTCAAAAATGCTATATATTTTTCGCTCGATTTTTCATCTTCTTCTTCATCAGCCTATAATGTTCCCACTGCTGGGACACATCACACAGGCCTTCTCTCTATGCGAGGGAGTGGGCTGTACTCCACCACGCGGGCCCAGTGCGGGTTGGTAGATATCACATGTCTTCGATTTTTTAGTTCTAGGACATGCCGGTTTCCTCACGATGTTTTCCTTCACTGTTTTGAGGGCAGCGGTGATGAAATAAATTACACAAAGTAATGCGCCTGCCTAGGTTCGAACCCACGGCTTACTGCTCGTAAGTCGGGGCTGCCACCACTGGGCCACCGCTGCTCTCTTCATCTGCCTAGCCTTATCTCAACTATGTAAGGGTCGACTTTCAGTCCAAGGATGCAGCTGAATTGCTGTATAACAGTATTTTACATGGAGCGACTGCCTCTGACCTCCACAACCCAGTTAGTACTGGGTAATACTATTTGTCTTCTAAAAATATCATACATGACCACATAGCAAGAAGCAGACATTAATTTTCTTTGGAACAAAGAACTAACTTGCTGCCTACATAAAAGTACTGACAAACTGCTTTTCACGTTTGACATTACTGAATTACTTACTACCATTTGTACGTGTCATCATTAGGCCCGGCGGCGCCCACTATCGGCATCGGCACGGCTGAGAATTTTAGGTGATAAAAAGCATTATACATTAACTTCATGGCAATAAAGTAGAAATTTACATCAAGCATACCGAAGCGGTATTTTTGTTACTACGATCATATATCATGGAAATTTCTACTTTATTGCCATGAAGTTAATGTATAGGTAATGCTTTTTATCACCTAAAATCCTCAGCCATGCCGATGCCGATAGTGGGCGCCGGGCCTTAAACAATGTTCTTAGGTACACACGAGGACAAATCAATCTATTTATTTTTTGTTTTATCGTGTTCAACGTTATGTAGTAAGCAATGACTTATTGTCGGGCCTCCGGTGTCCTCCCATACTTAAGTACTAACGCTGTAACATTCAAATATTGTAAAACCAATTTTACAAGAGTAACCATGGAGTTTCTTGCCGGTTCTTCTCCATAGGAAACGAGCAACCCAAACCGTGCACCGTTTGTTTTATAAGTGCCCATGCGGGCCTATGTAAAATAAAATATTTTGATTTTTATACATTTCCAGTATAACATACATGGCCTCGCTTTGTGTCTAGGTTTCCCGTACAATGAGACATCAGCATAAACTGGTTTTGTGTAGCTTGATTGATCCCGAGCGTACATTCAATTGTTAGGACGGAAAAAATTAAAGTACCATCAGTTAAAGATAGCTACCGAATTTTTATCTAGGCCATAACAAAAATAAACCCCAACAATATCACCCAATACTCACTACATCAAAACATGTTAAACTCATCATTTTAAACCTTCCAAAACGTGATTTGTCATCAATTAAAACTTCCCAAACAGCGCTTTAACAAAGAAAATCGCCCGATTCCCACGTATTTCCAAAAACGTGACCAATTTTCCGTATCCACCCTTACAGAGCAGAAAATAGAACAAAAATACATCCATGCCAGACGCAGTAGGTAGGTAGTCATCCTGCCTCGAAGGCCCGAAGGACAAACATACAACCATATAGTCAGTTTACTTCGTAGCGTACCTTGCAGTCGGTCGATAGCGCAGCGTTTAACACGCATGCGCGCGGCCCCATTGCCCCATTTAAACCACGCGCCCTTGCCACGCCTAGAGTGGTTTAGAATATATTCAATTAGTTTATTGGATGGGTTTTTTTACGGATACAGATGGTTATTTCGAGGTTTTTTTTTCATTGTGGAGGAAGGATGGGCTAGTAGATCTTTATTTTAAGAAAGGCCGAAATTCCGGCCCACACACATTAGTTCAATCAGAGATACAAAACTAGCATGCCACTAAACTACTGAAGTTTTCTCTAGCTACCCACGGTTAAGAAGTAATATTTTTGTTCAATATAGATTATAGTCTCCCTGTATTTCAATCTATTGTTGATTGGATACTAAGAGCGTTTACACCAAGAGTGTTTAAGCAGGATACACAGATATAAAGAGTTACTAAAAATTAAAAATTCCAATCATCTCTTTTTTTAAAACACATTTTGAAAATATTTTTTAGTAACTTTTTAGACCTATGTATCCTGCTTATGCGTATAAAGTTTCATTTAAATCGGTTCAGTCATTTCGGAAAAAAACGACTTGAAAGTTTGTATGAAAAGCGGAAAGGTATAAACGCTCTTAATGCTTAATTTTATAGTTGATGCTGGAAACTTTTAGAAATTACTATTTACTGGATGAAGTCAGTTCTTTCCTTGCTATTTTTATTACCTCTGATTTTGCAGGACTTTGAACTTTATTCCCGTTGTCATAAGGATAATGTCAGACATAAAATCTTCCTAGTGGCTTATGTACGAGTCAATAACCAATGCTAGTCATATGCTACACAGTTAAACCTGAGTCTTATATACAAGTTGTAAACGGATTCTTCACGAAGCCGTCAACCAAGCATTATGTGCATCAGTAACGCAAAAATTATTGCTAGGAAACTGTTTTTCTGGGATCATAATCACGTTTTACGATATGTCTCTATGAAACGCACTCAAAACATTGGGCTGATAAATGCATTTAATAGTACGGGCCTTGTAGTCAAATTTGTAAGCAATTTTGATATTTATCATTAAGTATTTAATTAATAGTTTCTTAAGCAACATTCTGCCTTCAAAAACTACTGTGTCTTGACTTGAGCAAAGAAAGGATTTGATAGCTGAAAAAGTCAAAAACCTTGACTGTTCATTTGTATTTGCGTTTTGCTAGTACGCAGAAATTGACACGAACATTCTAGCGTGAAGATCAAAGCCTGCGGCAATACGGGGAACGTATCAATCGATATGCGGTACTTTATATACGACTATTCAGCGTACGTCGTGTGTACTATTGATATAGACATATTGATATAGATAACAGCCACGTGGCCGTAGTAGGGAGTAAGCGTTAGGAAAACTATATACTTTTAATTGTTGGGGAGTAATTCTTTTTTTTAAGACATCTCGCAGTTCAACCTAGGAGCTTGTCGTATACTTAACCGGACTATCCTGTGGGTGCCTTAAGTGTTAGGCCTCCAGCTAGGGCATAGAACTACTTACAAACTAAGTGACTACATGCTAAGGGCACCCCCTGTGGTGTACGAGCCACGGCTTAGAGCGTCGCTGGGGGAGGACTGCATGGGGACAGGCTGGATCTAAATGATGTCATTATTTAGGAGCTGATTTAAAACTGCTGGCACAGCATCCCGTGCTGGTCGAGCGAGGGTCGGGGAAGTGGATAATTCTTTCTACACTAATTATTATAAATATGTAAAGTTAAGACGTTTGTCGTTTTATATTTGAATGTGGACCCGTCCACATTCAAATATAAAACGACAGACGCCCAGACCCTCATCAACGGCCCAGCGTTTTTCCAACTATATTGTATGCGGAGGAATGAGGATAATGTCGTGAGGAAAGTTTTGAGTATGAATGTGGATGGTTATAAGAGTAGAGGGAGACCAAACTAACTATGGATGGACTGTGTGAAGAATGATATGGCAAGAAAGGAGGTGTCTGATGAGATGACTAGTAATAGAGAAGTATGGAAGAATAAGACATGCTGCGCCGACCCTAAATGAATTGGGATAAGGGCTTGCAAGAGAATGATGAATTGATGATTATGGTAAAATGTTGTCACAACAGAACTTTTTAAAGTGTTTCGACTGCCTTTCAGAAAGTCGGAAATAACGAGTATTAAACAACAATATTCTAGCTACACTCGGGGACAAAATTGATGGGCCATTTATCAGACACTGGGCAGACAGACGTCCATGTGCACACAGACGTCCATGTCCCCAATTAAATGTATTTTTTATTACACCCTTTGGGGTTCCGTACCCAAAGGGTCAAACATGACCCTATTACTGAGACTTTGCTGTCCGTCCGTCCGTCTGTCTGTCACCAGGCTGTATCTCATGAATAGTGATAGTTAGCCAGTTGAAATTTTTACAGATTATGTATTTTTGTTGCCGCTATAACAACAAATAATAAAAACAGAATAAAAATAATATTTAAGGGGGTAACTTTTAGACCTATGTAGCCTGCTTATGCGTATGAAGTTTCATTAAAATCGGTTCAGTCATTTCTGAAAATAAGGACTTGAGAGTTTGTATGTAATGTCTCACTCTTAACACATACTTACCCTTCAAAACTATAATAAATTCAACAGTTACAATTACAGCCACACCAATTTGAATGCGCCAAAATAAAACCGTCTTTTTATAGACCATCTATTGTATAGCCCCCTTCGTCTCGCGGGAATAAAGACAGCTGATTTTATTCTACATTGTTTCTTTATTCAAAACTCTATAGACTTGTTAATCTATGGTATAGACGGCTATAGAAACAGTGTACCCCTTTGTATGAGATCTAGTTTTAGGGTGACTACAGAAGTCAGTGGAGCTTACTGATTCGTTTGTCCTAAACCAGTCAAGCTGGCTTGTTGTTCTATTGAAACTGAGTACTTCGCGAGGCCAACGTGCGATTGAATTTACTCTACCTAGGGGAATATGTCTGTGAAGAAACTAGTTTTCAGTTGTTTTTAATTCAGAGGATTGTTTGAAATACACTCGTGGACAAAAATTAGGTCACCCCTATTTTTACGTTTTATTCATAAAGGTGAAGACACCCAGGGGAGTCCGCGAAATAAAATTTTTCTTACGTTTTTTTTTTGCAAAAACGAGTACGATTTTTTTTATTTAATAATTTAGGTATTATGTCAAAGTTTATTTTTTGCAATCTGCCAAAAAAAAACGTAAAAAGAAATTAATTTAGGTATAGGTCAGGTCGGCTTGAATATTAAAATCAACAATTAAATATTTATAAATTAAACCTTTAAATTCATTTAAATCCATTGAATGACTTAAAATAGTAACAAGTAAAGTATTCTAAAATTCATTATCTTCAAACATAATCATGATCACGTCAGCCAATTTAATACAGATGTATGGAATAAGTCATGCTGTGCCGACAAAATATGTGAATGTGTGTGAACTAATGGCGTGGAATAATGGCGATAGGGTGATAATTATTGTAATTTCGCTCAGCACTATTGTAAACGACCTTTATTGAAAAAAAAATAGACGAGTCTATTTTTTTTTTTTGTTTATGCTTTATTTTTCTTAGCCTTCACTGTCCCACTCCTGGGCATCCCATTCCTTCCACTTTTCTCGGTGTTGCGCTGCTTCTCGCTAATTAACGAAAACAAGGAAAATTAAAAAAAAAACTGAGCTTTTAGGGGAGAGGCTGGGTGTAATTTTATCAAAATAGGTTCATCCGTTTCGGAGCTACGATGCCACAGACAGACAGACACTGATACACACGTCAAACTTATAATACCCCTCTTCTTTGGTTGGGGGTTAATAAAATAAGCAGTGATGTAAGCAGCCTAGTGGCGTGACCGTCGGACTGCAAAGTCATAGGTCTGGTGTTCGATTCGAACCCAAGACCCGCAACTCTAAATTTTCGGATTCATGTTCATATTGTATGATATTATCAATTTGCTTCGGTGAAGGAAAACATTGTAAAGCCAAGTCAAAGGCCCATGGCCGGCATAAAAACTCTGGCATCAGGTGGTCTACCATTACGTCTTAAAAAAAAACATTGTTTTACTCTTTTTCCAGTGTGGGAAAGAGATGGCGCTAGACATCCTGTATAGCTCCGTCTCTTTCCCACACTGGAATAGGAGTATAAAAATACTGCTTTAAGAGGGGACTATAGTCTGTATTTCTCCATCCGGTATTCCTTCATCCACAAACGTATTCCGCTGTTTTCTTCGTGGATTATGCGTCTAGAGCAATGATGTTTTTTCCAAAAAATCTAGGTCTTATTAATACATGCCCCTATCATTTCCTTTTTTTTAAACGTAATCACTAAAAGAATTATGACATCTAAAAACCCGAAAAAAGGCCCGTTTTTACCGCCATGTTCAGACGACTATCAGACAAATTAGATAAGTTTTTAACAAAAAAGAAAATAATAGAAGCATAGATATAACTTTCCTCTAAATTTTGATATAAGAATTATTTAGATCAGTTTAGTTTTGAAGAAGAAAACAGCTGAATACAAAACGGCTTTTGGTCAAGATTTTTGTAGGTAAAATCAGCCTGAGCTGCAGTTGTCCCTTTCGCACTTGACGGGGGCTTGGTCGGGCGCAGCGCGACGGCAATAGTTTCATCAAATCAAATACTTTTAATTACCGACTAGAGTCCCCTCTTAAGAGGTCATGGTAGTCCAGCAGGTTAGCCACTAACCACACGATAAAGAATCATAGCTTACAATCGATCTCCACAAGGCCTATATTAGCGCAGCTACTTAATTATTCCAAGTCCTAATTGTTTCTTCGAGCAACACAGCGTTATGCTCTGGAACCTTCGATGCCTCGTGTAGAACAAAGGAAACTAGCCGCCCACTGCAGTTGTCTCTGAATAATTGACAATTGAGTTGCAGATATTTGACGAGTTGCGGGTACCATATCGATTTTGTAGTTATTGTGAAGCCTACCGAGGAGCTCGGGGCTAAATTAGCGTTACTTAGTAGCCACCTAATAAAGACCAACTTGCAACAAAAAGTACTACAGCGCCATCTATGACAAAGCCGAAGAACTAACATGGTCTAAAAGTCGAAAGCAAAGTTATCATCGACTTAAGACTATTTATAGAAAAACCCGACATCCACTGTCGGGCAGTTGCCTATCAGACATAACACCCGTCCTCCCTTTTCTATAGGGGATGAAGAACTTTACACCCTGTTACCCTAATAAACAAATTTTCGTTGAAAGTTTTTGAAGTGAAACTTCTTATGCGACTTTCAACAAGTTTAACGCTACCATGGAGGGGGAATATTTTCTATAACTCACTAAGAGATGGCAGTATTACAAGATTTGTGACTACGTAGTTCTACTAGGTACGCAAGATGGCGTGCAAACAGTCATGCATTCGTCTCTTCGGTGTGACCAGCCTTCGCTCAATTTCCATGAGTAGAATAACCTCGATAAACTTATATAATAACTATGTAATAAAAATAATACAACAAGAAATCAACAAAATATTATTTAGAAGCTCAATAAAAAACGAGAGTGAATGCGTGGCACTCGAACGCATGCGTGTAGTATCACGAAGTTTCACTTCTTCCGCGTGGAGGGACTCCACGCACTGATTTTTTTATTACGTTCTACAAACCTAATTTTTTTCAGAATTTTCCTACTCTTACTTTAGAAATTAGAGGGGGGGGGGGACACACCGATCACACACTTGCTTATTTAATACGAGGTATAGGATAAATAGTAATGCTTCTAATTAGCGTGTAACGGCAATCTAAACTATGTCGGTCCAGAACTGAGCCACTAGCTTGGCGCCCTCTGTAGCGTTCATCAGTTGTGTAATGAACAAACAGCAGGACACGATATTAAGTGCCCCATTGTTTGTGGAACAGCACCACATGTACCCTCCAGATCGAAGTCATTAATGAATCTCCACCTGAGCATTTATTTAGGTACAACTCTGTTATTCGAGGCGTATTTTGCGTACGAATCTACTATGAATGTATTTAAGACTCTTACTTAGTAGATAACCTAGCCTTGTCTTCACAAATAAATTAAGATCTTCAGACTCTGGACTAGTTTGCAGCTCAAGGGTGTCTCGGAGTTGTTTACTTCAGCACAGTAAGACGTATGGTAACTGAAAATCAATAAGCTGACCTGATAACCTACTTTCTGAAACAATTTGATCACAGTTTAGTTGTTTTCGTGAATGCCAATGATGGAAGAGACAGTTATTATCTGATAGTAATGTGTAAGTCAATAGCTGATAATACACGCAGAGGAATATATTTCATGAGATAATTAATACAAAAGCTTAATATATCCTGCACGCGTAGCATGACCACTGTAGAAACCAGTTTTGTCTACGGAAGAATAGACACAATGACAGATAGACAATGACAATGTGTCAGTTGTCTATTCTTCCGTCGACATTGCCCGTTTCTACGGCGGTTAGGTTACGCTTGCTGGACGATAGTTGGAAAGGTGACTGTTGAGATGACGAGTAATAGAGAAGTATGAAAGAAGACGGGCTGCAGTGACTCCAAATCAATTGGGATAAGGGCAGCAGGCAGAATGATGTTGATGGTATGGGATTAAAGTTGATGTAATGGGGTTGATTAGGGCATGAAAGTTGCAAAACTTTGCTGATGGGGATTCTTTTGGTTACTAATTGTTTTCCATAAAAACCGGCCAAGTGCGAGTCGGACTCCCGCACGAAGGGTTCCGTTTCCGTACCATCTGTGTATATAATAAAAATCAATGCCAGTCCAGGGAAGGTTTAGGGTAGGGTCTACCTACGTACCATACCCTACCCTACCTACCCTGTAGGGTAGGGTATGGTACGTAGGGAGATAGGGTAAAAGGTGCATTGCAACGCATGCCGGGGACAGCTAGTAACTTATTTAAAAAATCACTGTTGTTTTTAGTATTTGTTGTTAAAGCATCAACAGAGATACATTATCCGTAGAAATATCAACAGGCCAACTATCACGGTTCATGAGATACCGCCTGGTGAAGTCTCAGTAATAGGGTCCCGTTTAACCCTTTGGGTACGGAACCCTAAAAATTACGGGATCATCTTAGTGTGTCGAACTTCCTATTCCAGTATTTCGTTTGTAGGATTTTATTCTACGTTTAAGTTATGTTTATAAAGTCTATTTACAAACTATAAATATGTAGTATGAATCCCTAGTAAGCCTGCATGATAAGACGGAGTCTTGCAAGCTTTGGGACAACTTCCACTTTGCTGGTCAAGTCAAAGCCTTGAGCTGTGGAAACTAGTCCAGGGTCTTAGGATCTAATTTGTTAGTCTGATACGAGTAGTATTGCAAGGCTGGCACATTTTGCATAAGTAATGACAAATGCAGTTTTCAACTTTCGGCGCAGTGGATGATCGAAAATCGTAACAGCATGCTATTGATTGAATCATAGAGTAAACGGACGAAAGATGTGGTTGTCCTGGTATGGCCATGTGATGTGGAGGAATGAGGAAAATGTCGTGAGGAAAGTTTTGAGTATGAATGTGGATGGTTATAGGAGTAGAGGAAGACCAAAGAAACGATGGATGGACTGTGTGAAGGATGATATGGTAAGAAAGGAGGTGTCTCATGAAATGAAAAATAATAGAGAAGTATGGAAGAAGAAGACATGCTGCGCCGACCCTAAATTAATTAGAATAAGGGTAAGATAATATATATAAAGTAAACGGACAAAGTAATGCGCCTGCCTGGGTTCGAACCCACGGCTTACTGCTCGTAAGTCGGGGCTGCCACCACTGGGCCACCGCCGCTCTCTGTGGGTTCGAACCCAGGCAGGCGCATTACTTTGTGTAATTTATTTCATCATCGCTGCTCTCAAAAACGGTGAAGGAAAACATCGTGAGGAAACCGGCATGTCCTAGAACCAAAAATTCGAAGACATGTGACATCTACCAACCCGCACTGGGCCCGCGTGGTGGATTACAGCCCACTCCCTCTCATAGGAGAGGAGGCCTGTGTCCCAGCAGTGGGAACATTATAGGCTAATGATGATGAAACGGACAAAGATTAATAAAAGGGTTTTACACTGAATGAGGTGAAATTACAAGCGTATTTAGGTTCACTTGGAGGTCAGATAGGCAGTCGCTTCATGTAAAATACTCAGCTGCATCCGTTTAGACTGGGAGCCGACCACAAGATAGTTTGAGAAAAGGCTAGGCAGATGATGATGATTTAGGTTCACTTGATAAAGAGCAATGAGATGTTTTAGATTTGTCTCTGCGTTGGATTGAATGTGCCATAAATAGATTATGTAAATTTATTGTTTGGGTACGAACGAAGAAGAATAGAATATACTTTATTGTATACTAAGATTGAAACAAAACCGTTTTAAAATACTGCTAATTGTATTTTTACAATGGCTGTCTTATCACTGATTAGCTGTGCCTGCGACTTTGTCCGCGTGGAATTAGAATTTTTCTAAAATAGAAGTACTTACAAGTACAAGAAGTACAAATACTTAGGTACTCCTTATTACATCAGTTATCTGCCAGTGAAAGTCCCGTCAAAATCGGTCCAGCCGTTCCGGAGATTAGCTGGAACAAACAGACAGACTGACAGACAAAAATTGAAATAACTGTTATTTTGGTATATGTACCGCATATACATTCATATGCATGTAGTAAAATGCGTTTATTTTAATATTATAAACGGACACTTCAATTTTTTTATTTATGTAGATAACTTTATTTTTCAGACAACCTTTAAAAAAACAGTAGTAGAGGTAGTTGCAATTTTTTATTCGGTTCTAGTACCAAAAACGAATACCACTGGTATTTTATTTCAATTACCAGTGTTTAAAACAAATACGAGTAGTATTAGTTTTTGGTATTAGAACGGAATAAATCGTTGCAATTCAAGTCCGCAAGAAGTACAAAGTTAAGTGTGGGGTTTTAATGTACATAAAAATCTTGATTTAAAGCTGGAATCTAGCATTCTAAATGCATTGTTGCCATCGTTGTTGAATTTAGTCCTAAAATCTTACTTAAAAGATAGGCTTAAATCCAACAACAAAGATATCAGTACTGCAGATTTATCTGCATTACAAATAAAATTACACGATCTACAACTATAGCTGAAATGCGCCACACCGGGATGACCTAATAACCTGAATGCCCAAGTGGATTCACTGCAACCCCCCGCCCCGCGGTACAACCCCCTGGGAGTGGGGGAAGGGGTGAAAGGCCGCGACCTGATATGACATAGTTTGGAGCTGTAGATGGGTAATTGATTACTTATGGGTAGCGGTTTTCTGAGCGGTACTTTTAAAATAGCGACAGTAATATGCTTTTTTAACCCCCGACCAAAAAAGAGGGGTGTTATAAGTTTGACGTGTGTATCTGTGTGTCTGTCTGTGGTATCGTAGCTCCTAAACGGATGAACCGATTTTGATGAAATTGGTTTCGTTTGAAAGGTGTTTTAATCGAGAGTGTTCTTAGCTATGTTTCGATAAAATCTGATCAGCCGTTTGAAGGCCATCACCTCTTTTCTAGTTGAAGGGAAATTTACAATTTCCACAGGTCTGGTCGATTCGAAATTTGAAATCTTGTCACTTGTCACCATGGGCATTGCCAGGGGGGGGGTGGTGCGAACCCCCCCCCTCCCCCCAGAAAGTTTTTTTTTAAATTTTTGGGCTGTTTTCGTTAATTGGCGAGATGACACGCAACACCAAGAAAAGTGGAAGCAATGGGGGAGGCCTATGACCAGTATTGGGACAGTCAAGCTAAGATAAGACAATATAAGTTTAAAAAGAATGAAATTAAAATTAAATTAAAAATTTAAAAAACCCCCGACACAAAAAACCTGTAAAAAAAACAAAAATAAAATAATCCAAGCGTCTTAGCGTCGGGGGACCGCTAAGTAGACCGCTTAGTACAATCACATAACAAAGCGGACCCCCGACGCTAAGACGCTTGGATTATTTTATTTTTGTTTTTTTACAGGTTTTTTGTGTCGGGGGTTTTTTAAATTTTTAATTTAATTTTTTAGACCTATGTATCCTGCTTATGCGTAGGAAGTTTCATTAAAATCAGGTTCAGTCATTTCGGAAAATAAAGACTTGAAGGTTTGTATGAAATGCCGGAAGGTGTAAACGCTCTTAAACTGTCACTTACGGGATGTCTTCGTTTAATATTGGCAGTAATGACGAAAGCATATAAAGGGTGTAAAACACCTCTTAACGAAGCCGAAAGGCACTGGTTCTCCTTGTCATTGCGATCATTTTTTTGTTCTACACCATACCTGGGAACCTTCTAGTTCCGGAGATATTAGGGGTCAAACTTCCAACTTTTTGACAAGTATTTTTTGAAATACAAGTTTTTAATGTAAGTTTTTTACTTTAAACACCTCCACGACCCCCGTACTATTCAATCCGTCCATCAGCACAATGTTTTGAGTGCGTTACATTGAGTTCTACCACAAAACATGATTTTACACCCCCCAAAAAAAAGTCGTTTCCCAGCAATAATTTTTGCGTAAAGTTACTTAGTTTCATGTACAGAATGCTTGGTTGACGGCTTCGTGATGAGGTGATTTACACCGTGTATAAGTCTCTAGCTAATGAAAAAAAACCGCCCAAGTACGAGTCCGACTCGCGCACGAAGGTTTCCGTACTATTATTTATAAAAAGTTTTTTGGTATGAGCCCTCTTTAATATTTATTTTATTCTGTTTTTAGTATTTGTTGTTATAGCGGCAACAGAAATACATAATCTGTAGAAATTTCAACTGACTAATTATCACGGTTCATGAGATATAGCCTGGTGACAGACGGACGGATGGACAGCGAAGTCTCAGTAATAGGGTCCCGTTTGACCCTTTGGGTACGGAACCGTAAAAACTAATTTCGCATTTATGTAGTACTAGCTTATGTCCACGGCTTCGCCCGCGTTTTGTCCGGTTTTAGTCCCACGGGATATTACTACCGGGATAAAAAACTTCAGTAGTTTTTGCGTGAAAGAGTAACTAACATCCATCAATCCTCACAAACTTTCGCATTTTTAAAAGAAAACTTCTTTAGCGGCGTTGTGCACCTTTGTGATGGGTGAAAAATGTTTAACTCGCGTCAGGTCACGTAGGTTGCGAAGGAATTTGAACTTTATGACATCTATCATTGAGTTTGGTTTCCAAAACTGGAAAATTCGTAAGACGGATTGACTTACAGCTCACTCCCTCTCATAGAGAGGAGGCCTGTGTCCCAGCAGTGGGTACATTATAGGCTGTCTAGGCTGATGATGATGATGATTACCCACCCCAAATGAATTAGGATAAGGACAGAAGAATTTAACAGCACGGTTGGCGCAGTGGTTCAGCGATTGACTGCTGCCCCACGTGTCCCGATCCCCGCACGGAACAAATATTTGTATGGTCTACAGATAGTTTGTGTATGTGAGTTTAAAACGCACCCACGATACATGAGTAATTCTTATTCTAATTCTTATTCTTTATTGCACACCAAATTAAAAGAAATATACAAACAGATTGCAATATAAAAACTTATGTACAACTGCGAGCTTAACCCAGAATTGGGTTTGGGTTAGTGTGGGGTTAAATACGTTAAAAAAAATAGTCAAAATAGTCAAATAGTCAGTGTGTCTTCTGCCCTTATATAATATATTTTCCCATTGTAATGAAATAGCCTATTTTAGATGACTAGCGAACTACGTAATCTAACACTAATAATAATCAAATATAATGCTAATAATAAAGCTGAAGAGTTTGTTTGTTTGTTCATCATTCATCATTAGCCTATAATGTTCCCACTGCTGGGACACAGGCCTCCTCTCCTATGAGAGGGAGTGGGCTGTAATCCACCACGCGGGCCCAGTGCGGGTTGGTAGATGTCACATGTCTTCGAATTTTTGGTTCTAGGACATGCCGGTTTCCTCACGATGTATTCCTTCACCGTTTTCGAGAGCAGCGATGATGAAATAAATTACACAAAGTAATGCGCCTGCCTGGGTTCGAACGCACGGCTTACTGCTCGTAAGTCCGGGCTGCCACCACTGGGCCACCGCCTCTCCGGCTCTCCTGTTTGTTTGCTTGAACGCGCTAATCTCAGGAACTACTGGACCGATTTCGAGATTCTTTAAGTTTTAGACAGACCACATATCGAGGAAGGCTATAGGCTAGTTATTATCACGCTACGACCAATAGGAGCGGAGCAGCAATGAAAATGTTGCGAATATGTGACACAGACGTAGTTGTGCGGGATAGCTAGTTTTGTATAGAAGGCAGCATTTTCCTGTCTGCTAATAAAAGCAAATTACAATCACTAATTAATGGGCCAAGGGCGTTGTTAACAGCCGTTTTCCCTTGCGCTGTTTTGTCATACATTAATGATAAATAGCGTAATGAATTACAAAATTAGTACGGAAATGTAACCCACAATGGGAAGTACTGTTAGCGACTTAGTCATGTCCACAATTATTTATTTGCTGATAACATTTATTCCATATACTCGTAGCACTTTTGATAACAACATTTTGTTGTAACGTTGATCTTTGTCAATTTTTCTATGTCACGTATAAATGTTTCTATACATAAAGGTTGTAAAACACCTCTTAACGAAGCCGAAAGGCACTGGTTCTCCCTGTCATTGCGATCATTTTTTTGTTCTACACCATACTTGGGAACCTTCTAGTTATGGAGATATTAGGGGTCAAAGTTCCAACTTTTTGACAAGTATTTTTTTAAATACAAGTTTTTAATGTAAGATTTTTGCTTTAAACAGCTCCACGACCCCCGTACTATTCAATCCGTCCATCAGCACAATGTTTTGAGTGCGTTACATTGAGTTCTACCACAAAACATGCTTTTACACCCCCCAAAAAAAAAGTCGTTTCCCAGCAATAATTTTTGCGTAAAGTTACTTAGTTTCATGTACAGAATGCTTGGTTGACGGCTTCGTGATGAGGTGATTTACACGGTGTATATGTCCTGCACGCGTAGCATGACCACTGTAGTAACGAGTTTTGTGTATACGGAAGAATCGACATAATGACAGACAGACAATGACAATGTGTCAGTTTGTCGATTCTTCCGTCGACATAGCCCGTTTCTACGGCGGTCATGCTACGCGTGCTGGAAGGTTGAGGGTGTTCCGAGTACACACACATTTTGCTAATTCTAATTGAGTTTAAGCAAAAGCACACAGCACGCTAAGCCGTTGGTCCCGGCTGTCATTTGTAGATCTTTGACAGTCGTTAGATATGGTCAGTGGCCCGAAATTCTGACAACCAGCCTTACAAAGAAGTATCGTATTAACCAGTACTAACTGGGTTGTGGAGGTCAGATAGGCAATCGCTCCATGTAAAATACTGGTATTCAGCTGCATCCGGTAAGACTGGAAGCTGACCACAATAAAGGGTGTAAAACACCTCTTAACGAAGCCGAAAGGCACTGGTTCTCCCTGTCATTGCGATCATTTTTTTGTTCTACACCATACCTGGGAACCTTCTAGTTACGGTTATATTAGGGGTCAAAATTCCACCATTTTGACAAGATTTTTTTTAAATACAAGTTTTTAATGTAAGATTTTTACTTTAAACACCTCCACGACCCCCGTACTATTCAATCCGTCCATCAGCACAATGTTTTGAGTGCGTTACATTGAGTTCTACCACAAAACATGCTTTTACACCCCCCAAAAAAAAAAGTCGTTTTCCAGCAATAATTTTTGCGTAAAGTTACTTAGTTTCATGTACAGAATGCTTGGTTGACGGCTTCGTGATGAGGTGATTTACACCGTGTATAGTTGGGAAAGGGCTAGGCAGATGATAACAGCTTTATAACGTTACGTGGATACGAGTTGCCATGCCCGACCTGGAAGTCTTTAACCTTTTGGACGCCAGAGCATAAACGCACTCGCGTGCTCTCCACGCCAAGCCACTAATTCACCCCCATACTTTTTACTAAAAAAAAAAAAGGATTGTGTGGTTTTATGAAACCACGGTAAAAGTGAAACATTTTTCCACACTATAGACATTTAATTAAAACTTTTTGGAATAATATTCCATTAGGGGTATAAAACGTATAAAACGCGGAGTAGGGATAAAGTGAACTACTCCGCGGCCGAGCGTCACGCGACATGCAACACACAGACGAAAAAGTTGGAGACGATGTAATAAAATTTTCACCTTAAAATGTGACGCAAACGAAGTTGAGCGGGACAGCTGGTTATAAAATACGAACATGAATTTCGAAATTTGTGTATGCAACACACAGACGAAAAAGTTGGAGACGATGTAATAAAAGTTTCACTTTAAAAATAGGATTTCAAAAGTATTATTAACTTATTTCTTGAGAATACCTTTAATATTTAAGTTATATAGATCACATTTCAAAGATATATAAATAAACACACACAAATGTAATGATTTATATTGCTTATTTCGTGTTATAGTGCACACCATTTTTGTCACATATTTGTGTCGTTGGCGTACAGGGCACGCGCTTGCTTGTCACGTATATATGACAATGCCGTTCATAAGGTTAAATAGAACGGACACAGGTTGGCCGAAGCAAGGAAAATCAGTGGAGATTCATAGATGACTCTGCTCTGGAGTGTAAATGTGGTGTTGCCCTACAAACGATGTGACACTTGATATCGTGTCCTGCCTGTCCTGTCGCTTGCACATCACAGGAGGTTATGAACGCTACTGAAAGTACGAAACTCGTCGCCATGTTTTTGTCTGATTCAATTTAAATTGTGTTATAGACACGCTAAGAAAAGTAGTTACGTTGATCTTTGTGACATAGACAAAGACTTTGTCTATAGTTCTAAGTCACGTATAAATGCTTCATGTCCCCAAGGGACAAAGGTGTACCAAAAACTCCCACATTTATTTTACTCCTATGTAATAGGGGTGAGCCCATTGGCAACAACCGGGCACACATCCAGCCTACGGGCACTTAAAAATTCAACGGTGAAAATAGCTTAACTTGTACTTTTGATAACAAAATTATGACGTAATCAAGATTTTCAATTTACGCCAAAATTATATCAAGAAAAATGTACAAATCGTGGTCGAGCGAAAACCACTGAAAAGTGAAGGAAAAATAGCACCATCGCGTAAGCCGCGGGACGGCAACGGCGCGATGCATCGCGCCGTTGCCGTCCCGCGGCTTACGTTAGCCACAACGTAATACGACGGAGCGGCAACGTCGCGTTTTTGTCATCGTGTCGTCAGACAACGTTGCCATTGCTACTATCAAGGACATACCGTGTTTTACGATAGAAATAATTTTAATGTTTGTTTGAAGAATAGAAGCGGCTATTTTTATGACGAGTTAAAATTAACTGTAGGGAAATCAATAAAAAATGGTCGTATTGTAGGTTTTATGTCGAGAGTCAATAATAAATAAGTAATCAATATTTTGATAATAACCCGAAGAACCGATAACCGTTGGGGTAGACGAGTTCTTGAGTGGAGACCACGGATCGGTAAACTTAGCGTAGGACGTCCTCAGACTCGGTGGAGCGATGATCTTCACAAAGCGGCTGGCAAGAGCTGGATGAGAGTGGCCGAGGATCGTGCTCAGTGGCGTGTCATGGTAGAGGCCTATGTCCAGCAGTGGACGAATACATGCTGATGATGATGATGATTTTGATAACGGTGAAGGAAAACATCGTGAGAAAACCGTCCTTGAACTATTAATTCGAAGACATGTGACATCTATCAACCCGCACTGGGCCCCCACTCCCTCTCATTGAGAGGAGGCCTGTGTCCCAGTGTAGAACATTATAGGCTGATGATGATGATGAATATTTTGATTACCTGCTTCGTTGTTTGTGTTTGTGAGTTTAAATGTTTGTAAACGCACCCACGACACAGGAGAAATTCCTAGTGTGGGGCAACGTTTTTATAAAAAAAAAACACACCTCGTAATTCCCGAAATGCCATCAAAAACCGTGAAGGAAAACATCGTGAGGAAACCGGCATGTTTTAGAACAAAAAATTTGAAGACATGTGACATCTACCAACCCGCACTGGGCTCGCGGGGTGGATTACAGCCCACTCCCTCTCATAGAGAGGAGGCCTGTGTCCCAGCAGTGGGAACATTATAGGATGATGATGATGATGAATATTTTGATTACATACTTCGTTAGTCTAGTGGTCACAAGCGAGACTACTGAGCTTGAGGTTCCCAGGTTGGACAAAGTGTCATCAGGAACTTCTCTATAACAGCCAGGGAGTCCGGCTTTGAACCCGGTTGATGGTAATAGACTCTCCCCTATTACATGACTTGAACATAACTGGCGAAATGAGGGTGTACTATTAGTACACCTCTGCTCAATCCTTCGGGAATTACAGGCGTGAAGGATGTGTTTAGGACGTGTGTAACTAATTCGGGTCGAGAATCATTAGCATAGTTACCTCCTTGAATTATTATTATTATACAATAGTTTAATATTAATTTATTAATTGTAATTATTATACAATAGTTCCTGCACATCTTTGGAAACCGATTTATTTGGTGTTTCCCTCAACAAGTTTAGAAGATCAGTTTCTGAGGTACGGGAGTGCACTAATTTTCCGTTAAATCTGACTGTTTCTTTAAATTTTATTCACTTCTTCACGTGCCACTGCGCTACTAGTTAACAAAAATGTAAAACAAATCTTTAGATGTCACATCTATAATATTTTATGTCATCATAATCCATATTACCTTTTTAGATTTGAGTAAAATTTATATTATTAAATTCAGATTGTATGATTTATTATAAATATTCTAGAATTTTATGTTGTTGTCACTATGGTGAATGCTGCGTATACCTACAAGGTGTTGTTTTGCATCCTCGTCAAATTGAAGGAGGGAACTCTGTTAATGATTCTCGTCCCGAATCAATAATAAAACGGGTAGGTAATTTTTATTTTTTTCCTTATTTACTGAAATCGATAAGTTTGAACCACCCGTGTTTTAAACGCGGCCCGTCTGGTTCTTGCCCTATAACCTCGCCTACACACATACAAACAATCTCCAACGTTTAATTGATAATTTCTTAGTCCCTAAACCACGTTAAGGGGGTTATTCTGAAATATTGACAAACTTAAACAACCAAAAAAATCAGCGTTTATCAATAATTAACTAGGTATCGTAATTTTAATTGATTATTTATGTCTTTTGTGACCACCTTCTAAAATTTGACGAGGATGCAAAACAACACCTTGTATAATAGGCATACATACCAGCGCTTTTATTTTAATTTTATTGTTTTCTGTAATAAATTGTATGTATTGCTGTTGGTGTACCTAATAAATAAATTTGAAGAGGATACAAGATACCTTGTTTAGGCTTTTGAATATACTTTTGTAGTTTTTTTTACTGCCACCAACTTTTTGATATCTCGCTGCCATAAACAACTATACTAGTTTATATTCTGTAGAGGGGCGTTGGTCCCCTCTGCTGTTGACCCACTAACCTGGTTCGAGCGTTATAATGGCCGATGTGGCATCTGTCAATAGAGACACTAATCTATTTCAGTTGCTGCGGCCATTTAAATATTGTCGAGTACTGCGCTTGTATGCAAACGAGAGGAGTTTGTGGCTAATAACAGCTGCTCGGGTCGATGTTTATGTAAGCCGTAGGTTGATTCGAGGATGGATGACTACTTATTACATACCGAGTTTCCTCCGTGCCTCGAAAAGCAAGCCGTTGGTCCAGGCTGTTATTTGTCGATGTTTGGCAGTCGTTACTAAGAGACTTTCGGGTCACTGGAGTACCTGTAAACAGCGGCCCGATAGTCTGAAAACCAGTTTTACCAAGGGGTATCATATTACTCAGTACTAACTGGGTTGTGGAGGTCAGATAGGCAGTCTCTGCTGCATGAGGTTAGACTGGAAGCCGACCCCAACATAGTACGGCACGGTTGGCGCAATGGCTGAGCGATCGCCATATTTGTATGGCCTACAGATAGTTGTTCCGGGTCTGGTTGTTTGTGTATGTGAGTTTAAATGTTTGTAAACGCACCCACGATACAGGAACTAGTGTGGGCAAGGTTTAAAAAAAAAATGAGATAAACTAGGCGGTAAAGCTTACTTTGAAACTAGCCTAGGCCCGCGGCTTCGCACGCGTGGAGTTCGGTCACTGTCCCACGGGATTGTACTATCGGGATACAAATTATTCTATGTGTTAATCCAGTTTATAAACTACCCCTGTGCCAAATTTCATCCAATACAAAAAGTAACAAACATCCATCCATCCATCCATCCATACTTACAAACTTTCGCGTTTATAATATTAGTAGGAAGTAGGATTACAAACAGACACTTTAATTTTACTTATTTGTTAACATTAGTAAAAAAAGATGGGTAAAAAAAATCATGCAATTATAAATAGCATGTTTTTTTTACCTTACCTGGAATCAAAATAGACATTAAAACTTTCCTAACCCATTTCACGTTATAAACTCCAGTACGTTAACCAAAAACCCCGTCTCTTTCCCCAGATGGACATCTACGTCCAAACCGCGTCGCCCATCGTGGAACAAGTCCTGCTTGGCTACAACGGCACAATCTTCGCGTACGGACAGACCGGTACCGGCAAGACTTACACCATGGCCGGGAGCAATACGGCGCCGGAACTGAGGGGCATCATACCCAACTCCTTCGCGCATATCTTCAGCCATATCGCTAAGGCTAAGGAGGACGAGAAGTAAGCACAGTCCTAACTTCTGTTATAAGTAAAAGACAGTTTAGTTTGGGCACAATGGACGATTATAGTGATGACTTAGTATCCATACTAATATTATAAATGCGAATGTCACTCTGTTTGTTTGTTTGTATGTTACCTTTTCACGACTAAACGGCTGATCGGATCATACTGAAATTTGGCAAGAAGATAGATTTCAACCTGGGGAAGGACGTAGGCTATATATCATCACGTTACGAACAATAGGAGCGGAGCAGCAATGAATAATGTTGCGAAAACGGGGAAATGTGACGCAGACGAAGTTGCGCGGGACAGCTAGTTACATATAAATTACAAGAGAGCCGACATGACGCGTCGCTATCCACAGACAATGTAGACTCGCCATAGTGTTGGGACGCATTGCTAGTGATGTGACCTTATACTATGACAACTTCCTAAATAATATAATAAACTAGATGTGCTCGCGACATCGACCGCGTGGAATTAAAAAAAAAAGTTATTTAGTTTTTTTTTCGTTTTTAATTTTTTTCAACCATTATTGTTTATTTTTCTGAAATAAAAGTCCTAAGTTACTCCTTGTTACATCAGCTATCTGCCAGTGAAAGTCCCGTCAAAATGACTTTCACTGGCAGATAGCTGAAACACAAAAAAAGCGGAAAATATTTTTACCCTTTTCAGTTGTGGTATCTCACATAAATCCTAGTCTAGAATCATTTTTACATCGTAACTTGACACCAGCACATCGTCCATATATACGACAAATGACAACATGCATAATAAAGAGGATTTCTTAAAAAGTACCAAACCAAAGATAATAAAATTCATATGGGCCCACCGGGCAAGCTTTCTCTACCAAATGAAAGAAGAAAAATCTAAATCAAAATCAAACATAAAATGAAAACTACTGGGCCAAACTATGTTAAATTTTTATGGGACCAAATGGTAAGTATTCCGTATCAAACTAAAGAAGAATCACGTAAATTGGATCATAAATCTCAACATAATCGGTCTACATATATAAAAAAAAATACCAATCGAATTGAGAACCTCCTCATTTTTTAAGTCGGTTAAATTCAAATTCATTTATTTTGTGAACACAGGGTAGGTACAAACAGTAGATGTTATGATAAATAGGATCCGAACTGTGTCCCGCAAAAAAGCATACAAAATTTCCAGTTTTTCTTATAAACATTATAGGTAATTTAAGTTTTTAAACTGCCATGGTCACTAACACTATTATTAACATTAAAAAAGTGTAAAGTTTCGAAAGTTTTTGCCGCTTTCCTAGAAAATTCCCTATACGAATGTTCCCATTTCACGTCACGGAAAATCAGTCGTCAAGTTCTCTTTTCCAAAGGATAAAAACAAAACGAAGTTCCTTCACATACACTCACGTACATAATATTCACGTACATATTTCACGTACATAATATCAATACATTTTAGATTTAAGTTAGTGTGCGAAAAATAAAATATTTAATTTAAGGAAGATTAATCCTTAATTCGAAGCAATACGTCTTACTTAACTACACAACCGAATTTGTACTTTGTAGTTCGGTCACTCAAAATAATAATCATATCTATCCTTACTCACATACACACCCCAATTGTACGTAATTTAAGGAAATTTCAACTTTATTTTAAAGAAATAAAGCTTACAATAGCTTACTATAGCAAAAAGTGTCGTGACAGCTTTTCGTAAGAATTTTTTCCGTCTAGCCCCCTTTCACAACGCGCGATAAGGAACTTCGTTCCAAAAGTTTTAACCCAAATAGCAGAACGTAAAACCCTCACCCCATTTTCCTTAATAATTGACGGGATCGATGGAGATCGCCGTCGTCTTGTCGTCGAGATGACCTGGCTGTGACCTAGTTATTGCAGGCCATAATTATACTTGCACTAGCTTATGTCCACGGCTTCGCCCGTGTTTTGTTCGAGGGGATCGGACTCGGTAAAGAAAACGACATTCTATTTTGTCCGTCAGACAGGTAATACAAAAATATTAGACACGTATTTTTCGTTTTATCAAAATATCAAAAAAATACTTAGTTAGAACTCATTAAAGTTGGAGAGTGGGGGCTTTCTACGTCACAAGTGGGTATAAAACTTACCTACATGTGACGTCGTGCGCCATTTCAACTCAATATATCTCCATATGTAATTTTATGACCACGTGAAAAAAGAAAAAATACGTGTCCAATACTTTTCAATAAACTACCCGACGGACTAAGAAAAAAAAAATAGGATTATCCCCTATTGTCCCTCAGGATTGCACTACCGAAATAAAATGTATCCTATGTATAGCAGATAGGATACTTTTTATTTATGTCAAAGTAATTTATGTCCAGACTATTATCTATGTCAAATTTCATCCGGATCCATTCGATAGTTTTTGCGTAGAAGAGTAACAAACATCCTTCCTTCCATTCTCAAAAACTAACGCATTTAAGAGCGTTTACACTTTACGACATTTCATACAAATTTTCAAGTCCTTATTTTCCGAAATGACTGAACCGATTTTAATGAAACTTCATACGCATAAGCAGCATACATAGGCTTAAAAAGCTACCAAAAACATTTTCGAAAAATTGTGTTACAGCTAAATTAGACCGATTATTGTTGTTTTTTTTAACCCCCGACCAAAAAAGAGGGGTGTTATAAGTTTGACGTGTGTATTTGTGTGTCTGTCTGTGGCATCGTAGCTCCTAAACGGATGTACCGATTATGATAAAATTGGTTTCGTTTGAAAGGTGTTTTAATCGAGAGTGTTCTTAGCTATGTTTCGAAAAAATCTACTCAGCCTTTTGATGGTAATCACGTCTTTTCTAGTTGAATGGAAATTAACAACTTCCACAGGTCTGGTCGATTCGAAATTTGAAATCTTGTCACTTGTCAACATGGGCATCGCCAGGGGGGGTAGCCCGACGCTAAGATGATTGGGTTATTTTATTTTTGGTTTTTTTGAGGCTTTTTGTGTTGGGGTTTTTTTTTTTAATTTTTAATTTAATTATTAATATTTACTTTTTACTTTCATTGGGTTTTCCGTTAGGAATTTCACAGAAGCAGCCAGTGAGTCTAGATTGGTACCCGTTTGCTGGCAATGGCTCGCCCCTATCATATAAAACTTAAGGCGGAAACATACTTACGTGTCGTGGCGTGTCGTGACGCGCCAGAAGCAACTCAGTTTCATACATTTAATATGGTTAGGGACATATTTGCATGGCGTGTCGTGTCGCAACGATGTATGAAACCGACATGCTTCTGGCGCGTCACGACAAGCCACGACATGTAAGTGAGTTTCCGCCTTTAAACGTAACTGGCGAAATGCGGGTGTACTATTAGGGATGCCCGGCGACCATTCAAGCTATCCAAAACCGGTTCATGCGGAGCTCTCATTGTACGGGAAATCTATACAAAACGAGGCCAAGTTATACTGAAAATGTATAACTTGATGTGTCGCCGTACTCCTCTGCCTAATCCTTCGGGCATTACACGCGTGATGATATATTATGATAATTTATTTATTAAAAAGTATTAAAAAAGTTTACATTTAGGCACAGTAGTATTTTTCTCATACAATGGTATGTATAAATAGTACTTATAAGTAAAATATACCTAAAACATATTCAAAAGTCGCAAGTGATGTTAATCCAATTCAGATGTTTGGTAGCGACCTGCCCGATCTAGGTTTATTTAAACCTGTGTTACGGGCCATCACTTCACATAGCATAATTTAATTACGACAGTAAAATTATAAAATAAAAAAAAAACCTTACCATTTATTATGTTAATATCTTGTTTGTCAGGTTCTTAGTATGCGTGACATACTTGGAGATCTATAACGAGGAGGTTCGCGACCTTCTCGGTAACAACCCCCACCAGAGCCTCGAGGTCAAGGAGCGCCCTGATATCGGGGTCTTTGTCAAGGATTTGACAGGTTCGTATGCTCTGTGTTGAAGAGACAGTTATGAAGGACGTATATCAAAGCATTTTTATTACAGGCACTTTTGAGTATAAAAAAAAAAAAAACAAAAAAAAAAGTTGGCTGTCACGGGACGCCCGGCAGATTTAAAACATGTATGTTTTTAATAGAATTAATCTTTAATAAAAATCTATTATAACGAAAAGAAAAAAAACTCAATTCAAATCAATCCAAAACAAAGTTTATTTTATTGGGAAAAGGTTGATTTTGGGTGGCATAGGGGTGGGGCCACAACACCATTTTCCGAAGTCAATTTTACTTCGCGCATATGGATGTTTCACATCAAAAAGTTAAGAAGGAGGTACATATTATGCCCTTCATTTCATTCAAACTTAATGCATTTATTTCAATTAGACCATTACGGGCACTTTTGATTGTCAAAACACCAAATAACGCAAAGCTTCAATCCCAGACACATGACAACTTATGAAAATACTGTAGTTGCCAACTCCAAAATTTAGATCTCTATGGAAAAAAAATGAGCAAGAAACTCCATGGACACTCTTATAAATCAAAATATTTTTACAAAATCATGGTTACATCATTCATATTGTGATGATTATACAAATATTATGTGAGAACGATGTAGAAGGACGTGCAACAGCGTCTAGAGTAAAAGATTAAATAACGCAATGAGTGCAATGCCGGGGACATTAAGTGGCTTTTGGCTTCCTTTAGGATCTGCTAACACCCTTTATTACCGACTCATCTTTTCCCCAGGCTACGTTGTCCACAATGCAGACGAGCTCGAGAAGATAATGGCGGTCGGCAACAAGAACCGCCACATCGGAGCCACGGCGATGAACACCGAGAGCTCCCGATCTCACGCGATATTCTCTATAACGGTGGAGAGTAGCAAGCGCGGGAATGACAACAAGATGCACGTGAAGATGGGGAAACTGCACCTTGTGGATTTGGCGGTAAGGTTCTTATTTGAGAGGCAAGTTGATTTATTTTCTCATTAGTGCGTTGCGTTACGTCGTCGTGCGTCGTCGCAACGCAGGTGAGGCATACAACGCGTTGATCCGTTGCGACGACCGAAACGCAATGCCTCAGCCTAATCCGACTAATTTCGAAGGTCATACCACTGAATTATAAACTGAGTTGTCTCTCAAATCTAAATAATGAAATTTATCTCTTCTCCACAGGGTTCAGAACGCCAAAGTAAGACACAAGCCACAGGCACCCGTCTGAAAGAAGCAACCAAGATAAACCAGTCCCTCTCGGTGCTGGGCAACGTCATCTCAGCACTGGTCGACGGCAAATCCACTCACATCCCATACAGAAACTCAAAGCTAACCAGATTGCTGCAGGACTCGCTTGGCGGCAACTCCAAGACTGTCATGGTGAGAGAGAGATGGCAATAGTGTTTTGTTGTAGGTGAAAGTGTGATGGGGATGGGCTGCTTCCCTCTCCTGTAGAACCAGTCCCTCTCAGTACTTGGCACCGTAATATCAGCGCTGGTCGACGGCAAGCCCACTCACATCCCCTACAGAAACTCCAAGCTAACCAGACTGCTGCAGGACTCACTTGGCGGCAACTCCAAGACTGCCATGGTGAGGGAGATGGCAATAGTGTTTTGTCGTATGTGAAAGTGGGATGGGGAGGGGCTGATTTCCTCTCCCGCAGAACCAGTCCCTCTCAGTGCTGGGCACCGTAATCTCAGCACTGGTTGACAGAAAGTCCACTCACATCCCCTACAAAAACTCGAAGTTAACCAGACTGCTGAAGGACTCGCTTAGCGGCAACAGAAAGGCTGTCATGGTGAGAGAGAGACGGCAATAGAGTTTTGTCGTATGTGAAAGTGGGATGGGGATGGGCTGCTCTTGTAGTAGAAGCAGCAGTGACAGCCTAGTGGTGTGACCGTCAAACTGCCAAGTCATAGGTCTCAAATCCGAGCGGCTGTATATACTTTTAAGTTTTGATAACTGTCCTGTTAAAACCCGGTTACCTTTTGAATGGGGGAAATCCAGGCCAGGTGTGTGCAAGGCGGCAGATGACATTTGGGCGCCCCGAACAGGGCTCGGCCCTCTCGGACCCCTTCCGATTTGCTGACATCTCCTTGAGGCGGGCGTGGAACACGAACGCGCCGTCTATCCTATGAACCTAACACTCCCTTGGATGCCGGCATAGCTGCTGCCGTTTTCATAGAACCCAGTCAGTTCTTACTCCAGTTCATACTGACATGAATTCGTCCGCAGATAGCGACCATCGGTCCTGCAGACACCAACTACGTGGAGACTATCAGTACGCTGCGCTACGCCAACCGCGCCAAGAACATTGAGAATAAGACTCATGTTAACAGCGAACCGGGAGACGCACTGCTCACCAGGTAAACATAGGATGTTTTTTTTTGTATGGAACAAGCCTGCCACTATATTCCCAAACTACTGGAACTCCTGTAAGCCACAACAGTGGCGACCGCCGGAAAAGTGCCGAGACAAAGAAGCTCGACGAAGTCTCGAAGAAAGAATTTAACTGTCTTGGATTCCGAAACGAAATTATTTTGAAGTGAAAACTTCTTTAGCGACATTTTGCACTTTTGTGATGGGTAAAAAATGTTAAACTCACGTCAGGTCTCGCGTTAGGACACGTGACCGTTAGGTCACGTAGGTTGCGAAGGAATTGGAACTTTATGACATATGTCATTGAGTTTGAATTTCCAAACCTGGAAAATTCGTAAGACGGATTGACGAAGGATTTTGAACTTTACGACATCAGTCTTTTTGAGTTTGGGTTTCCAAAAGCGGATAAATATCTTATGCACAAACAAAACCTTCGGTTTCTCCAAAGAGGTAAATAGGGGATCGGACTGGGTAAAGAAAACGACATTCTATTTTGTCCGTCAGACAGGTAATACAAAAATATTAGACACGTATTTTTTGTTTTATCAATATATCAAAAAATTACTTAGTTAGAACTCATTAAAGTTGGAGAGTGGGGGCTTACTACGTCACAAGTAGATATAAAACTTACCTACATGTGACGTCATGCGCCATTTCAACTCAATATATCTCCGTAATTTTATGACCACGTGAAAAAAGAAAAAATACGTGTCCAATACTTTTCAATAAACTACGCGACGGACAAAGAAAAAAAAAATTGGATTATCCCCTATTCGTAATACGGATTATAATAGTTCTGAAGTGTTAAATTTTTTATGTAATATAAATTGTCATGTTTGTGTACGATACCGCAATAAATGAGTATGGTATTGACACGGTTGGCGCAGTGGTTGAGCGATTGACTGCTGCGCTGCGTGACGCGTGTTCGATCCCCGCACGGAACAAATATTTGTATGGCCTACAGATAGTTGTTCCGCTTGGCTGTTTGTGTATGGGAGTTTAAATGTTCGTAAACGCACCCACGATACAGGAGAAATTCATAGTGTGCGTCAAAGTTTAAAAAAAATGTAAAAGTGCTTACTGTACTAGGCTAGTAGCGTATTAAAGCCCTTTTTTCTTTTTTACAGATTCCAACAAGAGATTGATCAGCTCAAGAAACAATTGGATGAATGTACTAATGGTAAAAATTCAAGTTATTCACTTTATCAGATAGTTTTCACTTTTAGTTACATAACTAGAACATTCTAATATGTTTTAACAGTATCGAGACTATATGCATTTATCCTGCTTATTATAAATGCTAAAGTTTGCCAATATACAACTTGTTGTTTTGCATCCTCGTCAAATTTAAGGAGGTAACTATGCTAATGATTCTCGTCCCGATTCAATAATAAAATGGGTTGGTAATCATTTTTTTTTTCGGAAATCGTTAAGTGTGTACCACCCGTGTTTTAAACGCGGCCCGTCTGGATCCTCGCCTTATAACAATAACACAATAGCCGTATGAAATTCGCGCGCGCGTGCCCTTGTGACCTATCAGCTGTTAGCCCCGTGACGCCGTTCTGTCTCATTACTATCGTACCGTGCCACGGAGGGTAGGCAGAGCACCCGCACGGCTCTCAACTCCGAATTTCATATGGCTGTTGTGTTATTGTGATAAAAGTGAGTATAAAAAAAATAGTGCGTGGAGCCCCTCCGCGCGGAAGAAGTGAAACTTCGTAATACTACACTCATGCGTTCGAGTGACACGCATTCACTCTCGCTCTGTCACTTTGTATTCCCCCTCCATGGTAGCGTTAAACGTTTAACGCTACCTTGTTGGAAGTCGCATAAGAAGTTTCACTTCAAAAATGTCTTTTTGGGAAGGTTGTTTGTTATCATGAGTACAATCACGTGTTTATGTATCGGTCACTAATTACCAGTCAACCTATAAAGGGTGTAAAACACCTCTTAACGAAGCCGAAAGGCACTGGTTCTCCCTGTCATTGCGATCATTTTTTTGTTCTACACCATACCTGGGAACCTTCTAGTTGCGGAGATATTTGGGGTCAAAGTTCCAATTTTTTGACAAGTATTTTTTTAAATACAAGTTTTTAATGTAAGATTTTTACTTTAAACACCTCCACGACCCCCGTACTATTTAATCCGTCCATCAGCACAATGTTTTGAGTACGTTACATTGAGTTCTACCACAAAACATGATTTTACACCCCCAAAAAAAAGTCATTTCCCAGCAATAATTTTTGCGTAAAGTTACTTAGTTTCATGTACAGAATGCTTAGTTGACGGCTTCGTGATGAGGTGATTTACACCGTGTAGATAAGATACCTAATATAACAATATAACTCTCCCCAGAAGAGATAGAAGAAGAAGGCGAAGAAGAGGAACCTTCAGAGGAGGAGCTGTCAGACGACACTCTGACAGAACCGGAGTCTGACGCGCTCGACCCCGTGGAGAAGAAGATGAGGAGGAAGCTCCGGAGAGAGGAGAAGGTAGGACAAGTGCTTGTTGTACGGGTTTTAGGCATTTATTTAAATGTAACTCTTTTCTTTAGCCGAGAACTTTTCGGGAGCACAATATTAATTTGAGTTAACAAGGACCAGGGTCAAGGACAGGCCATTGAATAAAGACAGCGAATCAGCAAATATATTTTATTTAAGGAAAAAGAATGTGAATTTGGGGCTAGTCACAAATTCAAATTTTCGCGAAATTCGATACCAAATAATAAATATTATGCTTGGGTTTTTTGCATTTGGCCGGACAGTCAGGCTACAGGTTAAACAAAATAATATTTTCGACAAAATTATAATTATAATTTTGTTATAGAATTATAATAAATAAAATCATCAATCCAACCCTCTTTAAGTTCATTTTTGCAACTGAGAGAGGTTGTTTTAATGAATTTAAAGATTATAACTCTGTTGCGCCACATTCATCAAATCAATCAAATCAAAATGATTTATTTCAAGTAGGCCAGTTACAGGCACTTTTGAATAGTCAAACAACAAAATGAAGCTACAGTCCCAGTCACAAGACATAATAACTGTGAAAGTACTGTAGTTGTCCATTCCAAAGCGTAGATCTCTATGGAGAAGAATGGGCAAAAAACTCCATAGACACTCTTTTAAATCAGAATCTTGTTACAAAAACCTTGGTTACATCATTCATGTTGAGATGGTTCATTTTGTGATTGTATGTGTGGTGTTATTATTGGAGGAGCTCGTGGCTAAATAATAACAGCCGCACGGGACGATCTTTAAGGTTAAGCCGTGCTTGTCGAGGTTGGTCCGTGGATGGGTGACCATAGTTACATACCGAGTTTCCTGCGTGCCTCGGAAAGCACGTTAAGCCGTTGGTCCCGGCTGTCATTTGTAGATCTCTGACTGTCGTTACGAGTAGTCAGAAGCCAAAAGTCTGACATCCAGTCTTAAGAAGGGGTATCGTACTACCCAGTTACGTTGGTTGTGAAGGTCAGATAGGCAGTTGCTTCATGTAAAATACTGGTACTCAGCTGCTTACGGTTAGACTGGAAGCCGACCCCAAGATAGTTTGGGAAAAGGCGAGGCAGATGATGATGCATGTGCGGTGTATTATTATGTGATCACGTTATGTACGTTATGTGATGGTGTTATGGTCGCCAATCCTTTGCCTAATTCTTCGCAAAATACAGCCGTGATGTTATGTCTCTCCACGCACCCAACGCAATTTTGTTTGCACTGTAATAAGACTGGAGAAATCGTCACAGAATCTATAGTGGATTCCTTTTCGTTCAGGAGAAGCTGAATCGAGAGAAGGCTCATCTGGCGCGCAAGGTCCTCGAGGAGAAGAAGGCAGAGCTGCAGAGAACCAAGTAAGACTTCTTCCTGACTTACTGCTATTTAAAAAACTTTCCTGCCAAAAACAAGCGACTTTCGAAAAAAAAACAAAAATTAGAATAACTGTACCTACTTTCGGAAATCGCTGAATTTGGTTTGTTTTATTGATTTGTTTTTCCAGCGACATCCGAAGGTTAAGTTATGCACTTGTAAACGTTTTTTTTTTTAAGTTTAAAAAACGTTTATTTTACGTTTTTTAGCTGTGGTAGGTATATCACACAAATCCTTGTCAAATATCCATTTTATATTATAACTAGAACATCATCTACATAAATAAAGAAGAAAAAATGCATATTGTAGAGGTTTTGGTAGAAGGACTGGGCAAAGGTCTCCCACCTTTGCCCAGGAGTGGGACAGTCGACGCTAAGAAAAAATTATATAAGTTTAAAAAATCTGAAATAAAAATTAAATTTAGAATTTAAAAAACCCCGACACAAAAATATCTAAAAACCGGGGACGGCACAAGCACAAAACAAAGCTTTTTTTAACTTATTTATTTTTTTCTAAGCCGCGACTGTCCCACTCCTGGGCAAAGGTCTCCCCCAGTCCTTCTATCAAAAATGCATTTTTGTTTATCTATATAGATGATGTGCTTAACACCCCTCTTTATTACTTGATAAAATTAATATGGGACCGAGACGAAATCATTATCATAAACTTTCTTCCAGGAAACAACAAGAGGAATTAAAAGACAAACTCCAACGCCTGGAATCCAAGGTCTTAGTCGGCGGAGAGAACCTTCTGGACAAGGCTGATGCTCAGCGCAAACTGCTGGAACAGGCTGCCAGGGAGCTGGAGCTGAGGAGACTCAATGAGCTGAGGTTGCAGGAAGACCTGCAGAAGAAAGAGGTCGGTAGTCAGTAGGGCACAAGTATTTGGACAGTTTTCGTAATTGTTTGCGTTCAGATAAGATTCTTATTTGATTCATATTTGAGAAGCTCGTGGCTAAATAATAACAGCAGCCCGGGTCGATCTTTAAGGTTAAGCCGTGTTCCCCATGTTGGTCCGTGGATGGGTGACCATAATTACATACCGAGTTTCCTCAGTGCCTCGGATAGCACGTTAATTAAGCCGTTGGTCCCGGCTGTCATTTGTAGATCTTTGTCAGTCGTTACGAGTAGTCAGAAGCCAAAAGTCTGACATCCAGTCTTACCAAGGGGTATCGTATTACCCAGTTACTGGGTTGTGGAGGTCAGATAGGCTGTCGCTTCATGTAAAATACTGGTACTCAGCTGCATCCGGTTAGACTGGAGGACTTCTCTGTCCGTCCGTCTGTCACCAGGCTGTATCTCATGAACCGTGATAGTTAGTAAGTTGAAATTTCTACAGATTGTCTGTTTCTGTTACTGCTATAACAACAAATACTAAAAACAGAATAAAATAAATATTTAAGGGGGCTCCCATACTAAAAAGTGTTTTTTGAAGTGTTTTTTGTTTGTTTTTATAAGTGATGGTACAGAACCCTTCGTGCGCGAGTCGGACTCGCACTTGGCCGGTTTTTTCTTCAATTCTCCTCTGTCAACCGCCACGCTATCATTTATTCCTTTCTCTGTCATATCATCCCTGACACCATCCATCCATCTATCTTTTCTTGGTCTTCGTCTCCCTCTCTATCAATCAACATTCATATGTATCACTCTGTTTATTTTTTTAATTTTATTTATTAAAAACAAGGTTGTTACAAATCTTTATTTAAGAGCTTATGCCCCACAAAACTTTTAAACGGAACAATATGTTTAAAGAAAATGTAAATAGTGCGGACACTTAATTAATACTAATATTACTTGTAGCTAACAATCGATAAATCTTAGAAACTACTTAAATACCCTCCTCCAACAATCTGCAAACCATCTTCCTAAAAAATATGGTTTACAAACTCCTGAGGAACAACAGTTTAAGCGATTTGACAAACACACTTTTCATTTTCTGACTTCTTATGCTTATGTAATAAAGTATATAGGGTGTAAAACACCTCTTAACGAAGCCGAAAGGCACTGGGTCTTCCTGTCATGGCGATATTTTTTTTGTTCTACACCATACCTGGGAACCTTCTAGTTGCGGAGATATTAGGGGTCAAAGTTCCAACTATTTGACAAGTATTTTTTTAAATACAAGTTTTTAATGTAAGATTTTTACTTTAAACTCCTCTACGACCCCCGTACTATTCAATCCGTTTCGACTACTACTACGACCCCCGTACTATTCAAATAAGTTTTGAGTGCGTTACATTGAGTTCTACCACAAAACATGATTTTACACCCCTCAAAAAAAAAGTCGTTTCCTAGCAATAATTTTCATGTACAGAATGCTTGGTTGACGGCTTCGTGATGAGGTGATTTAAACCGTGTATATGAATAAACAAAAACGAATAATACTTAAAACCCATCTTCACACCCAGGCGGAACGCTTAGACCTAGAAGAGCGTTACTCCAGTCTCCAAGAAGAGAATGCAGCGAAGACCCGCAAGCTGAAGCGAGCCGTCCAACTCCTGAACTCCGCTAAGGCTGAGCTGGCTGACCAGCAGAGGGAACAGCAGAGGGAGATGGAGGGCATATTGGATAGTGTGCGTGCTCTTAAGCGGGAGATACAGTTAGCCGATCTCGTGCTCGACTCTTATATACCGAAGGAGTATCAGGTAAGCGAAAATCAACTCTAATACAACCACTTACAGCCTTGTTATAGCAAACCCACAGCGACCAATCATGCATTACAAAAAAATAGTGCGTGAAGTCCCTCCCCGCGGAAGAAGTGAAACTTCGTAATACTGCACGCATGCGTTCGAGTGCCACGCATTCACTCTCGTTAATTTATTGAGCTTCTAAATAATATTCTGTTGTTTTCTTGTTGTATTATTTTTATTACATAAGTTTATCGAGGTTATTCTACTCATGGAAATTGAGCGAAGGCTGGTCACACCGAAGAGTCGAATCATGACTGTTTGCACGCCATCTTGCGTACCTAGTAGAACTACGTAGTCACAAATCTTGTAATACTGCCATTTCTTAGTGAGTTTGAGAAAATATTCCGCCTCGGTGGTAGCGTTAAACTTGTTGGAAGTCGCATAAGAAGTTTCACTTCAAAACTTTTCATAAAAAATATAACTTTTTAGTGTTTTTTTTGGAAGTCAGTTACATAGACACCAGCACATCGTCCATACATACGACAAAGGACAAAATGCATAATACATTTTTGTTTATTTTACTGCAAGGTTCGTTATAGGTTTTTATTAATTATAAATTCTAACATTAAGATGGTTGTTTCATATCTGCCGGGTGTCACGTGACGGCCAACGTTTTTGATTGTTGGCCAGTCTACAAACAGAGTTTGGAAAAAAGTTGTCCAGAAAAACTTTCTTTTAAACAGTCTACGGACACAGATAGGCTCAAAAACTCTCAGGTTCAAGATTCATGAATAAGTCGTACCATTTGTTTTTGTCGTGGCTCTTCGAAATGCAACTCTAGAAGGTTGCGTAACTGCTCAACCGGTATATCCTGTGGTGACTTCAAACGAATTTAAGACCCCAGCCAGGGCTTACATACTAAGTGACAAATTAAATGGCCGCTTGCTTAGAGCACCCCCTGTGGGATTCGGACTTCGGCTTAAGTCGTCATTGAGGGAAGGCAGGTTTTTTTTTTCGTACCTAGATGAGGTACGGAAAAAAAACATGTGTGCAATTCACACGTGGTAGAAGAGAAAAATAGAATTAATTTAATTAAGTATTTAATTATTTAAAGGGGGTACAAAGCAAAATACAAATAGAACTACGAACATAAGAAACACTGTATAATGCTTCCTATCTCATTTTCTCCCACGTTAAATCTTATGAATTTATGTGTCTGTCTCTTTTTTAACCCCGACCAAAAAAGAGGGGTGTTTTTTTTTGACGTGTGTATCTGTGTGTCTGTCTGTGGCATCGTAGCTCCTAAACGGATGAACGGATTTTGATAAAATTGGTGTCGTTTGAAAGGTAATTTAATCGAGAGTGTTCTTAGCTATGTTTCGAGAAAATCTGCTCAGCCGTTTGAAGCTCATCACCTCTTTTCTAGTTGATGAAGGGATATAAACAACTTCTACGGGTCTGGTTGATTCGAAATTTGAATTCTTGTCACTTATCACCATGGGCATCGCCAGGGCCGTAGGCTGCATACCCCCACTCCCCCTAAAAGCACAGTTTTTTATTTATTTATAAGTTTCCTTGTTTTCGTAAATGAGCGAGAAGAGGCGCAACACCGAGAAAAGTGGAAGGAATGGGAGGAGACCTATGCCCAGGAGTGGTACCTACAGTCAAGGCTAAAAAAAATAAGTTTAAAAAGCATGAAATAAAAATTAAATAAAAAATTTTAAAAACCCCCGACAGAAAAAACCTCTACAAAACCAAAATTAATCCAAGTGTCGTAGCGTCGGGGGACCGCTAAGTAGACCGCTTAGTACTAACAATAAACAAAGCGGACCCCCGACGCTAATCTCAACGATGCTAAAGAAGTTTTTACTTCAAAATCTGTTCCATACATTTTAACCTTTTAGTTAGGTATTGCAGTTTTGGAGGAAAAAGCAATTTTTATTAAATAACCCCTTTAATTTGCTATAGTTTTGCATTAAAACCTATTTATTAATATCAACCTCTTTCCCTACAGGCTCTGATAGAACAGTACGTGCACTGGAACGAGCAGCTAGGCGAGTGGCAAGTCAAGTGCGTCGCGTATACCGGGAACAACATGAGTGCGCCACATCACAACGTGACCCAACATGCGCACTCCAAACATGTATGTATTATTAAATTAATTATATTATTATTTATTACGCAATATCAAAAATACCCGTAAGCCGCCATCAAAGTTATCCGCGAAAAAACAGACACACTTTCAAAGTACTGCTTTCTGAATCAGGCCATTGATCCAACCTTCTAGCGAGAGCCTCCTCAGACGTTGGTCGAGGCTATCTCTACATCTTCTATACAGGGTGTAACGGAAAGGGTATATACATCCTAAGGGTGTGCTACAGACCATCAAACTGAACATGTTTCTCATCGTAAAAAAAAAATTGCAGCAAAAAAAAAAATCTGCTGCCTATACATTTGTGTCGAATAGGTATTACATATTAACAAGAAAAAAATCTGAAGTGTGTTTGTAATACTAAAATAACCGCTTTTTACTACATACATATGAATGTATATACGGTACATATAACAACATAACATTTTTTTAAATTTTTGTCTGTGTATATGTTTGTTCCGACTAATCTCTGGAACGGCTGGGCCGATTTTGATATGACTTTCTTTGGCAGATAGCTGATGTAATAAGGAGTAACTTAGGCTACTTCTTAAAATCCACGCAGACGAAGTCGCGGGCACAGCTAGTTTCTAATAAATTTATAATTATAAAAGTTAATAAAAAAAACATTTTTAAAAATAGCGTTAGTGGCTTTTCAGACCTATTTATCCTGCTTATGCGTATTAAGTTTAATTAAAATCGGTTCAGCCATTTAAAAAAATATGGACTTGAAAGCTTGTATGAAATGCCGTAAGGTATAAACGCGTTTAATGAATGAATGTTTCCTCACAGATGGAGCCCCCAGATCTATCGGATCGCTACCTCTCGTACGGTAACGTGAGCAGTCGTCCGGCGACGCGCCTCGCCCGCCCGCACACGTCCGCCGTGCCGCGCCCGCACACCGCGCTCCGGCAGCGCCAGTAGCTGGCACGTGTAGCTAGCACGGTTGTAACCATAGCTCTAGTTTCATTCAAATTGGTTCAGTCATTTCAGAAAATAAGGACTTAAAAGGTTGAAAGAAAACGCTCTTAAGGAGGAAGCAAAATTCATTGCTTCGACTTTTTTGCAATTTGTATGTCAGTGTCAATCATATTTTAATTTTTAATCAACATAAAACCTGACGTTGACCTGCAAATTGAAAAACACGTAAGAAATTTGAATTACGCGGGCTGTCGCTTTCACCTTAAGATCATATTATTATAAACTGTGTATGTATATGAGAGCAGCGGTATAATAGCCCCGACTTACGAGCAGTAAGTCGTAGGTTCAAACCCAGGCAGGCGCATGTAATTTATTTCATCACCGCTGCTCTCAAAACGGTGAAGTAAAACATCGTGTGGAAACTGGCATGTCCTGAAACTAAAAATTCGAAGACATGTGACATCTACTAACCCGCACTGGGCCCGCGTGGTGGATTACTGCCCACTCCCTCTCATTGAGAGGAGGCCTGTGTCCCAGCAGTGGGTACATTATAGGCTGATGATGATGATGATGTATGTATCGATCTCATGTTAGCGCAATTATCTACATATTTAATTTTAGTCAAATATATGACTTTCAAGACTTTTTTCACGCTATTTAAATTACCAAACAAACAAAGGGAACTCAGTAAAAGATGAATGAAACATGCCAGAACGCGTAGCATGACCACTGTAGAAACGAGTTTTGTCTATGGAAGAATAGACATAATGACAGATAGACAATGTCAATGTGTCAGTTTTTCGATTCTTCCGTTGACATAGCCCGTTTCTACGGCGGTCATGGTACGCGTGCAGAAGAAGAAATTCGGTATTTTTATACTAATGATATAACAATCAAAAGATATTAACAGCTTAATCAGTAAATAATATTATGCAGTAATATAATAATATAATTCATGATAGGAAATTAAAAAAAAAACGCATATGCCGCGAAAAAAAATTTATTAGTCGTAGGTATTATTATTTTAAAACTTGGTGGCTCTCAAAGTTGTGATTACTTTACTAATTTCTTATTATTTTTTATTAATCATTATAATGAAATTATTTTGTTTTGAAAAAAAAAGGAAATGACAGGGGCATGTACTAATAAGGCCTAGAATTTTTAATAAAAAAATCATTGCTCTATAGACGCATTATCCACGAAGAAAACAGCGGAATACATTTGTATGGAGAAAGGCCCGGAGATCCCTCTTAAGAATGTATTATATGGATCTCCATTTAAATGCTTCTTTATTTGAAGTTAAATATTGCAAATGGCAGCTGTGTAATCTGTATTTAGGTTACTGCCCTAAATCTAGTTAGTCGCATTCCAGTGATAATATATCATGTGTATTTACAATTGTTTGCAGACGGTTATGTTAAACGAAGGACATACTTTAAGGGAGAATTAGTGTAGACGGAAAAAGTCATTTCCTTTCGCACAAAATGTGGGACATTGATGTATTTTTTCTTCATAATATTTCAGTGTTATACTAGTGTTGTGACCGTCGGACTGCTAAGGTCTTGAGTTCGAACCCAAGATACGCACCTCATGTGCGTATTGTATAATTTTCACTTGCTCGGTGAAGGAAACGAGCATGATATAAATAATAGGTTCAAAAAAACGACGAAAGACTTCGAGTAAAGGTAGGTAGTGCCCCTGCGCTTCGCTTGGCTCGTCTTGGCGGGGGCACTATCGTGCCCCCAGATAGTACGGTCAGCAGCAAAAGTCGCTTTATATAACCAAAATTATAATACGTCTTAGTTTTAGAACGATCCACATTAACAGACTGGAGTAAAAGACATAACAATATTTTCATCAATGGTTACACAAATTCGCAAAACAATATAACATCAGATCACACTGACCAGCACAAAACTTGGAGTAATATTTATAAGTGTTAACCGACTTTTGATGCTGACTGTACCGTTGAAATCAGTTGGCGGTTGAGCTGAGTGTCGAAAATGAAACAGTGTGCTTTTTTCAGGCATTCGTTTACTTCACTTAACATTTATTTAAAAACCACACTTCCTTAACGTATGTCTCTCGTTCAACCTAGCCAGCTGTATCGCTTTAACTTAATCCTGCAGTATTATGGAAGTTGGCACAAATATCGACGCTATGTATTTTGTGATATTTTTTTAATTTTATTTGCGATGTGTTTGCTTTTGACTCTAGTCTAGGTCAGCCCTCGTATTCCCAAACGCTCGGATTCGATTTCGATTCGGAATGTCGTATGTCTATCTCGCTCGCTTTCGTAATGCCAAAACAAGATAGACATACGACTTGTCGAATCCGAGCGTTTGTGACTAGGAGGCCAGAGATGACAGAGACTAAGTCGAAGATATCACGTGTTTGTGCAATATTTTATTTTAATAAACCTTTTTTACGAATATTACGGTGTTTTATTTCATTTTCAGTAAATCATAATTATCGTGGCTCGTGGCTAGATAATAACGGCCGTTCGATCTTTAGGTTAAGCTGCGTTTGCCTAGGTTGATCCGTGGATGGGTACCCGACCATACATACCGAGGTTCATCTGTGCCTCGGTAAGCACGTTGTGCCATCGTTAAGCTGTTGGTCCCGACTGTCATTTGTAGATAATAGGGGATCGGACTGGGTAAAGAAAACGACATTCTATTTTGTCCGTCAGACAGTTAATACAAAAATATTAGACACGTATTTTTTGTCTTATCAAAATATAAAAAAATTACTTAGTTAGAACTCATTAAAGTTGGAGAGTGGGGGCTTACTACGTCGCAAGTGGGTATAAAACTTACCTACATGTGACGTCATGCGCCATTTCAACTCAATATATCTCCGTAATTTTATGACCACGTGAAAAAAGAAAAAGTACGTGTCCAATACTTTTCAATAAACTACCCGACGGACAAAGAAAAAAAAATAGGATTATCCCCTATTGACAGTCGTCATACAAAATTTCCCCACTTAAAAATTTTTCATGCGTAAATTTAAAACAAATACTGCTGTTCTATACATTTTGACCGTATTGGTATTGCAGTTTTGTAGGAAACCGTTGTTTTTAATAACCGGCAAAATATTTATACGTGGGTGGTTCAGAATGATGTACTCGTTATCTATACTTAATATTATAAAGCTGAAGAGTTTGTTTGTTTGTTTTCTTGAACGCGGTAATCTGAGGAACTACTGGTCCGATTTGAAAAATTCTTTCAGTGTTAGATAGCCCATTTATCGAGGAAGGATAAGCTATATGGAAGGAATAAGCTATATATCATCACGCTTCATCCTATAGGAGCGGAGCAGCAATGAAAAAAATTGCAAAAACGGGGAAAATGTGACGTACGACGTGGTAACCGTTGACAAACAAAAGACAAAGCCACATAGATTTTACATAAAAAATTGTAACGATTTCTCAATTTTCTTCACTATTTTTCCTCTAAATTCCTGAAGTAAAATGACTCTTGCTGACGCTATTCTCAAAGCTAAGCACCATGAAGAAGGAAAGTATTCTTCTCCGCCGCCTGAAGCTGTTGACTCTGACCACGACATTAAAATAAAGCGAGTTCATAAGGTATGATGATTTTTGGATGGGTGACCGTACATTACATATTACTTCATCCATAACATACTCCTTCCTGCCTTGGAAACCACGATAAGTATAGTTCTGATCAAACTTTATGGCGGCTCGACTGCGAGAGACGGTATTAGCACAAAATCGGCCCGAGTGGAGGCGTCGTGTGCAAGAAGGAAGAAGTCGCAGTTAGCCTTGCCGACTCATAGTCACACCAGTGTGACAAACAGGATTTTTTAGTTACCTTAAGAGCGTTTACGCTTTACGACATTTCATACAAAGTTTCAAGTCCTTATTTTCCGAAATGTCTGAACTTCATACGCATAAGCAGGAAACATAGGTCTAAAAAGAAAAGTTACGTACTAAAAAACATTTTCGAAAAATATTGTTACACCTAAATTAGACCGATTATGAATATCTATAGAAACAACCAATTATCTTTTTTTTAAAAGACATTTAGAAAATGTTTTTTTAGTTACAGAAACAGAAATTTCCAATTATCTTTTAAAGTGAAACTTTTATTACATCGTCTCAAACTTTTTCGTCTGTGTGTTGCATGTCGCGTGACGCAGACGGTTGGCCGCGGAGTATGGAAAAAGTGGAAGGCGCTCGTCAGAGCGCCTTTCACTTTATCCCTACTCCGCGGCCTACTTAATCCGCACTATAGTGTGAAAAAAAGTTTCACTTTTACCGCGGTTTCATAAAACCACACAATCCTTTTTTTTATAAAAGACATTTCGAAAATGTTTTTATAGTTTATTTTTAGACCTATGCTCATGCGTATGAAGTTTCATTATAAATCGGTTCTGTCATTTCGGAAAATTAGGACTCGAAACTTTGTATGAAGTGCCGTAAGGTCTAAACGCTCTTAAAGCTAGACCACCTACAGCAATGTCGCTGACATGTCCGCTTTGTGCTCGGAATTTTTCGTCTAAAGTTGGGTATGAATGAAAGAAAAAAACATTATAGCCACTGCTGCAGTGCTCTCAGCACATGAAAGAGCAGCACACCAAAGCTCTCGACAAAAACCCTATAAGAAAGCCATCAAATGCAGTCACTGTGGCCGAAATCGGCTATATGTCATCATCATCTGCCTAGCCTTTTCCCAAAGTATCTTGGGGTCGGCTTCCAGTCTAACCGGATGCGGCTGAGTACCAGTATTTTACATGAAGCGACTGCCTATCTGACCTCCACAGTCCAGTAACTGGGTAATACGATACCACTTGGTAAGACTGGATGTCAGACTTTTTGGCTTCTGACTACTCGTAACGACAGTCAAAGATCTACAAATGACAGCCGGGACCAACGTCTTAATGTGCTTACGAGGCACGGAGGAAACTCGTTATGTAATTATGGTCACCCATCCACAGACCAACTTCGGCAAGCACAGCTAAACCTAAAATGCAACTCCGCATCGGCTAGATGGCATCATCAGAATAATTATGTTCCTTAACTTCAGAAGTTAAGGAATATTATGATTCTCTGATGGTCTCCTGTTTGCAAGCATGACAGTCCCTGTGATTATTTAATAAGACATTGACTAATCATGGCCTGTTTAACTTGCGAACATTTCAGTACGCCCACGTCCTGCCCAGGGTAGACTCATCCCCGCCTCGCTACAACCCTGATAGGAACATACACAGCTTGCAAGACTGGCGGCAACGATTCGATGCTCTGTATATACAGAATATACATCTGCTGATGTGCATCAAGCGAGTGCAATTTATGAGGGTAAGATATCTTTTCTATTTGAGGTTATACGTGAGGTTTTTAGGCCACTATTAAAGGCCCCCCTCTCGTGTGTGTATGGATTGAGTGCTCCTTTTTAAAAGTTGATGATTTAATCACGAAATCAATGAAGTATTTAAGAAATAATTGTGAACACGTAATGATGTAGATAAAAAAAAATGTGACATCAATGGTGAGAAAGTCGTAGTCAATTATCTAGAACACTCAATCTGCTCAACTGAGAAAATACTGTAACTTGAGGCTGTGAAAATATACTGGATATATGTTTAACCTTTTTATGTGGAATTGGAATTGTATTGTGCGAAAGGCGGGCGTTTTGGGGGACTGTCTCTTGTAATTTTGACGTTCAAAAAGTGCTGATTATCAGCCTAGTTTGAATAAATGACCTTTGATTTTGATTGCATTTGAGAAAACCATTCACAAATATTCAAGTGATTTTAATTGTTAATCGGGATTTTAGAAAGGTTTATTTAGAACACTCAATGCCCCTATGGTGCAGTCGGAGTGTTCCAAAATTCTCCTACTTTGGCTAAATAAATTCTTAAAATCCTTACTCATACGCACCCTCCTCTCCCTTGGTGAAACGGTGTGAGGTTTTAGGCTACCCTTCCGCTTCTCATGTTTTTTTTATCATTAAGTAAAAGATCAGACTATAATTTTCAGGATATGTTTAAAAAAAAGGACATAACAATTCGCTTCCTCGTGTATTTTAGACAAAAATGAGTATATCCATATTGGTAAACAATATTTTAGTTAATTGTTTTTCTTTTGGTCTTCGAAAAAAAATTACGTGATTGCTACATTATCTTCAAACCTCATGAGATAAAACTATACAACACAAAAATACAGAGGTGAGTGTCCGCAGCCGGTCACACCAATATCTATAATAATCGGCTATCAGTGCTGCGACGTGGAAGATGATGACGGTGTTCTGTGCACTTCACAGGGCCGTGTGGACTGTCACTGGACAAAAAAGCCAGTTCCTATCATGCAGTATTACCAACAAAGAGTCGACTTCCTCAAAATAGTACAAAGAGAAAATCGAGCGCTGTATAAACGAATTCTGAGCACAGTAAGTAAGTTCCTGTAAGGCGTGCATCGATAATGGGAGCCCGAAAGCACGTCTTACCTGGTGGTTACCGTGTTTCCCAATAAAAACCAGCGCTGTGCTGTGGGGTCCCCATAATTTTGTCACCGCTGCTCTCAAAACGGTGAAGGAAAACATCGAGAGGAAACCGGCAAGTCCTAGAACTAAAAAATCGAAGACATGTGACATCTACCTATCCGCAATGGGCCCGCGTGGTGGATTAATGCGCACTCATAACCGACTACGAGAGGAGGCCTGTGTCCCAACAGTGGGAACATTACAGGCTGATTATGCTTTGATTGGACCTGATAGGTAGATTAAATAAAAAAATATACAATAAAGGTTTTAAATTTTATTCTTAATCGCGTCATTAAGAATGCGCGCGTCGACACGACAGCAGAGCTGAACCACGACTGGCGCCGAAATAAACGGAAGATCGTAGAGCAAGCGAGCGCAACATTCGTGTTGTTCCCGCCTGTACCTCATGAGGAGATGGAAGACCTAGCTTTTCAAGCTGAACCAGGCGTGAAGCGACCTAGGTACGGTGCAAACGTTGGAGTCTTACTTATATGCTTTGTACACTAAGGACCATTCCGTGCAGGCCAGGCACGCATGCGTGCTGCCCGCAACCTATCGTATCATACATGTTTTTATTGTCATGCGCGCCACATGCGCCTGGCGAAAATTATCTGCTCTGCGTGCGGCCCGCAACAAGCATGCGTGCCTGGGCTGCACGCGGGCGCAAACACGCATGACAATGAAAAGGCCCTAAGGCTGAGACCTTAGTGCGTTACGTCATTGCTGCATCGTTTTACATGTTATATTTTGTGTGACATGCGTTGCGTCGTCGCAAACAACGTTTCAACGGATGAGGAGAAAGCGCGGGCAGGGTGATGCGCTGCACTGTCGAGCTTCGGTGCGGATGGACAATTCTTAATAACAGATATCCAGAATCTTTTATTGTTTCTACGAGATCCTGTTGAGCAAATTGTTATTGGGTTTTTCCATTTTGAATTTCTTAGTAGCAGCCACGGAGTCTGGATCTGTGTTGATGGCAATAGGTTCCTTACATGGGACCTAAACATAACTGGGGAAATGTAGGTGAAGGTACACCTCTTCCCACCTCTTCGGGGATTACATGTGTGTGTTAAGTTATGTACTAATATTGCTAATTGGTGAAGTATTATCAGGGAACCTTTTTACAGGGTGTACTTAAAACTGGGTTTGCAAGACGGCGCAGTGATCGGCGAGATTGGCTTGGAACTGTTCACAGACAAATGTCCTAAAACTTGTCGCCTGTTCCTAGAGCTGGTGGATGGAGACGACTTTGGACATGGCTATGTTAATACTTGCTTTTTCAGGTAACTAACTTAACTACACATACTTACGGAACAAACGTACCTACTTACTTTCCGGCCAGGGCTGCGGGACTGTTCGAAAGAGATACCGTGGCCCTGGAACACAAAGGGCTAAGAAGGAATATGGATGGGTCTTAGTCAGTACAAGTCGAAGTCTTTCCGCTCCGCCCAAAGCGGGAGGAGTCATTTGAGAATTTCCCATCCGTATAAAAAAGGTACCTACTTACTTTACATTTTTTACATTTAGTGTGCGAACGCCAGTCTTTGGACTTCTCAGCCGGCTTCTCTGTTCCCTGAACAATATAATCTGGAACTCTTCAAAGTTCAAGTGAATGAGTTTCTTCTAGGCAAGCGTACTCCATCAAAGGCCGCATCATCGCTTCACATCAGACGAGTTGCGGACAAACGCAAGCCTATTAAGGGTACACAAAATTGCGAATCGGCGCGATGCGAAATCGCAACGCAGAAAACTGCGACACGAATTGCTGCGATGCGATTTCGGCGGCAAGGCGGGACGCCTAGCACGATTCGAGTGACCATTCCTTCGACGACCGTCAACCGTACCTGAACGTATCGTATACGTAGCTGAAAACTGAACATTAGTACCTAGTCTCATCATTTGTAATGAAATCATAAAAAATACATAACCCATTTTGCGTAAAATCTTTTTACACCTAACAAAACCGTTACCAAAACACGTTTAAAAATAAAACGCCATGCGTCAAAGTTTTGTCAAAATTGTAAACAAAATGCCAAAATTATGCTTAAACTCATTTGGTGTCTCGCAACTTTTTTTAGCAGCATAATATTATTTCTGATCCTGATTTCTATGAAAGTCATCGACCTCTCGGGACTTGAGAGATTAGACGACGAAGTGTTGAAAGATGTTAGTGCCCGAATCCGGCGTGACCGGGGTTAACGAGATCTTCATCAAAGTCATCAGCCCCGAGGGGCAAACCTTTACATCCTATTTCTCCGAAGATACCCTCATTGAGGAAGTCAAGAACCGTGCCATCGACTTTTTCTACCCAACTGGGGAAACAGGTTCGAGCCGGTACAAAATCGTCCGAGTTTATGACACCACTACACTACATGACTTCCTGACGCTCTCACAAGAACAGGTCATGATGCAGGAAGAGCTCCTTCTCGTTGAAAGACGTCTGCCAGAAGCTGGGACTTTATGGGACCTTGGTACGGTCAGAGCACCTCAACATGGAACCATTGCTGCCGCCACAGCTTCTTTACCAACGCCTTCAAACGCTATACGACAGCCGAATCTCCAATCTCTTTTATCTACCAATGAACTGTCATATGAATTAAGGAAGATTTTGATATCTTTGATCGAGGCCGGGGCACGACTTGCCGCGTCAGGTAGGAACTACGAAATGACGCTAGCGCAACTATCTTCAGCTTTAGACGAGCCACAACGCTTTCATCCAGCTGTCATCCAGGTCATAACTCCAGCAGATATAGCTGCGAGACTCAACATCACAGATTACACAGCGGTAGACGAACAACCTGGAGTCGAAAAAACTGAAGGGGGTGAGATGTACCGTCGAGCGGAACATCTACAACGGTTCCTGGAAAAATTCCGCGAATGGAGGATCAACATCGCTGAACCACCGACTCCCGAATCCATTGGGACGTTGAAAGACCTTGGGTTTACTCACGAGGAGGCTGATAGAGCACTGCGTAATACTGGCTGCAATGTCCCCGCTGCTGCCTCGTACTTAATCGGGGAAAGAGGTTCTAGCATCTTCGAACTAGTCAACGGCTTACCTGATGGTTTAATCCTCCAAACATTGCTTAAGCAACCTCACATTCAGCGTGGTCTACTGAATACAAGGATGCTGATAGCTTTTATAGCTATGGTCGGGCAGACGGGCAGTGCATCACTGTGGCTGAATTCTCCACATGGCAGTCCGTTATTGTCACAGATTTCGAGGACCTACCATTCGGAGAAGTACTGCCTAGCTGTGAACCAGTTTTCACAGGAGAGGCGGCCGGAGAATACAACGAATGTACCTTCAACATCGCGGCAGAGGAACTGAATATTTTGATTATGTATTGGCTTTATTGATTAAATTTTTTGTTGGTTAATAAGGCTTTTTTCGCACCAACCGTAGTATACCACGACAAACGGATGGATGACCTAACTGTTGGGATATTGGTATTAGTCACCGACCAGCCCCTGCTGATAGTTGCAATACTTGAGGTATACCACCTCAGGCGTTGCAGCGATATCTCGAATTTTCGTCTTGGCGTGTCGATGGCTAAATTGTGTCGGCCCAGAACTGAGCCACTTCTTTGGCACCCTCTGCAGCGACCATCAGTTCCTATAATGAACAAATAACAGGACACGCAGGACATGTAATTAAGTGCCCCATCGTTTGTGAAACAGCACCACATTTACACTCCAGGGCAGAGTCATTAATGAATTTCCACCTGAGCAGGTTGTCCTTGCTGCGACAAACCTGGGTCCGAAGTCTATTTAATGACTTCCAGGTCAGCCATGTCAACTCCTTCCTAGGTCTTTCAAAAGCTGCAACGAATAGGTTAGGTTAGGAGAACTACCTCGCCACAGCTTTATTCTTTCCGTAGATCTCATGATATTGTGTCAGTAATAACAACAGCATCCTCTTAAAACCTGATTACACCAGCCCCCATACTCAAAAACGCTTGGATTCGATTCCGAAAGCGAGCGTTATAGACATACGACTTTCTGAATCGAAGTCGAATCCGAGCGTTTGTGAATACGGGGGTAGATATCCGATCTAGGCTTTACAAATAGGGGACCGGACTGGGTAAAGAAAACGACATTCTATTTTGTCCGTCAGACAGGTAATACAAAACTATTAGACACGTATTTTTTGTTTTATCAAAATATCAAAAAATTACTTAGTTAAAACTCATTAAAGTTAGAGAGTGGGGGCTTACTACGTCACAAGTAGGTATAAAACTTACCCACATGTGACGTCATGCGCCATTTCAACTCAATATATCTCCGTAATTTTATGACCACGTGAAAAAAGAAAAAATACGTGTCCAATACTTTTCAATAAACTACCCGACGGACAAGGAAAAAAAAAGTTGGATTATCTCCTATTAGTATGGTAGCGTACCAGAAAGAGAGCTCGTCCAAGCCCACTCCTACAACTTATACGTACCTACCTACATAAATAATTTACTACACTCTTTAGGAAAATTCCCCACTTGTACTGGAGTGGCGGTGATGTGATCTACAACAACGGCTTCGGATGTTACGCGCAAAGCGGCCGTCAGATTCCCATCGGCGCTGAGAATTATCACTTCCCACATTCTATGCCTGGTAACTATAACTCGTAAATACCATAATAATCTCATAGACACAATCTTATAGTTACGTATTAATCTATATCTACATAAAGTAATAAATAAAATTGAAGAGTCTTCTTCTTTAATTTTGTCAGATTTTGAGGGACTTTTACTAGCAGTGAGCTGATGTTATAAGGAGTAACTAAGGTTATTTTAGAAAAAGTATTAGGGATCCGTGCAAAAAAAAAGAAAACCCATGAAATTGTAAACAAAATCCTATTGAAATAGGGTTAGTCATATTGTTATAATAATTTCACGTGGACGGAGGTCGCGGGCAACAGCTAGTAGGTATGTTTATAAGTTTACCACTTTATTTTTGCAAAGGTTTGCTGTCTATGCGGGTAACGGCAGACGATGAGATGTGCGGCATATTCAACATCACATTCAAGCCGCTGCCACAGTTAGACCTGCGGAGCGTTGTCTTTGGCAGGGTGAGTGCTTCATTATACACGTTACGTCCGTTATTCCGAAGTTGTAGGCAGCCGCTAGCCGTTGGCATTATCAGATTTTAAAAGTAAAACCCATGTTGGGCAAATATATATTGCAAATGCGTTAGCAGGAAATTTCGGGCTACTACTGAGAATTTCTTAATGGTAAGGGGCCATCTACACCGTGTAAATCACGTCATCACGAAGCCGTCAACCAAGCATTCTGTACATGAAACTAAGTAACTTTGTGCAAAAATTTTACGACTTTAAACGACTTTTTTTTGGGGGGTGTAAAATCATGTTTTGTGGTAGAACTCAATGTAACGCACTCAAAACATTGTGCTGATGGACGGATTGAATAGTACGGGGGTCGTGGAGGTGTTTAAAGTAAAAATCTTACATTAAAAACTTGTATTTAAAAAAATACTTGTCAGAAAGTTGGAACTTTGAATATCTCCGTAACTAGAAGGTTCCCAGGTATGGTGTAGAACAAAAAAATGATCGCAATGACAGGGAGAATGCCTTTCGGCTTCGTTAAGAGGTGTTTAACACCCTTTATAAATTACGTTACACGTACCTAAAGGGGTGGAGCGGGTTGACGAAGTGTGACATTGTGTGTAAGGGGTGCGACTAGTGTTGCAAAAAACTCGAGTCTTCGAGTCCTCCTATACAAGATGTTGTTTTTCATCCTCGTCAAAATTCAAGATGTCACAAAAGACATAAATAATAATCAATTAAAATTACGGTACCTAGTTAATTATAAATAAACGCCGCTTTTTTTTGGTTGTTTAAGTTTGTCACTACTTCAGAAAAACACCCTAACGTGGTTTAGGGAATAAGGAAATCATCGAATAAAAGTTTGAGATTGTTTGTAGGTATGTATGAAAGCGCGGTTAAAAGGCGAGGATCAGACAGGCCGCGTTTAAAACACGGGTGGTACATACTTACCGATTTCCGTAAATAAGAAAAAAAAATACCTACCTATTTCATTATTGATTTGGGACGAGAATCATTAACATAGTTACCTCCTTAAATTTGACGAGAATGCAAAACAACACCTTGATTTAATTTTAGCCTACCTATGTTATTTTTCGGGATTAAATATAATGAGCACCAAAAAATACTTTGAGATCCTAAGCTACCCACTGAGCACGAATATGTTGCATAAACATTGCTGAAACTATAAATTGGGTGGGTGTAAGTTACAAATGCAAAGGTGCAATCTTGTAGCAAGGTTACAGGAACATAGATTAAATAGCCCTAACGGCAACGCCAGAAACATTAGATGCAATGTTGCTCATAAAGATCAGATAAAACTTTCAACAACTATAATTTGCAACGTTACGTGGACTTAGCAGTGGTAACATACTAGAAAGGTTTTATTGTATGTTTCTGCAAGTTAATTTAGATACATTACAGCAACTATACATTTGAAATTTTTCAGAAATTTCGTAAATATATGTTACAGTAACGTCACATTCGGAAGGTATCTGAAAGTTTAAGTATTAACGTTACAACGCCATTTTAATTGAACCTTACCGGCAACCTACAAATGCAATGTCGTGTAAATAATGCACATGTAACTTGCACGTAACTTCCATTTAGATTGTCATGGCAACGTTACATTTGTAATATACAGGTTACTTGCGCATTTAATGTCGCGTTAATAATGCACATGTAACTTGCACGTAACTTCCATTTAGATTGTCATGGCAACGTTACATTTGTAATATACAGGTTACTTGCGCATTTAATGTCGCGTTAATAATGCACATGTAACTTGCACGTAACTTCCATTTAGATTGTCATGGCAACGTTACATTTGTAATATACAGGTTACTTGCGCATTTAATGTCGCGTTAATAATGCACATGTAACTTGCACGTAACTTCCATTAAGATTGTCATGGCAACGTTACATTTGTATTAAACAGGTTACTTTCGCATTTAACGTCGCGTTAATAATGCACATGTAACTTGCACGTAACTTCTGTTTAGATGGTCATGGCAACGTTACATTTGTAATATACCGATAACTTGCACATTTAACGTCGCGATAATAATTCACATGTAACTTCCATTTCGATGGTCATGGCAACGTTACATGTGTAATAACAGGTAACTTGAGCATGTAGGGTTCATGTAACTTGATTTTTTGTTGTTGTTATGACATTGCAAATAAAATCTGCATTCAAGTTGCTTAATTAACTTCCTTTCAGTTTTGTAAACTTACATGCAATGCAACAAGTTCCAGAATAGTAATAGAGGTTTTCTATAGGTAGGTACTTTTCTGCAACTTATTGCATGTAAGTTTACAAAACTAAAAGGAAGTTTATGCCTGTCACAGACTTAGCTATAATATACCGGATGACTTTATTTACAGTCTCGAAAAAATTGGCTATATTATATTTAGAAATATCAGAAAATGTATACAGCAAATAAAAACAAAACTTCAAGTTAATTAGTTGTAGTCGACAGAATATTAAAAAACCAGTCCATTTGATAAAGGCCTCGTTTATTAGATAAATTTGAAGACGGTTAAAAAGAATAAAACAAAAACAACTACACAATTTAAAAAAAAAACTCAAAAGTACAAGAAAATAAATAATATTATCTAAACACACTAACATTGGTAAGGAAAATTGTATGAGTGCACACTGTGCACAGAGCAGCGGGGTCGCGGACCCAAAGGGCACCTTCTGCTCGGTACATGTAAATCAGACAATAAAGTGTATTACATTGTTTATATAATGGATACGTATCCACATTATAGGTATGTGGCATGGTTACAAAAAGAAAAGAAATAATATTATCGAAACACACTAACATTGGGAAGGAGAATTTTACGAGTACACAGAGCAGCAGGGTCGCGGACCTAAAGGGCATCTTCTGCTCGGTACATGTAAATCAGACAATTCCATTGTTATTGTATTGGATACATATCCATATTATAGGTGTCTGGCATGGTTACAAAAAGAAAACACCAACACCAAATCAATCAAACAAAGGTCAAGCTTCAGAAGTCGGTGACAAAAACACTAAACAATGGTCACCTACTTCGAAGCTTGATTTTTGTTTGATTGATTTGTTATTGGTGTTAATTTGGCTTCAAAAGCTAGTTATTTTTCACTTTTTTGTGTTTTTTGTTGGTGTATTTTTTTTTTGAAGTCGGTTTTTTAATAATCAGAATTCTAACCAGTATAATTTAAATATATGTGGATGGACATAGCAAAAACAAACTGTTCTAATTATAAAATACATTTTTGGAGACCTCCAATTTTGAGAAAAATCGGTGTGAATTTACACCTAAAACAAACAAACCTTTCCAAATACAAGAAAAACGGATTTCAGAGTGTTTTATTTGTTAAGATTAATGCAAATTTTGATTTGATTTTTGTATCGTTTTTTTTTTAGATTGATTCAAGAGCATACGATCCGATCCAAGAATCGGTCCGAGGCCTACGATCCATTACGATCCAAAAAATCGATTCAAAGAGAAAAATCGTGCATCCCTATTGCCAACTCGGAGTTAAGGCTGATGCCTCAGGGTAGCCGCGAAATTTAAATTTTCTTACGTTTTCTGCAATTTGCTGGCCAGTGCTAGGTTGTATGTTAATTAAAATATTGTTCGCGATTGTAAGACGTGTGTAGTTACAGAATTACAATCATCAATACAACCCTCCAAGTTCATGTAACTCGAGGAACGAGTTTTTCAAGGTCAAAGTCATTCCTCGACCTTTATTAACTTCGAGGGTTGTATTGATGATTATGGTGATCATAATTCTGAAGCTACATAGATACGTCTTACAGCCGCGAATAATATTTTAATCAACATACAACCTAGCACTGACCTGCAAATTGCAAAAAGTCGATCAGCCGTATAATCGTGAAAAGGTAACAAACAAACAGTGACATTCGCATTTTGCTTATCTGTTTTTTTGTTTTATATTATTTGTAAGGGTATTACTAACATAGATTGTAAGTGTATTGTTACTAACGCTCTATGAGTCGTGTTGCTCGCGAAATAAATGATTTAATACTATGTAGGTAGTCAAATTTTCTTTTATTTATATAACTACAGGTACAAATATATAGAAGGATATAACGCCCGTAGCTTTTGGGGGCAGAGAAATTAAGCGACGGGATGGTAAATAATGGTTAGTATTCGGGCACACAACATATATAAACTGTACAGGCTAGCCTAAACTACCCAAGGCGGTATACATAGGGCTCGCGTACAACACTTTAGGTATCGGCGCCACGCAGTTGAGCGTGCACACTCGCTAGTAAGGTGGTAGGCCGACTGTCGACGCGGGCGGCGTGCGGTAGTGGGGCGCTGAACCTTGTAGGAGCGGGCGACGCGGCGCTGGACGAAGTAAGTTTGGAGCGGCAAAAGGGGACGCGATTTTTACGCGTTACACACTCCCCCTCTAGTTCGAACATAGCGCCCTCGCGTTCGGGCTAGCAATCGTATCTACGGGTCGACCACGTCTGCGCTTTATGCTAATCAGAACCTCAACATCACCGAGAGACATGGTAACGCCCAATGTGCTCACCTTTGACGGTTCCCTCCACTAGGTAAGTAGTGGGACTTACGACTTCTCGTATACGGTATGGGCCATCCCTACGAGGTCTACATTTCGCAGACTGTCCGTGGCTAACATCGTTCAGCCCTTGCGTCCTCAACAAAATAAGGTCACCTACCTTATAATCGGGAGACCAGCCTCTCTCTGACCATACCCTCCCCCTAAAGGGTTCGTCGGTCGCCTCTAAAATGTTCTTCAGCTCGAGGTTTTTGAGCAGGTTAGTGCACACGTCATCAGGTTTCCTGAGCGGCAAATCTACTTTCACTAAGCTTACCTCGCAACCACCTGGATTTTCCTCGCAACAGGCTGGGCGGCTTAGTGCATTAGCAATCAAGTTCACGTTCTCTATTTCATCTTTCTCAAACTCACCGGCTAACAACTGCTTCTTACCTTGCGACATTATACAGGGTGGTGAAGTGGTCGTCTCCTGCTTCTCGTCAACCCGAATGCGATGAGTGGCATACGTTGTAGGGGATCGGTGGCGAAGCGCTCAGCTCTATTTATTATGAGCTGGTTGAGCTGCGTTCTCTGGGCAGGTGACAACTTCGTTCCTTTATCCTCTCTCAGCGCCAGGCTGGTGGTGTCGACCTGCATCAGCCCTGTGTCACTGGTGGATGTGAGGCATACAGCCTCACATCCACCAGTGACACAGGGTAAACTTCTGCCCAGGGGCATCACGAAAGTACCAACAGTTATGTTGGAGGTCCAACAATATACCTGCTCTAGCGATGAAATCTTGTCGTAGAAACGTCCTATTATTCGCTTCTGGTATCACTAGGTAAGTGGTGGGGATAACGCGTTCCTGAATAGTGACCTTTGTGGTACATACCAGCAATTCACGTACCTGCCGAGTTCCATCGGCGAGACTGAGATTTCGGCACGTTTCCGTGAATGTAACGCCGCTGTCGAGGAGGATTTTATATAATCCAGGGCTAGCGAGACTCTCGGTGGCACCAGTATCTAACACTGCGACACCTAATAAAGACGCAACTCCTATCTTTACTGTGGGGTGCGACAGGTCAGATTCGCGGGAGACGGCACTTTGGAAACTCACCTTGTCAGCGGATGATGTACCTAAACACGTCGGACACTTAGAGCGTATTATGTTTGGAGTGTAGCCTTAGGGGCGCTACGGCGCGAGGACTTAAATTTTCTTTTCATTTTTTCTCAAAATTTTTGGGTATTTGTACATCATCTCATAGTTTTCTACTAGAACAACAGTTTCTTTCCAGAAAATATTTTCATCTGAGCTACCATTTTGGAAATATAGCGCGTTTTGTAAAAACAAGAAAAAAAATTAAAAAGCTCCTAACTCGGAAACGGTGCGTAAAGGGCCATGCCTCTTAGAACCTAAATAGTTTATATGGACAAGGGTAATAAGGTTCCGCAAGAAAAACGGACGAAATCAGTTAGATTTTTTTTTCCGATTTTTCTACTCAAGCTGAAAGATCGACCGACACAGAATATTTATTCATTTTTTTTCTTTTTTCTCTATATTTCTCGGATTTTTTACACCATCTTATAGTTTTCTACTAGAGCAACAGTTCCTATCTAGAAAAGATTTTCATCTGATCTACCATTTTGGAAATATAGATAGTTTTATAAAAAATAAATAAAATTCGGAGGCCTATAATTCGGAAACGGGTTAAAATTTCCATTTTTGACCGTCGATTTAAGGGACGGGATGGGTGGTGGGAGGAAGGGAGGGGAGGAGGCTACCCCCCTGTACCACCCAAACACCGCGCAGCCCCATGGTTATGGAGATATTCATGGTTAAAGTTTTTAGGTTAGAATTGCGCTATTTAGTCAAACTGGGGGGAGAACTGGGGGGAAACAATTATATATCGTAAACCGTGAAGTTACGCAGTTTGATAATTTGTGAGAACCTTTCTATTTATGAGTACTATCTACAAAAAAAATATGAATTTCCAAATCAGCGGACTACAATGGAAATTTTATCCCGTTTTATTCCTACACCCATCTATAGAATGACCAAACTGTTTACAAAAAGCGCAGCGTGGTCTAACACGTTTCGAATTCGCGTCACTACAATTATTCGAACTAGAGTTACGTGTGGCATGCGAAGGGTTATTTTGAATAACGTTCGCAGTCGGAGGGTTATTGTTTACATTTCGAGATTTAGAACTTTCAATGTTATTTGCGTGATAGTGGCTCGTGTTAATAGCGCGGGGTGGAATTAATGATTGAGATTGACTTACTTCGCCCAGCGTCTCCTCTACGTATCTTGCTCGCTCGAGTAGACACTACTTACACTAGGTATCGCGTGACACTCTTTTACGGATTTTACGATGCAAAAGGCCGTATACAATATTTAGTTGCATTATTTCCGATACATTATATGGTATTCGCGACATATTAGCACGCACTCGCGATATAAACGAATCGGCACTATCACTATCACTTTATTCTCGTGCGAAGATTTCTCGAAAGATCCGGTGAGCGGGGCGAGGGGCACCGTACATGAACCGAAGTCGGCGTATCGCGTCGTCCCAGGTCTCCACGGTCGATTACTCGATTTGATGCCTTGCCACCACACGGCGGCTTCTCTTGTCAGCAACATAGGCAAACCTCGAAGAGAGTGTTCGTCGGACACGTTTGCGCACTCTTTGTAACTAAGTAGGTAGGTACGCTCTCGACGAAAGCTTCTAGGGATCCGCGCCGCGTGCGGCTCCGTCGTAGCAGGCCGTGCACCGGGTGAAGTTACTATGCAGGGTCAGCGTCGGCGATCCAGTGTGTGTGGCGGTGGGATGAGTCGGTCCTGTTGTTTCGCCGGTTGGCGAGCTCGGCGTTGGCGTCATGACGCTTCGCATCACGTTGACTAGTAGTCGCGTGAGTTGTTCTTCGGTCATGGAGATCGTATTACTACCCGTTGGCGGTGTTGGCGTCACCACAGTGCTCGTACTCGCGTGGTTAACAACCGCGTGGCTTTCTTCGTCACTACTGGAAACATCGTGGTTATCCTTGGATACGTGTCGGCGTGTCTTCGGCGGCATCTTCTCGTCGATGACGCTCGGCAGCGAACCAAGATGATAATAACGGCAGCACAGTCCAGTAGGAATATCACAGTAGCCCGGTTTCTTTCGCGCTCGCGTCGGAGCACGTGCCACTAGTTAGGCGCAAATTTATAACGCCCGTAGCTTTTGGGGGCAGAGAAATGAAGTGACGGGATGGTAAATAATGGTTTGTATTCGGGCACACAACATATATAAACTGTACAGGCTAGCTTAAACTACCCAAGGCGGTTTAGGGCTCGCGTACAACACTTTAGGTATCGGCGCCACGCAGTTGAGCGTGCGCACTCGCTAGTAAGGTGGTAGGCCGACTGTCGATGTCGAGTGTCGACGACGCCGGACGCGGGCGGCGTGCGGTAGCGGGGCGCGGGACGCTGAAACTTGTACTGAGCGGGCGACGCGGCTCACGCGGCGTTGGACGAAGTAGGTACCTAAGTTTGGAGCGGCGGCAAAACGCGTACGCGATTTTACGTCGTTACAAGGATAATTTGCGGCTGTTTGCCCTACACACTACACTACATGTACCTACGGCTACCTACCTAATTTAATACTTAATTTTTCATGTAGACGTGTCTTTGTGTAGTGTCATGTATGACAAAATAGCCGCGAACGATGGACGATTTGACCCTTCGATCAACAATAATATTAGCAACTAGGTAGATACCTACCGTGCGAGTCATTACAAAATTGTTAGATACGGGAGTAATAGGTACTTAGGCGGAAGGGAAGTGTACACGTCAGTGAAACTCGCTAGATCGTTGCATAATGCCCATATAGGTACCTATATATTGTAGTCTTTGTTGCATACCTACTGTTTATTAGCTAGTGCAGAGGTACCTAAGTGCCGCGGGCGCAGGGCGGGGCGGGTCGCAACACTCGCAGCCCACTCGCCGAACGCACATTATCTAACATTCCTTCCCCTTTCATTGGAGAATACTCTTAACTAACTTCATACTAATACTACCTAACTATCACGCGCTAAACTTATTCTATGGTTGAATCGTCACCATCACCGTCATAGTCATCGTCGCCCGCCGTAGGTGTCGCGAAGGTCGGGCTGATTGCCTGTCGCCTACGCGTTATCGGTGCGGCGCGCGGAGTCGCCGGACTATCTGGTCCGAGGTCCGCCACCGGCCCACCTCCCCCTTCTGGCTGCCCGACGGGCTCAGGGTGACTGGCAACAAGTGACGCCAAATCGGGTACCACGTCCGGGTCCCAGTCCTGATCGTGGCTTGGTGATGAGTGCTGTCTCTTCCTTATTTGATCTATGTGTCGGAGCTGATATTTACGAGCAGCTCATGAGGTGGTCGGGTCTTCTTCAAGGAAACTATTGTTATGGTACTGAAGTGTTTTTACTGTTTTTTCTGCATTATAATAATATATTAACTTAGGTTAGCACTTAAAATTGATGACGATGTCTTGTCGCTAGGGCGGTCGTAGCGGTGTGTCCCGCGCCCCGCTCCCGCGCCGCGCCCCTCTGCTCCTGCGCTGTCGTGGTCCTTTTCACGCAGCGTGTTCATCCTCCCCCCCTTGAAAGGTCTCTCTTTCAAGCTCTTCCTGGTTGGGTAGGAGACAGACTCTGTTTAGAGCTCGTCTGACGACGCCTCTCGCCGTGTAGAAGTCGGCCACTCTGCAGACTCCATCCGCTCCTGGGAACAGCTGCTGGACTCGACCGAGTCTCCACCTCAGTGGTGGTGAGTTTTCCTCCTTCAGGACTACCAAGTCTCCCACCTTCAAGACCTTATCCTTCAGGCGCCATTTAGTCCGCTGCTGCAGTTCAGCGAGATATTCTCTTTGCCAGCGCTGCCAAAAATGTTGCCTCAGCTGCTCGATCTTTTTGAACCTGTCTGGTGCTTTCAGGGTGACTGGTGGAGTTGGCAGTGAAGTTAAGGGCCGCCCCACAAGAAAGTGGCCAGGAGTCAACGGGGAACAGTCAGTAGGATCGGATGATAGAGGGTAAAGGGGACGGGAATTGAGTATGGCTTCAATTTGTGCGAACAATGTGCCCAATTCCTCGTACGTGAGGCTTGCATTGCCCATAATCCGCTTTAGGTGAAATTTGGCAGACTTCACGCCCGCCTCCCAGATTCCACCTAACGTTGGAGAATATGGAGGATTGAAAAGGAATTTAATACCTTCAGCATTGGTGTAGTTATAAATAGAATTTACACTAGCTGCTAGCAACCTACCTAACTCATTATTTGCTCCAACAAAATTAGTGCCATTGTCGCAATATATCGTATGAGGTCTACCTCTCCTAGCAATAAAACGACGTAAGCTAAGTATAAATGCGTTAGTGCTAAGGTCACTAACGATCTCTAAATGAATACTTTTAGTAGAAAAACAAACTATAACGTTAAGATAACATTTAGTAATTCGGTTACCCTTCCCCTTCTTACTAGAAATAAGGAAAGGACCGGCGAAATCCACGCCACATACTTGAAATGGATAGCAAGGCGTGACCCTATCTACAGGTAAATTGCCCATCAACGGCTCCATAGTTTTTCCTCGCAGTCGAGTGCAAACAACGCACCTTTTAACAATGCTGCGAGCTAAAGTTCTACCTCCTACAGGCCAGAATTGTTCACGAAAGGAACTAAGTAGAAGTTGCGGGCCGGCATGCAACAGACGTAGGTGTTCGCCTTCCATTAAGAGCCGAGTGAAATAGTGCTTACCGTCCAGGAGGATCGGGTGCTTTTTATCAAATTCACAAGTAGCATTCTGAAGACGACCACCTACTCTGAGCACTCCATTTTCGTCAAGGAAAGGTGACAACTGTAACAGAGAAGATTTAGGTTTCAGACTTTTACCATGTTTGAGTAAAGATAGTTCTGGAAGGTAAGTTTGACTTTGAGCCAGTCTTATAAGGTAAGTAAATGAATTTTCTATTTCTTCTAGTTTTAAGTGACCTACTATTTTATTTTTAGGTTTTCCTGAAGACGACCACCTACTCTGAGCACTCCATTTTCGTCAAGGAAAGGTGACAACTGTAACAGAGAAGATTTAGGTTTCAGACTTTTACCATGTTTGAGTAAAGATAGTTCTGGAAGGTAAGTTTGACTTTGAGCCAGTCTTATAAGGTAAGTAAATGAATTTTCTATTTCTTCTAGTTTTAAGTGACCTACTATTTTATTTTTAGGTTTTCTACAATTATTAACGAAACGTAAGACATAAGCTATGGTTCGCTTTAATCGATTTATTTTAGAATAATTATTAAAATAAACTAATGGTGACTGTGTAACATTAGTCATAGTTATACCATTGCTGGTAGGCGTTTTTGTTTCAGGTAAATTCGAAGAATCTATGGAATTTATATTATGAGGCCAGTTTGTTTCATTTTGTAATAGGAAGTCTGGACCATTCCACCACACCTTTGAGGCCTGAAGTTGACCTGGATCCACCCCTCGAGAAGCGAGATCAGCGGGATTCAAAGTGGTAGGTACGTGTCTCCAAGAATCCCTAGTTGTCAACTCATGAATCTCGTTGACTCTGTTGCAAACAAATGCCTTGAGTAATTTAGGTTGTGTTCGAATCCAACCCAAGACGACTGTTGAATCAGCCCAAAAGACTTTACTGTCAATAGTGCAACGAAGAGAGTGACTCACTTTAGCAGCTAGCCGCGCGCCCAGCAACGCTCCACACAATTCTAGACGCGGGATCGTTGTTGGTTTCAGTGGTGCGACACGTGTCTTTGCACATAACAAGACAACTTGTACGTTATTATAACGGTCTACTGATCGTAAATAAACACAAGCCCCGTAAGCTTCTTGGGATGCATCTACAAAACAATGAAGTTCTATTAACACTGGAGAAATACATAAAACATGTCTAGGTACCCTAATGTTAGCTAGTATATGGGCATTGGAAACAAACCTTTCCCAAGTTTTCTTAATATTCTGGGGAACCGACTCATCCCAACTTAATTTTAAAACCCAAAGTTTTTGTAACAAAATTTTAAGTTGTATAGTACACGCACTTAGCATACCTAAAGGATCGAATATTTTACATGTGTTAGACAAAATAGAACGTTTCGTGACGTCATTAATTGTTTTATCTAAATTCACTGAGAACTGTAAATGGTCATTGTCAGGAAACCACCGCAATCCTAATACACTTGATTCTTTATTCAAGTCCAATGCCTGTGACAAGGTACAGTCAGCATCAAATATTTGTGGACAGTTTGTACGAAATTTATGAATAGGAAAACAACCAGATGCTAGTACCTTTTTAACTGAATGATAGATATGGGAAAGTTCTTTTTCCGTATCAGCACCGCTCAAAAAATCATCGTAATAAAAGTCATGTTGTATAATTTCAGATACGATTTTATCATCGCATTCTTTTGCTAACTGTAGTAAGCATCGTGTACTCAAGAATGGGGCAGACGCTGTCCCATAAGTAACGGTATTTAATTGTAATATTTCTAATGGCTTGTCCACATTATCACGCCAAACAATTAATTGCAGGTGGCGCTGCGAGGGATCGATTATAATTTGTCGGTACATTTTTGTAATGTCCCCAGACAAAACAAATTTGTGTTGACGGAATCTAATTAAGATATTTATCAACTCCTCCTGAATTACAGGTCCTATATACTGGATGTCGTTTAGCGATTTTCCTGAACTAGATTTTGCGCTACAATCAAAAACTACTCTAACCTTGGTTGTCTCGCTTTTTTCCCGAAATATTGCGTGATGTGGCATGAAATACCCAAAGAATGGTTTATCAACCTTACTTAAGTGTCCTAAACTTTCATATTCGGCAATAAACTCACAATATTGTTTTTTAAGTGTAGGATTTTTAATAAACTTTCTTTCGAGACTCTGAAAACGTTTTGAGGCCATGTGATAGGAATCGCCCAGTGATGTTTCTGGTGATTCACAAAATGGCATTTTGACATTGAATCTCCCGTTTTCTAAACGTGAAGTATTTTTTACAAAATGTTTTTCACAAACATGATCATTTTCAGCATAAGAAGCACTTGAAGATGGAAGTTCTTCAAGTTCCCAGAACTTGGTAAGGTTTTTATTTATTTCCTTAGTGAAATTACAATGTAAGTTATTTTGTTCTTTATGACTTAAAATACCTATTGGCCCAGCAACTAACCAGCCTAGTTTAGAGCTCTGGAGTATAGGTTTATTATCACCTAATCTTATTTTCTTTGAAGTAATAATATCAAAAAATATATCAGCGCCAAGCAATAGATCAACTTGAGCAGAAATATGAAATTCAGGATCAGCAAGTTGAATATTCTCAGGTATGTTTAATTCCAAAAGATTTATATTATTATTAGGTAAATTACCTATAATTTCAGGTATAACTAAACACTTAATATCCATGCTGTAAGAACTTATTAATGCATTAAAGGTAAGCTCACAACAATCTGTTATATTAAATTGAATGTTATTAACTCCACTAATACACGTAGGTCTTGAACTAATGGAAGTTAACCCTAATTTATTTTTAATGTTTTCAGATATGAAACAGGATTGACTACCGGCATCCAGGAGAGCCCGGGCAAGGTAAGTCTTATTATTTTTCTTATTAGTTAGTTTTACTAAAGCAGTGCAGAGAAGAACTTGTTTCCTCATAAAGACAGAGCAAGAGGCTACAGCACTAGCGATTGACGACACGCTAGATGTATCTTCATTCTCAGACTGTGTAACTAAGGCATTATTTGATTCTGTGTCTTTATGTAATAGTGTATTATGATTTTGTTTACAGATTTGACAGGTGCCGAGGCGACATTGCTCGGTCTTATGACCCCTACGTAAACAATTTGAACAAAGTTGTAACTTTAAGACTTCACTCAATTTACTATTTAGACTCATTTCTTGGAATTTAATGCACTCTGTTATCCGATGAACTTCATGACATACCGGACAAGCAGCAGGACCTTTAGGAGGTTTGTGGCCAGATGAACTAGCACAGGCCTTTATTGGTTTAGAATTGGAATTTGGTTTATTATTAGAATCAGGTTTATCATTTTTAGTAGCCTGCATAGTTTCAAGTATGACTGCTCGGTCACGTAAAAATTTAAGAAATTCCAATAATGAAGGTAATTCCGGTAACTTGTTCCTATATTCTTCCCACTTTCTTAATGTAGTGGTATCGAGTTTATTAGTAACAAAATAAATTATTAATACATCCCAATAATCAGTTGGCAAACCTAATGAATTAAGGGCTCTTAAGTTTTTAGTAACCTGATCAACAACAAAGCGAAGGGCTTTATGAGATTCTCGTGTTAAACTATCTATATTAAATAGCGCCTTTAAATGGTTATTAATCAGGATCTTTTTGTTATCATAACGTTCACATAGTAGGTCCCAAGCAACCTTGTAATTCTGAGAGGTAAACTCTATCGACTTTATAACGACAACAGCAGCTCCTTCTAAAGAGGAGCGTAGATAGTGAAACTTATTAATCTCAGGAATGGAATCATTTGAATGGATAATAGAATCGAAGGTGTCTCTAAACTCCAACCATTTGAGGTAGTTTCCGTCAAAGGATGGAAGTTTTATTGTTGGTAATTTAATGTTATTTAAAGTATTGCAAGTGTCATGATTTGAACAAATTGTTTTTGCACCCACAGCACTAAAATCTTCACCACTAGTATGAGAATCAATAATTTCTTGAGCAGCTGAGATGAGCGAATAAAATTGAGATTCTATGATATCCCTTTCATCAATTTGTTCTTCTGCCTTTGTTGACAGCATTTCAATTTGAGTTTGAATTGCATCGAATTCTGATAATAGAGCTTGTAATCTACCTAAACGTAATCCTAGTTCTTTGATTTGTTTTTTAGTAATCTCACTGGAACTGGTTTGATTTAACATAGCAATATGATCTTTAAATTTGGTTAAACGCATTTTAAAAGTACCCCTCTGTTTTATTAAATCTTTCATGTCAATGCGTATCTCTTCTCTCCTCTCAGAGCCCTGTTGTGGTTTAGGTTCTGACATTTTGCAGAAAAATAATGATGTTGGAACAAACAAAGAAGTCAGGTAAAGTAACTTATGCAATCAAACCCGTATAAAGAGGCTGGATGGTCCGTCCAACTCGAAGACTTAAAGATGACACACGCTACACCAATGCTGAATAGGCACCGGGTGCGCCAAGCACGTCGAGCTCGGCAGCACACAGTTCAGCTGCGGCCCGACCGCGTGGGCACCACGTGACAAGCGAACGCTGGAACGTTTATTAGGAATATGTAAGAAACTGGAAGTTAAAAAATATATTTTGCGGATTGAGGTTATGTGAATGATATTAGAGCTTTAAATTACGTTAAATAATTCCCTACTTTAATGAATTACCATTTACTTTACGATGGTAAGTAGGTACAATATTTATTTGAAATGCAATTTAGCTTGCAACGCAATTAAGCAAATGAATGAAAATGCGAAACACGTTACCGTTGTGAAAAGAAAACCATTGACCAAAACTTGTGAAAAGAAAAAATAAAAAAAAATGCACATGAGCACGTGTATAAAATAAGCATGGGCACGTAAGCCGGCACGACGAAAAAACCACCCACTGTTCACACAAATTGCTACAAAGGAAAGGATTTTATGTGGATCGAAAAGGAATACCAAGCCAACTTCCCTGGGTACGTCCTTGCTTTGCTTCTAGTGTCTTTTTCATGCCAAAAGCCATGCACGCAGCGAACAATATATCACCAAATCTTCAAAAAAATATGGCGGCTCCGTGCGATGTTTCCAATAACTTTTTCTTGAGGTTCTGTCCTACGGTCGCCAATTGTCGGAGCTGATATTTACGAGCAGCTCATGAGGTGGTCGGGTCTTCTTCAAGGAAACTATTGTTATGGTACTGAAGTGTTTTTACTGTTTTTTCTGCATTATAATAATATATTAACTTAGGTTAGCACTTAAAATTGATGACGATGTCTTGTCGCTAGGGCGGTCGTAGCGGTGTGTCCCGCGCCCCGCTCCCGCGCCGCGCCCCTCTGCTCCTGCGCTGTCGTGGTCCTTTTCACGCAGCGTGTTCACTATGTGCCTGGTGACTTCAATTTCTGTATGTGGTACGTATACCTAATTACGTACCTATACATAATATTGGCGATTTTTTTTCTTATGATTCCTTGAATCCACTGGATTTTTTTATTATTCATATTTTTGGTTATCCAAACATTTTCGTTGACGTTAAAGTCTGTTCTGTGTTTCCCGCGATACTGTTTAGCCTGTGAGGACTGATTGCGTGCGACGGTATGAATTAGGTCTGTGTCTGTGGACGAAGCTGACGGCGCGATCGGATTCAACAAATCCAGGCGCGAGCGCATCGCACGCCCGAATACCTACTATCTCCGCTGTTGATTTATCAGTGGTAGGTACTATTTTTAGAGTTCCTGTAGTTAAATAATTTTTTTGCAATTTTTCATGTACTTACTTACTTATTGTTTTTTTATTAAGTACAACCCTCCAATATTATAACCTTAAGCCCCTTTTTAACAATCTTCACAAAGCTCTCGGCTTGCCCATTACTGGCCGGGTGATACCTACCTATACGGGAGATAAGACATGCTCGATACCGTTAGGTTAAAAAAGTCCCTAAATTCTAACGAATTAAACGATGTACCTACCGTACCTACTCACCAACTGTAACGTATGTGGAATCCCAAACCGCGACATCAATTAATCATATACCTAATTTACATAGAACTGCCTTTGAATTATAAATAAGTCGAGGACATCTCGTAACATTCTACCCATTTACTATACGCGTACACGACACGATAATTAAAAATGGAATGGGCCCAAGAAGTCTATGTGAATTCGATAAAAAGGGTAGGTACGGCGGCAATGGCAAGGCGCGAGAGGGAATGCGCGGGCGCGGGACGCAGCGCACAGCACACGTCACAAGCCCCCGCTACTTCCTCGAGCTTCGCGTCTATGCCGGGAAACCACAGCCGTTTGCGAGCCTCCGCCTTCATCTTCACTACTTATATTTATATTCCGAAATTTGGACTATGTAACTCCCTACATACTTTTTCTTGCAAAGATAACGGAATAACGACTTTATGTCCACGCATCAAGATATCCTTTTCGTAAGCTAACAGTGTACGACAGTTGAAAAATGTTTTTAAGCTGGGCCAGCCGTTTATAATATACAAATGAGTATCGCGAGCCGTCCGTCTGGCGTCTCGCGACGCATGTCGCTTAGTGTCACCGGTGCGGTAGGTCCCCCTCCACTACAAAGTTGACGTAGGTCGCGCGATCCTCGCAGTCCGCGAGCTCGTCCAGCGCCTTCGTCCCCTTCTAACCCACGCTTGCCCGCGATAGGTAGTCCGCGCTGTTTAGCAAGCAGCTTGCTACTAATATACATACTCTATGTATAATTATCTATCTATATAAATAAAAATCAATTGCTGTTCGTTAGTCTCGCTAAAACTCGAGAACGGCTGGTTGGGTAGGGTAGGGTAGGGTATGTAGGGTAGGTAGTAAGGTTGGTAGGGTAGGGTAGTGTAGGGTAGAGTAGGTAGGTAGGGTAGGGTAGGGTAGGTAGGTAGGGTAGGGTAGGGTTTGGTAGGTAGGAAGATAGGGTAGGTAAAAGGTGCATTGCAACGCATGCTGGGGGGACAGCTACTACGCTGATAAAAATATTGCATATCACTGCAGGCGGTTCGCGGACACTTCTGGAAATGCCTTTGTGAGCCCCGAAAATTGCTAGCAGGGGTTTATGGTCCGTTCGTAGCACAAAGGGTTCTGACTGACCATATAGGTATTGATGAAATCGCTTTACCCCAATAATTATTGCAGTTGCTTCCTTTTGAATTTGTGCGTATTATTTTTTAGCTGACGACAGTGTTCGCGACGCGTATGATATTGGTCTTTCTAATCCATCCCCGCCTACTTTTGATAATACGGCTCCTAGCCCTGTTGGCGACGCGTCTAAAGTTAATATTATTTTAGCTTTCCGATCAAAGTGCGGTAATGTTTTATCGGATGCTAACATATTTTTTATTCGTGTGAACGCGTCATCATGAATGCGAGTCCATTCCCACTTTGTATTCTTGTTTAATAGATTATATAATGGACTTGGCGGGTCGCTGCCCGCTCTTATAATAGATCACATAGATACATATTTAACAAAAATCAAAGCTGAATGCTGTCCGCGTGACAGCTACATTGGTTTACTAATAAACGGAGATAAATGTTAGTTTAATAAAAATATGTTGCAAAAATGACATTCCAGGAACGTTATTAATTGTAAGTTACAATAATTTACATTTGCAAAGTAACAGCAATGTTGTCTAAAGAAGTTGCAACAACGTTGTAATGGTGACTTGTTTACAGTTTAATAAAATATGTTGCAAAAATGACATTCCTGGAACGTTAATAATTGTAAGTTACAATAATTTTCATTTGCAAAGTAACAGCAATGTTGTATAAAGAAGTTGCGACAACGTTGTAATGGTGACTTGTTTGCAGTTTAATAAAAATATGTTGCAAAAATTACATTCCAGGAACGTTAATAATTGTAAGTTACAATAAGTTTTGTTTGCAAAATAACGGCAATGTTGTATATGGAAGTTACAACAACGTTGTAATGGTGATATTGTATATAGTTTAATAAAAAAATGTTGCAAAAATAACATTGCAAGAATGTTAATAATTGTAAGTGACAATAATTTTCATTTGAAAAATAACGGCAATGTTGTATATGGAAGTTACAACAACGTTGTAATGGTGACGTTGTAAAAAGGTTTAAAAAAATACGTTGCAAAAATGACATTGCGGGAATGCTAATATTGAAAGTTTTCATAAGTTCAGTTTGTTAAGTACCTGCAATGTTTTAAAAAATATGCTGTAAAAATTAGGTTGCTACAATGTTTCACCTGCAATGTTATAATAGTGACATTGTAGGAATATCACTAACATAACTTCCAGTAACTTATTAAAAGTTTGTTGCTTCAAAGTTTAAAAAACAACTTTTATACGTAATATTGTTGCGACATCTGTTTAAACATTTTGGTAAGTTAAAACATACATGTTAAATGAAAATAGCCGTAATGTTTTTATGATCTTTCTTTTTAAACGTTCATATGGGGGGTCTATCAACATTGTAGAAAGTTTCTGTAAGTTTCATGCTTAGTGACGTTACCCAAAAAAAAATACTAAACACCAAAAAAATTTTATTCAAAGACCAAATATAGTAAATGATCACCAAATTTTGTGGCAAGAAGAACTTAGGAAGCAAGTGCGAGCAAAGCGAGCTCGGGATATTGGGCACCCCGACTCGGACAGGTTAGGTTCGAATGGAGCGAAACCCTGCAGAGAGAAATAGGAGCCCCGCGTAGCGGGGCTCCGTCGACTACGCCTTAGTTCGGAGCTGTGATTTTCAGGTTTTTAATTCTGGTGATCATTTACTATTTTAGGCAGTATAAAAATGTTTTTTAAGGTTATATTTACTTTATCTGGTGTTATGTTAAACATAAGCCTTATTTTTCTGCATAATGGGTTATGCTTTCCTGAAATAAATGAAATTTAATTTAATCAAATAACATAACATAACATCACGCCTGTAATCCCTGAAGGGTACGGCAGAAGGTGTACCCATTAGTACATTTTTCGCCAACAATGTCTGGTTGATGGCAATAGGCAGGGAGTCTTATACACTTATGCCCAGACTCCGTGGCTAATACTGAAAAATTCCTGATGGAATACCCAGTAACACTGCCTGATCTGGGAATCGAACCCAAGACCCCATGCCTAGCAGTCGCGCTTGTTGCCACTAGACCAACGGGCCAATCAGTTCTGTGGAACAATAATTAATTATCATTCCTCTCAGGTAATCCGACCAAACGGAACGTACAACATAATCAGCGGGCTTGGTAACGCGCTGAGCTGCCAACCGGTGGTAGAGATCCTTTCGACCAGACGGAAGGTGAAGGGAAGATGGGTCAGCGGCACACCCAACAGAAGACTGGCTAAGAGATCGACAGCTTTGGCTTAAGTAAACGCTCATCGAGTGTTTTTTTTTTTTAATGTATCACCGTGTCTTTGGTTGTCTTATTGATAATAATAAAAAATATTTTGTTTTTGTTCAATACTGTCGTATATTTAATTCATTCATGTACTGGTTTTTAACATAATATGTTGAAATGTGGTGCCAAAAGGTTTTATCCAGAAAGTTAAAAAAAAAAGCATCTGCCTAGCCTTTTCCCAAACTATCTTGGGGTCCGGCTTCCAGTCTAACCAGATGCAACTGAGTACAAGTATTTTACATGAAGCGAATGCCTTTCTGACCTCCACAACCCAGTAACTGGGTAATACGATACCCTTAGTAAGACTGGATTTCAGACTTATGGCTTCGGACAACTCGTAACGACTGTCAAAGATCTACAAATGACAGCCGGGACCAACGGCTTAACGTGCTTTCCGAGGCACGGAGAAAACTCGGTGTGTGATTATGGTCACCCATCCACGGATCAATCTTGGCAAGCACGGCTTAACCTTAAAGATGGACCCGTGCGGCTGTTATTATTTAGCCAAGAGCTCCTTCTTCTTCCTCTCCATCTATCAACAATAATATTCATCAGATTCCGTCATTTATTTTAATATTGTAAAAGCGGTGTAACAGGATCAAAAATATGTTAAATACAAAAACAAGTCTGTTGCTATTAGAAATAAAGGTTTATTTTCTCAAACTATATAAAAAACATTGAAAAATAGCACATCTATTCGTAAACACAATTAACACTGGAGACAAGAAACATAATTATTTAAAAAAATTGTTTTACAAAATTTCGGGCACACACAATTATTTTTTCGAACTAATGATATTGAAAGTCAACATTTAGCTAGTGATATGCAAAGTTTAATTGTACAGTCTTATATAATTTAAAAACAATCTTTTATTTAAAACCTTGACTGTCCATTTAAGCAAAACAGTTTACTGAATCTTAACTTGTGGGTATGGAAGTCAATCCAAAAATATTTTTTTCATGTGTCCCACTGCTGGGCAGAGGCCTCCCCTTTCTGCTTCCAAACCTCTAGACAATCAACTAGTTGGACTTTTACCAACTAGTTGAACTTTTACGATTGATTGACTAGGCAGGTGATGGAGTGACCTTGTCCGCTGAAACGTGAATAGCGAGTATCTATTGTTGATTTGCTCAAATGGACAAGCAGTCTTTGAACGCGAATATTTAGCGACTAAATTTCATAGTTCAGAAAAAATTGACATACCAGTTTGCATTAATCCCCAACTAGCAGGATTTTTGTACGTCATTACAAATGCTATGTCAAAAGTCCTCATCGATCCCACTTCTGCGTTGCGTTTTATCCAAGACCAAAAGGTCACAAATTTGGATTTGGATACAGTTATCATCAATAGACAGAATGATTAAAGAGGTTTATATCTATACTAATATCATAAAGCCGAAGAGTTTGTTTGTTTGCTTGCTTGAACGCGCTAATCTCAGGAACTACTGGTCCGACTTGAAAGAATATTTCAGTGTTAGATAGCCCATTTATCGAGGAAAGCTATAGATAGGCTATCATCACGCAACGACCAACAGGAGCGGAGCAGCAATGAAAAATGTCGCGAAAACGGGGAAAATGTGACGAAGTTGCGACGGATAGGTAGTGTATAATATATCCCTAAAAAAACATCAAAATTTTCACCTGAACGAAGTCACTGGTAGTAGCTAGTACTCAATAAAAAATAACGCATAAGTGGAATCGATGGGGACTTTTGGTATAGCATTTGTAATGACGTATTCAAGACCTATACAAAAATCCAGCTTGTTGAGAATTAATACAAACTCAGCAATTTTTTTTCGACTATTTAGTCTGAACTATTTAGCAACAAGGAACTTATACTGCAGCATACGGACTAATTCCACTAATATTATAAACGCGAAAGTTTGTAAGTATGGATGGATGTTTGTCACTCTTTGACCTAAAAACTACTGAATGGATCTGGATGAAATTTGGCACAGGGATATATAATAGTCTGGAATAGCACATAGGATACTTTTTATCCCGGTAGTGTGATCGGGGACAGTTACCGATAAAACGCGGGCGAAGCCGTGGGCTTAAGCTAGTACAAATATAATAACTAGTTTGAACTAATAAAAATCTTGTAAATAATAACAAATGCAAACTGATTTGAACAATGGCGGCCATGGAGTCTGGTTATGTGCCCGGTAGATGGCAATAGGGTCACCCCCTATTATAACTTGTAAATTATTAGATACAACTCTGCCTAAACCTTCGCGGATTACAGGCGTGATGTTATGATGAGTTTCTTTTATAAGTTTTATTTTGCAAGCAATTAGTCGCTAAATATTCGCCGTATTTTGCTGTGAGGCATACGTAGTTATTTACAAAGCGAACCTAACTTAATACGAATAAGGTCGAACTTTGTGTGACCCGACACTGCCTTTAACTTTCACGACCGCGTGTAAATGTGTATCTCTGCAATTTACACCTTATAACAATGACATAAGAGTCAGGTAATGCTGAAAGCGTTATCTACAGTAACACACAAATAGAAACAATACATTTTCTGCATATACGTCACAGTCAAAACTGTTAATAAGTCAAAACTACTTTTGACCGGTTTAAACTATTTTAACAATAACTATTATTTACTTAGAAACTCATAAGGTTGTTAGGTTCTTTTTTACTCCCGACCAAAAAAAAGGGGTGGTATAAGTTTGACGTGTGTATCTGTGCGTCTGTCTGTGGCATCGAAGCTCCTAAACGGATGAACCGATTTAGATGAAAATGGTTCCGTTTGAAAGGTATTTTAATCGAGAGTGTTCTTAGCTATGTTTCGAGACAATCTGCTCAGCCGTTTGAAGATCATCACCTCTTTTATAGTTGATGCAGGGATATAAATAACTAATTTTGAATTAAATTTTTTACTGCGTAACTGATGCGTTCTCAAATAAAATATTTTTAATAGAGAAAACGCCAAACTTAATTAATAAGGGTTCTGACTGTCACCGGTCAAAATTGATATTGTCCGATGAACAGTTCTGACTGTAACTTATAGAGCTTATATCATCCTAGTATGAAGTTGTCGTCTTGCGTTCTGTGTTTTAGGTATCTGAAGATCCGCCTGTGAAACAAAAAAAACAAATTGTTAAAAAGTTTTTGTCTACAACATGTCACGCAGTCGAATCGAAGCGTTTGAGAATATTCCCCGTGGGCTGTCCCCGTATTCAACGCTTCGATTCGATTTCGATACGGAAAGTCTTATGTTTACCTCGCCCGCTTTAGTAATGCCAAAAAAAACCGGCCAAGTGCGAGTCGGACTCGCGCACGAAGGGTTCCGTATCATTACTTACTTACGTACCTTTTAAAACGAGCAAAAATATCACTTTTTTACTATAGGAGCCCCCTTAAATATTTATTTTATTCTGTCACCAGGCTGTATCTCATGAACCGTGATAGTTAGCCAGTTGAAATTTGTACAGATTATGTATTTCTGTTGCCGCTATAACAACAAATACTAGAAACAGAATAAAATAAATATTTTGTTCGTTTTTATAAATAATGGTACGGAACTCTTCGTGCGCGAGTCCGACTCGCACTTGGCCGTTTACTTTTTTGTAAATTAGTTAAATTTCACTCTGCAATTCTATGGATTTATTCACAAATAAATAAATAAATCTCACCATATAGCGAGGGGCGCATGTCCCCAATCCCTAGGCAGGTTGGAGAGCAGGTGCCTTACATCCTCGTCGGGCACATCCAGGTCCGACACGACGGCCGAGACACACACGGCGTCGGCTTTCGGCCACGGCACCGTCCCGCTGTCGTCAACTACCAGGCCGAGATGCATCGTCACTGACCAAACGGACCGCAGTCGTACGTTTGCCACCTGAAGAAAAGAATAGGGGTGCGGACTGGGTAAAGAAAACGACATTCTATTTTGTCCGTCAGACAGGTAATACAAAAATATTAGACACGTATTTTTTGTTTCATCTAAATATAAAAAAAAAACTTAGTTAATACTCTTTAAAGTTGGAGAGTGGGGGCTCACTACGTCACAAGTAGGTATAAAAGTTACCTACATGTGACGTCATGCGCCATTTCAACTCAATATATCTCTGTAATTTTATGACCACGTAAAAAAAGAAAAAATACGTGTCCAATACTTTTCAATAAGCTACCCGACAGACAAAGAAAAAAAAATGTGATCATCCCCTATTGCCATCGGGGTAAAAACCTGGATGAGGCACAGGAACAGTCTTCACCCCAATTATGTCGTCTGCTCAAAAAACATACCTTCAATGAAATATTTCCACTATTGTCCAGTGTCAAAGCTAATCTCATCTTAGCCTCGTGCATCGCTCGGCCCCAGCGCAATGCAACGCGCGCAACAGCTGCGCAACGTCGCAACAACGGCGGGATGTCCTTCGCGCAACACGGTGTGCGGAGCGCGTGTGACACTATGTAGCGCATGGTTTCATATGCGAAGCGGACGCACAGCGTGGCCACAGGGTTCTTGCGGTCTGAGAGGAACAAAAAATTAATTATTATTTACCAGCTGTTTCGCGCAACTTTGTCTGTGTCACATTTTCCCCGTTTTTGCAACATTTTTCATTGATGCTCGGCTCCTATTGGTCGTAGCGTGACTATAATAGCCTTCCCCGTTAAATGGGCTATCCAACACCAAAATATTTTTTCAATTCAAAGTAGTAGTTCCCGAGATTAGCGCGTTCAACCAAACCAAATAACAAACTCTTCAGCTATACACGGTGTAAATCACCTCATCACGAAGCCGTCAACCAAGCATTCTGTACATGAAACTAAGTAACTTTACGCAAAAATTATTGCTGGGAAACGACTTTTTTTTGGGGGGTGTAAAATCATTTTTTGTGGTAGAACTCAATGTAAAGCACTCAAAACATTGTGCTGTTGGACGGATTGAATATTTCCCGAACTATTCAATCCGTCCAACAGCACAATGTTTTGAGTGCTTAAAAATATTTTGGTCGTGGAGGTGTTTAAAGTAAAAATCTTACATTAAAAACTTGTATTTAAAAAAATACTTGTCAAAAAGTTGGAACTTTGACCCCTAATATCTAACTAGAAGATTCCCAGGTATGGTGTAGAACAAAAAAATTATCGCAATGACAGGGAGAAGCAGTGCCTTTCGGCTTCGTTAAGAGGTGTTTTACACCCTTTATAATATTAGTAAAAATAAGCTTGCGTTTGGCGGCGACTCGCCTGATGTGAATCGACGATGCGGCCTAGGGTGGAGCACGCTTGCTTAGACGAAACTGATTCACTCGAAGAGATCCAGATTATAATAATCAGAGAACAGAGAAGCTGGCAGTGAATTCTACAGACTGGCGGATGTGTGGACAGTCGGATAAAAATGCAGTAGTACATACCATGTCGCACTATCTCCACAGCTATATCCAGCACGGCAGTGTCTCCCCGAACCTGTGACCTCGTGGCGTTGTCATGCCTGTGCGCCAGTCGTGTCGTCAGTCGCAAGCGACCGTGTTGCAGACGGAACGCCCACGTGTCTGCTAATGATTTCGAATCCCATTCGCATTCGTGGCTCCTGTAATGTTTCAATATTGTTTTTTTTACGACCAATGTGACACGTCTTTACGTAAATTCATTTTCTCAGTTATTAATTACGTACCAACAATTTAAATGTATCAGATAGGTTAAATTTCAGTAATATTTTAAAGCTGTCCCTCATTTTGGCCAATCATTCTGATGTTCTCGTTCGAATCGCCATGATACAGCACAGCCGGGCGGCAAAATTAAATCAAAGGTGTTGTTTTGCATCCTCGTCAAATTAAAGGAGATAACTAAGCTAATGATTTGATCTCGTCCCGAATCAATTATAAAATGGGTAGGAAATTTTTATTATTTTTCTTATTTACGGAAATCGGTAAGTGTAAACCACCCGTGTTTTAAACGCAGGCCGTCTGATTCTCGTCGTATAACCGCGCTTCCACAAATACAAACAATCTCAAACGTTTATTCGATAATTTCTTATTCCCTAAACCACGTTAAGGGGTTTATTCTGAAATACTGACAAACATAAACAACCAAAAAAATCAGCGTTTATTAATAATTAACTAGGTGCCGTAATTTTTATTGATTATTTATGTCTTGTGTGACAACCTCCTGAATTTTGACGAGAATGCAAAACAACAGCTTGTTTAGTATATGTTTAACGGTCGGCTAAAAGCCGTTTGGCTCGGTTGGCTTTAGCTTTGGTAAATACCGAACAGAGTAGACGCATGGAGGTGATTGAAAGCCAAATATTCATTCGTGGTAAATGCTTCGAGACGACTTTTTGACTAGGTATTTGAACCCAAATCCTCACACGAGCATCAAATTCATAGTAAATAACAAAAACAAAAAGAAAAGAAGAATATAGAAAAGAGAAGATAGTGGTCTTCACTCACCCCATAAAAGGCAGCATATCAATTTTGGCGACGATATTGACACCAGAATCAGTTTCACTTAGATTTGTGCTGGTTGTTGCCGTCAGCCTAGGATGCCAGTCTGTCTGCGAAGGTATACCTTGCTCCAGAGCCTCACGGGGTGGTGACTGACCGCCCGTGGACGTGTTATCGTCCTTTATCGATTTCCAGTTCTTGCTACTCGTAAAAGAAGCGTCACGTTGTGAGAGCGCCGGTTTACTATCACAGTTTGTGTTCAAACTTAAAGCATCCAACTTCTCGTATTTTTTTAAACTGTTGTAATGTCTGGATTCATTTTCTAAATTTCGGAAATCAGTTATTAGTTGCTGCACTGTTATAGTTTGTCCTGCTTTTGTATTGTTCGTTTTCGGCGACTTCTTTTCGAGGTTCTTAGATTGATTGAGACTTTGTTGATTAAGTGAAGAGTCATTTCTCGTCGGAGACAAAGGCACTTTATGTGGTCTAGGGCTTCTAGATATTTTCTGCATTTTCGTTATGGGTTTCGGAGTAACTTCCTTCGTGAGCGAGTGATGTTTGTGCCTGTTCGTAGGACTATAAATCCGCTTCTTGCCTTTTGATGTTCTTACACGCGAATTCGAACTATCGAAACTGTCCCGCGAAGATATGCCTGATAATTCGGCAATATTATCAATGTCTGCTGTTTCTGTTTGGGGCGATCTGGAGAATTTAATCTTGTAGTTCGATTTCGATTTAGTGTTCTCGCCTTCTGATACATCATCGACTAGTGTGAGCGACGAACTTGCTTGAAGCAATTCTTTGTTCCCTCTCATGGCAATCAGCGTGTTGACTTCATCGTCTTTTAAATGCTTCGAAATGGCTTCTACTGATTGGTCTACGGAAGTTCGTCCGCTTATAGCAGGAATAGATGGTAAGTTGCATTCAACGTCATTTTGGGTGGAATGTTCACTGTCTATATACACATAGACATTCTCTTGCTTTGGGCTCTGAACAGGCATCAGAGAGAACTGTGTGGAGGTCACGGTTTCCTGATAATTATTACACGTAGAACTCCTAATATCACAAAGCACATCGTCTGGTTTTCTAGGGTTATACTTATGTTCGTCTGTTAAGTTAGTTGGGGCAAGTAGAATATTGTTCAAAGGACTGAGGTGGTCAAACACAAGCACCCTGGACGGAGGTGACAGTTTAATAGGAGCAGCAATTGAGTGAGAGTGCAAATGCAGCTCTTCTGGCATTGCATTGGCAGTTTCGTTCAAGCAAGCAAACCTGACCTGATTTCGAATTGCCCGACACTTTGACTTGGAGTCAGGAAGATCAACAGGTTCGCTAGCTGATGAGCTTATTTCATCTAAATCAACTCCAGCGTTGGATATCAAGTCAATTTGACTGGAATCGGCAAATTTTGCCTGCACCTGAGTGCTGTGCGTTGACGTGTCGTCTAATTCACCAGTATCACGTGATCTGCTCCGAAACGGCATATGCTCACTCACGGGCTTTACCAAATCCAGCATGAGTTCTTTAATTCCGTCTGAAACGTCTTTCAAGTATGTTGGAATTACTTTTCCTTTTGTTTCTCTCATGTATGAAGTTTCACCGAACACTGTTTTTCTTAGCGGAGTATATTTGTCTTCATCCGTAAGGCAGGTGTCGCTAGTAGTCGATTCATCGTCAAAATTTAATGTTTTAACGACTTCACAGCTTTTTCGGTCAGAACTCTTAGACATATCTACGGAAGCGTCTCTTGTGTCTTCGTCCGCACAGTCACTGTCGTCTAGCGCTATTCTGGATTTCTGTAACGCTGCTTGCGCCATTGAAATGTTACTCAATAAATCCTCTCTACTCAAGGCTATGGACTGTCTGTTAGGTGCCACACTGAGTCGCTTATGCTCTATGGTCTCGCTCTGATCTTTGACTTTAACGACCACCGGTTTGACGTCATCGTCACTATCTACGTTATCAGTGAAATTGGATATCAAATCAAGTAAATTTTGGGTATCATTAGCTTTATTAGAAATGTGACTTGGTCGTTTGGCATACTGGTTTGAAAAGTCGGAACTAACTGACACATTTGTTTGTAATTCTGCCAGTTTTCTTTGGAGAATATCAAACTCTTCCAGTTCATCTTCTTTGGTTTTGGGTTTTGCTGTCTCTGCGTCATCACTGTCTATATTACTGTTTGTCTGTATAATGGCTTCGCATTCTTTCGTAATATAAAACAGTCCGTTAGAGATTTTGTCAGCCGCCTCAGTCAGAATATCATCAGAAGAAGAATTTGATTCTAAAACAGCCATTAAGCTTTTGTCTTCTGTATCACTGTCGTAATAAACTTCAGATGATATGATCATTGATTCCTTTATTTCTGCATCACCTGTCTGTATTATAGGATCGTTGTCACCCTCGAAGATTTTGTCTATATCTTGATCTGTTGTCGAAGCCCTTGATTTGACTTGTTCTTCTTCAGCATTATTCAATTTAATTGGTAAGTCCCCTTTCGAGACGTAGGCTTTTTCCACGTTTATTTGTTGATTGTTATTCTTTGTTGAAGCTTGCATCACGATGAGATTTAAGTGTGCTGCCTGATTTTGCGCTGTCACATCTACTTTGGTTTCTATTTTATTTAACATATCAGCCTCAAGAGTTATGAATTCAGCTGGAATTGGTTTCGTCACAGAAATGTCGCAGTTATAGTTATCAAATATAACTGTTCTCCTCTTTTCTGTTTCTAGTAATTTCTGAACCGTTGGTATGTCAGTGGTTATTGACATTTCAGAAATCGAGTTTTTTGCGTCGAATACGGTAGACTTAAACTCATCTTGCAATGAGTCTTCAGTTGGCTTAAGATTATCTTGTTCATACACATCATAATCAGTTACTTTCTCCTTTACTTCTTCAATATCTTCAGGATTTTTAATATCTGCTGCTGCATCTGGTTTGTCGAGAAGGTAATCGTTTACAGATAGAGCTAGGGCCTTAGAGATGTTAGCTTCGTCTTCATCATAGACAACAGTTTTTCTTTCATTTGTTGATTTCTCTATAATGTTAGCGGATATAGCTTCAGTCATAGATATATCGCCTTCGTCGTTACTGTAGACAATTGTTGTTCTTTTTTTATTTCGGGTTTTGGATAGTCTAGATGTGCTTAAGTCATCGATAGGTTTTTCTTCGCTATATCCGGGTATAAGTTGAACGGGAATAGCCTGCGTTATCGAGATGTCTCCAGTATCATTTGCAAATACAATAGTTCTTCGTCTAGAAGTTTCACAGTCTTTGGCAGTAATATTATTGGCTAAAGACTGCGTAGTAAGATTATCTTCAGCTTTATTACTTTTGTTATCATCTAATTGAACTTTTTCCAGCATAATATTTGACGGTAACGCTTGCGTGACAGAAATATTGCCTGTACAGTCTTCGTATACAACCGTTGTTTGTCTCTCGGAATTCCTTTCGAAGTTAGGCAGAATGAAGTTTGTAGGAAGTGCCTGTGTGACCGAGATGTTACCTGTATCATTTTCGTATATTATGGTTCGACGTTTTTCTTGTGTTTGCTTGTCTGGTAGCATTATGTTGACCGGCAAAGCTTGAGTAAACGACACATTGCAAACGCCATCGTCGAAAAGTAAAGTTTGCCCTTCGCTTTTTTTTTCATCTAAGATATTCGATGACAAAGCTTGTGTCATGGATATATTGTCTTCGTCATTATCAAATACTATGGTTTTATGGTTTTTGTTGGTCTCTGAATTTTCGTTGTCGAGAATGTTTGAAGGTACTGCCTGTGTGATTGATATGTTTCCGGCGTCGTCCGCGTACACTACAGTACGACGTCGTTCAGGCAATGCCGCGGTACTGCTCAATAGTTTAACTGGTATTGTTTCAGTCATTGTAATGTTACTTGTACTTTCGTTAAACACAATAGTTCTTCTCTTGGAAGCGTTGGCATCTTGACTTATTACTGCCGCATGGCACATTATATTTGTGGGTAAAGCCTGTGTCATAGATATATTTCCTGAACAATCGAGCATTGACATCCTACTTGATTTGATATCTTCTCTGTGCACTGGCACAGTCTCAGATATTTCATCTTCATCCACTTTGATTTCTTGAAATCCGCTGAAGCCAGAATTTTCGTTCTTAGAGTTGAGCATATTATTATCTTCGATAAAGTTCGGCAAATCATCATTAACATTGAGAACGATAGTTTTCCTCTGAGGAGTTTCTGCTGAAGAATTAGGCAAAAGAGTTTGTCTATAATTCTTATCTTTTTCAGGTATATCTGGCTGTAAAGTTAACCGTTTGCCGTCAAAAACTAGTACTTGATCAGGTTCTTCATTGACAGCGAAATTGGTCTCGCAAGGGGCAGCGTAAGGGTTTATTGCGATGTTCTCTTTATCTGCTACCCAATCGTCGTTCAAGCTTTCTTTCTTGTTTTTGGATGTACTTTTAGACACGTCCTGGACCGGGCTGTGTACGGTATCCGTTATGGACATGTCCTCATCATTTTTGACATCATGCGTCATATTTAGATCTACTTCAATGTACTCAGACATGTTTTGTCCATTACTAAACGGGCCGTGACAGCCCATGTTACTCGAGGCTCTTCCCAAATCTTTTTCAATTTCATCTAAATCATCTTTTTCAATCTGTTGTATGGCTGAAAAATTGACATCGATTCGACCAGAATTGTCACCGATTGATGGGGCAGTGAAATCATTGCCGAATAGTTTACTCTGTTCGGTGAAGGCACTGAGTTCCAATTTATTTTGCGGTGCCGTTAGCTTCCCGTCTTCGGTGCATTCGAGAGCCGCTATTTGCTGGGAGAAATTAACATTGTTAAGTGACCCGTTAGCGAGTCCACTGATAAAGTCCACAGCCTCTACTTCTTCAAACTGTTGATCGAAAATTCTTTTACCAAGATGGCCGACAGGTTGCCGAGACGCATTAGCTTCTGAATCATTGCTGGACGATTCTAGAGACTTGTTATGTTCCTCATAGAAGTTTTTCCACGTAGTCGTTGCTTCGTTCGTTACAAATTCGCTGGGGATGAAATGGTAATATCATGGTAAAAAAAAACAGTGCAATTTTTAAACTGTCATGTTGACTAACACTGTATACGGGATATTTACGGGAAATATCGGGAACTCAAAACAGATAGTAAACAAGGTAAATATCCTGCTTCCAGTGTTATTGATAACAGTGAAAATTATCAGTATGTTATGGGAAAATGTTTTTTTCTAAATAAAAAGGATAACACAGCTTGGTCGATCAAACACAGTTTGAGAAGCTGTGTGTTTTTGCGTTGATATAACGGTAAACTTTCGGACTTGATAAAACAGATTTTATATAAAGTTAATAATTCTGTGTCAAAAAAGGGAGTAGGCTGCAATACACCACGCAGGCACAGTGCGGTTTGGTAGATATCACATGTCTTCGAATTTTTTGTTCTAGGACATGCCGGTTTTCTCACGATTTTTCCTTCAGCAAGTCATGCGCTTGCCTGGGTTCGAACCCACGGCGTACTGCTCGTAAGTCGGAGCTGCTACCACTGGGCCACCGCTGCTCAACATTTTATAAGAACTCTAATTTATTAATATAAACAAATCCATATTAAATACAACAACAAAATTAATAGAAAGACGGGGAAGCTCCTCATTTTAGGGAAAATTTTGATTTAAAACTTACGCAACTCCTGTCCTCCGTGAGAAACTGACGCGTCGACTTTTAGCGGTGTCAGTGGGCGTGGCAACGTTGAACTCAAGTTCCGAGAAAGGTGTGCGAGCAGGCCGCTGACTTTTCAGAATTGAAGACCTGCGTTTCCTACTGTAAACATAATTATTATTTAGTTACTAACTTACACCAAGGCCTTCGCCCGCGTTTTGTTCGATACTTGTCCCAAGGCATCGTACTACCGGGATAAAAAGTTTCTTATGTGGTAATCTAGACTATTAAAGATCCCTGTGCCAAGTTTCATCCAGGTCCATTCAGTAGTTTTCGCGTGAAAGAGTAACAAACATCCATACATACTCACAAACTTTCGCATCTGAACAAATCAATATATTTATACAAGAAAATAAAATTCAAGTGTCTGTCTGTTAACCGCTTTTTGTTAAATTTTAAAAAACTGATGCATATGAATGTATATACGGTATATGTACCGTATATACATTCATATGCATCAGTTTTTTTTTAATTTTTGTCTGTCTGTTTATTCCGGCTAATCTCAGGAACGGCTGGACCAATTTTGACGGGACTTTCACTGGCAAATAGGTAATGTAATAAGGAGTAACTAAGGCTACTTCTATTTTAGACACTTTCGCTGGCACAGCTAGTTTATATTTTTTTTTTTTTTTTTTTATAGAAAAACGTTGCCCCATACTAGGATTTTCTCCTGTATCGTGGGTGCGTTTACAAACATTTAAACTCACATACACAAACAGCCAGACCCGGAACAACTATCTGTAGGCCATACAAATATTTGTTCCGTGCGGGGATCGAACCCGCGATATGCAGCGCAGCAGTCGATCGCTCAACCACTGCGCTAACCATGTCGTCAACATGACTGTGACATGTATTATTAGTATGATACACAAGGCACACAAACACGTAACCATAACATCACGCCTGTAATCCCGAAGGGTTAGGCAGAGGAGTACCTAATAGTACACCAACATTTCGCCAGCTATGTTTAAGTCCCATGTAATATGGGGCGAGCCTATTGCCATCAACCTGGCACGCATCCAGACTCCGTGGCAGCTACTGAGAAATTAATGATGGAAAATCTCACCATTACTTTGCCTGAACGAGGAATCGAACCCAGGACATCATGCTCACCAGACGCGCCACCCAAACAAGGCAGTCAACATTTCAGATTATATTCATTCATCACCAGCCTATATTGTTCCCACTGCTGGGACACAGGCCTCCTCTATATCAGAGGGAGTGGGCTGTAATCCACCAAGCGGGCCCAGTGCGGGTAGGTAGATGTCACAAGTCTTCGAATTTTTAGTTCTAGAACATGCCGGTTTCCTCACGATGTTTTCCTTCACCGTTTTTGAGGGCAGCGGTGATGAAATAAATTACACAAAGTAATGCGCCTGCCTGGGTTCGAACCTACGACTTACTGCTCGTAAGTCGGGGCTGCTACCACTGGGCCACAGCTGCTCTCCCATATTATAGATTTTACGATTATTACAAACATAATATTGACCTATCTGAAGAACCAACGGGAAAAATTTCTAAAAAATCATGTTGTTGTTCTTCAGAAAGGGCTGGTGCTTGTATTTGCACCTGGCATGTGTTTATGACCAGATTTATGAACTATCATCAAACTGGGTATCTGAGTAAGGTAACGTCTATCATTGCTTGCAGTGTCCGGCTGCTATAGCAGTGCTCATCTACCAATAGCATCGCAGCATCTGCTTTTAGCTGAGCCCCTTGTGGCTGTGTTGTAAATGAAAATAAAAAAAAACTAAAGATGCTGTAGGGGACGCCGCTTATCATATTGTCCATAGTGTAAACAGGATAACATGAATGAAAAACTATGTGAGCTATATGAAAATAGCAGTCTTGCCACGGACTATAGATTTGTGCCGCCAAAGCAATATGCTTATCCCATGACATGGGACTTAAGACTTAAGCGTAGCTAACAAAATGTGGCTGAACAATTAGTTACACCATAGATGGCAGGCAGACAGGTCTGTTGTTTTGATACGAATTGGCAACCTATCCCAGGCAAGACGTCTGACGGAGCTCTGCCTAGATATAGTATAAACCTTTGAAATATTAGCGACAGTGGTTCTAAATTATATTGAAGATGTGACAATTCTAGAATAAAACTATCTGTTTATTAGCAAACCATGTACATGCTGAGTGGACTCTTTTACTCTTCTGCCTGACGAAAGTGTGATGTTTTTTTAAAAACGCATAATTAAAGCACCCTTTCTTACAAGTTGAAACTAGTTACTTACGTAGCAGCGGCCGCGGCGTCGGACACCCTGCTCTGCTGCGTATCATCCATTTTATCAATAAGTTCGTTACCGACGGCTAATAAAACACCGCACTTAACTCATCACTTCACACAGATAGCGATTCTTTTAATTAAACTAATGTTTATATTTTCAAACAATACGATTTCAAAACACAACGGCTGCGTTCGTTCAAAATTTGACTTTGTTTGACAGCTTTTTAATTTGAAACCTGTCTTTTTAAAAAAGAGTTTTGACTTCAAGGCTTTTTAGTCAAAGTCAAAATTATTTATTTGCGGTAATGTGGTAGTGGTAATTTTGTAGTGTTGTTCTATATTTTAGTTGTATGATCTTAAAAATATTGCTTTTTTTTTTTTTGAAAACATTAACATACTTTTATTAATATTACATATGTACATTATTTACAGACTACAAATAAATATAAAATAAAAATAAAATATGTACAAGTATCAAAATTACAGGGCGAAAAATTCGTCGACATCGCTGTCGACAGGAAAAGTGCCCAGAAGGCTGGCCGCATTGCCACGTTGGATGGCAATGCTGATTCTTTGACCAAAAAAGAGGCCAGCCCTCTGGTCCCGTGAAGCATCGACCAACCGCTTGGCGATATCCCGAAACACAAGATGGGCACTCGGGCCCCATGGCCCTAGTGTTTCAACCCCAAACGGCTCAAATACATAATTACCAATTAAATTATTATTAAAATAATGATTAATCAAATATAAATCATAAGAACATGCTGTCTCATAAGGTTTTTGAGAAGTACATAATTATTTTCAAGTTTTAGCGCAAACTTCACCAGATATAGCAATTTGCTTTGGTGAATTGTTTGGAGAATTTTAATAATTCATTTGTAGTTGATTTGTCTTTGTAACCTCCAAAACAAAAATTTACATAAGAAATAGCAGGTAACAGAGTTCGTAGCGGTGTAGACTAGCGAAGTTTCAATTAAAACTTCGATAGTCTACACCGCTACGAACTCGTGTTTCGATTTAGTAAAAGTAACCAGCGATAAAAATACAAAATTCAAAAATTTGCAATCTAATAGGTACTAATAATAAAGCTGAAGACTTTGTTTGTTTGCTTGAACGCGCTAATCTGAAGAACTACTGATCCGATTTGAAAAATCTTTGTGTGTTAGATGGTCCTTTTATCGAGGAAGGCTATAAGCTATATATCGTCACGCTACGACCAAAAGAAGCGGAGCAGCAAGGAAAAATGTGACTCAAACGAAGTTGCGCGGGACAGCTAGTACTAAATATAATGATTATAATAAAATTCTGTAAATAAACAATTGTTACGATCACAAACCAATCAATCATCAACATTCAACTCCATACTGATATGCAAAATGCTAAGCGTTGCTGTACGATGAAGCAATTTGGGCTAACTAGTTAACATACTCGTAACCAACTAAATAGGTTTTAATAGTCGGTGCGACCAGTGTTGTAGACGCAGTAAACTATGTAAACAAAAACTTATAACACCCCTCTTTTTTGGGGGTTAAAAAAGATCTTTGAAGCGAAAATCAGCTTACCCGCCAACATTTTAAAAACCTTTCACAAAAAAATTACACAATTATCACCAACTGAGCTGTGTTACGTGATGCTAACGCTACTAGGTATAACGCATGAGCGCAGTATTATTGTAGGATTGGACAGTGCTACAAGGATCTTTTGGCGCTAGTTCCAATTTTGGCCGCATGTCTAAAGATCACTGCATTAGATTGAGCACATACGACGATAAAGAACGTTGTTTGTGGGAAATAGACACATGGGAAAAGGACATGAGCAGGATATGAGTTTAGTAATGTATAGAAAATCAAACAACTCACAGGATCCATACCACACTGAGTGCAGTGACCGTCAATAGCGTTGTACACAAGGAACATATCACTAGCCAAATGAGGACGACGACGGAATCTACACATTTAGAAACCATTGCAAATAAAACTACATTGCTTCTGTTACAACTAAGAATTTTTTAATGATTTTACTTTACAATTTTGCTACCATATCCAAACATGTCATGTTGACAAAATAATAGTTTCTTTTTCTAGCAGAATGGTGTCAGATTTTTGTTATTAGCGTTGAAAGCTAACAAGTAGGTTTTTTATTACAGCTTGATTAAATATGTACCTTCTTACTGAAATTGTCCTGTGCTTAAATACACTAAAGTAACGGTTTTAAAAATTCTTTCACCTTAAGAAAGCTACATCTTTACCGAGTAACATAGGACATATTAATCACAATTTTCGCGGGCAAAGTGATAGTAAATAAAATAAAAAAAAATGAATTAGCTTTGCTTTCTTTGAACTCTCGGTTTCCACACCCGATTCTTAAGTGATAGACGTGCGAACTTTAAGTACGCGGTTTTTAAGATCGCGAACTTACTCGGCTCGACGTCGGTGACACACGAGAAGCTGGCTCACACTGTATTACCATGTCATCGACGGAAGAAGCTTTGTGTTATTTAGGAATTGTATCTTATAACGTTTTAAAAACAAAAAACGAAAAGTTTGGATAAAAAACTATATTTTTGTCTTTGTATTCGTTGCTTTTAATTTTCCAAAGACAAGGATTATTACGGAATCCTTCTAATAAACTCTGTTAGTAGATCATGAGAATATGTACGGAAATCACTCATTTTTAAAATTTCTACAACACAGATGATTAGCTAAACCAACAAAAAATACGTGGAAAAATGGCGGCTCGCGGCTCGCAGTGCTGCCACACGTACGAGCCAAGACGAGCTACGAGTAAGATTTCAAACCGGTTGGATCGCCGGCGAACTTGCGCGGCAATTTTTAAGTACGCGTGCTTTAGGTGACACACACGCGAAAAAGGTCGACGAGCCACAAGTCCGCGTACTTACTCGCACGTCTATCACCCACTTTAGAAATGGTAACGCTGCTGCCTGCCTGCCATGCCGGGGGAAAAAGCTACATTTTATTTTATATCTATTTGTAGTTTGTAAATAATGTACATATGTAATACTAATAATAAAAATGTAGTGTAATTTTATAAGTATTCTAAATATTGGCAGTTAGATACTAAATTACGGAATTAAAATCGTATCAGTAATTACTTTTTTTTTATTTTCCGTAGAAACAATTCACGTCTAGCAGATTTATCTATTGCTTCAGAGAACACAGGCATTATGTAATGTATCGCAAAAAAACAAATTTTCTAAGCCACAGCTATATAGCATTCTATTCTAATTTATTAGAACCAATTCTACTGAAAATTTTGTTTCATAATTTAGGTAGTGTTATTTTAGTGATCGATATCTGTAGTTTAGTAAAAAAAAAACGTTAATTGTAACGGTTTTTTTTTTAAATCATTGCCCCGCTCTAGGAATTTCTCCTGTATATTGGGTGCGTTTACAAACATTTAGACTCGCATACAACAGCCAGACCCGGAACAACGCAGCAAACCAGTCGATCGCTCAACCACTGCGCCAGCCGTGCTGTCAGATGCCGTCAGGTTGCCTGTCCAAGGGGCGGAGCAGTGGGTAAGTAATAAAGTATAATGAAAAAAGGTCCTACTGAGTGTACTGAGTAATAAATTTATTCAACCCCGTGGACGGGCATCATGAGTAGGCACATATCGAGCGAGTAAACACATAAAATAAAATAAAATCTATCGGGAAGCGCCAGAGTAGTTCTTACGTAATTTGCAATTTGCAGGTCAGTGTCAGCTTCGTGTTGAACAAAGTACCTACGATTCGCGATCGTAACACGTAGGGATGGTGACTCATTTTTTTTTATTTGTCTATCGGGTAGATTATTAAAAAGTATTTGACACGTGTTTTTTCTTTTTTCACGTAATCCTAAAATTACGGAGATATTTTGAGTTGAAATGGCGCTTGACGTCACGGCTCAGTACATTTTATACCTAGTTGTGACGTAGTGAGCCCCCACTCTCCAACTAAGTATTTTTTTGTTACCTTGATAAAACAAAAAATACGTATCTAATATTTTTGTATTACCTGATTGACGGACAAAATAGAATTTCGTTTTCTTTACCCAGTCATCATCCCTATTATAATAAAGATCATCAATACATCCCTCTAAGTTCGTTTATCCCCAATCAATGACTATTCCATTAAAAAGTCGTTCAATGGGGTTAAATGAACTTAAATGTTAATAACAAACAGACAACGAACGTTGCGAATAAAGAAAAAAAAAAGGGTATCATTTAAGCTATCACCAATTTAATTAGTTTTGTGTTTCTTAAATAATAGGGTTTGTCCTCAAAATAGTAGATCTGTCACCTAAATGGAATCATCAAATAATATCAAAACGCTTACCTAAATATTAATTAAGAATTACTTGGAAATAATATCAATCATCAAGTAATTTTATTAGGTTTTAAAATAATAGAAGTGTCACGAAAATTGAATCATCAAACAATGTAAAAATGTTTACATAAAACTCCAAACCACAGGTCCAAACTAAGGCGTAGTCGACGGAGCCCCGCTACGCGGGGCTCCTATTTCTCTCTGCAGGGTTTAAAGTAACCTAACACGAAGGGGATGTCGGGGTCTTAGTTCGCTCGCTCCGCTCGTTCACTAGACCCCATCCCCTTCGAACCTAACCTGTCCGAGTTGATGTGCCCTATGTCTCTAAGGAACTGATCTATTTATTTGGTGACAGATCTACCATTCTGAGCACAGAGCTATTATTTAAGTAACAAAACTGTTATTATAAGAACGAAGTTTATATTCATCTAATGCAATATAATTTTATTGGTTATCGATCTCTTATTTTACACATATATTAACATTAATTTGATAATTCATACCTGGGAACAATTTTTGTTTATCTGAGAACGAAAATATTTCGTGGCGATAGATCTATTTATTAGGTGATACAACTTGATGACAAATATAAATTTTGGTGATAGAAAATATAGTTCCCAAAAAAAAAACGTTTTTCGTAACTGGTTACGAAACTATCATCTGGATGCCTAAAAAGTCCTTTTGATTCGCAACTGGTTGCAAACAAGGAATAAAAATTCTTAAATCGCAACTGGGAATCGCAGTTGCAAAAACGGCTGGAGGGGTTGTAATGATGATTTTAATGATTATAATTCTGTAAAGCGATGTTTGTTACGATCGCGAATTATACAGGGTAGAAAGAATACTGGAGGACTCTCTTTCTCCGAAACGTAACTTCGGCAACGAACGAAAATTAAACGTAGTTACGTTTGTGACCCTACTCTATATGTATAATTTGCGGACGCACACAATAACATTCAATACATTCGTTCACGTTAATTGTCTGTGAATTCGAGCTACTTGTGTGCGTACTCAAATTATATAGAGTAGGGTCACAAACGTAACTACGTTTCATTTTCGTTCGTTGTCGAAGTTACGTTTCTGAGAAAGAGAGTAGGCCTCCTGACGCGAAAACGGTTATCATCATTCTGAACCCATTCACATAGAAATTTTTCATCGGTAATTTAAAAAAAAAATTTACATTGACAAGAAAACGCTGCTGTTTCAAAAATGTTTTGAAGAACCTAAACACCCGACTGAAAAGCAAAATACAAGCGCGCATTTGGAAGCAGGCGGGACCTATTCGATGTTTTAATTTTCTATATTTCAATGGGTCCCGCGGTTTTTGTTTCGCTTTTCCGTAGGTTTAGGAGTCTCAACATTTCACGTTCAGTCAGTCAGTGAATGCGTAGGTTTCTTTTTTAGATACACTATAACAATAGTGTGATAAAGATTTGAGATTCTTTGGGAAAGACAGACAGACTCACCACCTTGAAGGCTTAAGATCTCGGCGCTAGTCGTGTTGTCAGTTTCAAGTGACCTTTTAGCAGACCGAATGACCACTTATCTGCTGCTGATCCTGTTTCCCATTCGCATTCGGGCCTGTAACGTAAATGTTAGCTGTAATTATTAATTGAGTCGTAGGCGATCAGAGTAAGGACTCTGTCCGACCTTTCGCCCTCCGCGTGAGCTCAGAGAAAACGAGTGATCACGTGCACTTGCAAGTGATCACTCGTTTTCTCGTGACCATAATTTTGGGATTTCCCCTTGCTGTAAACTTTTACAGCAAGGGGAAATCCCAAAATTATGGTCTACCCAGGAGTTGTACAGAGAGGGTTCCGGTTCGGTGTTGGATAACGGTGCTTTCCATGTGCTGACGATGACGATGAGTTGTTTTAAATCGTGAAGTTAAAATCTCACATTGCACGGTTTTATTCCCCAAAGGACGAGCGCTCTTTGAAAGATCCCACCAGGAAACAAAACAAATTTATGTTCTTTGAAAGTTCCCACCAGGAAACAAAACAAATTTGTGTTTATTTGAAGTTGTTGGAAGAGCTGAATAGCGCATATTTCGCCTCTTATGCTTATAATTTGGGACACATCGGACACCATTACAGCCGTCGCCGGCACAAGCTATTCGCCCCACCGTCTTCGAAACTATTGCCAGACCTGAATCTCGTTTGTCGTACTCGACTTTTCGGGCGTACCTTCTACAGAAACTGTCTATTGGTACAAGCGGTTCCACTAACTTAAGCAGCCTTTAATGAATTAGATATTCATTAGTACCTATAGTTGCACTGTTGTAGTGGTTGGGTTAGTGGTTGCGAATGGAATGAATAATGACATAAGAGGAAGTCTGAAAGTGGCTCGGGTGACTGAAAAGTTGTGTGGTAATCGTTGGTTTGCATGATCATGTGATGCGGAGCAAAGAGGATAATGTCGTGAGGAAAGTTTACGGAGTATGCATGTGGATGGCTATAAGAGTAGAGGAAGAAAAAAAACAAATAAACAATGGATGGACTGTGTAAAGGATGATATAGCAAGAAAGGAGGTTTCAGATGAGATGACAAGTAATAGAGGAGTATGGAAGAAATAGACATGCTGTGCCGGCCCCAAATAAATTGGGATTAGGGCAAGTGAATTATGATGATGTTGTAGTATTTTCAAATCTCGCTCGCCTTGCGTTTATAATAATCCAACTGCGCTTTCATATAGAAGTCATTGTTAAAGATAAAACTATCTTATTAGACACCTTTACGTTTGGCAGTTCAACAACATACATTCATGGATTAGAAATCTTCAAAATCCACCGGATTGAAGTGTTATGCAATGAGGGTGCTAGGACTCCAACCCAGGTCCTAAGTACTAATAGCCAAAAATTAATAGTTAAATCTTCACTCACCCCATAAAAGGCAACATATTTATTTTATCGTCGACATCGGCATGGATACCAGAAGAATTATCGCTTTCATTACAACTGGTTTCGAAAATGAGCTCCCGATGGCAGTCTGTACTGTCGATGTCTCTCATTGCGTTCAAGTTTTTACTACTCGTAAAAGAAGCTTCAGAAAATACAAAGCAACTATCATTTTGTTGGTTTGGATCATACAACTTAATTTCTGTATTAAAATTATTATTGTGTTTCAAGTCAGTTTCAACGTTGTGGTAAACAGTTGATAATTTTTGCACTATTATAGTTTGTCCTGATTTTGTCTCTTTAGTCCTTGGTGACTCCCGTTCGCAGATTTTCGATAAATAAGCATTTTGGTTATTATTTTCTGTAACATCTTTTTCGGGAGCCATATATTGTGTAAAGTCATCTCTCGTAGGCAATTCTAAAGTCTGTTTGAGTGGTTTACTCAGTTCCATGGAGAGGATATATTGTTTGTCTTTACCGTTCGAGGGGATATAAATTTGTTCTTCCAAAGATTTACTCTCTGATAATTCACCAACATAAGCAGTATTTGCTACTTGTCCCTTTATGTTAACCGGAAGCGACCTCAGGATTTTAATCGTGTGGTTCGAATGTTTGTTTTTGTCCGATGCCAATATTCTATTACCTGTCTCATTATTGACCAACCTGAGCAACGAACTGGATTCAAGCAATTCTTTGTTTCCTCTCATAGCAATCAAAGTGTTGACTTCAGCGTCCCTTAAAGGCGTTGAATGTGCGTCTATTGATTCTTTTACGGAAAAAGTCCCGCTCGTTGATGATGCAAATTTGAAACAATCGCCTTTTTGGTATATATACATGTCATCTTGCATTGTGTTTGATTCAGGCACTCTTGTGTACAGTGTGGTCGTCATAGTTTCCACCTCATAATGATTACCTTCAGAGATTTTACTGAAAAGACACGCAGAACCACAAACCGTCTCATCCGTATGTCTCGGGTTATACTTATTTCCGTCCATAAAATAAGTTGGGGCAAGCAGAATATTGTTTAGAGGATTATGCAGGTCGAAAACTAGGACCGCAGGTGGACATGGCTTGTCAACAGAAAGTACCGAAGTCTCTTTAGTTCCTGGCGACTTCTTTTCGCAGATTGATGATGATTGTGTATCTCGGTTGATAGTTTCTGTAACATCTTTTACGGGCGCCATTCTACGTGTATATAATTCTGTACGCAGTTTGTGTGGCTTAGGACTTCTCGGTCTTATAATCTTCTTAATTGGTTTCAGTATCGGTTTCTTTCTTCGGTACTTGCCCGTAGAAGGAATATAAATCTGCTTCTTGCCTTTTGTTACACTATTAACACATGATTTTTTACTGTAAAATTGGTCGCCCGATGAGATTCTTGCAATACGGTCAATCTTTGCTGCTTGACTCTGCATGCGAGGCGATCTCAAAGATTTGCTCCTGTACTTCAAATGACCGATCTTGTTGTTGTTATAGTGTCGCACGCAAGAGACTACTGTAATAAATATGTTTTTTTTTTTATAATATATATAAATTTCATGTAGCTATATTTGCGTGTTGATGTTGTATGAATTGAAGTGCATTTATGTAATTTCAAAACAAAAGCTTTTTACTGAATATTTCATTCAGAAAATATAAACGGTACTTATAACAAAAAACATTTATTAAATCTTTTGTCTGTCTGCTTGTTCAGGCAAATCTCCGAAACGCCAGACCGATTTTGACGGGATACTGACAGATGATGTTATAACGATCAACTTATGCAACTTTTATTTTAGGAAAAGATTCAGGTTCCGTGCAGAAAAATTAAAACCCTTTAAATTGTTGACAAAATCCGATTCAAATAGGGAAATAATATTTTTATAGTAATTTAGTTAGTAAGTAGTTAGTAAATAATTTAAAGATGTATTCTTACTTTCTGACTTCTCATTGACCAATGTGTGTGTGTTTGATCCAGGCACCATTGTGTTTTGGGTGATGGTGAAATCCTTCTCAAGCCCATAATCACCTCTAGACATTTTATTGAAGCTATTTGTATAAGCAAAAAGCGTGTGGATCGTTTTTCTCAGGTCACACATAAGCGTAGAGTAAGGCGTTTCATCTGTTCGGGAAGGCAGAATATTGTCCACAGGAGTCAGGCAGTCATTATTACCCTGAGAGATTATTTTAAAGAGTTTCTCAGAACCAGAAAGTGTCTCCGTGTCCGTTTGTCTCGGGTCATAATTATATCCGTCCGAATAATTGGGGGAAAAACAAATATTGTTCAAAGGATTCAGGTGATCAAAAACTAGCACTGCAGAAAGTTTTGGCTTCATTGTATTTTCGTCTTTGTGACTAGATGTGGCTAAATTGGCCTGTATCTGCGCGTTGGGCGTAGAAGTATCCTGTGTTGCACTACTATCGATGTTTGCTGCTTGTCCCTTTGTGTTAAAAACGGTCGGTATAGAGAATTTGATTTCTTGTTTCGTTTGTTTTTTGCTATTGTCGGTTGTAAATGCTCTATTGGCATCCTCTGACGAGTCTTCGACTACTGCGGGCGACAAACTTGTTTGAAGCAATTCTTTGTTGTTTCCCATTTCAATTATAGTGTTTACTTTATCGTTACTTGAATGCATAGACATTGCGTCTACTGATTGGTCTACGGGAATACACCCGCTTGCTGCAGATGTAGATTGTGAGCTTGATTGATCATCTTTTTTGCCGAATCGGGCTCTGTTTCGGTATAAAAAGGTATCGTCTCTCATTGTGTTCGGTTCAGGCATTATGGTGAACTGCGTGGTGGTAAAAGTTTCTGCATCATAATTATTACCGTCACAGTTTTTTTTCAAAAGTTTCACAGAACCACAAAGCGTCTGATCCGTTTGTCTCGGGTTATAGTTACATGCATTCTTTGAATAATGGGGGGAAAGCCAAATATTGTTCAAAGGATTCAGGTGATCGAAAACAAGCACAGCAGATAGTTTTGGCTTTAATGTATTTTCCTCTTTTTGACTGGATGTGTCTGAATTGCCCTGTATCTGCGCGTTGGGCGTAGAAGGTATCTGTGTTATACCACTATCGATCAATCCAATCTCAACGATATTGACATTGCTCACGGGCTTTACCAGATCTAGCATAATTTCTTTAATTCCGTCTGATACGTTTTTGCAGTATGTAGGAATTACTTCTTCTTTGGTTTCATTCATGTATGATGTTTCGCCGAAAGCTGTTTTCTTTAGTGGAGAAAATTTATCTTCGCCTCTAAGGCACTTATTATCGATCAATACAGTCTCAACCGGCATATTATCATTGCTCATGGGCTTTACCAGATCTAACATAAGTTCTTTAATACCGTTTGAAACGTTTTTGCTGAATGTAGGAATTACTTCTCCTTTGGTTTCATTCATGTTTGAAGTTTCACCAAAAGCTGTTCTTAGCCTTGCTGTCTTTAATGAAGAAGATTTCTCTTCGCAATTATGGGTGGTCTCTCTAATCGATTCATCGGTATTACTGAATAAATCCTCTCTACTCAAGGCTATGGGTCGTCTGTTAGGTGCCACACTGCGTCGCTTATGCTTTTTGGTCTCGCCCTGATCTTGGACTTTGATGACAACCGGTTGGAAGTTATCCTCACAAATAACGCTATCAGTAAAATTGGATATCAAATCAAGCAAATCTTGGGTATCATTATCTCTACTACTAGCATTGTCACTTTGCTGTTTAATATTGACTAGTTCATATTTTTTGTCAATTTTGAAGGATTTGCTTAATTCTGATAGTTGCCTTTGAAGGTGAACCACCTGTTCTTCTTCTTTAGAGTTTGCTCTCTTTGCTTCATTGTCCATCTTCCTGCCTATTTGTGTAGCGACTTCACCGTCTTTTATAATATAAAACATTCTCCCGGTCGAAGTATTGTCAGCCACGTGTTGCGACATTACAGCAGAAGGAGGATCTAATTCTAAACTAGCCATTAAGCTTTTATCAGATGTACCTCTTTGGAGGGATTGGTCAGATATGTTGGTCAGTGATTCTTTTGTTTCTTCAAGAGCTGTCTGTATTACAGAATCGTCGTCACCCCCGGATACTTTTTCTATATTTCGGTCTGTTTTAGAACTGGTTAATTTGGCCTGTAGTTTATCTATATCTTTAGAATATACAGGCACGACTATTGTACTGACGGGTATTATGGCCAAACTTTTTTGGGTATTTGGTGACGCCACTTTCGAGTTATTAGCCTTTTGAGCGTTTACATACGTTGGAAGACAGTATAAGGGGTCCTTCAAATGATGTTTTTCGCTTACGCTCGCTGTTATTTGCTTGCTACTAGTTGTTATAGCCTGCAGCTTTATAATATCTGATTGAGGATTGGCTGCTCGATTTTGCTTTGTCAGATTAGATGATGACGTTTTCGTTGTATATAACAATTCAGTCTCATCAGTTATTAATTCAGCTGAAATTGGAAGCTTCATTGACATGTTGTAGTTATCTTTACCAAATATAACTGTTCTTCTTTTTTCTGGTTGTAGAAAGCTTGGAACCCTTGCTATTCCCATGGTAATCGATGTTTCAGAATCAAAGTTGTTAGCGTTTAATACAGTAGACTTACGATTACCTTGCAGGGCGTCTTCAGTTTGTGTAAGATTATTTTGTTCCACCACATCATAATCGATCACTTTCTCTTTAATTTCTTTACATTCTTCAGGTTTTGGAATATCTGCTTCTGAATCTTGTTTGTCGAGAAGGGTAACGTTTGTTGATATAGCTAGACTTTTAGAGTCAGCTTCATCATAGCCAATAGTTTTTCTTTCATTGGTTAATTCTTCCATTATGTTCGTGGACAAAACTCCAAACATAAAAATATCGCCTTCGTCTGTATCGACCTTATTATTAATTGCTTCCTTTATTATGTCATTATCAATTACTTTCTCCTTTACTTCTTTAATCTCTTCAGTTTTTTTAATATAAGCAGCTGACTCAAGTTCGTTGAGAAGATAATTCGATAGAGATCTTAGCTGAATTCTCATCAAAGACAACACATTTTGCTTCATTTTTTATTCCGCTATTACGTTAGCTGTTTTAGTCAAAAATACATATTTGGCTTTCGTCGTGATCTTAGATAATTGTTTGTCTTTTTTTTATTATCACAAAAATATTTATTTCTGAAAATTGGTGTTAAAAACACTTTCATACGTCACAAAGTAACGTAATGTGTCAATACCGGTATTTCACAGAAACAGCCGAAACAAACTCCTCTGAGTTTGTTTTGGCTGTTTCTGTCACTGTGTCTTTTAAAATCCAGACATTGATAAAGTCATTTGAGGACCGTGCAGTAGTGTCTGAGATGGTCTTTTGACGAAAGAAGCACATAGTTTTAGACCTAAATAAATCTGCTAAACGCCCTGATTGCAATAAAGCTATGCTTAATTATTGCGTAAATTTTTCAGCAAATATCATGTTGTCTTGCTGCAGCAAGCTTGGTGCAAACTGTAAGTGCAGCAAGTATTTTTGTATAATTAAATAAATAAAGAAAGGACATTTGGGTATACTTAAATCCAGTAACCAATGCCAGATAATAGTTATAGTTAAACTAGCTAATTAAATAGCAATAATGAAACAAAAAAAAAATACCCACATAGTCCCCATATTCACAGTAATGAACAAAAATAATGATAATACGATACTTAAAAAAGTAAATAATGTAATTTTGTATTTAATTAATATTCATAAAATGTAAAACTTTAATAATAAAAAATTTAAAAGTTCAATACAAAATTGGAGCAGTTCAATTCCAAGCTTTTTTGTCCTCGATATTATAATCTTTAGCAGCATAGAACTTAGAAGGCTTTCTGGCAAAGTTTACGTTTTTTAAAAGATTTGAATTTATAAAGGCTTAGTTTTTGAAGTGACTTGGTATTATACAATTGGTATCATACATTGGCATCTAAATGATCCACCTATTTTCATGAGCCTTGTTCTGGGTAAAAGAAACTGATGTTTATTCCTTGTATTTGTATTGTGAATATCATTTATTTCTTAATCAGCTTTATTTTTTTGTGCATACCTACAAAAGGTTTTCATAAATACAATGAGAAGGAACTGTCATTACATCAGAAGTCAGAGTGTCTTGGACTCAATTTATAAACTGACTATAACTGACTGAAAAGCGAACTGTCATCTGCACACAGCATTATTTCGTGGTTAAGCATGTCATAACTATAAATAAAAAACACGAATGAACCAAGAATTGAGCCCTGTGGGACTCCTATTGTTACTATAGAGTTTCTTCCATTCTTCTCCATAGAGATCTACGCTTTGAAATGGGCAACTACATTACTTTCACTGTTATTAAGTCTTGTGACTGGGACTGTAGCTTCATTTTTATTGTTTTTCGACTATTCAAAACTGCCTGTAACTGGCCTACTTGAAATAAATGATTTTGATTTGATTTTGATTTGATTTGACTACAGATCTGGGAGATCTTTTTCCGTAGACGTCAGGTTCTTGGTTTACTAGATGTGTTATAGGTTCATGGGTTCTTTTTGTCTAAGTACAAAATAAGCTTGCGTTTGACCGCATCTCGCCTGATTTGAAGCGATGATGCGGCCTAGGGTAGAGCACGCTTGCCTAGAAGAAACTGATTCATTAGAACTTTGAAAAGATCCTGATTATAATGATCAGAGAACAGACAATTCCACAGACTGGCGTTTTGCACATTAAATGTGGAAGCAAAGCGCTTTGTCTGTGGAACTTTAAACATATAACGGTGACGTTTCACCATATCTCTTCTCGTCCGATTATAGAATGGGGATGGGGCCATTAGATTGTGTCATTCCAAAGTACACTTTCTAAAATGTATTCGATGAAAAACCGATAGGCTGGTGACTTTGCGGCGATGTTCAAGGCTCTTCACGAGACTCACAAATGGCAGGCTCGTAAGCATTAATTGCGACGTTCTCTTTGTTCGCAACCTCTCTCTTGGGTCGGTCCCTCATATCTGAGGATCGTGGTCAGCCTGAGGGTTGCATCGGGAGCGGATGATCTGCTTCTATCGGTTTCTGTCCATCGCGTCTCTTATGACCGTGTAGAATTTGGAGGACGACGAGTCTTTGACTTGATCGGTCCATCTTGTTTGTGAGCGACCGCGCGATCTCTTGCCTTCGGTGTTCGCAACCAAATCTTTGTTAAAGCATAAAAACTTGCATCTCTGTGGACGCACTTTTAGACACGTCCTGATCCGGGATGTGTACGGTGTCCGTTACGGACATGTCCTCATCATTTTTGACAATATGCGAAATATTAAAACAAACAATGTACTCATATATGTTTTGTCCATCACTAAACAGGCCGTGATAGCCCATGTTACTCGACCCACTTTCCATATCTCTTTCAATTTCATCTAAATCATATTTCTGAACCAGTTGTATTTCTGAAAAAAAGGCCTTCCCCATAGCCTTCCAATCTTCCCTCCGTGCGGTTTTCTCCGGCTAGTCTGTCACGCCTCCTAGATTGCCTAGGATACGGCGACGATGCGGCGACGCCCGTCTTCTGGCACCTACTGCGTGACAACTCTGGCGAATCGAACACCCAAGGAACATGGTTGAAAAAATATCGGACTTCTCTTATCGCATCGGCTGATACAATTAAATAGTAAAGAGAGTATTTTTTTTCAACCCATGTCCTGAGGATTATTTTCCTGTTTGATGGCCTTCGATGGTTTCGGTTTCAGCCGATACTGGAACGCTGGGCCAAAGGTACTGTTTCGTTTTCGGCAGGAAATCCTGTTTCGGTCGGACGCTAATATTATTATATAATGTTTTTTGTTGTTCTTTATTTATCACTAGCCGAATATTGTCGACGACGAAATCTACACTCACTGAGGCAAACATATTGCGAACAATATATTATTATCACTCCATAGCTTCTTGGGAAACTAACGATGTTGATATTATTTTACTTTACAATTTTGCTAGCTAATACAAACATGTCGTATTGACAATTGTGAGTAGCCTTTTTCTTCTTCTAGCTTATGGATGCCAGAGTTTTGTTTTTGGCTTTGAATGTTAAATAGGTCTCTTAACAACTTGATAATTTTCTTCATATTGATATTTTCTTTCTGTTTTTACATCTGTCTAAATCACAGTGGTCCTTATTGTCGATACAATACGGTTGTTGTTGGTTAGATGCTGTCAGAGGTAACTGAATGTTCTTGACCATTGCTCCAACTCCTATCATACCCTCTCAGCCCAAAAACATGCAGCCGAAGTGACCTTTGTGCTGCCACCGACAACGCTGTGGAAGTGGCGAAATAATGGGCTAACAAGATCTAAAATTTGTCTTGCCAGCGACATGAAGAAGCAGAAGACTTAACCATGCTTTATTGTTTTTTTCACACTTGAATAGCATTGTCAGGAGGGCGCTGTTAGTAGACATACAAACCGCCTCTTGTTTTTGCAATACAAATTGTATTGCAAAAACAAGAGGCGGAGTTAATTCTAATTACAGCCACGCGCCAAAAGACACAATGTAACAGACTGTAACATCTTTTGCCGTCAAAAGTGGTCTGTTGGTTGGAACGATATTTTTTCCGGGCGTACGCTGCATGCATCCTATCATGGGACGCAAGGCATAGGCCTCCACATGCCTTCTGTGATATGACACGTGCGCTGTGATTCGTATGCAGCATCGCTCTTGCCGGGGTGATAGAGCTGGAACGCACATTTATCTCGCAAACGCATTTGTTGTGCACCGGCCCCGGCCGTTACTGTCATGGGACCTACAATTGAATCTCTTCTTAAGCGATATAATAAAGTTAACGGGTAAAATAAGGGGAATCCAAACAAAACTTTGGACTCCGTGTCTGCGCGCCGGCCGTAGGGCTGCGGTTTGTCCGTAGGACTCTGACGCTGACGCCCCGGGCGTCGGGGGGCAACCAGTGGCCCCCGGCCACCGTAGGCGCGAGCCTGTGGACGGTGAGTAATGGGCTAGCTCACAGTCCGTCCGTCTTATGACGATGGCGCGTACGTGTTCCACGCGCGCCTCAAGGAGATGGTCAGCAAACCGGAAGGGGTCCGAGAGGGCCGATGCCTGCCAGGGCTGCGGGTTGTTCGAAAGAGATACCGCGGCCCTGGAACACAAAGGGCGAAGAAGGAACATGGGTGGGTTTTAGTCAGTACAAGTCTGACACTCCCTCTCGCTCCGCCTAGAGCGGGAGAAGTCATTTGACGATTTCCCATCCGGAAAAAAAAAAAAAAAAGGACTCTGACGCTTGACTTTGTCTAAAAGTCCAGCAATTAGCTCCTGTTTGAATGATCGATGAATTTCTAAATTGTCCAAGGCAGTGTATTAAAAATTTCAAGCTCGCTTCGCTCGCTGTTGCAGCCTACTTCCTCTTCAATCTTGACTTACTCTGCATATCGACCAAGTAACTCCAGGGTAGGGAGTTAAGATTAACGAGCAGTCGAGCACGCTTTGCTCGCTCTTGGAGCCTTCGGCCTTTTATTATTAGCACCAATTAAGTTATATATATTTCGGAATATGAGTCCTTTTGGACTAAAGAATAGCACAGTTCTGGAGTGGAGAGGTTTCATTTTATTTTAGTTCCTAGACTTTTCAAATAACTCGACAAAATTAGTAAAGTTAGATCGAGGTGCTAGTATTTTTTAGGGTGTTTTTGTTAAAATTGCGGGGTGGCTAACCAAACTGGCCTGGGGCGCCAAAGCTACGGCGTTGTGTGCAATTGTGCATAGGCATTATCCGAGATGCATAAGGTAGGATTTCTTCAAATTCATCTAGTTAATTAGATGCAAGTTTGTGTAGAAGATACTCATTTGGACCAATGGAGAATCTGATCGGACAGACGGACACATCATCATCGTGTTCCTGTCCTTGTTACTTGTTGTGTTGTTACTTAAGGCCGCAAAAAATAAAACTTAGGAAACAATTCATTTAATAATAACAATTATCCAAATGTGATTTATTAGTATAGCAAGTTGATTGAGATGTGCTCGAGTACGTCGACATAGAATATGACTTGGATCTGCAAACAGAAAGGCCCTTTTTTAATTAAAGCTAAACAGCGTTCTAAAAACCATTGAGTTCGGGTTCCTTGTCAAGGCCGACACTCGCTTAAAGAATTGCACTAGAGATCGGCATGACCTCTCTCCATTTCTACAAGCTAATACCAATTTCAGGCGGTGCCTTTATATGCGGTGACTAAGTGTACGTTTTAGTATGGAGTTTCATAGGAAGTATTTTGAATGCGACTACAAGACTAACGATGCTGGTCAAGACCATAATGATTGATATGACATCCAGCTCCAATCAAATGAGTGCTATTATACTCTGTTCAGTTCGGCACTAACAGGCTGAAAATTCGAATTGTCAATACGAAAACCACCTTTGATGGGGAAAACGAGCGAGCCAAAGGGTACGATCAGCAAAGGAGATGTTAGCAAATCGGAAGGGGTCGGAGAGGGCCGATGCCTGCCAGGGCTGGGGGACTGTTCGAAAGAGATACCGTGGCCCTGGAACACAAAGGGCTAAGAAGGAACATGGATGGGTTTTAGTCAGTACAAGTCTGACACTCCCTTACGCTCCGCGCAGAGCGTGAGGGGTCATATGCTTTCCCAACCTTAAAAAAAAGGTGCTATCAGCTGGCACAAGTCGGATTAAATCCGAATATGTGTATTTATTGCTTTGGCTTTGCTATATTGTTGAACTCAATACTGACGAATCGAATGTGCCAACCTGAAAATGTGTGAAGCACCCTTACCTTTTCTTGCGCCTATATTTCGACTGGAACTTTTTGTCTTGTATAATTTTCTTCGTGTATTTTTTGCGCAGCTTTTTCTTGGTGTCCGTTTTATCTTCTTCCATGTGGCTTTCAGTGTCATTTGTTATTTCTTCAGAACTCGATTCTGATCTTTTATTAGTCGCTGAACGTTTTTTGCGATCCTTATAAACTTCGCAGGAGTCTTTAGGGACGAGTTTCCAACAGCCCTTTCCATCTGTCCGCCGAGATTTCTTCAGAATGAAAGAAAAAAAGGTTTGAACCGACGCATGATTTGCGGTTTGAGGCAGTTTCGTTTCGGTAGATACTAAACGAAAAACGAAAAAGAGGGCTGGTGGAAAGATTTTACAATGCGATTCTATGCGGCTTTAAAGTAGGTAACTTGGGGTTAGCTTTATTAGAAGGTTGGTACTGTGAACACTTCTAAATATTTCGCTCTCTTACAACCTGCCAAAAACATGATAAACGGGGGAAGGTTTGATGAGGAAGGATAACTACAATATATTGGATATTATTGGTAGTATTTGGTCAGAGCAGAGTGGGTAGTGTCTTACAAAAGGAGACATCAAAATACTTACTTTTGTGCGAATGGCTTCATTAATATCATCGATAAACAGTCCCGACAAGTCATCATTCCAGCCCCAACTTCTGCTAGATGTATTTTTATATCTCTTCCTACTTATTCTTTCGGGTCTAGATGACTTTTTGTGGCTTTTAGGACGTTTTGCTGATCGCATTTTGGGTTCCTAAATTAAAAAAAAAAACTTATTAAGAATTTCGATTCGTAGAAAAATAATATAAATATTGTAAAATAACACCAAAATAATACTCTGTGGTACAAACTTGAAATTATGTCAGAATTTATTCGTCTTGGTCTATGCAAGGTCTATGATTGTTTGTTAAAACTAACAAAAAACTTTTTAAAGAAACTGCTTTGTTCAGTATCACAATAATGGCTGGTAATCAGTGCTATATATAAATTTAATATTTCCTTCAAGTGCAAAGAGTAGATACTTATTATATATCAAGCATTGCTTAGTTTTGTTCCGTTTGGTATTTAGTATTCTCTTGGTTGTAAGCAATTTTTAGGTGTTTCCGACGCCACTGTCATTTTTAGGGTTCCGTACCCAAAGAGTCAAACGGGACCCTATTACTGCAACAATACGATACGATGAGACTTCGCTGTCCGTCCATCCGTTCTCGTTTTTATAAATTGGTACGGAACCCTTCGTACGCGAGTCCGACTCGCACTTAACCGGTTTTTTTTTAATATTGTAAAATAATTGTAACCTCTACGATTTAGATGTTGCAATGTATAAAATAAAGAATCATTATTCGGCACTAGAATAATATTTCTATGTTCGGCACGGTTGGTTTTTCATTTTACCAGGCAATGTTTTATCTTTTTTCTGCTATAGCCATCAGCTAGCATCGCTAAATATTTGTTTCATATTTTTAAAACCTTCACACATTATTTTGACATGATGCTTTACAAGAAAACGCCTACTAATAACTTAGAACGAAACGTTGGTAATGTCATATGACTATCGACGTCAGTGCTACCAACATAATCAGCGTGTCCACCATTTTTACGCAGCTGTTGTTTGTTTGAGATTTTATAATTTAGAATTCTATCTAAATTAAATCTTAAAATGGGTGCCTCCTTCGTTCCTATCACCGTATTCACCGTGCTGTGGGGTATTGTGGGCATAGTTTGCCCCTTCTTCGCCCCTAAAGGACCAAACAGAGGGTAAGTTATTACGCCTTCCTACTTGAAAACCTTTTTGCTGATTCTTTGGCTAAAACCTGTATTTTGTTGGTCAATTCCAGGATTATCCAGGTGGTTTTGATGCTCACTGCCGCCACATGCTGGTTATTGTAAGTATTTTGTATTTTTTTAAGGTTTTTGAGGCTTAAAATGAGTCATAGACAGAATAGCATAGTCGTAGTCACTTGATTACCTTCAATGGTTGCCCTCGTGATCCCGAATGTCTGGATAAATTGATAGCTTAATTCTTAAGTAAGGTTTTAGGCTATTTAACTACAGGCTACAACCCTTAGGAGTTGAGAAACAGAAAATTGCAAGTGAATGCATGGGACATAGCAGCTAGTCTTTTTGGCATACATAGAGTGCTTAAACATAGTACCGTCTACATATCTAAGCAGCTGACCACTAACGGGGCATGCTAACATTTTCTCAACCCTCAATCTGGTGACAAAGATGACGAATTGCTTAAAATAATAATTAAAAGTGAAATGCAGGTTAGCAATCAGTTGTTATAATTTTACATGTATAAGCACAATAATTATAACAACTCGCCCAAACACACTCACTCAACCTTACATGCAATCAGAATAATTAGATCACCAAGCAATGCAGTGCAATGCACTTAACATCTTGCATGCTTTTGTGTGTGCATACTCATGTTTCTGACAAATAAATGAACTCGTAACTCAGGTATATGTCATGTTTATCTCAGCGCTGTCCACTTTATGTTATCCAAAAATTGTTTGTTTAAAATCTATCACTGAATTATTTCTTTGCGTGGATAATTTAAATTCATTCTAACATTTACACACCTTTTTTATCTGCCTAGCCTTTTCCCAAAACTATCTTGGGGTCGGCTTCCAGTCTTATCGGATGTAGCTGATTACCAGTATTTTACATGAAGCGACTGCCTTATCTGACCTCCACAACCCAGTAACTGGGTAATATGATACGCCTTGGTAAGACTGGATGTCAGACTTCCAGTATCCTCATCTGAACTCCAATCACTTATAATTTGTATGTTACAGCACTATTACTTATATTATGATGTGGTCTAGTTACAAATAAAAAACAAAAGAATGAAGCCCTAGAAACAAGATCGCAAAAATAGAAGTTGCAGGATCATTCTAAATTCCCTGCACGGAGCTTCACAACTGAATTTAAACCGGTTAAAACAACAAACAATATGACATCTATTTCTCAGAATATAAGGAGCATTTTCTACAAGTTTGTGATTTCTCACCCCACACACAAATAAACCTTCCTGCAATGTAACAAATATCTTTCATTTTCTTCTACTTGACAATAGGGGTGCGGACTGGGTAAAGAAAACGACATTCTATTTTGTCCGTCAGACAGGTAATACAAAAATATTAGACACGTATTTTTTGTATTATCAAAATATCAAAAAAATACTTAGTTTGAACTCATTAAAGTTGGAGAGTGGGGGCTAACTACGTCACAAGTAGGTATAAAACTTACCTACATGTGACGTCATTTCAACTCAATATATCTTCGTAATTTTATGACCACGTGAAAAAACAAAAAATAACGTGGCCAATACTTTTCAATAAACTACCCAACGGACAAAAAAAAAATAGGATTATCCCCTATTAAATCAAAATGGTACTTGTTTATCTAAAAAAAATAAATTACAACCTAAAGTCAAAGAAATAAATCCGGATCAGGCAGTGTGTCTTCAGATTGTATGCTTACTTAAAAATATTCTTTTATTCAAGTACCAATCCCCATAAAAAACTATTTTATAAATTCTATTCTATCTCCTAGAACACACATCAATAATTTAATCTCTTATCAGAGTATCATTATAGCGGGGGATGGGGCATATTAACATCCATATCAACTAAAAACACTGGGAACACATTTCAACATTATTTCATTAAAATATACTTACAGCCAGTTAAAAGCCTTCGGGCGCGATTGGTCCAATTCGCGGTTGGTCCAATATAATATTTCCAAAATTAAACAAAATATCTTATTTTTATGAACTTTATGTACTATATTTATTGAGATAGATGGCGGTCTTACTTCGCTCGCTCACTAGACCCCGCCCTCCTGCCGGAAAATTGACCATTTTGGACCAACCGCGCCAATTTTTTTTTTTTAATTACGCTATTCTGTCCACTTCCGGGCAAAAGCCTTCCCCATTCCATCCAACTCTCTCGGTGTTTTGCCTAATCAGTCAAAACAGAGTACAAATCATCCTATACTTTTAAATAAGCAATATTTAAACTCCAATCACTATTTAAGGTTCACTTCTTGAAGTACTAAACCATTTATAATTTCCTATTTGTGCTTTCCAGCTGGCTGTGTGCTTACATGGCACAAATGAACCCGCTGATTGGACCCAGACTGAACAATGAAACACTCATCTGGATGTCTCGTACTTGGGTGAGTATGCAAAGAGTTTATTGCACATTTATTTTATACTAGCTGTGCCCGCGAATTTTAGATATAGCCTAAGTTACTCCTTATTACATCAGCTATCTGCCAGTGAAAGTCCCGTCATAATCGGTCCAGCCGTTCCAGAGATTAGCCGGAACAAACAGACAGACAGATAGACCAAAATTGTAAAAAAAATAGTTTTGGTATATTTACCGTACACACATTTATATGCATGTAGTAAAAAGCCGTTATTTTAATATTACACACAGATAAATGAGCTTGTTTTCTAAGAAAATATAGAATGTAAATTCTTGTTATTACCATAATGAAATCTTTCATTATTTGTTGAAAAAAAAAATACAAACAGACCTCTCAATTTTATTAATTTGTATAGACTAAAATCAAGTTTTGCTAAAATGAGCTAACCCACAATCTCTTATTTAGTTAAGAGGGAAGTGCCAGAGTTGCTTGCGAAATTCAAAATATATGTATAAGGTTTTTAGGAATTTAAGGAAGGGCTTTGCCCAGCAGTGGGACAGTACAGACTAGTAAAAAACTGGCCAAGTGCAAGTCGGACTCGCGCACGAAAGGTTCCGTACCATTATTTATAAAAACGAGCAAAAATTATCACTGTTTTGTATGGGAGCCCCCACTTAAATATTTATTTTATTCTGTTTTTAGTATTTGTTGTTATAGCGGCAACAGACATACATAATCTGTAGAAATTTCAACTGAGTAACTATCACAGTTCATGAGATACAGCCTGGTGTCAGACGGACGAATGGACGGACGGACGGACAGCGAAGTCTCAGTAATAGGGTCCATTTTGATCCTTTGGGTACGAAACCCTAATAGTAATGATGAATGAAGAAAACGTAATGATTATTTCAAAGTCATTCAATTATGTGAACTGTATTGATGATTTTAATGATTATAACTCTGTAAAGCCATATTTGTAACAGTCGCAAATCATATATTAATCAACATACAACCTGACGCTGACCAGCAAATTGCAAAAACTTATTTTGCAGGCTACCCTGTCTCTTCCATCTCAAACTGGCAAATTGAGCACTTCTTTTGAAGCAAGAATATTCTATTGTAATTTGCTTTATCAGAGAATTTTCCTTGCGGAATTGTACACTTAGCCTTGGCCTTGTGCATTCAGGGTCAAATTGTAACATTAAAGTACGAGTATAACAACTTAGCATTTTGTTGAACAATTATTCTATGTTTAAGACCGCTTTCACATTAGGACGTTAGCATGCTGCCGCGCCGCTGTTTATATGGCGCACTTCATTTCAAAGCTAACGGGAAACATTTTGTATCTCCCAAAGAAAAAGTACCGTGGCAGAATAATAGTAGTTGTTGCATCGAGCGCAAAGTGAGTTATTAATACACGAGTGTTATGTTGCACTAAATTAACACGAATGCATTAATTACTCACTTTGTCGCCTATTAAATGTATTGTTTATTTATTGTAGTTTTGTTACTTACCATTCTCTTAAGATTTTACTAACACTATGAATCTATGGTCTGAATAGGGGTGAAGACTGGGTAAAGAAAACGAAATTCTATTTTGTCCGTCAGACAGGTAATACAAAAATATTAGACACGTATTTTTTGTTTTATCAAAATATCAAAAAGTTACTTAGTTAAAACTCATTAAAGTTGGAGAGTGGGGGCTCACTACGTCACAAGTAGGTATAAAAATTACCTACACGTGACGTCATGCGCCATTTCAACTCGATATATCTCCGTAATTTTATGACCACGTGAAAAAAGAAAAAAATACGTGTCCAATACTTTTCAAAACCCGACAGACAAAGAAAAAAAAATGTGATCATCCCCTATTCAATTAATAGTAATAATTTTTCAGTAGCAGCCACGGAGTCTGGATTTAAGCGCGTTTGATGGCGATAGCTCACCCCCTATTACATGCGACTTAAACATAACTGGCAAAATGTGGGTTTATTATTAGGCACACCCCTAACTAATCCTTTGGGGATTATTGACGTGATGAGTATAAATACGACTGTATCCAATACAAAAAAATAAACCGGCCAAGTGAGAGTCGGACTCGCGCACGAAGGGTTCCTTACCATTATTAATAAAAACGAGCAAATAAATCACTTTTTGTTTGTAAAAATAAATATTTATATTGTTATGTTTTTAGTATTTGTTGTTATAGTGGCAACAGAAATACATAATCTGTAGAAATTTCAACTGGCTAACTATCACGGTTCATGAGATATAGCCTGGTGATAGACGGATGGACGGACGGACAGCGAAGTCTCAGTAATAGGGTCCCGTTTGACCCTTTGGGTACGGAACCCTAAAAATCAAATTATAGCACACTACTAGCACACAGTTACACTGTTTACTAATAGATGGCACTGTATGCGCTGGCCTGTATCCAAAAAAATAAAGTGAAATTATAGCACACAGTTACACTGTTTATCAATAGATGGCGCTGTATATTCCGTATCTTCTAACACATTATTTTCATGCTTGTTCATGTAGCTATTTTTCAAGTTGTGTGGCCAATTGTTACTATCAATAAAATATAGCGTGCACGGCCATGCGGCCAGCATCTCTTCCGCATGAGAGCAATCTTTGCCAACACGTACGGTTCTTATGACAAAAAAATAATTGATTATTATCAAAATCTAAGTGAAATCTAATCAATGAGTCATTTTAAACTGTTCTCTCTTTGTTAACGTTTTACTGCTGAGTACCATAGGCTCTTGAATAGCACTGTGTAAACGTTACGTCAACACGTCGATTTTTTAATTAAATTACTCGTTTCAGTGATAGATACGGATTGTGTATGTTGCAAACAATTTTGCTAAAATGCTATAGAATTATTGTATTTTCGATTTAAAAGGTTACAATTTCCTGTAAAGATATCGTTTGCCCTTACAATAAATAAATCCCAGGGACAAATGTTCTCGATGGTTGGCATCAACCTAAGGAAAGAGTGCTTTTCTCATGGTCAATTGTATGTTGCTCTTTCTCGAGTCTCCTGAAATTAAATGTTTTGTTATCACCTACAAATACCACTGCCAACATAGTGTACAGTGAAGCTTTAAAAGTCGACGAAATATTGCTGGATGCCAAGGTTTGCAGCTTTGCTCATTGCCGCAAGGTTGCCTGCTTGACGGTCTACTACAGGCTGTACTTCAGTGAGTGTGCCCAAGATGCAAGTTACCATCCCTACATTATTGCTATTCCACCAATTCGCACTAAGCCTTTTCAAACGTCTTTCATAATGCGCACAGCAAAGGAGTAGAACTTTCTGCCTGCGTCTGTGTTTCCGAACGCTTGCAACCCTAATCTCTTCAAAGTTAGAGTGAACAGGCTTCTTCTGGGTAAGCTCCTACCATCGTCGACTTTGTCTCTGTTATCTCTGACCTAGACTACAGTCAACACATTACAAATAAAAAAAAAAAGGACAAACCCTTTTTTTTTTTTTTTTGCGGATGGGAAATCATCAAATGACTTCTCCCGCTCTGGGCGGAGCGGGAGGGAGTGTCAGACTTGTACTGACTAAAACCCATCCATGTTCCTTCTTCGCCCTTTGTGTTCCAGGGCCGCGGTATCTCTTTCGAACAACCCGCAGCCCTGGCAAAGGACAAACCCTTAGGCTGAGCCAATAGTCGTTGATATTGTCAATGTCAACATCGTTCACGCCCACAGATAATAAATATTACTTATATGAACTTACTACAATAATAGCTACGCCATAATAATAATTATTATTTATAATGTCAACATACGTCTAGTGGTCAACAAACGATAAGGGACCGTCCATTAATCACGTGAGGCTTGAAAGGGGGGGGGGGAGGGGGTTTTGAAAAAATCACGAAATATCACAAGGGGGAGGGGGTGTAGTAGGATATCACGTGTATTTATTTTTTCGTCAAACACGCGATTCTAAACCGAAAAGCGGCTTGTAGTTTGACCTTGAGTCGAACGAACGAAGCACCTGTATTTAAAGATAATATTCTAAAAAATTTAAGATTCTGTGTAGGTACTAAAAATACACGTGATTTTGGGTGGGGGCGAAGGTAAGTCTTAAACCTCACCACGTATCACCAAGAGGGAGGGGGGGGGGGGGTTAAAAATGCTTAAAAAAAAAAAACATCACGTGATTAATGGACGGCCCCTAAATGGCGGTGTTCGTGTATTGAAGCTCGATATCAAAGTGCAAAGTTTGATCTATACATAACATAACGCTTGTAATTCCCAAAGGATTAGGCAAGGGTGTACCTCATAGTACACTGTACACCCACAGCTCGCTAGTAATGTTTAAGTCCCATATAATAGGGGTCGAGCCTATTGCCATCAACCGGGCACAAATCCAAGACTCCATTGCTACTGACTTTGTCATGAAATAAGTCATTCAATAATATTAAATGAACTTCAAAGAGATTGTATTGATGATTTTAATGACCACAATTCTGTAAAAACATACGTTTTACGGACGCGCCCATCTTAAGTTTCAAGCTGAAAAATACTAAGGACTCCCATTGTAAAAGACCACAAATCACAACTGTTGACATTAGGGTTGAAAGCTTGTAAGTGCAGGCTAAGTACAGCTACTCGTAAAGGCTATTTAAATGCTCGTAAACAGTGCTGACTGGGCTTCATGACAGTCCCTTATCTTCCTGCTTCATCATCTGCCTAACCTTTTCCCAACTGTCCGGGACGGCTTCCAGTCTTACCGGATGCAGCTGAATACCTATATTGTACATGGAGATACTGTCTATCTTGACCTCCACAACTCACTTACTACTGGGTAAGACTGGATGTCAAACTTTTGGCTTCTGACTACTCGTAACGACTGTCAAAGATCTATAAACGACAGCCGGGACCAACGGCTTAACGTGCTTTCCGAGACACGGAGGAAACTCGGTATGTAATAGGTAGTGGCTCACCCACAGACCAAACTAGGCAAGCCTTCCATTCTAAAACATGACCAGAAATCACAACATTAGGCTTGAAAGGTTTGGGCTGCGGGACTGTTCGAAAGAGAAACCGTGGCCCTGGAACACAAAGGGCTAAGAAGGAACATGGATGGGTTTTAGTCAGTACAAGTCTGACACTCCCTTCCGCTGCGCCCAGAGCGGGAGGAGTGATTTGATGATTTCCCATCCGTAAAAAAGGGCTTGAAAGTGCAAGTTTTTTAAGTGCAGACTAAGTATAGCCACTCGTAAAGGTTATTTTAAATGCTCGTAAAGAGTGCTGAATAGGCTCCATTACAATTCCTTATCATTTACCTGCATTACACAATTAACAGTGAAGTGTATTGCGTCAACTGTGAGATAAACTGAGCACGTACACTTTATCGTTGTAACCTATTAACATGATAACCGCTTTTCTCGACAATTCATATCGGAACGGTAAATTAGTACTAGATGGGTCTATAATGGCAATGGAGAAGGCTATGCTCGGAGTTTCCTTGATCAAATCAGAAATGAGGACATCCGCAAAAGAACCAAGGTTACCGACGTAGCCCAAGGAATTGCCAAACTTATGTGGCAGTGGGCAGGGCACATTGCTCGCAGAACGGATAGCTGATGGGGCCGAAAAGTTCTGGAATGGCAACCGTGACCCAGAAGACGATGCGTTGGAGGGCCTCCCACTAGGTGCACCGATGACCTGGTGAAGGTTGCGGGGATTCGCTGGATGCGAGTCGCACGGGACCGCTCAATGTGGCGACACTTGGGGTAGGCCCATATCCAGCAGTGGACGTCATTCGGCTCAAATGATGATGACGAGGCCTATAATGATTGCTAGTGGGGATATTGCCATACATACAGACAGCGTCGTGTTACGCTGCGAGGTGTCACGTAGCTGGCCGCGGAAACGCCGATACAGCACACCTTTCGGCCAAAACTCTTCCTTGAGGAAGGTCACCAAATGGTGAGTCGGAACGCGCACCACAAACGACATGAAATTGGTGTTATGGCGCGCCTCCAGCTTCTCCACCCTCAAGATCCAGTTGGTCTTCACTCGTATGTACTGTAGGATGTCGAAATGAAATGAAGTGCTGCTAAGGCTCGACCCGGGTCTGCCCCACCTATGCTCTCTCTTTCACTAAATTTATCTTTCGCATGCATTTAATGGGGCGGACATATCACTCTTACGTTCACTCGGTATTGATAATAGGGCAGAGAATCTAGTCTATGCCACTCGCTCAGTCACGTAAATCTAGCTCAAGCAGATAGCATTTTAATGGGTGCATGTTCAATGTGTCAATGCAATGCGCATTGCAATAATTGCACTGCCTTATCTTAGCGACCTACTTATTAATGATTACTCGTGCCTTTCCCTGATTTCTCTTTAATTATTGTACTTTATACGCACTGTGCGTGTAATAAGGAGATCAGAATCGGGAATAAGCAGAGTATGTTTCCCTAAACTTCAAGGAAGAAAGTAACTTGTAGGACCTCTGATGACAGCTTTATTACGGAACTTAAAAATAATTCTTCAAGTCATTGGTTTTTGTTAAATAAAATTTCGTGAAAATTGAAACAACATTGCACGTTTCACATTAATACATTTTGTTTGTCCCTCGAAAAAATACACGTGATTGTCACATTATACGATCGCATAGTGATTTTTTCTGACCCCCTCGCCCCCCTTTTCAAACATGTGATTAAAGGAGAAACCCCTAATAAAACTGGAGCCACAAAAACAACAGTTTTGACACCGTCAACTATTCTCCTTACTCCGTTTTACAAATCTCCGACTGCTAAATATTAGCAAACCGAGACCTACTTCTTACTATCGCCCCGTATCTGTAAGGCCAAGGTCGGATATCACGTGTATATCTGACATACATCACATTAAAATGTCGTCACGTGGTGCACCTCCCATTTCAAATTGACTGCGGCGAAAAATGGAACTAAAATGTAAAGTACTGTTTTTGACGTTTGGGTGACAGTTCTCCATAGTCACTAGCGCCACCCTGAAAAATCTTGATAGTTTGGCCATTGTGAATGGTTCGTCTGTAGTATAATAGTCAGTTGTATATTTGTGGATGTATTTACATGTTACTTGCTAACTATATGATGAATTTGGATGTGAATATTTTAGATAAATGCTTGTTCTAGTGATGTAGTAATAGCGAAATTAAATTTGACGGAATTCGATACTGTGATTTATGAGGCTTTTTGATTTTCATTATGTTTATCGACCTGAAATTTTGTCATTTAATTAAATCATCATGCTGCCAGTCTTCTAGGCATTTTTCCTATTCACAGAGATGTGGACGAATTTTTTGACGCCCTGTATTTTGTTTGATACTTGAACATATTTTATTATAGATCTATTTGTAGTTTTTAAATAATATTACATCGTCATAGAATATAATCATCGGCCCAACTTGATTGTCCTACTGCCGTAGGTGTCTAAGGGAGCCTACACATCAAAACGGGGTCTCCGTCAGGATGAACGGTCACTAGGCGTATTTAACGTTGAATTTATGCCTAGCAATTGCTTCCCTATTGCTTCTATTTGCTTCCTATTCTCAAACAATTGCTTCCATCGTATTCTAGAAGAAAAAATACATTTTAAGAGTGACCGTTCATTCTGATGTCAGGACGGACGGTCACCGAGTCGTGTCCTTGTTAAATAGAATTATTGAAATTCACGGAGGCCCTTAATTACTTCCCGTTTGCTTCTCTCAATGTTTTACAACGATGATACTGTAACTATCACGGCAATAAAGATATCGACAAAAGTGTTGTATAACAATATTTTTACTACCTGACAAAAAAATAAATTGTTTGAGAATAGAAAGCAAATAGAAGCAATGGGGAAGCAATTGCTAGGCATAAATTCAACGTTAAATACGCCTAGTGACCGTTCATCCTGACGGAGACAAAACGGGCGACATGTCAACTGAACGCGTACGAAAGTCCAGAATACGCACGTCCGACATTCTACGTATACTATCATAACATCACACCTGTAATCCCTGAAGAACACCCACATTTCGCCAGTTATGTTTAAGTCCTATGTAATAGGATGGGCTTTTGTCCGTCAACCGCGCATAAATCCAGACTCCATGGCTGCTTATGAGAAATTCTTAATATTATTTAATTCAGACCATAGATTCATAGTGTTAGTGTAATCTTAACAGAATGTTAGTAGGTAACAAACAAAATTAAATAAAACATTTAATAGGCGACATGGACGTCTGTGCGTCTACCTGCCCAATGCCAATCGCCAAGTCCTATGAAATAGGGTGAGAGCCCATTTCCATCAACCGGGCACAAATCCAGACTGATACTGAGAAAATCCTGATGGAAAAACCCAATAACACTGCCCTACCCGGGAATCGAACCCAGCACCTCATGCTCAGCAGTCGCACTTGCGAACGCTAGACCGAGGCATCCGAGATCCGAAATTCTTTAGTAATATAAAACCGCAAATGTGTGTCATGTCATATAGTTATTGCATCCAACACAACTAAATATTTTACAAGTAATTTGTGTAAAAAGCCCCATGTAGTAGAGGGCGAACGTATCGCAAGAAAACTGAGGAGCTCGTGGCTAAATAATAACAGCCGCACGGGTCGATCTTTAAGGTTAAGCCGTGCTTGTCGAGGTTTGTCCGTGGATTTGTGACCATAATTACATACCGAGTTTCCTTCGTGCCTTGGAAAGCACGTTAAGCCGTTGGTCCTGGCTGTCATTTGTAGATCTTTGACAGTCGTTACGAGTAGTCAGAAGCCAAAAGTCTGACATCCAGTCTTACCAAGGGGTATCGTATTACCCAGTTACTGGGTTGTGGAGGTCAGATAGGCTTCATGTAAAATACTGGTACTCAGTTGCATCCGGTTAGACGGGAAGCCGACCCCAAGATTGTTTGGGAAAATGCTAGGCAGATGATGAAATCAACAAAGTTAACTACTGCAGAATTTCCTTACGCCACATCATAACACTTTATTCAATGTTTGTATTGGAACCCAGAACTCCATGCTCCGGAGTTGCACTTGCGTCTAGACCAACGAGAGATCGTGTCATATTAACTTTTTTTTTTTGTTACAGGGCAACAAAATCACCTCATAAGTTCGCAGAGAGCAACCATCCCCTTAGCTTAAGTGTTGAAAGTGTTTTATGTCGAATTATAATCTAATACATGCTATTTAAATAAACTTTGAACTATTTATGTAAACCTTTATCAATTTAACCGTTAAAAAATAAAATAAGCGGGGTAAAGTAAGCATCATTCAAAACGCCAACTCAAAAATCATTTATTGCCAGTATTAAAACTCTTTTGTGAAATGTTTGTCTATAATCTATGGGTCTATCAACTGAAAATTTGCTATCATTCCAATGAACACTGTGTAATTATGTAATAGTAATTATGTGCGAATAAAATCCTGTAATTTTATTGTAGATAAATAATTTTATTTCAGTTTATTGAGATTTTTACTTATTTACTCCAAGACTGCTAAGTGCACCACTAAGGCTTGGCATACTCACATTATCGCAAGTAAAACAATCACAAATCATCCAATATAAAAAAGGCCATTTAAAAATATTATCCAAGGAGTATATAAATATACCTAGATAGTTATGTTTTGAAAAAAATAGTAAACCCTGGGTCTGTATTGGCCCACGCTTTGTCTAGTTTGGGGCAAATGTAAAACCTTTTGGCAATGAGTTATTTTGTATTTTAATGCAATGAATCTTAGAGCTATCTATTACAAATACTGCTACCAAGCGATGTAACCGCTCTGTACAAATGAGCCTTAAATCTAGGCATTGTAAACTTACCTTCCAATAAAATAGCTTCAAAATAATCTAGAAGTGTGATAAACTTATTATAACGCTCATTCAAAACTACGGAGATTTACAATCTCTCCGCAAGGGGAACACTAAAGTATGAGTCAGTTTTGAACCAAAGACCCATTTCCCAAGAATAGCCCACGGATGAAGTATTTAGGGAAAATCGCCCTTGACCGTCCATAGAACGTTTATGGAAAGTCCACCGTAACCATTCCGATCTAAATTAGTTAGAAAACTAAATACAAATCCCAAAATATCTTGAGATACGGCAAAATAAGGAACTAATTATAAAAGTACACATTTTTACATATTTTTGACAGTTTTGTTGACGACTAGCGCCGTTAGGAACTGTCAAGATGTATTTGTCATACAGTTTTATTTCGTCACAAGGCCACTCGGCAACGGTCTTACTACAAAAAGATTTTTTAAAATCACGTGCGTTTTAAAAATAGACGCCTGCTAACGTAACTACATAATTTTACGTAAGTTCGTGGGATTTCAATCTTTCTTTTAGCTTCAAATGCACAATGAGAACCAGTGTATTGTAATTATCTAACTCGCACCTCTGATTTTGCGGATTCATGTGCGTACTTGCTTCGGTGATGGAAAACATCGTGAGGAAACCATGCCTGTTAGATATTTCTCGAAGGCATGTAAAGCCAAGTCAGAGGCCCATGGGAGGTATATAGAAACTCTAACACCAGGTAAGGTACAACCAAACGCCTGGCGACGAATGGCGAGCGAAGGCACTACGCCGGGGGGAAACTCCGCTGCCGCGGCAAATCGCCGCTCAGCGGACAGACCTCCGGCGCGATCTCATGGCGACATGGAGACAGCGACTGTCGCAATACGTGCAGGGCACGCCACAATAGTGGCGATAAGTCCCCTCTTTGAGGAGTGGCTTGAGAGGTGCCACGGCGCCCTCACCTTCCGCCTGACGCAGGTCCTCACCGGATACGGTTGTTTCGGGAGGTTCCTGCTCCGAATCGGGCGAGAGGAAATGCCCGGGTGTCACCACTACGAGGACCGGCCGGAGGACACGGTAGGGGACACCGTGGAGGTCAGCTCCGTTTGGTCGAGGCATCGCCGTGTCCTCGTAGCGGCAATTGGCGGCGGCGAACTCTCGCGTCCTTCCTTGGTTCAATCCATGGTCCGGAGCGAGAGGGAATGGGAAGCCGTCGCCTCCTTCTGCCAAGCTGTCATGCTAGCGAAGGAGGTGGCGGAACGTGAGGGGAAGAGAGCCTAGCCGCCGCGGGATACGCCCCGGGCGTCGGGGGGCAACCAGTGGCCCCCGGCCACCGTAGGCGTGTGTAATGGGCTAGCTCACCGTCCGTCCGTCTCATGACGACAGGCCGTGTCGACGGCACATTCGTGTTCCACGCGCGCCTCAAAGAGATGTCAGCAAACCGGAAGGGGTCCGAGAGGGCCGATGCCTGCCAGGGTAGCGGGACTGTTCGGAAGAGATACCGTGGCCCTGGAACACAAATGGCTAAGAAGGAACATGGATGACTATTCAGAAGGCGGGAAAAACCATCCACCTAAATCAACTAGAAAATGCCCTTTTTATCTGAGCTACGATAGAATTTTTTCACTTATGGGCTATGAAATCTAAAGAAACCAGCAAATCAGGAGGAATCCGATTGGACCGATGCCTGCCGGGGCTGCAGGACTGTTCGAAAGAGATACCGTGGCCCTGGAACACAAAGGGATAAGAAGGAACATGGATGGGTTTTAGTCAGTACAAGTCTGACACTCCCTTCCGCTCCGCCCGGAGCGGGAAGAGTCATTCGATGATTTCCCATCCGTAAAAAAAAAAAGGTACAACCAAACGATAAAGAGAAAATGAAATAGGTACTGAACGCGCTCATTCTTAGCAGATCAGTGAAGTCCCTTATCCGAAGAAGGGTTCATAAGTCATTCAGGTACCCTTTAAGCAGCAAAACTGTTAGGTAGGTACCTACACGTGCAGTTGCAGGCCTGTTATAGGATAGGGACTGTTCTCAATAACCAGGTACAGTACAGTCGGCATCAAAGTCGGTTAACACTTACCAATATTACACCAAGTTTTGTGCGTTTCAGTGTGATCTGATGTAATATTGTTTTGCGGATTTGTGTAACCATTGATGAAAATATTGTGATGTCTTTTACTCCAGTCTGTTAATATGGATCGTTCTAAAACTAAGACGTCTTATAATTTTAGATATGTATAGCGACTTTCGTTGCTCACCGTACCACACAAATTATTCTCCAAATAATTTGCTGAAGCGGATTTGTTAAAGTTAAAATAGTTAATAAAAATAATATAATAATAAATCCAATTAGATCTTTAAAAGTAAAAAATGGATGAAAAGGAATTTTATCTAAATTATATAAAAATTTTGCACAGACCACTGAATTGAGCTACATTAGCATCAGATTTTTAGTTTGTTTTCATAATAAATAACACTGCGGCATTGCACGTACAGTTCAAAGACTCCTGACATTTTAGAGAGGATCGTAAATCTAGGTCCCGCAACGACGCCACGCCACGTCACTAGGTTAATTACGCGTAGAAGACTGTAGTACACCTGACAGCCGTTAGTGTTGGTTTATTTAGAACTTATAAATATAATCTGGTGTGACTACGAGTCGGCAATGCTAACAGTGTTACAGGCTAAGAATATTTTGACGCTCAAAAACATTGTCAAAAGGGCACTGTTGGTAAACGTTTGACGTGTTTATTCAAAAAAAAAACACAAGTTAGTACTTAATAATGACCCATGTTTTTTTTTCCATTTAGTATCTGCGATCAGCTTTATGCTTTTAGCGGATGTGGTGTAGGTTCTCGCTTTTTAAAGTGTGTTTTCCAGCGAAGACATCAACTCCTTATTTAAATCAAGAGATAACATCCTTTCTCTTGAGGCGCTTGTTGTAGCTGGGTGTCAGTAGCTTTGTTGCCAGAACGTAAGGATGGTTTTTGGTGTGCGTGTGGATTGAGAGATCTTTTCGAAAAACTCTTCCAATCCCACCCAAATTATAAGAGGATTTAGGAAATAATTGTTAAAACTTCATGGTAAGGTATAAAATTTGTCAAACCTAAACAAAGAAAGTTAGAACTCATTAACTGGATCTCTCAATCTGGACAACTGAAGAAAAAGCCATAACGCGTATCCAAGAATATACTGCCTATGTGTTTATAATTTGCATTTTAATTAATTGTAAAGGATTTGTGAAAGCTGCTCAACAAAATTTCGATTCGTTTCAAAGCCACGTTTAAGATTTATAACAGTTTATATGGATCACTCAGAGTGGACAATTTTCAATTGAGTGATCTTTTAAAACACGACCTAGTACTGAAAAAGTAGGAATAATTATCATGTTTATTACAAATTATGCTTCTGGGAGAATTTGTAAAACAAAAATCGTGATTGAAATCTTACTGGTTCAAGGGAAAATGAAAATTTTGTTTTTGTCGATCGTCCCAACTGAGAGATCCTTAATTTTAACTATATTTAATAAACCAAAACTTATAGGTAGAAGGTAGATACATCAGAAATTGTTAAAAAGGTTGTACTAAAATTTGACGAATCAGTCGTCCCTGTAAGTGTTATACTTAAAAAGATAAATATTTTTTTGCAATCCTTGAGGAAAACGTTGAGTAGGGTGACCATATCGCCGGTCGGAATCATTACCGGTACAATTCAAATTATGATGCTGTTTAAACGTTTTTATACAAGTTTATGTCTGGTTTCACTACATAATTTAAATAATATAAAATTACGTTTTTAAATGACAAGTTTCTGCTAAGTTAGGTACTGTACGTGTAGTGCTCTTACTAAGGAATTCTAAATTTGTAATTCTAATTCTAAGTAAATCTTACACACAAAAAGTTCAGAAATTTTAAGGTAACCAAAAAAATACTTTATTTTTATTATTTAAACTTTTTTTAATTTCACTCATAATTACATACTTGCTCAAGTAAGCGTTCCGTTGACTCGTAAGATTGTAAGAAAGCAAGCCTACTTATTTTGTCAAGCCAATGAAATACTAAATACTTTCAATGACGTCAAATGCATAGCAGGTAGAAAATGGCTTTCGAATTTTTCGAAACGAAACCCTGAAATTTCAGTTCGCAAAGCACAGTTTATGAACTCTGCAAGGGCTAAAAATTGAACAAGTACATTATGCAACAGCATTTAACGGCAATAAAAAAAAACATGATGAGTTAGAAATTATTCGGCATCCAGAACGTTTATATAATATAGATGAAAAAGGCTGTCGATTAACATTGCACCACCAGCAACATGTTCTTGCACAAAAAGGCAGTAAAAGAGAACAGGCAGTAAACCTGGGGAAGGACATAGGCTATATATCATCACGCTACGACCAATAGGAGCGGAGCAGCAATGAAAAATGTTGCGAAAACGGGGAAAATGTGACGCAGACGAAGTTGCGCGGGACAGCTAGTTCAATATAAAAACCAAATAACAATTAACGACTCGGAAATCGAACCTAGGACCTCATGCTTAGCAGTCGCGACCGCCAGAACAACGAGACAAGTCAAAACATGCTATCAACTAATATTAACCTCGGTTATCGACCTCACATCAATAGTGTTAAGAGCGTTGAAACATCTTACGGCATTTCATACAAACTTTAAAGTCCTTAATTTCCTTTAAAAAAAAACCGGCCAAGTGCGAGTCGGACTCGCGCACGAAGGGTTCCGTACCATTATTTATAAAAACGAGCACAAAAAAAGCATAGCTTTTTTATATGGGAGACCCCTTAAATATTTATTTTAATCTGTTTTTAGTATTTGTTGTTATAGCGGCAACAGAAATACATAATCTGTAGAAATTTTAACTGGCTAACTATCACGGTTCATGAGATACAGCCTGGTGAGAGACGGACGGACGAACAACGCAGTCTCAGAAATAGTGTCCCGTTTGATTCTTTGGGTAGGGGGACCCTAAAAAGATAATTGGAAATTTCTGTTTCTATAGATAATTTATAATCTGTCTAATTTAGCTGTAATACTATTTTTCGAAAATGTTTTTAGTAACTTTTATTTAGATCTATGTATCCTGCCTATGCGTATGAAGTTTCACAGGACTTGAAAGTTTGTATGAAATGTCGTAAGTCGTAAACGATCTTAAAAGAGGATCAATCCACGCCGTTTTGCTCGCCAGTAGCCATCTGTGCCTTAACCATCGTTGTCACCGCATACCGAAGATCCAGTTACGTCCAGTGATTATGACTTAACCGCTATCATTTATTAAATGTCATTGAGGGCTCAGATTCTATTGCTAACGTTTCATACACAAACAGAACTATATCACTCCTGTACCTATTATTTGGGGTTGGCAGCCAAGTAAGACACTATACTTAAACATGACTTTACTTATAACGTAGATAGATAGATAATCATTTAATCACTGCACACAAAAGACATAGCACAACACACGGAAGCACAATTAAATGACACAGATAACATAAATATCCTACTAATATTATAAATGCGAAAGTTTGTGAGGATGGATGGATGTTTGTTACTCTTTCACACAAAAACTACTGAATGGATTTGGATGAAATTTGCCACACGGGTAGCTTATAACCTGGATTAACACGTAAGATTAAGACTTTTATCCCGATAATATGTTCCCGTGGGACAATTATCGACTCCACGCGGGCGACGCTGCGGGCATAAGCTAGTACCTATATAAAAACAAGTTGCCAAAATACAAAAAGAAAAAAAAAACATAGGTATTTACGAAACAGTTATAGTAACACCATGACATACTTCAAATAAAATAACGAGTATACAAGGTGCGGTGTGCTTCTCAAGGTTGCACCAAATGGGAGTCCAGCTCAGAATGTGTCAGGCATACAACTGACGCTGATATTCTGCTGGATCCCTGTAAGTCGCCTTATTCCTATGCTGGTAAGCAAGACAGAAACCACAGAAATACATACTTCTTTTGAGTACTACGTACGGACGTACCAGACCTTTCAGAAGAACCTCACCAATAAAGTCAGTATACGTCCTTCTAGGTTGTCCCCTCCCGGCATTATCGAGTAGCAATGACCACGTATTAATAACATCGACAATCTGTAAATGCCATAATACGTGGTTCTGACCGTTAATGTAAATACCTTAATACGTACGTGGTTCTGACTTCTGACCATCAAATTGGAAAACTTTCTCCACGGGAACAACATTGTAATCATTATCATCATCATCAGCCTGTAGTGTTCCCACTGCTGGGACACAGGCCTCCTCTCTACGAGAGGGAGTGGGCTGTAATCCACCACGCAGGTAGATGTCACATGTCTTCGAATTTTTAGTTATAGGACATGCCGGTTTCCTCGCGATGTTTTCCTTCACCGTTTTTGAGAGCAGCGGTGTAGAAATAAATTACACAAAGTAATGCGCCTGCCTGGGTTCGAACCCACGGCTTACTGCTCGTAAGTCGGGGCTGCCACCACTGGGCCACCGTTGCTCTCATTGCTTCTCAATCCAACTGTTTGTCCCATTTAAAGCGTTAATACTCGACCCAATTATAAAGGACCGCTGGTTATTTTTTCGCGGTTCAGATCTTAGTTAGTCCCATAGATTTTTGGATGAAAATTTGATGGTCTATACCTACCATATCCTGACCTTTGAAGAAGAAGGGCACAGTTAGATTAAAAGCGTGATGAACGGGCCACCCAGCTTTGTACTTGTACATATGTACCTGTATTCCCGTTGTCCCCGTAATCTGTGTCCCCGTCACGGGTGTCCGCTTTGTGCTCGGAGTTTGAGCCAATGATGTATGCTAGCCACTTGACCGCACATGAAAGAGCAGCACACCAAAGCTCTCGGCAACTATTACCCTAGAAAGCCATCGAATGCAGTAGCTGTAGCAGAAATCAGCTAGATGGCATCATCAATTAATCAATATTCTTTATTTGTAAACATAAGTTACAACAGTGTGCAAGATGTAACAGTTATGTACATATAGTTTCTCCGTGCTTTGCCATTTGGCGTACAAATATACATTTTAAAGGAGGCCCTTGTCATCATCTGACCACACCTTTGTTCATACACAAATGCCGTAGATAGTTTGATTAAACACAATTATGACAATTTATCTACTGCGACTCGTGTCTATTATCATTTTGGTATCTACTTACTACAATGGCTTACAGTGTCACGTGAGCAATTTACTTTTGTTATCATATCGCATACACGTATACTTAGATTGTAATATAATGTATGTACCTACTTAGATTGGTACTTAACACTTTCGCTGCCAAGTTCAAAATATTTGTAAACGCACCCACGATTCAGGAGAAAATCGTAGTGTGGGGCGCCACGTTTTTCTAAACTAAAGAAGAAATAAATAGGCTATAGATATGTACAGAACAAAGACAGAGTCTTAGTATGCTTCAGGACATGGCCAACAGCAAGTGCGCAGTTGTAGGCTACCATTTCTTTAAAAGTAATAAACTATAGGACAGGTTTCTACCTAAACAAAACTCGGGACTAGTCGGGACTCTCATTGGAAATCGGTAGGATTTTTCCCAACGGAGACTAACAGCCTAGGGATGTGATGCGACTTTCGGACTGTCGAATCATAGGTCTCAAGTTCGCACTCAAGACGTGTGCGTGTTGTATAAATATCACTTGCGTCGGTGAAGGAAACCATCGTGAGGAAACCAGCCTGCCTGTGAGATATTTCTCGCCGGCATGTAAAGCCAAGTCAGAGAACCACAGGCGGCATAAAAACTCTGACACCAGATAGTGTCTAACTTTTCACATTGTTCTCCTCATTAACTTCAAGATTTCCATAGACAGTAAAGAACCCCAAAAAAGAAAACAAAAAACACGATTGGGAAGCCAAATTTGAATTAGGAACCTTCATACCAACATAACGAACCTAACTCATCCAAGGACTGTCAAACTGAACACCGCTCGCTGGCAAACGTCTACGCACTTGAAACTATTCGAGATGTCAAGAACATCGTCGCCTGTTACATAAGGAAGGGCAAGTCGAATAGCGTCCCGTATTAATACTACCGCGGCCAGTTGAGCGTGTGTCTATTTGGAAGCCCGCCAACTATTCTACACGTAGCTTGGGTTCTTATGTAGCTCAAGGTCAGGCGGTGGGTCAAACTCGACATTTAAAATTAAAGGAGTGTAGTTATGTAAGCTGGGGAAAAGCTGGGTAGAGAGTGGTAACTTCATCATCATCAGCGTCGTGTCGATGAGCTCTTTATGAGTCGAGCTGCAAACTGATAAATGCTCACACTGGCTGGACACGTCCACTCAAATCTGTGCGGTTCTTTCTTCAAAAGACCATCTTAGACACTTATCTGCATAGTCATACGTGTGTTGACCAAGATTATGTCTGGACATTTTCAGCTGTTCCTTCTCAGCGTACGAATTACCAGCCTCATCTAGTTTTAAAAAAAAGACCACGTGTGAAATTGTTTGTAAAACCTATTTGCAAAATAAAAATCATTTAGCATTTAGTGGATAGTTGGCATCTTAAATCCACAGATATACCCTCCTCCAACTTATGACACTGAACTCGGTCTTCGGCTAATCCATCCAGCTGCCCTGGGGAGGTCGTTGCTCCACTTTACTTAGGGCCGTTGCAGAGACTATCCGAGAACGATTCAGAATAGAATAGATTTTCTCTTTGCAAATGAGGTATCTTTACCTACTACATACTATTATTAATTTGGTTACTGTTACTTACTTTTGCTAGCTACTTTGTATTGGTTAGTTTATTGTCGGGCCATCTAACGTTTGGCTGACTCCCACTCTTAAGAAATCCATCTCATCCGCCTTTAACCGACTGCTGGATTTAGAGGTTTCTGCAATCGCTACCTGGTACTTCATGATTCCTTCTCGCTCCACATAACCTAATAATTGATACGAAACGTTTTTTTTTCCCATAGTAAAACTATGGGAACGAAAACCGTTTCGTATCAATTTCCCGTTTCTTCCCGTTTTGCTATTGGACCGAAAACTGGTTTCGTATGCCCTACATCCAACCCATCGCTTGCTAATTAAGGGTCTCCTATCTCTGCTTGTTAAGTCTTTATTTTTATCCTCCACCAAAGGCGACTAGAATACATAGTGTACATACATGTATGTACTCTAGGTACCTCCGGCACAGTCTGGGCAGTAAGTCCCACTATCACCATGCTAGCTGGCTGACTAAACCTTTAATAAGAACCGATCGATCGGTTGACTCAGCAGTGAAGTAGCATTTCCACTAATGCGCAACTTTGGGAATAATTTTATAACAATTGTGGTCTGATAAACGTGAAGTTTGAAAGCAAAACGATCTATTAAAAAAACGTTTGGCTATCATTTCATTTTCCAGAAGGAATATGTATGCAAAATTTCGTTAGGTGATCCAACTCCTTTATATTTTTATCTAACTAAAACTACATGTAATTACTTCCCAGAATTTTATCCCTATTAGCGACGCTAAAATGGTGTAATAAAAAAAAATATTTAATGCATGGCAATTATTATATATAACCATTTGCCAAATAATATTCAAGATTTGCCATTGTCGTTGTTCAAAAGGTCATTGTTTAGACTATTTTTAGAGAAAAATTATTAGTGTTAAGAATATTTAGAAGTTAAATCGCTATTATCATCATAAAAAACAGAAAGCCTACATCCTACCATATGCAACAAATATTTATTATTCATCTTTATTATAATTACATAAAAATTGCAATATTCGTTACAATAGACTTATATTTAATTAATTAATTCATAATTAATAATATAATATATGTGTATAGGTAATAAAGGTTTCGATTTGAAGATATTATAGAAATATTTGTACGCCATATAATGGCACAATGATGGATTGCATATTGTAACACTTAGTGTATTATATTCTTGAAAATAAACATTTTTGATTTAATTACATAAAAATTGCAATATTCATTACAATAGACTTATGTTTAATTAATTAATTCATAATTAATAATATAATGTATGTGTATAGGTAATATAGGTTTCGATTTAAAGATATTATAGAAATATTTGTACGCCATATAATGGCACAATGATGGATTGCATATTGTAACACTTAGTGTATTATATTCTTGAAAATAAACATTTTTGATCTAATAAGAGTGTGTTTTTTTTTCAAAATCAACGGGATCTATCGGTTCGACAGTTTTAGTTTTCATCAAAATCGGGCTCGAGACTGTTTTGAGTATTTTTTCGCTAATCCTCATAGTTTCGGATTCGCTATGCGCGTCTACTTGCAAAATTCACTCTGTGTAGATTTGATGAAACTACAGACCACTAAAAAGTGTGTTTAAAAGTAAAAATCTTTCAACTACCAACTGCCACAAAACAGCTAAATATTATCTAATTTAAAATATAGTTGCGTAAATACATGCTTTACAAGTAACTAATCATAATAGCACCGCTGAAGTGTGCCCAATATTGGATGTTTCATTCGCCAATAGCCAACAGCCAAAGCCAATACAGACCAGCTGATGTATTATGTAACGAGAAAATACTTGGTAATGAGAGAGGAGCCTGCTGCCAAGGCCATGCGGCTTGGTAACACGACGTGAGTGAGTGACAAGTTTCATTTTGTGTTGTATATTTCTTAGCCCTTTTTTTACGGATGGGAAATCATCGAATGACTCTTCCCGCTCTGGGCGGAGCGGAAGGGAGTGTCAGACTTGTACTGACTAAAACCCATCCATGTTCCTTCTTATCCCTTTGTGTTCCAGGGCCACGGTATCTCTTTCGAACAGTCCTGCAGCCCCGGCAGGCATCGGCCTACTCGGATTCCTCCTGATTCTATATTTCATCGCCCATAAGTGAAAAAATTCTATCGTAGCTCAGATAAAAAGGGCATTTTCTAGTTGAATAAGTGGATGGTTTTTCCCGCCTTTCTGAAATGTCATGGGAGGCTTTATTATTTGCAGCACGTGGCCTGTAGCATTGTCAATTTGACATGACTAAGTTAAAACATCAATAGATTCAGAATTGGCCAATCGCCACTCTTAGGACAAAAGTATCAACTTAAATTCTGTTAAGTAACTTTTATTGTTTACTTCAGTAAGACTTCCCGCGCGCAATTCGAAAGCGCACTCATTTTCTACAGAACTGGAACCGACAGTGCCAGTGAGGCAAAGAGTATAGTAATATAGATGGAAGAGTATAGTAATATAGATGCAGTGAGGCCAAGTCAGGAAAACAACGCGAACAGCGTGTATCGGCTCAGAACTTACATCACACCGTCGTTATTGTGCCGTCTGCCCGACCGTCCATCGATCTGCGCGGTGGCCTCTGTGCGGAGAACCTTTTTAGTACATATTTAATGATTTTCCTGTGACTACGACGACCGGACAATATTTTTGCTGTTGTTACATGATAATTCAATGAGTCTTGAATCAATCATAGATTTATCATACGTTCTATTGGTCTATGGTTTTTGCAGACAAAATGGCCACTGCTCCCTTAAAAGAAAAATTGGGAGCAGGTTATATTAGCAACGTGCAATCAATAGGTAATCTTGTAGCGAATAATAGAATGTGGAGATCATTGACAATAAAATCATGATGTGCCCAAGAAAGTAACTAAAAACAGAATTGTTGTAAGATAATAGAACGCTATGCAGAATTATTATGTAAAACATTGGCGTGGAAAAAACAGCTGACATGATCAATCAGCTGTTTGGCAAGAAAATAGGTCAAATAAGTCAATACTATAGAGTATAGTCTATACTCCAGCTCTCTTAGCTTGGCATATCACTGATTTGCCAAGCTAAGATTTATTTGGAAAGTTCCAGAAGATTCCTTAATAACTGTGCTCCCGGCTCCTGTAACCTACTTACGAGTGCCGTAAGTAAGAAAATCAATAATATTGCGTCATACACCCGTAGGACGTAACTACGTGACGTAACGAGTCGCCAGGCGTACTGACAGAACGTGGGTTAAATTCGCTGTGGGGTCAATGAGCTCAAAGTACCTAACCATTAAAAGTTCTGCCTTGAGAATTATAAGTTTATAACGGAAAACTACACAAATATTCACGACGATGACGGTCGCAGGGATAGGAAAAAGAAAGAAAAATCGTTATACACCGTGTAAATCACCTCATCACGAAGCCGTCAACCAAGCATTCTGTACATGAAACTAAGTAACTTTACGCAAAAGTTATTGCGGGGAAACGACTTTTTTTTGGGGGGTGTAAAATCATGTTTTGTGGTAGAACTCAATGTAACACACTCAAAATATTGTGCTGATGGACGGATTGAGTAGTACGGGGGTCGTGGAGGTGTTTAAAGTAAAAATCTTACATTAAAAACTTGTATTTAAAAAAATACTTGTCAAAAAGTTGGAACATTGACCCCTAATATCTCCGTAACTAGAAGGTACCCAGGTATGGTGTAGAACAAAAAAATGATCGCAATGACAGGGAGAACCAATGCCTTTCGGCTTCGTTAAGAGGTGTTTTACACCCTTTATACACAACGATAAACACTAAATGGAAAATCCCTGCAATACAACCCATGTGCTAGATATGTGATTTAAATAATTATCCTGTGTGTTAATTAAAGATGCAATTCGAACGACGAGGTGAATCCGCAAAAACATGCTCGTGTTTCAATTTTATACGATCATTTTATATTCGACAGTTATTTGACGTTTTGTACGCTTAGAGATCTTTTACACTACGCAAAGGATTTTGATGCGGTTTTCATAAAAAACAGAATGTTTCAAGAGCAAGGCATAATTTATCCCTGAAAATTTCCTCGCGAACGAAGGCGCGGTCAGCAGAACGTTAAATTATAAAATACATAGTATATAGAGTTCATGGCTTAATAATACGAGTAACAGCCGCACGATTAAGCCGTGATTGCCGAGGTTGGTCCGTGGATGGGTGACCATAATTACATACTGAATTTCCTCCGTGCCTCTACAAGCACGTTAAGCCGTTGGTCCCGGCTGTCATTTGTAGATCTTTGACAGTCGTTATGAGTAGTCAGAAGCCAAAAAGTCCGACATCCAGTCTTACCAAGGGGTATCGTATTACCCAGTTACTGGGTTGTAGAGGCCAGATAGGCAGTCGCTTCATGTAAAATACTGATACTCAGCTACATCCGGTTAGACTGGAAGCTGACCCCAAGATTAGTTTGGGAAAAGGCTAGGCAGATGGAGATGATAGTCCTAATAAAATTACCAGCGTTTATTTTATTCTGTTTTTAGTATTTGTTGTTATAGCATCAACAGAAATACATAATCTATAGAAATTTCAACTGGCTAACTATCACGGTTCATGAGATACAGACTGGTGACAGACGGACGGACGGATAGCGAAGTCTCTGTAACCCCCGTTTTACCCTTTGGGTACGGAACCCTAAAAAATATCGCAATGACGACGGGGAGAGAACAAATGCCTTTCGGCTTGGGTCTATTTACACCCTATATACAAAAACCTACTTATGTAGTCAATGAATCGGTTTCTTACGAACAATTATACTGATTACATAATGCATTGTACATAGGTACTATTGTTTTCTTTATCACTTACGTTTACGTTCGCCTTGGTTGACAGTCACCTTGTGAAAATTATCAAGGTACTGAGACTTATTTATAGAATCATAAACGGCGACATTTTCTCCTTTTTCAATGTTACACGTTTGTGTGACGGGGATCTTCATCTATCATTGTGGAATGTCGTGTTAGAAAGACTTGAAAGGTATTCAAAAGATAGAATAGAATAAAATAATTTTTATTTGTGTAAAAACATGGTACATTTAGGTCTTATAAATAGGGTTGTGAACTTACATGTTTTGCCTTATTAGACCGGTTAAGTTAAGGTTAGAAGCCAGCCTCAGAGGCTGAACTGCGAGATGCCATACACAAAAAAAAAAACATGTTTTGCCATAGAATGGCGTACAAATATTTGAACATGTTAAAAATGAAACCTTTGCTAAATAATTAATACTATAGTATGTCTAGGTAATAACGCTTATAATTTAAGGATTCGTATCTATATAACATTAAAAATAAAAAATAAAACGCAGCAACATGAAATGTTTTGTAGAGCTCAGTAACCAATCAGTCAATCAGTTACTTTTTTTTATAAAAAAACTTTTTCACTATAAAAACAATTATCAATGAGCCATTTATGTAATTTGGATTATTTATAGACTTGGATACACTTAAAGTTGAGGTTGAGGAAGAGGTGGTTTTAACGCTAGTTTGCAAAACTAGCGTTAAAACCACCTCTAATTCATTCTTGCATCGGTTCCATTTAATTAACTATCAAAGTGTTAAGAATACCTGCAGTAGCGGAGTTATAGCACGAGCCGAGCCGTGCTTGCCGTGGTTGACCATTATACACCGAGATTCCTCCGTGCCTCAGAAAGCACTTTAAGGCGTTGGTCGCGGCTGTCATTTGTGGATCTTTGACAGTCGTTACGAGTAGTCAGAAGCCGAAAGTCTGACATCCAGTCTAACCAAGATCGATATTACCCATCGGGTTGTGGAGATCAGATAGGCAGTCCCTTGATGTAAAATACGGGTACTCAGCTGCATCCGGTTAGACTGGAAGTCGACCCCAAGATAGTTAGGGAAAAGGCTAGGCAGATAATGAGTAACAGAGTTAAAGAGTGCTCTAACTAATAACCACGAAAGAGGCCCACAATTTTATAGGTAAAGGTTATAGAAATCCTGAAGAGCAGTGGTATGAAGGTGTGAGAGGACCTGCACAGGAGTGCTAATTCATGCTCAGCTACCACTTCAGCCCAGCTGCTATAATGGCCCAGGACATGGTCTGAATTTAATATGTGCAGTGTTAGTCATCATTGGTCTACAATCTTTGATGAAAAACAAACATAACATCGAACGGTTACGCAGAGGTGAAAAAAAGAAAGAAAAAACCTTTATTGGCGCAATAGCCACAACTACATACAATATAAAAAAAAAAAAAATGTGCTTGGAGTCCCTCCGCGCGGAAGAAGTGAAACTTCGTAATACTACACGCATGCGTTGTGCTACGCATTCACTCTCGTTATTTTAATGAGCTTCTAAATAATATTTTTATTACATAAGTTTATCGAAGTTATTCTACTCATGGAAATTGAGCGAAGGCTGGTCACACCGAAGAGTCGAATGCATGACTGTTTGCACGCCATCTTGCGTACCTAGTAGAACTACGTAGTCACAAATGTTGTAATACTGCCATCTCATAATGAGTTTTAGAAAGGGGTCCATGGTATCTTTAAACTTGTTGGAAGTCGCATAAGAAGTTTCACTTCAAAAAAAAACTTAAAACTAAACAAGAAATTCTGTGTGACTGATTAAAAAGATTGTCCATGGAGTTTCTTGCCCATTCTTTTCCATATAATAGAGATCTATGCTTTGGAATGGGCAAATACAGTACTTTCACAGTTATTATGTCTTGTGACTGGGACTGTAGCTTCATTTTTATTGTTGTTCGACTATTCAAAAGTGCCTGTAACTGGCCTACTTGAAATAAATGATTTTGATTTGACTTCAAGTATTTTTACCTATTCACGGAACAATTTATTATATGCCCTACACGCACAGTTACTGGGGAATACCTTAGTGTCTAAATAAAGATAGCAGTCACACGGTGTCATTATCTCTTAGGTGCCTACGTCATACATTCTGGAATTGTCGTAGCACGGTTGTGAAGGCCGTCTCGGGTATGTCAACATAACTATCACCAGCTGAGTTTTAAAGGTGTCACTACCAGCGTCTTTACAAGTTCACTGCTGGGCTTATAGCAGCTCTTTACTGAAATATTTCCGGACAGCTATGACCTAGGTGTAGGCGTACACTGGGAGGGACAGTGAGGACAGCTACTCTTCATTATGGCTACACTACGATTGCCAGTTCAGCTGTTAGGCATTGTACGGATGATTTTTGTAACCATGCCTAAAGACTGTAATATAAGAAAAAAAAAATGCGTGTAGGTGTACTTACATTCGTGTGTAAATATATAAAAACAAATAGTAAACATGGTTTTCACGTTTCAAATGTTATTGATCGTGTACGGCATATCCTGTAGAAACTTTTTGATTTGAGTGTAGCAAAATTTGGTTAAAATAAATTACAGTTCAAGAACCCCGTTTCAACGGCGTTTTCCGAAAGTTTTCTTGTGAATAGACTCTTTGTTTTATTCAGAATTTAAACAGTAGCTGCACAGTTTTCTTTCCGACTAAGACGTCACAACTCTGAGTGCCACTGCAACTGGTATGCGGTCTGATTACGACCGCAGCTTCAGCCGACAATCTCACAATGTACACTTGTACAGAAGCGTTTTCGTGGAGTTAAGTGTGTGCATAGAAAATAGCCGACAGTCTCTCCGTGGTCTTTCACAGTGAACGGGAGCTTTGCTGATGCGGTTTGCGGGTTTTCCTACGGTAGCTGTCACATCCGCCAACTTCTTTCATGTCTTTAACACAAAAAAAAATGTTGTGATATTCAAACGCCGACGCCCGCGCCGCCATGACGCACATGCTAACGACCTCGCATTTCGGCCGCCATCTTTTATTTAAAAATGTCATGTCAGTGCGTAAAGAGGTTATGTTGGAAACAATTCAATGGTTCCTAATACAGTCTGCCAAATATTCTGGCGCAATGCGGAACGTTATCTAGGTCATATCTCCATTCCGTTATAACATGATTAGTTAACTTTTTTATCAGTGTACAGTTATTTTTTATCAATAACCTTGGCGCCGCCGCTGTTCGTAAACACACGGCGGCGCGCCGCCGTGTGTTTACGAACAATTTTGGTCGTGAAAAGTTACGTAAATATCGGTGGTTCTTTTCGCCGTTAAATATGTTTGCTGACAGTGAAGTACTAAGGTCTTACTTAAATGTTATAAATCTTCTTAAATACCGATTATTCCCAATAGTCCCCTCTAGCCCTGTCCTCCGGGGTGACAGCTGGGAATTGTCTTCCCAGTTGTCACCGGGGTGACAATTTGTGCCAACTGTTCCCTTTGAAAACTGACTAGAGGGGACAAATGGGATGTCTGACCCCCGTACTATTCAATGCATCCATCAGCACAATGTTTTGAGTGCGTTCACTGACTCCTACAGACAAGGTGATTTTCACCCCAAAAAAAAACTCGTTTCCCAGCAACAATTTTTGCGTAGTACTTAAGTTGAAGTCGGGACGAAACTTTGAAAGGCATTTTCACGTTATTTAAATATTATTGGTAGCCTAAAAATACTCTATTGTTTATTAAATTAAAACAGAAATGATTCTAATAGCTTTTTAGTGACGAATTATTTGTATTCAACGATGAAATCCAATTCAAAGTTTTGTCCCTATTCTCCGTCGCATCCCTATTCACCACTTTTTACCGGCACACAATGTTTGGTTGACGGCTTCGTGAGGCTGGTTTATACCTTGTTCGTCTACGCTGGGTTTAAATTATAAGCCTGACGTAGTTTCCTCGTGTGCGGAAAGGCCGCGACCCAAGTATCGGATCGATTCACCTCGGTGACCTAATATTACTAAAACGTTCTATCTCTTGAATCACTATTCTATTAAATCGATTATCTTTTTACAACTCCGTTATGCTTAAGAGCGTTTACGTCTCACGACCTTTCATACAAACTTTCAAGTCCTTATTTGCCGAAATGGCTGAACCGACTTAAGTGAAACTTAATACGCATAAGCAAGATACATAGGTCTAAAAAGTTTCTAAAAAGCATTTCCGAAAAATTGAATTACAGCAAAATTAGGGCGATTATAAATTTTCTATTTTAAAAGACATTTCGAAAATGTGTATTAACTTTTTAGACCTATGCATCCTGTTTAAGCGTATTAAGTTTAATTAAAATCGGTTCAGTCATTTCGGTAAATAAAGACTTGAAAGTTTGTATGAAATGCCGTAAGGTGTAAACGCTCTTAAGAACCTAGATATTACGAAGTCTTTTAGACAAGCGGAATGGGAATTCCCATCGATAAAACTTACCGCCATTGCATCTACCTAAACATTATCATCATCTTTCTCCTACCCTTTATGGCGTCTCCCAAATTATTTAGGGTCGGCGCAGCATGTCTACCAAAACATTTAGGATTATTTTATAAGAGCTGTTCAATAATTGTGATGAACAATGCATGAAGACGAGAATTGAATTGAATGAATTCAAAAATCATTCCTTATGCTAGGCTGTCAGTGAATTTAAGGTTATCGTTAAGGAGGACCCAGGACCGCTAATTTAAGCCCCTCGTCTTCTTAACGAATCTTTTTTATTTATTTATGGCATCTCGCAGTTCAGCCTAGGCTGGCTTCTGCTTAACCGGTCAATCCTGTGGATGCCTTGAATTTAAGGCCTCCAGCCAGGGCAAAACTTATAAACTAAGCGACAACACGCTAAGGGCACCCCCTGCGGGGTACGTACGGGCCTCGGCTTAGGGCGTCGCTAGGGGAGGGCAGCAAAGGGACTGGCTGGATCTGAGTGGTTTCATTATTTAGGGGCTGATTTACAACTAAAGGCTCAGCATCGCGGGATGGCTCGAGCAAGGGTCGGGGGCTTAACATATCGATGGCAATCTACTTAATTACTGTTGCCCCAGACAGAACTGAGCCATTAGTTTGACGCCTTCAGTAACGACCATCAGTTCTTGTAATGAACTTGAACAACAGGACACGAAGGACACGTTAATTAAGTGCCCCATTGTTTGTGGAACAGCACCACATTTACACTCCAAGTGGCCTACTATGACGTCTTAAAACATTAAGACGCTGATGTTTTCGAAAATGACAGCTAACAAACACACGACTATCCATCTATTAAGAACCAAAGGCAGTAACTCTAAAATCAGCTGTTTGCCCAATTTTAACTCGGCCCAAAGATATAAATAACTAGCAGTCAGTGTCAGCGGAGACCCTCCCCGACTCTTGCTCGAGCCAGCCCGCGATGCTGTGCCAGTAGTTTTAAATCAGCCCCTAAATAATGATACCATTCAGATCCAGCCTGTCCCCATGCAGTCCTCCCCCAGCGACGCCCTAAGCCGAGGTTCGTACCCCACAGGGGGTGCCCTTAGCGTGCAGTCGCTTAGTTTGTAAGTTTTTAAGCCCTGGCTGGAGGCCTTACTCTTAAGGCACCCACAGGATAGTCCGGTTAAGCAGACGACAACCTCATAGGTTGAACTGCGAGATGCCATTCATAAAAAATAAAAAAACAGCGGAGACGCGCGATGTCCTCACCGTTTATCTAGGACTCTTATATAGACAAGATAAGTTCTGAATGCTACGGAAATCTGGGTTATCCATCATAGCTTGGATTATGATTTACGTGGAGAAGTTATCAGTGCTTTGAAACAGTTCCGTGTCTGCTTGACAGACGACGCATATTTATCACTCAATCTTCAATATTTATGTAAATATTTTGCCCAAATCTATGTTATTTTTAAGAAATTGTTTAAACTATATTATAATAAAGTTATTATAATATATACGCAACTTGCGTCGATACCCTTGCGCCATCTCATGTTGCAAGTACGGCGGGCTGTGCTGCAGCTGCTGCTGCTGTTGCTGAGAGCCTCAAACGGCGTAAATACTGTAATCTTAATGGCAGTTACAGTTTTGAGCCGTTTGGGGTCGAAACGCTTGGCTCATGGGGCCCAAGCGCGCATTCTCTTTTTATGGAAATATCTCGTCGACTGGTTGACACTTCACGAGACCAGAGGGCTGGCTATTTCTTTGGGCAAAGAATTAGCATTGCCATTCAACGTGGCAATGCCGCCAGTCTTCTGGGCACGTTTCCAGATGACAGCGATGTGGAGGAGTATTATGACGCCTTATCGTCCTGTTGTTTTTAATTTAGTTTATATTTAGTTAGTTAGTGTATGTAAATACTGTTATTTTTATTTTATTGTAATAATTTTCAATCCAATAATAAAAATTATATTATATAAAAAAAAAAAAAAAAAGTTATTAAAAAAATATCATGTCGTCTGTCAGTTGAAAGCGATTCTCCCTAGGGATGAAAAGTATTACTTTCAACCCGCTCCTCAGGCAACTTCAGACCTACTTTCAGAGTATGAGTAATGAAAAAGAGTTTTGTCTATGGAAGAATCGACATAATGACAGATCTAGAGAATGACAATGTGTCAGTTTGTCGATTCTTCCGTCGACGTAGCTCGTTTCTACAGCGGTCATGCTACGCGTGCAAGACGTGTACAATCTTAATAAGAAGACTTTACCGACACCGACATAGTTTCTAGTGTTAGCAAGATGAAGAGGCAGTGGGCCGATGACCTTAGGAGCAGACTAGACCTTGTCTAGATACTACACATGAGCAAACATAGCGTGGGATGCGCACAAGAGCAAGATACGACCGACGTAATCTAAAGGCGGCCGCAAGAGACTGGATTACGCATCCGTTTTGTTAGTTCTTTTATTTAAAACTAGCTTATGCCCAAAGCGTTTTGTTCGGTAACTATCCCACGGGATCAAACTGCCGGTTACAAAATTTTAATATTGGAATACATAATCACTGACCAAAAAAACCATGAAAACGATACATACATGTAGGAAAATCCGAAAAAATTATCGACGCCATCTTGAATTTTCATTTTGACCTCATTTTCATATTACATTTAATATCCATATTAACCATGGATGAAAAAAAAACTATTCTATCTACTATTCAAGACCATTACAATAGCCTGGAATGGCACATAGGATACTTTTTATGCCAGTATAGATGATTATCTATCCCTGTGCCAAATTTTATGATATTGAAATTTGTGAAATACACAAATCTGCTGGATTGGAGGTAAAGTACCTGACCGGTGACTCTTATGTCATGCTGTAGAAATCATCATCATGTGCCTAGCCTTTTCCCAAACTATCTTGGGGTCGGCTTCCAGTCTAACCGAATGCAGCTGAGTACCAGTATTTTACATGAAGCAACTGCCTATCTGACCTCCACAGCCCAGTTACTGCGTAATCATCCATTGGTAAGATTGGATGTCAGACTTTTGGCTTCTGACTACTCGTAACGACTGTCAAAGATCTACAAATGACAGCCGGGACCAACATCTTAACTTGCTTTCCAAGGCAAGGAGGAAACTCGGTATGTAATTTTGGTCACCCATCCACGGACCAACCTCGGCAAGCAAGTCTAAACCTTAAAGATCGTCGAGCGGCTGTTATTATTTAGCCACGAGCTCCTCTAAATGAGATGTCTTTCGTCTGAATCATCATCATTTCTTGATGATAATGTTTTAGCCCAGACCGCGCCTATTTTCTATAATAATGTTAATACACATAAATCCTTTTTCACGCATTCCTTACCCATATACCTACAAACTTATTACAATAATTACAGTCACGTTTACGTTATCACTGCTGTCTCGATAATTAGCTGTATCAAATCTTTGTACAAATTCCGTAGCAAAGTGTCAAAGATAACCCGATAATGTACAGGCGCCGCCGCAGTAGTGACACCTGTGTAGTTCTTTTTTAACTGACTTCTAGCTTTTTAGAAGTCAGTATATCGATTTGATTTGATTTATCGATTTTGTAGCGCATCAGGCATGTTTGCTGATTCGGCTACCGATAGCTTTTCAGCAATCATGCGAAAAAGAACGGCATCATTGTTACGCAGGATTCGGGGGAGTGCCAATAGCATCCTGAAGGTTGAAGTATTGGACCCGTATGTATAATAATAATTTCATTTATTTATTAAAGTGACAAGGACTCATCATTCAATACACAAAAATTCAATAATAACAAATAATCGACGACACACAATTAACCATACAAAATACAAACTAAAATAAGAAATAAACATTACACCTGTCACAATTTATGTAGACAGCCGACGACTGCGGGTGACGTGCAAGTCACTGCAGCGTCGTATGTATGGACAGTCGAGCCTGTCGGCTATCATCATCAGTACGCTGTTGGGGCTGCCGCGCACCCTGCGCACCAGGGACGCGCTACGCTTACGCATAGTTGCATAAAAGCAGTCTACACGAGCGGCAGCGAACATGCCCGAGGCACTACAGTGCCGCGGCAGCCCCATCAACGCTCTGAATGCGTTGTTATATTGAACACGGAGGGCTTCGTATGCTTTTTGGGTGTGATTCACCCACAGGCTGCACGTGTACAGAGAATTACAATAAGCCCTGAAAAGTGTCTGCTTGACCGACCCGGAACAGCGCGCAAACCTGCGAGCTATCATGTTGCCCCTAACAGCCAAAGCCCTCCGCTCCCTTTCGATATCAGCATCGTCTCTGAGACCGGCTGTTACTAAATGCCCCAAGTATTTGAAATTGTCCACTTCAACCAAGGGAACACCTGGGTATAACTGCGGGTCTGATGCTGCAGGAAAATATATGAATTAGAATTTTGTAATTTAGTATAGGTACTAACATAGTTACGTAAGCTGTATTACTAACAAAGATCTATGGAACAAGTGTCCGAAATAAATGTTTTATTATTATTATATCAGCATTTTTTTAAAGACATATTATTAAATCTAAACTAATATTATAAAGAGGAAAGATTTGATTGTTTGTTTGTTTGTTTGTTTGCATTGAATAGGCTCCGAAACTACTGAACCGATTTGAAAAATTCTTTCACTGTTGGAAAGCTACACTATCCCCGGGTGAAATAGGCTATATATATAATATAATATATAATAATAATATTATAAAGAGGAAAGATTTGATTGTTTGTTTGTTTGTTTGTTTGCATTGAATAGGCTCCGAAACTACTGAACCGATTTGAAAAATTCTTTCACTGTTGGAAAGCTACACTATCCCCGGGTGAAATAGGCTATATAATATTTTGAAAATTTGACGCAGACGAAGTTGCGCGGAACAGCTAGTTGTTCTATAAATAGGTACTTCTACTACGGCAGAAAGGGCAAAGTCCGCACTTCCGCAGTAACTTTACGTAACACGTTTTCGTTACGTAACCGTAGGATTGCGGATCACGGTTTTACAGTATATACCGGACTTGGCGATACGATCTGAACTTGTACCGCGAGGGCTGGTTCGAGGAAGCACGGGGAAATAACAAATTGAAGGAATTACGGGAAGCCTTGGCCCAACAGACGTTTATAAAAAAAAGTACTTTACCGAGTCAGGGAAACTGACAAGTATCTTATGGACGGGTCCGTTAATATAAAAGGGCGTTTTTTTTTTAATGTCCGTTATCGGAGTATAGTTATTTGGCTTCCGTTGTTGCAATAATACATAGTCAATTACTTACCAGTTTTAAAACATGTCCACAATAATATTAATTTAACCTTTTTTAAATTAATTATCTAACTTTTTATGACATTTATTTAGAGATCAATTAATTATTATTTGAGTTAGAACATTATAATTATTTTGTTAGATTAAATTATGATATATTTTATAATATTAATATTTCTCTGTGTATGTTTGTAGTTTAAGATGTGTTTGTTGAATTTTATGATCCGTTGCGATTGAAATAAATGATTCTATTCTATTCTGTTGCCACGTTGGACAACAAAAGTTTATATATGTAGCTATGTCTGCTATTCAATGAAGCGATATAGACAGGAATTTGGCAGCAACGTACTGGCTATAGCCGTACTCTCTATGGAAAATATGACCATAAAGAATAACGGATTCTCTTTGCGCAGGTCCGAGGTTGCACGCACTTTTGTTTTTGCCGTTTCTCTTTTTGAAAAATGTATAATTAAGTGATGCTGAGGAATGAGGAAATTATGAGAAAAGTTTCTGAGTGAGTAGCTTTATGAAAACAACGACAAATTAATTGCGTAAAACATGAAATGGGTACAAAAAGACCGTACCGCTGAGATAACCACCATAGAAAAACACAACAGACATGCGCCGACTCCAAATAGGTAAATAGGGTTATGGGCAAGACAATAATGAATAATCCATGATAACCAGTGATAGCCTAGTGGTCTGACCGTCGGACTGCGGTCCTCTGATTTTTCGGATTCAAGAAGACTAGGTATGTCTGTCATCGGCTTACCATGTAATTGTTTAGCGGCAAGAATTAAAACAGAATATTTTCCTTAAATGCAAGGCTCAGATTTTGTCCTACGTATTTATCAAATAATACAGCAAATTACAAGGAAAATGAAGTCAATGGCACAGTGAAAGATAACCAGTAAACTAACGAGGTTTTTTTTTGTGAAGCCTTTCTTGTGATGGATGTATCGAATAGTGAATGCATCAACAGCACAATGTGTTTTGAGTGCATTACTTTGAGTCCTACCGTAAAACGTGGTTTTCTTTCAGCATTTTTTTTTTGCGTAAAGCTACTTCTTTCGAAGTACAGAATGCTTGGTTGACGGCTTCGTTAAGGGCCTGCTTGAGTACATGTATGTGGTTTTACTTTGCTTATATAAATCTAAACAACATGCTGTACCAAGAACCTTTCACAGGCGGCAGATACGCGCAGGTACTCTTTTTGCAACGAATACTTGCCGAACTAAGTCTGGTCTGCGCTCACCTATCCGCCGTAATGATTGTCATCTACAATTCAAAATTTGAAAATATTGACATCTTCACTTGCTCTTTGAGTGGATTTAAAAGACTCATCCACTGTTCTTTACTATAATATTAAGATTAAGTGAAACCTGTGAAATTCACTATGTCATAATTTACCGTTAAATTTTACTATAATACCTAATATTCTATTTTTATTGCTTATTAATTACTGCACGTACTGCTACTAAATTTTCTTAAATTTTATTGAAATTTTATTTATACCTGTGGACAGTGTTTTGGGTTAAATTATAGCCTATACACGGTGTAAATCACCTCATCACGAAGCCGTCAACCAAGCATTCTGTACATGAAACTAAGTAACTTTACGCAAAAATTATTGCTGGGAAACGACTTTTTTTTTGGGGGTGTAAAATCATGTTTTGTGGTAGAACTCAATGTTACGCACTCAAAACATTGTGCTGATGGACGGATTGAATAGTACAGGGGTCGTGGATGTGTTTTAAGTAAAAATCTCACATTAAAATTTGTATTTAAAAAAATACTTGTCAAAAAGTTGGAACTTTGACCCCTAATATCTCCGTAACTAGAAGCTTCCCAGGTATGGTGTAGAACAAAAAAATGATCACAATGACAGGGAGAACCAGTGCCTTTCGGCTTCGTTAAGAGGTGTTTTACACCCTTTATAATTGTTTTTGTTAAACTAGTTGTAATCACTCATAATGTAACTGTTTACTGTCCCTTTCAATAAAAATAAAATAAAAATGTGTGTGTGAGCAGGGGGTCTACTCTCTAAGCACGAAATCCGTAGTTTAGGTCGAAGACGTTACGGCAGTTTCCTACTCCGTAACACTTACGGACATAAGATTCGTTAGGGCCCCGAACTAAAAATGAATGACAACGCGATTGGACAGTTCTCCTTATTCTCGATTTGTTTTCGAAACTCATGAATTTGAAAATATTAGGGAATAGGGTTAATTTCGAAGTATAAAGCTAGTAACGGACGAACCCGTATTTTCACTGACAGCCTTAGAGAGTAGACCCCCAGAATCCGACCATTTGTTCCTAGTTGAAATTCTGTACGTTAATCCTAATTTGCAAACTGTCAATGACCTCAAGCTTACCTCGGTAACTTATTGCAGCGATGAGTAAGTAAAACTTTTCCTGTTCAATTTAATTATTTTTGAAGTGAAACTTCTTATGCGACTTCCAACAACTTTAACGCTACCACGGAGGGGGAATATTTTCTAAAACTCACTAAGAGATGGCAGTATTACAAGATTTGTCACTACGTAGTAAAGTTCTACTAGGTACGCAAGATGGCGTGCAAACAGTCATGCATTCGACTCTTCGGTGTGACCAGCCTTCGCTCAATTTCCATGAGTAGAAAATAACCTCGATAAACTTATGTAATAAAAAGAATACAACAAGAAAACAAAAAAATATTATTTAGAAGCTCAATAAAATAACGAGAGTGAATGCGTGGCACTCGAACGCATGCTAGTAGTATTACGAAGTTTCACTTCTTCTGCGCGGAGGGACTACACGCACTGTTTTCATCTTTTGTAAGGCAGACCTTTACAAAAGATGAAAACAGTGCGTGTTTTGTAAGGCAGACTTTTGGGTTTGAATAGGTAAAATTACAAGAATATACTTACAAACGGATTTAATGGCAAACTTTCCTCATTATATTTAGACTGCTCCTTTGATCTAGTGGTCACAAACGTAACAGAGCTGAACGTGAGGTCCTAGTTTCTGTTCCCAGAACGAGCAGTATTGGGTACTTTATTACACTTATAGGACTTAAACATGACTGACGAAATGTAATGTGGGTGTAATATTAAATACACCTCTGCCAATCCCTTCAGATATTACAGGCGTGATGCTGTTCCCTTAATTAAAGGAAGTGTCCACTTGTTTTAAAAATAAAAGTTGTCACCTTTTCGATCATCGGCAGTAAGCATTGACATTGCACGTGCCGCGATAAAAAAACTATGAGGAAGTCTATGGCCCAACTAACTGCGTTTGGCGCCAAGTCGTCTTTAAATTTAGAACGTCAGTAATAGGGTAGTACATCAATAACATTATAACTATGCGAAACGCGGACCTTGGGCTGTTTTGTAAGTACTTTAGATAATGGAGACTTCCTCTTATTAATAAAACACCGGCCAAGTGCGAGTCGGACTCGCGCATGAAGGATTCCGTACCATTATTTATAAAAAATCAAATCACTTTTTTGTATCACTTAAATTATTTTATTCTGTCTGTTAGTATTTTTTGCTATAGCGGCAACAGAAATACATAATCTGTAGAAATTTCAACTGGCGACCTATCACGGTTCATGAGATACAGCCTGGTGACAGACGGACGGACGGAATAGGGTCCCGTTTGACCCTTTGGGTACAGAACCCTAAAAAGGGAGTCTCGGTGCATTTTTCTTATTCCCAGTTATACTATACTCCCGTAAGTAAATAGGGCGCATTTGAGAAGGTAAGTAATGGGAGATAGTGATCCTTACTAGATGCGCTTTTTTGTTTTTTTTTTTTATGGATTATTTTGGTTTACTTACTTTCCGAAGATGCTTTTGCTGGTTTACGGTGGAAAATTTGACAACCATGTCTTACTAAAGGGCATTGCTTTACCTATTACTAACTGGGTTTTGGAGGTCAGATGGTAGTCGCTATAGGTAAAACACGGACCAACCTCGGAAAGCACGGCTTAATCTTAAAGATCGACCAGTGCGGCTGTTATTATTTAGCCATGAGCTCCTCATGTAGTGTGAACCCAGTCTTGTTATTCGAGGTTACATTCCTTTTAATTTTCCTCGGAAGTAATGCGAACCTTTATGTATGGTTTATAATCTTGTAAAAGTTTGTTTTATTTTGCAATCTACCGCTACCGCCATTTATTGACAGTTGATGATTTATTAGTGACATACAAATTCGCTTCGATCCAAAGCAATGAAAAGCAAACATGTTTTAGTCCAACGCTTAAATGCAAAAACACCTCAGTCCTACACTATTTCTTAAATTATAAAGAATTTATGTATATTTAATTTACTTTGATTATTGTTATTTGAAAAAAGGTATTATATTGAATGTACCAACATCGGATTCTGATAAAATATGCAATTTATTACAACCCCAATACAGTTGGGAAAAGGCTAAGCAGATGATGATGCTTGTCAAGACTGGTTGTCAAATTTTCCACCGTAAACCAGCAAAAGCATCTTCGGAAAATAAGTAAACCAAAATAATCCATAAAAAAAAAAAAAAAAAAACAAAAAAAAAGGCGCATCTTACTAGATGCACTAAGAAGTACTAAGTGGTGCAGTTACACAGTTTGATGGGTGTAAAGACATGTTGAAAAAATTATGTCTCCCCTACACAATTTTGTCGCTTAAAAATCTATTACAGTTGATTATTGTCCAAAATTAAGCGTTCACAAGAAAAGAAAACGTGTTAAGCTTTAGTGACAACGTTTTCACAATTTCTGATGTGGCCCTCATTTTTATAAAAGTTCGGGTTAAATAAGTAAACGCTACAACATGGAACACTCAAACGGGACGTTGAAAAGAAAGTTATTTGTTATTTACTCTCAAAGTATTATGTTGTTCGTCGATGTTGTAGTTACACAAATTGGCTCTCAATTATACTCGTAAAATAGAGTAAGGATATTAAGAATTTAAATACCCAAATTAGGAGAATTTTGGAACACTCCGTCTGCACCTTAGGAGGATTGAGTGTTCTAAATAAACCTTTATAAAATCCAGATAAAACGTCAAAATCCCTTGAATATTGTGAATGGTTGTTACAAATGCAATACAATTATCCCACATCAAAAGGTTAAACATGTATATTTTGCGAAACTCGAGTTACAGTATTTTCTCACAATTTTTTATATTCATCATGAAGTATTCACAATTATTTCTTAAATCCTTCCTTGATTTCTAACTCGAGTTACAGTATTTTCTCAGGTGAGCAGATTGAATGACGTCACAATTTTTTATATTCATCATGAAGTATTCACAATTATTTCTTAAATCCTTCCTTGATTTCTAACTCGAGTTACAGTATTTTCTCAGGTGAGCAGATTGAGTGACATCACAATTTTTTATATTCATCATGAAGTGTTCACAATTATTTCTTAAATCCTTCCTTGATTTCTTAAAAATATCATCAACTTTTAAAAAGGAGCACTCAATCCACACGCACACCATAATAATTACATTAGGAAGTTAGGAAGAAAGTTTTGACGTTTGTTCGTCGATCGACCCTCTACAGCTGCCGCCATGCCGTGCCTCGAACATCTGGTGTGACGTCACAAAATGAGCACCCTAAAAAAATGCTACACGGGGTAAATGTAAATGTAAACTAGGGCGGTTGCAGTCAGTCAAAGGGGACGCGGAGGGTTAATCTAATGTGTGTAGGGCGGAAACTTTTGGACCTTACCATGTACAAACCAGCTTCAATGATTTTAGAGGGGTCATGAACCCACAGAAACTTCTCCAAGCAAAATTAATCGAATCCAAACTATGACAAAAAGTTCTAGTCCTGCTAATGAAAAAGCAGCTGCTATGCTACTAAACTGCACTGTAAGAACTTTTAATACCGTTTCAGGAGGTCTACTCTCTTTCTCCGAAACGTAACTTCGGCAACGAACGAAAATTAAACGTATTTACGTTTGTGACCCTACTCTATATAATTTGCGGACGCACACAAGAAGTTCGAATTCACAGACAATGAATGTATTGAATGTTATTTTAGTTCGTTGCCGAAGTTACGTTTCGGAGAAACAGAGTAGACCTCCTGGTAGTGAAAACATAACGGCCACGCATAATCATTATTATATCACCGGATATTCATATTCGAATAAAGGAACATAGAACCGATCCTTAACCTTTGTAGTAAGCAGGTAGACCTTACAAACCAAACCCATTTATCGGACTATCCACCTTATCACTGGGAGAATAAGTTTGATATTCGCACACAATTTTGATTGGATTGACCCAGCTGCGCCGACGTCCGTAGATTTATCGAATAAAAAATAATTACAACTTGATGAAATCGGATCGTGCTGGATCGCGTGACTTTGCAATAGCAACAGACGAAAACCGCCGTTCCTGCATTCACAATAAAGGCGCTCAGCCACCAAGCCTGGAGTAAATGCCTTGTCGCGCAGCGAAATCTTCCCGTTACTGGATTAGGCAGAATAATTTGACGCCTTAGAACTTAATTTAAGAACAGAGTTTTACATTTGACCTTACAACTAGCGCCAATGTGAACTGAAAATACAAATTTGGCCTAGCCCCATTGTTAGAAAAAGATATTTTATTTGTTAAAAACTTGCGTTTACACACAAAATTGAGCATGCAAGATCTTAGCAAGTAGGTTAGGTCCGTACAGCCTTTTACCTGGTTTATAATAACATCTGTCTGTTAAAAATTCCGAATCATTTTTTTTTAATTTGTAGTCTGTGCGTTGTAAGACTGAGGTATTTTGTGATATAAATCATAAGGGCCATACAAATAAGGCTTTTAGAAATTAGAGCAGTTTTTGCTGAGTCTGAGCATTGAGCAAAGTTGGCTATTGTTGCGTCGTGAAAAAGCGTCTGATAGTCGTGGAAATAATTGGGGATAACTTTTTACAAAAGATGCTACTTCAAAAATGTACAGAGACGGTTAGGTTAATAATTTGTATTTTGTAAACTTAATAGGGAACCAAGTTCACGAATACTGATTTTCTGTCACGATAAGTTATTATCCATACTAATATTATAAATGCGAATGTCACTCTGTTTGTTTGTTACCTTTTCACGACTAAACGGCTGATCAGATCTTAATAAAACTTAGCAAGATGATAGATTTCAACCTGGGGAAGGACATAGGCTATATATCATCACGCTACGACCAATTGGAGCGGAGCAGCAATGAAAAATGTTGAGAAAACGGGGAAAATGGGATAAATGTGACGCAGACGAAGTTGCGCGGGACAGCTAGTTAATTATATTTATATAACTTGGCACTCCTGTACCTTTTGGCCTAGATATAGATTACTGCAAATTTTCACTAAGATACGCTTAAGCTTAGGCGCAATACGAAACACCTCAATGAATGCATGCCTAAAAAAAAGCACTGTTAGATTTTCAACGTGCGTCTCAGCGACTGGAGTTCCTACTACTCATAACAGAATTTCATGCCTACAATCCCCTTAAATAATTGGGTTGTGGAGGTCAGATAGGCAGTCGCCATGTAAAATACTGATATTCAGCTGCATGCGGTAAGACTCCAACTATTATTTCAATAAACAATTATTAAAAACAATTATTATTTATTAGTACCCACACACACACATTTCGCCAGTTATGTTTAAGTCCCATTTAATTGGGGGCGAGCCTATTGCCCTTAACCGGTCACAAACACAGACCTTACGGCATTCATCTCCAGAAGTGGAATAATATTGTAAAAGTATCTAAGGGTAATCGTTAAATCTGAGGTTAATGTCCTCTGTCTGACTTACGGAATTTTAGAAAAAAAAAAGTCTGGAAAGTATAATTTTTTGAAGATGACGAATGCTATCATCAATTCGATAGCCAGGCGTGACTAGGACACTATTCTCTGGACAATTCACTGTATTCTTATTGGTTTAATAATATTGCTATTATAGTGCTATAATGATTACATGACGTTAACGACGGCCATGAACTTAAATACACGTTGAATGACATTCGGAGGCACAGACAGGATCTAATACTGCCTAGCAACATCCTTAAAATAAAATAAAATAAAATAGGCTTTATTTAGTTGGATTATGTAACTGCTCTATGGCTACTTATATAAATAACCTACCTACCTACAACCGTTACCTGTACACCGACTATCTATAGGTAGGTATTGCAGAGCAGCTACGATTTGACCTAGAAAGAAAACTTCAATCAATACTTGGACCGATTAGTACGTATTTGTGAGTGAAGAGAAGACACAGGTAGATTACCGATTTTATACAAAGCAAAATCAAAAAAGTGTAAAAATAGCTTACTTAATTGGTACGTTTTTTAAATAATTGAAAGAACCCTTCGCCATTTTGCCAAAATCCAAGATGGCCATCGAATTTATTAAATGTCACAATAGAGCCAACATGAACCATTACAGTTATGCATAATAAAACACGTGTTAGTCATTATTATTACACGCGTTGAACATAAGCGATGAATCAGTTAGTAGGCTACACACGACGACGTTTAGCCGGTCTGCAAATTAGTTAATAACGCTCATTTAGACCGGTTGTAACTGGCCATTGGATTTTGAACTTGACCTTCTAGCAGATTAGGTCGATTTTAGTCTAAATTGTACATTGTCATTTAACTCTGCCATTGTATTGATTTATGAATTCTATACCCTCTGAAGGTCTCCTTTCAGCTGTTAATATTTAGAATTAGAGCCTGAATAGGTACAAACTGTACAAAGGCTGGGGAAAATATGTTTCTATTAGACAGGTAAAACTGCCCTTTTAAGTTCCGTGTAGGTCCCTACTACCTACTTACATAATAGTATATCTTTCTAACAATACTCCTTTAAAAGTTAGAACTGACTATGCTAAAGTGAGAGTTTAATTGCCCTTTTATGTGAGAACACGATAAGAAACTTATTTTTCCCGTTGCAACAAGAATAATCAAGATGAATCAAAATAATTAAACCTAACCTAAAAATTGCCAAGTCGACACGACTTTGTTTAGTCATAATTTCCAGTTTCAGGCAGTTATTTAGTACATTACCTACAAACTACCTAGCAACATTAAAGAAAAACCTCGAATTAACAACTATTCTTAAACGCTAAGGAACTACTTATCATTCAGCCTATAACTAGTAGCTAAAATTATAACAGACAGAGATAATAACCGTATCCTTGAACTTAGTAGGTACGTGGAATTTCAAGTAGAAGCTTACGTAATCCAACCAAAGATGTCTGTTACTTACTAAGGAAACCTAGAATTTCTCGGAATGTTCTATTTCTAATCTTGATTACCGGAGCTCTTACCTGTCATATTTACTGCTTACGTAGCGTTGACATCTTGACATGCAGTCCAGTTTGCCAATTGCCATTCACGAGCTTCTACGGGTCAGCCATTAGCAATTCGAATGTAGACCGTACATCAATGGACGTTTATCTAATATCACATCAGTCACTTCACGAGCTAGCTTGTGATAGCTTTACGTAACAGCTGTAAAATGACGTCACTCATTTGACGTGGTGTAAACTGCGTCACATGACCACTCGAGGAGTATATATCCTGCCTGTCCCTTTTTGTGGTCCATTGATAAAAAAGGTTGAATACAACAAAACTAGGTATTTTCCTCTGGGGACTTGCATAGGTGCTTCCTAATCCTATTTCCAAACTTAACTCATTTTATCCAACCCTTGCATAACTACCCATAGAATTCAGAAAAAAATCCTCTCCAAATCAGCTAATCTTTCAGTATTTATAGGTACTGGTGGCTTCAATACTCAAGTGGGAGGAGACTTTCGATTCAGGATATGAACTTTGAAATTGTCAATGACATTATTTTCTTTAGGAAATGTTATTTTGAATGTAAGTAGGTATGTATGCATTTGGTGTTCTATTATAAATTTCTTTAGACTTGTGTTCTAAAGATTTATAAATGGCTAAAAGGTAAAGTAGCAATAAAAATCAAGTATTGTTTATTTTTAACATTTATTTTCTAGAATATTGACTCGAATGTGAGTTTTTCACACCAAAAAACTCACACCGAGCAAGATAGATGTTGGACAGGACCGATGTTACCGTGGGCCTGCTCCGGTAACACTAAGTTACATTTTGATGTTACACATGTGGATAGAACTACATTGCATAGCACTTTTTAAAAGTGAACTAAAATTAAATTTCCTACTAGGTCACCATGCACACTCATAGCACATATTCATACTGCATCGTTACATAACAGCTCTTGATCACATGATTTTGGATTCCACAGCTTTTAACATTTTTCAGTGCTCTGTATAGTCACTTTACATAAACAAGGTCTCACTCCCAATGCCACAAAGGTTAAGTATTGATTATACCATGTAACAAGAGTTCACAATATATTCACTAATATTTGAAGTCTATTCCAAAAGTTTCGTTAATTTAGTTAGACATTATCATCGCTAGAGGTACACTTTTTAACCTTGGCCTCAAACATTGATACAAAATGAGGTTGTTACATAACACACACACTGGCTGAATGAGTGATCACAGGCAAATTATATTTAGAAGAAACTTCTGAACAACACATTGATTTCTACATGAATGTTATTATGTAACTTTTCAGCAAGTAGCCAAGCATTTAATTTTATATATACCTAATAATTCAATAAAACAAAATACATGTTGGAATTGGTGTATAACGCTTTTATTTAACTAAAATAAGTTACTAGGTTAATTCCGCGTCTAATAATACATGATTTAAGGGAGTGGCTATCAGAGGTGATTTGGAATCACAATTAATTGTAATTATGGTAACAATTCTTACATTAGATTTAGAGAAGCTTCTTGATCTCATCGTATAACACAAGCACGAAAGCGCCACCTGTTCCTCTGAGGACGTTGGAGAAGGCTCCCTTGAAGAAGGCGCCGGTGCCCTCTGTCTTGGCGATGGTGGCCCAGCAGTGGACGGTGCTCTTGTACAGGATGTCGGCCTTGGCACGGCCAGACTGCATCATCATGCGCCTACGGACCGTGTCGAAGGGATACGAGATGATACCGGCGACGGTGGTGACAGTCTGCGCGATGGCCCAGCTGATGACGAGTGGTGTGTTCTTGGGGTCGGGCAGCATGCCACGGGCGGTGTCGTAGAAGCCGAAGTACGCGGCACGGTAGATGATGATACCTTGCACGGACACTCCGAAGCCTCTGTAGAGACCGCCGAGACCGTCGGACCTGAAGATCTTGCCGATGCAGTCGAAGAGACCTTTGTACTCGCGCGCGTCAGCCTTGCCTACGTCGGCGGCCAGACGGGTACGCGCGAAGTCGAGTGGGTAGACGAAGCACAGGGAAGTAGCGCCGGCGGCACCACCGGACGCCAGGTTACCCGCGAAGTAGCGCCAGAACTGCGTCTTCTTGTCGACACCTCCGAGGAACACCTGCTTGTATTTGTCCTTGAAGGCGAAGTTCAGCGCCTGGGTGGGGAAGTACCTGATCACGTTGGCCATGTTACCACGCCAGAAGGACAGGGGGCCCTGTTCCTTGGGAATGCGGACGAAGGCATCGACGATACCCTTGTAGCGCTGATCAGCGGTGATCTGCTTGCTGACATGCTGGACCTGGAGCAGCAGCTTGACGCGCTCGATGGGCGCGACAGCGGTCTTGGAGACTGCGGCGGAGACACCGCCAGCGATGAAATCTTTCGCGAACGCGACCGGATCAGCGAGGTTTGACATTTTGTTCTAATGGGTGGGTGCTCACTTGGTAATTACTTCGCGGGTCGAGGTGGAATCTACACACACGGAATGGAATAAATCACGAAACACGAACCCCTGAATATAAAATCAGGAGATTTAAAGTAGTTTCGTGATCTCGGGAGCACAGGGGGTAGGTGTGTGCCTTTTAGAAATTCGATCGATCACGTTCTCTCGCAGTTCTGCCCGGAGGAGCGGCGTAAAAGAAGGAAGGAAGGGGCAGATGTTGCCAACCGCACGGAAAAGCACCACGAGGTCAGGGTGGCCAGTACAATTCATTTAAGTTCCACTGAATTCTAAAAATAAATCAGTTGAACTTTAATGTTTTACTTGCAATAACTGCAAGATTATAATGCTAAAAATCATTTTACGTAAACATATTACAAATGAATTATAAACAAAAATTTTAGGGGGTGCGATTTGGAACTTTGTTGAGTAAGTATCTAAGTAAAATTATGAAGTGATGGAAAACCAAACATCAATAAGGATTTTAAGTGAATTAGCACATCACATTAATTAAAAAGGGTATTTTAAACATTTTGAGAGTTACAATTTTAACCCTTATTGTATTAAATATAACAATATTAGGGTAAATCGTGAAAGTATGAAAACACTTGAATGACGTGCACATTTTGCGTTTGATTACTGCTGTGAATCTACTGACAAACGTTTAATTTCATTAAATTTTCAACCAATTCTGCCTCGGTCTTTATATTTATAATATTAATTTAAAAGTTTTGCATGATTTTTTGTTATATTTTAATCTATTTTTAATTAATTAATCACGATAAATTGTTAAAATAAAAATGAGAAATTAACGTAAAAACAAAACGCAATCAGGCTGACCACCATTCGTCAATGACATTTAACTGTTGAAAATTTTTCTACATTATCTGTGCTGAGTAAGTAAAAAATGTGTATTCCTGAAGTTTAGATTTTGTTTATTTATTTAATTTTTTGGGTTTAATTGTTGACAGCGCCATGCAGATGAGTCGCATGGGCTCTCCGTCGGTCGGTATGGACGACGACACAGGCGCTGGCCACGCTCTGAGCGACTTTCTCCTCCAACTTGAGAACTACAACCCGTCAATACCAGATTCGGTGGTGGCACATTACCTGAATATGTCAGGATTCGAGTCCCAGGATCCGAGGTAACTGTTAACGTCCTTTCTATAATATTAAGAAAGCACACAAATCATTTAAATAAAAAATTTGTACCTGCACTTTTTCTTTTGGAATATTTCTGTACTTTAGTTGCCAAAGCAGGCCTTTTAGAATGATTTTTGATTCCTTATTTTTCTTCTACACTAGCAGGAAAAGATGCGACTTCAAGTTCACCAATATTACTAATTTATTCATTGTTGATAGTTTGACAGAAACACAAAAGACAAACATTATTGTTTTTTTATTTTAATAAAAGAGGTAATACTAAAACACACATAAAAACTTCATGCTTCTCCCTTAGGCTTTTGATTATGGCTTTAGCCAAGTTCATACATTACTCATTTCAATTTTTATAAAGAAGGAAATGGTCAAAATAATTAACATTGTTCGCAAATCAGATTACTTCATGAAGGTCATATTATGTTTTTGACATGGATAATAAGCATAACTATTGATTTTGCATTGTAATTGAGTTTCTTTGTTTTAGAAAAATTTACTAGAGATTTACTAAATTTTATGAGCTTGGTAAGTCTGACAACCAGTCTTACCCAGAGGTATCATATTCCATAATAACTGGGTTGTGGAGGTCAGATAGGCAGTTGCTTCTTGCCAATCAGCTGCATCCGGTTAGACTGGATGCTGACCTCAACATAGTTGGTAAAAGGCTAGGCATATGATGATTAGATTTTTTAACCTTCTGTGAATTTTGGTGACTATAGCAGTCATATTAATGACTAATACAATTTTCTGTTTAGCACAATACCTGTAGATTCACCAGTTATGTGTAAGTCCTGTGTAATAGCTGCCTATTGCCATCAATTGGTCACAAAACCAGTTTCTAAGCTGCTAAGTAAGAAATCCTTGATACATAAACCCATAACCTAGCTAGGACCATCTGAAGCTAGGAATCAGACTAGACTTGGAACCACTGGACCAATAAGGCAGTAAAAACTTTCCTTTAACACTTATTTGCCAAATCTGACACATCACTTGTAACATTCCAGGTTGATCCGCCTCATAGCACTGGCATCTCAAAAGTTCCTGTCGGACATCGCAAACGATGCTCTCCAACACTGCAAGATGCGGACCTCGAGTCAAATCACGCAGACCTCCAAAAACCAGAAGGGTCCTAAAGAAAAGAAGTACGTAATGACCATGGAGGATTTAGCTCCAGCATTGCAAGAGTATGGAATTGTTGCCAGGAAGCCACACTACTTCGTTTGATATTGTCTCGAAGCTGGCAACACTGTTCCTTAGCGACAGCTTTGGGGATTCGTGTTCCCGTTTGCTAAAAATCGGTATGGAGTTAATCTTTTAACTTTGGAAGATAATAGAGTAATTCATAGTTTGTCATGGTCACCGCATATTTTGCTATGACCTTTCTTTGCTAGATTACAGCTCAAATAATAATATTTATACCAATTTTCACTGACATAACTATGAACTTGGCTTGGGTTGTTGGATAATACTAACGAGCTCTGGTAAGACTTAGGAATTTAGCGTTAAGAGCTAAGGCTTGTGGCTCTTTGCCCATACAAACATATTCCTCCTGTTTTCTTTTAGGAAAATAAAACTTATACCTTTTTTTTACCATGTAATCTCTCAATCTCATCCCTTCATACGTCGATGTTTTGATTTTATATGTTTGTATGGGCTCACCGCTGCTAGCCTTTCTAAGGAAAAAACTATTGCCATTGGCAAAATATGTACTTCTTATAGTAGTAAAAAACCTTGAAATTCAATGAGAATAATGATAATATAAGAATTTGTATCCACATTTGATTGATTATTCAAATAGCTTATGCATGGAAAATTATACCTAAGTGCACTAGAAAAAAAAAGCAAATATTGTAGAACAATTTCTAAACACATTTGAAATAGTGTTGGTACATTTTTGAAGCTTTTTATCACTACTTGGTACATGTATGAAGCAAACTGGCATATTTTGTTCTTAAGAAGTATTTTATTTGAGTTGCCAGTTCAAAGTGTCCTTGGAAATTCTAAATCTGAAATACTTGATCGCCTAAAGGTACTCTGCCGACCGCGATGTTAAAACTTTGCGAGTCTATGGTCAAAAAAAAAACGGCTTGTCATTATGTAAGTGACAGCTAATATGCGATTGCTGTCGACCGCAGCGTCAGGCGACAATGTCGGCGAAGGATGTCGTAGCGTAACATAGAGACCAGCGATTGAGGCGGCATTACTGCTGCTTTTTGCGGTTGGGAAGTGTACCTTATTCCATCAAAATGGGAAGCTTTCAAGCTTCTTTTGGGTAAATTTTCGGGGACAGTCGAAATCAAACTCAAAAGCATTTATTTCAAATACCAGTAACAGTCACTTTTGAACTCTCAAAAACAAGAAGAAACTATTTCAGCTACAACGCATAATAAATGTGAAAGAAATCTAGTTGCCTATTCTCTATGGCGAAGAATGAACAAGAAACTCCATGGTCACTCCAAGTCAAATGGTGGTTATAGCTCAGAAACGACAAAGCATCAATAATAGTTAATCTTATGCTGTGAACGAAATGTTTACAATGTAACTAAAACTGCCTAAAATGTAAAAATAATTTTATATGGAAGTATGCAGCAATTCTTTTGTACTTCTCTTTTTTGAATTGAAACTTCTTATGCGACTTCCAACAAGTGTAACGCTACCATTTCTAAAACTCACTAAGAGATGACAGTATTACAAGATTTGTGACTTCGTAGTTCTACTAGGTACGCAAGATGGCGTGCAAACAGTCATGCATTCGACTCTTGAGTGTGACCAGCCTTCGCTCAATTTCCATGAGTAGAATAACCTAGATAAACTTATGTAATAAAAATAATACAACAAGAAAACAACAAAATATTATTTAGAAGCTCAATAAAATAACGAGAGTGAATGCGTGGCACTCGAACGCATGCGTGTAGTATTACGAAGTTTCACTTCTTCCGCGCGGAGGGACTCCACGCACAATTTTTTTCTTAAACTGCTGTCGGAGCAAGGTTGCGAAAATGTTCTCATAACATAACGCCTATTTTCTCTACCAAAGAGTAGGTAGAACTGTTTAGTATTAACCTACATTTCGCCATATTTTTAGCCTTAAACGCTATGCTTTCGTGACTACTAAATATATAAAAAAAAACCGGCCAAGTGCGAGTCGGACTCGCGCACTTTTCTGTACCATTATTTATAAAAAAGAGCAAGGGGGCTCCCATAAAAAAGAAAACACTTTTTTTGTATGGGAGTCCCCTTAAAAATTTATTTTATTCTGTTTTTAGTATTTGTTGTTATAGCATCAACAGAAATACATAATCTGTAGAAATTTCAACTGGCTAACTATCATGGTTTAAGAGATACAGCCTGGTGACAGACGGACGGACGGACAGCGCAGTCTCAGTAATAGGGTCCCGTTTGCCCCTTTGCGTACGGAACGCTAATTATGATAGAAATGGTGAAATCTGGGTGTTCTATACTCTTCTGCCTGCGCCTTTGAAGTATACACGCGGTATGCTGTCTTTTACTATTCTCCTCGTAAATAATCTTTGTAACTCCCTAAAACCAGTATCATAATTTCTATCTACAATTTATTCTTCACCCATATTGTTAACTTACAAACATCAAACTCTTGAAAAAAAAATCGTGCTGCGTTTAAATTAATTAATGAAATATAGCCTTATAAATATATTTGCGATATTAGATAATTATACCGAACTATACGATTAGCTAGACGTTTCTACAATATATTATACACATTGATTATAATATTAAAGTTGAGTTAACTTTTGACTGCCACAGTCATGTATAGATGACAAACTAAAATGTGCCGCACACGCCACGGTCACGACTACATGTCAATATTAAAGGATGAATTCGTAGCGTAGCGCCGAGGTCACGTTTTTCCTTTTTTGACGTGGAGGTAAAAGTTAAAGTACATTGGGCCTAGTTTTTGAAGCAAGTTAAAAAAAAAATGTCTTGTCAAATGTCATGATGGGATTGGCTGCTAATGCTAACGGCCCACTCATTGTCACTGAGAGGAGGCTCTGAGTGAAAGAGAGTCGGTTGTAATCCAACATGGCGTCCCAATGCGGGTTGGTAGATGTAACATATCTAAAAAAAATCTGCTATTCAAAAACCGCGTAAGACAGTTTAATTTTATATTGTATTAAGGGTATTCTCGAGACGAAAGCGTTAATTTTCGCTGCTAAGTTCAAATAATTCATTTTTACTTGTATACTCATAATTCACAAGTCATCAATAGCTGCGTATAACGACGACTCGGTAGACGGATTGTGCGTAGACGAACGAATTATTGTTCGACCCATATGCTGGGTGCTTAGCACGGAAAGTGTTAAGCAGTTTGCGCTACATTAACATTGCAGAAGATACGCGAAGAAAATCTTGTGCTATGTTCATCCAGGGATAATAGGGGTGCAGACTGGGTAAAGTAACGACATTCTATTTTGTCCGTCAGACAGGTAATACAAAAATATTAGACACGTATTTTTTGTTTTATCAAAATATCAAAAAATTACTTAGTTAAAACTTATTAAAGTTGGGGAGTGGGGGCTTACTACGTCACAAGTAGGTATAAAACTTACCTACATGTGACGTCATGCGCCATTTCAACTCAATATATCTCCGTAATTTTAGGACCACGTGAAAAAAGAAAAAATACCTGTCCAATAATTTTCAATAAACTAGCCGAAGGATAAAGAAAAAAAAAATTGGATTATCCCCTATTGCTGGAAAGCGCTTGATGACGTCTAATGATGATGTTCCTCCCTTAAGAGCGTTTACGTCTTACGACATTTCATACAAACTTTCAAGTCCTTATTTTCCGAAATGACTGAACCGATTTTAATGAAACTTCATATGCATAAGCAGGATACATAGGTCTAAACGGTTACTACAAAACATTTTCGAAAAATATTGTTACAGCTAATTTATAATCGGTCTACGATTATAAATTATTTATAGAAACAGAATTTTGTTTTTTTTTTTTTTAAAGATATTTCGAACTTTTTTTTTCGTAAAAAGTACACCATAGTAATAGTAATGGAAATGTATGCTTCATGTGTCGCCGTGAACCTGTTATTCCATGAAGGATGTGTGAGCTCACCCTTTTCAGTGTAAATACTGTTTATACCGATTTAAATAGAAATAAAATAAACATAAGTAGTAACTTTTATAATGGTGCAGATTCGTTTGCGCGCCAACTTAACTTTTTTAGGTTATGGTATTTAGACAGGTCTTAAGTATCGCTATCAGTAAGGTCCAAAGATTCCAGCTTCAACTATTAAATAGAGGATTAACAAAAATCAATTGAAATAAAGGGATACTATATCTAACAAAAATATCACTTTTTTACTGTGGAAAAACTTCAGTAATTTAGTGACATGATAGTTTTGAATCTCTGATTAATGGGCCGGAAACTTTTGGACCTAACCATGTACTTATCTCTTTCTCGCGCCACCTATAAGAAAGAGAAAGCAATCCTCTAATGGTAGTTAAGCAGGTGAAAAAAAAACTTGAAATTTATGTTTTATTTTTTACTTATGGTTGACGTATTAATGTTTCATGTGAAAAGAACTTTTCGCTTCAAATACAATATTCTAAACTCAATTTCTTTCTTTAATTTTATAGTTTCATGCCTAAAGCCAAGTGTGGAAGCAATATTAATTTAAAAATAAATATTTAGGACTTAAATTAAAATTGTAAATCTCATTATTCAAAATCTTCAAAATTAGTGTGCAATTTATGACTGTCTATTTTAATTCCACAGAATTTTTCTCATATATTATATTGACCGTAGTTTATGGCTAAAGTAAAGTCAGGAATACATATGAACGTAAGAAAAAATGAAATTCGCGGGCTCACCTTGCCGCTTCCATTATACGACTGTGATCACTCCATTTTTTTACACATGCAGTATCGCAGTAATAAAAAAAAAAACTGGTGTTTTCTACAAAAGTAAACATGTGTACTACACGTTCAAAATGTATGGAACAGCAGATTATTTTTTAAAATTACCGATGAAAAATTTCTATGTGGAGGCGTTCAGAATGATGTATAAGAATTATTAACCGTTTTCGCGCCGGTGTCCCTTACATGTAACATGTGTATTTCAGATTTTAAAAGGAAAACAATTCTAGTTTTATTTAGTAAAATTATATGAACCTATGCTTCGTATAGGTGACCTGACTATACATTAGTCGTAACTATTAAAATATTTACTATGATGCTGCAAGGATGTTTTGGCGTTCGAAGGGGGGTATTGACAAGATGACGCCGTTTGTTCCGATTTCGACCGCGCGCCAAAAGATCCTTGTACAGCTATATTTTTAAGTTTAATTTTGTTGTTTTGTATTTGTCAACACATTGTGTCGATGTCTTCTGTTATCACGTTATAGGAAAATCATTAGTGATAAGGGTATTTTAAATAAACGATTCATTAAACACAACCTTTTTTGTATTATTTTCTTAATACATACATGCTTGCCTTTTTTCCACGGAGTAGGAAGGTAGACGTAGAAACCCCAGGACGCTACCTGCACGCGTAGCATGACCGCCGTTAAAACGGTTATGTCGACGGAAGCATAGAGTAACTGACACATTGTCTATCTATTATTATATCTATTCTTCCGTAGACAAAACTCGTTTCTACAGTGGTTCTTACATCCTTACTCCTTTCGCCTCGTCCACGTTCATGAATCTGGTTATCTCGATAACGTCGTAAAACAGCAGCCCAGCTACAAGGTGTGTAAATGGGCCCCTAATGAATCCAACAACCAAGCATTCTTTACATCAAACTATTATAAGTAACTGTACGCAAAAAATATTGCCGGGAAATGTTTTTTTTTTTGGTGTGAAAATTCTCGCAACGCTCACAAAACATTGTACTGATGGATGTTTTGAAAAGCACGGGGGCTCACAGAGGTAGGTATTTAATCAAACCTATAATATAACATTAAAGACTTGATTAAAAAAATAAACTGGATCCCTTATATCTAATGTGTATTAGTATCTTTGTAAGTATATCAATTTTCGAAAACTAGCAGATATAGGTAAATATTTTTGCAGCTTATCTAAATGTTGTCGTATTTAACCCAAAGGGTGATTGGTACAGAATGCCTTGTGGCAGTCCGCCTATGTACCACTATTGAACATGAAGTTTAAATAAATAAATATCTTCCATAAGATCGGTCCGAAACCACTGCTGCCCATACCCCAAGCCCAAATAAAATCATGACTGCGTAAGAAAACTGAGGAAACACCAAATGGAATGGAGAAACAGTGTAACTTGCAGGCAAACTACGAGTGCAGTTCCGGAAGCATCAAAGAGATTTGCCCGCAGCATCACCAGACTGAAAAGGGACAAAATTCGCAAGATTATAAGTATCATAACCGGCCACTGTCTCCTAAACAAACACCTATTTACCATAGGTGTGCCAGACAATCCTCTGTGAAGAGGATGCATGGAGGCGGAAGAAACACCATAGCACGTGCTCATATTGTGCAGAAGTGTGGCAGATCAACGGGCACGGACTCTTCAATTGCCGGCATCGCTCCCGGAAACCTGCAGCAGCCTGAAAAGGCTGCTTGCTTTCTGGCAGGACCTGGAATGTATGGAGTAACTAGAGATTTTCCAAGAGAATTTCATAGTAAAATGGCCCAATAAACAGGCTAAATGCGGAAACAGCCTAGCTAACCTAACCTATCTCCGTAAGTTGGAAGTGCCCAGGTATGGTCTAGCTAGAACAATAAAATTATCACAATAACGGGAGAACAAGTGCCTTTCAGCTTCGTTGAGGGTCTCTGTTTATACCCTTTATACTGCCATTCCTGGTCATAACTAAAGTGACTGAAGAGCTTGGGATCCTAGGTAAAGTACAGTATACAGTTTTGACTTCTGTCTGGATTTTTTTCGCAAGGCTCTCCATAACGCTGGCACGACGACAGTTCTTTGCCCAAAACTTCCGTCATTTCCGCAGTCGTCTTCGGTGGCAGCGCAGTGGTCACTTAGGCAGAAGCCCTATTAGTGCGTAACGTCGTCGCAATGGATCAGCGCATTGTATACCAGACTTGCATGGGCAACGCAGGCCATTGCAGAGCGTTAGTTAGCTCCTCTAGCAGTGGAAGAGTGTAACACTGTTCGTCGATACACCGGAGCGGCGCTAAGACAGTGTAGCGCATCACCCTCCCCCACTTCCACTCTCGTGCGTCGCGTCGATCCGTTGATTGAAACGACGCAGCGACAACGCAACGCGACGCACTGATGAGGCCTTAATCTGCAAATTTGGGCCGAAAGGGCATGATAGGAGCAATAAAATACCACAATCCAGAAGAAATAGTTTATTACACACAAAAAATAGTTTATAAAGTTACAAATGCATTCGAGTAGGTCACAATAACAAAATTCTATTGTTAGTTAAATACATAACCATTCTTTGCAGTCGGGTATAAATGGCAAACAAAAAGTTACGTGACAAGAAGATAGGTCAAAATATTTAAGCTCTGGTTAAACCGTGCGGGATGACGTTCGTTCGTGTCGATTATGTAAACAAACTGGTGCGAATAGTCGTGTGACACCGTGAAAGGTGTACCTAATAGTAAACCATTTCGTAGAAAGTCCAATGTAATAGGGGGCGACCCTGATGCCATCAATCGGGCACAAATCCAACCTCCTTGCCTGGAGGGCTACTCTCTTTCTCCGAAACGTAACTTCGGCAACGAACGAAAATTAAACGTAGTTAGGTACGTTTGTGACCCTACTCTATATAATTTACGGACGCACACAAGAAGTTCGAATTCACAGACAACGAATGTATTGAATGTTATTGTGTGCGTCCGCAAATTATATAGATTAGGGTCACAAACGTACCTAACTACGTTTCATTTTCGTTCGTTGCCGAAGTTACGTTTCGGAGAAAGACAGTAGCTCTCCTGCTACTGAGAAATTCCTGATAGAAAAACCCAGTAACACGTTGCCCGACCTGGTGGCCTACCATGACGTCATAAAACAGTATTGTTTTACTTTTATTCTAGTGTGGGAAAGATACGGACCAAAGGGACCGTCCATTTATCACGTGAGGCTTGAAAGGGGGGGGGGGGAGGGGAGTGTAGTAAGATATCACGTGTATTTATTTTTTCGTCAAACGCGCGATTCGAAACCGAAAAGCGGCTTGTAGTGTGACCTTGACTCGCCGTTGCCAGGAACAACGAACGAAGTACCTGTATTTAAAGATACTTAATATTCTAAAAAAATTAAGATTCCGTGCAGGTACTAAAAATACACGTGATTTTGGGTGGGGGCGGGGGTTAGCCTTAAAACCACGTATCACCTAGGAGGGGGGGGTGTTAAAATGTTTACAAAAAAAAATACATCACATGATTAATGGACGGCCCCTAAACAGGATGTCTAGCGCCATCTCTTTCCCAGAATGGAAAAGGAGTAAAACAATAATGTTTTAAGATGTCATGGTCCATGGTAGGCCTTCTGGTTTTTAAACGCAAACCTCACGCAGAGCAGTCGCGCACTAGTTGAAAAAATAGGCAGTCGCGTGAATACCTTATAATAATTAGCAATGTCATTTCCCGAGTTCCGAGCGGGATTCTTCGCAGTGTAACCAGAGCTTATGTGTAAGCTATCCATAACATAAAACCAATGGTCAGTCTTTGCTTATAAAATGAGTATGATAATACAATTTTGGTACGTATCACAAATGTGTCTTTTAAGCTTATAGAGAAATAAAAACTAAATAGGAACTGAACAATTAAACATACAAGTAATCTCCGTTGCCCATTCGAACTATGCACCACCTAAATTAATTTCTAGAGGAGCTCGTGGCTAAATAAAAGCATCCTGTTGGACTGAAAGCCGACCCCAACTTGTTGGCTAGGCAGATGATGAATTTCAACTCTTGATCTAAAATGGCGCATTTATTTAGCCACCAATTAAGATGGCACTTACTGTTATTTGAGTTAGGGCATTAGAAAACAATATTAATAGAATCTCACTGCGTTTCAAGCACACCTACACTTAAATAAATAATAAAAACATTACCCTTTTAGGCACCCGCAGGAGGATCAAAATAGCACATAGTATTCAATGTTCTTATGCTAGGGAGAGCGGCGGTGGCCCAGTGGTGGCAGCCCCGTCTTACGAGCAGTAAGCCGTGGGTTCGAACTCAGGCAGGCACATTACTTTGTGTAATTTATTTCATTACCGTTGCTCTCAAAAACGGTTAAGAAAAACGTCGTGAGGAAACCGGTAAGTCCTAGAACTAAAAAAATCGAAGACATGTGACATCTCGCACTGGGCCCACGTGGTGGATTACAACCCACTCCCTCTCATAGAGAGGAGGACTGTGTCCCAGCAGTGGGAACATTATAGGCTGATGCTGATGATTGGTAATCAGAAGCGTGGATCACCAGGCTTACTTACCAACAGCTATGGTGAGACCCAGTCACTGTGTTACGGTGGACAGATAGGCAATGCTAGTATTCAGCATCCAATCAGACTGAAAGCTGATAACAACCCTAACATAGTTTTAAAAATAATTGTAAATAGATGTAAAACAGAGGGTAGATATTTAAATGCACCAGAATTGTCCAAAGACTCGTTAGAATATTATCTCCGAAACTATGGCATGTATGCACCAAAAATTGCTAAAAATTCCTGTATTTTGATAACAAAGGAAGAAATGAAATAATGTTTCGTGACAACAGAGGCGGAATGCTGTTGTAAACATGGCAATGAATAGGGGACAATCCTATTTTTTTTTCTTTGTCCGTCGGGTAGTTTATTGAAAAGTATTGGACATGTATTTTTTCTTTTTTCACGTGGTCATAAAATTACGGAGATATATTGACTTGAAATGGCGCATGACGTCACATGTAGGTAAGTTTTATACCTACTTGTGACGTAGTAAGGCCCCACTCTCCAACTTTAACGACTTTTAACTAAGTATTTTTTTGATATTTTGATAAAACAAAAAAATACGTGTCTAATATTTTTGTATTACCTGTCTGACGGACAAAATAGAATGTCGTTTTCTTTACCCAGTCCGATTCCCTATTGTATGATTAATAGGTAAACTCAAACTCTTTACATTAGTCAGCTACTTTGTTTTTTTTTTTAATACTAAATAGGTTCACCTTTGGCCGCAACTCGCCTATGAAGCGATGATGCGGCCTAGGGTGGAGCACGCTTGCCTAGAAGAAACCAATTCACTCAAACTTGGAAGAGATCCCAAGAGCGATCTTTGGTGCAAACAAGCCGAAATATTAATGCAAAATTAGCCATCAACTTTCTTATAAACCGCCTTCAAATGCTCAGTCATCGGAGTATTATCGGTTTCCATAAACAAAACTACTTCTAAAGTCTCAGGTGCTAACAATTTGATGTTCCTCTTAATTTTCTTCACAAACGGCGGTTTTGCGAACGAAATCCGAGCTAAGCTGACAGTTTCAAGCGTCAACTGTTTGTTTTCAACGTCACAAGTTCCTTCTTCGAGAGATGTGAGCCCGAAGTTATGGCTGACCGTGAAGGCAAGCTGGTTGGTGCCTGGCTTGATGCGTAAGAAGCCACGTTCTTGGTGCATTGGAGTCTGCTTCACAGGGTGCTTCGATTTCGATATGTAGTTGAACATCGGTGGACCTGGAATTTTAAAAATAAAATGTGTTACACATGAGGAGAGATATCATTCACTTTGGCTACTATTGTATTCAACTGCACAACAGTAGTGGTGGCGGTGAGTCTGGCTGTTTGTACATGAGTTTAAATGATTGTAAACGCACCCATGATACAGGAGAAATTCTTAGCGAGGAGCAGTTTTATTTTAAAAGAATGGCAACAATTTAAAAATTGCCAACATGTAGGTACTCACGCCAACATCATCATCTGCCTAGCCTTTTCCCAAAGTAACTTGGGATCGGCTTCCAGTCTAACCGGATGCAGCTAAGTACCAGTATTTTACATGAAGCGACTACCTATCTCACCTCCACAACCCAGTAACTGGGTAATACAATACCCCTTGGTAATACTGGATGTCAGACTTTTGGCTTCAGACTACTCGTAACGACTGTCAAAGATTTACAATTGACAGCCGGTACTAACGGCTTAATGTGCTTTCGGAGGCACGGAGGAAAGTCGGTATGTAATAGATTGGTTATTTCAGACATGCTACTCACGCCAACACAGCATGTCTGAAATCACCAATCTATTTTATAACATCAAGCCAGTATTATGGGTTATTCAGAGGTGTTCCTATAAATAAGGACATACAGCGAGACATCATTTCCAGTACAAAGATGGCCTTGGCCCTCGCTTTATACAGATTTCCTGGAAAGATTTACTTATACTGGCTTTCTATAGTTTGATTGTATTTCGTGTGTAGGTACACCCCTATTGCCATCTTGGCACCAGGCACCGCTTTTGACTTCATGGCTGCTACGGAAAAATTCCTGACGCAAAAACCTGAACCAGCCATGAGTTTTAACAATCTATACTCGCTAGCGTCTGTAGTTAAAAAAATGTATGAAAACTTTTACAGCGCCTCTAGCGGATAGTTGGGTACTAAAATGCGCAGTATGAGTCACTATAGTCATCTATCCTACGTCACCGTGTAGTAAACTAAACTACAGCGACTGCAAGTTTGGGCTTCATTTGCTTAGAATTTGGTAGTAAGCACCAGCACAGCTCATGGTACCATTGAAAAAGCTAACTATAGAATTGCTTATTGACGGAACTATTGCAGTTACGTCAAGCGATCTAACTATGACAACTCATGGTAGACGTACTGGTAATCGAACCCAGGACGTTTTACTTTGCCGTCATTATTTGCGACCACTAAAAGATTGTACCCCAAGTACCAAGATACAGTATACCTAGTTTGCAGCTCACTAGCTGATTTTTTCATGGTTCTCTGGTACTCATCTCATCAGACACCTCTTTACTTGAAAAAAAAAAAACCAAACTGTTTAACTAAAAAGTATATTAGGCACTTATAAAACTACTAAAAATTGCATTTTTTTATTACAAATGTAGGTAGAAATAGAAATACTAAATACATATTTGTGTTACTATTCAATTGCCTACTGCTCCGCTCTGCTAACAGACATCCATCCATACTAATATTATAAATGCGAATGTCACTCAGTTTGTTTGTTTGTTACCTTTTCACGACTAAACGGCTGATCGGATCTTAATGAAATTTAGCAATAAGATAGATTTCAACCTGGGGAAGGACATAGGCTATATATCGTTACGCTACGACCAATAGGAGCGGAGCAGCAATGAAAAATGTTGCGAAAACGGGGAAAATGTGTCGCAGACGAAGTTGCGCGGGACAGCTAGTATCACATAAGTCCAAAAGTTTCCGACCTACACACATTAGATCAATCAGAGATACAAAACTATCAAGTCACTAAACTACTGAAGTTTTCTCTAGATACCCACAATAATAAAGTAATATTTTTGTTCAATATAGTCTCCCTGTATTTTAATCCATTTTTGTTTGGATTTTAATTTATTAGTCCTTAATTTTATCTTGAAGCCGGAAACTTTTGGACCTTCATAAGTACAAATACAAATTAAATTATATTAATACTTACATCTAAATGACGTTTAACTTACAAAAATCAAAATATTATCTATTTACATCATTTCATTTCTTTCACATAAATTACTATACATTTTTGGTAGGGGTAAAACTATGGGTTCAGTCACCGATGACCTCGACATGCTCGTGACGTCATGCGCAAGACTAGCGACGCATAATTCCATTGTTTTGAGTCTTCAATTCTGTCAACAGTCCTTATGACTGCACCTGTTTTTTGTTTTATTGTTTTTCGATATTATCAATACACACAAAGTCTGTAAAGTTTATACATAAAAGAATTGTTTCTATTTACAAAAAAACGGGATCTCTTTCAGTTTTGATTTGTGTTAACAACAGTAAATCACTAACCATGTATGTATGCACAAAGACGAATCAAGCTTTACAAAATCAGTTTATGCGGATCGCTCATTGCATTGGAAATCTATACGCAGCGTGGCCATAATAATACTATACTGGATACGTACCTATAGTTTGATGTGTCGGCGTGCGTGTATTCCCGTTTGTCCCACCGAATTCGTCCCCAACGTGGGACAAACGGAATTTACAAAAATAATATTAAAGGGGTTCGAACATTTTTGTATGGAGTCTGGCATATCTAGCCGCCGCCATCTTGATTTTTTTTCCAAAATTTCCGAGCACAATAAATGTGGTATATTTGGATACAGGACACTTATACTTACAAACAAAAAATGTTAGATAACATGGTATCCTAAAGTGTCACATTTCCGAGAGATTTGGAAGTAAAGATCGCGACGCGACGAACAGGGATACACGTCGGCGTGTGTACCCGATAGATCAACCGACCAACTGTATGTACACAACGCGATATACGAGCTATACATGTTCAGTATAACTTGGCCTGGAGGAGGCCTTTGTCGAAGGACAAGCTGTTAGGGAAAACCGAGCGTCAGAAAACTCATCATTTGCCTAGCCTTTTCCCAAACTATCTTGGGGTCAGCTTCCACTCTAACCGGATGCAGCTGAGTACCAGTATTTTACAACAACTGCCTACCTGAACTCCACAACCCAGTAACTGGGTAATACGATACCTCTTGGTAAGACTGGATGTCAGAGTTTTGACTTCTGAGTACTCATAACGACTGTCAAAGATCTACAAATGACAGCCGGGACCAACGGCTTAACGTGCTTTCCGAGGCACGGAGGAAACTCGTTATGTAATTATGGTCACCCATCTACGGACCAACCTCGGCAAGCACGGCTTAACCTTAAAGACCGACCCGTGCGGCTGTTATTATTTAGCCACGAGCTCCTCCTGTAAACAACAATAAAGACTTATTTTATTTATTTCTTATAACTTGGCCTGTCTTTGTATAGACTTTCAGTACAATGGGAGATCCACATAAATTAGTTTTGTATATAAGTTGATTTGTCGCCGCGCGTACTGGTGGTTTCCTTTTTTCGTCCGCTCCTAGCATTTATTTTTGATCATAAACAATGGATAAATGTTAACCCTATGAGGTTTATCAGAATTGTTTCCTAACTCCATTATTTTTATTCCCAATTCAAAACCTTTAAAAAAAAATGTAGGTAAACCCGATACCCACAGTTGTTCTTCGGAGGTCGAACAGTATATGGCTATTATTGGCTGAGTTACAAAAAAATCTTTGTCTATTGTTCTTAACGATGAAAAATTACTTTCAATTTCTCTACCCCAGTCTACAAGTTCCAAAACAGCTGTGGAATTTGAATTGACTTTCTTTATTTTCGCTCGCTCATATTGGTCGAAATTATCCAGTTTAACGGCACATAGTGTGCCCGGAACGATATCCCTTTCATTCATATGTCGACTTTTAACATACATAGACAAAGAAGGTTGTGCAGATCTTAATTTTTTAAAATCATTAATGTCAGCAACATAGAAACCGGACGCTGTTGTGCCACTCTGCACTCTGACATGCAAGATATCTCCGACATTTAATTGTTTGTTTGTATACTTTAATGGCTGATTAAATTTTAAAGCAGCTACTGAATGACTAAATCTGTCAACTTGGCATTTTCCATTAGTCATTGCAGTGAGGTCCATCATACACAAAAAGGTTGCCATGTCTCGAGGGATCTCAGAACTCATTAGCTCCACTACCAATTGGTTACTCATGTTGCTAATCACATTAATACTAGCATACTGTTTATCAAACAAGTCTTTCATGGTATCAATTACTTCCACACTAAATATGTCCTGTAAAGGTTCGCATAAATATAATTGACAATGTGTAGCCAGTCCTGGACATCGGTTCTGTGGCTCAGCGCTGCTGTCTGGGGGGTGTATGTCTCTCGCTGCCACATACTTGTCAAAACATCCATAATCAATCGCATAAATGTCACATGTAACATTCTCTTTATCATTTTCAATATAATGTATCTGTCCTCGTACAAACTTTTTAAGTATATCTGATTTGTACACCACTTTTTGGCCTAACTGCATTTTGTTAGCAGGGACCGAGTCTGAGCCTGGTCTTTCAATTATATCCATTAAGTCACTGAGGTCTGCCATGCATACAAAAAAACTTTTAGGGTCATTGATATGTGTCACAAGAACACTGTAGCGGTGACCAACTTTCCATTCATGGACGGTGTTCATCTTGCCCTGTAATGAAAATACTACAATTTATTAAAGGATTTTTTTTTTTTTTTTGATAATAGAATAGATAAGTGGTCACAAGGTCACATTGTTTTTATGTAAATGTCAAAATTAGACCTGTTGGTACTGTTAATGACCCACCCATAAGGTGACCGGTGAACAAATTCACTATAATATACATGAAAATTGCAAATAACATTTTTGGGATTATTACAGAAATTATTATTAAACATAGGGACACGGACACACGCCAATTACATTTTAGATCTGTGCAATAACACAGGGAGGAAGAGACACCGGCGCACGAACAATACAATACCGACACGGTCTAAATGTATGGATCAGCTGATTTAAATTACTTTGGAAAAAATCTGTGGCAGAATGATGAACTGAATACGTGCTTTCCGCTTCTGCGTCGGTGTCCTTCCACACTGTATTAAAGCACAGATCTAAAATGGAATTGGCGTATGTCTGTGTTCAGGTATATATACAGGATTTAACTGAACTGAACGTAATATTGCACTTCTTTGATAACTTTAATGGTTGTACTCACCTTCCACACTTGAATCTTTAAATGTTCTCTGTTATATCCAGTTTGCGCTTATTGTACACGTCTTTTGAAGAAGACTGGAGAGTCCGGCGAATCACAATATTATTTATTTCTCATCATGTAAATAAAAATGACTGATCGCATCCAAAGAGTAGTAGAATAGGTACTTGTTTATAGACTTGACTTGACTTATAACCAACAGTGTTGCCAGATGACCGTCTAGCGTTCTCAACAAAACCTTCCCCGAAATCCCTCAAAAATTGAGGTTTTGAAGAAAAAAAACCCCACAAACGACAAAATGCTTTTTTATTAATGAAATATACAATTTTATACTATTTCAGCAATAGTTTCCATTACTCAATCAGTATTTTTACTCGCATCGTCTGAAGTTCCGTACATTTTTTTTGAGCATAAATGATCTGGGTTTAAAATAAACACATCCTTCTAGCAATGAATATCTAATTATCCTTGATGTTAGGATAAACATCGATTTTTACCGGGTAAACATCGATGTTAACTCTTCCCTCGTAAACATCGAAACACCGATGAGCCAGAAGTTTTCGCAGACAAAATAGCAAGCAAGGAGGTGTCTGATTAGTTAGACGACGAGTAATAGAAAGTAGAAGTATGAAAGAAGGAAGACATGTGCCGTGGGGTAGATTTTTTTAACCCTTTGGAATATAACCATTTTCGAGATTACCGATAGTACACCTTATTCAATTTTTATTAGACTTTATTTTTCTTACCTACCTTCGAGTTTTCTTAATAAATTAAAAACGCTCTTCTACCCTCGTAAACCTTTATACGACGGCTCATACAAAGTTACAAGTAAACTGGCTAGCCATTCAAGGTCGTTATATCATACACATTTTTATTTGAATATAGAATCTACTAATTATTAGGAATTAAAAAATCAGGGTGTGCGTTAAAGGGTTAAACACTATGCGCTTTTTATAGCAAAATGTCGTTAATGGTGTTCTGACATGTCCGCTTTGTGCTCTCGGAGTTATTCGTCCAAAGTTGGATATGCTATTGCTAGTCACTTGAGCAGGGTTGGATTTAGGTACGTTGAAAAAGATAGCACAAAAAAATTAAAAGGATAGTATTTATAAAAAAATAAAGTACACTTTCATTATTTTTTATTTAACTTAATAGTCATTAAAATCAACACCAGTTATGGCAAAATTTACTCCTTTTCTTAGTTGTGTTGCCAGTTCGTTTCGTATTTTAGTCTTGGTAAGGTTCACTTTACTGAATATTCGTTCGCAGTCGGCATTTGCATGTGGAAGTACTAAACAATCTAGGACAAATTTTGATATTTCTCTAAACGGCCTATCATTTGTCTAATCATGCCATTGGTATAGTTTGCTCCAAAATACATCGACTTTAATAGAAGTGATTTCTTTCGGTAGTATTGCTGAAGCTAAGGCACGCCACTGGCAAGCCGCTGTATGTTATCCATTTTGGTTATATCAGTGACTCTGGGAAAGGCAGAAACAATCGGAAATATCGATGGAGTAATCCCTCGTTCATGTTGGCTCAGTGTTTTAACGGGACTCAGCACTGAAAGCTTTGCTTTTAAGCAAGCACAAACGGTCGAAATATTCGTAAAACTAAGCATTCAGGAGCAAACTTTAAATTATAGTATTTTAGCGTACTATCCTTAGATATGGATAGTATATAGTACAAAGAGCGAAATTATAGTATAAATACTATAATTATAGTACATAATCCAACCCTGCACTTGAGAGCACTGTATGAAAGAGCAGCACAACAAAGCTCTCGACAACTTTTTTTTTCGTAAATTTCCCTATTTTATTGCAGTATCAGCTTGACCATAAAAACCATTTAGGTTCTGAAAAGCATTGCCCTACGACGAGTAGGAGCTTTTTAATTTTTTTCTTGTTTTACAAAACTCTCTATATTTCCAAAATGGCAGCTCAGATAAAATCTTCTGTGGAAAGAAATTGTTGCTCTAGTAAAAGAATATGAGATGGCGTAAAAAAATCAGAGAAATATTGAAAAAAAGAAAACTTTGAAAATTTGGGTAAGGATACTCGAGCTGAAAACGACCGACACTTATTTTTTTTCATTTATTTTTTCTTCAATATTTCTCGGGTTTCAAGCATTTCTTTCCAGAAAAGATTTTCATCTGAGCTACAACTTTGGAATGGGTGCGTATCATATCATATAAAGTTATTTGGTATAATTTCATTTATAATAACGTTCACAAGATATAATAAACGTGAGTTATACCAACTGTTGATATAATTTCTTTAGATATAACATTTATTTACTCTAAAACTTATTTCGTATAACGATTATATGGTTATATGGATATAACGTTTATTTAATCGAAAATCGAATATTGGCTTATCGCTTAAAATATACACCGTGTAAATCACCTCATCACGTAGCCGTCAACCAAGCATTCTGTACATTAAACTACGTAACTTTACGCAAAAATTATTGCTGGGAAACGACTGTTTTTGGGGTGTGTTAAATCATGTTTTGTGGTAGAACTGAATGTAACGCACTCAAAACATTGTGCTGATTGACGGATTGAATAGTACGGGGGTCAAATACTTGTCAAAAAGTTGGAACTTTGACCCCTAATATCTCCGTAACTAGAATGTTCCCAGGTATGGTGTAGAACAAAAAAATTATCGCTATGACAGGGAGAACCAGTGCCTTTCGGCTTCGTTAAGAGGTGTTTTACACCCTTTATACTTAGTATTGATACCATCTTTATGATTAATACCCCAATTCAAAGCAATCTGACTCGGATGGGTTATATTAGGTTAAAAGGTTCAAGCGGGAGCAGAGCGGATTGCCAGGTCCCCTCTATGTTGGTGGTCATTGGGTTAGGTTTGATTAGAACAGTGACCATTAACGCGGGAAGACGAACGAGTGAAGCGAATGTGCTGCGGGATCAGCGTGACAGAAACGAATCGCTGCAAAACCGACTTCACGTAGTCTTTTCTGCCCTACCCCTAGAGTGTAATTTAAAATCGCGTAGGCGCGGAGGGGCGAGGCGGCCCGCGAGCTGAGGAGCAGGTGGTTTTAACACTCGCCACTGCGGCTGAGGCTGACAGGCAAAGCCGGCCAGCAAGCCGAAGCCGCGGTGGTGAGCGTGAAACACATCTGCGACGATAAGCTCGCATGGGATCGCCGGAGCCCCGCAGCGCCGGAGCCGTGACAGAAACCATGCCTGCTGCATGTTGCATGCTAGCTGCATGCTAGCTTACATGCTGCATGCTTGTGTATACCTATAATACCTGCTATAGGCGTTTTATCATATTAGACTAAATAGGTTTTATATCTTTTGAGTGGTATTTCAAACGACTTTATATTAAATGTATGTTATGCTTTTAAAAATTAGTTATTTTAAAATTATATCAATCGTTTATTATATTAACTGATCGTTATATCGAATAAAATTATAGATTCAATTGTTATATCTTGTAAATATTAGAGATTTTGTAATTATATCAAATATTACTTACCCCTTTGGAATACTTAGATCGTTTTAAATATAATAAAATAAAATTCGGAAGCCCATAATTCGGAAACGGTGCGTCGAGGTCTATACTTCTCAGAACTGAAATGGTTTCTATGGTCAAGGTTAACCAGAAACTGCAATTTTTCTTTTGAAATTTGCAAATTTTTTTTTTTTTTTTTCTATTTTCTTTGCTGCTCATACTGCCCCTAAGTATTTACTCCAACTCCTAAAAATCCGCCCCTAAGACGACCCACTGACCAAGTTATTTTTTGAAACTAGATGAAGATTTTCTTTGCCAATACTCTGAGGACGAACATAAAAAAAACTCAACTATCATTGCCTATGTTAAAACAACAAAAACATGGAACCTTACAGAATGTCAATCTTCATGGTTACAATTCAAAGACCGCTACATCCTTAGATAGTTATTCTTGTAGAATATTTGGGTGTATAGTTTAATATTGCTGATTCCGTGTGCTCACAGCCTGTTTCTGGGTCGTCATTATACATAATAACATAGCTATAGATGATTTGTGCTTATAGGAGCTGACTAGCAAGACCAAATTTAAGTAGTTTTTTAGGGTTGTCGAAAATTACATATAGTCTTTTGTTATAAAATATCAGAATACAAAAATTGACATCTATTTTGGACAACTGTGAGCATGATTGGCATGTCAGAAAATGAAGTTGCATCCGGGTGCTTGCGTAATCATCGCGCCGATGGACACGAGTGATGGGTTGTTATGAATATTTGCCAAACAATTTTGGGAATGAAGTGTCAATCTTTGGAACTTGGCAGTGAATAACTGGGTTACCGCAGGTTTTATAAAATCCGTCTGTGTGAAGTGTCGCCAGCTTCCGCGAGCTGTATACTTATAATAGCGAATGACATAATCACTTTTACTACCTGGAACCTGGCATTTATAAAAAATTCAACATGTTTTTTTTTTCCATAATACTTTAAGATTTTCTTGAAGTTCTAATTACGTCAGTAGTTAGGTATTGTTAACCAACTTACTATTCAAGAAACAAATAACATATTGCGGCAATTGTGCAAATACAATATACGAAGTTTTGTTTACATAACTCTTTCCAATTATTACCTTGATCGCTTACTATCAAGAGTACAATCGACTCAATTTAGTATTTTTTTTATAGAATTTTTATAGAAAATGCAAACATGTAGGTTGATAAATAATTCTAATTTCGATCTCACTTACGCACCGATGCAAGAAAATTCCAGTTCTTCATGATATTGAAAATCGGGGATATTAGGGTATGCGCCGCGCCCTTCCTCAGTAGACCAGCGTCCAGCCAGCCAAGAAATGGGCTCCAAAACTTCGTTTAAAGCAGACATTATTTTTAAACTTTTTCGCGATTATTTGCGAAATTGTTACGGGAAACTCTTTCAGACAGAGGCGACAAATGTCAATGTCAAAATTTTCATGACATGACATGCCAGTGTTGCCATATGGAAAATTACTTCACAATGTTTAGAAGAATAAGCAAGATATTGTGAATAATCGTTAAAACCATTCATTTTCTTAAGTTTTTATACATACTCAGAGAAAAGCAAAGATTTAAATAATGGAAAAGTTTATTTCTCATTTCAAAGCGATTTCACATAATCTACACTCCCTTAATAAATCCGCTGTAGTCTTTCAATTTGCGAAACTTCAAAATAAGCTTCAAAATAACACAAAATACTCTATGAAATCTCCTGTCGATTAGATTTATATTTATTTCAGCTGGAAAATGAGTGATTGATGTAGGCCTCCCTCAAGTATCGCCTCATCGACCAGAAACTGTGCGTCTCGTGTCCAGCTGGTTTCCATGACCTTTTCCACAGTATCGTTCAAGCGTGAGGGAGGCCTACCACGAATGATGAATAGGCAAACAATGAAATCGTTTTATAAAGACGGAAGGGTTTCAAGTAGTCGCACTAACTCTATGAAATTAAAAGAACGCTATGCCTACAAAAGCAACGCCATGTCTATAGAAACTCAAGACTTTATTAAAAAGATTTGCTATAGAAAAACCGCATCAATAGATATGACTCAGCATGGATTTATAAGTGATAGCAAAATAAATCCTGTCACCTATGTGATGAAACCCCTGAGAGAGCAGCTGGTAAAGATTTGCGGTGAGTTTTAAGAATGACTTCTTAAAACTTAGCCAAAATAACAACTGAAAACGACCACGCGGCGACAATTGAAGCTTTTCATTTTCAGTATAACGTGGCGTCACTTTGTATAGATATAGCAGGTGGCGTTCTGTGGTTTACCTACCTCCATAGGAATTGTGTGAGTTTAGGGATCGATGTATTGGCCAGTGGACCAATACGTCGAACAAGGTAAAAATAAATAAACTGAACAGATACTATTTGTGATCGCTGGAATCTGCTGGATGTTTCAATTTGTGGTGTAGGCATAATGTGATTTCTTGATGGCTGCTGATGGTCCATGATTTATGTATGAAACGTAAAGCCGAGTCCGCTGCGCCGTTTTATCGTGTTTTGCTAACAGAAAAGATGGTTTGCTAACATTTAACCGCGACGCCGATGGACGGGTGTTATGATGTGTTTTGTTATCTTGTCGTTCTACTGTACAGAACTGTTTTTGTAATGTGCCAGAAAAACTTATTTTCTTTCTGCCTTGCAAACTTTTGAGTTTTCAGTAAAGCCCGCTGCGGTGGCACGTATCGTACGTAATCATTATTCGTCTGTCCTGCCGCAATCCAAGTTACGTGAGGCAGTCACCGCGACAGATAAGAGACCGCACTGCATTCCAACTTCAGGTTAGTGAGCCGCGTTTGCAATTTTTAAACGAAAAAACGGGAGTTTGTTTTAAAACCCACTCTAAAAAAGTCCTTATTTCAACTGTGACATACGGACGGACAGACTGACGCACGGTGGGTTGATTTATATACGTAGTGGACTTAGGACATTAAAAAAAAAGTCATCTTATTTTTACTGATTAATGATGCAAATTTGTTCTACTATCTAATACAGTAAATTATTGTTCTATGACTTTTTATTTTACGCATTATTTTTAGTACTACAATTTTTTAAATATTTTTTTGTATAGAAAAAATCATAAAATCTAAAGAATCTCAAAAATCTGAAAACATCTCCAACTGCGATGTATATATTAAAATAGTACTATTTATTAGCTTATTTTTACAACTAGTCAGCTACTGCGCTTTGCTGCGATTTAGGAGAATTTTTTTTTTAATTTTTTTTCTTATTAAAATCGCATTTAAGTCTACAAAATCTCAAATTTCTTCCAATTGTTGGATAAGTATTTTAATAGTACAATTTATTTGCATCTAATCGTCTACTGTAGTTTACTGTGACTTAGTAGGTAGTTAGACTTTTTTAGATTTTTTTGAACGAAAATATCTTAAAAGTCACCTAAATCTTAGAATACTTAGCAGTGATAATTATTGTATTCTCTATTCCACACCACCCCAGAGGTAGAGAACTAGGCGCGTTTTTTTTATCAGTGGTCTCCCCAATAGGCCTAATCCACGACTACAAATCTGTGTTCTGTATGTGTGAGACTTACAAAGACAAATTCAAAATTCAAATCATTTACCAATATTTTTAGGAGGGGCCTGCACCATGCTCAACACCATGCTCTGACAATAACGGGTCTTCAGTTAAAACCCCTAAATTTTCTTGATCATCATCGTCAACAAATGTATCCTTAACGATCAACAAAGCTGTTGCTTCTTCTGAAAAGGCTTTGTGTTTTCGCACCAGTTTGTGTCGTATCTTTGAAATATGTGGATCAGAGCTGATTAACAAATTGTTCAAAATATCTTCATTAGTAGCTTTTCTACAGAATTTCCTCGAATTATGAGCACGATATCTCCGAAAATCTTTGTTGCGTGCTTCAGCTGCTTCTTCGGATAATTTTCCAATGGGCACTATACCCAAGCTTTCAATAATAGCTGCTCCGTGAGCTAAAACTTTGTGAACACTTGCAGGCATGTAAAACCAATTATATAATTCAATGTATAGTTCCATGGTGGTTTCGGTATAATCTTTAAACTTCAATATATCAATACGGTGACCCGACGAAATTGCTTCTAATATAGTTTTAAATCTTTTTATTAATTCTTCATTTACTCCTGTGATCGAAGCTGCAATATCGGGGTTTTCGAAAAATCTCCTCGCAGTATTCCCATCATTTGTTGTACCATGACCCTGTTTCACAACATCAATTAAAAGTCCTGTTTCGGATTTAAATGCTTCCTGAATATTTCTCTTTTTGCTCTCCATAATAGCTTTACTGTCACCTTTCACCATCCATGTCTTCAAATCTAATCTGTACGCTATATGAAGAATGCATTCCATGAATCGTATCCAGATGTGTAACGACGATAAACCATATTTATATAAATCGACATCAATTTCTTTTGCCAAAACCAAGGACAAATCATTCATTTCCTTTGGAGTAGCTTTACATATGTCACATCTTTGTGTTGATGTATCGCAAAGAACTGCAGTCGCTTTACCATCTATCATGGTTAGTATTAGGTTGTGCGAGATGGTCAAATCATCAACCACTGTCTTAACTAAATTGTTAATCTCTGCCTCAATCGCATTTTTTTCTTGCAAAATGCTGAATTTGTTTTCCTTCATGAATTTAAAAAACAGCGGACGACACCATAATGAGGAATTTGGGGAATCATTTTCCCATATAACTCTGTCACCAGACACTAATTTGATAGGAATCAAACTACCCATAAATACGCTAGAATCGTCAAAGTCCTCATCTTCTTCATTTTCTCTTCCAACTTTCTGCTTATAATTGGCTTGATTCGAAGCTCCGTCAAATCCCCATTTACTAATCAGTGTCAAATCTTTACAAGTTTCACTAATTTCGTTTGACATTATAATTCTCTTCACAGTAATATCCAATAGTGCCTGCAATTCTATCATAGCCGTTTTATCTGTTACTACAATAGCAGTTTTAGGTGGATAACATTTAATTTTTTCATTTTGCAGTGCGTAGTAAGAGGGATATACGTTGGTACCAGTTACTTCTGCGATACTTTTTCGTAGCGTATTATATTGCCATTTTGACAATTTCAAAGACAAAAACAAGCCTAAAGCTTCATCTGGAGAGAATACTGATTTCTTTTTATTTCCAAAAAGACAATCTTTTACTTTTTGCACGTCCTGTGGATGCTTGAGCAGATGCTGTAATATGTCAGCAACATCTTCCTTTCCTTCTGCTTTTAAGTTAAAAACATGGGCATGTGACAACTCCTCTGAAGCAATAGTTTGCGTAGTAAGTTCCGTACGTCTCTTTTTTTGTTTAGGACCTAATTCTGTAAATGGTTTTCTCGGACTTACTTGAGTTGATGTACCAACAGACACCTTTTCATGAGATGTAGTTGATGTGCTAGGAACTGGTTCGTCGTCGTTTTTTGCAAAATCTTTCATAAACTCAGGCCAAACTATCTCCGATGCCAACCAATCACTGTATTTACTTCTAAATGTATGTTCTTTTCGTTTAGCATTTTCCCATTTTTTATAAGTATTATAACAATACTTTGCGCAGAATTCCTTTAGCAAATTATCATTATCTTGATTTAAATCACACAATTTTGACTTGATAGCACTGTATAAAAAGTTATGATCCTTAATACTACCACTTGATTTCAATTTCACAAACATATCAACATTAGTAACTAAATCACTAAACATTTTCACAAAATTCTCGAAAATCAACTTTTAACAAAAATCAAGTAACGAGCGGGTAGTCCGTATGTAAAGGGTGGTTACAACGAACTGATATCATTGTTTTCAACTTGCTACCCCAAATATTTTTTACCTGCAAATTTACTGCCCTCTGATTGGCGCACGTCACTAATGACGACTCGTCTACTGATAAGAAAACCGGTTTTGGTGTTGTGGAAAGAGTGGTGTGGAATGCAGTTGCACAAAATATTTACAACAAACTAATAATAATAATCCTAATAATATGCACCATGCATCGAATTCTTTGTTTTATTCATACAAATTAAATCTCTGAAATTTTAGGGTAATAACCTACTTTAAAAAAAAGTTCCAAAACATAAAAGTATGGTATAAGTATATACAATGCAAATATATATTTAAAAATCCTTAAGTCCCAACTTCGCGATTTCAGCCCACCGTGTGACGTACAGGACGAATCGATAAGAGTTCCGTTTTTTGTCATTTGGCTACGGAACCCTAAAAATTATAAAAAATGGATTCGACCAATCAGAATCGGTCGGGGTACAATGCTAAGCCAATCAGTAACTTGAAGTGCAAATTCCCGATTGTGGTGTCGCCTCATGCAGGTTAGGTTTGGGTTGCGTATAAGATAAGATTTAAATGAAACTAACTTGGTCCTTCTTTCTTTCTATTAAGTAGTACTTTTAATTTTTCAGTAAAACCTGTGGTAGTGAAACGTCAATATTTGTCTGTCCTGCCGCGAGACAAGCTTCGTGAGGATGTCACGTCGACAGAACGGAAATCGCCGTGTATGCTAAAATCAGGTTAGTACGCTGCAATGCAATTTAATTTTTGATAGTGTAGTCAAGCGGTTTGTTGGAGGGCTGTTGAGGAGCTCATGGCTAAATAATAGCAGCCGCTCGGGCCGTTCTTTATGTTAAAGCCGTGCTTACGTAGGTCCGTGGATGGGTGACCACCCATTATATACCGAGTTTTCTCTGTGTCTCGGAAAGCACGTTAAACCGTTGGTCCCGGCTGTCATTTGGAGATCTTGACAGTCTGACAATCGATCTTAGACCCAAGGGGTACCGTATTACTCAGTACTAACTGGGTTGTGGAGGTCAGTTATGCAGTCACTCCGTGTAAAATACTGGTATTCAGCTGCAGCCAGTTATACTGGAAGCCGAACCTAACATAAACGAGGGGAGTGTTTAGAAAATAAGCACACTAAAAAAAAACATAATTCGCTGGCAACTCAAAAACTCCAATTTCTGTTCTTGACTGAAGATTGGGAATCGGCAAGCGAAAGATGGGGATGGTACCCCATACTAGGTACAGTGATCGTTTCCGCAGAGTGGCTGGAAGTTTCAAGATGACAGTTGCCGAAAATCGAGCTGATTGGCGTGCAATTGGAGAGGTTTATGTCCAGCAGAGAACTGCTGTAGGCTGACGATGCGGACAACGACTGCGAAATAACTAATGGAAAAATACAAAAACACTTTGCCCGTTCTGGATTAAGTGTTAGTATCTAAGAGCGCGTTCCTACTCAGTCGTGACAATTAATTTATCGTTGGACGATTGTCGTCTCTAGCTGTGCCCATTATATCGGTAGACTTGACAATATGTCGTCACTGCAAAAAAAAGGCGAAGACGACAGTTTATCGTATCGTACTGCCTCCATTTAACCCTTAATCAAATATAGGGAAATTATTTCCCACTTGACGCGAATGTAAAATTTCTTTTTTATTTCTTTATTGGTAACTCTAATCCGTATCAACCCCAGGAACAAAATAATCCTACAGATTTTTTAAATCTAATCTAATGGCAACGTTTTGTACGAAGCCGCGAACTGTCATCGTATGTCAATGTCAAAAACACAGTTTGAATTTTTTTGCGAAAAAACCGGTTCTGGTGGGAGTTTTGAAAGTTTTTGAAGAAAAAAAATCTGGAAAGTGCATAAACACAATATTCTTGTAAACTAGACATGTTTTCTGAATGCCTTTTTCGGTTTTTGCCTTCCTAACATTGATATTTGTTGGATTTTCTTAGGTTTAACAAAGTGGGAAATAATTTCCCATTGTTTGTTACTGCATTGAAAAATACCAATATCTATATATACAATAAATGATTGGTCTGTTACACTATATAAGTATCTAAATAGGTATAGGTACTTGTAGTCTTACCTAACTAACACAAAGTTGTCAGCTAAGGAGCTTTCTCGAGATTGATCACTTGATTTTTATAACTAACTGAGTCACTTACAATTTTTAGGAACTTTTGTAAGTATTTGCGCTGATGAGACGTAGTAAGTAAGTTTCAGTTTATATCAAAACATTTTCTTAACGTTGATGTTTCATTTTATAACTTTATTCACTCATGTTACTTTGCTGGTATTTTTTCTATTTTTTATTATATTAGATAAAAAAAAAACAAGCAAAGTTGGAGCAACTAACATGTATAGAATTTGTAGTAAAAATGTATCAAAAGTTGATAGCTGTTCCGGATAATGGGAAATAATTTCCCACTTAATTATATTTTGCTTTGTAATACCGGATAATGGGAAATAATTTCCCACCGCAAAACCCCCATTTCCCCCCTCTTTATAGAAAAAGGAGTCTTTTTTTCGGAATCTCCATAACCCGTTTACCATAAAACCGTGAACAATTTCCAATTTTATCGAAAAAAAAAATTGTTTGATTAAGGGTTAAATACACAAGCCGACACGATAATCTGTCGTCACGAGATAGTGGATACGCGCCCTTACGCTTAACAGTAGCGCTTGCGAGCACCAACGATTTCATAAAATTATTTAAATTTTACAGCTCTCAGTAGTCCCGGGAATCGTTTGTTGCGGTCTCAGTGCCGAGTTAGAATACAAAGTGAACCAATCCCAGACCCAGAAACCGGACAGAAGAAGGTTAAAACTAGTGACGCCAAGCGAAAACAAAGCAGGAACGCCAAGTAATAATAACGCGTCTTGTGTTTAGCGTTACATGCAATGCAGCGTACAAACTTCGTTGAATATAACTTTAAAAATCATGCTATTCTGTCAAATAATTAAATGAAATTGTAAGGCTTCGTTGTTGTTTCATTCTAATGTCGAGGACGATTTCGATTCAAAAGTTAGTATAATTATGGAGCCTGGCAACACTTCTGTCCACCGTTTTTTTTAATTCGACTCTCTAGCGACGGTTTCTTGGTAATCGCCCGTTGCACTCGCTCATAGTCATAACTTTACAGTCGCTACCTACTGGTTGTTTGACAACGCATTTCTATAAGTAGCTAGCTCTTCTATTCTATTCGTCGGCGAAGACATAGGTGCTAAATAAAAGACAAAATCACGAGAACGTCGAGGGCAGAAGCTAGACTCGAATAAAACACACAACTTTATATTATGTACATTGTAATAATGGACAAATAAATTAATAATAGAAGTCTGTATCGCAATTCGGCTTTGAACAAGCTTAGTGGTTAATAACAATGCTCACACTTTCTGTTTCTGTTAAAGCAAAGGCTTTTGCCCTTTAGTGGGACAGTAACAGGCTGTGTTACCTAGGACTTTGCATAAGTTTGAATTAGACATTTTTATCACAATGGCAATTGCCGCTCACTTGGCCAGTGCAGTTAAAATATTGGTTGTATGCAGGTGGGAAGCAGCACGGACAAGCAGTCTCCGCTTTGGAAGTAGTTTTTGCCTGATTGACCGCTACAGAGTTTATATTTGCCAATCTTTCGTTTTCCTTATTTTGCTTGTCCATTTCGTCGCAGAAACAGTCATCGTTTTTAATCCCTTTCTTGCCATCTTCTTTTTTTCCTGATACATTTTCGTCGCAAAAACAGTCAACTTTTGGTATCCCTTTTCTGCCGTCTTCCATTTTTTCTGATACATTTTCATCGCAAAAACAGTCAACTTTTTTTATCCCTTTTTTGCCGTCTTCCATTTTTCCTAATACATTTTCGTCGCAAAAACAGTCAACTTTTTTGTTCTTATTCTGCTGCATTTCCTTGGTGGGAGATGTCGCTTCTTTGCAACTGCAGTCACTTTGTTTCTTTCCTAATACTTTCTGAATTATATCCATACATACTCGTTTTGCAGTCTTTTTAGCTTCGGGTTTGTTTTCGTCTGTTCCCTCAAAGCCAATCTTACTGTCTGCTTGATTTTTTAAACTATCTTCGTTATTTTGGCACAATCGCCCTTCCTTTACCTTACAAGCTGTTTGGGCTATAGGGAGCGAGCAATTTCTAGGAAGTGACCTCGGTGAGGTAGGAGGCATTGCGTGTAATTTAGACGTGGATTGGTTTTCCAAACTTGAATATGCTGTAGGAGCAAACATTTCAAATGGTTTTTTTGAACCAACGCTGTGACTTTTTTGAACCATTGGCTTCGCTCGCATATTTGGTTCGATTCGGTTGTCTTCCATGTCTGTGTATTTGGAACAACATCTCATCTCACTCGACTTATTTTGGACTTGTTCGTGACGTTCATACTGTGGGTCTTGGTCGTAACGTTCACACTTTGGGTCTTGGGCGTGACATTCATACTGTGGGTCTTGGGCGTAACTTTCACACTTTGGGTCTTGGGCGTGACATTCATACTGTGAGTCTTGGGCGTAACGTTCATACTTTGGGTCTTGGGCACAACTTTCATACTTTGGGTCTTGGGCGTAGCGTTCATACTGTGGATCTTGAGCGTGACGTTCGTACTGTGGGTCTTGGGCGTGACGTTCGTACTGTGGGTCTTGGGCGTGACGTTCGTACTGTGGGTTTTGGGCGCAATACGAATCTTGCTGTGAATTTGTCGGTTCGAGGATATCCTGTACTTCTAGAGCTAGTTTCCGAAAGAAATCGCGGCAACTTGCTATGTCATCAATCATAGCCTCTAGCTCTGCTACTCTGCACATTGGTTCACAGGGTAGTGACTCCATCTCTTTTATTTGACGGGGTCTACTCACTTCTTCGCACTGGCGATCTAAAGTGCAACAAATACCTGGACCGCAATCATCTTCGTCGCATTCGCACGGGCCAGTTTCCGAAGGGCCTGGCCCGGGTCCTGCTCCGGGGCCTCGCCCGTTGAACTGTTTCGTAATCGGAGCACAAACGAAGTCTTTGCCTAGATCTTTGATTGCCACGGTCTCTAAAAGATGTCGTGTAACGCATTTTGGCGAGTGTTGTTTCTTTTCCTTGCAGGGCATGAGAGTAAAATGGAGTTGACAAAACTAAACCATTACTGTTAAATTTAGCTCCTGCATATAATTTTGCTCACGTTTGATATTGAATTTTGTTTCATTTTGCTTAGGTTTTGGTTGCCTAAAATATCCTGTTTATATTTGAGAAGATGGATGACAAGTGTATGACAGATCTAGGCACAGAGTTATATTTATGGGTACCTATTGAAAAATAATCATAATTATTATATTCTTCTAAGCAGATAGATCTCTTTTCTAGGTAGACCACAGATAGTATTTATGAATATGTTAGAACAAACTATTTGTTTTACGCGTAGTGCGCGAGGGCCCTAATGGGGTACGCTGTATAATATTTTCAGTTATTATAGGAACGAAGCTGATAATTATGGGGCTGTAGTGATAAAGAAACTCCTTGGAGTTTCTATAGTATTAAAAATAATGTTGTTATTTTATCTGTCATTATGACACATCTATTTAGCTGATTATAAGAGTTTTCGTGAAAAAGCGCGGGAAACGTTCAACTAGACGGACGCGTCCTTTTTGAATTTAAGATAAATTATTTTATAAAATACGGTAAAATAGGATTAGTAGTTTAGTTTTAGTACTCTTTTCTTTAATTTATAGTTTCGTAGTTTTTTTTCTTCGGTAGTGGTAAGTTTTTTCTAAGTTTATTTATTGTTAGGGCCGTTTAATGAACGAACCGCCAGACCCGGGGGACTTTGTTCCCCCGGCAGGCAATTTTGTTACTGTGATGAGCAATGAGTCAGGCATGGATACTGATGGGTCGTCCTCGGCTCGTAAGCTTAAAAGAAGTCGCGTACATGTGTGCAAACACTGTAACAAACGCCGTCGCACCCGAAAAAACCACGGTTCCGAGTCGTCGGGTTGTGGTTGCATGGATCCTACAAGTCCTACAACAACTTTAGCAGAACCTATTTGCTCTGAAATACCAACAAATGCTGCTGATATTCAAGCTCCATCCGTAGCTGTTCCCGCGCAAATCGGTCGTAAAGCATACGACAAAACCGACAGTGCACCTTACATAGTCCACTTACAGAAAATAACCATTTCCCCTGATGATAATACTACATTGCACCCAATCACATTTGGCAAATTTCTTAAACATAACGCCTTTCAAAACATCATAAATGGTAGCGTCAAAAAAATTGGGCGTAATAAAATTTCTCTCTCATTTTCCAATTATCTGGATGCAAATTCTTTTATTTCACATAGCAGTCTGGAAAAATATAATTACAAAGCTTTTATACCCACATTTAATGTTACAAGAATGGGTCTAGTACGTGGTGTTCCTGCAGAATGGTCTCCAGAGGAAGTAATTGATAATATTACAGTTCCAATTGGTTGTGGTCCAATTTTAAAAGTCAGACGTCTTAATTTTAAATCTGTTGTTGATGGTACAACCACTTGGAAGCCATCCCAATCCATGGTAGTTACTTTTGATGGACAGGTTCTACCTAAAAGAATCTTTATGTGTTATAATGCATTACCTGTTGATTTATATATTTTCCCTACTGTACAATGCTTCAATTGCTGTCGTTTTGGGCACACTAAAATTCAGTGCAGGTCTAAACCTCGCTGTTATAAGTGTGGTCAAGGCCATACTGGAGATAGCTGTGAAAGGGAAGTAGAAAATGCATCTTGCTGTCTGTGCTCTGGCTATCACTATGCCATTAATAAATCTTGTCCTGAATTCTGTAGACAAAAACAGATTAAATCATACATGGCACATAGCTCAGTTTCTTATGCTGAAGCAACTAAAGTTTATCCCCCGGTAACTAAATCATATGCTGACACACTTTTATCTTCTCCTTCTAAAAACTTTGCAGATACTCCATCAATCTCTTCACCTAATAGAATGCAGGCTTCGAGTAGTTATAAAAAGACTGTCTTCCTGAAACCACGCTCCCCACCCAAATCTATACAAGGCTATAATAAAGAGGCCCACAATGCTATTATTAATGATTTTAAAATTCCCCAGCCATCTAATGGTTGTGCCTTTACTAATAATCAAAATAATGATAAAAATGATGTAAACTTTTCTATAAATGATTTTCTCTCTGCATTACACAATCTTCTTTCTCAGTTCAACATCTCACCGTCCAACGTTGCCTCAACTTTCAATGTACCTCAATCCATTCATAATGGACAACACATCCAATATAATCCAGTGGAACTGCCGCAGTCTAGTAAACAAAAAGAGTGATGTTATATACCTTTTAAACAAATATGAGCCATTTGTCTTTGCTTTAGCAGAGACCTGGCTCAAACCAAATCATATTTTTAAAATTAATGGTTATTTAACCATTAGGGAGGATAGATCTGATGGGTATGGTGGTGTAGCTATACTTATCAAGAACTCTTTTCCTTTCTCTATTGTTTCATTACCTCCTCATAGTGAGGAAATTTCTATTGTAGCTATTAAGGTGCACCAAACTTGTTTTGTTTCTATTTACATTCCTCACCCTTCTTCTTCTATTCTTCAAGAGATGAATAATCTCTTTTCTTTTCTTCCAAAGCCTTTCTTAATATTGGGGGACTTTAATTGCCATCATCAATCATGGGGTTGTTCTGTTTCTAATTGTCATGGTGAAGATTTACTAGATATAATAGACTCTCATAACTTATGCATCTTGAACTCAGGAGCTGCTACTCGCCGTTCAGATCCCAACCAAAACCAAAGTGCAATTGACCTTTCTATCTGTTCTCCAAGCTTAGCCTCTTCATTAACTTGGCATACTCTAACCTCTACTTATGGTAGTGACCATTTCCCAATAGTTATTTCTTACCCTCTTTCCAAATCAAAGGCATCATCAAGGAGATCTAACTTAAAACACAAATTACCAAGCAGAAATAGTAGTGACTGGGACAAATTTAGAAGCCTTGTTGACAGTAAGCTTTGCTCCTTGCCTGTAATTTCTGATGGCAATGAAAACAGCTGTGCTGAAGCTTTAGCACTTTTGTTAATTGAAACTGCAGATGTAGTTTTTCCTGTAAAAAATAACAATAATAGTACAATTCCCTCACCTCCATGGTGGGACTCTGAATGTACAGAATTAGTTAACAAACGTAAAGAGGCGGAATACAATTATAACCTTGACATGTCTAATAGTAATTTTGAAACTGTTACTAACCTAATTAACGAAACTTATAAACTTTTTAAGAAGAAAAAATTTGAATCTTGGCGTAACTTTTGCTTATCAATTTCACCGAACACCCACCCAACGATTGTCTGGCGTAATATCCGTAGATTTAGATCAATTTATAAGAACCCTTCCCCTATACCTGTTTCTTTAGCCAGCGAATTTTTAGATAATTTAGCGCCGCCTTGGGTCCCTGAGGCTGTTAACCCTAACCTGTCCTTACCAATATTGTCAATAACCAACGGATCACATAACCAAGGCACCCATACGACTCTAGATGGCCCATTCACTCTTACTGAATTAAAGGGTGTTATTCATAAAACTAAGGATTCTGCACCAGGCAGTGATGGCATCCCATATTCCTTTTTTGCTAATTTAAATGAAGACGTCCTCTGCTATTATTTACATCTTATCAATTCTATTATGATCACTGGCAACATCCCTGTTGAATGGAAACGTCAAATGGTGTTGCCATTCCTTAAACCAAATAGAATCCCATCTGACGCTTCTTCATACCGTCCCATAGTTTTGTCTTCAGTTCTGATGAAATTAGCTGAACACTTAATTAAAAATCGTCTAGAATGGTTTGTTGAAAGTAAGGGCCTTTTGGCAGCATCACAATATGGCTTTAGAAAAGGTAGGAGTACCAGTGACTGTTTAGGCATTTTAACATCGGATATTCGGATTTCTTTTTCTAATAATCAATCTACTGTCGCGGTTTTCCTTGACATTAATTCAGCTTATGATAATGTTATATTATCAGTTTTACAAAATAAATTAAGAGCCCTAGGGGTTCCATTGAATTTGTCAAATTTTATTATTAATATCCTGACTGAACGCTCTATTAGTATGCTAATTGGTGATCAAGAGGTATCTTACCTTGTGTGGAAAGGCCTACCCCAGGGTTCTGTGCTCAGTCCCCTTTTATACAATATTTACACTTTTGATTTAGACTCGTCCTTATCTGATCATATTACGGTTCTTCAATATGCCGACGATTTGTTGTTATATTCTTCAAGCCAATCCATTGAACAGGCTAGCCAGGCTATCAATTCCGCTTTATCTAATTTAGAGTTATGGTTACATCTTAACGGCTTGGATATATCCACGTCTAAAAGCGCGGCAGTTTTATTCACCCGAAAGAGAAATATTCCCACAATAAATCTCTTTTATAAGGGAACTCCTATCCCGATTAAAGATAATTTCAGATATCTAGGTGTAATACTTGACAGTAAATTAAGTAGTGTTCCTCATTGTGATTTTATTGTTAACAAATGTGAAAACCACATAAACATGCTTAGATGCCTATCAGGTGTGTGGTGGGGTGCACATCCTTTTTCTTTAAAATTAATCTACAATGCTATAATCAGAAGTACTTTAGATTACGGATTATTTATTCTTGAACCGGGTAGTAATATGGCATTTAAAAAATTGGACCGTATCCAGTCTAAAGCATTACGAATTATTGCGGGTGCTATGAAGTCGAGTCCCATAAATGCCTTACAGGTTGAATGCGGGGAAGCTCCTTTATATCTTAGAAGACAGTTCCTTTCTGATAAGTATTTGTTCCGCATTATTCAGTTCTCAACTCATCCTCTCATTTCTAAACTGGACATTTTAGTGACGCTGATTGATTCTTCAGATTACTGGTCCCATAAACGTGCTCCTTGTTTAGTAATAAGCTATAAAAAATACCTTTCTCTATCTTCTCCAGTACACCGTTCCAACAAACTTCCCATATTTAGCAGTAGTTATGATAGTTTACATTTCAAACCCATCATAAAATTTCACTGTACTAGAAAATCTGACCCCGTTTGTCATTTAAGTTTCAACAATTTTCTGTCCGAGCACTCGGAATATCATCACATTTTTACGGATGCTTCCAAGCGTTCTCCGACAGGTTGTGTGGGGATTGGCACTTTTCATTCGCAATATAACATTGTTCAAAAAATAAAACTTCCTCCGGAGACTTCTGTTTTTACAGGAGAATGTTTTGGCATTTTGAAAGCCATTGAATATAGTCGGGTTTTTAAGTTAAAAAAAGTTATCATTTTTTCGGATTGTCAAAGTGCGCTTCTAGCCATCAACCAATCTCCACTGACACATAAATTACAGTTGCCCATAATTTATTTAATAAGAGAATTTGCGTACAGAACCTTATCTGAGGGTAATACCTTGGAATTCGCGTGGGTTCCAGCCCATGCTGGAATCGAGGGCAATGAAGTGGCAAATTCTCTCGCCGGTGAAGCGGTGCAGTGTGGGGACATCGTCCCATACATGAATTTTAACTCAGATATTGTAAATTTACCTAAAACTTTTCTTTTGGACACCTGGAAGGTGGCCTGGGAAATCAGTAGTAGACAAAAGGGTCGTTATTTTTCTTTACTCCACCCCGACGTTTCGGAAAAACCGTGGTTTGGCAGGGCTAAGTTTGGCAAGATGGAGACCTCCGTTCTCATACGGATGAGACTCGGTCACGTTTGTTCTCCAGCTCATCTTGCCAAACTTAAAATTATTAACGATCCCAGTTGTTCGTGCGGCACAGATGTGGGCGACTTGAACCACATTCTTTTCTCCTGTCCTCTATATGACCGTTCTTCCTTTCTCAGTGATCTATTGTCCCTCCGTATTCCTTTTCCTACTTCAGTTCTTACTTTATTTTGTACAAATAGTTTACCTGTATATAAATGTATAGCTTCATTCATTACCATTAATAATATTAGATTGTAATTTAAAAATATATTTTCATCAATTTATTGTATCTCATCATTCATTAGTAATATCTAGTTAGTTATAATCCTATTGATCCTTTATCCCAAATTCCGTTGTAAATATTATTATTGATAAATTCCAGTTTCCCTAACTTTGTCTTCCTAATATAACTTGACACTGGCTAAATGCACAAACCGTGCGAAGCCAGAAAAAAAAAAAAAAAAAAAAAAAAAAGAGTTTTCGTGTAATTTTCCAGCCTGACCGCCGCGTGCCAAAGTTATGAGTTCCTAATGAAAATAGTTCTTTTCCATAACGTGTCGATGACATTTTAAATTGAGACAGCCTAAAATTTGGTGACTAGTTTGGCACTCTCTGTAGCGTATACTATTATGTGTAATGCAAAAAGTTTGCAATTTAATAAAATAATTTTGAATGCGCCGTCTGTTTATTTAACACATTTGAAACTACGTTTTTCTGTCTCAGTGATCACTTATTTGTGATGTGTAGATGGGTAACAACATTTACATTTACAAGCGTTGTTAGCCGGACACGATGGCATGCTGCATGATGATACAGCCTTCAAAGAGGTCGACTCATCTTTTGTATCGCTTTCCTTTCCCTGACATTTTCCCTTGTTTGCCTTATCCCGCTTTTTCATGTATTTGTCACACTCACATTTGTCAACATTTATTGAAGGACAACATGTTTTTTTGTCATTCAGTTGTTTCTTTTTTTTTCGCTTTTTCATTTCTTCCTCACACGTACATTCGTCAACAATTACTGTTGGAGGACAACATGTGTCTTTAGATTTTCTTCTTAACTCATCCTCAGCCCGCTTTTTCAGGACTTCCTTACAGGCACATTTGTCTGCGACTATTGGTGGAGCACAACATAATGTGCTTTGGTCTTTCGTTTTCCGACAGCATCTTTTACAGGCAGCCTGTTTTCGTTTTTTCATTTCTTTATCACAGCTACAAACAGCTAAACTACCGGAGCTGACCTTGCCACTAGTTTTTTCCTGACAGCAGCTTTTAACTGCCACACCCGAGGCGCAACTATCAACAGCCCTTGGTAGTTCTCTTACATTGGATCTTGTATTCCCTATTCTACTTCGCTGGTTTGCTATATTTCGATTATTTGTGTTCGCTCCAACGCAGACGCGATATTGGTTCGTTTGAGCTGATTTCTCTCTGAATTGTTCTAAAAGGCCCGAAGCTTCAGTAACGATATTTAGTGCTTCATTGGCGAGTGCCCCAATCGTGTTTCGGCATTGTTGAATTTCCTCAAACATGGCTCCATGGCATTGTGGTACACACATATTTTCTTGCGATTGAATTTGTGGTACACCGAGTGCTCTTTGCCGTTGATTCTGTGGTATACTAATTAGTCTTTGCCTCGGACTATATGGTATATTGATTTCCCTCCGTCTCGGACTTTGCGGTACAGACGTTTCTCGTTGCCGTTTATTCTGCGGAAAGAGTTCTCTTTGCCGGGGACGCTGTGGTACACAGGTTTCCATTTGTCGCGGCCTTTGTGGTACACACATTTGTCTTTGCCGCGGACTTTGTGGTCCACACATTTGTCTTTGCTGAGGACTTAAAGGGCGCGTTCCACTTCTCTCAGGCCTTTGGCAGCACGAAGAGCGATATGTAGTTGCATTTCGATCATCTCGGTCGCTTACGCATCGGCCACACGGGCCTGGTGAACATGGAAAACATTCGTTTCTGGCTTGCGCTAAATCTTTGATCATAAGTTTCCCTAAAGCCCGCCTTGATGTCCATTTTCCTGTTTCCCTTTTTTTTTGTTCGTTGTACTTGCAGGGCATGTGAGTTAGATTGATATTGTTTCAAAACTACACCATTACTAGTATGTGTGGTTTCACTGCTTAATTATTTAGCACACTTTTGATAATGTTTGAACATTTTGGGTAATTTTTGATAGTTTATTTACATAAATCGGCTGTTTCTGTTTGTGACTTGTGACAAATATGTGACAGGAGCAGCTACAGAGTATTTATGTATTTAAAACTTCATGAAGGTTGAAAAACTGCATATAAATCCAAAAAAGCCGGACAAGACAAATACGTGTGACTACGACCGTATCTTTGGTCACAAGCTCACACTAAGGGTTCACAGCGACCAGATACTATTGTAATTAAGTAAAATTGGTTGCTGTGATCAAAGTGACAGTCGTGGTTATCCAGGCCTAAGGCGGTCTATGGGGATGGAGTAGAAACCGACAGTAATAACTAAATTAAGTTTTTGACACCGAAAGGGGACCTTATACGGTCAAACTTGGATTATTTCAGTCTGGTCAATCTAATTCAGACAAATCAAAATGAACAGAAATTTTGGATCAAATTAGCAGTATTGTTACTCGGTTAATCTTATTATTGCTAAGCCACGCATTGCACTAATATTAAATTGATCGTCTTGGTCTTGCTTTACAAACCTTTTATCGATCTTCTTGACATTATTGTAAAAGTATTACCACTGTAAAAAATGTACACGTGATTATGCAACATCCGTTATGGCGCTGGCATTGTCACTCCTGTTTCCTTTAGCACTGTGCGTCAGGCGCGGCGCGGTGTGTTCACGGTGTGTTGAATAGTTTCGATCGGATTTAAAACATGTAAGTAAAGGAAACTATTATTTTATTATTCTCATATCTTGTAGCGAGGCGTTTTAATACAGAATTTCTTATAAAGAGTCCTTTTACAGTGCGTACTGGAAAATATTTTTTGTGGTATTTCCCTTACGTAACGATAATGAAATTATGTTTGCACGTGACCTTGCTCCATATCTTATTTTGATATTCTAAATTTTATTAACAAATTCTGGATTAAATATCTGCATTGACAATAAGACCGTAGCTCTGTTTTTTATATCAAATCTCGTAGGCTGGACAAAACTGACAATTGCCCGGTTTTAAGCGGTATTGATTAAAAAATAGTGTGCCAGTCTATGCTTACGTATTAACACTGAAGATGATTTTCCAGCTAAAATGATTTCCATAGTAACGATTATTTCTAGATATTGAAATGTAAAAACATAAGAAAATCTTAATTTATCGTTACCTAACCTTCATTTGTGTTCGCTGTCATGAATGACACTGGCATTGATTTTCGAATGTTTCGTAATTCTTGAAATGTGACGTATTTCTAAACTGAAATAATTGATCTTGCTGAAAAGATACCTTACGGTTTGCGATCCGCTCCTAAGACGACCAACTGACCGCGTAGTCTCTAGGGGAGTATATGCACACTATGTGTGTATTTTTGAATTTTGTTTTTTTTCTTTTTATGGCCCTATAATATTTTCTTGATTTTTAAGCCATGAGCCATTTGTGGACATAATTATGTACTGTCTATGAACACAACTTTAATTCTTGACACATTAATTTTGAACTCTCTCAATGCTATAAATAAATCTATATAATTCATTTTTTTTTGTTGTACTAAAGTAATAATAATTTATTAAGACTAAAATTATGAAATATTTTTATGAAAATACATCAAAAGTCAACTTTAATCTGTAAACCACTACACATTAGTTAACCAAACAACTTACATAACCAAAAGATAAATAAAATATTGTTTACAAATTCACAGGAAGAATACTCTCTAGTCTATGGCAGGTATTGATTGACCCAGTTTCCCAGCAGTCACAGTCTGCTATTTCTATCTATCCATGAAGCTAAGTTACCATGAAGGTCTTATTAAATCTTCTATACTAATTCTGAACAGGCATGCATTGTTTAGACAGTGCATACAAAAATATCTAACTTAATTTGAAAAGAGTTTCCATTGAGTTTCTTGCCCATTCTTCTCCATGTTGTCTATGCTTTTGGAATGGACAACTACAGTTATTATGCCTGTGGCTGGACTGTAGGTAGCTTATTTTTGACTTTGGGGTCTATTAGAAATAGACACTTTGAGTTTGAGTGGGCATTCAGGAGTTTGACAGCTGGACATATTTTAGCCAGAATACACAAACCTACCAACTAATTTATTTACATTCCTAATGTGGTGTATTACTAAGCAGTTAAATTAATCCCATGAACAACCAAAACATATGCTTAGTACAGATTAAAAAAATGAATCAAAGTCAACTACCCAAAATTATTAAACTTTTTGGTAGAATTATGCTCAGTTAGTGTATTATATCACAAAATATCAGACGAACAGTTATCCATAGACAATAAATGGATTAGTAAATCAACATTGGCCTATTCTTTTATCTGTAGCATGCATAGCAGCATATCAAAGGCGAAATGCCAATAACACCTAAGTATGAACACATATAGACATTTCCTGTATTAGTTAGAAGGTAATGCCATAAAATAGACACATTGGTATAGTTGAGTATTTCCACATTTTAATTGAATGCTGTTGCAATTAAAATACACTTAAGAGATTTCACTAAAACTTGCGAATAACGCCTTAAAATTCAAAACGAAAAAAAAAGTGTATTTCTCGAAAAATGTGTACCTTTTATGGCAGTCTATGTAAAATCTCCCGTTTTCTCAATAAGGAACCTTAGCCAGTTTTCATAAAATCCACTGAAGGAAAAATGTGGCTGGCTAATAACTGTGTTGTTCAATGTGGGAAGGGCAAAAGGCAAGTGACAGAGAGTGAGTTTGTGCCTGTTTGATGGCGTTAGGCTCCCCCGCTAAATTACATGGGACAATAATATTATGGTGAAATGCTGGGTCCATGGGTCGTCTTAGGGGTGGATTTTGAGGAGTTGGAGTATACACTTAGGGGCACTATGAGCAGGAAATAAAACAAAAAAAAAAAGTTAAAAAAAAAAAGTAAAAAAGTATTTTCTGGTGTACTATTTGGCATACCTCTGCCTAACCCTTCAGAGTTAACAGTCGTGATGTTTATGTGTTAATAACAGTATCTATCTTGTTTCAGAATAATGTTCTCGTCCCTAGCAGATCTGGCGCGGAACTCGCCATTCCGCAGCCCCCTGACACCTGCGCAGTGTCAGTCTACGGAACTCACACCGGCCATCGAACAGGTATGATAAGCAATATTATTGATAATGAACTAAATCACAAAAGCAATAGAGTTCAATACAAGGTGCAAGCTACTTCGAGGCGAAAACGGATTCCACGTATTCAGTACTTACATCTGTCTGAACCCACACACAAATGTGGAACACATGACATTTTTTTAAATTTCGAATGAAAAATTCAAGTTCAGAAATTTTTGCGTTGGTTTCTCTTCCAGCCTGTATAATATGTAAGAGACAATTTTGCATATTTCCACACGAAATTTACCAGATGGAAGATACATTTTACTGCTATTAATGTATTTTAAACCAGAATAAGGTCCAATTTCTACCAGAGGAAACGTTGGGAAACAACCAATCGCTTTGGTTAAAATCCACACCTCGACTCTCATCTGTTCTGTGATTGGTCGAATCCCTGTCTCCACTTTTGTGGAACACAGGCCTAATGACATTAATCTTGCCCAATGATGAGAACTCATGCCGGAGGGGAGTAGTCGTGTCGTTCGCGTCGCGTCGACGTCGCAGCCGCGTCGTCTTGTCGTGGCAACACTGACAACGTGGCCGGCGCGCTCGATACGGCTGCAGTTGCCCTGTGACCATAGATTATGAGAGCTGAGGGCGCTACCAAAGAGATTGTACAGTCCTTTCATAGTTTATGTGCAGATAGCTATTAAGTTGGCTAACCTGAAGTTAGTTAGTTTGAAAAATATGTTGTACATTTTCCAGCCAGCACATATGAAGACAGTTAGTAGGGTTTTATTTATGGAATGTTTGTTTGAATTTCGAAAATCTTATAATGTAACTTGAACTGACTGAGTACCTTGATTGAGAGAAAACATAGAATATTTTCTTGATAACTGCCTGCCACAAACAATTACGAGTAGATAGAACTACTTAAGATTAATTATCATTCACACCCCTGCAATTATTTAGAACTAGTTTTTGCCCACGGTTTCGTTCGCCTTATGTAGTAAATTATCCCACGACAACGTTTCAAATATAGCCTATGACACTGGGAAATAGTTTAACTTCTGTTTCTCATACCCCTAAAAACTCATATCGATTACCTTTTCGCGACCCGAACGGCTGCACGATGATTTTTATGATGATACGAGTACTTCGATGAATGGGGATAGGATACTTTCCATGTCATAAATATGTAGACTTCCACGCAAGCAAACCCGCATGCAATAACTAGCTTTGGACATATAATCGAATTCAAAAAGTAGCCCAGTCTGCCCTGACTTAGTAACTATAGTTTGTTATCACGCATTCATGATCGATTATATTTACGTCATCTTTACGAACACGAAAACCACCGAAGAAAAGTATACAAAAAATCTTCAAGGTCCATCGATAATTTATTGGAATAAAATCGTATTACAATGTTGGTAGCCATGTTTCACAAACACTTAGCAAAATGCTTACATAAAATTGTGGTGTCGGATTTTCACCTGGCGAGAGTTGAAATACCAGTGCAAAAAAAGTAGTAAGGCATTCATTTAGGAGCTCCCTATTGTTACTGAAAACGGGCAGAAATCTCGAAACTGTGGCTTAACCGCAGCTGTCGGAGAGACCATTGAACTTTTTTGCGCAACATGTGCGCTATGGAATCGATCTTGTTCGGAACAGACATTATTTGAAGGGACTAGTCTAATTTTAAATCCAAGATTATCCATCGAGAAGTTCTAAGATACAATTCCTCTTAACTCCATCCAATGCGAGCTTTGGACTATCTGGATGTCACTGCATTTATTCCCGAAAAAACTATATTAATAAAAAAAATCAACAATACAATTTTGTATGGGAGCCCCCTAAAATATCTATTTTATTCTGTTTTTAGTATTTGTTGTTATAGCAGCAACAGAAATACATAATCTGTAGAAATTTCAACATGCTAACTATCACGGTTCATGAGATACAGCCTGGTGACAGACGGACAGCGAAGTCTCAGTAATAGGGTCCCGTTTGACCCTTGGCTACGGAACCCTAAAAACCTTACGATTCGCCATCCGAAAAAGCACAGCCAAACCACTGGGCCTAGAAGCATCAATTTTTGCAAGAGTTCTATAAACAACGAAGGTTTAGGATTGAGAAAGGCTTTTTGTTAAATTCATCCCTAATATGGTCTATACTAAAATTAGATGAGAAGAGTTTGTTTATTGAGGAAGGCTATATATAGGCTTTACATATAATATTACGATACGACCAATAGGAACGGAGCTTCAATGAAAAATGTAGCAAAAACGTGGAAAACCCCCGCTTGGTTTATGTGACTCAGACGCAGATGCGCGGGTCAGCTAATAAGGCATAATATTTATAAGTTTTTTTTTTAATTTTTGCTCATGGGAACTCTCATCGGGCGTACCTGCTTGTATTTAATATGTATTATGTCTTTGTCCCATACAGAGCGGTATGGCGGCCTCGGCTGTGGTCCAAGGCGATTCCTGCGAGTTCGCGTCCCCCAAATACTTCGCCCTGTGCGGTCTTGGAGGTGTCCTATCTTGCGGTAAGTGTTCTACTTAATTACAGGCAGGAAATAATCAGCCTAGTTCAGTTTTCACTGGTGGGTCTGGACTTCTCCAGCGTTCGTTTTGTGAGGAGATGATCTTAAACCACTAAGCCCTTGACTGGCCTTTTTACTACGTCAGGGAGCGGAGTTCGTTTGTAGGAGCTCGTGGCTAAATAACAACTGCCGTTGAGTCGTTCTTCAGGATAAGTCGTGCTTACCTAGGTTAATCCGTGAATGAGTGACCACCCATTACATACCGAGTTTCCTCCATGCATCGGAAAGCACGTTATGTCGTTGGTCCCGGCTGTCATTTGTAGATCTTTGACAGTCGTTACAGGTAGTCACAGGCCCTAAAGTCTGACAACCAGTCTTACCAAGGGGTATCGTATTACCCAGTACTAACTGGGCTGCGGAGATCAGATAGTCTGTCGCTTTCATGTAAAGTACTGGTATTCAGCTGCATCCGGTTAGACTGGAAGCCGACCCCATGATGGTGGTTTGATGTGTCAGCATATTCTATTGAAAACGTTAAATGACCTAGCCAAAGTTCGCTAAATTATGGTGACGAGGTCAATCCTATTATTTTGATACAGAGTATTAGGATTAAGTGCTTTATATACAGACTAATTTTACGTAACAAGTTGCGCTTAGGTTGGTATATCTTGGCAACGAGGCAAAGAAAATACACAGTTTTTAGAATAGTGAAAAGATTATCCAGCCTGCGTGTGTTTAGTGTCTAAGTAAATAAAATGTTAAAAAAAAACCGGCCAAGTGTGAGTCGGACTTGCGCACGTAGCGTTCCGTACCATTATTTATAAATACGAACAAAAAAATCTTCGCTTTTATGTATAGGAGCCCCCTTAAAATATTTATTCTATTCTGTTTATAGCGGCAACAGAAATACATAATCTGTAGAAATTTCAATTGGTTAACTATCACGGTTCATGAGATACAGCTTGGTGTCAGCGAAGTTTCAGTAATAAGGTCCCGTTTGACCCTTTGGGTATGGAACCCTAAAAACTAGATATTTAAATGTGACGTCACGAAATGTAGGACCCCTCCGACCCCTTGTCACACTTCCTCGCACCTCTTCCTCCCTTATTTATAACGTGTGACGTAATTTATGTACGGATCAATCAATCAATATGAAAAAATCTGAGAGAACTTCAGAACGACCGCCCAATCTTTTCTTCAGGAAGATTCTAAACAATGTCACGTAGCGGCCTTGCCTTCAATGTGTCACCGTGTCATTAGCAACGCTATAATTAACTAACAGCACTGTAGATAACCTGTACATATACTCCTACAGTATATTACGGCCAACTTAAGTTGGTTTGGGGAAAACGAATGTTCTACAGGAGAATCATTCAAGAGTTAGCTAACTTAAGGTGATATAGAATCAGCAAACCGGAAGGGGTCCGAAAGGGCCGATGCCTGCCAGGGCTGCGGGTTGTTCGAAAGAGATACCGCGGCCCTGGAACACAAAGGGCTAAGAAGGAACATGGGTGGGTTTTAGTCAGTCAAGTCTGACACTCCCTCCCGCTCCGCCCAGAGCGGGAGAAGTCATTTGATGATTTCCCATCCGCAAAAAAAATAAAATAATTGTGATGTAGAAAATATGATCCGCGCCAATAACAAATAATTATGGCTTTCTTGAGTTTTATTAATTAGAATTATCAATAAAGCCTTCTAAGAGATCATTTAATCTCGTTAAATTTTACTTTTTCATGAAATAGTCATTCAATTGTAAACTTCCGGAATGAACTGTGAAGACTATACACAATTCTAGTAAACTAACACCTCTGTAGACCATAGACACTTTTAAGTAAAACGTAATTTTCAAATTAAAACATTTTTATGCCCGTGGCGAAACGAGGAACTAAAATAAAATGTATTGAATTTGACAGATTTTTGACAGCTCCCCATAGAAAGTGGCGCCGCCTTGACACACGTTAACTGTGTCAGTTGTTAGACATAGTAAATGTCATTGGTTCTATTTAAAATTCCCTACTATTATTTAAATTATAGTTTTTTTTTGTTTGTCTTAAAATAGTTTTCATATGTCATGCGTATAGTAGTGTGGCTGGCAGCCAAGGGTCAGTACTAAACAGATGTTGTGTGTCATTGAACTATAGGTAGTAAGTACAGGGTCAATTAAAATTAGGTGTGGTGTTGAAATTATGAATTTAGGAAATTCTTTGAATGCTTCGTTGGGTTAGGTTATTTAGAGGCCACTAGGGCCTCTAGCGCGACTGCTGAGGGAGCGTTCAAGTATTACGTAACGCAATTTTCGGAGCTTTTTGACCCCCCCTCCCTCCCCATGTAACGCGCCGTAACGTCTTTTTGTACCCCCCTCCCTCAAGTAAAGTGCCGCGAGAAAAAAATCACTACGCGACCGTTCTGAAGGGTTAAAACAATGTTACGTAGCGCGTAGTTTAAATACCCCCTCCCGCCCCTGTAACGCATCGTAACATTTCAGAACGTCATTTCTCCCTGAGCACGAGGTCCTAGGTACGATTTTCCAGGTAGGGCAAAATCTTTTTGGGTTTATTTTTCGAGAACTTCTCAGTAGCAGCCACGGAGTCTGTATTTGTGCCTGGGTGATGGCAATAGGGTCGCTCCCTATTGCATGGGACTTAAAAATAACTGGCAAAATGTGTGTACTATTAGGTACACTTCTGACTAACTTTTCGGAGATTACAAACGTGATGTTAGGTTATGTAAATAACTTCTGAAAGAACCACTAAAACAGCTCCGCTTTAAAGAGCATTGGTGTATGGAACTATTAAATACTTATGGGTACCAGACTGCCAATGTCGACGTTTGACCGCACGGTTGGCGCAGTGGTTGAGCGATCGACTGCTGCGCTGCGTGTCGCGGGTTGTATCCCCGCACGGAACAAATATTTGTATGGCCTACAGATAGTTGTTCCGGGTCTGGCTGTTTGTGTATGTGAGTTTAAATGTTTGTAAACGCACTCACGATATAGGAGAAATTCCTAGTGTGGGGCAACGTTGTTAAAAAAAAATAAAAGAAAGAAGAAAATAATGTAATTACAGGCACTCATGACCTTTCAGCTTTGTGTCTGGAATGGCAACGCATCTGCGATGCATCTGTTAACGCAGATCACAATTGTTGTGAAACAATAATGCCTAAAACATCGTCGTAAAGATAAAAAATATTACAAGTTACGCCCTATCTTTTACCATTCACCTACATAATAAATCCTCTTTGCCCAACCCAAAGATTATTTAGAGTGGTGATAACTGCTGATATTTATTATCTGTGCTTGGCGTTATGCGAGATTCGCGCCAAAACGTTTTCAATCACGGTTAAGGCCAGCTTTAGATAATTTGCAAGTTTATGTAAGATTATAATAATATTATCTTAACTTATTTGAGATGGATGGCGAATTGCAAATATTGTAGTCATGGGCACTGGGCATACCCGAAGCCTTTAGGCTTTTGCAGATCAAGCATTCGTGACATGGCATTCGCTCGTCTGCTACAAGCAAGGGTGTCTCTGCTTAGTTTAATATAAAATTAATGAAAGAAGGTATTATATTAAGTAACGTAATACATAAAATAAACTTTTCGTCATTTGATAACAGAAAATTCTATGCAAAAAAAATGGGTATTAATTGACAATATTTTTAGACTAACAAAAAAAAAGACGAGAAAGATTTCTTATTCGCGAGTTATGTAACATCACGCCTTTTATAATAGAAGGCTCACGACAAAAATCGTTTATAACATACAAATTGTTGTTATGCATCCTCGTCAAAATTCAGGAGGTTGTCATAAAAGACATAAATAATCAATTAAAGTTAGGTACGGTACCTAGCTAAAATCAGCCTTTATGAATAACTAGCTGTCCCGCGCAACTTCGTCTGCGTCACATTTTCGCAGTTTTCGCAACATTTTGCATTACTGCTCCACTCCTATTGGTCGTAGCGCGATGATATAATTATAGCCTATGTCCTTCCCCAGGTTGAAATCTATCTTCATGCCAATTTTCATTAAGATCCGATAAGCCGTTTAGTGGTGAAAAGGCAAGAAGATAGATTTCAACCTGGGGAAGGACATAGGCTATATATCATCGCGCTACGACCAATAGGAGCGGAGCAGCAATGAAAAATGTTGCAAAAACGGGGAAAATGTGACGCAGACGAAGTTGCGCGGGACATCTAGTTATTCATAAACGCTGATTTTTATGTTTGTCAGTATTTGAGAATAGCCCCCATAACGTGGTTCAGGCAATAAGAAATGATCGAATACACGTTTGAGATTGTTTGTATTTGTGGAAGCGTTTATAAAACGAGAATCAGACGACCCGCGTTTAAAACACAAGAGGTTCATATTTACCGATTTCCGTAAATAAGAAAAAAAAAAAACCTACCCATTTTATTATTGATTCCGGAAGAGAATCATTTGCAAAGTTACCTCCTTGAATTTAAGAGATTTGGGAGAAGTTATCTTCCATTAACTCATCACGTTACGAGTGTATATTATAACAAAACTGAAAACGTGCTAACAAATGCTAATACTACATTTGCTCAGCAAATATTGACACATTGATAGCTCTAACTAGATAATAGAGAATTCTCCAACATGATAACTGTTACATCATTCAGTCATACATAAAATATGTATTTTAGTCTGATACGCAGTTCCGTACACTTATCTATGCGGTCTGTCGGTCATAGGTTATAATTCACACGTGGGGACGCAGTCTAAACTTCGTCTTTATCACTATCACACATAAACACTATAATTATACAGGGTGTAACGTAAAGGGTATAATTATGTATACATACTAAAGGGCGTACTACAGACCATCAAACTGAACATGTTTCTCATCATAAAACATGTTTTTCAGTGAAAAAAAAATCTGCTGCCCCTACAAAATTACAATACCTATACGACCCAAATGTATGGGGCACCTGATATTTTTTCGCGATTATGATGTTCGTCCAATGGAGAAACATGTTCAGTTTGATGGTCTGCAGCACACCCTTAAATATGCACACCCTTTCCGTTACACCCTGTATAGAACTACATTTTTAAATCTTACCGTTTGACGGGTAGTGGCTAGTCACTTCGGCGCGGGCGGGTCGATCGACCAAGACTTGCCTTTGTCAGCCCATGTAGAGGTGTCTATCTATGTCATACTATCGGTTCCGGCTTTCTATGGCAGTCGTTATGGGTTTTCAGAAGCCCGAAACTGAACAAGACGCACTTCTCGCAAGTAAGACTGGTATTTTATCTGTCACCCAGTTACTTGATTGTGGAGTTGATCTTTGGCGGGAGTTGCTTAAGCCCCCTGACGACTTCATCCAGCCTTCCGAAAGCCTACCACCCGGGCATGCTTTGCCGTGGCCGACTTGGAAATCTCTAAATTAGCTCCGAACCCAAGTCGGCCGTAGCAAAGAAAACCTCTATAGATGGGGGTTCATAGACGGCTCAGATCTCAAGTGTGTATGCGGCGTGTCTCCATAGACAATAGCCCACCTCCCATCTTGCGCTGCATGCCCTGTCACCTGCGCACTTGAGGATCTTATGACTGCATCAGCGAGCGGAGTTCGCTTGGCTGAGTTTTGGGCTAAACAAAATTAGCGATTTGCCGTCGACACGCCAAGAAGAAGAATTGTGAAGTTAATATAGGCAGTCATTCTAAATAAAGTTCCGGTATACAGCTCAATCGGGCCAAATTCGATGCTGATCAAATCGCAGTTGGGAAATGGTTAGGTAGATCATGATGAAGAAGTTTCTCTAGGATGATAAAGACAACGGGCAATAACTGCTCTCAAAACGGTGAAGGAAAACATCGTGAGGAAACCGGCATGTCCTAAAACAAAAAAATCGAAGATATGTGACATATACCAACCTGCACTGGGCCCGCGTGGTGGATTACAGCCCACGCCCCCTCATAGAGAGGATGCCTGTGTCCTAGCAGTGGGGACATTACAGGCTGATCATGCAATAACAGCTATTTGTATAAACAAAACATAGAATTATGTTCTCCGGTCTAAATTGGTTTCAATCGAAAAGACAGACTAGTAACTCAAATCTATGAATGTCGACCGTGAGAGGTTGGTTCCGACAAGGTTCCTACTATCGAACAACGGAATGTTACGTCAACAATCTTGGGCCAACGCCAACGAAATGCACGAGCATGCCTAGATCACGAGACTTTGGCCAATGTTGGACTGAATATTGGTACCAATGGTAGCGATTGATTAGACTGGAAGCCGATATCAACGCATTTGGGAATTGGTTAGTCTAATGATTCGCCACAAATTTATAGAGAAATTGACTTGGAGAATAATAGAATATTGTGATACTAGCCTATACCCGCAACTTCGCACGCGTTGGGTTCGATAATTGTCCCACGAGATTGTACTAATGGGATAAAAAATATCCTATATGTTAATCCAGGTTATTAACTACCCGTTTACCAAATTTCATGCAAATCCGTTCAGTAGTTTTGCGTGAAAGAGTAACAAACATACATCCATCCATCATCATCAACTTTCGCATTTATAATATTAGTGTTTTTTTTTACTACTGCTTGAATTTTAAAATTCGAGCATAGTACCATTAAAATATGCAACTTATAAAATCAGCAGCTTGCATTCGTTTTAACAGTATTAATCAATTACTTACCTATTAGCAGAACTGAAGATAAAACTTGATAAAATAAAATTTGTAATTTTGTAATGTACTTACAGTGACATATTTGTGTAAGTATTACGTAACTGCATAATCTTTTGTGTGATATTATATGAACGATTGAAATCACGTGAACAATCATTATAGGTTAAAAGATTATAAGTAAGTAAATGTATTTAAGGGGAAAGCCTCGGTAGGCTGCGTAATAGGACAGTGTCTGGCTGTACGGTAAACAAAATATGATTCGCGACCGGCGGTAACACGTATGAAGTTACAGAATTGTAGAAGCGAGCGTCATGAAAAATTAAACCTCTTGAAAACAGCAATGAAAAATTTTGCAAAAACGAGGAAAATGTATCCCTCTCCCTCTCTTGTGTGACGAAGTTGCGCGAGTCAGCTAGTTATAGTATAGAAGTATAGACTACGTCTACTCCGCTCACTGAAAGACACCAGGAGTCCCAGCGATGTGAACATTATAGACGCATTATTACTATGTCAGACTCTGAAGCCCCCCAACCAGTCTTACCAAGGGGTATTGTATTACCCAGTATTAACTGGGTTGTGGAGGTCAGACAGGCAGTCTCTCTATGTAAAATTCTGATATTCAGTTGCATCCGGTTAGACTGGAAGTCGACCCCAAAAAAGATGCGAAAAGGCTAGGCAGGTGATGAGACTAAAGCCCCCAGGACTAATTCCAACCCTTTCACCCCACAGGTATCACCCACACAGCCGTAGTACCCCTTGATCTGGTGAAATGCCGTCTCCAAGTCGACCCCGACAAGTACAAGAATGTAGTCAACGGCTTCAGGGTCTCCGTGGCAGAGGAAGGCATGAGGGGACTCGCCAAGGGATGGGCACCCACCTTCATTGGATACTCGCTACAGGTAATTTAACATCACGCTTGCAATACCTGAAACGTTAGGCAGTGGTGTTGGGACAAGCCCGCCACACTACCAAACCACTGTAACTCTTGAAAGCCAGGATTAGCATTTAACAGTCTTGGCTCCCGCAACGAAAAATCAGGAAAAACTAGCACAGGCAATGGTGTATCTAATAGTACACCCACTTTTGGCCAGTCATGTTTAAGTTCTTATAGGAGACGAGCCTATTAACATCAGCAAGGCACAAATTGAATGAACATGGTGGCCATTTTGTGCGCTTCATTTTTGTAGTTAGTCTCGCTAATTCTGTAAGGTAAGCCGAGTACATAAGCTTTTAAGTCAGTGCATTTCGCCAAATTACCAATGATTAAAACAAAATATCCAATTGTTCCTACTGAAAACAAATGAAGACGAAAAACCGATGAGACTTTCAAACTCATACATCTTCCCTCTCTCTCACTCCCTTGTTCTAACACTACTTCCATCTCTCTCAGGGTCTCTGCAAGTTCGGTCTGTATGAAGTCTTCAAAGTGACTTACAATGGTCTTCTGGACGAAGAAACAGCCTATACCTACCGTACTGGAGTGTACTTGGCTGCTTCAGCTACTGCCGAGTTCTTCGCTGATATCGCGCTTTCACCGCTAGAGGCCGCTAAGGTAAGAATTTACGAATATACTTGATTGGCTAGCAGGATTTCTTAATGTGATGTTTTGCTAGTTGGTATGACGAAGAGGTCTGTTTCATGGTTGTATCTGGCAGATTAATTAGAATATTTGTGTTTTTTCATTTTCATATATAATAATTATAATTACATTTTAAATATTTTTTCGAATAAAATTATACAAAAGTATAAAAAATTGTAGCCCACCGGCATCAGGAACAGGGTCCGAGCTACTGGTGGTCAGTGCTCTTGAGAGAGAAACCTCCGAATAATACCCGTCGTGTCCTTGACCCAGCTGCCAAGCGAAAGACTCCTCAGATGTTGCTCGAGGCTTTTGGCTATTAAGCCATAGGCCGACACGGCTTTTTATTATTATTATTTCCTTTTTACGAATTTATCTGCCAGAGCTTATGAGACAGACCATCAGCCTTCAAATTTCGCTCAATAGCGAACATAAAAAAATGACCTCTTTGCCGACGTGTATTTTAAAAATAAATCCTGCCCAATGACGAAAAAAACGCGCTCGAGGGATGCCACCGCGCGGCCGTGTCTGTGACGTCACACGTCACACAGCGTTTGCGCTGCGTGTCCGGTCCCGCGGTGGAGGTGCCCGGTGAACAGAAGATTATGAGATCTGAGGGCTTAGGAATAGAACTCTTAATAGATATCATTCTGTAAAATGCGTAGTCTGACAACCAGTCTTACCAAAGAGTATCGTATTACCCAGTACTAACTGGGTTGTGGAGGTCAGATAGGCAGTCGCTCCATGTAAAATACTGGTATTCAGCTGTATCCGGTTAAACTGCCTATGCCAAACATAGTGAGAGAAAGAGGCACAAACGAGCCCAAAACTTCGTGTGAAGATTCTCTAGTTAATTTATTTAACATTTTAAACTATAGTAGATCTACTAAATTTGATATAAATGGGCATTATTAACTGTGATAACTTTGACTGACAAGCAAGTCTACTTTAAGTACTAGGCCTACTATTATACTTACTAAACTACTGTACTTTAAGTATAAATATACCTTAAAAATATTTAAGTATAACACTATCTAAATCATAAAAATATATTTTACCAGCACCCCTTCTAAAAAGATTAAATAATTGGTGTTTAGAGTGTTTTCCCAATACAAGGTCCTTTCCTAAGAAATAAGACCGCCATCACAAAAAAAAAACCGCCCAAGTGCGAGTCGGACTCGCGCACAAAGGGTTCCCGGCACCATTATTTTTTAAAACGAGCAAAAAAATCATATTTTGTATGGGAGCCCCCCTTAAATTTTTATTTTAATCTCTTTTTAGTATTTTTTGTTATAGCAGCACCATAAATACATAATCTGTAGAAATTTCAACTGGATAACTATCACAGTTCATGAGATACAGCCTGGTGACAGACGGACAGCAAAGTCTCAGTAATAGGTTCCCGTTTGGCCCTTTGGGTACGGAACCCTAAAAACAGCCTATACTGACCATACCCCCCACTTCCCAGGTCAGAATCCAGACTATGCCTGGTTTCGCTACCACCCTGCGTGAGGCGTGGCCCAAGATGGTCCAGAACGAGGGCTACGGCACCCTGTACAAGGGACTCGCGCCCCTATGGGGTAGGCAGATCCCATACACCATGATGAAGTTCGCCTGCTTCGAGAAGACCGTTGAGCTGCTGTACAAGGTATGTTTACACACTTTTTTTAGATGTTTCAGTGAAGAATATAATATTGCCACATGTATGAAAAAGAATGATAGTAGATTGAATGCTATTACAACTTCTAGTTGGTGTTATATTAAGGGGTGGTAGGAACACGGACGCGAAAAAAAAAAACATGTTTGTAAAGTTGGTTTACGGACAAAATAGTTTAACGTGACAACGTCATAACAAAACATTGATGCGGCGCAAGCGTACAATGAGCGTAACGGGACAGTGAGCATAACGGGACAATGAGTCGTTCATCGATTTATTAGACGTTGTCACGTCAAAATTTTACATTGGTATTTTTTTTTTTTAAACGGTGAAGGAAAACATCGTGAGGAAACCGGCATGTCCTAGAGCTAAAAATTCGAAGACATGTGGCATCTACCAACCCGCACTGGGCCCGCGTGGTGGATTACAGCCAACTCCCTCTCATAGAGAGGAAGCCTGTGTTCCAACAGTGGGAATATTATAGGCTGGTGATGATGATGTTTTTTTTTTAATCTGCTGTTTCTTTCAAATGTAACCTACATGCCACATGGTGAACAGTTTCAGATTTTTTTTAATTACTATGTGGTGTGTTCAGAATGATGTGCACAATGTGTGGTACTTAATCGTTTTCGCGTCGGTGTCACTTTGTATAATACAATTTTAGCCAAGCTTGCAATGGGCCTACCACACGCACAAGCTTTACCACAGTTCTGCCTGCGCAAGCCGGTTTGTACACGGAACACCGTGCGTGCGGTTGGTAGAACTGTCACGGTGTTCCGTGTACAAACCGGCTTGCGCAGGCAGAACTGTCACGGTGTTCCGTGTACAAACCGGCTTGCGCAGGCAGAACTGTGGAGAAGCTTGTGCGTGTGGTAGGCCCAAAACACATTATTCAAACAATCGCCTGCATTCTAAAGTATTTTTAAACAACTGATTTGTTGGATCAGTGGCCCAGTGATATAGGCCTCAACTTAAGGCATGACCTTTACAATTTATTCCATCAACACTGCTCTTAAAACTTAGTTAGAAACCTAAGCTATGTCCAAGAACAGAAAATTTAAAGAAATGCGTCTCACTGACCAGAAAAGATCCACTTGGTGGATTACGGATCGCCCTAGTCTCTGCAGAAGGAATTTTATAGGCTGGTTTTTTAATTATGCCACCAAAGTGTTGCTGTACTCAATAATTTATGTTAGCAACTTGAAATTAAACTTTCAATCAATCTGATTTAAGGATGTTTATCGCTTTTCAACCATGTTTTTAACTATGAATATTTTCTTTAGTTCGTCGTGCCCAAGCCCCGTGAGCAATGCACGAAGGGCGAGCAGCTGATCGTCACGTTCGCGGCCGGTTACATCGCTGGTGTGTTCTGCGCCATCGTCTCCCATCCCGCAGACACCGTAGTGTCCAAGCTCAACCAGGTATGTACACAATGGGCCATGTTGGGAGAATGAGTTTGAATGACGAAGAAGGTCAAATTTCTGAGGTCAGAAGTTGGCCATTATTTTACTGAATCGTGACTTTCTATTATCTATACAAATAAATGAAATTGCAAGTGTCTGTAATTTGAGAATAATAGATTTTTAATAAATGCATATGGAAGTACGTATGCGGCACTTATAATATAAAAACAATATATTGAATTTATGCCTGTTTGTTCCGCCTTATCTCCGAAAAGGTCGAACAAGGTCTTTTATTGGCAGATAGATACTTGATGTTATGAGAAGTAACTTGAGCCAAACCCCATCTAACAGGGGTGAACCCATTGCCATGAATCAAACTCCAGGTAGCTATTGAGATAATTTCATGTAAAACTCGAATATAACTTCGCCCTACCTGATAATCGAGACTTAGCAGGGGCTTGCTACCTTTAGACCTATTTATTAGGATTTTATTAACGTTATTAATAGCATTTACTGTCCCACTGCTGGGGAAAAGCCTCTTGCCCGTTCTGGAACGCAGCATCGTTATTAACTTATCTTTATTATTTTTCAGGACAAGACCGCCACAGTAGGAAGCATCATCGGCAAGCTGGGTATGGCTGGAGTATGGAAGGGTCTCGGACCCAGGATCATCATGATTGGTACCCTCACTGCGCTGCAATGGTTCATCTATGATGCAGTCAAGGTAAACACATTATTTAGACATGAAGATATTCACAGATTAAATTAGATCCTTTTAGGATTGATGAGACAAGGTACTGTTACTTGTCTGACGATCAGACATGGACTTAGAGGAGCTCGTGGCTAAATAATAACAGCTGCACGAGTCGATCTTTAAGGTTAAGCCGTCCTCGCCGAGGTTGGTCCTTGGATGGGCGGGTGACCGTAATTACATACCGAGTTCCCTCCGTGCCTCGGAAAGCACGTTGGTCCCGGCTGTTATTTGTAGATCTTTAACAGTTGTTACGAGAAGTCAGAAGCCAAAAGTCTGACATGACATCCAGTATTCCAGTCCTACTAAGGGGTATCGTATTACCCAGATACTGGGTTGTGTAGGTCAGATAGGCAGTCGTAATTAGGTAGGTAATTTTTATACCTACGTGTGACGTAGTGAGCTGATTCTTCAAATTTTAATGTGTTTTAACTAAGTAATTTTTTGATATTTTGATAAAACAAAAAATACGTGTCTAATATTTTTGTATTACCTGTCTGACGGACAAAATAGAATGTCGTTTTCTTTTACCCAGTCTTCACCCCTATTCAATGATTAAAAAACATTTTACCAATTGTTCCTACTGACAGAACCATGTAGACATAACCACAATGAGAAAACACCTACCCTCCCCCCCTACTTTTACCCTCCGAACCTCAAACTTACCCTTCTTACATCTTTTTTGCAGGTCTGGCTTCGCATGCCCCGCCCACCACCAGCTGAAATGCCAGAATCCATGCGCAAGAGACTTGAGGCCGAAGAAGCGAAGACCAAGTGAACTTAGAACATTAATAGGTAGTTTTATTATGCGTCGCGCGTTTTAATTAGGCTAGGATTGCTGGTTATACTGTTTTGGGGAAACATCACGACTGTTGCAACTGCTGGGGTAGATAGAGACATGAATTGTGAAGTGATGGAGTGATTTTGAGTGAGTAAGCGATGCTTTAGTGTCGTAATCACACAAAAAGTTACGTTGAAGTTTGAATTGTTGGAAAAATGGTAATTATAAAAAAAGAATTACAGATGAGTACAAAATCGTGGTTTTGCAGCAATCCTAGGATTTCCACTATGTATAATTTAATTTAAAATGATATTGTGACATGATATTATGGTCTAACCATAGCCATATGGGTCTTCTATGGCCTTCGCGCGACAGTAACCATTTTCCAAGCCGCCACACAGTATATCTACTAGTACATTGTGATTACCAACTTACAGTATATTAAATAAGTAAATGATCATGTTATATTAAATTATTTTTTTGGAAAATAAAAAGTATATTTTTATTTTACACTTTTTTTTTTTGTTGTTTTTTCTTCGTTTATGTACATATCGATGATGCCTGTTATTATTTATTTGTTGTATGTATGACGCTAGTAAAGAATAAAGTGATAGATACATGTTTTGTTTTAATGGAAATGTATCTGTAGGTTTTCCTGAATTAAATAATACCGGTTACCTCATGAAAGTTTTCGTGAATAACTTTGATTAACACTTCCATGCGGTCCACTATCTTTTTGAGTATGCCTCGCCACCTATATGCTGCGCTGTGATCACGTTATACAGTCGAATAACTGATGGAAAACCCCAATAACAATTGACCCGACCCAGGAATCAAACTCAGCCTAGGACCTCGTGCTCAGTAATCGCGATTGCGACAGCTAGAAGACAAACGAGCCAGTAAACAAAATACAGCAATAACATTTAAATACCTTGATGATTATTATATAACATACAGAAACAAATATTCCCAGTGGCCCCCACATGCATTGCCCCTGGTGGCAATCGGAAAAAAATTACATGATTTGACTGGCACACTGGCGTGGCACGGCTTCATCGATAACTGTCCTACGGCCGCGAAGAGCGAGGTTGGTGATCCACGCCGCATTTATTTTCGATTGCCACCTGAGGCCAATCTATGGTGTCCGTTTCGCCCGCGCGGCCGAAGTTTTTTTAAAAAAATAAAACTATCAAGATTTTGTAATAATTTGTAAAAGTTGATTCCCAAAACCATAAATTTGTCAAAGTTATGGTTAAAATGTTATAAAGGTTTGAACATGGCCGCGCCATTGAAACGCGGAGAACCGCGCGGCCACGGAGATCTTTAAAACTACGTGTTGCAGAGACCTGAAATTCAAGGTAAACAACAGATTGAATTTGTAAAAATATAGAAAAAATACCTAGGTTTATATTTTAGGAGCTGTAACACTAAAACCCCATGGCCGCGCCATCAAAACGGTGAAAGACACGTTATCTCCATTATCTCGCTGAAAAAGCATAGCAGAGGTCTAATTTTTTTTGTAAAACTTAGATTTGAATTTGTCAAACAATGTAAAAATACACAATCCTAGGTTTATATTTTAGATGCTATAGTACGGATTCGCGTAAAAATTAGTCGTGATTATCTATCGAAGAAAGTAAGTAATAGCGAGTGTTTTTTTTTTTTGTAAACAACACCTTTTAATATGTAGGACTACTGATAATAGGCAAAAAACATTTTTTTTTTAGAATAGCAAACTTAACGATTTGAAAGTTTCGATAGGGTGACCATGGCTTAGGGTTTACAGAGAAGTCTCAAGTTTTCTTATTTAGTTACCACAGTATTTTCAGCTATCAAGCAATGGAGGGGCATTGCTGGATAGCTGAAAATACTGTGGTTCTGAGTACCATAACAAATAACTTTGCACAATATTCGTAAGTCCAGTACCACACATAGTTGTTTGGAGGGTAGGTGCGTGCTATGAACCACTACACAAATATGATGTGAAATAATTATACATGTAACAGAGGGTTGAATGAGGTATCAGTCTCTGGCTCTTAAAAAAATATATGTTTTTTTTTCTTAAGTCTATGTTAATGAGATATTTGTTTCCAAAGTCGTTAACGTTGTGTGTCTCCTTAACTTCTGAAGTAAGAGTAGGATTCTAAAAAAAAGGGTTTGTTGAACGTAAAAACTTTATAACTTAACATTGTTTTTCATAAAAATACTATGAAAAACAAATTTTGTTTTGCGGTTGAGTGTAAATTTAAACAATTAGCGTTAAAAATATCGTTAATAAATTTTATGGTGCTACGAAACCTTGTGTGTGCGAGTACGACTCGCACTGGTTCGACTATTTAAAAGTGCCTGTAGCTGGCCTACTTGAAATAAATGATTTTGATTTGACCGATTATTCTTTGAAACACCCACTTACGCCGCGCATGATAAGAGTTATCCTTGTGTTTAAGTAGAGGGTAGACTTATATAATTTCACTCCGCGTATAAGTAATTCTTTCACTTCCACACACAACACCAATTTATCTCGTCTGCTCGACGTCCGTATGTCACTACAGGAATCAAGCAGAATATAAGGTACATGCCTTTAGGGCCACGGTATCTCTTTCGAACAGTCCCGCAACCCTGGCAGTCATCGGTCCCCTTCCGGTTTGCTGAAACCTCCTTGAAGCGCGCGTGGAACACGTACGCGCCGTCGACACGGCCTGTCGTCATGAGACGGACGGACAGTGAGCTAGCCCATTACTCACCATCCATAGGCCCGCGGTGCCAGAAATAACCCCTGTAATTAACTCATGTATATATCCTGTATCCCCAACATCAATATATCCTGATAAACGCCAAAAAAAAAGATGTTGTGTTAAAAATATAATAAATAAGTTCTTTTGGATCTGAAAGATACTTAAAAAAATCGTCATTGTCTTTGGGCGATTTAGAATCCTTGAGATATAATGTCTAATACAATAGGTGTTTTCTGTTAACACACTAAGCCATGGTCACCCTATCGAAACTTACAAAAAGTACTGAAGGTTTGATATTCTGAATAAAAAATGTTTTTGGCTATTATCGGTAGTTCTACATATTAACAGGTGTTGTTTACAAAAAAAACACTCGCTATTATTTACTTTCTTCGATAGATAATCACGACTAATTTCTACTCGAATCCGTACTACAGCATCTGAAATATAAACCTAGGATTTTTTTGTGTATTTTTACATTGTTTGACAAATTCAAATCTAGGTTTTACAAAAAAAATTAGACTCTGCGATGCTTTTTCAGTGAGATATCGGCGATAACGTGTTTTTCACCGTTTCGATGGCGCGGCCATGGGCGTTTTACTCTTATAGCTCCTAAAATATAAACCTAGGCCTTTTCATTGTATTTTTACAAATTCTGACACATTCAAATCTGGTTTTTACAAAAAACTTCAGACGTCGGCGATGCTTTTTCAGCGAGATATCGGCGATAATGTGTTTGTCACCGTTTCGATGGCGCGGCCATGGGGTTTTAGTGTTACAGCTCCTAAAATATAAACCTATGTATTTTTTCTATATTTTTACAATTTTTTTACAAATTCAATCTGTTGTTTACCTTGAATTTCAGGTCTCTGCAACGCGTAGTTTTAAAGATCTCCGTGGCCGCGCGGTTCTCCGCGTTTCAATGGCGCGGCCACGTTCAAACCTTTATAACTTTTAAACCATAACTTTGACTTTATGGTTTTGGGAATCAACCGCGCGGTCGTAACGGACACAAAAACCTTTTCATTCAATCATCCTTGGACACAATACAATATTGAACTCAAAGAGTAAAGTAATATAAAATTGAACTAAAACCTGTATTATTATATGGTAACATTATTCTGTTTTCTCATTCATTTTCACTCGTTCAACTCCGTTCAGCTACGATTTAAATTTAGGGATGTCGGAAATGCAAAAAAGTATCGATATATATCGTATCGATATTTATTGAAAATATTGAAATCGATATTGATATTTTTATTAAAAAATATCGATGTATCGGTATGATTGGACAGAGAATATTCGTGCTCTAAAAAATAATTTATTTGGCCTAATCTACTTCAATCATCTTACATGAATAAATCAAAACAACCTTTAATTTTTTTATGATTTATTAATCAAACCAATAATTATCTAAAAATAATACGATACGGACAGGCAATTGAAGTCATTTGAAGTTGAGATTGACAAACAGAGTTGCCAACTTAGAAACCAAATTATAAAACTGCAAATCGAGTCGAACAAAAAATACATAAAATATAATTTGTTGAAAAGATGTTAGTATAAAAAAAAGTAATAGGATTTTTCAATCTTAAAACTTATAAATGTTTATTGGTCTGAAAAAAAAACATCGATTTTAATACTTTTTCGATACTTGTAATTTTATATCGATACATCGATATATCGAAATATTAAATATCGCTCAAAAATAACGATACATTGAAAAAATAATATCGATAAATCGATATATTTTCAACAAGCCTATTTAAATTGACACTTCCTTGACATTTTGACATACATTTAACTTGGAGTTTGGTGCTTACCCGCTTTACCGATGTTTAACATAATTATTAATAATAATCTTCTCTGGTGATGAGTTATAAGAGCCGGGCAATTCGCCGTGTCGTTTGTTGTGGGCCTCGTGCTGTAGCACCAGAAACCGATGAGGAAGTATCAATATCTGAATGAATATTTCATGTAAGCCTTTTTCGTAGGGGAGAAGCCCAAAAACCACAGAACGCCACCTGCTACAATCCTTACATACCTACTTTCATTATTTGTTTTACTTCGACAGTTTCGGGAACTATTAGTTCGAATCGCCGACGTGCCGGATCGCATGCGGTTGAAAGTAAATCTGCACCCGCTGCTGGTGTACAGGCCGGATGACGGCGAGTACATGGATATGCGGTGAGTACATACTTGCTCAAATGCTCTGCCTTGTCTTTATATCTTAGAAAGTATTTTGTATGTTCGCAAAAATGGCCATGCAGTAAGCAATAAAGTCATTTCTTCTAAACAGTATCTGCTTATAGAACAAGTTAGTTACAGGACCTAGCCATGGAAAATTCAAAACCCACATCAAATATTTTAATTCCATAATGTCCATTCAAAGGTCTGGAAGATATTACTTCAAGCGAAGAAACTGCCATTGTAACCATAAAATTAGCAGTTTTGTAAACCTGTTATGTTTGATTTTTGGTGTACAATAAAGTTTTATTCTATTCTACTAAATGTGTCCATATCGAAAAAGCATATTAGAAGATTGAAGACAAGAAAGTTTGGTTATAATTCCTTCAGCACATGTGGCTACTCAAGTAAAATAATTTAATTTGATTTGATTGACTGCACATACATGATCTACCAAGAACATTCCAGAACATAGACAGGAGTTTTCTTTTTTTTAAAGCCGTTATTTAACTTGTTAATCTACACAACTCATAATTGCCTTTTTTGTAGGAATGGACCCCGGCCTGTGTCTGCAGCACCACCGCCAGAACCACCTGCTCACAGAGTGTGGCTCATGTGGCTCCAAGAGTGTGTTGTTTTATTTTATTGCCCTTTGAATATAATTTCCATCACACTTATCATGAAATGAAGATTTACAACAGAAATATCAAAACATGGAAATTTAAGCATTTCTGTTAGTATTCATAATTTTATAACTATAAACTACATAAGTACTCATTATAAACATATTACAGCCTTTATATTTGTAACAAAGGCTGTCATATGTTTATTATGAGTATTTTTATGTAGTTTTCTTACGTCAGATTATTGTAAGAATTACGAGCAATTGTTGCCAAATGGCAATATAAGTCGCACAAATATTAAAGATTTAATATTGCAAAATACTTGTGCTTTTGATGCTGCGGTGCAAGCATTCGCAGTTGCTTACAAAGAACACATTTATTTATAGCTATTTATGCAACTGTTACGTTATGGACGGTCTTTTAATACGAGTGCCATTTTTCGGTACAAGCTTAGCGCGTACCGAAATAGGCGGGCACGAGTTATTAAAATACCAATAACGTACAGTTGCATACAAGATTTTATCTACGAAGGAAGGAATGAAACACAGATATAGACAAAAAAGTATTTTTAATAGAAACTTAACTACACACTGACTATTGTCTTCATAACATTTCTCATATACATGTCTTGATTTCTGGTAGTAAATTATTTGAAGCCCCAACTGCCCTATTTGTTATATCTGGTGGAGTATTTTCCATATCACTTGATGTTGAAGACATTTTTAATAAAATTTGGAATAAAATTTCACTCAGATTTTTTTTTTCCGCGTCCACTTCTTTTTTATTTAGTCTTTAATAAGTATAAGGCAAAGATCTTGTAGCCGCAACAGCCAAATAGTATACGATACTTTTGTTCTAAACTTGTTCCATTTTTAAAAACATCATTTACATTGTCTCGATTTCAAAGTAATATTATAGGTACGAGGCTGTATGTTCAGAATGTCTTTGCTTGTGTTTTAGAATAATTTATGACGATTCGCATAATGCAACTTGTGTCGTTATGGGTATCTTAATGAAACCGCTGTCAATTTCGTAATTCGAATATAACGAAACCGATGTAGATAAAAAATTTAATAACATAATATATAAATTTAATAACATAAATTTTATAGACATTTCATAACTTATACTTGTTAAAGCAAAGGTGGTTCCGCCATGACGTGTTTTCTTTGTCTTTATTAGTGGCATAGATATAATTAACGAACCAATAGGTCTTACTACATATTTTTATTACATATTTTTATAACTTTTTGTTAGGCAAGACGAGGACACAAACCCTAGTGACTGGGTCCTGTCAGTCACTGCCTGAGACTGCAGCTGACTACGGCGGGCCCGGGCGAAGCGGTGCCGAGGGAACCTGCGGGCCCGGGGGAAGCGGCGCAGGGACCAGCGGCGGGCCCGGGGGTAGCGGCGCCGGCACCGCTACTAAAAATGACGGCTTTGCTGCGGGAAGCTAAAAGAGCCAGAACTGACGGCCGGACCGCCGAACGGCCATGCTACCGACCTGAGTTACCCACACCCAAAGGGAAAGGCGTGGGTAAAAAAACCAAAAAATAAAATTTATTATATAAAGTTTATTTTTATTTTTTATTGCACACTCACAAATCAATGTCAATAATTTGCTATGTATAGACACGACTCGAAAAGCAAGTTGTGGTAGGTACGCCACCAACGAATATTATTCCACCCTGACACTCTGAACATAGTACTTGTAAATAGAAATAACTACCGCCCCTAAAGGCTACACTCCAATCGCGCTCTGAATGTGTTAACTCACATAGTTTGCTGTCTGCACACAAGTATTAAAAATTTCGCATGTTAAACTAAAGTTTATTTTTCGGTCTACAACCCGCATTGATGTTCCCCTCAGCGACGCTACAGCCCCAGAGTTCTACGCTTTGGAATGGGCAACTCAGGGGTGGGACAATTTCATACATTGACAGATTTGGGGTATTTTTTTTCAAAATGCGACATCTGTTGTCCTCATCCAAAACAATTGGTTACTTTATGTCACTAAAGATGGCGACACCATCGATACAGATGGTATTTGTGATTAAAAATAAATTAATTAAATATTAATTTCATTTGTTAATCATTTTAATTAACACGTATTAAAATAATTTGTAAATATTTGTGTAGATTACAAGCTGCGTAATAATTATCATAGCAACACAGAATTATTGATTTCATATTGATTGTCAAATGTCAAATTGTCCGGTCATCACAAATGGCGACTGCTTCTTGCGTTTGCGCTTGTTTGTAGTTTTCGTTCCATGTTTGTGCTTTTCTTCGTGAAATTAATCCGCTGATCCGCGTTGAGTCGAGTCTCCTCCTCCGTAGTGAAGTGTAATAATTTTCCGAAGTTATTGTGTGGGTTGAGCTTTTAGTTCCTCAGGCATTAAAGTGCAATCGTTTTTTTGCGACCCGGACGCTTATTTTGCGCTGTTTCTTTGCGATATAGACGCTTGTGATTTATTTACATCATGCCTAAACGGTGTGCATTGGGATGTTCAAACAGTAAGTATAAACATAAATTTATATCTGCCATCCTGCCTCCTCCATAGATTTCTATAGTGCCTGGTGATTCATTCAACTTTAACTTACATGCTTGTCCTAATTACTAAGTAAATGAGATAAGATTTATACTAGGTATGGATGGACCATTACAGTCATCTGTGTTTATTTTTGTACATAGTTTATTAAAATTACACTGAACATTGGCATAAATGTCAATGTTTTAACGCATCATTATTCAGGAAAAATGATTTAATCATTAAACTTTTAAAGATAAAAATTAAATGTGATCTATCTTTTCTTTTTCAGAGAACTCCTACCATAAATTTCCACATCCAGAAAAGAATCCTGACCGTTTCAAGGCTTGGGTTCTTATAGCTGGTGGGAAGTTAGATAGTCCTGCTGATTATGAACTGTATAGGAAGAAGGTCATCTGTGACATCCATTTTACAGACAGGGATAGGAACCGTAATAACCGGTTGAATTTTCTAGCTGTGCCATCTCTTCATCTTCCTGGTAAGATTTACATAATTTACATAATACATGGCATTATAATTTGTTACTGGGCTTGGGTTAAAGTTAACATTTAGCTAATATTGCATATTTAACTGAAATCCTTCCGACATTAGTAAAAAAAAAATGGCCAAAATGATGGGAAATCAATTGATTTCCCATCATTTGATTCTATTCTATTCATTGTATATAGCCAATGTTTTTTAACAAGTAGAATACATTGTCTACATACACAGTATTATTGGTTTTATTTTTTGGCTTGTCAGATTTTTTTTACTGACATAATGTTGATTTTATATTCTTATAATGATAAGAAAACATATTTTTGGTGATTAGTCTATGTGGTGGATAAATAAAAAAATTATATGTTTTGGTCCCACTTCAAATTTTTTATTTATTAGTCTATGTAAAAGTTTTTATTTATTTTTAAAATAAAGAATACTAATTTTCCTTTCTTTTTTCAGGCAAGTCTGATGAAGTTGGTACTTCAGAGAAAGTATTACTTTCATCGGAACCTGTGTATGAAGAAAGCAGCCTTGCTGCATTAAAACCAACACTGACAGGTACTTACATACTATTAATTCCAATAATCATTGCATTCATGTTGGTCATACCTAAATAAAGTAAGAATAAAAACAACTTTATAATAATAATTATGTTGGGCCTAACCTAATAAACTATACTACATATGTTATAGTTATTGAGCTCAATACAGTTATTGGCCATTTAGATTCTAGTAAAACTTACAACTTCAATGATAAATTAAATCTTCTTATGTACCCGTGCTTAGCACATATTCTTCAAACATATTCTGTTATATTTCAGGCAAGTCTGATGAAGTTGGAACTCCGGAGAAAGAATTACTTGTACCTGGACCTATATATGAAGAAAGCAGCCTTGCTGCATTAAAACGAACACTGACAGGTACTTACATACTATTAATTCCAATAATCATTGCATTTATGTTGGTCATACCTAAATAAAGTAAGAATAAAAACAACTTTATAATAATTTATGTTGGGCCTAACCTAATAAACTATACTATATATGTTAAAGTTATTGAGTTCAATAAAGTTATTGGCCATTTAGATTCTAGTAAAACTTACAACTTCAATGATAAATTAAATCTTATTATGTACCCGTGCTTAGCACATATTCTTCAAACATATTCTGTTATATTTCAGGCAAGTCTGATGAAGTTGGAACTCCGGAGAAAGAATTACTTGTACCTGGACCTATATATGAAGAAAGCAGCCTTGCTGCATTAAAACCGAAACTGACAGGTACTTACATATTAATTCCAAATATTTATTGCATTCATATCTTTGGTAAATATATAAATGAAGTTAGAATAAATTAAATTTAAAAACTACACACTAACAAAATCAATATTTCTCTCACATTACAGATAACACTGCCAATATGATAACTACAGAACATAATTATTGCCGACTGCAAAAGAAAAAACTAAATAAAAACAAAAGTAAGTTTTTTTAGATTGTTAGGGTATTAGGACATAGTTCACTTTTGAGGGAAACACTATGGTGTTTCCCTAAAAATCAACCCAACCCAACTAAGTTGGGGTCGGCTTCCAGTCTAACCGGATGCAGCTGTAGTAGTACCAGTATTTTATGTGGAGCAACTGCCAACTCAATCGCTACTAAAAATCGAATAGAATAAAAGGCCTTAACTTTTTAAAAGCTAAACAGATAAAAACGCATAGCATATAAGTGCTAGTTTGCTTAGTTTGAGACTAAAAAAAATGCTTTTTTACAGATATTCTTCAGCAGCAGGAGCTGGTATCATTAGAGTTGAACCAGCTAACAACCACAAGAAGAAAAATTAAAATTTTACAATCAAAGTTGATCAGATCGCAAAACAAAAACAAAAGCCTTCAATCCAGAATAGCCAGTGCTGAAAAAATGTCAACAGATTTTTTATTTAAAAAACTGACAGACAAAATGACAATCGCAGCCAAAATTTTCACAAAAATGCAGTACACCCAGACAAGTAAGAAGCCTTCTGGTCGCAGATTCTCTCTGGAAGAAAAAGTACTCTCACTTTCTTTATATAAGAAGAGTCCAAGAAGCTACCCTCTTCTGGCAAAATACTTCACATTGCCATCCACGAAATCATTAAAAAGGCTTTTGGCTAGAATAGAAGTGGAGTCCGGGCTGAACAAAAGCATATTTATAAAAATTAAAAATACTGTCAAGGAGTTAAGTCCAGAAGACAGGATATGTAGCTTAATTTTCGACGAAATGTCAATTTCGCCCCAAATTCACTATAATGCTGCAAAAGACCAGCTAAGGGGGTTTACATTTGATGGCAAAAAAATTGCAGACCATGTATTGGTCTTCATGGTGAAAGGATTACGAAGGAAATTCAAGCAACCTGTGGCATATTATTTCACCAACTCGATGAACAAGGCACAATTAAAAGAAATTTTGCAAAAAAATATTAAATATGTGAGTAGTACGGGACTAAAAATTATATGTACTGTTTGTGACCAAAGCACTGTCAATGTAAGCGTCATTAATGAATTGGTAGGAGATACACGCCAAAAATATTTAAGAGAAGAAAAAGAATGGAAGAATGAGGTAATGGAAATAGGAAAAACAAAACTAGTACCTCTATTCGATGTTCCACATTTATTAAAAGGAGTCAGAAATAATTTACTAACAAAAGATTTAAAATATTATGATTTTGAAGAGAAGTGCGAAAAAACAGTCAAATGGGAACACTATAAGCAAACCTATGAAGCCGATAAATCATATGGAGAGGTGAAATGCCTGCTGAGAGTCACAGACGAGCACATTTATGTAGACAAAATGAGAAAAATGAAGGTGAAACCAGCAGCCCAAATTTTTAGTCATACTGTAGCTACGACTGCAGGACATCTCGTGGCAAGAGGAGACATTACGGGAGAATGCCAAAACTTGGTGAAATTTACACTATTAATGGACAGACTTTTTGATTCGTTAAATTCTAACACTTTTCATGTGCCTGATGGTAAAATATATAAAGGATGTGTACGACGTTCAAGTTCACACCATGATTTGTGGAAGAGTGCCATAAAAGTTTTAAAAACTGTAACATTTATAAAAAAAATTAAGGACAAAAATAACAAAATCCGTTTGATTGAAACAAAAGCTATACCATCTATAAAAAATTTCATACGTACAATTTTTAATTATTAATAATAATTGAAGGAATGCAACAGTTATGGATATTGCTGTCCCAAACTTATTCATTTGATGCTATGCTGACACGTAATTTCAACCAGGACCCACTAGAGAATTTCTTTGGGAATATCAGAAGTTATGGGGCGAGAAATACGGCACCAAACGCAGTTGCATTTGAAGGGGCGTTTAAATCCCTCTTAATTAACAATTTTAACTCGCCCCATTCTCTGCATGCAAATTGTGAAAAAGATGACGATAGCTGCTTGCAGAATCTAGATTTTTTTGTTAAAGAAAGTATTGCGTCACCTTCTGATATTCCCAGTTCCGTTGATGAGGAAACACCACAATTTTCTGAAACTATAGAAGACGAAATTGTGGTGCCTTTCATCAATTTAAATACAAATGTTAATGATGCTGGTCAGGGCAATTATGTGTGTGGGTGGGTCCTGGGTAAATGTATTAAAAATGTGTCTAAAAGCTGCAAAATTTGTAAAAAAGATATGTATGGTGACCCTGAAAGCAAATCAAATGAATATATAAGGGCCAAAGAATATAAAAAAGGTAAAAATTCTTTAATATACCCCTCCAAAGAAATGGAAAAATGTTTTGTCCAAATCCAAAATTTAGTGACAGACATTCTAAAAAAAGATGTCCCAAAAAAGGGCTTAAAACATAAAATAAAAATGTTCACTGACATATTTGTTGACTTTCCCTTCAGTTGTGAAACACATAAAAAAATGTTAAAAAATTATTTTGAAAACACAGTTATTCATGTGCTTATATATAGTTGGTGCCGCTCAATAAACCGGATTTTGTCTGGCAAAATCACATACCATGGTGAGGATGAAACTAAGACAGCAGCGCAAGCTTATAAAAATAAACACAAAACAAATAAATAAATAATATTGTAAAATAAAAGTTGTTTTTTTTTTTTTACATTGGTTGGTACATTCCACCTTTCGAAATTTATGCTTCCTTGCTATTTTACTTGTTTTTCAAGTTGATAAAGTTTTACTATGATTTTGTTAATAGAGAGAAAAAATGTAATTAAGTAAAACTTTATCAACTTGAAAACAAGTAAAATAGTAAGGAAGCTAAGGGTAGGCATTATTGCATAGTAGACCTATATAGCTAGTTATAGCTATACATATCATAAGTTTGTGGATGCCGACAATAGATGGCGCTATTTATCCGATCAATTGACATTAGCGGTCTACAATAAATTCTGCGAGCGGGCTCTCTATACCCGATATATTACTTTCCTCTATGGGGCAACTACACTACTTTACAGTTGCCTTGTGTAGGACTAGCCAGAGCAAAAGGTGTAAATAAAAAGCTTTCATTTGAACAAATAAGCATTATGTATTTACTGGGTTTGAACATCAAAATAAGCACAGAAATAAATAATTAAATGATAAATGATGTTTATTTTGCAAGTAGGTTTTTACAAACACTTTTACACGTCATTTTTTTTAAGCTAGATGGGGCCGGTGTTTCGTACCTGACTACTCTGAGAAGAAACAACCGAAACAAACTCAGAGGTTCTCTGTTAACTTGTTACTCTTTTAAAGTCCAGACATTGCTCAATTTACATGAGGACTATGCAGATTAGTATCTGAAATGGTCTTTTGAAGAAAGAACCACACAGATTTGAGTGGACCTGTCCAGTCAGTGCAAGCATTTGTCAGTTATCGTGTAGCTCGACTTATAACTTAAGGAGCTCAACGAAACGACGAACAATACCAAAGAAAGGACATTTGGGTAGGTCGCTTAAAGTACTCAAACTGCCAGATAGTGGTGGGAGAAAAATAATGTGACCTGCATGGTCCTCACATTCACAATAATTAAATGTAATTGATAATCATTTACGAAATTAATTTTAAAAATCACGAATATCAATAAATGTCACAATAATAATAAAAAAGTAAATATGCATGTCAAATCAGTAAATGTCACATAAAAATAATAAAATATAAAGTAAAAAAAAAAACATAATAGTAAAATACTGAAATAAGTATTCATGTCACATCGGTAAATGTCACTTAAAATAATAAAATAAAAATAAAAAATGTAAAAAAATAAGGTAAAAATAAAAAATGTCACAGTATATAAAATAAGGAATTAACAATGAACAAGCGAAGTCCGAAATTTCGACATTCACAGAGCAAATTTCATTGGAGCAGTTTAATCCCAAGCCTTTTTATCTTCGAGATAGTGATTAACATGATAGTAGGCTTTCAGGCATAGCTTCCGTTTTATAAACGATTTGAATTTATTTAGGCTTAGTGCTTGAATATGGCTCGGAAGCTTATTATAAAAACGTATACATTGGCATCTGAACGTTCCCCCTACTTTTTTGAGCCTCGTTGCAGGAACAACAAATTTGTGTTTGTTCCTCGTATTTACGTTGTGGATATCACTGTATTTTTTAAACAAATTAATATTTTTATGTGCGTACAAGAGGTTTTCATAGATAAACTGTGTTTAAATTTTTCTCTGAGGGAGTATCTGGGACTTAATTTATAAATTGAACGAATTGCCCTTTTTTGCAAAACAAATATTGTCTGAATATCGGCGGCATTGCCCCACAAAAGAATACCGTACGACATCACGCTATGGAAATAACTAAAGTAAACTAAACGGGCTGTCTCTAAATCAGTCAAACCACGAATTTTCCTAACGGCGTATGCTGCAGAGCTAAGTTTTTTTGACAATTTATCTATATGCGGGCCCCACTGAAGCTTGGCATCCAGAGTTATGCCCAAGAACACTGTGCTATCTTCCGGTTTCAACTCTTCATCCTTGATTAGTACCCTAGTTTCTACTTGTCTTACATGGGGCATCGTAAACTTAATACATGTGGTTTTTTTCTCATTTAGGAGTAGATTATTAACATTAAACCAATTAACGACTTTTGCCAGGGCGCTATTAACCTCGTCCATAACTATCTGCTGACGTTTGAGTTTAAATAAGAGAGAAGTGTCATCTGCAAACAAAACTATGTCATGATTATCCTTTAATTAAAACATTACATTGATAATTATACAGAATTCACTTTACTTACACAGGTATTACACAGCTCCTTACACTTTCACAGTTCATGTGCAGTTTAAAATCATCATCATCATCAGCCTATATTGTTCCCACTGCTGGGACGCAGGCCTCCTCTCTATGAGAGGGAATGGGCTGTAATCCACCACGCGGGCCTAGTGCGGGTTGGTAGATGTCCATGTCTTCGAATTTTTAGTTCTAGGACATGCCGGTTTCCTCACGATGTTTTCCTTCACCGTTTTGAGAGCAGCGGTGATGAAATAAATTACACAAAGTAATGCGCCTGCCTGGGTTCGAACCTACGACTTACTGCTCGTAAGTCGGCGCTGCTACCACTGGGCCACCGCAGTTTAAAATAATACTTAATAATCTTAAAACTACAAATCTATTTAACTTGTGACTGCGAGCTTCGTTTTCCTGTCTTGTTTTTGACAGTTCATAAGTGCCTCAAACTGGCCTGCTAGGAATAAACGCTTTGATTGAAAGCGCTAATCAAGCTATACAAAACCTGTTTATGAGGATCTCTCATTGTACGGCAAAACGGTATTTTGTGTATTAAGGGCGGTAAGTAAGGAATTACGTTCGAGGCTCTAGTAGAAGCCCGAAGTCGAAGACTGAGGGCTTTCTGAGTCGAGGTTCGTAATTCCCGTACCGCCCTTGAAACATACAATGTTTTTCATCACATTTGCGAGTTAATAATTATGAATATACACAAGTCAACACATATTATTACGAAATACGTGAACTGATTTTTAAGCGGATGGCGGGCTGTTTGCCCACACCACAGATTATACAAATTTTTTGTTCAGAAACGCTAAAGGCAAATCATCATCATCATCAGCCTATATTGTTCCCACTGTTGGGACGCAGGCCTCCTCTCTATGAGAGGGAAAGGCAAATACTTACCTAGATATACAGCCAAACCGGAATGTAAAAAAAAAAAAATTCGACGTTTGGATACAAAAAACTAACGATTATTTAGATTTTAGAACATTTATGAGTTGTTAAGTAACATGTAGCGAGATTGAATGAAATTCCTGTTTAGATAACATTTTAAGACAATTTTTCAATTGCGTGTAAACTCCTTGCTTGAATTTGCATGGCCTGTGTGCTGTCATGCTGTGCTGTAAATTAAAAAAAAAATACTTACCGGCCTAAGGTTTTATATGGGGCATTACAGCCAAGTTCACCTGTATGTTATGACACTGTTTACGTGCAAGTGTGATGAAAATTAAAAAAAAAAAATACCGCCCTAGGGTTTTATATGGGGCATTACGGCCAAGTTAACCTGTATGTTATGACACTGTTTACGTGCAAGTGTGATGAAATAGTATATTGTGTATTAAGGGCGGTAAGAAAGGAATTACGATCGAGGCTCTAGTAGAAGCCCGAAGTCGAAGACTGAGGGCTTTCTGAGTCGAGGTTCGTAATTCCCGTACCGCCCGTGAAACATACAATGTTTTTCATCACATTTGCGAGTTAATAATTATGAATATACACAAGTCAGCACATATTATTACGGAATACGTGAACTGATTTGCGGATGGCGGGCTGTTTGCCCACACCACAAATTATACAAATGTTTTGTTCAGAAACGTTATAGGCAAATACTTATGTTAGATACGCAGGATATGGAAATGAGACTCGTGGTAAGGTTGAGTATGGAATGCTTTATTTCGAAAAGACTGTCCCTTTTATACAAATTCAATAACAAAAATCAATGCATAGTGGGTACATATAAAAAGTTAGTTTGAACACAATATTGTCGATATACCCTACGTGCAGTATTATTTCTGTGAGGATGATATTCCGTTACAGTACACCCCCTCAAGCGAAGCGTACAACTGGTTTCACTATTCTTCCTGATCGCGTTGTTCTCTGTGTGTCAAATTGTCCTTGTTCGTTCAGAGTGTAGGCAGGCTTCAGTCGGTCGATTGAGACGTTGGTTACTCTTCCTGGTAGTTGTAGCTTGTAATATTTTTCACATCTTTCCAATACAGGAAACGGGCCTTCATATGTCGGCTGTAGTGGTTTTTTCGTGCAATCCTTACGCAGGTAAACATTTTCGCAGGTACGTAGGTCGGAGTGTACAAACATGTTCTTGTTGCTATGCGTTGTCTCGGCTGGTCGGTATGCGTTGATAGTGTGTCGCAGCTGTTCGACGAAATCATGACTCATCGTGCTTCCTTTAGTTTCAACAAAAAAATCTCCAGGTAATCGCAGCGATGTTCCGTAGGTGTATTGAGCAGGACTAATCCCTGTGTCACAGCGAGTTGCCGCGCGTAGTCCAAGTAGTACGGTCGCGGTCGGTAACTCGTCAAACCACTTCCCGTTCGTACTAGTAGTGCAGCGTGCGGTTAGTGCGGCTTTGAGTGAGCGGTGCCAGCGTTCGATGATTCCATTTGATTGTGGGTGATATGCGGTTGTTCTTGTTCTGTTTATACCCATTAGCTTCATTAATTCTGAGAAAAGTTGGCTTTCAAACTGACGACCTTGATCGCTTGTGATCGTGATAGGACAACCAAATCTTGTTATCCAGCCTTCATATATCGTTTTGACTATTGTTTCTGCAGTTATGTTGTGGAGAGGTAATGCTTCGGGCCATCGCGTGTACCGGTCGATAATAGTGAGCAGGTACTTATGTCCATATTGTGATGGTGGTAGGGGCCCAACAATGTCAACATGGATATGTTGGAATCGTTCTGATGGCGGGAATGTTGCAATTTGACTCGTTGTATGACGACTAACTTTTGACTTTTGACAGGCTTCACAGGCTTTCGACCATCGTCCCGCGTCAGCGTTCATGGATGGCCAGAAGTATTTTTCACTCAGTATTTTTCTTGTTGTGCGCGTGCCGGGGTGACTGAGGTTATGTACACTTTCGTACGCTGCTCGGCGAAATGATTCGGGTAGGTACGGGCGAATATGTTGTATTGATGTTTCGCATAGTATTTTGCACGTTGTGTTTGGTAGGACTATGCGCTTCAATTGTAAGTTGCTTTGCTTCATTAGATTATGGATAGTGCTATCTCTTTCTTGCGCTGTAGCTAGTTGCTTGTAGTCGATCGTTGTAGGACACGTGATGGTTTCTGTGTTGATCCGTGATAATGAATCTGCGACTATGTTTTCTTTCCCGCTGATATGACGAATGTCGTTTGTGAATTCGCTGATGTACATGAGTTGTCTGGCTCGGCGTGGTGTCTCGCTGTCTGTCGATGTTTTATTTATCGCATAGGTTAGCGGCTTGTGGTCGGTGAATATTATAAGATGTCTTCCTTCAAACATTTTTCTAAAATGCTTGACGGCCATGTATATAGCTAAAAGTTCTCTGTCGAATGTGCTATATTTGACTTGCGCGCTTGACAATGATTTTGAGAAATATCCCAATGGCTGCCATTTGTTGTGTACATATTGTTGTAGTACAGCACCGGCGCACTTATCAGAGGCGTCAGTCATCAATGCGATCGGTGCGTTATGTGAGGGGTGAGCCAGTAATGCTGCGTTTTGTAAGCCAGCTTTACATAGCTCAAATGCCTTCTTGGCTTCGCCGTTCCATACAATCTTTGTTTTGTCTCGTTTCTTGCTGTTGTGCAAATATGCATTTAGAGGTGCTTGTATTTCGGCTGCCTTTGAAATGCAGTCTCTGTAGAAGTTGACGGTGCCAAGGAATCTTCTTAATTGTTCAATGGTTGTGGGTAGTGGAAAATTGGTGATTGCTTCTACTTTTTCTTCTGGAGGTTTGATGCCATCTTGTGAGACAGTATGTCCAAGGAACTTTATCACTTTCTTGCCTAGTACACATTTCGATGGATTTATAGTGATGCCGTATTTGTTCAGTCGTTGTAGGATGGTTCGTAAATGTTGTCTGTGTTCTTCTTCTGTACTGGAACTTATTATGATGTCATCCACAAAAGGGTAGGCAAAATCGAGTCCGTGGAGTACCTCGTGAATAAAACGCTGGAAAGTCTGTCCAGCATTTTTCAGTCCTGGGCACATGCGGGGAAATTCAAATAGCCCGAAAGGTGTGATGATGGCTGTTTTTTCTATGTGTTCTTCCAGAACAGGCAATTGTTGGTATGCCCTATTTAGGTCAAGCGTTGAGAATACCTCCTTCCCGTGCAACTGGTAAGTGAAATCCTTCAAACGTGGTACCGGATATCGGTCTGGCTTGGTTATGGCATTTAGTCTTCTGTAGTCTCCACATACTCTTAAGTCTCCGTTTGGTTTGGGTACTACGTGAAGTGGACTAGCCCAGGGGCTCTTGCTTGGTCGGCATAATCCCTGATCCATCATGGTTTGAAATTCTTTCTTCGCAGCTTCGTAACGGTGCGGTGGCAGTGGACGAGCTTTGCAGTATAATGGCGGCCCAGTTGTTTCGATATGGTGCACGACGTTGTGCTTCGGAGTATTTTTCATAGTAGAAAGTCTTGTTATATCGGGGAATTCCGCCAATATGTCATGATATTTTTGTTCCAGGTCTATAGTTCTGATGGTTGGTGCTGTGGACTTGCAAATGGACGTCTTCACTGACAAGTTAGTTATCTTGTCGATTAAACATTTTCCAGCGAGGTCGACTAGTAGAGAATGGTGCTTCAAAAAATCAGCGCCGATGATAGGCTTACTGACTGCTGCTACGACGAACTTCCATCTGAATGGTCGTCTCAGGTTGAAATCTAGGTCTAATGTTTTTTCACCGAAGGTAGCTATTTCTGTGTTGTTTGCTGCATATAGTTTGAATGCGGTTGGCTTCAGGATTTCGCAGCGTTTTCCAGGAATGACGGATATGTTTGCACCAGTGTCGATGAGAAAGCTTAGATTTGTCTTCTTGTCTTTCAGGAATAGACGGTGTGATTTTTCCCAGGCGCCAGCTTCCGTCTCTGCTAACACCTGCTTTAGTTTCCCGAGCTTGAAGAGTGCTTATCTTCATAAGTACATGGTCTAGTACATTTTCGCGCTTGTCCGCCGAACTTTCGATGAAAATAACAAACGGAATTGTCGTTATACTCGGCCCTGTGTTGTTGGTTCGAGTCCGACCGGCGGTTATCATGCGGCGATCTGTATGAACTGCGTGATCGATGACGCGCGCCTCGCCAGTTGCGCCCGCGCTGCCTTCCGTAGCGGCCGTGGTGTGTTTTTAATTCCGATATTTCTTTCGCCAACATGTCGATCTTCGCGTGAAGTAATGCGTTTTCATGATTTTTAGCTACAGGTGGAGTGGATGGTGTTGCCGTCGTGTTGTGTACTGCTGATATTTGGTGGTGAAGTTGTTCCAGCATTTTGTCGGCCATTATTGCTAACTCATTTAGCTCGGTTTTCTTGGCTATAGTTTCGCTCACAGCTAGAATGGCGCGTACAGATGGAGGTAGGTGCTTCGTCCATATAACACGAAGCGTGTTGTCAGCGATGTTGTTACCGGCTAAATTTTGCATGCGGCGTAATAGTTGCGAAGGCTTCAAATCTCCTAGTTCCACGTTTGACAGTAGCCGCTCGAGTTTAGTGTGGTCGCTCTCGTCGTAGGTTTGGATGAGCCTCATCTTCATGGTAGCGTATCTGTTGTTTTCTGCTGCATGTCGGGTATCGAACATGATGTCTTGAATTTCGTCTAGATCTTGTAGGTCGAGTTGGCGGATGAGCAGCTCCGATAATTCCTTGTCGCTTAGTTTTCCAGCAGACACGATCGCTTCAAATTGCAGGAACCAAAGCTTGATTCTGTTTCTCCATAGAGGCGGTATCCGTTGGTTGTACGAGACGGCTGACAGCTCGTGCGAGTCTTTATGCGGCGATGATGTTTCACTTCCATCGTTAGTTTTTGAAGTAATCGGGTTCATCTTAGGTTCTTGGAGTTTCTTCAGTCGGGGTCACCACTGTTAGATACGCAGGATATGGAAATGAGACTCGTGGTAAGGTTGAGTATGGAATGCTTTATTTCGAAAAGACTGTCCCTTTTATACAAATTCAATAACAAAAATCAATGCATAGTGGGTACATATAAAAAGTTAGTTTGAACACAATATTGTCGATATACCCTACGTGCAGTATTATTTCTGTGAGGATGATATTCCGTTACACTTACCTGGGTATACAGCCATGAGGTAGTATAAAAAAAAAACGACGTTTTGACACAAAAAACTATCGATTATTTAGATTTTAGAACATTAATTGAGTAATGAAATCACATGTAACGAGATTGAAGGAAATTCCTGTTTAAATAACATTATAAGACAATTTTTCAATTGCGTGTAAACTCCTTGCTTGAACTTGCATGACCTGTGTGCTGTCATGCTGTGCTGTAAATAAAAAAAAAATTACTTACCGCCCTAGGGTTTTATATGGGGCATTACAGCCAAGTTAACCTGTATGTAATGGCACTGTTTACGTGCAAGTGTGATGAAAAATATATACTATGTTATGTTCGACCATCTTTCTTTCATTTTTTTCTTTTCTTTAAAACAAACGTTGCCCCACACTAGGAATATCCTGTATCGTGGGTGCGTTTACAAACATTTAAAATCACATACACAAACAGCCAGACCCAGAACAACTATCTGTAGGCCATACAAATATTTGTTCCGTGCGGGGATCGAACCCGCGACACGCAGCGCATCAGCCAATCGCTCAACCATTGCGCCAACCGCATTGGCGCAATTGCATTCATAAAATAAAACGAAAATTTTCACAATGTAGATTAAATTAGATTTATTTTAGCTTTCAATATACTGTTCAGTTTACAAATAAAATAACAATAAAAAGAATATTATACATGAAAGAATAGCATAGAAGGTATAAATTATGATCATAAAAAAAAAAAATGCTCGGCATCCAAAAAGGAAAAAAACTTTAAATTGGAAAATAACTTTCGGTAGTCCGCGACTTTTGTTTGGAAAAAAGTCAATGAAGACTTTAGTGTAAGAAAAAGGTGGTTGAATACATATAACCACCTCTTTTTTAGGGTTCCGTAGCCGAATGGCAAAAAACGGAACCCTTATAGATTCGTCATGTCTGTCTGTCTGTCTGTCTGTCCGTCCGTATCACAGCCACTTTATTCCGAAACTATTAGGACTACACAGCTGAAACTTGGTAGGTAGATGTATTCTGTGAACCGCATTATGATTTTTGTACAAAATTTAAAAAAATATATAGATAAGGATATCCCCCCATACATGAAATTGAAACTAAAAAAAAAAAACTATCAAACCTATACGTATGGGGTGTCTATAGATAGGTCTTTAAAAATGACATTGAGATTCCTGAAACCATTTTTTTTCAAAGTCAATTGTTTGAAAGATAGGCACTTCCAAAGTGGTAAAACGAGTGTCCCCCCCCTCTAATTTCTAAAGTAACAGGAGAAAAAATCTGAAAAAAATATGGGGATGTAGACCGTAAAAAAAAACTTTCAACGAAAATTGGTTTGAATAAGATTTGATATGTAGTTTTTGAGATATGGGACTTTTTCACCAAACTGCAGCAGTAACTTTATTTTTCATTAACTTACTATGAAAAAAAAAATTAGCTTTGCGGTTGAGTGAAGGTTTACTAATGAATGACCGTTCAAAACATTGTCATTATATTGTTTGGGGCTATGGAACCCTGTGTGCGAGTAAGACTCGCACTTGGCCCGTTTTTTATTAGATTAGAAGTCTGTTAAAAATAAAGCTATAGGTATCATTCTGGCCTTTTTACACAGTAATTAAACAACAGTTTTTAAACAGTAATCAAACAAGATGGTGGTCTAACACAACTACATTTTACATGTCACTTCTTTATTACAAAGAATAGGTATGAAAGAATTAATAATCAAAGAACTATACAAGGTGTCGTTTTGCATCCTCTCGTCAAAATTCAAGAAGATGTCACAAAAGACATAAATAATCAATTAAAATTATAGTAACTAAGTAGTTAATTATTAATAAAGGCTGATTTTTTTGGTTGTTTAAGTTTGTCAGTATTTCAGAATAACCCCCTTAACGTGGTTTAGAGAATAAAAAATAATCGAATAAACGTTTGAAATTGTTTGTATGTTTGAAAGCGCGGTTATAAGGCTAGGATCAGACGGGCCGCGTTTAAAACACGGGTGGTTCACACTTACCGATTTTCGTAATTAAGAAAAAAAAAATTGCCTCCCGATTTTATTATTGATTCGGGACGAGAATCATTAGCTTAGTTACCTCCTTGAATTTGACGAGGATGCAAAACAACACCTTGTAAAATATTTATTTAAACTTCATGTACAAACAATAGTGCCAGATTTGAGCAGATTTGTCCGAACTGCGGCTGTTGTTGCATCTTTGAAGCCTTTGTACCTCGACCGAAGGTGTTCGCATCGACTATACAGATACTGCCAAAGATCTGGGTGTTACTATAGATTCCAATCTGTCGTGGCGAGCTCAAGTCAACGAGGTCAGCAGTAAGGTACACTTTACACTCGCTAAAATGCCTTCAGAATCTCCTGCCTTTGAAGACTATAATTTCTTTGGCACAAACGCTTATTCAGCCGATTATAGATTATGCAGACGCTTGCTACCTGGATGCTACTGAGGAGCTATTAAATAAGCTTGAGCGCTTGCAAAATTTCGATCGATCGCCGGATCTCCGACGCCATCATCCGTCCGTACCGGTCCGTCCGCCGACGTTCCGCCCCGTACCGACCATGGCCCCGGACCCTCCGGGATCTAGTAGCCGCGCGCCCGCTGTTCGCGTTGTCGCCCCCCTGCGCACCATTGCACAGGCGGACCGGATGACCGTGACACAAGTCCTAGAACTAAAAATTCGAAGACATGTGACATCTACCAAAACGCACTGGGCCCGCGTGGTGGATTACAGCCCACTCCCTCTCATAGAGAGGAGGTCTGTTTCCCAGCAGTGGGAGCATTATAGGCTGATGATGATGACGTCCGCAACATAAAAGATCCCTAAGCTGTGAGGATTTGAGACTGTGGAACTGTGTGGGCGATGAGGGCCCACGCAGCGCCACAGATGTCTCACGACTACTCAAAAAGAAAAGATCCCTAAGCTGTGAGGATTTGAGACTGTGGAACTGTGTAGGCGATGAGGGCCCACGCAGCGCCACAGATGCCTTACGGCTACTCAAGAAGAAAATATCCCTAAGCTGTGAGGATTTGAGACTGTGGAACTGTGTTGGCGATGAGGGCCCACGCAGCGCCACAGATGCCTCACGACTACTCAAGAAGAAAATATCCCTAAGCTGTGAGGATTTGAGACTGTGGAACTGTGTGGGCGATGAGGGCCCACGCAGCGCCACAGATGCCTCACGACTACTCAAGAAGAAAATATCCCTAAGCTGTGAGGATTTGAGACTGTGGAACTGTGTGGGCGATGAGGGCCCACGCAGCGCCACAGATGCCTCACGACTACTCAAGAAGAAAATATCCCTAAGCTGTGAGGATTTGAGACTGTGGAACTGTGTGGGCGATGAGGGCCCACGCAGCGCCACAGATGTCTCACGACTACTCAAGAAGAAAATATCCCTAAGCTGTGAGGATTTGAGACTGTGGAACTGTGTGGGCGATGAGGGCCCACGCAGCGCCACAGATGTCTCACGACTACTCAAGAAGAAAATATCCCTAAGCTGTGAGGATTTGAGACTGTGGAACTGTGTGGGCGATGAGGGCCCACGCAGCGCCACAGATGTCTCACGACTACTCAAGTAAGTTAAAGTTTGGAGACGGCCGGAGAGAACCTCGTCGTCGAGTAAGCAAAGAATCGGAACCAGCTTCCGATACGAGTTGCAGACCAAGAGCTAAGTTAGTTTAGCTTAGCCCGCATAGCTGACGTAGTATTTATTTCATACTTGTTGCATAATGTCGTAGTTTTTCATACACAAGTATGAAAACTACGCCAGCTAAACTAAACTAACTAAGGTTAGCTCTTGGTCTGCAACTCGTATTGGGAACGTGCTGTTGAGGCACCGTCACGGGGAAGAGCTATAAACCTTAACCATCAGAACCGGAAGATCTTTCACGACCACATTGAAGAGGAACATATGATTTCGGTGTTACCCCAGCAATCTGGAAGAGGGCACTCAAAGGAGGCAAATTCCGAATTGTCCTCCAGAGAGTGCGCCTCGAAGACCAGACGCCTCTGTTGCAGTTTAACCACTGCCTGGTAAACGCCACATACGGAACCGGCCGACTCATGAAGCCACTGCGGTGGACCACACCTTAGGGTAGACTGGCCATTAAAGTATCATAGGTTTCGGTGCCAGTTTACGGCACCAGAGCCAGTTGGGGGAACACTTGCACAATGCATTCAGTAGTGAATGCCCGGTACGAAGGAAGTGGGATTCATTCGCTCGAACATCAATATACCTTACCGCTAAACTTTTCGGTGCGTTCACTTCCAAGTACACAGAGTCCACTTCGCCACAACCAGATAGTAGACGCATTGAGCGAACCACCAGGGTTGGCTTAGTGACAGAAGGTATCAATATTAAGTGCTTGCTACAATCTTTTACAAAAGAATAGTTTATTAACTGTGATAAAGTACGTTTGTGGCAACTCATGGCGCTGTGCAGTAGGATATTTATTTAACGTAAGTAATTATAATACTTCTGATTCATACTAACTAATAAGTTTGTTACGTTACGTTGTTGATCCTGGCTCTCAGGAGTTGCAGTGGTTTGGGAATAGTGGCCATGTCCCAAATAAAATATGAAATAACAACTAGGCAGCATAACCATCCAGATGCAAAAGATCCCTGAGCTGGTAAGGTTTGTGGCCTGCGTGCGCGATGAGGGCCCATGCAGGACCACAGTTGCCAAAAGACTGCCCTAGTGACCCACTAAATGAAAAAATACCGCCATCTACCGAAGTGAAAAGTGTAGTGTGTCAAAATTATCCCCTATCTATCTCGAAAACAAAATGTTTTTCTTTTAATTTTCCGCTCTCAATAGTTGGTAAACATATGGTTCTTTAAATTAATCTAAATACGAGTACATACCTGTTAAAACCACAAAAAATAATACAAGGTACATACCTTGTGTTATTTTTGCACTTTGGGTTTCGTAGCTCCGTGTACATACACGGAGCTACGAAGCGCGGAGCTAGACGACCTGTATATCTCCGTCTCTTTTTCACTCTGGAAGAAGAATGGAACAATAATGTTTTAAGACCTCATGGTACGCCACCAGTACAGTGTACTGCCTTCTTTATAGCAGCGTCAGCTCAGTGCTGGAAAGAGATGGAGCTATACAGGACTTTATTTTTCTAACATGGCAAGCTACAAAAGTTTCCAGCCAACAAACATTGGAATAATCAGAGATACAGAACTATCATGTCACTAAAATACTGAAGTTTTCTCTAGATACCAAATTACCAACACTAAAAAGTAATATTTTTGTTCAGCATAGTCTCCCTTTATATCAATGCGTTTTTGTTCGGATATTAATCCTTAATTTTAAACTTGGACCTTACTGAAAAATTAGATAAAAACAATGCTGCTTATGGTAGACACCAGCCGGCCTAGCATGACCGCCGCGCCGTAGAAACGAGCTATGTCTACGGAAGAATCGACAATTTGACAGATATTTCTATCGTCCCAAGCATGGCGATATTAAGAATGTAGAAAAGAAATGTTTCTTTTCTTCAGTCGACACAAGTCTACAACGTCGAGCATGACGACCATATTTTCTCTTCTTTTGACATTTGGGGTAGAAACATTACTTCTGACAAATGTCAAACTAGTCTTAATAAAAACTAAATACGAGAAATACGTTTCGTGGTTGCGTTGAGTTACGTTCAAAAAGTTGAAATGTTATGTAAAATATATTCCATAGCAACGACCCCGTTGCTATGGAAAGAATTTCTGTCTATGTCTTCGTAGAAACGCGAGTCGACGGTGCGCGCCATGCTCGGCCAGAAGAAATGACAAGTTGTAAAGAAAAGATTTCTTGTCGTTTCTTGGTAGAATAGAGATAGAACGGTCATGCTAGGGGGGCAGATAACTTCGTGACACTTAAATTAAGACTTCGCTTGATGAATGACTGACAGTGCTGCCATCTATTGACGGCTTGAAGCCAGCAACGGAGGCAGCTTTCGATGCAGATGTTTATAGGTCCTGAAATTGACATAAAATATGACGTGAGTATCTTGGCTTGGCTCGCGAGGTTGTCGACATGTGGGATGTGGGAACGGCGATGATTGTGCCGATAGTCCATCGGCCGAGTCCGGTACAGAAAAAGGATTACGGTATCGTGAAACAAAATTAAAAAACCCTTGACATTGTTATGAAAATCCGATTCAAATAGTGAAGTAATATTTTTATAATAATTTTACGCGGACGAAGGCACAGCCAGTCATCATCATCTGCCTAGCCTTCTCCCAAACTATGTTGGCGTCGACTTTCAGTCTAACCTGTCTAACCGGATTATAGATGCTGGCGGGAAAAATTCCGAATCATTCCCGTCGAATACTTCGGAAGTATTCCGAAATATTCCGAAACTTTGGGAATATTTCAACTGTCAAAAAAAACCAGGAAAATCGACCTTACTACCTATTTCGCGCTTGGAAGTTGTAAATTATATTATCTTTAGTTGTGTTGTGAGCGGTAGGTATATTAACTGAACAATAATTAACTCACCCACTACACCACAAACAAACACGTTTATTCCCATTAGAGATGAGTCCGATATCATGTCACATGTAAAAATCATCGATATTTTAAAATCATTTCATCATGCAATGACAAAGACAAAATCATCAATGCTTTTAAATCATTATTAGAATGAACGCGAACTTCAGTGATTCGGATCAGACGGTCTCGGGGGCGCTGCGGTGTGAAATTGTGAATTGCGACTTTGCGATACTGCGCGATCGGCGATACTGAAGTCACAGAACTCACATATTTCGATAAAATGACAATGACCGGGACTGGCGCAAGGAACGGCAATAATGCTTGCACTTGTTTACGTTTGCGTGCGAAATGTGCTGCATTAAAATACCCTGCCATGCCAAATTGAATTCCGCGGCTAAGTCACAATCTCGACCCATGCCTACATAAATAACTAATGATAATTTCACTAAGCCGTTCCGCGATCATTTCAGTATCTACTCACAATTGAAGTGACGAGATCTAATACTCAAATATAAATCATTGATGATTTTGTCATTGTTCCCGTCACCGATATTTTTTTGTCATTGTCATGCAGTCACCGATACAGAAAAATCATCACTCAGCCCATCACTAATTCCCATTGAATTATTCGGGCGAAATATTCGGAAACATTCGATTGCGGGGTATGAATCTTTCTCGCGGGGGGGAAAACTTCACCGGGGAGCATCTCCCCTCTTACCGCACCCCGCACCGCCATCGCCTGCACGCACGACTCGTGGCAGTCGGGCGCGCGCGGCGCGGCGGCAGCGGCGATCGAAGCAAAATACGATTTTTCAGCAAAAAAAAAAAAAACTTAATTAAATTCATTTTGAATAATTCCGATTAAAAGAAACTTTCCCAGAAGTATTCCGGAATCATTCCGAATGTTTCAGAAGTTTTGCAACTATAAACCGGATGCATCTGCTGGCCTAGCATGACCTCCGTAGAAACGGGCTATGTCTACGGAAGAATCGACAATTTGACAGATATTTCTATCGTCCCAAGCATGCTAAGCATATTAAGAATGTAGAAAAGAAATGTTTCTTTTCTTCAGTCGACACAAGTCTACAACGTCGAGCATGACGACCATATTTTCTCTTCTTTTGACATTTGGGGGTAGAAACATTAAGTACTTCTGACAAATGTCAAACTAGTCTTATTAAAAACTAAATACGAGAAATACGTTTTGTGGTTGCGTTGAGTTACGTTCAAAAGGTTGAAATTTTATGTAAAATATTTAGGTTTAATTTCGCGAAAAAGATCTAGGCCTGGATCCAGGATGCAGCAACACCATCCCGCCGACGAAAAATGAAAAATTCGTGCAACTGGCAACTTTTTTTTGTTAACTAAACGTAATAATATTCAGGGAAAATAAACATCACGTGATACGTCCCCGTTGCTATGGAAAGAATTTCTGTCTGTCTTCGTAGAAACGCGAGTCGACGGGGCGCGCCATGCTCGGGCAGAAGAAATGCCAAGTTGTATAGAAAAGATTTCTTGTCGTTTCTTGGTAGAATAGAGATAGAACGGTCATGCTAGGGGGGCAGGGTACCAGTATTTTACATGAAGCGACTGCCTATCTGACCCCCACAACCCAGTAACTGGGTAATACGAAACCACTTGGTAAGACTTGATGTCAGACTTTCAGCTTCTGACTACTCGTAACGACTGTCAAAGATCTACAAATGACAGCCGAGACCAACGGCTTAACGTGCTTTCCGAGGCACGGAGGAAACTCGGTATGTAATTATGGTCACCCATCAACGGACCAACCTAGACAAGCACGGCTTAACCTTAAAGATCGACCCGAGCGGCTGTTATTATTTAGCCACGAGCTCCTCAGGCGCGCCTCCTCAACGGGCGAAGCTAGTGTTTAATAAAATGAATAAAAAACACTAACCTACTGATTCATCCGTTGTCAGCTGCGGTGAATGTTCAATTATTTTTCTTCCAAGTTCAGCGTTCGACTATCTTCGTGCAAGACGTGGCCATTGAAGAACTATAGCGAAGCTACAAACCTCTAGGGTTCTATCAGGGACCTGCGAAATGATCGAATTTAATTTCTTCTCAACAGAAGAAAATACTTATGAGCGTGAGTCCAGGGCGACTTTTTGCAGCGTTGCAAACGCAAGAGAGCTGTTTTATGTTTAGCTGGCTGTGTATATTCGCTGACGTGACCACATCGTGTTAGGTACACATTTGCTCTACCTATTAGCGATAAGAAGCGTGATATTACGTTTTTTTACGATTAAAGTATTGGTGTTTGCAAGCAGTGATAGCCTAGTGGTGTGAGCGTCCGATTGCCAAGTCATAGGTCAAAACTTCGATCCCAAGACACGCAACTGATTTTTCGGATTCATGTATTGTATAATTATCACTTGCTTCGGGGAAAGTGTTTATGGTGTGCTGGGTATAATCTTCTTTGGGTGAAATGATAACGCAGACGTCTTGACAATAATGCGTTACACATCGTGGGGAAACCAGCATGCCTGGGGGCCTACTCTTTAAGTCCGTTAACGAAAGGACGGGTCCGTCCGTAACTAGCTTTATACTTTGAAATTAAGGGTACTATATAATATTTTCAGATTCATAAGTTTTGAAAACACATAGGGAGTAAAGACAACTGTCCAATCGTATTTTCATTCATTTTTAGTTCGGGCCCCTAACGAATCTTACGTCCGAAAGTGATAAGGAGTAGCAAACGACCGTAATTTCGGCCGAAACTACGGATTTCGTGCTTAGAGAGTAGACCCCCAGAGAGAGATTTCTCGACGGCATGCAAGACCAAGTCACAGGCTTATGGGTGGCGTAAAAACTCTAAAACAAGTTAGGCACTTACGAAACGAATAAAGAAAGAAAGACGATATTTAAAACGTAAAAACAAAACACGAACAAAAATGTCTTTCAGTAATTTACCTTCGTCATTTTTCAAGCAGTTGTCATGCTTCGTTTTCGACGTTGCCTTGAAGACCTTTTGGGGCAGTACACGCACTTTGCCTTCCCAAGATACTGTCATACTGGTAGCCTGGTCTTTGTGGTATCTTCAACTGGAGCGTGGTAGTTCATTTATAATGAGACAAGCGTTCTTGTGGATTAAGCAACGTTCGGTAACCTCGGTCATCTTCGTGGAACGTTACAACCTGAAAAACAAATGCATTTTATTGTTTTAATAGTCCATAGTTTATAACAAAGCCGCTTCCCGCCGTCTGTACGCTTAGTTTTTTTAAACTACGCAATGGATTTCGATGCGGTTTCCATCAGTAGGCAGAATGATTGAAGAGGAAGGTATACAGGATGCAACGGAAAGGGTATATACCTACATACTTAAGGATCAAAAAAAGGAAAGGTTATACATTTGGGTCGAATAGGTATTGAAATTTTGTATGGGGCAGCAGACATTTTTTTTGCTATCAATGAAGACACATGTTCAGTTTGATGGTCTGTAGCACACTCTTAAGTATGTATATACCCTTTCCGTTATACCCTAGGCTGTATATGTACAATTTATCCCTGAGAAACCCACCAAAATTTCCACGCGAACGATGTCGCGGGCAGCAACTAGTTTTCTGATAATTGGTTTTCGACATATCTCAACATACATATATGATACCATCACGCCTGTATTCCCCGCTGGATTAGGGTAGAGGTGTACGTAATAGTCCAAAACATTTGATCAGTTATGTTTATGTATAAGTCCCATTTAATAGGGGTCGAACTATTACCATCAACCGAGCACAAATCCAGACTGCGTGGCTGCAACTGAGAAATTCCTGTCGGAAAAACTCAATAACAGTTTGCTCAACCCGGGAATCGTACCCAGGTCCTCATGCTCAGCAGTCGCGTTTGTGACCACTAGACCAATAACGCAGTGGATCTATTTCATGAGAATCAAAACAGTCACTATGAGATAGGACCTAACATAACCGGCGGTATATGTACTTAGTATAAGGTACACCTCTGCCCTTTTTTTTACGGATGGGAAATCATCAAGTGACTTCTCCCGCTCTGGGCGGAGCGGAAGACGCCAGTTTATAGACTCGTTGGCAGCGTAGTCTTCAACAGCATCACCGTATAACTCTCGCAGTTCCCGGCTGGCCCCAACAAAGGCAGTTCCGTTGTCGGACCAAATCTCCAATGGGGTTCCTCGGAGTGACACGAAGCGGCGTAGGCACATGATTGCTGAGTCAGTCGATAAGCTGTGCACCAGATCTAAATGTACGGCGCGGACGACCAAGCATGTGAATAAGGCTATGTAGCGCTTCTCCTTTCTTCTGCCAACCGTGACATAAACGGGCCCAAAATAATCGAGACCAGTGAATGAGAAGGCTCTTTGATGATGAGCTAAGCGAGCTTCTGGCAGATTTCCCATAGGTGGTTGGAACGGTCTAGCACGTCGCAATTTGCACAGCTGACAGGTATGGGCTACGAATCGAGCAGCGTTTCTGAGTCCAATAATCCAGTAACGTTGGTGAAGCTCGTTGATTACCAAATCTAGGTGTGAATGCGCGGCCTTCTGATGATATCTATGAATCAAAAGACGAACTGCCGGGTGTTTTCCATACAAAATTAATGGACGCTTAACGTCGTCTGTAACGGCTGAGGCGGCAACAATGCGGCTTGACATTCGCAGCTGATTATTATCATCAATGAATGGCGACAGCTTGAACAGGCGGCTATTACTAGGCAACGGCTGTTGGTTCTTAATTCGCAAAAAATCTTCTTTAAAGGAATCGAGCTGAGACTGCCATAAGATGTGGGTTTCGGCCAGGCGTAAATCATTTGCTGTTATTCTCGCTGATACATTGAGGTTATTGGGGACATTAGGAGAGGATGTGCAAGAGGGAATAAATGTACATAAACTTCCTTCAAGACGAGTTAAATTGGCAACAACGCCTCGTTTTTGTAGACTACGCATACGCAGAAAAAAAATGAATTTATGCGCTTTTGCTGTTGCTCGCACCATTCTCAACCATGAGCTGAAACGCAGCGGATCCGCAGAGACTGGTGCGGGCAGGTCAGTATCAGTGATAAGATGAACATGTTTATATTCTTCGCAACCTAGTCCACTGACATCGATTAAGGGTTCAATGGGCCAGCTAGAGGAGAACAAGAAGGCAGGACCTGAGATCCAACGAGATTCTGGAGTTAATTTAAATCGTTTGACCCGAGTTGCATTCCTGTTTAGAGATGCCGATTGAATCAATTTTAAACTGTTCCCTAATAAGACCTTCCAGAATCAACTGATCGTTTTCTATATCAGGTTCGCTAACCGTGGCGTGGTTGATAACGTCAACCAATTTAGTTTTGCTGCAACCGAAACCATACAAAACCCAGCCTAAAGCAGTTAAAATAGCTACGGGTTGTGTCTTGGTTCCTTTGCGCGTAGCTTTAGCGAGAGATAAGTGCCAGTTGTCGATACCTATAATCAACATGGGCTTAACGTCTTCGTAGCAGAATTCATTTGAAATGTCTGCCAGGTACGCATACTTACGCACACTTTCAAGATGCGCTGACTGTCGCGCAGCGCCCAAGCCGCTCATCGACCTGGCTCGCTTAACGGAATGAATTTCATTCGAATAACGGCCTTTTAAACTGAAATCTACGTACTGAATTTTGACATCCATACCTAGACCGCCGACACAGTCCAAATGGATGAGTTTTTCTTGGCCCTTGCAACCAAATTATTTTTCTAGATAATTTATAACTAAAGTACAGACAGAAAGAGACACGTTGCATTTTACATTATAAAGCCCCATGCGGTAAAGTTCAGACAAAGAACATTATTTGAAAATGGCGTCACCTTGTAACGCGTTTCTCGTATCCAACAAAAATCTTAATTTACAACAGATTTTCAGATTGAAATAGCTTACTTACCCATTACAACTTTAATTTTAATTAATTTAACCACCAATCAAGAAGAATTCAGTAGGAAAAAACTATTATATAGAAATAAAGTTTCGGAAGCAAAGCAACCTGCGCTGCGCTGGCCGTCGGAAATGAAAGAACGGCAACATAGCGCTGTGTCAGAAAAACAACACTTCGGTACGAGTTACAACTACCGTCAAAAAATAATGATTGTGCTTATGTCATTCTACCCACGATTGTGTGAAAAAAAAATAATGCCGGGACCAGACTTTTCCATTAATTGTTTAGTTTTTGGTTATAAATACTCAGATGTAGGTACCTAAGTAATTGATTGGAATGGAAAAAGCACCATAATTTTGAACTAAATACTAAATTTAAAAAAAACTTAGATACTACGAAAACGAAATCATTATCCGGCAAAGCAATAACATTAGGATTGATTGATATTTGAATATGTATTCAAAATGATCAAAAACCCTTTTCTTTCGTTCTGTAAACGGAAGGCTTGCCACAGTTGCGGCTAAAGGCATACACTTACGTGTCGTGGCGTGTCGTGACGCGCCAGAAGCATATCGGTTTTATACATTTTGGCGTGTCGTGTCGCACCGACACGCCATGCAAATATGTCCCTAACCATATTAAATGTATGAAACCGAAATGCTTCTAGCACGTCACGACACGCCACGACACGTAAGTATGTATCCGCCTTAACGTGCGAAGCTGAAGGCAATTAAATAAAGATAAAAAACTAACGATGAGTGTTTTAGGATTAAAGAGGAAGTGCATTACATATCTTTTGCGGCATGATTTTTTACTTTCGTTGGCCATGGCTTAGCTCGGGGCCTACACTCGGTATAATATCGCTTCTCATGAAGAAAATATTTTCGGATTTGGTTCAATCGTTCGGCAGATTGTCAGTCGTTTGTAATATTACTTAAAAAGTTTTATGGAGACTCATACCATCTACCAATCTTCCAACAAAATACTAATTAATTATATTGCCCTTACTGAACCGCATACTACTATTCTTCCAACTAAAAACTAGGTAATTAATTATTTCTTTAGTGAAGAATCCTTATTGAACGCATAACTACATTCTTTTTTCTAAAGTTAGGTAAAAAATATCTAATCCTTAGGGATTAGGTCTGGGACCAGCGTTAATATAACATAACCTAAAGGGAGGTTTCCGGAAATGGTTGCGACCAGGGGGAGGACACTGCCATACTTAACATAGGTAGGCGTTCAATTTTACACAAAGATACTAGCATCATCTCTTACCAAATCCGCATAAACTTGAGATTTAGTACATTAAAATGACATAGATGGTACTTACGCCAATTATCGCCAGTGTGATTTGATTGAAATGAAAATTGAGTTAAAAATAATGAATTTAAACTCTTAACAAGATTAAACCATTTATTTATTTTAAAAGCATTTTGTAATTGCTAATATTTTTTTTAGGTTTTGCAACAATATCATACAGATTGTTTACAAAATGGCGACCATCGGCGTGTGCGCATGCTTGTAGATCTCTCCCATTTTGTGTAATTTATGTGGTTTCTCGGTTCTGTCTTTTTTTACACTCAACTCGACCGCACTTTCTGGAGCTTTAGATCCAGAAAGTGCGGTTGAGTAGAGTGTAAAAAAAGAAATAAAAACAGAAACCCATAGAAAACCTATTCAATAACAAAGATATAGATATAAGTATATGTACGCACCTATAGCTATTGGGATTAGTTCAACGGATTTAGAATCAGGTGGCGACACCGTTCAATGTAGGTGTCAAAAATTCGCTTGAGTGGGCTCTCTATTCCATCTATATTACTATACTCTTTGGTTGCGACGTTGCCAGATTTTTAAAAATGTTCTAGAACAATCATCAGGAACCTAACCTGAAAAGAAAAGGACGACATTATAGGTGTGAGCGAGAGAGTAGCAATTTAAGTTGCCACAACGAAAACTATTTTTGTTAGCGAAGATTTCGCTATTCATTCAGCCTAGTGCTTACAGTAAGTGTTTCTTTTTTTATTCTTCAATATAGTGTGACTGGGATACTCTGGTCGTTCATTCAGATGTTGATTCTAAAAAAGATCTTATGGTGGAAGCGACAGGATAGAATTTGAGAATGAAATTGGCCCAATGCTAAACAAAAGCGTCCACCGTTTATTTAACACACCGGCAGATGGCGTTGTTCATTCAAACTATTTTACTAACAAAATTGTTACGATTTTTGACTTATTTTAACAGAAAGAACAATTACATTTATTTTAATTAGTTAAACAAAGAGATCCAGAAAAAACTAAAAGTTCATTACTAATATTATTTTACTCCTACCTCCTAATGTGTAAGTTTTGTTGTGAAGGTACGATTTAAATTCATACTGGGTTCATTTCACAAGCGTCTTTTCTCAAAGTTCAGGTTTTCATGTATAATAGGATCATAATAAAATAATCACTTAGTATATACTACACCAGCAGAAGTGAAAAAAAAAACACTCTAAATGTAAGTAAGTACCTGTATTATCTATCTATACTTATGAATAAAAAAAAAAGCTATGTGTTTCTGCTATCATCGGTTGAAAACGACCACGGCGGAGCCAGAAGGAAAGGGTTTTATTAGTATAAGGAGCTCTTCGCTAAATTATAACAGCCGCTAGGGTCGATCTTCAAGCAAAGCCATGCTTGTTGGTCTGTGGATGGGTGACCATAATTACATACCGAGTTTCCTCCGTGCCTTCGGAAAGCACGTTATTTCGTTGGTCCTGGCTGTCATTTGTAGATCTTTGACAGTCGTTACAGAGAGTCAGTGGCCCGAAAGTCTGACAACTAGTCTTACCAAAGGGTATCGTATTAGCCAGTACACTGGGCTGTGGAGGACAGACAGGCAGTCGCTCCATTTAAAATATGCGTATTTAGCTGCATCTGCTTATGCTGGAAGCCGACGCAACAATGCTGGGAAATCGCTAGGCAGATGATGAAGTATGTTTGTATGATACAAATTTGTTTTTTTAGAACATAAAAATCTTACATATAATTAAGTATTTAAGATTTTTATGTAGCGCCTAAAGTTCTGATTGCCGATTATGATGAATCAGGCGTTAACCGATTTGTTAAGTCGCTGGCACCAGCTAGTACTGGTGCCAGCGACTTCGTTCGCGTGGAAATTATGATGTGTTTTTCAGGAATAACATGTACATATACCCCTTCCTCTTGAATTGTTCTAAAACCGCATCAAAATCCGTTGCGGAGTTTAAAACATCGAATAGTGGTACAACAATAATTTATTGTTTTAATTTTTCAGCAACTCGTCTGCGCACACAACAGTGGCATCAAATCTGGTTGCTACGGGGAGCAGGACTGAACATAAGTCAAATTATTTTTCCAGGAGCTGCCAACGGCGGTAAGTACCTACAAAATTATATTTTCTGCGCACAATTTTGCACAAGTAAGTATAAGATTCGTATTCGTTTAGAATCTTCCTGCTGAAACAACGTTACTCCGGCAGGGCAGGAACCGTTTTTTTCCGTTTTCTCAAAACGACAAAACGCACATTTTTTTTGTTTAAATGTGGCGCACTTTCACAGCATGTACAGCACTTATTTTACGTTGCACTTATATCACTCTAGGAGCCACTTTCCTGCTGGATTAACGGAAACTACGCAGAAGGTACTGATGTGGAGCAAAATTCTAGCCGAAAAGACGATGAGAGGCCGTTAAGAGCGAGATTTTCAAGACTTCGATTTTTCACACGCAATATTTTCCGACGATAAAAGTTTCAAGTCCGGTCAGGCCGCAGGTGGGTGTATTTAGATACACCTCTGGCCTTGGTCCAATCCATGGTCCGGAGCGAGAGGGAATGGGAAGCCGTCGCCTCCTTCTGCGTCATGCTAGCGAAGGAGGTGGCGGAACGTGAGAGGGAGAGAGCCTTACGTCCCAGCCGCAGCGGCAGACGCCCCGGGCGTCGGCGGGCAACCAGTGTTCCCCGGCCACCGTAGGCGCGTGCCTATGGACGGTGAGTAAAGGGCCAGCTCGGCAGGCCAGCATGGGATCATTTACGACCGTAATGAGAGCGAAGTCACAGGAAAAACCTAGTTACCAAATAAATGCCTTTATTTTTGATTCATACATTTGTGCATTTCAGATGGCTATTCCTCGATCATTGTTCTTCAAATGGCGACGTCATCCTATCTCAACCGCCGAACTGAGACATCAAATCTTGTATCTGCAGGAGGAATGACTAATTATTACTCAAATTGCCCAAGAGCTGCAAACAATCGTAAGATTTTTTTATTTTATTTATGTTTAGTGCTTTTTTAAAGTGACTGTGTTTTTAATTATACATTTGTTTAGATATTGTTTAAGAGCGTTTACGCCTTACGACTTTTCATACAAAATATCAAGTCCTTATTTCCCGAAATTACTGGACTGATTTTAATCAAACTTCATACGCATAAGTAGGATACATAGGTCTAAAAAGTTACTAAAAAAAAATTTCGCTCTTATTAAAATTCCAGTTCCGCAAACAATTTTCTTATCTATCTTGCTCCACTCAATTTCCAACTATTTGTGCAAATATCGAGTGACGTGTGTCCTTCTATAAAAGCTAAAAAGTGTTAACAACGTGAAATGTACTAAGTAAAGTTAATTTACTTTTTACACGGAAATACTGTCCGTCTATGGCCCCGGCCGGCGGTATGAAAGCGAAGGCCATGTGGGAAATCAGCTTGTTACAGTACCTATGAGAATCAAAACCCCCCAGCGAGTGCCAATGATGCGGGAAATATACGTGGAGGAACAATTTTCCTGCCCTCAACAATTTGCAGAGGAATATAACTGCACCATGCAGAGCTGCGGTGGCCCAATGGTAGCAGTCCGACTTACGAGCAGTAAGCCGTAGGTTCGAACCCAGGCAGGCACATTACTTTGTGTAATTTTTTTCATCACCGCTGCCCTCAAAACGGTGAAGGACAACATCGTGTGGTAACTGGCAAATCCTAGAACTACGAAGATATGTAGTGACATCTTCTATCAACCGAACCGGCTCGCGTGGTGGATTACAGCCCACTCCCTCTCATACAGAGGAGGCATGTGTCCCATCAGTGGGAGCATTACACTATGCAGACAGTCCGAAATACTCAACATCGGGCGGGAATTTACAACGGTTTTACACACGAAAAAGTTTTAAGTCCAGTCAAATAGGTCGTCGGCAAATGTCGTGTCAACAAACTCAGTACGGCCCGCGAAACGTTTTACCAAACAGTCATTCTGGAAGAGTCGTCATAAATAAGTGCGCGTGGGGACAACGGGAATAAATTACAGACTTCTCGCTGTCCCCACCAGTGCCCAGTGGGGTGGAGAAGTGGGCGCAATTGGAATACAGTGCCTGGGATAAGTGCTGCCGGCCCAGGCACTAGTATATTTTCCTGGAGGACCACGGGTGTAAGTTATTTGGAACTGCTACAAGATACCTTTTAGTCAACAGTGCGAGTGGTGTATCCAAAGGACGAAGTACCTGAAAAAAGAAATACTGTCTCGTTGGAGAAGTGGTCGCAAGCGCGACTTCTAAGCATACTGGGTTCGATACCCGGGTGTTTTTTTTTAACATTCGTACTAGTTCCTCTTTTATGGAATGTGGCTAGGTTTGATGGATTTATTAGTGTTATGTCTGTGTGTATCATTTACTATTGACGTTTTTATTGTTATTAGATGTAAATACTTAAAAAAATAAACGATATATTTCAATTGGCGTTTTCTTCTATTAAGATTATGAACTAAAACGATTTACTTAGTAGAAAATTAAATTTAAAAATAAAATTAATCCAAGCGTCGTAGCGTCGGGGGTCCGCTAAGTAGACCGCTTAGTACATAAAAAAATATATACAAACAAAGCGGACCCCCGACGCTACGACGCTTGGATTAATTTTATTTTTGTTTTTTTAGAGGTTTTGTCCGTCGGGGGTTTTTTATTTCATGCTTTTTAAACTTAAATTATTTTTTCTTAGCCTTGACTGTCCCACTCCTGGGCATAGCTCTACTCCCATTCCTTCCACTTTTCTTGGTGTTGCGTCTCTTCTCGCTTATTAACGAAAACCAGGAAAGATATGAATTAAAAAAAAACTTGAGCTTATAGGGGGGAGGGGGGTGTGCAGCCTACCCCCCTGGCGATGTGAAAGTGACAAGAATTCAAATGTCCAATCAACTAGACCCGTAGAAGTTGTTTAAATCCCTTCATCAACTAGAAAAGAGGTGATGAGCTTCAAACGTCTGAGCAGATTTTCTCGAAACATAGCTAAGAACACTCTCGATTAAAATACCTTTCAAATGACACCAATTTTATCAAAATCGTTTCATCCGTTTGGGAGCTACGATGCCACAGACAGACACACAGATACACACGTCTAACTTATAACACCCCTCTTTTTTGGTCGGGGGCTAAAAATACTACCCAACATCCATACTAATATTATAAATGCGAAAGGCACTCTGTTTGTTTGTTACCTTTTCACGACTAAACGGCTGATCGGATCTTGATGAAATTTGGCAAGAAGATAGATTTCAACCTGGGGAAGGACATAGGCTGTATAATAATATCATCATGCTACGACCAATAGGAGCGGAGCAGAAATGAAAAATGTTGCGAAAACGGGGAAAATGTGACGCAGACGAAGTTGCGCGGGACAGCTAGTTATAAATGCGAAAGTCACTCTGTTTGTTTGTTACCTTTTCACGACTAAACGGCTGATCGGATCTTGATGAAATTTGGCAAGAAGATAGATTTCAACCTGGGGAAGGACATAGGCTATATATTTCTATATATGTACTAGCTGTCCCGCGCAACTTCGTCTGCGTCACATTTTCCCCGTTTTCGCAACATTTTTCATTGCTGCTCCTCTCCTATTGATCGTAGCGTAATGATATATAGTCTATGTCTTTCTCCAGGTTGAAATCTATCTTCTTGCCAAATTTCATTAAGATCCGAACAGCCGTTTAGTCGTGAAAAGGTAACAAACAAACAAACAGAGTGACTTTCGCATTTATAATATTAGTATAGACTCGGGTCGAGAATCAGTAGCACAGATTTGACGAGATTCGAGAATGCAAAACATCACCTTGTATGAAAGTTTTACTTATTTTATTAAAAGTCTTATTTTCTGCATCATTATGAGGTTATCACACTACACCGCGCTCCGTCGCGTAGCGCGGGGCTGGAAATTTTAATATTGTAAGCAAGTTTCTCAATTTGTATAGAAAACACGCCTAGGACAACACACTGGCAACGTGTCGGATGCGTCTAATCTGCGGCCCCGTGGCGCAAATAATATTACGGTAGCAGTGACGCAGCGACAACGCTGCCCAACGCACTGATGAGACCTAAAGCCGTATACAAACATTGCGAGGCATGCGCCACGAACGGGGCACAACGAATGCCGCAGCCATACGTTGGCTCGCCCTCGCACGTGCGTAGCGCATGCCTCGCCACGAATATAAAGGTTTGCGTGGCTTTCGCTGTGCGCTGTTCGCGGCTCATGCCTCGCAAAGTCTGTATACGGCTTAATCTGCGGCTCCGTGGCGCAAATAATCTGTACCCGGTAAGGCTAAAGGTGGATAGGTACAGACTGCGAGGCAAGCGCCACGAACGGCGCACAACGAATGCCGCGACAATACGTTGGCAGCGTTGGCGCTGCGTCAACGCTGTGTCGTTTTACATTATAAGTACGGCGGGAAAGGGACACCGACGCGAAAACGTTCAGATTCGGATAACTTATTTGCTCACTTTTTTCGTTTACCACGTACTCAGTACGTCGATTATGTAAAATTCAGACGACAACTCGCATCTCACATCGCTATCCACCGTCACTTCGCTTAAGGTTCAAAATGACCTTGATTTTGTAGCCAAGGGAATTACAGAATGCCACTTCTTACGTCATCTCATACTTTATCTGTCAAAATCTCCCTGTTAATTTAGTTCAACTCGCTGACACGCTCGTAGTGGTGGCGCCAGTGTAAAATCGAATTGTCAACCGGGTTTTTAGAATGCCAATCAAGAAACTCACAGCGGATTCAGATTCGAAGTTCTAAGTGAGGTCTTACAGAATCACACCGCTATTTATCATTTTCAAAAAAAAAAAAACAAAAATCAAAATCAAAAGTCATTTATTCAAACTAGGCTGATAATCAGCACTTTTTGAACGTCAAAGTTACAAGAGACAGAAAGATTTTGAACCCTCCACATAGAAATTTTTCATCGATAATTAAAAAAAAAACAGTTTTCCATACATGTACAATTGTACATACCTATAGTAAGTAGTAAGCTTTCTTGCGTCGGTGTCACTTAAATCTAGAGATGGGCGGTGGGTAAAACCCGAGGGGAAAATAATAATAATTTCAGCATGTGGAATATGAATCATTGTGCCGATAGTCGTTACGACCAATGGCCTGATGGCTTAAAGTCTCGACGAACATGTGTCGAAGCTATCACTTGGCAGTTGGATCAAGAGCCAGATTCAGAAGGCAGTAACTCCTCGATACGGCCCGCATTGTGAGGAGGTTTTTGTCTCTGCAGCCCTAACCATCCCGACACCGGCGGAAACCCTGTTTTGTCTAATTTTTTTTTTTTTAAATAAAATATTGTAAAAAGATTAAAAAATGTAAGGAGAAAAAATGAATGAACGAAATAATAATAAAATAAAAATTGTTTATTTCAATTACATTATTCATAAACATACATGATTTGGAGATCAGCTTTTAAGCAAGGAGATGCTTGTGTTAGGTGTCTCCGCTCTTATTTAAAAAAAATATGAAAAGAAAAGAAAATTTAACAAAACGAAACAAAGGCGTAAAGGAGCGCACATGTGTGGTGTATGCGAGTGGGTTTTTGAGTCTGTGTTTGTGTGTGTGTAGGTGTACGTGATGTGTGTGTATGGGTGTGAGTGTGTATTGTAAGTATGAGTTAAGTTTAATTAAGTTTCAGTTTAGGTTCTGGTTAAAAAATACCCAGGATTTTACTTTTTTGGGTAAAAACCTGTTATTTATGTGGGAAAAAAACCAATGGACGAGTATTTTCATTATCTACACTAGATGAAAGCTGAAGTTGAAGAGATTTTTTGTTTGTTCAAACGCGGTTCTCTGTGGAACTACCAGTCGGGCTGTGAAACATGTGCCTTCATATAAAAAAAAATACATATTAAGAGGGATCTCTAGTGGGCCTTTCTCCATACAAACGTATCCCGCTGTTTTCTTCGTGGATAATGCGTCTAGAGCAATGATTTTTTTCCAAAAAAATCTGGGTCTTATTAATACATGCCCCTATAATTTCCTTTTTTTTTTTCAAAATATAATCATTAAAAAAATTATGACAATCCAAAAACCCGAAAAAAGCCCATTTTTACCGCCATGTTCAGACGATTATCAGCCAAATTAGATAAGTTTTAAACAAAAAAGAAAATAATAGAATTATATTTAGATCAGTTTAGTTTTGAAGAAGAAAACAGCGGAATACAAAACGTCTTTTGGCCCAGACTGCAGTTGTCCCTTTCGCACTTTACGGTCGGGCGCAGCGCGACGGCAATAGTTTCTTCAAATTCCTCGGGCCTAGAGTCCCCTCTTAATTTCAATTCGTCTTAAAATTTTAATCGCTACTGTCATTATCATCAATTTCACATAATTATATTTGTTCTTGGCACGAGATGTTGGTCCAGAATTGGGCTGTTCATCGGACGTGACAACTGTCAAGGGGTTGATGAGGGCTCGTAATCTTCGTCATTGTCATCATTTTTATGTTTATGCAAAAGATTCTAATTAAGTATAGCTAGCTATCTTTGCTGCTCTGTCGGTAGTAAATCTGTTTCGTGTCGTTTTTTGTTTTCGTACTATCTCAACATTACTCGTACATTTTTTTTTGCTTTATCACTTCATTCACTGAGTTTTACATGCAGGTTAGACTATGAAAAGACAAACGTGCCTTAACTAACAAGCAGTATAGCTTATCTAAGTTGAAATGACGTGACCCACTACTTAATTATCCATGCTTTATATTTGTTTCTGTACGTAAAATGTGGCAGTGGAGTGCGTCATATTTTTTAGTAGTAACAAAGTACAACTTTGAAAAAACCCGAGCGTGGGAATATTTACCCAATCCGTTATCCAAAGCGTGGTAATATTTACGAATATTTACCCAATCCGTTATTTACCCTCGCATTTACCCACGTTCGGATTTTTACCGGGTAAAATCCCATCACTACAGCTGTATTTTTTTGTGACATGCCACATTATGCGTTGCTTCGTCGCACGCGACCTTTCAACGGATCGACGCACGAGGGACGAAGCGGGGGGAGAGTGATGCGCTGCACTGTCGGAGCTCCGGTGAGACGATGGACAGTGTTCCACTGCTAGAGCAGCAAAGTAGCGGTCTGCGACGGTGTGCGTCGTCGTAATGCAGTTGTGGCATACAATGCGTTGATACGTTGCGACTACGTGCTAATGAGGTCTCAGCCTTTGTCGAGGGCAATAAGACAATAGTTTTTCCAAGGGGTATCGTATTGCGGGACGGTGAGTAATGGGCTAGCACACCGTCCGTCCGTCTTATGACGACAGGCCGTGTCCACAGCGCGTTCGTGTTCCACGCGCGCCTCAAGGAGATGTCAGCAAATCGGAAGGAGTCTGAGAGGGCAGATGCCTGCCAGGGCTGCGGGACTGTTCGAAAGAGATACCGTGGCCCTGGAACACAAAGGACTAAAAAGGAACATGGATGGGTTTTAGTCAGTAAAAGTCTGACACTCCCATCCGCTCCGCCCAGAGCGGGAGGAGTCACTTGATAATTTCCCATCCGAAAAAAAAGGGGTATCGTATTACCCAGAACTAACTAGATTGTGTCGGTCAGATAGGCAGCCGCTTCATTTAAAATACTAGTATACAGCTTCATCCAGCTAGACTGGAAGCCGACCCCGAACATGAGAAAAGGCTAGGTAGATGATGAATTAGGTAATACGGTGGGACGAAGTCTATAGTGATGATTTTCATGGGATTTTTTATTAAGTTCCTAGATGTGGAGAAGAAAGTAAAAAAAAAAAAAATCGATGCTCGCCACTTTACTTTTTGGAAAGGTCCAAAAAAAAAGCGCCACTATGAACTTCGTTCCATCTTATGAGTATTTTTTGTCAAATTTCACTCGGAAACTTGTAGGAGTACGGACTCTTTGTTTGTTTTACAGAAACTTGATGATAAAACGTTCATGTTCGATGATTGATGTGAAGGTGATGACTGTGAAGGTGTTACAGGCATCCTCGCTCCGCGGTGCTGTGGAGACGATGCCCCTGAGGTAGTAGCGAGTGACGCCGCGCTCTTCCGCTGGGAAGGTCAGTCCTCCCCCGCTGTCGCCCTTGCAAAGAGCCGCCTTACCTGAGAAACGAAGACATTTTTTTATTTTCTCAGTTCCATATTTGGTTTAGAGGATAGAGACTATGAGTCCATAAGCTTTCGAATCTGTGAGGCAGTGGAAAAATAATTCGCAACAGCGTGTGTCGCAACAGTGGCGTTCGAAACAACATAGGGGACCCTATATAAACATAGAGGATAGACTTTGGGTACAGGAGCTTGTGGCTAAACAACACCGTAAAGACTAGGAGTTACCTCCGTGCCTCGGAAAGCCCGGTATGCCATTGATACCTGCTGTCATTTGTAGATCTTTGACATTCACTATAGGTAATCAGTCGCCCTCAAAACGATGAAGGAAAACATCGTGAGGAAACCGGCATGTCCTAGAACTAAAAATTCGAAGACATGTGACATCTACCAACCCGCACTGGGCCCGCGTGGTGGATTACAGCCCATTCCCTCTCATAAAGAGGAGGCCTGCGTCCCAGCAGTGGGAACAATATAGGCTGATGATGATGATGAATCAGTCGCCCGAAAGTCTCACCAAGGGTTATCGTATTACCCAGTAGTAACTCGGTTGTGGAGGTCAGACAGGCAGTCGCTCCATGTAAAATACTGGTATTCAGCTGCAGCCGGTTGGACTGAAAGCCGACCCCAACGTTATTGGGAAAAGACTAGGCAGAATATGTTCCGTACTTGGTTCGTAGAGTTATCCTTATGGATACGCTTCGTCTGGAGAGTTAGGTTTGTTATTTTGGACTCTTGCCAACTGAAACCCTACTGTGACTAACACTTGTAACGGGATATTTACCATGTTTATTATTTGGTTTGAGTTCCCGATATTTCGGGATGAATGAAAAATGAAAGGATGAAGTTGTAGAAATAAATGTATTTATTTATTAAATTTATTTATTTAGTTCGGCGCTGTTGTAAACGCCATGATCACGGATAAATTGAAGCTATTGCGGGTGGGTGTTTGTGGAAACCTACTGTTCCTACGGCTAGAGGCCTGAGAGAGAAAGATTTTCCATGCGCATCCCCGAAAGGGTATAGCATACCCGAGAATCCATGATTGTACGTTCTTTCATGAAGGCGTGAACTCTTTAGTCTGGCTGGTTAAGGGACAAGTCGTCGCCCGTAGATCCATAAGATATGGCGATCGGATTCAGGTCCATCGATTCAGTTTTGAGGGCATCTATGCTGGATACCTCTCTTACATTGAGTGACACACTTACCAGTATTGTAACCGGCGCATATTTTGTCTCCTGACAGGTTCTCCACGAAGGTCTCCGGCGTTAATTCTCTGCACTGCCGAATGGGCACATACGGTAGGCTCACAACCTTCAGGACAGGTGACCCATCGGTGGCCTGTGCTTCTGTCAAACCAAACCCAGCTACCTGCAAGTTTACCAGATGTATTGTTGCTATTTATCTCGAACGAACGACTCCTGGAGAGCAGCGGTGGCCCAGTGGTGCCCGCCCCGACTTACGAGCAGTAAGCCGTGACTTCGAACCCAGGCATGCGCATTCCTTTAGTAATTTATTTCATAACCGCTGCTCTCAAAAACGGTGTAGGAAAACATCGTGAGGAAACCGACATGTCGTAGAACTATAAATTCGAAGACATGTGCCATCTACCAACCCGCACTGGGCCCGCGTGGTGGATTACAGCCCACTCCCTCTCATAGAGAGGAGGCCTGTGTCCTGTAGGAGGAACATTATAGGCTGATGATGAACGACTCCTGTGACTGTGCTACCATCTCTTATAACAGCATTTTTACATGAGTGCGGTAATGAGATGAGTTTTAAATGATATACCACTTCGCCTGTGCTTCTGTGTTCCTAGTAGTATACCTCCATTTTGTCAGTAATGTTTAAATTCCATGTAATACAAGGTGTTGTTATGCAACCTCGTCAAATTCAAGAAGGTAACTATGCGAATGATTCTCGACCCTAATCAATAATAAAATGGGTAAGTAATTTTTATTGAAGTTAAACTTCTTATGCGACTTCCAACAAGTTTAACGCGACCATGGAGGGGGAATATTTTCTAAAACTCACTAAGAGATGGCAGTATTACAGGATTTGTGACTACGTAGTTCTACTAGGTACGCAAGATGGCGTGCAAACAGTCATGCTTCGGTGTGACCAGCCTTCGCTTAATTTCCAGAAGTAGAATAACCTCGATAAGCTTATGTAATAAAAATAATACAACAAGAAAACAACAAAATATTACTTAGAAGCTCAATAAAATAACGAGAGTGAATGCGTGGCACTCGAACGCATGCGTGTAGTATTACGAAGCTTCACTTCTTCCGCGCGGAAGGACTCCACGCACTATTTTTATTTTTTTCTTATTTACGGATATCGGTAAGTGTGAACCACCCGTGTTTTAAACGCAGCCTGTCTGATCCTTGCCCTATAAACGCGCTTTCACACATACAAACAATCTCAAACGTTTATTCGATCATTTCTCATTCCCTAAACCAAGTTAAGGGGGTTATTCTGATATACTGACAATCAACAACCAAAACAATCAGCGTTAATATTTAACTAAGTACCGTAATTAAAATTGATTATTACGTCTTTTGTGACAACCTCCTGAATTTTGACGAGGATGCAAAACAACACCTTGTTTAACTTAAGGGGAAGATTTATAAAACAATGGTTAGACCTGCTGTCTTGTATGGATCAGAATGTTGTGCCACAAAAGGGATGAATGAAAGGCATTTGCATGTAGCTGAGATGAGAATGCTAAGGGGGATGTGTGGTGTTACGCGAATGGATAAAATAAGAAAGTGGCGCCGGTGACTGAAAAGATGTGTGGTAATCGGTTGTCGTGGTATGGGCATGTGATGCGGAGGAATGAGGAAAATGTCGTGAGGAAAGTTTTGAGTATGAATGTGGATGGTTATAGGAGTAAAGGAAGACCAAAGAAACGACGGATGGACTGTGTGAAGGATGATATGGCAAGAAAGGAGGTGACGACTGAGATGACAAGCAATAGAGAAGTATGGAAGAAGAAGACATGCTGCACCGAACCCAAATAAATTGGGACAAGGGCAAGAGAATCTTGATGATGATGTAGAAGGCGAGCCATCAGCTGGGCACGAATCTGGACTCCGTGGCTGCTAGTGGAAAAACCCTGGTGGAAAAAACTAAAAGCATAATGCCCGACCCGCAAACCCAGGACCTCAGCAGTCGTGCTAGTGACCAGATAGACAGTCAGGTGTACGTTTAGCTGTATCTCTTTCGCACACTGAATAACATTAAAATATCACACACTCTCACTCACTCACACACACGCACACACACACTCTCACTCACTCTCTCACACACACACACACACACTAGACCTTAAACCTAGTTATAACTAATTATAATCTGGAACCTACTTGTCATCTCTATCTTGGAGGTGGGGGTTAATAGCCACGACACAGTATCTACTAATGTGGCTATTACCGATCACTATAATTTTCTAACGTGTGTTCTTGGTTCAAATAAAGAATTATTATTATTATTACTTTAAGAGGTTGTGGTCCTCTTAGAGTGGAGACCGCATATGAGTTATCTTCTCTTTATCGTGTGTACCTAAACTGGTGTCAGAGTTTTTATGCTGCTCATGGCCCTCTGACTTTGTATGCCGTCGAGATATATCTCTCAGGCATGCAGGTTTCCTCACGATGTTTTCCTTCATACTCAAAAACTCAAAGCGTTTATTTCAATTAGACCATTACAGGCACTTTTGAAAGTCAAAAAGAAAACAAAATAAAACGCGAAGCTACAGTCCCAGTAAAAAAGAATAATAATAACTTGTGAAAGTACTGTAGTTGCCCATTCCAAAGCGTAGATCTCTATGGAGAAGAATGGGCAAGAAACTCCATGGACACTCTTTTAAATTAAAAAATGTTACAAAATCTTGGTTACATCATTTATGTTCTTCACCGAAGTAAGTGCTAATTATACAATGCGCACATGAATCCGAAAAAATCAGAGGCGCCCATGGGTGGCATAAAAACTAAAACACCAGTTTAGGTACTCTACACGATAAAGAAAAGTTTACTCATACGCGGTCTCCGCTCCAGGAGGACAACGACCACTTAAAGCGGTGATATTTTAATCTACTTTAGTGTTTTTGGTTTAAGGGAGCGTTCAAGTATTACGTAACGAATTTAGGGGGAGGGGGGGGGGGTCTGCTGAAACGTTACGATGCGTTACAGGGGCGGGAGCGGGATTTGAACTACGCGTTACGTAACTTTGTTTTAACACTTCAGTACGGTCGCGTAGATTTTTTTCTCGCGACGCTTTACCTGGGTGGGGATACAAACAGACGTTATGGCGCGTTACATGGGGGAAGGGGGGGTCAAAAATCTCCAAAAACGGCACGGTTGGCGCAGTGGTTGAGCAATCGGGTGCTGCGCTGCGTGTCGCGGGTTCGATCCCCGCACGGAACAAATATTTGTATGGCCTACAGATAGTTGTTCCGGAACTGGCTGTGTGTGTATTTGAGTTTAAATGTTTGTAAACGCACCCACGATACAGGAGTAATTCCTAGTGTGGGGCAATGTTATTTAAAAAAAAAAAAAAAAAGGAAGGGCAAAGTTCATTTCACAAGGCATATTGCACTTTTGGACGATTACCTTCCCCATATTTCCCTTTTGCAGCTGTTTGTCATTAAACGTTGGTGAGAAGTCTAGGCACACCCGTCTGACGTAGTTGAAATACCGAAACGGTGTCTCCAGAGTCAGGATCGCTATGTCCTGTTGTTGGTTCGCTTTAGCGCCGAAGTAGTTGTCCGTGAAATTAATTTGTTTTATCTGTAATAAAAAACCCAGTATCAATCAATCAATTAGATTTACTTCTCACCACAATAAACAGACGTTACAATAAACAGCTTTACAAAGATACATAATACAGGTAAGTATACAAGGTGGAAAGCACAGTAGCACACCGATGCGACAACCCTGTGGGATAAAAACAGCTGTTTCCTACAAAAGTGCAATAGGGAGCGTTCAAGTATTACGTAACGAATTTGGGGGAAGGTGGGGGGGTCTTCTGAAACGTTACGATGCGTTACGATGCGTTACTGGGGCGGGAGGAGGAACAACGCGTTACGTTACATTGTTTTAATCCTTCAGAACGGTCGCGTAAAGATTTTTTTCTTCTCACGCATTTTTAAAAACGTTTCAGCTTATGTACATAAGCTTTATTACTGCAATTATTTGTGTATTCTTTTTTGCAAGTAAGACTAAGAATAAGTAGTGATTTAAACTTACGTCAGATTTCTGTACATCTGTGTCGTTTTTATTGTCCCATTCCCGGTACAATTTGGCGGTGGCTACTGCGAAGAGAGAAGCATCTTCCTCACCAAAATCGTCGTAGAAGCAATGACCAGCTAGAAATATAGGTTTAATGTCATTATGAGTAAGGTTGTATTTCCTTTAATTCGAGAATGGCAGGCGAAGTTACGGCCAGCTCACACCGAGACGCGACGCGACGCGACGCTGCGCGTACTTGTGAGAATTCAGAATACGTTGCGCAACGTATTCTGAATTCTCACAACGAAATGTGTATCTTTTCGTGTAGAAAATAAAGTTATATTTTGAATCGCTCTTCAAAAGTGTGCGCGCAGCGTCGCGTCTCGGTGTGAGCTGACCCATAGACGTGTATGATATCAAGATGGAGACCACATAAATGAAAACACTGGCAATACTAGTCCATAGGAACATTTTTTTTTTCAGCTTTTTTATTGTCCCTCTGCTGAACAAAGGCGTCCTGTGCAATATCTGGCCATGTTCGCCCCGCAAACAAGATCAGAGAGATCATTTTATAACAAATCTGCGGGAACGCTTTTCCTACTCTCGTCCTTCTGATGCACCTTGCAGGTCGCATCTTTGGAAACTCCTTAGATCCCCTCCCCACTCTACCGACTTCTACTCTTACTCCTTCATTTTACACGCTGTGCGGTTGTGGAATTCACTTCCGCCTGAAATTAACCAAACTGTTTTCAAGAGAAAAGCAAAAGAACATTATCTTTCCATTACGTCATAGTTGTTTAGATATTTATAACACATTTGCTCGTAAAGGGTCATTTTTACTTGTTTATCAAAATGCTCCGTCTAAAACGAACGGTACTTTTTTAAATTTTAGCAAAGAGTTTTTATGTCAGAAAAGTGGTCAAAAATTTATGAATAAAATTAACTTGGGAGATAAAATATAATAAATGAACATTTAATTATTTAATTTAATCAATTTTGACCAAAAACCATTTATCTGTAACAAATCACAAAGATATTAATTTAATTTATTAGTAATACTGGCTGTTTTGCTTTTGCCTTAAAAAAAAGCGCTAATTTCATAATTTGTGAACAAGTAAAAATTATTCCACGCGCTTTTTTTAATTTATTACATTTTTTTAATAATTGATAATTTATTAAGCCTCTGCTTTCTTGTAGCCCTCGCCTACGGCTCGGGCTAGCAATATCGCCTCGGCTGTAATTTTCCGCACTTATATGTATAATAATGTACCTACTATTATAATATCCCGCTTCGATTTCTTATCACCTTTGCGAATTTTCAATTGCTGGCCCAACGAAATTCAGTCGAACAGTAAATAACTTCTTTGCATTGAGGATTTCTTCAGACGAAAACGCCGTCACACATATTTGACTTAAACTGTCCTCGTCCATCACTTTAAGTTTGTTTTTCACAAAAGCCAACATTTCACAAATTATCAGGTTACAACCCAGGCATTTGATTATCTACATTAGACGCCATTGTCACAAGTTGTCACGCTGGTGAGCACGCAATCTAACACACGCTAGACACTAACGAAGCGCATAATGCGCAGTTCTTCCTTTATTCTTATATTTACTTTCTATACAATTTGTTTTTTGTTAATTGTAACCATTATTTCTTTCTTTCAGCTTTGGGAAAATTTCACTTTGATTATTTTCGAACTTACCCGATATGACAATTCTATTTGAAACAATAGTTCCTCCGCAAATCAGGTCGTGGTATGGTACTAATTGGTTAGGTTTGCGGTAGATTGCGACGTACCACGGCAACTCGCCTCGCTTCGCCGTATTGCCGCCGGCAATGAGGCCATCTTGAATAGGAGTCACGCGCCCACATTCTAAAAAAACACAGCTTTGACTTAACAAAATACATAACACGCCTGTAATCCCCGAAGGATTGTTGGTGGCTATCATTTGTAGATCTTTGACAGTCATTACAGATAGTCAGTAGCCAGAAAGTCTGGCAAACAGTCTTACCTTGAGGTATCGTATTAGCAGTACTAAATGGGTTGTGGAGGTCAGATAGGCTGTCGTTCCATGTAAAATACTTGTGTTCAGCTGCATCCGGTTAGTCTGGAAGTCGACTAAGTCCCCAACAAACTTGGGAAAAGGCTAGGCAGATGTCGCATGGTCACAGGCTACCTAACGCGAGCGAATGCGCGGGCAAGAGTTAGTAAGACATAAAAACAAAAGTCTTCAGTCATACCTGGTTTGCACGTAACAATTCGGTTCCAGACGCCATTTTCATAACATGTCATGTATAGGATGTCAGTCGAGAAGTAGTTTGGATTGCATTTAGGTTCCACGCGTGTCCCTGGAGGCTCGTACTCCTTGCAAGGCCGGGTACCTTCACCCAATGTGACGCTGCAGCGGTACGTAACCGAGATGTGAGGATCCAGCTTACAATGTCCTGGGAAGAAAATTTGTTATTAAGAGCGTTTACACGTTACGGCATTTCATAAAAACTTTCAAGTCGTTATTTTCCGATATTACTGAACTGATTTCCTGAACTTAATACGCATAAGCAGGATACATAGGTCTAAAAGTTACTGTTCTCCCCCAGCCCCCTTTTTAAGTTTGTTTTTATTAGCTGTAAGTCGTCCATTTACTAAAATAAAAAGAAAAAAATGTAGCCTTCAATACTCACGAACACATTTCGGTATGGGCTCCCAGTTCCCGTCTAGGCACTGGGCCGAGGTATTTCCGACCACATTAAAACCTGTATCACAGGTAATCCTGAGAAACGCGAACTGCAGAATTTCTCGAGGTTTTGACTGTGGAGAGTTGGTCACCACATACTTGCCGTGGTCTGGGTACGGAGGTAGCTCGCACTTTCCTGACATAGCTCGCCTGTGAACAAAGAAATTTTGGTCCAGGGGGCCTACCTTTTAAGGTACGTACGTGTTGACAACTGCCTAGCTTAGCGCCTAGAAAACAGCGAACAGCGAAGTGAACGTTTTGAAAATTCGCATCCGAGGCTCTATCACGAGTGCTCGGTGTATATAATACGTAACGTAAATGTGTCGTTTTTGACGTGACAACGTCTTATAATTCGATAGAGCCGGCTGCACGCACGAAAAAACATGACTCATGCGGCGTTACCTCGCTCTGAGGCGTTCCATGTAAGGCTTGAAGTGCAAGCGAGAGCGCGGAACGAGCGACAAAGAAGCACAATCGGCCTTTGCGTTCGGCAGCGTTCGACATCCGTCTCTCTCCTACTTGAGTGAGCGATGCGTCTGCGTGGACAGCTGCTATACTATAGTACATTTACATGTTTTGATCGAGTATCAAGTGCAGTGAAAAGTGAATGTGGTGTCAATTGTTTATAGCAACGATAATTACAGCGATAAATAAAGGTAATGATTATTTCGATATTAATTATAAGTATATTCAGTGATATATTGTCGAATATTCGTGCTTTCATCATTAAAATGAATAGCGTTGTCACGTTCAACTATCGTCAGTAAACCGACTTTACAGACAACCATCATCATCATTGTCTTGTAGTTATTTTTTTAATTTATTTGGGGTCAGCGCAGCATGTCTTCTTCTTCCATACTTCTCTATTGAAGTGAAACTTTTTATGCAACTTCCAACAAGTTTAACACTACCATGGAGGGGGAATATTTTCTAAAACTCACTAAGAGATGGCAGTATTACAAGATCTGTGACTACGTAGTGCTACTAGGTACGCAAGATGGCGTGCAAACAGTCATGCATTCGACTCTTCGGTGTGCCCAACCTTCGCTCAATTTCCATGATTAGAATAACCTCAATGAACTTATGTAATAATTATGTAATAAAAATAATACAACGAGAAAACAAAATATTATTTAGAAGGTCAAAAAAATAACGAGAGTGAATGCGTGGCACTCGAACGCATGCGTGAAGTATTACGAAGTTTCACTTCTTCCGCGCGGAGGGACTCCACGCACAATTTTTTGCTCGTCATCTCATCAGACACCTCCTTTCTGTCCATATCATCCTTCACACAGTCCATCCATCGTTTCTTTGGTCTTCCTCTACTCCTATACCCATCCACATTCATACTCAAAACTAACAAGAAACAATTATCCTATAGCATTGTAGTTTTTTTTTTTTTTTTTTTTTTTTTTTTTTTATTGGCAAGTCGCTATTTGCGCAATGCCACATACAAAAACGGGGAAACTTGGTAGAAAATATAATTTAATTTAGGACACGGAATTTGGATGGATATTGGACAGGATTATTAGGAACGATAAAAATAAAATAACTATTAAATACGTAAATTATTAAGAGTGATAAATGAAGATAAATACATGTATATTTTGAAATCATTAGTTGCAAGTAAAACAGAGACAGACGTAGGAAAAGGAATTTTATAGCAAAGTAGACATGTAATTAAAGGATCATGATTAAGAAGAGGACAGGAAAAGAAAATGTGGTTTAAATCACCCACCTCACCACATTCACACTGGTCGCTAGAAACGATCTGCAATCGTGCAAGGTGGACTCGGGAACAGTTATGACCCAATCTAATGCGAATAAGGCAACTGGTAGCAGCCTTACCGAAGTTAAATTTCGAATACCATGGTTTTTTGGGAATATATGTCTGAATACGTGAATAATAATTTCCTTTGGTAACGCTGCTATCCGCCCACAACTTGCTCCAAGCTTCCCAAAGAAAGATGTTAGGCAGATTCGCCAAGTCGTGGCTAAAGTTGATATAGGGACACAAATCACCGCAGTCTACAGCCTCATTAGCCAGGTGATCGGCTTTAACATTTCCCGTGATATTACTATGGCCAGGTATCCAAGCGAAAGAAATTTCAAGACCCAATTTTACGCATTTGTACAAAAGGCTTCTAATGAACAGAACTATAGGAAATATTGGCTTACATTTAAAAGGATTTCTTTTAATGGCTTGCAATACGCTTAAAGCGTCGGTAAATATTATTGTTTTTCCCAATTTCATGATGTAAATATATTCTAAGGCTTTGAACAGACCATAACATTCGCCAGTAAATACTGATGACTCAGGAGGAAGTTTAATTTTTTGCACTATATTGTATTGTGAGTGAAAGACTCCAACTCCAACATTTCCTAAAGAAGAGTGTTTGGAGGCGTCTGTATAAATATGATGCCAATTCTCCCAGTGCAAGTCTTTGGAAAAGTTAAACAACTCTTTTACAAAATCATCGTGTTTATTAATACCTAAATTAAAAATAACATCCGGAGTGAGCACCAATGATTCATAAGAATGATTAAAGAGTGGATATGTAAGTGACTGGTAAATTGGGGCTTGCAAAGCTATAAACTTTTTATAGCTTACAACAAGACAGGGCAGAGATTTGTGAGACCAATAATTAGAAGAATTGGTTTCATCTAAAAGAGACTGAAGTTTTGCACGTAAAGGGTGGTTGGAAAATTGTAATGAACGGAATAGAAATTTGTCAGAAAGATACTGACGTCGAAGAGAAAGAGGAGGATCTACAGTTTCAACCTGTAGGGCATTTATTGGGCTTGATTTCATAGCTCCCGTCACTATTCGTAATGCTTTGGACTGGATACTATCCAGTTTCTTTAATGCGGCCAAATTACAAGGTTCTAATAAAAATGTTCCATAATCAAGCACACTTCTAACTATTGCATTATAGATTAATTTTAATGAAAAGGGATGGGCACCCCACCAAACCCCTGATAAACATCTTAATATATTCAATCTCTGTTCACACCTTGCCGCTATATACTCACAGTGTGGAATCCCAGATAGTTTACTATCCAAAATCACACCTAAAAATTTTACCGAAGATTTTACAGGAATGGGAGCATCATCATAATATACAGTAACAGGAGGAGGAAAGCGCATTCTAGAAAAAAGCACAACTGTACTTTTGGAGGTAGATAGCTCAAGACCATTGCTATCCATCCATTGTTTTAAAAAGCTAAGGGCCGATGTCATTGTAATGCAAGCCGTTGCAATAGAGCTATGGGGGCAATATAAAAGAAGATCATCGGCGTATTGAAGCACTTTTACTTGATTGTTTAAAGAAGATTCAAGATCATAAGTGTAGATGTCATATAATAAAGGACTAAGAGGTGATCCTTGAGGGAGGCCTTTCCACACGAGTCTAGATTCACATGTAGAATCCTCGAGTGTAAGATTTATACACCTCTCAGATAAAATATTTAAAATGAAGTTTATGAGTAAAATAGGAACATCTAGCTGCTGGAGTTTATATTTTAATGTAGATATTTCCACATTATCATAAGCCGAAGTTATATCTAGAAAAGCAGAAACTACGGAATTATTCGAAGAAAATGCTAACCTTATATCAGTAACAAAGATACTCAAACTATCTAAAGTACTTTTACCTCGCCTAAAACCAAATTGACTGTCGCTAAGTAGTTTTTTGTTTTCTAAATGCCATTCTAACCTATTTTTAACTAGATGTTCTGTGATTTTTAACATTACTGAAGACATAGCTATGGGTCGGTAGGACGTGCTGCAAGATGGATTTTTGTTAGGTTTGAGTATCGGTAAAATGTCTTGGGATTTCCAGGCATTGGGAATATTTCCAGTTAACATAATTTTATTTATTAGTTCCAAGAGGTACAAAAGAGATAGATCACTCATGTTTGACAAAAAAGAATAAGGAATTCCATCCGAACCTGGTGCAGAGTCCTTCATATGACATACAACACCTTTAAGCTCTTCGAGGGTAAATGGATTATTTAATTCATAAAGAGAATCTACTATTGAACGGGGAATGGAATAGGTAGTAAAATTTTCTGGGACATAGGCAGGAGCCAATTTATTTAAAAATTTATTTACTAACTGAGATGGAAGAAATGCGCTCGATCGTTCAGTGAATGCTGATCTGAACCTTCTGATATTGCACCAAACAACAGATGGTTGAACATCTGGAGAAATAGAGAAGCAAAATGACCTCCAACCTTCAAATTTCTTTTTTTTTAATAGTTTTTTAGTTTCTGAAATAACTACGCTCAATATGTTGAAATTTTCTTCGGTAGAATTTTCAAGGTAATCTAGTTCACACTGCTTCCTTTTTAATATTGCATCTGTGCAATCTTTGTCCCACCATGGTGGAGAAGGAATTTTATTTTGTAGCGATTTAATTGGAAAAAGTTTATCGGCTGTTTGTATCATGGCTTTGGATAAAGCTTCGGTACAAGACTGTTCATTACCATACTTAATTTCAGGAAGAACAGAAACTATTTCATCTAAGTGTTCCCTAAAAGTATGCCAGTTAACGTCCGCCAGTTTGTACTTCAACCGCGGAGGGCGATTGGAGTAAGGTTTTTGACAGAAAGGAAATGATAAGACTATAGGGAAATGATCGCTACCATAAGAGGAAAGCATAACTTCCCAACTCAAACGCGAAGCTAATTTATCCGTGCATAATGACAGGTCAGGTGCACTAGCTCCTTCATTTGGAGAAGTGCGTCTAGTTGGGGACCCAGTGTTTAATATACAAAGATTGAGGTTATCTACTATATCTAATAAAGTGCTACCATAGTTATTTGTTGACGAACTACCCCAGACTGCATGCTGGGAATTAAAATCTCCTAAAACTATAAATGGCTTAGGAAGAATAGAAAAAATATTTACAATTTCATTAAAAATTACAGCAGATGGACGGGGAATATATACAGAAACAAAACAAATGTTATCTACAACAGCTGCAATAACAGAAAAATCAGTATTATGAGGTGGGATTGTGAAAAGTGAAAATGAATGATGATGTTTAATGAGTAAAGCGACGCCGCCATACCCATCAGAGCGGTCTTCTCTAAGACAAGCATAACCAGGGATCTTAAACAAAGACCCTGGTTTAAGCCATGTCTCTTGAAGAGCAAAAACAAAAGGTTTATATTTATTTACAAGATATATTATATCAGATTTTTTACTAATTGCGCTTCGGCAATTCCATTGGAATACCTTGGCTTTGTTGTCCATTATTAATATTTGATTCATTAACTGCGTTCAGTACAGTGGCAGCGATGGACGGTGAAAGATGTTGAGTTTGAGTTAATGATTTTATTAAAGCTATGATTAATTCATTTACAGATACAGTAGACAGGTCATCTCTAGGGATGAGAGCACAGCCATCTTTTGATTGAGGCATGCCCTTGACAAGTTCTCGATGGAATTGCTGATCATAACCTTTAGAAAAGTGAGGTGGGGAGCGAGGTTTAATAAAAACTGTTTTTTTATATGAGGAAGTTTTATTTTGTTTGGAAGGAGAGTAATCTTGAGGAACAGAAGCATTTATATGGCTTGAAATTGAGGGTGAGGATAGTAAGGCATCAGCATATGATATTTTTGAAATAGTAGGATAAAGCTTTGAAGCTTCAGCATAAGAGATGCAAGATTTGGCCATTGATTCCTTAATATTCTTCTGCCTGTCATACTCTAAACATTTTTTACTTGTAGCCTCATGAAAGCCTTTGCACAGACAACAAGATAAATTGTCCTCGGGGACGGTGCAACCATCCCCAGAGTGACCTTGTCCACACTTGAAACATCTAGGTTTAGATCTACATTGGTTTTTCATGTGGCCATATCTGCAACAATTGTAACACTGAATTGTTGGATAAATATATAGGTCCACAGAAAGTGCTGTATAGCACATATACACGCGCTTGGGAAGAATTTGCCCATCAAAAGTTAAAATTACGGTTTCGGTATTTTTAAACTGAGGCTTATCCTCTACAAAAATTTTCCTTCTTATACGCCTCAATTTCAATATTTTCCCACAACCAATTGGAACGGAGATGTTCTCTAAAATTTCATCATCTGTCCACTCCATGGGTACGCCTCTGACGACACCCATGCGAGTAACGGAAAATGATGGAATAAAAGCCTTATATTTTTCTTTTTCCAAAAACTTACTAGTTATAAAGGAGTTGGCATCTTGATAATTAGAAAAGGATATAACTAGTCTGTTACGTCCTATTTTCTTAAGACTACCATTCACAATGTTAGTAAAAGAATTCCTTTTTAAAAATCGCCCAAAAGAAATCGGATTTAGATACGTATTTTCATTAGAAGCAGTTTGCTCTCTTTGAATATGGACTAAAAACGGAGCAGCGTCCGAGGAATTGTATGTATTTCTAGTAAAAGTAGTAACTGGTTGATGCGGTGACCCGTTCACCCCATCAACTCCAGCCCCCAATGTAGAAGTAAGTGGAAGATCCTTGGTTTCAGTCTCCATTACCACATTTTCCACCTCGCCACAATCACAATTATTATGGCGTTTCCCGCCACTTTTTCGTCTTTTTTTATTGCAATGTTTGCAAATTGTTGGCCGAGCAGAGACCCTTTTACGCTTAGAATTACTAACTAAACTTAACGAACCATCAGTATCAACACTGGTATCGTTATTAGATATTGTGACATAGTGACCTATTTCTGAAGATGGTGTTCCTCCGGGGTCGTCCGGAGGATCCATGGCTAAAAACTATAAATACAAATAAAAACACTTACCAAATATAAAAACAACACTAAAACTAACTATAGTACTAAATAATAAGATAAAATATATACAAAAACTTAATCCAATCCAATACTAAATTAATTTAAAAAAACAGTCGAAAAAACCACGTCCGCCAAATTTGAGGTTTCCCGCGCTTCTAGCATTGTAGTTAAATTGTTGGCAACAAGCACAATCAGTAACTTCCATAGATATGTTTTTTTTTTTTTATTGTGAAAATATTATCTGTGGAACGGGTATTTTAAATCGACTTATTTACGTTACGTTTACACTGTGCGCTCTTGCTAAGGGCTCATGCCTCATGAACCTTTCTTTGGCGCCTTCGCTAACAAGTAACCAGATGTTGAGAATCACTAGGGTCTAGACGCTAAGCAGGTCACTGCGAAAGTGGCTTAGGGTCAACTCATACCGAAATGACAGTGCTCATGGCCCAAATAAACCTATTTTTTTTTTTTTCAAATAAATATTGAACTTTAAAAATAAAATATGTGGACGTCCTTCCTTATCTTGTTGATAACTTACATATCTGTAGCGTCTGGCGTGCTGACGGCTGGCAGTATTCCGTTACACAGTTCCGGCGCTTCGTCAGAACCGTCTGCGCAGTCATTTATCTGAAAACAGAAGAATTTATTGTCAGCTATTAAACAAGATGGGTTCGCGATTCCAGACTTATATTGATTATAAGTCCAGGATTCGTTACCATGTTACAGACTCGACCGAAACGCATTTGTCTCTGCTACTTGTCCCTGTCATTGCAATATTTGTTTTGTTCTAGACCATACCTGGGAACCGAACAGTTACGAAGATATTGTCGGTCAAAGTTCCAATTCTTTCAAAATTATTTTTTTTGTACAAGTTTTTATTTTTTTTACTTTACTTTAAATACATTCACGGCCCCCGTAGCATTCAACACATCCATCAGCACAATGTTTAGTGTGCGGAACATTATAAGTCCCAAAATAAAGCGTAATTTTTTACTCCAAAAAAAAGTCGTGTCCGCCGCAGGCAACGCTGCATTTCAAGCGGTTTTACGCGCCATATTTTTTAATTGAAACCGGGCTGCGCCGCACGATGCGCTGCGTCTCCGTAAATGGAGACTTAGTATACCTTAAATAATTGACTCCACTTACCTTATTACATTCCGAGCCCTGATCGACGCAAGCGCCGTAAGCGCACTGGAACAGATACAAGGGGCACATATTTCCAGCGCATGCGGCGACCGTCTCATCGGACCTATCGGGGCAGCTCGGGACACCGTCGCAGGCATCCGTTTCGGGGATCGCATTGCCGTCGAGGCAGCGGAACTTGCCACTGGAACAAAAATGGTTGAAACCTTTTTTAAGTACATATATGGCAGAATGCGGCTCGTTTCATCTTTATTCTCTTGCCCTTATCCCTTATTCTTCTTCCATATTTCTCTATTACTTGTCGTCTCATCAGACGCCTCCTTTCTTGCCATGTAATCCTTCACACAGTCCATCCATTGTTTCTTTGGTCTTCCTCTACTCTTATACCCATTGTCGTCCCAGCGTCGACAACACTTTGCAAGGAAGTAGCTGCAATAGCTAAGCGGAACTAACTTCGTACCAGATCTTCAGCGATGGACAATTCTTGTGAAGATAAAGGCAAGGCAGGTGCTCAGGTGCTACTTACTCGATGACCCTGCTCTGTTTCCGACACCTGGACAGCAGTTCGTCGGACTTGTCAACGCATTCGGCGACACCGTTGCATGGAGCTGTACCATCCACGCAGGCGCCGTATGTACACTTGAACCAGTTGCGTTGGCATCTGAAGGAGAAATGTGTCGAAAATAAGATACAGTATGAGCGCTCTAATTGTGCAGTTTCAGGATGGCGCTGCTTGTCAAAAAAAATCCATCGATATGTCAAACTTGATACATTTATTTTAGTTCTGTGTTTTTCCGCCTGCACTTATAAGTTGGTTGAAGTGTGTTGCTTTAGCTCTGACTGTAGCAATCCAATAGCGTTCTTATTGATGGTAAAATACAGATCACTGTCATTTGGCAAACTTGGCCTAACATAATTATTGTCAAGATGGCGACGATGTTAATTCCGAGTACGCCCACGCGCTAATAGAACTACGCAGACTTGGCCCCGTGTGAGTCGATTTTATTTCTCAATAGCGGCCACGGAGTCTAGATTAGTGCTCGGTTGATGTCAAAAGACTCGCCCCTAGGGATTGGAAATGTGGGTATACTATTTAGGTACACGTTTGCCTAAACCTCTGGGATGGCCAGCGTGCTGTCATGTTGGGGTGGATCTTACTTGTTGCTCCTGCAGAGGGCGTGGGTCTCATCGCTTTTGTCACTGCAGTCATACTTTCCATCACACTTCCCGTCCATGGGTATACACGTACCGTCTGCGCATCGCCAGCTGGAAGCCCTGGAAAACGTTTAAGAATGCATTTAAGAGCGTTTATAACACCTTACGAGGATTTCCCTTCGTCCTTATTTTCCGAAATGACCGACTGTTTTTAATTAAACTTTATATCTACACATAAGCAGGATACATAGGTCTAAAAATTAGATATTTTTTTTTCCAAAAATTTCCGATTATAATTTTTCTATAGGAATTGAAATTTTCAATTATCTTTTTTTTACACTTGGTCTGACTGCTTAGTCCGATCAATCAGACCAAGTGTTTTAAAATGAAGATAGATATCGTGGTCCGACTCTTTAATCGGACCAAAAGGAAAAAAAAGTTCACGTGGTCCGATTGATCGGACTAAGCAGTCGGACCAAGTGTTCACAGGTACTAAAACGACTTGACCTTGGTATCTATAGTCAAGTTTAAGTAATTACTTATGAATTTATTTGTATGCAATAGACAAGAATTCAAACGATACAAAACCCGTCAAAGAAAGCAAAGCGGCGCAACCTTCAACGGAGATAGTAATACTCCTTGCTGAGTTATTTTAACAAATTATAATTTATATTTTACTAGCTATCCCGCGCAACTTCGTCTGTGTCACATTTTCCCCGTTTTCGCGACATTTTTCATTGCTGCTCCGCTCCTATTGGTCGTATCGTGATGATATATAGCTTATGAAGGTCTCAGGTTGAAATCTATCTTTTTGCCAAATTTCATCCAGATCCGATCAGCCGTTTAGTCGTGCAAATGTAACAAACAAACAGAGTGACTTTCGCATTTATAATATTAGTATGGAAGTATGGATATGTAGTTTAGTTTGGCTTATGTTTAACATAACACCAGATAAAGTAAATATAACCTTAAAAAACATTTTTATACTGCCTAAAATAGTAAATGATCACCAGAAATAGTAAATGATCACCAGAATTAAAAACCTGAAAATCACAGCTCCGAACTAAGGCGTAGTCGACGGAGCCCCGCTACGCGGGGCTCCTATTTCTCTCTGCAGGGTTTAAAGTAACCTAACACGAAGGGGATGTCGGGGTCTTAGTTCGCTCGCTCCACTCGCTCACTAGACCCCGCCATCCCCTTCGAACCTAACCTGTCCGAGTCGGGGTGCCCAATATCCCGAGCTCGCTTTGCTCGCACTTGCTTCCTAAGTTCTTCTTGCCACAAAATTTGGTGATCATTTACTATATTTGGTGATCATTTACTATATTTGGTCTTTGAATACAATTTTTTTGGTGTTTAGTATTTTTTTTTTGGTAACGTAGCTTAGGATCTCAAAGTATTTTTTGGTGCTCATTATATTTAATCCCCTTTAGTTTAGAAAACTAGGTTAAGTTATGATGAGGCTGACTTGCCTTTAAGGATAAAAGCCTCCAATAACAAAAATACTAACTTTTGCTGTTCCAACTTTAAGCAATTACTTAGCTACGCTATATGAATCGTATCTTAAAAAATGACATTTACTCAAGTAAACACTGACTTTTTTATTGATACGGCTGTTAGAATTAAGGTACGTATAGACTAATTTTTGCACCTACCCACATGCCACCTGTCTTTTAGACCTCCAATGAGAAACTGTAGCTTCCGTCAGGTTTCTGTAAAAAAAAAGATTTAATGGTTGAAATGTCTTTGATTAAATCAACAAGCAGCTACGTTGGGGTCGACTTCCAGTCTGACTGTTTGCCGTTGATTAAACTAGTATTTTTGGGTAGAGTGCGACTACTGAGCATGAGGACCTGGGTGCGATTCGCAGGTCGGGCAAAGTGTAATAGGGGTTTGTCATCAGTTTTTCTATAGCAGCTACGGAATCTGGATGTGCCCGCCCCTTATTTTAAGTGCCATCGTAGCTCCTGAACGAATAAATCGATTATGATAAAATTGGCTTCGTTTGAAAGGTTTTTTTCTATAGACATTTGTTTTGTCTATAATTACGTACTTAATTAGATAATCGACTTTTTTATTTGTATAGATATTTGATTCATTTTGATTTTGAAAGTTAGAGTAAGGCATAAAAATGATTACCCAAAAAGATTGAAGTCCATATTATGTCAACCCAATTTTAAGATATCGTCTGTAACACAATAGCATGCCCGTTAAAGGCCAAAGTTGGTATTTATAATAATATTTTTGTGAGTGGCATCTCGCAGTTCAACCTATGAGGTTGTCGTCTGCTTAACCGGAGTTTATAATAATATATTTAATCTCTCGTTATGTACATGGAAAGGAATCATCAAATGACTCCCCCCGCTCTGGGCGGAGCGGGAGGGAGTGTCAGACTTGTACTGACTAAAACCCATCCATGTTCCTTCTTAGCCTTTTGTGTTCCAGGGCCACGGTATCTCTTTCGAACAGTCCCGCAACCCTGGCAGGCATCGGCCGTCTCGGACCCCTTCCGGTTTGCTGACATCTCCTTGAGGCGCGCGTGGAACACGAACGCACCGTCGGCACGGCCGGCGGCCTGTCGTCATGACAGTGAGCTAGCCCATTACTCACCGTCCACAGGCCCGCGCCTACGGTGGCCGGGGCCCACTGGTTGCCCCCCTACGAGGCGTCTCCCGCGGCGGCTGGGACGTGAGGCTCTCTCCCTCTCACGTTCCGCCACCTCCTTCGCTAGCATGACAGCTTCGCAGAAGGAGGCGACGGCTTCCCTTTCCCTCTCGCTCCGGACCATGGATTGAACCAGGGCCGGACGCATGGATCAAGGCCTTGATTCAAAAAGCGGTACTCCTGGACACTATTTCAATCTATCACTTTTCAATAGCTTTTCGATACTATAGGATCGAGTAACCGATTCGATGACGCGCCGCGTCGCGTCGCGCCTGTGTGCGAGGCTTCACGACGCGGCAACGCCGCTGAAAGTTGTAACTGGCTTATGTAGGTCCTATAGGCAGTCGCTCCATGTAAAATACTGATTTTCAGCTGCTATCCGGTAAGACTGCAAGCCAACTCCCTTGGTAAGACTGGTTGTCAGACTTTCGGGCCACTGACTACCTGTAACGACTGCCAGAGATCTATAAATGCCAGCCGGGACCAACGTGCTCCCCGAGGCATAAACGAAACTCGGTACCTACGTAATGGGTGGTCACCCATCCACAGACTAACCTAGGGAAGCGCGGCTTAGACTGCAGATTGATCGTAATGGCTGTAACTACGAGCTCCACATTAAGGATAAAAAATATTTTATCTGATTTTATTTTCCAGCAAAAAAACCGGAGACTTCGTTTGTATGGGCTAAACGCCACTAGACTTTCCTCATACGCCCTGAGTGTACACTAATAAAAAAACCGGCCAAGTGCGAGTCGGACTCGCGTACGAAGGCTTCCATACTATTATTTATAAAAACGAGCAAAAAAATGGCATTTTTTTATGGGAGCCCCCTTAATTATTCATTTTATTCTGTTTTTAGTATTTGTTGTTATAGTATCAACAGAAATACATAATCTGTAGAGATTTCAACTGGCTAACTATCACGGTTTATGAGATACCGCCTGGTGACAGACGGACGGAAGGACGGACAGCGAAGTCTCAGTAATAGGGTCCCGTCTGACACTCTGACCCTTTGGGTTCGCAACCCTAAAAACATATTTTTTTACCTGCAAGACGTACTTGAAGCAAGATTTTTGACGACTGCAGTCACAGCTGGTGATATGGCTGAAATAAAATAACATCATATAACATCACGCCCTTGATCCCCGAGGGGTTTGGCAGAGGTGTATCTAATAGTAGGTACACCCACGTTTCGTGTCCTAAGAGTCAGCTCACACCGAGACGCGACGCTGCGCGTACACTTTTAACGAGCGCATATTATTAGCGCAACGTATTCTGAATTCTCAAAACGAAATGTGTATCTTTTCGTGTAGAAAATAAAGTTATATTTTGAATAGCTCTTTAAAAGAGTGCGCGCAGCGTCGCGTATTATTAGGACACGAAACGTGGGTTTCGTAACCCACGTTTCGTGTCCTAATAATACACCCACGTTTCGCCAGTTATGTTTAAGTCACATGTAACAGGGGGTAAGCATATTGCCATCAACCGACACACATACAAACAAACAACAGCATGACAAACATTTCAATATAATAATAATGTTTTATGCACTTTTAAAGGTTATCTAACATCGATGAAGGAAAATATTTTGTGTAACTTAAGTCTGACTTGAGCAAGCGTGGTGCATCATCACTGGTGATCAATGCTCGTGCCTTCTCTGTATGACAATTATTGCACTCCGTATTTCAGTTTCTGAGGTATGGGAGTGCAATAATTTTCCGTTAAAAAACTGACTGTTTCTTTCAATTCACTTCTTCACGTGCTACTGCGCTACTAGTTAACAAAAGTGTAAATACAATTCTTTAGATATCACATCTATAATACTTATGTCATCATAATCCATATTACCTTTTTAGATTTACATAAAATTTATATTAAATTCAGATTGTATGATTTATTATTAGTATTCTTGAATTTTATGTTGTTGTCACTGTAAAAGATCACCCACAAACAACGATCTTCAATAAAACTATTTATAACTTAATACCACAGTATATTAAATCACATTTATACAGAATCTCAAAAAAACTTTTTTTTTTTGTGTGTGGCATCTCGCAGTTCAGCCTCTGAGGTTGGCCTCCAGCCAGGGCAAAGAGCTTATAAACTAAGCGATAACACGATAAGGGCACCCCCTGCGGGGTACGGGCCTCGGCTTAGGGCGTCGCTAGGGGAGGGCAGCAAAGGGACTGGCTGGATCTGAGTGATTTCATTATTTAGGGGCTGATTTAAAACTAAAGGCTCAGCATCGCGGGCTGGCTCGAGCAAGAGTCGGGGGGGGTGTAGTGAACAGGGACGTCGCAGCGGGCCTCGTCGGCGAGGCCGGAATGACAGTGCAGTCTGTGTCTGTGTTTACGTTTAAGAGTACTGGTTTCCCTACTGCTCTCTTGTAAAAGGCTAATAGGGACATCAGGTGTGACTAGGGTATGCCGTGGACGGCGAATCCTACTAATACGCGATGGCTCGTACCGGGCGGTCGATGCGATCAAGGGGTTGGGATGCCTAACATCTGAGTCAAAGAAACGAATCCCGATCAAAACGCGGGTTGACAAACAGAACAGCGTGGCTCTTATCGGGATAAACCTCGATTCTCCACTAACGGAACCAAGCCCCTATAAGACGTTGGCTGACGTTTGCAGAGTGCCAGCGATGCTGTCCTGACTGGTACCGGTGTAATAGATAGCCGTATCGTCGGCAAATAGTGCTAACTGAGCCTTCTTGCTGTCACTGATATACAGTGTGAAGACCCCGACATCCCCTTCGTGTTAGGTTACTTTAAACCCTGCAGAGAGAAATAGGAGCCCCGCGTATTATAGCGGGGCTCCGTCGACTACGCCTTAGTTCGGAGCTGTGATTTTCAGGTTTTTAATTCTGGTGATCATTTACTATTTTAGGCAGTATAAAAATGTTTTTTAAGGTTATATTTACTTTATCTGGTGTTATGTTAAACATAAGCCTAATTAAAATAAGGATATATTTAAGAAAACAACAAAACATTCAAGTCAAATTAAATAAAACAACTAAATTATCAGCATAAGCAGATGTCACATAATTATACAGATAAGTATTACGTTTTGATTTCAATAATTTAATACATAAATAAGTTTAATTAAATAAATCGGATGTAGCAGGTCTAGTATCTGTCATTCAAATAATCGTTAATTGTGTAATAACATTTTGCAAGTAGAAATTCGTTTAAGAATTTTTTGAACAGATCCTTGTTATTAATATCTCTTATATGAACCGTTTGATTACCGGTCATGCCGAGCCGACAGACAGAGATTTCGAGAAGAGATTCAAGCGGAGGGGGGACTATGGATTTTACGAAGGAAACGGTTCTGCAAAGTCTGCATCCTATGTATGAATCGAGGCTTGGTGTGTGCGTACACGACACAAGCGTACGTCATGATGGGACGGATCACCGGTATAGAGACGCAACTTGTACTTAAGTGACAACTTGCTTTTTGCCAAAATCATGAAATGAAGCCTACCCATAGCAAACGCAGCACGGTTACGCGCTTCCTTGATATGTGACGCGAAGGTCATGTGTTCGTCAAGTGACTCCCAAGTACTTGGCTCGCTTCTCCCAGGCGATGGGCTTGCCGTACATGGTGATCGGGGGGGGGGGGGGGGGGTTGACGGGGACGATTAAAACGTGGTTTGACGAACAGGACAGCCTGGCTCTTATCGGGATTAACCTCGATTCTCCACTTACGGAACCAAGCGCCTAAGACGTTGGCTGACGTTTGCAGAGTACTAGCGATGCTGTCCTGACTGGTACCGGTGCCGTGTAATGGCCGTATCGTCGGCAAATAGTGCTAACTGAGCCTTCTTGCTGTCACTGATATACAGTGTGAAGGCGAGTGGGGAGACGACGGAGCCCTGAGGGACACCGGCTCGGATAGGGTGAGGGGAGGACAAAGCGTCTCCAATGCGATAGCGGAAAGTGCGATTCGACAAAAAGTCCCGTAAGATGAGCACGAGACGGTCTGGTACTCCCATTTGGTAAAGCTTATATAATAAGCCATTGTGCCAGACTTTGTCGAAAGCTTTCGCTATGTCGAAGAAAAGTACGCCCGTCATCGAACCGCGCTGGAAGCCGGCGCTCAAGTGCTCTACGATGCGGTGTACCTGTTGGATGCACGAGTGTCCGGTCCTGAAGCCGAACTGTTCGTTGGGAATGAGACTTAGCTTCGGCATAATCTTTGAGTCGCTTATAAATAAGTCTCTCGTAGATTTTGCCGAGTGCATTCAGGAGACTGATAGGCCGGTAGCTCGACGGCTCTGCCTTTGGTTTGCCTGGTTTGGCAATGCCGATCACAGTGGCCTCTTTCCAGACTTGTGGGAATATATTTTTGCTCAAGGCGCCATTGAAGATGGCTACCAAGAGAATAATAAGCTGACCGGGGAGGAGTTTAAACACCTTATTGGTGATGCCATCGGAGCCAGGTGCTTTCCGAGGCTGAAGCCTTTTAATTATGTCTTGCACTTCCTCGACTGAGACGGGAGGCAGAGGATCATCAGGGTCTTCAACGGGGGTGGGGCGAATTTACTTTCGACGAATGCGTCCACCTTCTTCAGGTGTCGCTTGTCTACTGGCTGCAAACTAGGGTAGCACTGGGATTCCAGGCTGTCGGCCAGGCATTCTGCCTTTTCAGAGTCGTCAAAAGCGACGCTCTAGTCGGGTCGGGTGAGAGGAGGCATAGAAGCCTCTTCGGTGGAACGCAACTTTCGTTGCAACTGCCAGAAGGCTAAGTGGGTTTAAGCGCTAAGCGTCTTGTCCCATTGATTAGAACGAAACTCACTGGTGCGGTCCTTTACAGCACGCTGTAAATTACGCTTGTGGGCTTTGTTCGCGTCGCAAGGAAATCTGCTGTAGGCATGGATGGACGCGTTCTTCTCGGTTATCAAATCACGTACGTCAGCGGGTAGTTTCCAGCGACGATCGCTCGTCTCCGGGACTTCCCGTGAACAATCCGTCAGTACGGATTGAACGTGATTTGTAAACAAGTTGATGGCGGCCGTCGTGTCTGCGACTGAGTCTATATGGTCAGGGATAGCTTCCAAGTGAGGAGACGTGTCAGAGGCCAGCTTAGCGCTGACTTTCTTCCAGTCAGTGATCACTATGGTAGGAGCGGGAGCGTTGGGGTCAGAAGGGCCCGAACGAGGAATAAGGTGCATGAGCACCGGACGGTGATCCGAGTTAAGCTCGTGAAGGGTCTCTATAGAATGTAACCTAAGGTTGACATTCTTAAGTAGCGCGATGTCAAGTACATCGGTACGAGAAGAGACGGTCGTTGGGTAATGAGTGTGCTCCATGGGAGCGATAGGGTCAAAGTTGAGGGCCTCACCCAGGTCGTAAATAACTCTCCCTCTCGGGTTTGTTATTGTACTGTTCCAGGCGGGGTTTTTGGCGTTGAGATCACCCGCTATAATAACGGAGTCACTCAGGCCGAAGAGGACAGTAAGGTCCTTTTTGAGTAATGAGTGATCTTCACTCGTGTTAGAGGGAGGCATGTAGGCAGAGATGATATGAACCGGTTGATGACCGGTCATGCCGAGCCGACAGACAGAGATCTCGAGAAGAGATTCAAGCTGAGGGGGGACTATGGGGATGCAGTGCAGTTCCTTCCTATAGTAAATTAACGTGCCGCCCTTGTGACATCGAGACCGATCATTACGAACTATGCAATAGTTGGCAATTTTCGGGTCGCGATGACACGGCTTGAGGAACGTCTCCTGGACGAGGAGGACGTCAACTTGATGGTCTCGCAGGAAAGTTGCGATCTCATCGCGTTGGGTCCTAATGCCATTGGCATTAAAGAAGCCTAACCTAAGGGATCTAGGGAGAAGAGTACGAGCATTAACCGAATTAGCCATTGAACTGGTTAAAGTTGATTGCCTTAAGGGCTTGCTCGATCTTAGGATGAGCGGTGAAAATTTTAAGGAGCGACTCCGCCTTGTAATCGGAGGCTCGGATCTCAGCCGCCATGAGGTCGGCTTCGGGGGAGACAAAGGCACCAAAGGCCCGGAAGATGGTTACAATGGCCTTCTTTCCCTCTTGTGGTAGACCACAAGCGGGGATGGAGAAGGGCATTGGAGCGGGTGCGGCCACGGCTGTAGGCTGAGCAGCGGCTGGGCTGGATGATGGACATGGGACTGGAACGTCCATTAGTCCTGGAAGGGGGCTGGGTTTTGCTTTCCCGAGAGCAGGGAAGGCTCGTTGATGGTTCAACGAGTTCCACGGAGATGGCCTCTGTGGGCTGAGCCTCTCGGGTAGCTGTGAAGATGGAATCTTCACGACTGAAGGGCTCTCCCTTTGTTGACGAGCGCCTGCGCGCTTCGCCAACTTGGAGGCGCCTTGTTTCGGGGCTTTCGGACAGCCCCGATAGTTAGCTGGGTGACCTGACTGACCGCAGTTCACGCAGCTCGGAGGCTCCGTGCCCAACGAAATGTCCTTTGGACGAGGACATTCCGCGGTCGAATGATTGCCTAGGCACTTCACGCACCTGAATGGGGCGTGACAGTTAGCCTGGCTATGTCCATATAGTTGGCAGCGGTGACACTGCCCAACTACGTGGGATTTGAATGGCTTCTCAATGGAGATGGAGAGGTATAAATTCTTTTTTTTTTTTTTTTTTTGATATGGCCACTCGCAGATCAACCTTATGAAGGTTTTTACTGCTTAACCCGGACTATCCTGTGGTGACCTCAAATGAATTTAAGGCCCCCAGCCAGGGTTTACAAACTAAGTAGAACTTAAACTAAATGACCGCTCGCTAAGGGCACCCCCTGTGGGGTTCGGACCTCGGCTTAGGGCGTCATTGATTGGTGGACAGCAAGGGACAGGCTGGGTCGTATTATTATTAAGGGAATTTAAAGCTACTTGCTCAGCGGCGCGGGCTGGCTCGTCGTGCAAGGGTCGGGGAGTAACATTACTGGGACGTCGCGACGGGCCTCGTCGGCGAGGCCGGTATACGGATCGGATTCTGTTTTTGTGTTTTCTAAGGGTGCTGGTTTCCCTACTGCTCTCTTGAAGGAGGGTAGTGGGATCATCGGGTTCCGTGAGGATATGCCTAGGACGGCGAATCTTCCCTATCTTGGTGGGGACGTATCGGGCGGCCGACACCACTAGTGGGTTGGGGTGCTTCTCAGCAGAGTCAAGAAAGCGCTTTGAAAGGCGTTTAATGACCTGCTTGATGGTGGGGATCTTGAGATCGACATGGAGTCGCTCATTCCTAACGAACCACGGGGCTCCCGTGGCCTTTCGGAGAAACCGGTTCTGGAGGGTCTGCATCCTATGGATTTGGTAAGCCTTAGCTTGCCCGAATACAGGGCAAGCGTAGGTCAGGATGGGACGAATGCACGCGGTGTAAATACGCAATTTGCACTTAAGTGACAATTTGCTGCGTGAGTTGAGTAGGGAGTGGAGCCTTCCGAGAGCGAAAGCGGCGCGCGAACGCACCGACTTTATGTGCTTTCCGAAGGTGAGGCGTTGGTCGAGGATTACCCCCAAGTATTTGGCTTGCTTCTCCCAAGGGATCGGCTTGTCAAACATGGTGATCGGGATGGGGTCGGGTGGGAGGGTGTAGTGGGGCCTACAGAAGAGGACCGCCTGGCTCTTATCGGGGTTGACTTCTATTCTCCATTTCCGGAACCAATCGCCTAGGGCGTTTGCGGAGGTTTGGAGTTTACGAGCGATACTGTCTGGGCTCAGGCCAGAACAGTAGATGGCTGTGTCGTCGGCAAAAAGCGCTAACTCCGCTTTTGCCTCCTTGGGAATGTCGCTGGTGAACAGCGTGAAAATGAGTGGGGACAGAACGGCGCCCTGAGGGACTCCGGCGCGAATAGGATGGGGGGAGGAAAGCGCACCTTCGATGCGATACCGAAAGGTGCGGTTCGACAAAAAGTCCCGCAAGATGAGCACGAGACGATCAGGCACACCGAGCTGGTACAGCTTGTATATCAGCCCGTTGTGCCAGACCTTGTCGAAGGCTTTCGCTATGTCGAAGAACAGGGCACCAGTCATCAGTCCACGCTGGTAGCGGGCGCTGACGTGTTCGACTATGCGGTGCACCTGTTGGACACAAGAGTGTTGGGGTTTAAATCCGAACTGCTCTTGGGGAATGAGACTCTTCGCTTCGACGTAATCTTTGAGACGCTTATAAATAAGCCTCTCGTAGATTTTGCCGAGAACGTTGAGGAGACTAATGGGGCGGTAACTACTGGGGTTGGACTTGGGCTTGCCCGGTTTGGGAATACCGATGACAGTGGCCTCCTTCCACGACTGTGGAAACATGTTGTGCGTCATGGCGCCATTGAAGATGGCGGTCATGAGCACGATGAGGGCTGATGGAAACAACTTGAAAACCCTATTGTTGATTCCATCAGAGCCAGGGGCTTTCCGCTGCTTGAGGTTCTTAATTACCTCCTCGACCTCGTCAGGAGTGACGGGGGCAAGGGGGAAATCAGGGTCCTCGACTGGTGGGAGGGAGGTCCTACGTTCGACTTCAGCATCCACCTTAGTAAGGTGAGCTATGTCTACTGGTTGGGAACTGGGCGAGCATTGAGACTCGAGGCTGTCGGCCAGGCATTCGGCTTTATCTTCGTCGTCGAAAGCGACGCTGTTGTCAGGGCGGGTGAGAGGAGGCATACCGGAGATCTCAGAGGTGCGTAGTTTCCTCTGTAATTCCCAGAACGCCAGATGGGTCGGTTCGAGTTCGCTGAGCATCTTGTCCCATTGATTATCACGCAGCTCTTTGACACGTTTGCTTACCTTACGCTGTAAGCTACGCATAAAAGCTTTGTTACTTTCGCAGGGAAAGGCTCTGAAGGCACGGATGGCCGCGTTCTTCTCGGTCAACAGTTCACGCACATCGTCCGGAAGTTTCCAACGACGATCATTCGTCGCTGGAGCCTCCTTTGAACACTCGTTCAGGATCGATTGCACGTGTTCCGTGAGCAAGTTGATCGCGGCCTCCGTGTCAGCGACGGACTCGATATTGTTGGGGATTTGGTCCAAGTGCGGAGAATTGGTGGATTTCAGCAATTCGCTTACTTTCCCCCAGTCCGTGATCACTTTGGTGGGAGGGGGTTGAGAGGGGTCGAAGGGACCGAGTCTGGGAGCTAGCTCCCAGATCACCGGACGGTGGTCGGAGTCGAGCTCGTCGATCGCCTCCACAGAATGAAGCCGTAGGCTGACGTTCTTGAGGAGGGCGATGTCGAGCACATCGGGAAGTTGGTTGGGTGCGAGAGGGTAGTGAGTGGGATGCATCGGAGCGATGACATCGAAGTGGAGTAGACTGCTGAGGTCGAACAGGATTTTGCCTCTGGAGTTTGTCACGCGACAATTCCAGGCAGGGTGTTTGGCGTTCAGATCACCCGCCAGGATGACGGAGTCACTGAAGCCAAGAAGCGAGCCGAGATCATCTCTTAGGGAGGCGTTAATCGCCGGGGAGCCGGAGGGAGGAAGGTAAGCAGAGATGATCGTAATGGGCTGATGGCCCGTCATGCCGAGCCGACAGACAGAGACCTCAAGTTGGGACAAGGGGGGAGGATCCATTGGGATGCAGTATAGGGACGCTTTGTAGTAAATTAGAGTACCTCCCTTATGGCAACGAGTCCTATCGTTGCGAACTATGCGATAGTCGGCAATTTTAGGATCTCGATTCGAAGGCTTCAGGAAGGTCTCTTGGACTAACAGAATATCTAAGTGATGGTCGCGGAGGAAGTTGGCGATCTCATCACGTTGCCCATTCAGGCTATTGGCGTTGAAGGACCCTATTCTAAGGGACTTCGGTTTGAACCTACAGGGGGGGGCTTTATCCATTACGGATTATTATGAGGGAGGTTTTGCATGGCGTGCGTAACGTCCCCGTACGCTGCGAAGACGGTCGCGAGTTTGAAGAAATCGCCACCGCAAGCGACGATCTCTTGAGACATCTGGATGGCTCTGGGCGAGTAGAACACGCTGAACGTGCTCGAAAGAACCCTAGCGGGGTCAAACCGGTTGTCTACCGGGTTGAGGGGGGGCCTGTATGGGGGGGGAGGGGGCTGTGCGGTTGGTGCGCGAGGCACTGACGCTACAGTTGGAGGGATGGGCGCTGAAGGCGCGGCCGACTTGACGACGGCTCTGGGGGCTGATGGGGGTAGGGGGGGAGCGATGGGGTTAGCCATCAGTGCCGGGATTTCCGGTTGTTGAGTGGGCCTCAACGCCGGGAAATGGGTCTGGTGGTTCAGCGCGTTCCACGGACTGGGGCGCTGGGGGCTAAGGTTGGCGGGGAGCTTGTCAGAGAGAGTTGGACACTCTCTATTCTGACGGGCGCTAGCGCGCTTGGCCAGCTTAGGGGCCGAGGATTTCGGTGCCTTAGGGCACCCCCGGTAGTTGGCCGGGTGGCCGGATTGGCCGCACAGCACACAGCTGGGAGGCTCTGTGCAAAGGGTTCGGTCCTTTGGACGCGAACAGTCAGAGGTGCCGTGGTCACCCAGGCACTTGACACAACGGGCCTTCCCAAAGCAATTTCTTTGGGAGTGACCATAGAGTTGGCATTTATGGCATTGGCCAACAATGCCACTCTGACGAGGCTTCTCTATTTTGATGCCAGAGAGGCCGCAGATCTTGCTGATCTTGAAAATGGGGTGATGACCTTCAGTGGGGTCACAGACCACCAAGATCATGTTATAGGGGTTTCCCCCTTTGCCGCGGTGCATGCGGTGCACCTCGGCGACTGGGACCTTCTGCGACTCTAGGTCGAGAAGGATCTCTGAAGAAGGGATCTCCAGTGGGACGTTCTTAATAACGACCCTAACTGGGGTCTCCTCTTTCAGGGAGTAGGTGTGGAAATAGATCTTTCGATCAGATAGGAGTCTGGAGAGGCTCCTGAAGTCGTTGGTCGAGGCCAGGGTGATCTTAATGCCCTGCTGGACTGCATGGGCATTGAGATATCGGATTTGGCGTGCATCGCACGCCTTGGACACTTCCGTCCACATGCCCTTGTCGTGTAAGAACAAGGGTGGAGGGGGGCGAGTCTTCTTGGGGGCGGGGGCAGCCGAGTCGGCTGTGGTCATCGGACTGACCGGGCGGCTCGCCTGTTGAGTGGGACCAGTAGCCGACGTCATCGACACAGCCGGAGACGGGGGTCGGGAGACCACCGGGGAGGGTGCCGGAACGGCGGGGAAGGGGGCTGTGAGGCCAAGAGCGGGGGGGTGGCCCTCGCCGCTACTGCCTTCTTGGCCTTGCTGGCCTGAGAACGGTGGGAGCGCCTCTTCCTCTTCCCCTTTCCCTTTCCGACGACCGTGAAGTCGTCTTCGGGGGAGGAGTCCTACTCCGATGACTCCTCTGCAGAGGAGAAAGCGGGGGAGGTGGGCTCGTCCGGGGTAGCCTGAGAGTCCGTCGGGCAAGGGGGAGTATTAATTCAATTTTTTTTTTTTTTTTTTTTTTTTTATGAATGGCATCTCGCAATTCAGCCTCTGAGGCTGGCTACTGCTTAACCGGTCTAATCCTATGGATGCCTAGAATTTAAGGCCTCCAGCTAGGGCAGTAAAATTATCTGAGTTAAGCGACAGCTCGCTAAGGGCACCCCCTGCGGGGTTCGGGCCTCGGCTTAGGGTGTCGCTTGGGGAGGGCAGCAAAGGGACAGGCTGGATCTGAGTGATTTCATTATTTAGGGGCTGATTTAAAACTAAAGGCTCAGCATCGCGGGCTGGCTCGAGCAAGGGTCGGGGGGGGGGTAGTGAACAGGGACGTCGCGACGGGCCTCGACGGCGAGGCCGGAATGACGGCGGTCTGTGTCTGTGTTTTCGATTTAGAGTACTGGTTTCCCTACTGCTCTCTTGTAAAAGGGTAATAGGGTCATCAGGAGTGACTAGGGTATGCCGTGGACGGCGAATCCTACTGATACGCGATGGTTCGTACCGGGCGGCCGATGCGATCAAGGGGTTGGGATGCCTAACAGCTTGGTCAAAGAAACGCTTGGAAAGGCGTTTCATGAACTGAAGAATGGTCGGGACTCTAAGATCGACATGAAGATTGTCGTTACGAACGTACCAGGGAGCGCCCGTGATTTTACGTAGGAAACGGTTCTGCAATGTCTGCATCCTATGAATAAAACGTGGCTTAGTGTGTGCATACACGACACAAGCGTAGGTCATGATGGGACGGATCACTGCGGTATAGAGACGCAACTTGCACTTGAGTGACAACTTGCTCTTTGCCGTCAGCATGTGGTGGAGCCTACCCATAGCAAAGGCAGCACTGTTACGTGCTTCCTTGATATGTGACGCGAAGGTCAGGTGTTGATCGAGAGTGACTCCCAAGTACTTGGCTCGCTTCTCCCAGGGGATAGGCTTGCCGTACATGGTAATCGGGCGGGGGGGGGGGGACGTTTGTGACGTGGTTTGACGAACAGGACAGCATGGCTCTTATCGGGATTTACCTCGATTCTCCACTTACGGAACCAAGCGCCTAAGACGTTGGCTGACGTTTGCAGAGTACTTGCGATGCTGTCCTGGCTAGTGCCGGTGTAATAGATGGCCGTATCATCGGCAAATAGTGCTAACTGAGCCTTCTTGCTCTTGGGGATGTCACTGGTAAACAGTGTGAAGGCGAGTGGGGAGACGACGGAGCCCTGAGGGACTCCGGCTCGGATAGGGTGAGGGGAGGACAAAGCGTCTCCAATTCGATAGCGGAAAGTACGATTCGACAAAAAGTCCCGTAAGATGAGCACGAGACGGTCCGGCACTCCCATTTGGTAAAGCTTATATAATAAGCCGTTGTGCCAGACTTTGTCGAAAGCTTTCGCTATGTCGAAGAAAAGTACTCCCGTCATAGAACCACGCTGGAAGCCAGCGCTCAAGTGTTCTACGATGCGGTGTACCTGTTGGATGCACGAGTGTCCGGTCCTGAAGCCGAACTGTTCGTTGGGAATGAGACTCTTCGCTTCGGCATAATCCTTGAGTCGCTTATAAATAAGTCTCTCGTAGATTTTGCCGAGTGCATTCAGGAGACTGATAGGCCGGTAGCTCGACGGCTCAGCCTTTGGTTTGCCTGGTTTGGCAATACCGATCACAGTGGCCTCTTTCCAGACTTGTGGGAATATATTGTTGCTCAAGGCGCCATTGAAGATGGCTACCAAGAGAATAATGAGCTGACCAGGGAGGAGTTTGAACACCTTATTGGTGATGCCATCGGAGCCAGGTGCTTTCCGAGGCTGAAGCCTTTTAATGATGTCTTGTACTTCCTCGACTGAGACGGGAGGCAGAGGATCATCAGGGTCTTCAACAGGGGGGAGGGCGAATTTACTTTCGACGAATGCGTCCACCTTCTCCAGGTGTCGCTTGTCTACTGGCTGCAAACTAGGGGAGCACTGGGATTCCAGGCTGTCGGCCAGGCATTCTGCCTTTTCAGAGTCGTCAAAAGCGACGCTCTTGTCGGGTCGGGTGAGAGGAGGCATAGAAGCCTCTTCTGTGGAGCGCAACTTACGTTGCAACTGCCAGAAGGCTAAGTGGGTGGGCTCGAGTTCGCTAAGCGTCTTGTCCCATTGATTTGAACGAAACTCACTGGTGCGGTCCTTTACAGCACGCTGTAAATTACGCATGTGAGCCTTGTTCGCATCGCAAGGAAATCTGCTGTAGGCACGGATGGCCGCGTTCTTCTCGGTTATCAAATCACGTACGTCAGCGGGTAGTTTCCAGCGACGATCGCTCGTCTCCGGGACTTCCCGTGAACAATCCGTCAATACGGATTGAACGTGATCTGTAAACAAGTTGATGGCGGCCGTCGTGTCTGCGACTGAGTCTATGTGGTCAGGGATAGCTTCCAAGTGAGGAGACGTGTCAGAGGCCAGCTTAGAGCTGACTTTCTTCCAGTCAGTGATCACTATGGTAGGAGCGGGAGCGTTGGGGTCAGAAGGGCCCGAACGAGGAATAAGGTGCATGAGCACCGGACGGTGATCCGAGTTAAGCTCGTGGAGGGTCTCTATAGAATGCAACCTAAGGTTGACATTCTTGAGTAGCGCGATGTCAAGTACATCGGTACGGGAAGAGACGGTCGTTGGGTAATGAGTGTGCTCCATGGGAGCGATAGGGTCAAAGTTAAGGGCCTCACCTAGGTCGTAAATAACTCTCCCTCTCGGGTTTGTTATTGTACTGTTCCAGGCGGGGTTTTTGGCGTTGAGATCACCCGCTATGATAACGGAGTCACTCAAGCCGAAGAGGACAGTAAGGTCCTTTTTGAGTAATGAGTGATCTTCACTCGTGTTAGAGGGAGGCATGTAGGCAGAGATGATATGAACCGGTTGATGACCGGTCATGCCGAGCCGACAGACAGAGATCTCGAGAAGAGATTCAAGCTGAGGGGGGACTATGGGGATGCAGTGCAGTTCCTTCCTATAGTAAATTAACGTGCCGCCCTTGTGGCAACGCGACCGATCATTACGAACTATGCAATAGTTGGCAATTTTCGGGTCGCGATGACACGGCTTGAGGAACGTCTCCTGGACGAGGAGGACGTCAACTTGATGGTCTCGCAGGAAAGTTGCGATCTCATCGCGTTGGGTCCTAATGCCATTGGCATTAAAGAAGCCTAACCTAAGGGATCTGGGGAGGAGAGTACGTGCATTAACCGAGTTAGCCATTAAACTGGTTAAAGTTAATCGCCTTAAGGGCTTGCTCGATCTTCGGATGAGCGGTGAAAATTTTTAAGAGCGATTCCGCCTTGTAGTCGGAGGCTCGGATCTCAGCCGCCATGAGGTCGGCTTCGGGGGAGACAAAGGCACCAAAGGCCCGGAAGATGGTAACAATTGCCTTCTCTCCCTCTTGTGGTGGACCACAAGCGGGGATGGTGAAGGGCAATGGAGCGGGTGCGGCCACGGCTATAGGCTGAGCAGCGGCTGGGCTGGAGGAGGGACATGGGACTGGAACGTCCATAAGTCCAGGAAGCGGGCTGGGTTTTGCTTTCCCGAGAGCAGGGAAGGCTCGTTGATGGTTCAACGAGTTCCATGGGGATGGCCTCTGAGGGCTGAGCCTCTCGGGCAGCTGTGAAGACGGAATCTTCACGACTGAAGGGCTCTCCCTTTGTTGACGGGCGCCTGCGCGCTTCGCCAACTTGGAGGCGCCTTGTTTTGGGGCTTTCGGACAGCCCCGATAGTTGGCTGGGTGACCAGATTGACCGCAGTTCACGCAGCTCGGAGGCTCCGTGCACAACGAAATGTCCTTTGGACGAGGACATTCCGCGGTCGAGTGTTCGCCTAGGCACTTCACGCACCTGAAAGGGGCGTGGCAGTTAGCCTGGCTATGACCATATAGTTGGCAGCGATGACACTGCCCAACTACATGGGATTTGAACGGCTTCTCTATGGAGATGCCGGAGAGGGAGCACACCGATTTTAGTTTAAAAATCGGGTGGTGGCCATCGAATGGCTCACAGACGACCAGTACCATGTCGTACTGCTCGCCCCCCCTAGCTTTGTGAAGCCTATGAACCGCAAGTGCGGCAATTCCTTGTCTTTTGAGGTCATTTAGGATGGCCTCAACTGGGATCTCCTTCGGCACACGCCTGATCACCACACGGGTGGGCGTCTCCTCAGGGAGAGAGTATGTGTGAAAGGCTACGCCCTTCACACGAAGAAGTTTCACCAGCTCACGGAAGTCCGTGGTGGTGGGTACTAGTACTTTAATACCCTGTTGGGTATTTTTGGCGTTGGTGTATTGGATCTTGCGATCCGTACACCAAGACGAAACGTCCGTCCACATCCCCTTGTCACGAATGAACACGGGGGGGGGGACTTGGGCTTCCTGGACGAAGCTGGGGCGGGCGCGACGGCCATGGGGCTGGCAGGTCGGGAAGAATTAATTTAATAGCTTATCTGATCTACTTATACTTTCGCATGTAACGAAACCATAGCGACTTCTATTTCGACTACACCGCCATCTAGTTAGATCATCGAAACTAAATATATAAAAATCTTACTAACTCTAAATAAAACAGGTGATACGGTTTATCAGTCACTATGGTGAATGCTGCGTATACCTAATATAATAATAGGTGTACATACCAGCGATTTTTTTTTGTTTTTTGTAATAAATAGTATGTATTGCTGTTGGTGTACCTAATAAATAAATATATAAAAGAGAATTTTATGCAGCCGTGCGACAGCAACTGCATGTTATAATTACATCATTATGTTAACTGTCTCATTGGTCTTGTGGTCTCAAGACCGACTGCTGTGCATGAAGTCCTGGATTCGATGCGCAGTTCGTACAAAGTTTTATTGGGTTTTCTATCCAAAACTTCTCAGTCGCAGCCTCGAAGCTACAGGCTCGCCCCGTATTCATCATCATCATTAGCCTATAATGTTCCCACTGCTGGGACACAGGCCGTCTCTATGACAGGGAGTAGGCTGTAATCCACCACGCGGGCCCATTGCGGGTTGGTAGATGTCACATGTCTTCGAATTTTTAGTTCTAAGACATGCCGGTTTCCTCACGATGTTTTCCTTCACCGTTTTTGAGAGCAGCGGTGATGTAATAAATTACACAAAGTAATTTTCCTCACTGGGTTCGAACACACGGCTTACTGCTCGTAAGTCGGGGCTGCCACTACTGGGCCACCGCTGCTTTCGCCCCCTATTTACATAAGACATAAACATAACTGGGGAAATATTGTTGTAGGTATTTGTTAGGTACGCCTCTGCCTCTCCTGTCGGGGTGTACAAGGCGTGATGTCATGTAATTAACTTTTGGCATTAATGAATTTAATTTATTGACCAAAAAACAAAAATGACAATTAAATTTTGTTATAATATGATCTCGAAAACGGCTTAACCGGTTTTATGACACTGCTTTGGTCAGGTTCTCGGCGGTCATTCTAGTTTTAATTATGAATTATCCTTGTATTTTACATTATAAACAACACAGTTTAGTTGTCTTGGTAGCATGTAAACACTTTACATTGTTATGTTCGTGAACGAGCGCCGTCAGTAGGGAGTGGTCATCGCTTACCTGCCACAGCTTAGCACGGTTTAACCTCTCGAAGATTACTACCGTGATGTTATAATTATGTTTCAGTTAATCTTTAAGTTATAACTGTGTTATAAATTATTATTTAAGTCATGTCTGAATCATAATAAGGAAAACATCGTGAGGAATTCCAAATGACAATTTATTGAATGATAAAATAAGGTATATACGCGTTTGTGTAATCCTAGTTCCAGGAATAAAATCCTTTCCATCATCATATCCAGGTATTAAATAACTAAAATAACAACAAACTATAAAAGGGCGTTAAAAAACTCCTCGTCAACGCTCTCAGCTGGCAGAGAATAAAGAGACTGGCGGCGTTGCCAATTGCCAAGTTGTATGGCAATACCTACTTAGCCTTTGGCCAAGTTAAAAGCTAGCTCTTGGGTCACGGGAAGCGTCAACTAAGCGTTTAGAAATTTATTTTAAAAAGACTCTGTGCACTCCGACCCCCACGGCCCCAGAGATTCGACCCGATTGTTGATATTTTAGTTACTTAATTTACTAGTTTTTCATTGTTGTAATTGCTAACGTTAGTTCCCAAGTGTAAAATAATAATTTGGGGTATTTATACCCCATTTTGAAGAACAAAAAATAAATAGAAATTTATTAGAGTGCCTATAACCAATAAAAACTTTAAGTTTGAGTTCGTTATAAAGAAACACTTACCGAAACTAAATAAAACTATATTAAACAAATACATTTTAATGAACACACACTAATTTCACTCACTATGTGGCACTCACTTCACCTATCATAAAGAAGTTTGGCGACCTCTGTGCTACCCGCCCGCTGCGGCTGATCTGTTTCCAATAATGTTAGATCAAAGCTAGTTAGTCACCAGAATGAAAATACGTCACCAGACGTCATAATTATCATAACTTAATACTAATATTATAAATGCGAAAGTCACTCTGTTTGTTTGGTTGTATGTTTGTTTGTAACCTTTTCACGACTAAACGGCTGATTGGATCTTAATGAAATTTGGCAAGAAGATAGATTTCAACCTACTGCTGCTCTCACATTGTTTTGTTAATTTGTTTAAATCTGGCGCCTGATAAGAATAAGTACATAATACTTAATCGAAAGCAGCGGTGATCCAGTGGTGGCAGCCCCGACTTACGAGCAGTAAGTCGTGGGTTCGAAACCCAGACAGATGCAACCCTGCCCCCCTAGCATGACCGTTCTATCTCTATTCTACCAAGAAACGACAAGACATCTTTTCTTTACAACTTGTCATTTCTTCTGCCCGAGCATGGCGCGCACCGTCGACTCGCGTTTCTATGAAGACATAGACAGAAATTAAAAAAGGTTACGTTTAGTTAACAAAAAAAAGTTGCCAATTGCACGAGTTTTTCATTTTTCGTGGGCGGGATCTTTTTCGCGAAATTAAACAGACATTTGTCAGAAGTAATGTTTCTACCCCCAAATGTCAAAAGAAGAGAAAATATGGTCGTCATGCTCGACGTTGTAGACTTGTGTCGACCGAAGAAAAGAAACATTTCTTTTCTACATTCTTAATATCGCCATGCTTGGGACGATAGAAATATCTGTCAAGTTGTCGATTCTTCCGTAGACATAGCCCGTTTCTACGGCGGTCATGCTAGGCCGGCAGTTAGTACTAGGTAATACGATACCCCTTGGTAAGATTGGTTGTCAGACTTTAGGCTTCTGACTACTCGTAACGAATGTCAAAGATCTACAAATGACAGCCGAGACCAAACGGCTTAACGTGCTTTCCGAGGCACGGAGGGAAATCGTGTAATGGGTGGTCTTTGGGGCTTTAAGGCCTCACCACACAGCTGAGGGGTTCTATGCAAAGAGTCAAAGGTCTTTAGGGTAGAGGCAATCAGCGTGCCGTGGCCCCTCAGGAACTTAACGCATGGCTTCCCAAGGCAGTTTCTTTTTGGGAATGGCCATAAAGCTGGCTTTTGTGGCACTTGTCCACGATGCCGCTCTGACGGGGCTTCTCGATGCCCAATGCCGAGAGTACACAGATCGTTTTGATCTGGAAAATGTGGTGGTGCCCTTCGGTGGATCACATACAACCAGGATCATGTTGTAATATTACCGCCTTTGCGGTGCACTTGCAATAATATTACTTAGGGCTTATACTATCAGCGGAAAATCGACTTGGATATCGTTAGAAATTGTACAACGCCATCTAGTGACGAGTAGATAAACAAATTTTTAAAGTTTATGTTACGACAGTATTGTGGTGGGCGGAATGATAAGCCACTCAGAGTTATGACTCTGTATGGACCAAGGACATTTTGTGCAATATTATGTCCTTCCAATGATAAATTAATGTAACAACAAATTAAAAAATAAATTATATTCTGCTCATCAAACAGTTTCAATTACCCTTACAAGATGTCATGCACATCTTTTTCATGTGAAACATGTTTAGCCTTGGCAGTACAACTGAGTCAGTCGTATGCTGTGTAGTACTTAGGACGTAATAAATAATTTCATTTCTAACTGATGTTCGTTTAATGATAAATATTTATTTAATGTTTAAAACAAAAAAAAAACGATTACACAAATCGATACACGAACAACTCTCCGTAACGACGTAGTGGTACAGCTACTGAACAACAGAGGGCGTTTATGGAAATATTCGAGAAATCTAGATTAATATCAGAAATTATTTATTACGTCATAAACTGGGTAAAAAAAAAAAAAAACAAAAAAATACGAACGAAAATAAACTGAATTCAAGTCCACTTGGTTTTACATCTGTAGTGACCTACGAAAAGGAAATTAATACAAAAAGTACTACAGCGCCATCTATGACACGGTGGAAGAACTAACATCAAAATACGGGTCTGTCCGTAAATAGCTTTATGCTTAGAAATGGTGTGCATCAGGTTGGCGGGTGTATAACTACCAATGGCCATGCGATATGCGTGAGGGCAATGTGCTAGCAATGTTCAAACCCTACTCCCTAATATTTTTGGATTCATGAATTTTGAAAACACATCGCGAGTAAAGGCACCTGTCCAATTTTGTTGTCATTAATTTTTAGTTCGGACCCCTAACGAATCTTATGTCCGTAAGTGATACGGAGTAGGAAACAACCGTAACTTCGGCCGAAACTACGGATTTCGTGCTTAAAGAGTAGACCCCCTGATTTCGGCCTCCATGCGACCTGCTTTTGGAGAGATCAAGGCGTGGAAAGCACCGAAGATCGCGATGGATATATATGAACATCCATTAGCCCGGGGCTCAAAGCGGGCTTAGCTTGCCCGAAAGTGAGGAAAGCGCGCTGGTGGTTTAGCGAGTTCCATGGAAAGGGCCGCTGAGGGCTGAGTCTCTCGGGCATCTGTGAGGGAATTTTTCACAGAAGGGCGTTCTCTCTGCTGAAGTCTGTAGTTCTTAGTCGATTAGCCTGTTCCACTATTCTTTTTCAATTATCTCGGTGTTTTGCCTATCTTATTAATTACCAGAGATCGGAAAACCTAAACTTGAAGGAAGTAACTTGTGAATAATACCTAGCTCTTATTTATTTAGCTTTATATCGGCACTCAAAAATCATTCCGTGATTTTATGCAGAGGTATTAGCCACAAGCTCTACCTATTCCGATCTCTATAAATTACGTCTCTGTATAACAAGTAGGGAAGAGAAACGGTGTCTGAAACCGCGGGACACAGCTAGTTTTAAAATGTTGGAGTTGCAGTCCCCAACTGCCAGTCTATTCTGACGCTTGGCATGCAGTAATCAAAAGCAACAAAGAAAACAAAAAAGTATTTATTAGTCTCACATTGGGCAAAATAAGATGGTTATTAAATTAATAATAAAACAAAAAAGCAAACTAAAATAAAGATATAGTCTGTCCGAGACATTTGTTTCGCAGCAAAAGTCGTGTAATTATTATTATATGTACCATATACAACATGTAACTTAATTAACGCACATCCTGAAAATAGTTTGATCAGAATCGTTTACTGAATCGATTTCTATCCTTTTTAATATAGGTAATTTTTTATCCCAAAAATAATTAAAACTACGGAAATTATTGTCATAGTAACCCTACACAGTCAAAACAAATTGAAATGGACGTAGATTCGTTATGTTGTGTCGAGCGGTGCGATAACTGCTTGTGCGTTGCGTGCGTAGTAGTATGACCATAACGTTCTCCAAATTGGTTTAACTAATTTAAATAACAATGCATATACATGTTAAATTAAAAATTCAGTGTATGTATTATAATTATAACATAATATTCTAATTGGGGTGTTTGAGGGTGTGCGTTAATTACGTTACATGTTGTATATAATATATTAAAACATTCCCCTAACTTCCTGTATCGTGGGTGCGTTTACAAACATTTAAACTCACATACACAAACAGCCAAGCGGAACAACTATCTGTAAGCCATACAAATATAAGTTCTGTGCGGGGATCGAACCCGCGACACGCAGCGCAGCAGTCGATTGCTCAACCACTGCGCCAACCGTGTCGTCAAAATCGTCTAATTTACAACCACGCCATGCGAGGTGGTAACGCTGTGGCCAGGTGTTCTCTAATGAAATCCTTATGGTAATACACTTCAGTCAACGCTATGAAATTTGTTGGGCATTCTTGGTCTGTGCTCGGTGCTGTGGAAACGACGCCACGTAAGAAGAAACGGGTGATGCCTCGTTGCTCTCCAGGGAAGGCAATACCTGTGCCACTGTTGCCGCGGCAGATCAGGGTATCTGTATAAAGATGCGGGGACAACTTGAGAGTCAAAAATCAAAATCAAAATATTTTATTTTACATAGGCCTACATGGGCACTTATAAAACGTCGACAAGGTACACGGCTCGGGTTGGCCGTTTCCTATGGAGAAGAACCGGCAAGAAACTCCATGGTTACTCTTTTAAAATCATTTGGTTTTACAATATTTGAAGTTACAGCGTTAGTAGGTACTTAAGTATGGGAGGACAGCGTAGGCCCGAAAATAAGTCGTGGCTTAGTACAAAATGTAGTACAATTTTTTATTTTTTTAAACCTACGAATTTACAAAGCCTACAATGTCCACACATTTTCGTAAATTCGTAGGTTTTTTTTAATTTAAATTGTTCTACCTATTGAAGTAAGCCACAACTTATTTTCGAGCCTACGCTGTCCTCCCATAGCATATCGTGCTGTAACTATTCTGAACAATGAACGAATGGTGACAATGATTTGAAAACTATTGTAAAACATCTGAATAAAAAGAATGGAAATAATAATATTGGGAATAGTTAGACACATCCACACATTTGTGTCGTTTATGAGCTACCAGGGAAGCCGCATGAGCAGAAGGAGCTACAGCCAAACTTCTTTATCTTCAACGTAGTCCTTAATTTTGAAATATGCTTTTTTAATAAGGACACGTTTGATGCAATTTTTAAACTTTCCATCTGTCAGTTCTGTTACTGACTTTGGCAACTTATCTTGTCTCATTGCTTATCAATCTTCGTCATCTGCCTAGCCTTTTCGTACATGGGACTGCCTGTTTAGTAATGTCAATGTCACGTCATTGTCAAACTAAATATGAGTTTGACAGAAGGTTGTCTCTGGCGCCTTCTAACTTCACAATTATGAACAGAGTGCACACGTCTCTGACAGCACTGGATGGGCAATTACCTTACTTCACAACATGATTATGACGAATACACGGATATGACCTTACTTACTAATACTCGGATATTACAACTTATAATGATTTAGACTATACAAGGTGTTGTTTTGCATTCTCGTCAGATCAAGGAGGTAACTATGCTAATGATTCTCGTCCCGAATCAATAATAAAATGGGTAGGTAATTTTTATTTTTTTTCTCATTTATGGAAATCGGTAAGTGTGAACCACCCGTGTTTTAAACGCAGACTGTCTGGTTCTTGCCCTATAACCTCGCTTACGCATATACAAACAATCTCAAACGTTTATTCGATAATTTCTTTTTCCCTAAACCACGTTAAGAGGGTTATTCTGAAATTTTTAATTGCTTATTTATGTCTCTTGTGACCACCTCCTGAAATTTGACGAGAATGTAAAACCACACCTTGTATAATGAATACTGAAGACGTGGCTCAGGCCTTAAATAATATTAAACAAGGAATAAACTACTGAGGACGAGGCTTTGGCCTTACATAAAAATCAAGAAAGATAAATAACACTGAAGACGAGGCGATATGATCCAAGACCTTAGCCTGCCCGAGAAGGGCGAAAGGAAAAAAAAAAAAGCACACGTCTCTTGAGAACTTTATTGATGTTAAATAATTTAGAAGTAGGGACTTGTGAATAGGGTTGCGGACTGGGTAAAGAAAACGACATTCTATTTTGTCCGTCAGACAGGTAATACAAAAATATTAGACACGTATTTTTTGTTTTATCAAAATATCAAAAAAATACTTAGTTAAAACTCATTAAGTGAAGTGTTACTAACATAACTTTAAGTTTCTTATTACTAACACAATTGTTATAGTATGTATAATTAGGTTAAGGTATTTATCTCTGGGTCTTTGTTACCTGAAAATAAATGGATTATTATTATTATTATTATTATTAAAGTTGGAGAGTGGGGGCTTATTACGTCACAAATAGGTATAAAACTTACCTACATGTGACATCATGCGCCATTTCAACTCAATATATCTCCGTAATTTTATGACCACGTGAAAACAGAAAAAATACGCCGCCTCGCGCGCTGGATTGCCGCCATGGGATCTGGAGGCGATGGTCCTCGCGCGCCTGCATGAATGGCGCGCGAAGGCACTACGCCAGGGGGAAACTCCGCTGCCGCGGCAAATTGTTGCTCAGCGGACAGACCTCCGGCACGATCTCATGGCGTCATGGAGACAGCGACTGTCGCAACCACGTGCAGGGCACGCCACAATAGTGGCGATAAGTCCTCTCTTTGAGGAGTGGCTAGAGAGGCGGCACGGCGCCCTCACCTTCCGCCTGACGCAGGTCCTCACCGGACACGGTTGTTTCGGGAGGTTCCTGCACCGAATCGGGCGGGAGGAAACGCCCGGGTGTTACCATTGCGAGGATCGGCCGGAGGACACGGTGGAGCACACCGTGGAGCTCTGCCCCGCTTAGGCTGAGCACCGCCGTGTCCTCGTAGCGGCGATTGGCGGTGACCTCTCGCGTCCGGCCCTGGTTCAATCCATGGTCCGGAGCGAGAGGGAATGGGAAGCCGTCGCCTCCTTCTGCGAAGCAGTCATGCTAGCGAAGGAGGTGGCGGAACGTGAGAGGGAGAGAACCTCACGTCCCAGCCGCCGCGGGAGACGCCCCGGGCGTCGGGGGGCAACCAGTGGCCCCCGGCCACCGTAGGCGCGAGCCTGTGGACGGTGAGTAATGGGCTAGCTCACCGTCCGTCCGTCTCATGACGACAGGCCGTGTCGACGGCGCGTAAGTGTTCCACGCGCGCCTCAAGGAGATGTCAGCAAACAGGAAGGGGCCCGAGAGGGCCGATGCCTGCCAGGGCTGCGGGTTGTTCGAAAGAGATACCGCGGCCCTGGAACACAAAGGGCTTAGAAGGAACATGGGTGGGTTTTAGTCAGTCAAGTCTGACACTCCCTCCCGCTCCGCCCAGAGCGGGAGAAGTCATTTGATGATTTCCCATCCGCAAAAAAAAAAAAAAAAAAAGGGGGCTCCCATACAAAAAAGTGTTTTTTTTTTCCTCTTTTTTGCTATGCTCCTAGATACTGGAAGCCGACTTCAAAACAGCAAGGAAAAGACGAAGCATTTGATGACGCAGATTTATGCTCTTACTATTGTGTTGACCAGCGCAGAACTTGTCCCCAGTGATCATCGGTCTGAAGTCAGGAGGAGCTTGCTCGATGCACTTCCGAACTGGCATGTACGGGATCTTCAAAACTTGCAGTAGGCCCTGGTCGACCATCGGGAAAGGGAACACTCCAATCTGACAATTAGAAACACAATTTTTATATGGAGACTGCCTGTACCAAAATCAAAATCATTTATTTCAAGTAGGCCAGTTACAGGCACTTTTGAATAGTCGAAAGACAATAAAAATGAAGCTACAGTCCCAGTCACAAGACATAATAATTGTGAAAGTACTGTAGTTGCCCATTCCAAAGCGTAGATCTCTATGGAGAAGAATGGGCAGAAACTCCATGGACACTCTTTTAAATCAGAATCTTGTTACAAAACTTTGGTTACATAATTCATGTTGAGATGGTACATTATGTGAGAACGATGTAGCAAGACGTGCACGTTAAAAGTGTCCATAGTAAAAACAAACAATTAAAAGATGAAATAATTAGTTCGAAATGAGCCGTGGCAGCTAAGAGACGACCAGGCACAACTGACAGCGCCCATTCACGAAGATGACGGATCAGCCATCACTCAAAGTAAAAACCGGTTATTTTAAAATTGCAAACAGACACTTCAATTTTATTTATTTGTATGGATCTATGTATAGATAATCAAAATCACAACTCATTAGTGCATTTATTTAACAACAAAAAAAAAACCTGATGCGTCGATCCAAAACTAAAATAGGACAAGGACAGAAAGATTATCAGATGGTTCTTACCGTTCCCAAGTTTCCCTCCTGCATCTGCTTCTTCTTAAACTCGTAGTTGAAGTCCAGACATACCGGATGCAGCTTCTTGGAGTATGTGAAGGCCTTGCTCAATATAACCAGGGCTATGTCATGCTGGAAGTTTCCCAGGGCTCCTTGAAACAGATCGGTCACCCTGACTTGTGCCACCTGCGAAAATTATCTCGATAAAATGTGAAATGTTTGGTTGAATTCAAAATCAAAATATTTTTATATCACATAAGCCTACATGGGCATTTGTAAAACGTTGCCAAAAGGTGCTCGGTTTGGGTTGGTCGTTTCCTATGGAGAAGAACCGGCAAGAAACTCCATGGTTACTCTTTTTTGTTTTACAATATTTCTATGTTACAGCGATAGGCCCGATAATAAGTCGTTGCTTACTACAAAACTTAGAAAAAGATAAAAAGTTACCAAGCCTAACCAGCCTTTTATTTCCCCACTGCTGGGATAAATGTCTCCTTTTCTATTGAGACTGGGGGGTTGGAAGTGCTGTAATAGGGATGAAGATTGAGTAAAGAAAAAGAAATTCTATTTCGTCCGTCTGACAGGTAATACAAAAATATTAGACAAGTTTTTTTTTTATCATAATATCAAAAAATTACTTAGTTAAAACTCATTAAAGTTGGAGAGTGGGGGCTCACTACGTCACAAGTAGGTTTTTTTTTTTTTTTTTTTTTTATTATAAATAGGCTCGCGTTTGACCACTATCTCACCTGATGGTAAGCGATGATGTGGTCGACGGTGAAGCACGCTTGCCTAGAAGAAACCTATTCACTCTTGACTTGAAGACCCCCAGATTGTAGCTATCGGGAAACACAGACTCCGGCAGGGAATTCCACTCCTTAGCGGTACGCATAATAAAAGTATTCCCAAAGCGCTTAGTGCGTATAGGCGGGATGTCCACCATGTACCGATGGCGCATCGCCGTACGTCTGGTAGTCCGATGATGAAACGGGCTAGCTGGAATTAGGTCATGCAATTCCATCGCACACTCCCCGAAATGTAACCGGTAAAAAACCGATAGGCTGGCAACTCGGCGACGATGTTCAAGGCTCTGGAGCTTAGATTTGACCAGTGCCTCATTGCCAATGAGCCTCTTGGCCCGCTTTTCAACCGACTCAAGTGCATCAAGCTGGTATTTGGCAGATCCGTCCCAGAGATGAGAACAGTACTCCATGCATGATCGAACTTGCGCTTGATACAAGCTGAGCAGCTGTTCTGGCGTGAAGTACCTTCTCACCTTTGCAAGGACCCCCAACTTTTTGGCAGCCAGCTGTGCCTTTGCCTCAATATATGAGCCAAAATTGAGGGTTGATGTTAAAGTTATGCCAAGAAGCTCAAGATGGTCTGCTATTGGCACGGTGACATCTCGGAAAGTTGGAGCAGGGTGAAATTGGCTCTTTTTTGCGGAAAAAAGACACGCCTGGGTTTTGGTAGCATTAAACCTGACCAGATTGGCATCTCCCCATTCGGAGACTGCTTGCAAGGACAGCTTCAAACGCTCCACCATAGCCTCACGGAGAGACCGGATCTGAGGCCCGGTAGCCCGTGCGTTAGACAAGTATCTCTCAGCAACAGTGCTGTCGTCTGCATACCCAAAGGTGCCGGGTCTTAGCAGATCGTCAATGTGCAGCAAGAATAATGTTGCTGAGAGTACGGACCCCTGAGGGACCCCAGCATTAATATGCAGTTGGTCCGACGAGCAGCCATCGATAACCACTCGAATGGACCGATCTCTCAGGAAGTCTGCAATCCAATCACACAGACCACCGGGCAGACCGAATGAAGGAAGCTTACCGATAAGGCTTTCATGCCAGACCCTATCAAAAGCCTTCGAGATGTCGAGGGAGACAGCAATCGCTTCCCCGTGCCTCTCGATGGCCTCACTCCATATGTGAACGGCATACGCTAGAAGATCCCCAGTAGACCGATTACGTCGGAAGCCGTATTGGCGGTCACTAAGGATATCGTTAGTTTCTAGGTATGCTAGGAGCTTACAATTGAGTACACGTTCCATACTCTTACAGAGTATGGACGTTATAGAGATGGGTCTGTAGTTGGCCGGGTCAGCTCGACTGCCCTTCTTGGGCACGGGCTGTACGTTGGCTTGCTTCCAAGCATTCGGCACTTTTCCAGTCTCGTAGGAAAGACGGAACAGGCGAGTCAGGATCGGAGACAATTCAGGCGCACAGGTTCTAAGGACAATTGCTGGTATACCATCAGGGCCACTAGCCTTGTTCACGTCGAGGTTGCGGAGCACTCTGCGAACGTCGTTCTGATGGATGCGAATATCCGACATACTCGTCTCGCATCCATCAGGAAAAGGAGGGGGCCGCGCGTCACCTGGATTCAGACGTGAAGATTCCGCAAAAAGAGAGGCAAATAAATTTGCCTTCTCTTTAGCGGAGTGGGCCAGCGACCCGTCGGGTTTCAGCAGTGGTGGTAGTGAGGGACGGCAGAAGTTTGACTCGACCGACTTGGCCAGGGACCAGAACGCTTTACTACCTGTTGGGTAAGAAGCAAGCTTGGCCCCTATTCGGCCAATGTGGTCGAACCGAGCCCCTCGCAACACCTTCTTGCAGGACTTGGCAGCCCTGTTGAAGGCCTTCTTCTTCTGACCCACGTCACTCGCTTTGCGCGATCGAGCGTCGACCCATGCCAGGTAGGCCTCATGTTTGAGCGCGTCAGCGCGTTAACAATCGGCACTAAACCATGGCCGGTCTCCACTAGACATTGTTATGTCAGAGAACGGAATATAGTACTCCATTCCCTGACGCAACACATCTGTCACGGCGTCTGCGCATGACGAAGGGTCAGCCGAAGAAAAGCAAGTAGGCCGCCAAGGATAGGATGCGAAGAAAGATCGCATTCCGTCCCAATCTGCTGACCTGTACCGCCAAACCCGCCGGGTGCCTCTTGGGCTGGGATCGGGCGGGGAGTAGACGGACACAGACTTCACCAGACAGTGGTCGGAACTACCCAAAGGTGAAGTTATCGATACGGAGTATCGGTCTGGATCTGTTGTCAGCAGAAGGTCCAAGCAATTAGCCGTGTGCGAATCTACATCCGGTACCCTCGTTGCCCCCTGGACCAGCTGAGTGAGGTTTAACGCTAGCGCAAGCTTACGCAACTCACGCCCAGCATGATCGGTGCACTGGTATGGAAAAAGCCACTCCTGGTGGTGGGCATTAAAGTCCCCCAGTAACACTAATTGGGCGGAAGGGTACCGCTGCTGTGCCGCATCAGCCGCCTCACTGAGGTACTCTGCGAGCCTGGTTGTCTCCTGATCTCCGCTGTGCGAACGGTAGACACAAGCATAGATAATTTTATCCAGACCTGTGTCCACCAATGCCCAAAGCGTCGTGAATCTGGAGTCCTCAAGGTTACGGAGACGCCGATAGCATGCGTCGTCACGGGCATACACACACACCCCCGCGCGTGGTTTAAAATTGTGCTCCAGGGTGTACCCAGGGTAAGATAAGTACGACACGTCTGACGGGCTCGCTATCTGCGTCTCCGTTAGGAAAAACAGCGCTGGTTTCTCAGTCTCTAGGTGGTAGTGGACTGCAGAGAGATTTGAGTGCAGACCTCTAATGTTGGTGAAGTGCACTTTGTGTGGGAGGGGGTGCAGCCGCTGTTGGACTCGAGATTTATTTTTCCTTGCCATATTATTGTAAAAAAGAGTGAAGGGAGGAGAGGAGAAGGCAGTGAGACGAGGTTTCACGCTGCTGACCTAAAGACACGCACTGAAAGGACATCATCATTGGGGCACTAGTCTGGAGACTGCGGGGACGCCCGAGCCCCCCCGGAATGACCATCGGGCCCTCCCAACTGGTCGCCAACCAGCACGATGGAACATTCCGGGATTTTTCGACAGTTGGCGGGGCAGCCTTTCGTGTGTGGCTGGCACACTACTTGGGCCCCCAACTACCTGCGGTCGGCCAGCGGCGCACCGTGCCTCGGATCCCGCTACCCTCCGCGACTAGTCTCCCGATACATCCATAACAGCGCGCGTCAGGCTGGTCTGCCTACAGTGGAACAACTGTCACGACCCGACTCCACTAGTTGGCTACACCGAGCATCATACCGGAACACGGCTAGGCCGCTTGGCGGTACGTCTTTGCCCGGTGGGTGGTCGCAAGCCTTCGGCCGAAGCCTACCACCAGTTAGTGTCACCTGATTTGCACCACCCGGGGACCACGTGTAGGGAAACAAAGGGTACACTCCTACGGACGTGGGTGACTCGACCCCCAAAAAGAAAAGAAGGTATAAAAATTACCTTACATGTGACGTCATGCGCCATTTCAACTCAATATATCTCCGTAATTTTATGCCCACGTGAAAAAAGAAAAAATACGTGTCCATACTTTTCAATCAACCCGACGGACAAAAAAAAATAGTGATGTCACATAATGTTTTCGAATTTTCGGTTCTTTGAAAGTCAAATCCGCCAATTTGAGTAGGTATTCGGTTTTTGAGCCAATAAATTTGATTAAATAAATTAGTAGCTACGCCAATCCCAGCAGTAATGTTTTTGTTTTTAGGTCCTCAAAACGAAAATTTCAATTCCAATCTTCGATTAATATTAGTTAGTAACTACTATTATTATTGTTCGAAGATTTCATACAAACGATTTTATAAGATCTTACTTCCACTTATCCCAATAGTTTTAAATGGACGGATGGAAGATAGGATTCTTTATTTTATATAAAATTTTGGTAAAAATTGACTTACAGGAAACTTTTCTTCGTCAATAAGATCACCCCAATATTTCTTTCCCGAGACCACGACATATCCTGAAGTCTTGTCATTTTTTGTGATCATTCCTTCGGTTTGGTGCCAAAAACAATGGCCAGCTGCAATGAGAAATGCGGTTGAGAGAATATTAAGAGGAGACTCTAGTCGGTAATTAAAAGTATTTGATGAAACTATTGCCGTCGCGCTGCGCCCGACCCCGTAAAGTGCGAAAGGGACAACTGCAGCTCAAGCTGATTTTACCTACAAAAATCTTGACCAAAAGACGTTTTGTATTCCACTGTTTTCTTCTTTAAACCTAAACTGATCTAAATAATTCTTATATCAAAATTTAGAGGAAAAGTGTATCTATGCTTCCATTATTTTTTTTTTGTTAAAAACTTATCTAATTTGTCTGATAGTCGTCTGAACATGGCGGTAAACACGGGCTTTTTTTCGGATTTTTAGATTGTCATAATTATTTTAGTGATTATGTTTTGAAAAAAAAGGAAATGATAGGGGCATGTATTAATAAGACCTAGATTTTTTGGAAAAAAAATCATTGCTCTAGACGCATTATCCACGAAGATAACAGCGGAATACGTTTGTATGGAGAAATACCGACTAGAGTCCCCTCTTAAGCATAACTTTGTCTTTTGCCATGGGGCTATGTTACTTGGGGTCGGCGCCACACGTTTTATTCTCCTCTGTCAACTGTCAAACTATCATTTACTCCTTTTTCTTTCATTTCATTCTACACATAAATCCATCCACAATTTCTTAAAAAAAAAAAATGATCGTCACTCTTTTAGTCACATGGAGCTCGTAGCTAAATAATAACAACCGTACGGGTCGAATCTGAAGGTTAAACCTTGCTTGCCGAGGTTGGACCGTGGATGGGTGACCATAATTATATACCGAGTTTCCTCCGTGCCTCGGAAAGCACCTTAAGCCGTTGGTCCCGGCTGTCTTTTGTAGATCTTTGACAGTCGTTACGAGTAGGCAGAAGGCAAAAAGTCTGACATCCAGTCTTACCAAGGGGTATCGTATTACCCAATTACTGGGATGTGGAGGTCAGATAGGCAGTCGCTTCATGTAAAATACTGGTACTCAGCTGCATCCGGTTAGATTGGAAGCCGACCCCAAGATAGTTTGGGAAAGTCTAGAAAGATGATGACTCTTTTAGTCACATGCGCTACATCTCTCCTCATCACATGTCCATACCAAGGCAGACGATTCCCTTTCAACTTTTCTGTTATTGGCTGTAACTCTCAAACTTTCTCTTACACGCATTTCTTACTTTGTCCATCCTTGTCACTCCCACACATTCTTCTAATCATTCTCAATAGAAATACAAGGTGTTGTTTTGCATCCTCGTCAAATTCAAGGAGGTAACAATGTTAATAATTCTCGTCCCGAATCAATAATAAAATGGGTAGGTAATTTTTATTTTTATGCTTATTTTACAGAAATCGGTAAGTGTGAAACACCCTTGTTTTACGTCTGATCCTCGCCGTATAACCGCGCTTTCACACATACAAACCATCTCAAACGTTTATTCGATAATTTCTTATTCCCTAAACCACGTTAAGGGGGTTATTCTGAAATACTGACAAACTTAAACAACCAAAAAAATCTGTGTTTATTAATAATTAACTAGGTACCATAATTTTAATTGATTATTTATGTCTTTTGTGACAACCTCCTGAATTTTGACAAGAGTGCAAAATAACACCTTGTAAAGATACGACATTTGTTGTGATTTGAGAAAATGAGGCATTCAATCCACGGTCAATTGCTACGCAGGATATCCACGGAGAGGTTTATCATTTTAGCTTCGTGGTTCATCTGTTGGCCAGCCAGCATACATGTGCGTAATGTGGCCGTAGATCGCAATGACTTGACTCCGATTCGACTTACAATCATCATCATCAGCCTATAATGTTCCCACTGCTGGGACACAGGCCTTCTCTCTATGAGAGGGAGTGAGCTGTAATGCACAACCCAGTGCGGGTTGGTAGATGCACATGTCTTCGAATTTTTAGTTCTAGGAACATGTAGGTTTCCTCACGATGTTTTCCTTCACCGTTTTTGAGGGCAGCGTTGATGAAATAAATTACACAAAGTAATGCCCCTGCCTGGATTCGAATCCACGGCTTACTGCTCGTAAGTCGGGGCTGCCACCACTGGGCCACCGCTGCTCTCACCACTGCTCTCCGACTTACAATGTTAAAAGTATTCTAATGTTATAAAATAACGTTTTGTTGTTTTTTCAAATTTGCAATATTTATGGCGGTGTAGGTCGATATCTTTACATAATAAAAAAAAAGTCGCTTCCCGCAGTCCGTATGCTTACATTTTTAAAACTACTCAACGGATTATGATGCGGTTCTCATCAATAGACATGGTGGATGATTCGAGAGGAAAGTTTAAATGTACATCCTACTAATATTATAAATGCGAAAGTTTGTGAGGATGAATGGATGGATGGATGTTTGTTACTCTTTCACGCAAAAACTACTGAATGGATTTGGATGAAATTTGGCACACGGGTAGATTATAACCTGGATTAACACATAGGATACTTTTCATCCCGATGGTATGTTCCCGTGGGACAATTATCGAATTCCTAGCGGGTGGCGCCGCGGGAATAAGCTAGTGTAAACTAATTTATCCCTGAAAAATACATCAAAAATTTCCACGCGAATGAAGTCGCAGACAGCAGCTAGTTTCGCATAAAATGAAATAACATTACCTGACACGACAATGTTGGGGCTTATAATAGTTCCTCCGCACATCGGTTGGTACTGGGCTTCGTGACTCCCAGCAGCTTCCAGTACGTCGCCCTTTTTCTTGTATATATGGGCGTACCATGGCAACGTAGCATTATCCGACATTAAACCACATTCTGTGAAAAAATAAAGTTTTAGAAAATACAAGTTGCTTCTTCGCGGTTTGGATATAGAGGGCGTCAAAACGTTACATCTATACTAATATTAAAAAGCTGAAGTGTTTGTTTGTTTGTTTGCTTGAACACGCTAATCTCAGGAAGTACTGGTCCGATTTGAAAAAATCTTTCAATGTTAGATAGCCCATTTATAGAGGAAAGCTACAACCAATAGGACCTCTTCCCCCGGACCGCCGTAAGGTGTAGACGTGCTTCCAGTAATATACGCATTTTTATTTCCATAAAACTAAACAATTTAAATCAAAAATATTCGTCGTAAAAATTAGGAGTGCATAATTACCGAGGAGTTGTTTACAACAACAGCAGCTACGTTTTGGCAACACTGCGAGTCGGCGACAAAATTCTAACTACTCAGAACGTGCGCGCCTAGTACCTGAGCTGGCTACTCCTGCGAAGACCACGCCCATTTGAAAAGTAAGGACCAATAATTACTAATTACTGCGCGTGCGCACCTCCTCCTATGTTTGGTTACGCGCAAGCCACACCCAACTGCTAAGCGACTGGAGAACCGGCCTAATTAGTAGCCCATCCCTCTGTGTGCGAACCAATAATCACACCTGAAACTACATTGACATCACATACGCATAACTCCGGATATTATTACTTGCGTACTCGCCATTACACCTTCTCGTATACCTGGTAACTTGGTAATCATGAACTCATTAGTTAATAAATCTCTATCAGAAACGGAAATTAATTTGTTGGAAAGTGAGAATAAAACACCGCCAAATTATGCTTTCCAACGGGTAAAAAGAAGCTGGGAAGATACCAAGATTAGTGATCAGCTGGATGAATTTAAAAAAGAGATGAGAGAAATGATGACACTTTTCTCAGGTAAACAAGAAAATGAGATACAGCAAATTACTCTCACTCTGAAAGACATTCAACAATCCAATCTCAATATAGAAAACTCAATCACATTCGTAACTGCACAGAACGAGCAGCTCCAAAAAAAAAATTGACAAGCTAGAAAACCAAGCCAAGGAAGATAAGACATACATCACCTTGTTAGAGAACAAACTTGAGGAACTTCAAATGGGAAGTCGCAAATCGAATTTCGTAATAAAGAACGTACCAAAAACAAACACCGAATCAAAGGAAGACCTCATAGAAATGGTTATGTGCCTTTCCCAAAACATAAACTGTACTATCAGTAAATATGACATTAAAGACATATATAGAGTCCGGGGAAAGAACACAGAAATTCAAAAGTCGCCGATTATTGTTGAAACTGGCTCTACACTACTGAAGGGTGAAATCATGAAAATGGGAAAAGCTTTTAACTTAAAACACAAGTCAAAATTATGCTGCAAGCATCTGGGATTTAAAATACAGGAAGACACCCCTATATTCCTATCGGAACACCTGACTCCTAAAGGGTCCCGCCTACATTTTCTTGCTCGGGATTTAACGAAAACTGGAGCCTACAAATTCTGCTGGACAGCCTATGGCAAAGTCTTTCTCAAGAAGGATGAGCTATCACCAACTTTGGCAATTAAAAGTGAAGAACAGGTACATCAGCTTATGTTAAAAACATGACTCTTAGAGCACAATTCTATGTTCCTCCAATACCTAACTCTAAAAGTAATTATGTCATTGCCCTATATTATTTCTTTGTTACCTACCCCCTGTTATTATTGTATCTTGCTAACTAACTACGTCTACATGGATCCCATAATAAGTTATTTTGTTACACACACCAACACTTTTTCAGAACTTTACACACACACATCAACAAATATACAAACTCAAACAAACATATTTACTCATACATACAATATAAATCGACTGTACAATCGCAGATGCACAACATCATGCATAAACACGTTGTTACAGCTGAGCTCTTTAAACAAAACCAAACCTATTGAATGTTACCTCGCCCGACTACCATCTGTCTATATATTTTTTGTAAGTCTTGTTCTTGACTACTATTCCACCGGATACTCATTTTAATGGGTGACAACCTACAAACCATAAATGAAATTGACAATATTGAAATTGCGCGTACAGTTGAATGTGATTGCTCTGAGATCTCTAAGCACATTTCAGTAAATAAAAATGACTTGACGATTGTCTCTCAAAACATAAGGAGCGTTTACTGCAATTTCGATGATTTCTCGACTTTATTATCTTCTTTTAAATTTCAAACTGATATTATAGTGTTTTAACTGAGTGTAGGCTAAACGATAACAAACCAATTCCTAAACTTAATAATTACCACTGTTTTGCCTCTACTCGACATTTAAACCAAAATGATGGGGTAGTAGCCTATGTTAAGGACACATTAAAACCAAAAGTAAAGGAAATAAAGGTGGCCCAAGCATCCTGTCTCCAACTAGATATTCTGAATAACCATATTTTGTGCATTTACCGCTCTCCATCAAACACTAACACTGAAAGTTTCGTTGACTCTCTTAGCACTCACCTTGATACAATAAAATCGCAAAAAAACATAGTAATAGCGGGAGATATAAATATTAATATTAGAAATAAAGACACAGAGACGTCACAGGAAAGTAAAAATAGGGTTAACTATTTAAATATGTTGTCTTTACATGGTATTCTCCCTGGACATACATCACCCACTAGAGAAAATAACTGTTTGGACCATTTTATGATAAAAATTAACAAAAAAAAGACTTCGGCCTTTATCGCTATTCTTCATACGACTGTGACTGACCACTACACTACTTTTATGTCCCTGCGTAAGCAAAAATATACCATAGTTGCCAGTAAAACCACTACTAGTTTAAATTACGAACAAGCTTTAAAACAAATACATGAACAAAATTTGGCGGAATTACTATTTTGTGACGACCCTAATTTATTAACTGAGATACTCATTGATAAACTAACTGAATCAATTAATCTCAACACTACCATTCTAAAAATTCCAAACAGTAAACGCATTATCAAACCATGGGTAACCCCAGGCATACTTCGTTGCATTAAAAATCGTAATAAACTACAAAAGATATATAAAAGTGACCCACACAACGAAATCAATAAAATAACATATAACCGATATAGAAATCACTGCAACAAGCTCATAAAAAAAATGAAAAGAAAATATGATAGGGAATTACTTGCAAAATCAAAATCAAACAATAAATTGCTTTGGAAAAATATTAAAAATATAACCTACACTAATAAATCTAAAAGTCAAAACATAGAACTAATTAATATTAAGTCTACCCCTATTGAATCAGCAAACTTTGTCAATGATTATTTCGTAAATATTGGCAAACAGCTGGCCCAACAAATTCAGACAAGCGTAATTAATGGCCCTAGTTATGTACCTAATCAACTGTCAACACAAGCTAATTCCTTTGTACTCTTGGACACAGACCTCAATGAAGTAGACAGAATTTTGATGAATTTAAAATCGGATAGTGCTGCTGGTTGGGATGGTATCCCCACAGGATTTCTAAAGTATATACGTAAGGAAGTTGTCCCAATTATAACCCATCTTGCAAATCTCTGTTTTAGAGACGGTATATTTCCGGCCCTCCTTAAAAAATCTATTATTACTCCGGTTCACAAGGTTGGGGACAGAGACGACCTCAACAACTACAGGCCGATATCTGTTCTTCCAGCTATATCGAAAATCTTGGAGAAATTAATCAATATTAGGCTTCTCAGATACTTCAACAAATATGAAACACTATCCCCAACACAATTTGGATTTAGGCAGAATATATCTACCGAAGATGCAGTTACCGCTCTAAGCTCGCTGGTAGCTAATCAACTTGATAATAGCAATAAATGTTTAACTGTCTTCCTGGATCTGAAAAAGGCATTCGACACCGTCTCTGTTCCAATCCTTGTGAACAAACTGGAAGTGATTGGTATAAGAGGAACTTCACTCAATCTTCTTAAAGATTATCTCTCTAACAGGAAGCAAAGGGTTAAATTGGGACAATATGTCAGTGACGATGCAGATGTATCGTACGGCGTGCCTCAGGGTAGTGTTTTGGGCCCCACTCTTTTCTTAGCATACATTAATGAACTCTGTAATATGAAAATTGTTAACGCCAAAGTTTTCTCTTATGCAGACGACACGGCTGTTGTGTTCTCTGGACGATCCTGGGATGACGTAGAGCAAAGTGCTTCATGTGGAATGGCCCAAATTTATAATTGGCTAAATAATAACCTACTGACATTGAACACCTCAAAAACAAATTATATATGCTTTAGTATCTCCAATCGTACACAACCCAATAAGGCACTCACAATTAAAGTCCACAGATGCGGTGACATCAGTAGCAAAAACTGTGTGTGCCCTACCATTGATAGGGTCACTCACACCAAGTACTTAGGGGTAATGCTTGACCAGAGACTATCTTGGTACGCTCACCTTGAGCAGGTCACAAATAGGGTTCGGAAACTAAGCTGGATTTTTAAAACATTGAGACATATTGTCCCAAAAAATGCTGCCAATACCGAAGACTCATCTAACAATCTGCTAAAGGATATTTATATCGCTTTGGTGCAGTCGGTCTTGGTGTACTGTGTCCCTATTTGGGGAGGGGCTGCTAAATCCAAATTTATTGCTGTGGAGCGAGTGCAACGAGCCCTAATAAAAATTATGTTTTTTAAAAAGATTAGATATCCCACCGAAAGACTTTATCAGATAAGTGATTTGCTTTCGGTGAGAAAACTATATATTATACATACTGTTTTGAAAAAACACAAAGGGCTGCCTTATGATCCCGCTATTTTGTCAAAAAGAAGGAAAGATATTATAGCACTGGTCCCACAAACAAAAACCAGGTTTTGTAGCAGACAATACGAGAAACAGGCATCTCAACTATATAATAAAATAAATAAAGAGATATATGTATACACCAAGCAATATCATGAGTGTAAAAAACTTGTCATTAAATGGATCAAACCACTTACATATGAGGACACTGAGGCTCTCCTGCAGCACACATCATAAATCACTCATTCACGCGCTCACTTACTCACACATACAACATGTACACTTACACCACACATACATCCCACACACACATAACACTCATGCCCAACTCACACATAACATACACAAAAAGCACACTAATTTAAATAAGCTGATGTAAAGATTGTAATGTTGCATTTGTACTTTAATTTTCTTGATTTTCTTTCTCGTAATTATAAATTTAGAAGTAAATATATTAGTAATAGTTAACATAATTTAATCCTGTATGTGTACATTACGTAAATTTAAGTTACGGAAGAGTGGAGTGTCCTAATACAGGCATTTACTTGCTTAAAAGGACACTTCTATCACTAGCTATGTAGTACAAACCTGTTATAGAAAAATAAACTATTTGTATTTGTAATAGGAGCAGAGCAGCGAAAAATGTTGCGAAAACAGCATAGCTAGTCTTTATAATATTAGCATAGGTCATTAATTGCCTAGCCTTTTCACAATTATGTTGAAACCACAAGTATTTTTTTTTAAATCTGACTAAGTATCAGAACTTTTTGAACGTAAAAAAAAAACAGAAGATAATTCTCCGAAATCACCACCCTTAACCACTTCCTTGTGACTCAGCTGCGGAGATAAACGAACGCCTCAGCAACACACCGGTCGGCTTACAGACTAACCTATGCAGGGATGAATACCAGTATTTAGCGAGGAGCGTCTGTCTTACCTCTAAAACCATATTCTTGGTTAACACTGTAACGCGTAGTTGGCAACACTGACATGTGATGTCCCGGTCACGTGACTTCATGGTGGACGCCATTGCTCTTGTAATAAACTAAAATAATAAAACCGCCAGTCTATTCGTTTTATTTATTAAAATGCTTTTCACAACATATAATACATGGCGCAGCTGGTCCAAGAACCATAAGACAATGACAATTCTGTGTTGTCATGAAAAGGAGCTGTTTATATAAACCACGGTACGATTAGCGGCGACACTCCAATGATATCCAGTATGTTAGGTTAAACGAAGGACATATTGAGGGAGGGTATTTAGTATTCGATTCTCGTCCCAAATATGTAAAAAACCTATAACGTACATAGAAGAATTTTTAATGTTTTGTTTAGTGCCTAGATATTTTGGACTGTCGTAAGCCAGGTAAGTTTAAAGTATGAAGGGAAAATGGATTATACCTAAGAGTCATTGACCCGCTCACATGTTTTGCGATAGTATTAAGTCGCTAGCGCAAGGGTGTATACACGTTGCGTGACATTTGCGAAAATTTTGGTATGGTTCTGTCTGTTATTTATCAGTGTTTTTTTTTTGTTTATATTTTTATTAGTATCGTGTTAGCATGTACTATTATGGGTTTGAATATGTCCCTCGTTTAAACTAACATACTGCCTATTTCATTAGAAGGCAAATCATTATTTTTATTGGGACAATCCCACGGCACGGTTGGCACCGTGATTGAGCTATCGACTGCTATGCTGCGTGTCGCGGGTTCGATCCCTGCACGGAACATATATTTGTATGGCCTACTAGGTCTGGCTGTTTGTGTATGTGAGTTTAAATGTTTGCACGCCCACAATACAGGAGAAGTTCCTAGTGTGGCGCAACGTTTTAAAAAAAAAAACAATTCTCGCCACACGGCTCACTGGTCCTAACCACTGCTGAAAGCCAGAATTACCAGTGGCAACCAGAAAAGCGCGTCATAGCAATGGCCGACGAGTCCCCGATTTTTTTGAAAACAGAACAAAGTTAGGCCAATAGACACAAGGGGACTTCTACAATTAAGATAAGCTTAGTTGTCTACAGCCACGGATGTCATTGATCAATTATTATACAATAGAGTAATTAGAATTACAGACCCATCACAAAGCAGTCAACCAAGCATTCTGTACCTGCATCAAACTAAATAACCCTACGCCAACATGATTGCTAGGAAATGAGTTTTTGAAGTGAAACTTCTTATGCGACTTCCAACAAGTTTAACGCTACCATGGAGGGGGAATATTTTCTAAAACTCACTAAGAGATGGCAGTATTACAAGATTTGTGACTACGTAGTTCTACTAGGTACGCAAGATGGCGTGCAAATAGTCATGCATTCGACTCTGCGGTGTGACCAGCCTTCGCTCAATTTCCATTAGTAGAATAACCTCGATGAACTTATGTTATAAAAATATTACAACAAGAAAACAACAAAGTATTATTTATAAGCTCAATAAAATAACGAGAGTGAGTGCGTGGCACTCGAACGCATGCGTGTAGTATTACAAAGTTTCACTTCTTCCGCGCGGAGGGACTCCACGGACAGATTTTTTTTTGGTGGTCTAAATCACGTTTTACGGTAAATTTCAATGTAACGCACTCAAGACATTGTGCTTGTTGATGCATTGAATTGTAAACGGGTCATGGAGGTATTTAAAGTTCAGTGGCCCAAGTGCACACCTTGTGTTTCGGGATATCGCCAAGCGGTTGGTCGACTCTTCACGTGACCAAAGGGCTGGCCTTTTTTAGGCCAAAGAATCACCATTGCCATCCAACGTGACAATGCGGCCAGCCTTCAGGGCACTTTTCCTGTTGAAAGTGTCGACTAATTTTTTGACGCCTTGTAATTTTGATATTTGTATATATTTTATATCTATTTGTATTTTGTAAATAATGTACATAATATGTAATATAATAAATAAGTTCAGTTAAAAATTAAAAATTACTATTAAAAAAAAAAAACTTATGGAACAGTTGGAACTTAGTCGTTCAATATCTAAGTACGTAACAAGGTGGCGTACCATGACGTCTTAAAACATTATTGTTCCATTCTTATTCCATAGTGAAAAAGAGACGGAGCTATACATGTCGTCTATCATGCTCCATGTTTTTCCCACTCTGGAATAGGAATGGAACAATAATGTTTTAAGTGTCATAGTAACCCCCCAGAAGGTTCCCAAGTATGTATGGTCCATAATAATGACGCAATGACGGTGAGAACAAGTGTCTTTCGGCTTCGTTAAGGGTTTCCGCTATTTTCGCTATTTACACCCTTTATTTAACTTACTCCTCTGCTATTATTTTCTGCATCATATTTTTTGCAGGTTCCTAGATAGCATACCTAACTGTAACATGTAAAAGTCACATTGACGTTGTACCTGGGGTGCATGTAACCACATGCGTCCAGCTCCCGTTGATGCATCGCATCCGTGGCAGGGCTGTTGGGCTGTAGTAACCAGGCCGGCACTCGGCCCTGATCGAGGCCCCCTCAGGCTCGTACTCGCCGCATGCTCCAAACTCTTCAGCACCGAGACTGTTACAGGAATACTTCACACTTCGATAATCCTTAATGTAGCAGACGGCTGCAATATAGAATAACTTAATGATAAGACTCAAGTAGGATCATGTCTATTTGGAATTTTGAGCATGAATATAGTCTAGATGGGTGCACAAGTAGTGGAACATCAAAGAAACGAAGAATGGAACGTATGAAATGTCAACTATAGACCTTTGGCCATAGGATGGATCAGGTGACAGCCAGCATCCTTTGTTCTCGCCAGACTGAGAATACTCTCATCAGATTTTCTGCATACTGTTACGTCGCCGCCTGCTTTACGAGAACATTCTAGAATTACGTTTGAGTCTAGAATGTTCATTATGCTTACAAGAAGGGTCCAGAAAGTTGAGGAACTTTCTTGAAAGATCGGTCGGCATATAAATAGCTGCCGTGTTTGCGACAACGATCAGTCATTCAGATCCTGGCTATCCCTTTGCTGTCCTCCCCCAGCGACGCCCTAAGCCGAGGCTCGTACTCTAAAGGGGGTCCCTTACCGTGTAGATTTTATGCCCTGGCTGGAGGCCTTACACTAAAGTCACCCACAGGATAGTCTGGTTAAGCAGACGACACACTCCTAGGTTGACCTGCGAGAGGATTTAACAAAAAAAAAGCGGGAGCTCTCTGTCTGATTTTGGCTACACAACGAAGCGATCGAAGTGAACAACTAGTGCAATAACTAAGTGAATAGTGATCAGTAGTGAATTTGTGATGGAGTTTTAAGTTTTTATTAAAGATATTTGGTGTCTAATCGGTAGTGTTTTAATTTATCCCATACCCAGCTCGTTACAATACCAAAAAGAATGGTCAATACTCACAGACGCAGTCCGGCATTTTGGTGGACCACTCACCCCGGATACAAAGCACCACGTTGTTGCCAATAACGCCGTGGCCGTGGTCACAGCTAACGTTGAGGTACACGTACTCAGACTCGTCCCCAGGCTTCGCGCCAGGGTCACCGGCGACTTCGTACGAGCCATGATTGGGATATGGTGGGAGGATGCACTTCGTAGAACTGAAAGATACATAACGTCATGCCTGCAATCCCAGAAACTCAAACTCAAAGCATTTATTACAATTAGACCATTACAGGCACTTTTGAAAGTCAAAGAACAAAAAAACGCGAAGCAGTCCCAGTCACCCTACAAAATTTTCTATCAAAACACCATTTTCCTTTCAGAGACCATAATTTAGCATTTAATAATTGTAAAGGTTATTTAATTAACTTTTAGGTTTTATGATATACACCGTGTAAATTACCTCATCACGAAGCCGTCAACCAAGCATTCTTTACATGAAACTAAGTAACTTTACGCAAAAATTATTGCTGGGAAACGACTTTTTTTTGGGGGGTGTAAAATCATGTTTTGTGGTAGAACTCAATGTAACGCACTCAAAACATTGTGCTGATGGACGGATTGAATCGTACGGGGGTCGTGGAGGTGTTTAAAAGTAAAAATCTAACATAAAAAACTTGTATTTAAAAAAATACTTGTCAAAAAGTTGGAACTTTGACCCCTAATATCTCCGTAACTAGAAGGTTCCCAGGTATGGTGTAGAACAAAAAAATGATCGCAATGACAGGGAGAACCAGTGCCTTTCGGCTTCGTTAAGCGGTGTTTTACACCCTTTATAGTTCAAATTGATGGTCCTTAGTACCAAAAATATTAACCATAATACGTGAAAAAAAAAGAAGGGGCCTGATTTATTTGCTCCCAAGTGTAGTATAAGAGTTAAACCGTACATGTATAATGGTTACACATGTATGTGTATTAGTTGTTAACCTTCCAACATGATTAATCGGTCCCTGATTTGATGTAATGTAGGTACTTTGAAACAAAAAAAATCATTGAGCTTACCTTTTGTCAATACCTTGTGATCGGCAGGCTGAGGTTACGTCTGTCACTGAAAAGGCGAATTTATATTATTTCCTTATTCAGATGTATGACTAATAATAAATATAAATGTTCAACAAACATTAAAGAACTTCAAATAGCTACACGATAGCTACACGGGTACTGGGTAGCACTGTAGACATTGTCTTTAAGGTCGTCGGACAGAAAATTACCCAAGTATTTAAAATTGGATACTCTTTTAATTACTGACCTGTTTATAAGAAACTCGGGTCCACGGCCCCGCCGACCCCAAAGATCATGTATTCGCACTTCTCAATGCTCTAAGTTTGAGTTTATGCCACTTTTCTATCGAATTGCTTCGTGGTTATCTTACTAAAACTAACATAATATAATTTATATTATAATATAAATCTTACCGTACAACAAAAATAACACAAGCTGTACTAGAATACTTTTTCTAAAATACATGTTTCTCACGACAAACACAACGCAAAATAAAAATAATAATTTATAGAAATACTATTCTGCAAAAAAATGTCTTATTCCGAACTACTAGGCAATGCAAACGGTATTTCGTGAATCCGCGACGATATACTTTTTAAAAGAGCTCGCATTTGAACTTCGTGAGTGAGATTTGAAGTCAAGTTTACAGAACTCTACACTCCATAGTTGAAACGATGCGTGCTATACGACTGAGGTCTTTATCAAAATGCTTTTTGCTCTAATTTTCCTTAATGGCATTATTTATTATTAGTATCCAATGAAATACAAAGTTGAATTGAAATTAATTGCTACTTATGAATCATTTTGTATTGTTTAGTCTGTCTTGTTTCCAAGTGTTTTCATTCAGGGACACTTTTTAGGGTAACCACTAAAAGGGTCTTCGATAGGGCTTTTTAGGCTGTTAAGTAAAAAGTCAAACAAAAAGGATAACCCTTTAAAAAAGGGTTAATTAAAACATTCAGAGAGGCTTACTGATTCAACAGTCTTATTGAGTGAATGTGTAAGAACTAATGTTACACCCATTAGAACAATCGTATTAAATAAACAACGATAACACAGTTTAAATAGGCTGTATTTACTTAGTGTCATTCATAAACAGGCAAGACAAAGAAGTCGAAAGACGAGTCCAAAATGCTTGGAAGACGTTCTGGGCCCTGAAGAAACATATGAAGGGAAGCCTTCCACTTACTTTGAAAAGAAAACTCGTCGACATGTGCATCTTGCCCGTCCTAACCTACGGTGCGCAAAGTTGGTCTCTTACTGAACAGCAGAAGTCCAAACTCAAGATTTGCCAACGAGCAATGGAGCGCAGCATAATAGGTGTTAAGCGAATAGATCGCGTTAGAAACACCACGCTGCGGTCCATAACTCAAGTAGCTGATGTCGGAGAAAAAACAGCCAGGCTGAAGTGGGAGTGGGCAGGCCACGTAGCACGGATGCACCCGGAGAGATGGGCAAAGATGGTAACACACTGGACGCCTGAGGAAGGAGAGCGCCGTAGAGGTCGACCACGGCGAAGGTGGCGTGACGATCTGATCCTGTTCGCGGGGCTAACATGGCCAGAGATCGCTCAGGATAGAGAGGTATGGAAGAAGAAAGGAGAGGCCTTTGCTCAGCAGTGGGACACTATGTAGGCTACCAAAAAAAAAAAAAATTACTTTCCCTAAGCATACATAGGTACAAACAATATACTTTATAGAGTAAGATGGCATTTGAAATTACATGGAACGATATAAATTTACCAGCAAACACAAACAAACAGATACACAATTTAAAACTCAAATTAAAGCGTGTATTGTAGCGTGTGTATATTCACACTAAGTAATATGATTATTTTTACGGAAATTGGCTTTGCCTTGTTTGTTATCCTTTATTTATTTCCATACAAATTATATACAGGCTGTAACGGAAAGGGTATATACGTCCTTAAGGGTGTGCTACAGACCATCAAACTGAACATGTTTCTCAATATAAAAAAAATTTTGCAGCAAAAGAAAATATCAGCTGCCTATACATTTGGGTCGAATAGGTATTGCAATTTTCTATGGGGCAGCAGATATTTTTTTTGCTGCAAAACATGTTTTATGATGAGAAACATGTTCAGTTTGACAGTCTGTAGCACACCCTTAAGTATGTATATACCCTTTCCGTTACATCCTGTATACATTTTTGAATAATTCAATAATGATGTTATTACGACTAATATTTAATTTAAAAAATATGTATATATTTATAAATGGATTGAAGTAAAGGATATTTTTTTTTTAAACGTTGCCCCACACTAGGAATTTCTCCTGTATCGTGGGTGCATTTACAAACACTTAAACTCACATACACAAACAGCCAGACCAGGAACAGCTATCTGTAGGCCATACAAATATTTGTTCCGTGCGGGGATCGAACCCGCGACACGCAGCGCAGCAGTCGATCGTTGAACCACTGACCGTGTCGTCGAATAATATTGATCCTTAATTTTCTACTGGAAGCCGAAAACTTTTGGACCTTACTATCTATAAGCTCGAAATAAAAACCCGCATGATACAATAGTAACATACATTTATTTGTTTATGTACTCACAAAACACAAAGGAAATGCATAAATTTAAAATAGAACAATGGTGCTGCTTATTTCATTAAATATTTGTTCCAGGAGACCTACAACAGGAGTCTTATATGCCCTTCGGTGTGTATTTGAAGAGACGATACGGTAAAACTTAAAAACTATAGGAACGTTTACTTAAAACAAATATTAAAAACATGCATAGTACATTTTTATATAAAAATTCAAAATTTTGAAGCACACATAAAATAAAGAAGAATAAGTAAAAAATATCAGAAGCACTTAACTTTTACATCATACATCCCTATCAGACTCAATTGCTTCTCCTTAACACAGGTTTTGTTAAGGGAGAAGCGCCAATGTAGCCCTCGAAATTCATAGGATGGTTTTTTGCAATTTGTAGAAATGTATTTTTAATGTGTGGACTGCTTTCTTTTATGTACATCAGAACGTTCGGCCAGTTGAGATAGGGAGCTGGCTGCTACTCCAGTTTTTAATGACGATTATGTGACGCATAAAGCCGCCAGCCAAAGAATTTGTGACAGAACAGTTCAAAAGTTAGAAGCATTTATTTATGGCCGAACGACCTGATATCAGAACGTTCGGCCAACCTGAATCTCCATAACTGAGGACCTTAGAGTAACTGTTACTGAATAAAGATTTACTGACGATTTAATGACAAACAACCAATACTTTACTTTTACTCGTAATGCCACCGGTTAAAAGTAAAATGAATTTTGGTTTCTGTAACATCAGGACGTTCGGCCAACGTAATCTCCATAACTGAGGACCTGAGAGAAACCGTTAATGAATAAAGACTTAGTGACGAGACTGAAACGAACTTTTATTGTTTTATTTTTCTTTGTGATGGCCCCCTTATATAGTAAATTAAAAATTTAACATATAACCTCAAAACATTGGCATTATCGATTCCTCCACAAGGAAGAAGCCCAGAGAAACCGTTAATCAATAAAGATTTTGTGACGACACTGAAATGAACTTTTATTGTTTTATTTTTCTTTGTGATGGCCCCCTTATATTGTAAATTAAAAATTTACAATATAACCTCAAAACATTGGGATTATCGATTGCTCCACAACGAAGAAGCCTAGAATACTCGCAAAACCCTTGATGTGTTAAAGGTTTCAGTGCAATGGTGTCAGTAGTTTTGTTGTTTCCAGATTAATCTTTAAAAAACTTTTTTACAAAAAAAAATAACCGACTTTCATAAAACACTAAAAAGTGGCAAATAATTTTAGTTTCGGCAGTCGGTGACTTGTTTGTTTCATTTACTTTTTTGCCACCGACTTCCGAAACTAAAATTATTTGCCACTTTTTAGTGTTTTATGAAAGTCGGTTATTTTTTTTTGTAAAAAAGTTTTTATTTTAACCCTTTCATTTGTGGCATCTCACTTTAATCCTAGTCAAGTATAATTTTTACATTGTAACTAGACACCAGCACATCGTCCATACATACGACAAAGGACAAAATGCATAATAAAGAGGATGACTCAAAAAATACCTAAGCAAAGATAATAAAATTCATATGGCTCCACCGGGCAAGCTTTTCTACCAAATAAATGAAAAATCATCTAAATCGGTCCAGTAATCACGGAGAAATCGGTCTACATACGTGAAAAATTTACATATAACAAAAATTTTAATAAAATGAAAACTATATGGCCAAACTATATTAATTTTTTATGGGACCATATGGCAGGTATTCCACATCAAACTAAAGAAGAATCACGCAAATCGGATCATAAATCTCAGAGTAATCGGTGTATACACCTGGAAAGTGCATACCGTTACAATTCCAACAAGCCCAAACATAGCTAAGATTCATTGCCTTGTTATGGAGTTCCGAAGCCTGTCTCTTGGATTCATTATCAGATCTGATGGTAGAATGGTTCTTATTGGACGCAAATGCTTCACTTGTTGTAGAAAATACCAAAATCACTGTACATTTTCCTATAAAATTTGAAGAGTTCCCTCGATTTCGCCAAGATTCCATCATCAGATCCCAACTTGGTGACTATGGGACCATTTGGGAAGTATACCCTTTCCAACAAAGAAAGAATTTTCCAAATCGGTTGGCAAGCGACGGAGTAATGCGCGAAAAAACATAAAAAAAAAAAAAAAAAATATAAACATCCGAGTTGAGAACCTCCTCCTTTTTTAGAAGTCGGTTAAAAAATACAAACATCCGAATTGAGAACCTCCTCCTTTTTTAGAAGTCGGTTAAAAATGCACTATGGCGGATGGCGACTGAAATAGGGTGACCATGTATTCCAACGAAACAAGTATTTATCGAGTAGGTATCTATCTACTGAATGAAGCAAAACACGTCGAAATTGTTGAAATAAGGTGACGATGTAGGTATTGCAACAAAATAAATGGATACGCGGATGGAGGACTTTGAGAAGGAGTGCAGATAACCAATATTTTATATAATATGCATTAGAAATAATTGTTATAAAAAAAAAACGTTACACACACCAATGGTGGTGTGTGTAACGTTTTTTTTTATAACAATTAGCGTTATGATGTGGCCTCTTTGCTTCTACTTTTATTATTTTTCCGTGTCTGGAGGTCTACTCTCTTTCTCCGAAACGTAACTTCGGCAACGAACGAAAATTAAACGTAGATACGTTTGTGACCCTACTCTATATCATTTGCGGACGCACACAATAACATTCAATACGTTAATTGTCTGTGAATTCGAATTTCTTGTGTGCGGACGCACACAAGAAGTTCGAATTCAAAAATGCAAATTATATAGAGTAGGGTCACAAAAGTATCTACGTTTAATTTTTGTTCGTTGCCGAAGTTACGTTTCGGAGAATGAGAGTAGACCTCCTGTCACAGTCACATGAAAAAACATAATTGAAACTATCGATCGAATTTCGACCAATAGGCCACCACTAAGTTTTGCTTCATTCAGTTACGGCGGCTTTCTATAAAAATCTCAATCCCATTTTTTACCCCCGACCAAAAAAGAGGGGTGTATCTGTGTCTGTCTGTGGCATCGTAGCTCCTAAACGGATGTACCGATTTTGATAAAATTGGTTTCGTTTGAAAGGTGTTTTAATCGAGAGTGTTCTTAGCTATGTTTTGAAAATATCTACTCAGCCTTTTGATGGTAATCACGTCTTTTCTAGTTGAAGGGAAATTAACAACTTCCACAGGTCTGGTCGATTCGAAATTTGAAATCTTGTCACTTGTCAACATGGGCATCGCCAGGGGGGGTGGTTGCACCCCCCTTCACCCCAAAAACGTTTTATTTTTTTATTTCGTTTATTGGCGAGAAGTCGCGCAACACCGAGAAAAGTGGAAGCAATGGGGAGACCTATGTCCAAGATTGGGACAGTCAAGGCTTAGATAAAATAATATAAGTTTAAAAAGCATAAATAAAAATTAAACTTATTACAAGCACAAATCAAAGCGGACCCCCGACGCTAAGATGCTTGGATTATTTAATTTTTGGTTATTTAGAGGTTTTTTGAGTCGGGGGTTCTTTTAAATTTTTAATTTAATTTTTATTCAATGTCATTCTTAAAAATATCAATTATTATGTACCTAACTACCTACCGCTTTTTTTGGATGATTGATAACAAATAAAGCCTTTTTCAATTAGGGTACCTAGTTATTTAAGTATTCTTGTACTTAGTCAAATTTCCCAATTTCCAATGTCAGTCACCTTTCCAATTTCGTTTGCTTTTAGCCAAAATAGACTCGACTAATATAACAAAAACTTCACAAGTGGACACTGGTATGCAGGCATCAGCTCAACATTGCTTGTACCTATATAATTTAATATTACAACGTGTTTTGCTTCATTGTTTAGGTAATTTAGTACTCGATAAATACTTATTTCGTTGGAATACATGGTCACCCTATTTCAGGTGTGCGTGTGGATTGAGAGATCTTTTCGAAAAACTCTTCCAATCCCACCCAAATTATAAGAGGATTTAGGAAATAATTGTTAAAACTTCATGGTAAGGTATAAAATTTGTCAAACCTAAACAAAGAAAGTTAGAACTCATTAACTGGATCTCTCAATCTGAACAACTGAAGAAAAAGCCATAACGCGTATCCAAGAATATACTGCCTATGTGTTTATAATTTGCATTTAAATTAATTGTAAAGGATTTGTGAAAGCTGCTAAACAAAATTTCGATTCGTTTCAAAGCCACGTTTAAAATTTATAACAGTTTATATGGATCACTCAGAGTAGACAATTTTCAATTGAGTGATCTTGTAAAACACGACCTAGTACTGAAAAAGTATGAAAAATTATCATGTTTATTACAAATTATGCTTCTGGGAGAATTTGTAAAACAAAAATCGTGATTGAAATCTTACTGGTTCAAGGGAAAATGAAAATTTTGTTTTTTGTCGATCGTCCCAACTGAGAGATCCTTATTTCGAACTATATTTAATAAACCAAAACTTATAGGTAGAAGGTAGATCCATCAAAAATTGTTAAAAAGATTTTACTAAAATTTGACGAATCAGTCGTCCCTGTAAGTGTTATACTTAAAAAGATAAATTATTTTTTACAATCCTTAAGGAAAACGTTGAGTAGGGTAGACACACTTTTTATTTTGTCCGATTTTATTTTTTTTGGGTGACGTTAGGCCTACGACAAGACTTCTTCATCCCAATGATGTTCGTATGATTTGTTCACTGATTTATCTAACGGTTGTAACTCATGGGTAGTGTTAGAGGGTAAGCAATATAATACGATTTGGTTTTCGTCTGCGGCATCCACAATCCTAGCATCCAAATGCGAAGCAGGTCCATCAAAAACTAGCAAACATTTTCCAGGCGACTTGTAGTTGCCAAGATGATGGATGAAATCTATAAATAATTCAGTAGTCATGCTAACCTTTTGGTGCCATTTTGACTATACATTTTGCCATCAGGCAAATTATCGTTAAATTCAGGCCTTAGCCTTTTACCCTTGAATATTATCATTGGTGGTACTGAATTACCTAAAGCATTGACACATAGCGATGGTGACGTTTTCAGCATGCTCCTGTGCAATAAAATGTACTCTTTTACTGCCTTTTTGTGCAAGAACATGTTGCTGGTGGTGCAATGTTAATCGACAGCCTTTTTCATCTATATTATATAAACGTTCTGGATGCCGAAGAATTTCTAACTCATCATATTTTTTTTTATTGCCGTTAAATGCTGTTGCATAATGTACTTGTTCAATTTTTAGCCCTTGCAGAGTTCATAAACTGTGCTTTGCGAACTGAAATTTCAGGGTTTCGTTTCGAAAAATTCGAAAGCTATTTTCTACTTGCTATGCATTTGACGTCATTGAAAGTATTTAGTATTTCATTGGCTTGACAAAATAAGTAGGCTTGCTTTCTTAATCTTGCGAGTCAACGGAACGCTTACTTGAGCAACTATGTAATAATGAGTGAAATTAAAAAAAGTTTAAATAAGTAATAAAAATAAAGTATCTTTTTGGTTACCTTAAAATTTCTGAACTTTTTGTGTGTAAGATTTACTTAGAATTAGAATTACGAACTTAGAATTCCTTAGTAAGAGCACTACACTTACAGTACCTAACTTAGCAGAAACTTGTCATTTAAAAACGTAATTTTATATTATTTAAATTATGTAGTGAAACCAGACATAAACTTGTATAAAAACGTTTAAACAGCATCATAATTTGAATTGTACTGATAATGATTCCGACCGGCGATATGGTCACCCTACTCAACGTTTTCCTCAAGGATTGCAAAAAAATATTTATCTTTTTAAGTATAACACTTACAGGGACGACTGATTCGTCAAATTTTAGTACAACCTTTTTAACAATTTCTGATGTATCTACCTTCTACCTATAAGTTTTGGTTTATTAAATATAGTTCAAATTAAGGATCTCTCAGTTGGGACGATCGACAAAAAACAAAATTTTCATTTTCCCTTGAACCAGTAAGATTTCAATCACGATTTTTGTTTTACAAATTCTCCCAGAAGCATAATTTGTAATAAACATGATAATTTTTCATACTTTTTCAGTACTAGGTCGTGTTTTACAAGATCACTCAATTGAAAATTGTCCACTCTGAGTGATCCATATAAACTGTTATAAATCTTAAACGTGGCTTTGAAACGAATCGAAATTTTGTTTAGCAGCTTTCACAAATCCTTTACAATTAATTTAAATGCAAATTATAAACACATAGGCAGTATATTCTTGGATACGCGTTATGGCTTTTTCTTCAGTTGTTCAGATTGAGAGATCCAGTTAATGAGTTCTAACTTTCTTTGTTTAGGTTTGACAAATTTTATACCTTACCATGAAGTTTTAACAATTATTTCCTAAATGCTCTTATAATTTGGGTGGGATTGGAAGAGTTTTTCGAAAAGATCTCTCAATCCACACGCACACCTATTTCAGTCACCATCCGCCATAGTGCATTTTTAAAGATTAATCTGGAATCAACAAAAATACTGACACCATTGCACTGAAACCTTTAACACATCAAGGGTTTTGCGAGTATTCTCTGGCTTCTTCGTTGTGGAGCAATCGATAATCCCAATGTTTTGAAGTTATATTGTAAATTTTTAATTTACTATATAAGGGGGCCATCACAAAGAAAAATAAAACAATAAAAGTTCATTTCAGGGTCGTCACAAAATCTTTATTGATTAACGGTTTCTCTCAGGTCCTCAGTTATGGAGATTACGTTGGCCGAACGTCCTGATGTTACAGAAACCAAAATTCATTTTACTTTTAACCGGTGGCATTACGAGTAAAAGTAAAGCATTGGTTGTTTGTCATTAAATCGTCAGTAAATCTTTATTCAGTAACAGTTACTCTAAGGTCCTCAGTTATGGAGATTCAGGTTGGCCGAACGTTCTGATATCAGGTCGTTCGGCCATAAATAAATGCTTCTAACTTTCGAACTGTTCTGTCACAAATTCTTTGGCTGGCGTCTTTATGCGTCACATAATCGTCATTAAAAACTGGAGTAGCAGCCAGCTCCCTATCTCGACTGGCCGAACGTTCTGATGTACATTTTCTTTTGAGTAAACAAATAAGTATTTAAAAAGAATAATATAGCTAAAACAATAATCAACTTTTCATCCGAAATACATACATTGTGCTCTTTCAAGGAACGAAATATTGAAGTTTTGAGTTAAATTATCTATCAATTCATTTATTTCAGACACAATAAATACATGATTTTGTTAGTACGAGTAGGTAACTACAGTTAAAAATAATGTTTAGTCATTAAATACTTACTCAGACAAATACACACAATACTATTATAACTAAACATAAACGTAAATTACGTTTCTCATATCAAAAATAAAATAAGTTTACTTAGGTAAATAATAAAACTCATTCGAGATCTATCAAATAATTAAAACAACTTGAATTAATAAAAGTACAAACATCTTTTCATTAAAAACAAAAACAAAGAAAACCCCAAAAACACAAAAAAGGGACAAAATCAAACAAATTGCCATTGTATGCAGTACTGTACTAAGCAGGCAAACTCAATTCATGTCCAGGATAAGAAAGTAACATAATATACAGCGTGTTAGGGACATCGACGCCGTATTATCCATAGGACTAGCCAGTCCTATGTTGTCCTATGATTAATTGATGGCTTGGAGGGCTTGCTCTATCCGGGCATGAGCCGAGAAGATACGTAGTCACTGCCCTGATTTCGGCCGCCATGAAGCGGTAGGGAGCGTACCTATAAGCCACTTCCGTCGCTGGTCGTCATCCGCTGGGCCTCCTCTAAACAGAGCTCGCTAAAGAAGCAGCGCTCGGTACGGTAAAGTTTCACCGTACCTAAGAGCCTAAAGCTAGCGCCGTGGCGTCTCCTACCCAACAAAATATCAACTTAACACTGCGCCACCGCGCCTATACTGGCAATCAAATGAAGGTCATATGATCCCGCGAGACAAAGGGCCATGCCCATAACTCCGCCAGCCACTTTACACAGCGATTTCTTACGCGGGCCGCCGTGTGGTCGGCTGTCAGGCGTGACAAAAGCACCGAAGGCACAAAAGATCGTGAATATCGTATTATTGTATATTGCGAGGCGAAATTAATTATTTCCACACTGACAGTGATTTCTATACAATATTTTATTTTGTATCTGGAAATGGGTGAAAATTACCGGAAATAAAGGAATTATAATTTTATTTTTAAACCTATAATAAAAATAATCCATAAAAAAGTAAAAACAAAACTGAAGAGAAATAAAAATTAAAAGAAAAAAGGAGTGCAATTCCGTAAATACATCGAAAGAGTGATCCACACACATCTTGGACACATTGGCCAACTTCCCCTTGCCTTGAATGAAGATTTCGGGTGGAAGGGGGGATTTCGGGTTAGCCCTAGGACTGGCTGAGCGGCTGGTAGACGCTGCGGGTGTATTAGAGAGGTGAGTACCTACCTCGGGTGTTCCCTAAGCTTGGTATCCTAATGTTAACGAGTCCCTATGGGTCTTAGGACCTATCCGAGCCGTTGGGGTATAGACACGTAGCCGATTAAACATAGCAGCTGTGTATCACCGCGAGTCCTCTTCTGAACGAAGTAAAATACGATCCCGCCAACTCTGAACAATATTGGCTCTTGTAGCTGACGTCCTGAAACGGCAGCTGTCCGGGGAGCCACAATCGGCGAAGTCCAGACTTGAACGAGTCTCCCCCAGTACCCTCTGATACGTAACACCCTTCTCTTTCGCTTCGGGCTACAAAATAGCAGGCGAGTCGTAGGTAGAGGTACGAGGGGGCCTGTGAGACAGGCGACTGGGTCATCTTCAAGGTTTTTTTTTGGGCAGGAGGGGGAATTTTCCTGACAGGTTGTGTCGAGGTAGTGCCGGACTCGAACTGGCTAAAACCACACTCCTGCCCCGCCACCGCCAGTGTCCCACTGACATGATCAGATACCTTATTTGCGGAATACTTTAACTTATGTAGCGACTGATTGTTATCAGAAAGAGGCCGAAGATACCACGCTCTATGCGCTTAATTTTGACGATATATTGTAATTAATAATATAACGTGGAAAGAAATGTTCCCTCCACGAAGTTGTCGTATTAACTCACCGAAATCCGGGGTGGTTAGGACGAGGACTTTAATACCCTGCTGGGTGTGTAGATGTCGTCAGAGGTCAAGCGACAGAAGGATTCGGACTTTAACCCTTAAAGGGCCAGTCATGTCCAAAGGTGAAGGCTCGGGGAAAAATCTCGACTAATGATCACAAGAGCAAAGACGTGCTCTCAACATACGTTACAGACGCTTTGAAGTAGATCATTGCCAAGAAACTAAAGATGTCCCCCATGTCTGTTGATCCGGCAGATCAGGAGTTGACTCCAGTCTTAAGTGACCAGAGAGAGATAAGAAGACCGTCTGTAACTTCAGTCAAGATCCAGGTGAAGAGAGGGGCATGGACTTGGCACTAAGACTTTGCATGTCCGAGAGCTGGGAAGGGCCTCTGGTCTGGTCTGACACCTGCGGCCTCTCATCCCATGCCTTTCAGCCCCGAGGTCGCTGGAGAAGAGTCTAGAAGAGAGAAGGGTGGTAATCTTTTACGTACGTCTTACCCCCATTGCGGTGCACCTCGGAAACCGGGATCTTCTGCGACTCAAGGATCACACTCAAGTGAAGTGTCATCAGCGAACACCGACACCATTTGCGATTTTGTCAGAAAGCGGGAGATAGTCCCTGTCCCCTGTCCCACGGCCAGCGTAGCCGAACCCGCGCCCCCTCACCCCGCGCCTCCGTGGTCGCTGTCTATTGACGTTTTCTTAGGCGTACACCAGTATACACTGCTCCCACCCGCTACGCCGCGCCGTAGCACTCCACGCCGACGCGCCACAACGCCCCAACTGGGCACGGCGTAGCGAGCGCGTCGGGCTTCGTCGGCGACACCGGAATACCAAACGCGGTCTGTATTTATGTTTACTAACTGTGCTGGTTTCTGAACAGCTCGGACTTTGTCGAAAGTGCACCTTACGTCTTTAGTCCTCTTCAGTCCTGAAGAAGACTGACGGATCCCCGAGCTTGGGTCTGGCGCAGTTTACGCACCTCGCTGCTTCGCAAAGATGTTTGTCTTGGGCAGTCCACCCTAAGGTGTGGACCGCCGCAGTGGCTGCACAGGTCCCGAGAAAAGGGAGCGACGTCGCCCGGTCTTCCATCGAAAGAGGTGATCCGGCGTCGCGCCCCAAGGAGCCCCGAACAGCGTCTTTTGGCATCTCGCTGGAGTGGCCCTCCGGGACCACAAAGGTGACGGCACCTTCTAGGTGGCTCTGGTAGAGGGAGATGTTTTTTGGGCAGTCAGCCTGACTGTGGCCGTATAGCTGACAACGCCCCCTATATATGAGCGCTGGGGCTTCTCTATAGACATGCCCAAAGGACAGCACACCAATTTTGCCTTTTAAATCGGGTGGTCCCTCGACCGTGTCACAAACTCTTCAGAGACGCCCGAGCGACTCAGCTAGAGCCAGCTCAGAGGTCATCTTCCCGGAACACGCAGAACCTTCCAAGCTCTCGGACAAGCGTCCAACCCCATCGACGGGCTAATAGATGTCCCTGTCTAATGACCCACGGCCGGCGTAGCCGCAACCGTGCCCTCTCACCCCGCACCTTCCAGCCACGTGGTCGCTGTCTATTTACGTAATATTCTGCGTACGGGCTTTAGGGCACCTGCGGTTGTAGGCCGGACGGACCTCATAAAACGTACCTGAGAGGTTCCGTGCTGAGGGCATGGTCATTGGGACAGAGACAGACAGCGGTGCCATGGTCAGTGGTCAGTCAGGCACTTGCCGCAGCGCGGCTACTCAAAGCAATTCCTTTGGAATTGGCCGTAGAGCTGGCATTTGTGCCACTGGCCCACAATGCCGCTCTGACGGGGCCACAGATCGTCTTGATCCGGAAGAAAGGCCTCTGTGGGGGTCACAGACCAAGAGGATCATGTTATAAGGGTGCGGTGCACGCGGTACATATAAATGGAAATTAAGAAAAATATATTAAAACGTAACCTACAATAAAAAGTACAACAAAAAATAACGACAAATACAGAAAAGACAATAAAAAAAGTAATTAATTTAAACCTAATAAAAGAACATAATATAAGCAACCGGTTTGTTTTAACTAAAGCTCAAGCGCCGCAACACACAGGGTGTTGCTCCTCCGCCTCCGCTTTCCGCATGCAGTGTGACCAAACCACCTAAACCAGACCAGCCTTACTGACCAACACCATTTGTGAGCTTGTCAGAAACTGGGAGGGATTCATGGTTACAGAGCCTTCCCAGGTCTCGGACAAGCGCCCAACCCCATCACTAGGCTAATGAATGTCCCTGTCCCCTGTCCCGCGGCCCGCGTAGCCGCACTTGCGCCCTTTCACCTCACGTCTTCCAGCCCCGTGGTCGGTCTATTGACGTAATCTTCGGTGCACAGCTTTGTCTACTGCTCCCACCTACGCCGTTGCACACTACGCCGACGCACTACAACGCCCCGCCCCCTCCGTAGCACCGTAACGCACTGGTGCTAAGCCCAACTACATCGGTTTATTGGCTACGAGTAAGTCACTAGCAGCGGTTCGAACACGCCAGCTGATAGCCTTTTTAAGGCAACGCTGTGCTTTCTTTGTCCGGTCTACACTTCGGCCACTTTTCCGCGGCCTTTCGGGAAGCCTTACGGTACCAACGAACATAATTGGGTGTTGATCCGACGACAATAGTTATCTAACCCCGCTTGTTGTCAGCTGTATCCGGGACGGTTGGGTAACCTGTTCGGTCGAAGACCCACAGGGACCTGCTGTACAATAAGATTAACAGCTGCATACGAGATTAGAGCTCACCTCCCTGTTACAACCGACTGGGAAGGTACAAATCCCCGGTGTTTCCCACCTGGGAAGTCAGGAAGGTCGTCGGCCCTGCAGGCCATTCATTAAACATGAACTGTAACTGACCAGTTTGTTTGTGTTTTTTCTTCTTTCAAGTGAAACATAAGAAAAGACAGGGGTGGGTATCGTTTGATGGAAACTGTCTGCCCGGGGAGCAAACGATTTTACTTGTCTCTTCGGGGGTAGGCTAGGAGTCTAGCTTCTTCCCCCTTTTTGGGTGCCGAAAAGGCGGGGGAAGAAGACCGTGAGGCCGTGAGCAGGGGGGTAGCTCTAGCCGCTACCGCTTTCTTTGCCTTATTGGCTTGGGAACTAGGGGATCTCCTCTTCCTCCTTCCGACGACCGTGAAGTCATCTTCAGGGGAGGAGGGGGAGGAGTCGTAATCGAAAGGATTCCTCTGCGGAGGGGAAAGCGGGGGAGGGGGGCTCATCCGGGGAAGCCAGAGAGTAAGTCTGGCAGGGGGGAGGGGGGCTAGGTTGCCTCTGTAAGGCAACAAACCTATTAAACTGTTTCTGGAACTCCTTAAGGAGGTCATCGGGAGGTAGGGGCGCCATCGGTGGCGCGGCGCTCATATCCAAACCGCGTGAGCGAGAGAGGGAAAGGAAAAAGGAGGAGAGGGGTATCCTAAGCTCCTAAGGGATTAAGCCGGTATTAGAGCCCCCCTTTTATACGACAAATACTGCATAATTAAGGTTGTAATTTAGAACAGGGCGGTGTGTGCTAAGGTGCCCCTTAGCTTGAGTACCTGTCGCCAATCTTAATGTGCGACAGGGCCCTATGGGTGTTACACCCAACCGTCCCGGGTGCCGCTGTAAGAACACGGGTTAGAAGACTACTTGTCGCGACGCGCGTCTGAGATCCCCCAGGGCCGCAGTCCAGGGCCCTTCCGACTAACTGCCTACCCCTGAAGGGGGTCGGCGGGTGGTTCGGGTCAAAACCTACCCAGTGAAAACAGCGCCAACAGCGTGTTCGTTGGCACTGTAAGGTTAGGATTAAGGGGCCAAAGATTATGTATATCCAATTAAACGGAGTGACGCACCTTTGTGCTTGACGAGGGCCGAAAGGTGAACGCGATAAGTCAAGCACAAGCGCTACGCATTCGTTGGCGACTGAACGTACCCATATCAGGCGTAGCACTGCTACGAGTTTTGTGGCGCGTGAAAGTTCAACACTCAGTGGTGTAAACATGTAGAGGCGCTTGTGTACCACCCTACTTGGAATGAATTTGAAGTAAGTATGTTAAAGTGTTGTCAACATTAGTTTGGCGGCACGTCTATTGAGTGGCCCCAAGTGTCTCTTCTCAGTGTTGGTGCTACACTTGATGCTACAACTACGCTGACATTTTCGGGGGAGGGAATCTCGAGTGGGACACTCTTAATCACCACTCTGGTGGGTTTATTGACCACTCTGATGGGTATATTGACCACTCTGATGGGTATATTGACCACTCTAGTGGGCTTTTTGCCCACTGTGGTGGTTATATTGCCCATCAGAAAAAATGCTTATTGCTATTGGTTTTAGTTTTTTGCCTCAAATCGGATGGTGGCCTTCGATCAGGTCACAGACGACAAGTACCATATCGTACTGATCGCCACCTCTCGCCTTGCGAAGGTGTTGGACGGTTGTGTTAGGGATAGCCTGTCTTATGAGTTATAAGGTTACTAAGATGTCTTTGTGGCGATTGTTTTCGGAATCCGCCTGATCAGTGATACCACGAGGTTCGGTGTCTCCTCCTCCCACGGCCCGCGTAGCCGCACTTGCGCCCTTTCACCTCAAGTCTTCCAGCCCTGTGGTCGGTCTACTGACGTAATCTTCGGTGCACAGCCGTGTCTACTGCTCCCAACCTACGCCGACGCACTACAACGCCCCGCCCCCTCCGTAGCACCGTTACGCACTGGTGCTAAGGCTTTACCCGCGGTTGTTGGCCGGACTGACCGCGTTTCACGCAGCTGTGAGGTTCCGTGCAGAGTGGTACACATGAATGGGAATTAAGAAAAATATACTAAAACGTAACCTACAATAAAAAAAATCTTAACCTAAAAAAAAAGTAAAAAAAAAAACAAACAATGCAGAAGAGGGAACTAAAACTAATTATCTTAAACCAAAAAAAAAAAGAAACAAACTTAAACCAAAAAAAAAGAACATACACGTTACAAGGCTCGTCAACATAAAAGCCGACGACCATATCGACGCGACTTAAATCGACTTGTGTTCAGTACATCTTGTCGCGCGCGAAAGTTCAACTCTCAGTGGTGCCAACATTTATGTAGAGGCGCCTGTGTACCTGTGTACCCTACTTTGGAGAAATTTGAAGTGTGTTAACGTGTTGTCAACATTTGTTCGGCGGCGCGTCTATGGAGTGGCCCCAAGTGTCTCTTCTCAGTGTTGGTACTACACTAATGCTACGACTACGCTAACATTTTCTGGGGACGGAATCTCGAGTGGGAGTCTTAATCACCATTCTGATGGGTATATTGACCACTCTGGTGGGTTTTATTGACCACTCTAGGAGGTGTATTGACCACTCTGGTGGGTATATTGACCACTCTAGTGGGCTTACTGCCCACTGTGGTGGTTATATTGCCCACCAGATAATGCTTATTGCTATTGGTTTTAGTTTTTTGCCTCAAATCGGAAGGTCGAAGGTCTCGACCAGGTCACAGACGACAAGTACCATGTCGTACTGATCGCCACCTCTCGCCTTGCGAAGGCGTTGGACGGTTGTGTTAGGGATAGCCTGTCTTTTGAGGTTACTAAGATGTCTTTGTGGCGATTGTTTTCGGTATCCGCCTAATCAGTGATGCCACGCATGGGTATATTACATGCTCATTACACGCCTTGTGGATTTCCGTACTCTTAGCTTTGACGAGAATACGTCTGGAACGGAATGTTCCGTTCCCCAAGCAGCCTGTTAAGCTCCCTGAAGTCAATGGCAGAAAGCACAGTGATTTGTTTGCCCTGTTAGACCGCATGGGCCTTTAGTATAGTGGATTTTGCGCTCCTTACGTCTTGGACGTGTCCATCCACTTCGCCTTGTCGTGGAAGAACAGAGGCGGGGGAGGAGCAGGAGTGGGCGTGGTCTTATGGCTTGCTTACTAGGAGGTACAAGCTCGCGAAGCCCGAGATGGGGGCGCGAGTCCGCTTTAGCAGGGAGGAACAGCCAGGGGTTTCCTGGCTTTCGATATTGTACTGACTGAGGGATTGCCTATTATATGGACCATGCCGTAAAAGACAAAAAGTAAAACTTAAGAAAAGGGCAGATGATAAAATTAAAAAAAAACAGCCTATCAAAATCACCAAAAAAAATACCAGTATTAATAAGCCTAGCTAAACTAACAAAAGAGAAAAAAATTAAAACCTAAATAAAAGCAGATGATAAAATTAAAAAATTAATTATTAACAATTTACCCGTATTAATAAAGGTAGCTAAACTACCAAAAATGAAAAAAAAACAAGAATAAAACCTAAATAAAAAACAGTGGAGTACCTAATGTGCAATGTGAAAAGGTATCATTCTGGTCAACCTGACTTGTTCGCTACTTAACCGGACTCTTCTGTAGTGCCTAAAATGCTCCCACCCTCGGCTTCGCTGTGAGGACGGCAGCAAGGCTGATGGGAGGACCGCGATCTGTATTTGTATTAACGAAAGGTACTAGAGGCCCTACTGCTCCCCGGAAGGGGCGATTAAGCCGGTATTAGAACCCCCCCCCCCCCTTTTATACGACAAATACTGCATAATTAAAGTTGTAATGTAGAACAGGGAGGTGTTTGCTAAGGTGCCCCTAAGCTTGAGTACCTGTCGCCAATCTTATTGTGTGACAGGGCCCTATGGGTGTTACACCCCACCATACTATGTGCAGCAATAAGAACACGGGTTAGAAGACTACTTGTCGCGTCGCGCGCGTCTGAAATCCCCCAGGGCCGCAGTTCAGGGCCCTTCCGACTAACTGCCTACCCCTGAGGGGGGTCGGCTGGTGCTTCGGGTCAATACCTACTTGGGTTCGTTGGCACTGTAAGGTTAGGATTAAGGGGCCAAAGATTATGTATATCCAATTAAACGGAGTGACGCACCTTTGTGCTTGACGAGGGCCGAGAGGTGAACGCGTTTAATCAAGTACAAGCGCTACGCACCCGTAGCCGACTCAACGTACCCATATCAGGCGTAGCACTGCTACGAGATGGGGGCGTGGGCGAGGTCGCCGGAGCTTCGTGAGCTACGGCTAGCTCGTCAGCGGCGGCGCACGGGACGGCAAGAGAGTCGCGTATAAATAAACCTAGCTAAACTAACAAAAAAAAAACCTAAAGTAAAGCAAAAAATAAAAGAAAAAATTAAAAAAAAAAACTTAGAAAACTTAGCTTATCTAAATATAAAATACATAATACCTTTAAAAAAAAACGAATAAAACCTAAATAAAAAATAAAGAGCAGTGGAGTGCCTAATGTACAATGTGAAATGGTATCATTCTGGTCAACCTGACTTGTTGGCTACTTAACCGGACTTTTACAGAAAAGCCTTCTTTCTCTTCCACTTTCCCATGACTTGGTAGTCGTCTTCAGAGGAGGAAGACTTGCGAGAACTCGGAGGAGGGGATTCTCCTGTCCCTCTTCTGAGGTAGCCGCGGGCGTGGCCTGATTGGCCGAGGGGGTATTAGGGAGAGTCCAAAGCGAGAGTGGCTCTGGACTCCAGGGACTCCTCGAGTGCGTCGAACTCCGGGGAGTACTTCTTACGCAGGCCTCGCATGAGAAGGTTGGCTAACTGAAGAAGAAGCGTTCCGACACCGCGGAGGAAATTTAGACATCATGGGGGGGGGAGGGGGAACTAACTCCTAACCAATCCTCGAGGAGACTCCACTCCCAGAGTAAACGTGTGCATCTCGGGCAGACAGTTCCCCTAAAACCGAACCCACCCATGTCTTTCCTATGGTTACACTTGACAAGAAGAAAAACACAAACAAACTCGTCAGCTTGGTACACCCCTGGCTAACCCTTGGATTACAGTCGTAATGTTATGTGTGTACGATGTAGAAACCTTTATCAAGTACTGCATACTCATGGATGTACTTACATTTAGTAATTAATGGCAAGTACCTAACACAAAACTCAAAAACGCAACATTAAATACTTAAAATCTACTTTACACGAGTTATCCGTTTTTAAATCTTCGGCTGCCGTCGTGTGTGCTCGGCTTCATTCGGGTCAGCTCGGCTACCATCGGATCTGCTCGGCTCTTGCAACACCACCTGGCTGAAGACACCATGACGTCATTACTCGACGAAGAATGTTCGAGAAGTCGCCATCTGGAATGCACAAAAGAGAGAATTAATCAAAACTAAAAGCATTTCTTTTAAACTAGCCATGCCTGCGGCTTCGCTCGCATTACGGTAGGAAATTATGTCATGGGAATGTTTCAAATTAGCCTATGGCAATTGGGAATATTTAGCATTAGTGAAAGAATATAATCAGTGGTTCTGAATGTTATAATCAAAATATTATAAACGTTGTATTGACAACGTAATATACAAGGTGTTGTTTTGCATGCTCGTCAAATTCAAGGAGGTGACTACGCTATATTAATTTTTTTTTACTAAACTACCCGTGTCTTAAACGTGGCCTGTCTGATCCTCGCCCTATAACCGCGGTTTCACACATACAAACAATCTCAAACGTTTATTCGATCATTACTTATTCCTTTAACCATGTTAAGGGGGTTATTCTGGAATACTGACAAACATTAACAACTAAAAAACTGGCCAAGTGCGAGTCGGACTCGCGCACGAAGGGTTCCGTACCATTATTTATAAAAACGAGCAAAAAAATCAGCAGCAGATCTTTGTCAACTGTTACACAGTGAGTTGGTTAAGTCGTTATTAGTACAACTATGTTAGCACAGATGGCGCTTTCATCAAAACTGCCGCTCTGCACGAAACGTTTATTATAAATCTTATCACTTGAAAAATATTATAGTCCTCATACACTTAGGGTAATTTAATTTAATATAATAATAATTAAATGGCGTTTGTTGCCATACGGCCACATCGACATGCTAATTGTTTTTTATCAGAAGCAAGTTCTCTTTATAACTGCTAGATGGCGCTGTTTACAAGGTTTTACCCAATTTTGCTTTTTTGTATGGGTGCCCCCTTAAATATTTAATTTACTCTGTTTTTAGTATTTGTTGTTATAGCATCAACAGAGATACATAATCTGTAGAAATTTCAACTGGCTAGCTATCACGGTTCATGAGATACAGCCTGGTGACAGACGGACGGACGGACAGCGAAGTCTCAGTAATAGGGTACCGTTTGACCCTTTGGGTACGGAACCCTAAAAAGCAACGTTTATTAATAATTAACTTCCGTGCTGTTTCTTCTCCATAGAAGACGACCAACCCTAATCGAGCACCTTTTGTCGACGTTTTATAAGCCCCCATGCAGGCCTATGCAAATAAAAATATTTTGATTCTATCAGCTGTCTCCTACTGTTCAGAATGATTTACTAAGTATGTGGTAAGCGTTTTCGCGTCGGTTTCACTTTAACACCCCAGGCCCCCTATTGACGGCCTGTGGACGGTGAGTAATGGGCTAGCTCACCGTCCGTCCGTCTCATGACGACAGGCCGTGTCGACGGCGCGTACATGTTCCACGCGCGCCTCAAGGAGATGTCAGCAAACCGGAAGGGGTCCGAAAGGGCCGATGCCTACCAGGGCTGCGGGTTGTTCGAAAGAGATACCGCGGCCCTGGAACACAAAGGGCGAAGAAGGAACATGGGTGGGTTTTAGTCAGTACAAGTCTGACACTCCCTCCCGCTCCGCCCAGAGCGGGAGAAGTCATTTGATGATTTCCCATCCGCAAAAAAAAAAAAAAAAAGGCCCCCTATTCACAAACGCTTGGATTCGATTTCGATTTGATAAGTCGTATGTCTATCTTGTTTGGCATTACGAAAGCGAGCAAGGTAATTCTCAGTACCACCCCGGAGCCTAGATTTATACAAGAATTTGAACATAGACAGCGAAATGTGTCTACTGTACACACGTCCGCCTACCTAAAGCTGGCGTTTTGTTACTATTGTATTCTAAATACATACCGTCGGACAGTTGTGGTGTGGAACACTGCTTCCACAATGAGTCTTTCTTCCTCCACTTCCCGTAGTGCAGGAATATCTTCTCTGTTCCAAAGTCGCTCAGCTCAGCAGATCTGAGTAAGATAGAGAACAAATATACACAACTAGATTTTACTATCATCAGCCTATAATGTTCCTTCCCACTGCTGGGACACAGGCCTCCTCTCTATGAGAGGGAGTGGGCTGTAATCCGCCACGCGGTCCCAGTGCGGGCTGATAGATGTCACATGCCTTCGAAATTTTAGTTCAATGACATGGCGGATTCCTCACGATGTTTTCCTTCACCATGTTGGAGAGCAGCGATGATGTAATAAATTACACCTATTAATGCGCCTGCCTGTGTTCGATCCCACAGTTTACTGCTCGTAAGTCAGGGCTGCCACCACTGGGCCACAGCTGCTGTCTCATATTGAATGCTTTGCTATTATTGTGAAGTAATAACCATGTTAGTCTCTTTCATGAGGGTGCAACAGGCAGGAGGTCCCGCTGTAGTTAGGCTTGTCATTCAGCAGGCATAGCATTGTATTGTATTATACAGGGTGTAACGGAAAGGGTATATACATCCTTAAGGGTGTGCTACAGACCATCAAACTGAACAGGTTTCTCATCATATTTTTTTTTTGCAGCAAAAAAAAATATCTGATGCCCCATAGAAAATTGCAATACCTATTCGACCCAAATGTATAGGCAGCTGATATATTTTTTTGCAGCAAAAATTTTTTTATGATGAGAAACATGTTCAGTTTGATGGTCTGTAGCACACCCTTATGGATGTATATACCCTTTCCGTTACACCCTGTATAGCGGGCTGGTTTCCGCAACTCCACGTCTAAAGCGCGTATTTTGCGTACGGGTGGGTACCTTACTCCAACCACCCCAGCTCCCCGAGAAAGGCCAGCAGCCCCTTGGTGTTGCTGACGATCTCGCAGAGAGTACCTGGGTTACCTAAGTACTTTGCCCTGTATGTTGCAACCTCTAGGCAGTATAGAAGCACGTGGGCTGCTGTCATAGCATTAAATCTGCGTTTTATTACAGCTATATATAGCAGATCAACATTGATCAACTCTGAGCTGCAAAACTAAAACAATCTACTATTAGAGACCCAATCTATACAAAAATACATTTACTTTGTTTACACTGCTTGTGTTGAACAGACTTAAAACCTTAAAAAAAAAACATACCATAGAGAATCCTCCTTTCTGTTGCATCAGTGTCTATGTCCCTGTCCTCTAACCACAGCAGTTCCCCGACTTGTCAAACTAAAATCAATATTTTAAACTAATATTTTATAAAACTAAATAAAACAGTTAATACAATGTATTATGGCTGCAGCTCAGCTTCTTTAATTCATGCAATTTTAACTACCATGCCACCTCAGAGCTATCACTAGACAATTCTAGAATCAATTACTAACTCTGCGCTTCTCTTGAGAGATGATTTGAAATAGTGATTCTGTTCTGTGCTACTGATGTCACTAGAGTTATGGACTAGAGATGTGAAATGTGTCTTTAAACTGTAACCATTGCTCGAATGAACCATCAAAGATAGGTTTAGACGTTATAAGTAATTTCATTATCTTTAGTTGTGACTACATACATTTGAAAGATTGGAATTGGAACAGACTGTTTCAATGCTTTGCTTATTCAGCTTGTAGCTACAACGCATTGTTGTGAAAGGACTGTTTTCAAATAATTGGTAAATAAGCCTTGAGGGTGTGAAAAAGGAAGAAAAAAAAAACTTAGGACAAAAACTTAAACATCTGAATATTTGTACACAACATCTTGTGGTAGAATGTATTGAACTGAACAAAATACTAACACCATACTATGTAAAACTACATTCTCACAAATCAATAAATTCTAATTCTAGGAAAAACATAACAATCGAATTCGTGAAACAAGCTAATAGCTCCTGTTCTGAATATCAATGCATTTCTAATCGGATGAACTTACACTATGGTTATTGTATGATCCCTTGCTAGACCATACAGATGCTGCAGAAGTGGCTCTGCAATAATGTGTTTTATACAATAAATGAGTTTTTGACTTATAAACCCATTTGTAATCGTTAAGTAGCATATGTTCCCATTTTTGAAAACTATCTTTCCTATTTTCACATTCCTTTATTTTTTTTAAAATTTTATTGATGTTATATCTGTTCCTTGTTATATTTTTTTCTATTATTGTTACTTTATCCTGTATCCTACACACAAGTAGGTATATTAAATTCTAAAAATGTTTTATTTTGTAACTACGTCTAGAAGTTTGATACCTAAATGTCGACTACATTTTGTTAGGTATTTTAATTTAATTTTAAGTTTGCATGCTGAAAAAAGTCGGCGAAATATGTGAAACCTTTTTATTTATAAGACCAATAAGTACCATATTTCATGCAAATAAAGAATCTTGAATCTTGAATACATTACTTTTAGATGAAAGGTGAATGGAATGAAAGAAGATAAATAATCAAAACACTACTGTATTGTCCCAAAGGTACTTAAAGTAAAATGAGCTTAATAGACTGATGGTGTGGAAATGAAGTGAGTGACGCAGCCCTTGTTGGCTGTAACGAGAACGCCTGGCCGACTTGATAGCTCAACGCGAACTGAACTAATAAGTAAGAGTTGAAAAGAATGCGGCGTAAACTGCTGAATTGCAGAATGTGCGGTTGCACCGTACATTTATCCAAGTGACAACTGGTCAGTGGGTCGTCTTAGGGGGGATAGAGTAGCAAGAGCAGCACAAAGTCGAAAAACTTAGAAAATCTACCCTTCTCTATGCCACGCTTTCTAACTTAATCTTTCTTTTCTCACGATTAGGCTGATAAATATTAAGATGGACGGAGTACTCACGGATTCCAGTAGGAACGCTCGCACGTGGCTCTGCTACGAGTAGGTAGGTAGTTGCACGCACGCGTCACCTGCTACGCGCTACGTAGGTACATAGGCGGAAGAGTCGAACTCGACGCTAAACAGCATATAACTGCACCTGAAATCAGTTGATTATCACGGTATTATACAGTGGAAATAGAACATGGAATTGGAATCGCGATGGCGGTCCGACTTACCTTCTTAATGCGCTTTTTTCTCCACGGCTCGATACGGCTAAGAAGGTAATATGCCCAATATGCTCTTGCAATGGTGGTTTTGTGATTTGACTTAACTATATCGGGTTCCAATAGACAGTACATAGGATTTTTACGAATTATAGATTTTTTTTAGTTCGAAAATGACCGATGGTTTAGCAAGTGTCTTGATGAGGTTGCAGTTTAGTTTGTCAGTTTTGCAACTTTAGACTTTGCATTGCAGCGGTCACCGGTTGGTTGCACACAGTGAGATGAATGAAACGGAAAGGGCGTTCGATTGGTGCGCAAAATTCAAATGTTTAAAATCTAGTCCAATCAGAGCGCAGGTGTGGTGACAACCGTTTTGGGTGCGTTCATGCGAATCGATTCGTGTTGATCAGATAAGAGCCTAGCATGTTTATGCCGTAATGTTATGCTTGAACACATTCATAAGCGGATGATATTAATGCTTTTGTTTTTGTAGCCTTTGTGTTTCTTTATAATATTTTTTTTTCTGAGTACCTACTTCTAACAAAAAAAAAAAAAACATTTATTGCAAACGTCTAGACCCGGCATTATAATATTTTCACACAAGCGTGGGTAGATCGTAGTTGTATACAAGGTGAAATTAGATTCACTGGCAAAACTTAACAAACGTGATGTGTAACGAATAACGATACCTAATCATGGTCCTTGTTCAACATTTTGGGTTTCCTTATTTTAAACAACTAGCAGTTAACGGGGTGTGCTTAACGTTTTAAAGTAGCGAAGTCTACTAGATAGCATTCAGTCAGTTAATCCGTGCGCGTCATAGTGAACAGTAGTCCGGTACCTGTTGTAGCTCCTGACGTGAAAGATACAAGTTATGACGTGTTTTTTAAAGTGAAACTTTTATTACATCGTCTCAAACTTTTTCGTCTGTGTGTTGCATGTCGCGTGACGGTCGGCCGCGGAGTAAGGATAAAGTGAAAGGCGCTCCCATTTTTTTTGTTAAATGTCTATAGTGTGAAAAAAGTTTCACTTTTACCGTAGTTTCATAAAACCACACAATCCTTTTTTTGTATTTTATTTTGTATAACTAATGTTTTAACAGTGATTAATATCAGAATTGTGTTATTGCTATAAGTAAATTTGAAGTGTTTCATCATAAAAAAGTGTTCCAGAACCCTAGGATTAGAGAGAATACATTTTAACGAGTTGGAACTAGGTCACAAGGTAAAGTACATTTTTAAAATCGAGTTTTTGGTGTAGGGTAAAATTTTTGAGAAAAATATTGTAATCTCGCTCTTTTTGGGTCGATAACTTTTGTTGCAGATCTCAAATAAAATAAATAACTTAATAACTTTCGTGATCATATGTTGTGTTGTGAAGTGTATGATGTGACATTTATAGTAATCGGTGTTGATGGTGCTTCAGGTGACTGAAGAAAACCAGTTGAATTACTGTGAGTACCTACTTTGAAATCAGTTTCTCAAATTATTATCAATTTTATGGAACGCAAACTCCATGCTACATGTCATTCCTATCAAAATAAAAATTCTGTTGCAAGCGTTTACAGAGGGCTCTTTTTATTTTTCGTTTAATTTTAAGCATATCAAACTTATTCTATAATTTAAATATGCTATTCAATTAAATCAGTTCCATACATGCATATTTTTTTTGTTATTCGACAATCGTATTACAAAATTCTTTGTTTTTTTTAATTATTTTATTTTATTCGTTATAAGTTACTTGTTATTGTGCATTTCATGTACTTGGCTTCGCCAGCCATGTTTAGTTGTTTTTCTGCTATCATACCACATGTGTAAAAATTCCCTTACTTTTGTTTAATTCTTAACGCAATTGGCAGCAGTATCTCAAATAACAGTATAAGTTGTATTCAAAACTCGGCCTAATCGCCTTGTATGAAGCTTGTTTTTCCCAACAACTAACAATGGTTTAGGCTTTTTGCAGGTGCATCTCTAATAACAGTGATACTCGAATACAAGATTTAGTCTTACAATCTTGACATAAGGTTGTTTTTTCCGTAGCAAGGGGACAGTAAATATTATTTGCGCAGTTTCGGCGTTTTGCATACAAAAGATCAAAAGAGAGAGACTCAACAATATCTTTATTTCAAGGAAATACGAGTGAGTTTGAATACAAAAGACTATTTTTATTATTTGTTGTGAAGTATTTTTTTACTTGTTTTATTTTCTCTAATCGCATATATGGCGTATGTCTACTAAAACTTAAATGTATTGAAAAAATCATAACATCACGCCCGTTATTGCTTCACGGCTAAACAGAAGTGTCTAAGGTTGCGCCATATTTTGCTAATAAAACTTAAATGTATTGAAAAAAATCATAACATCACGCCCGTTATTGCTTCACGGCTAAACAGATGTGTCTAAAGTTGCGCCATATTTTGCCAGTTATGTTTTAGTACTATGTTATAGGGGTCGAGCATGTAGCGACGTTGAAAAAGCAACTTACAACAAAAAGTACTACAGCGCCATCTATGACACGACGGAAGAACTAACACCAATTTCCTACAAGTCGCAAGCAAAGTTTACATCGACTTAACCTAACAACAACTGTCGGGCAGTTGCCCACCAGACTTAACACCTGTCTGGTCGGAGGATCCTTCCTTTACTAAGGAGTATCGAGGATTGCCATCAGTTGGACCAATAATATTTAACCAGACCTGGTAATCGAACCCAAGATCACATACTCAACCGTAGCGCTTGCGACTACTAGCCAATGGATTACAGCGGAAGTAAAAAAAAATCATCATAAAATTAATTAATTAACTATCTGAAAATTCAAACCTAAAAGTTATTTAAATATACTCAGAGAAAAAAAAACATAATTCCCGATTCCCGGAACAATTCACGTCTGTGAAGTTTTGCACATCTATTTTTATAATAAATTCAATTAATTTAGTTTCAACCTGCATAATCAAATGATAAAATATGTATGATGTTTATTTTGCAAATGGGTTTTTACAACCATTTTCACTTTTTTTTTAAACTTGTGAAGTTAGTGTTTCGTACCTGACTATTCTGAGAAGAAACAGCCGAAACAAACTCAGAGGTCTCTTTCGAAGTCCAGACATTCTTCAAGTCATATGAGGACCACGCAGATTAGTGTCTGAGATAGTTTTTTGAAGAAATAACCACAGGGATTTGAGTGGACATGTCCAGTCAGTGAGTCAGTGCAAGCATTTGTCAACTTCGAAAATGATTTGTCTTTTAAAACAGTTAGAAGACACTAGATTGACCGTCTAAGGGTCACCTTAAAATTAATTTTGTCATAAGACAGTTCACTCAGTTCATACTTTTGTAATGATTATAAAATTTGTATCAGATCAAAAGTTATAGAAGCTACATAGTTATAATTTTATGAGAACTAATTTGCGTCACTGTTAAAAACAGTGATATTTAACTCGTAGCAATAAGGTTGCTTCTGGCCTACAGTTTTCAGAGCAAATGAAACTGTTGCAACTGTTGAATTAAGTGCTTTAGTGTCATAAAGACTCTAATATTACATTTACAACCATAGCAATAAGTATTGTTGTCCTCGTAATTTGTAACAAACCTCCCGCCCTTAAATTTAAATGAAATACTATAGTTGTAAAAATACATGTTTTGGCGCGTAATCAGGCCCCCTATTCACAAACGCTCGGATTCGATTTCGATTCGGAAAGTCGTATATGTCTATCTTGTTTTGGCATTACGAAAGCGAGCGAGTTTGTTGTGAGTTGTTTGTGAATAAGATTCCTAAACCCAGGATCGAAACCAACTAACTTTCACTAATTTGCCGTGTCTGGGGGTCTACTCTCTAAGCACGAAATCTTTAGTTTCGGCCGAAGTTAAGGCGGAAACATACTTACGTGTCGTGGCGTGTCGTGACGCGCCAGAAGCAAATCGGTTTCATACATTTAATATGGTTAGGGACATATGGCGTGTCGTGTCACAACGATGTATGAAACCGAATGCTTCTGGCGCGTCACGACACGCCACGAACGTAAGTGTGTTTCCGCTTTTACGGACATTTCCAACTCCGTATCACTTACAGACATAAGATTCGTTAGGGGCCCGAACTAAAAATGAATGACGATACGATTGGACAATTCTCCTTACTCCCGATTTGTTTTCAAAACTCATGAATCAGAAAATATTAGGGAGTAGGGTTAATTTCGAAGCATAAAGCTAGTAATGAACGAACCCGTATTTTCGCTGACGGACTTAGAGAGTAAATGATAGGGGCAGGTCATATTAATACATGCCCCTATCATTTACTTCTTTTCAAAACATAATCACTAAAAGAATTATGACAATCCAAAAAAAGCCCGTTTTTACCGCCATGTTCAGACGACTGGCTAGAGGCCTTACACTCAAGGCACCCACAGGATAGTCCGGTTAAGCAGACGACATCCTCCTAGGTTTAACTGACAATGCCATTCACAGAACAAAAAAAAAAAAAAAAAAGATTAGTGATAGAGAAGCAAGCAAGAAGAAAACATGTTGCGTCGCCCAAAAATATCCTGGGATTAGGGCATGATAATTGATAATGTTGATGATGTATAGCAGTGGACTGCTGTTGTCTGATGACGACACGGGGGCTGACCTCAGACTTCCAAGACCCAAGTTTGCGTAACCGCGAGGGCTCAGTCTTTGCGGTTATCACCACGTTGGAAACAAAAACGCTGTTAAACAACCCGCTGAAACAAACACGTTGGCAGTGATACGTGGGAACACAATGCGACCGCCCTCGTACTGCAGCATTTATTAGAAAGATAGGTTCATAATTAAAGATGTGGTACAGACTTGGGACCATGGCGCCTGGGAACAAACGTTGCCTGGAAACGTGAGAAACGTAAGCGCTGGAAACGTCGCGATGGGAACGAAAGACATGGTTAGCAAACATGGTGAACTCCTACTAGAGATCGCTAAGATCCGCATGTGCTGACGTCAGCCCTCGTGTGATTATATGCATGGTCGATGAAATGACTTAGTTCAAAAACACGATTATCTAGCTGTTGGAGATCTTTATGCGGCCTGTCATATGAGTAGCTTTTGGCCTAATCATAACGCGCTGGGGTCGATCGCCAGGTTAAGTCGTACTTGTTTATGTTGGGCCGTGGGTTCCAGGTGTGATAATATGTGTCTTTGACAGTCTTTACAGTTAGGTAGTCAGTGACCTGAAAGTCCTGACTGTCAGTCTTATCAAAGGGTATCGTATTACTCAGTAGGCAGTACTAACTAGGTTGTGGAGGTCAGATATGCATCCGGTTAGACTAGAAGCCGACCACAACATAATTTGTAAAAAGCGAGGTATGATGAGGCCTACCCAAATGTCCTTTCTTTGGTATTAATCGTCGCATCGTTGAGGTTCTTGTGTTATGAGTCGAGCTACATAATAGCTGACAAAAGCTTGCACTCACTGGACAGGTCCATTCTAATCAGTGTGTCTCTTTCTTAAAAATACCATCTCAAACTCTGACTGACTTGCTTAACCAACACTATCTGATCTATCTGGACTTGAAAATGGACAGTGACCTCGGAGTATAATTTTCGGCTGTAACTTCTCAGAGTAGTCAACTACTAAATTCCGGCCTTCTCTTGTTTTAAAACATAACTTAATGTTTCCAAAGAGTAAAAGGGTTTTCTGGGTTCCTTTGCAAAATGGCATAAACTGAACCCTTTTAGATTCGTCTTGTCTGTCTGTCTCACCGTCACAGCCTTTTACCTCCGAGACTTTTGGCACCACACAGTTGAAATTTGGAGAGTAGGTAGGTGCCTTCAATAAACCGATACAAATATGACGTAAAACTATGACAAAAATAAAAATGAAGATTGCGTGTAACTGACGGTCAAAAAAAATATATTTAGTACGACTGTTACAATGACTTTACACGGGTGCAGACGTTTGCATTGTTTTTTTTTTTTTTTCGTTAAAAGTACACACGATAATTTTGAACTAAATTAATATATAGGCTACGAAAACGCATTATCCAGCTTTTATAAAACATTCGCCTATGGATGTGTTCAAGCATAACGTTACGGCATAATATACTTGCCAGGCTGTGCTCCACTCGAAGCAACTCGCGTGAACGCACCCATAACGCTTGTCACCATCCCTGCGCTCTGATTGGTCGCGAGTTTACATTTTTGAAATTTGCTGACCAACCAATCAGGCGCAGTGTTGCCAACTTAGTGGATTTTCCACTAAAACTGGTGATATCAACCCCCCTTTTAGCGCCAAAATATTTCTTTTAGTGGTTAGTGGATTTTCTAGTGGTTTAGTAGAATTCAGTTTCAATGACTAAAAATGCGATCACTCAACCCCTAAGCCACGATTCGTATACTCTATGAGGTGTAAGGGACACCGACGCGAAAACGCTTACGACGTACTTAGTTCAGTACATCATTCTGAACTCCACACACAGAAAATTTCCATCAGTAATTTAAAATAAAATCTGCTGTTTTCTACAAAAGTGCAATACCTACACGGTCAAAACGTAGAAACGTTTTTTGAAGTGAAACTTCTTATGCGACTTTCAACAAGTTTATCGCTACCATTTCTAAAACTAGCGAGATGGCAGTATTACAAGATTTGTGTGAAGAAAACAACAAAATATTATTTAGATGCTCAATAAAATAGAAGAGTATTACGAAGTTTCACTTCTTCCGTGCGGAGAGACGCCACGCACAATTTTTTTTTTTAATTTTGCGACCATCAGTTTGGGGCCGTTTTTCGTTAGTGGTTTTCAGACAGATTCAACATCCAAAACCACCAGAATCTGGTGGTTTTGGATGTTGAATCTGTTGGAGAGTTAGTTTTACTGTTGGCAACACTGAATCAGGCGCCAACTCGCGTTGCAAGTTTGCAACTTTTTGAACTTTCTTTCTTTGATACCGCATTTACACATTCGTGTTCGTCATTCGCCTCGACACTCGACGAACATTCGACGAAACATTCGTAAACGAATGCTGTCGCGAACTACTGTTCACACATTCGCGGAGTGAATCATTTTGAAATTCGCACACGAACATGGAAGACGTGAAAATAATCGCAGCGTGCGCGCCATTGAGCAGCGATGGCCCAGTGGTGGCAGCCCCGACTTATTAGCAGTAAGCCGTGGGTTCGAACCCAGGCAGGCGCATTACTTTGTGTAATTTATTTCATCACCGCTGCTCTCAAAACGGTGAAGGAAAACATCGTGAGGAAACCGGCATGTCCTAGAACTAAAAATTCAAAGACATGTGACAACTACCAACCCGCACTGGGCCCGCGTGGTGGATTACAGCCCATTCCCTCTCATAGGAGAGGAGGCCTGTGCTGTGTCGCAGCAGTGGGAACATTATAGGCTAATGATGATGATGATGTGCGGTGCGCTACATTTAATGAGTTTATATAATTATTTAGATAACCTGCGTAAAAATAAATAAAAAAAAACATCGTCGCAGACGATGGTGGATGATAGCGTGTCATCGTAAGTTTTCTTCTTTCGAAGGTGTGTTCGGAAACAGGCCATCAAAGAATTATTTTTTATCTTTAACGTGCTCACTGGCAACCCCATACTAGTAGACATACGGTTCCAAGCATCGTTTATCTTTTGCCTATTTTTATGGTTCTGATGTTTTGTGTTCCAAATGAACTCTTTTTTTTTTTAAATAATTCAAAGAATTCTATAATCCGCGCTTCACTCCACTCCATTTTGACAACACGTCCTGTTGGCTCGGGCGCTAGCTGTCAACTGAATGCAGGCGAATGTGTAAACAGTAAGTTCGTGTTCGCCATTCGTGCCCTTTGATTCGCGTCCGAAAAACCGCTCTCAACGCGAACGCGCGAATCGCGAAGCGAAGCACGAGGCGAATAGCGAACGCGGTGTTTACATATGCGTGTTCGTTGTTCGCCTCGTCATTCGCTTCGTTATTCGCACGAATGTGTAAATGCGGTATGAGAAATGGCACGAGGTACGACACGTCTACACTACACTTGCTCGAGCAATCTGTCTGCGATCGCGCCCATGGATTAGAAATTGGGTTAGTTGTTTGAAATCTACAAATCGTCAAAAATCACATTTAGAACTCATTCAAATACCCGAACACCGCAAAACCATAAATGCAAGAACATACAATGTCTATTCTAAGTCCGATCCAGATATTGAGAAGTGGCGCAGGTACGTTCCGCCACGCCATCACGATTCCACTTCCATTCCATTCCATCCTCGATTTCTACTGTGTAATATCGTGTTATTGAACTGATTTCAGCTGGAGTGCGTCGTGCTCAAATCTTGCGTCAAAGTACCTACGTAGCGGGTAGGAGGTGACGCGTGCATGAAACTACCTACCACCTGCTTGTAGCAGTACCACGTGAGTGCGTCCCTAATTGAATCCGTGAGTACTCCATCCATCCTCCTATTTAACAGCCAAAATAAGCAAGTTGAAAGAATTAGTTCGAAAGCGTCGCACTGTGAAGCGTAGATTTTCAAGGTTCACGAAGTACTTTTAACCTTTACAAGTTAGTTTAAATCCGATCTTACAATATGTAGATACGAATCGCAGCACGTAAGTTGAACCAAAATGGCGGCAGTACGCCAGGTACAATTATTACGATCAACAGTCTATTGAGACCCGAAAATGGGTTACAGATCACGGTAAGTTAAGTTTAACTATGACCTTGAATGCACAGTAACACATTTTCGGGTGCCTGTCGTGCCACGGTCTGTGATGTTAGTCAGAAGAGAATACAAGTACCTATATAGTTACAGATCGTGGAACCAAAATGGCGGTAGTCGTTTGAGACCCGAAAATGTATTAAATATCGCGGTACGTAAGCAATCGACTTTAATCCATAATTTTACCTGCTATTTTGGTTCAACTCCACGATCCGTACTAGCTCATTTTTTGGGTCTCATGGGCGGCAAAAACGCGTCACAGCGGTTCATTACTATTTGAAAATCGTTATTACACAACACTCACAAGCTGAACACCTTTGTTATAGCAGAGCTAGGCATTGGAACAGACTGTTTCTATTCCAAATATTAAAGTCATCGAGAAGCTCATGGATAATATCCATACGGGTCGATCTTTAAGGTTAAGCCGAGCTCCGAGGTTGGTCCGTGGATGGGGGGACCATAATTACATACCGAGTTTCCTCCGTGCCTCGGAGAGCACGTTATATGCCATTGGTCCTGGCTGTCATTTGTAGATCTTTGACAATCGTTAAGAGTAGTCAGAAGCCAAGTCTGACATCCAGTTTTACCAAGGGGTATCGTATTACCCAGTTACTGGGTTGTGGAGGTCAGATAGGCAGTCACTTCATGTAAAATATTGGTACTCAGCTGCATCCGGTTAGACTGGAAGCCGACCCCAAGATAGTTTGGGAAAGAGGGCAGATGATGGCATTTAAAACTCATCAATCAATGTCAGTAAATTTACTTACCCTTCATTTTATAATCTATGCTTACCTTCGATGGTTCATATCGGTGTGCTGTGGGTCCCCCATGGCACAGCATCATGCTGAGTGGTAACCTGCTTGTTGCAGTCACGACGTGCAAGCAGTAATAATTTTTTATCTGTCCTGTTTGTACTTTTCATATTATTATTATTTTTCTCTTGCGTTGTACCTACTGTTTATTGTTTTATTTTATTTTTGTAATTTTATATGCACGTGCATAATCATGTTAAATCATTGTTCACCATGCAGAGTATGAGCAAAGAATCACTTGTTCTAACTAGGGAATTTATAGACACCATTTTAAAGAATCAACGCACATTAAAGTTATTTGACGAGTCCACTGACACACGGAATACTCTAGCTATTTATACAAGATCTAAGTTAGATCTAATAACAAAAAGAGAATAGGAACAGTACAAAGGCACTCAAATTCAAAGAAAACACTCCCAAAGATAATGATATGAAAAACAGACATTGGAATAGGCAGACTATATTTACCTAAACTTCAAGGAAGTAAGTAACTTATACTTAGTAGTAACTTGTACTTATTGAAAAATGGTTTGCTGTAAGAAAACCCAAATATGGGTTAAGCTTGCCATTGTACATAAGTTTTTATTTAGCAATCTGTATGTATATTTCTTTTTAATTTGGTGTGCAATAAAGAATAAGTATAACTTGTGAATAATACCTACCTCTGATTTAACAGCTTTATTTCAACACTTTAATATCATTCTGTGTTTTTATGTGGAGGTATTATCCACATTCTACTTAACTACATAAAGTTAAGGGAAATATACTCAACCTATTCCTAAATCTGATGATTAAGTTCTAAGACAGGCCAGATATGTTGAAAACACTGCATGTCTAATGATACTAAAGTGCATTCAAATGGTCCAAAATTCACTGCAATATTTCCTCCAATAAGCCACTGGAACAATGAATGCGTAATCTAATCATAATAAGAGACTTACTGTGTGTTGGTAGATGAGATATCATAGCTTCGAATTCGGTTCCTCTAGGACTCCTCTACAATAGCGACAATACTGAAAATGTCATAGACTGATTATATGCTTATGGAAAGCTTTGTCACCATCAAGGTCAGTATGATCTTCAAGGTTTTGCAGTGTTTGTCTAGGTCAGACTGCAGATACAGGAAAGCGAATCAAGCTGTCGGTTAGATGTTTGAGTATTGTATTACCTAGAAACTGGGTTGTGTATGTCAGATAGGCAGTAACTCCCTGTAAAATGCTGGTAATAGCTGCACCTGGTTAGACTGTTAGCTGTCTATAGCTAGATAATTTATATTATTATTTTATCATGTACTTACGTAACTTTAGTTTCTTATTGTAATTTTTGGATGCCATTAATAATTTAAGTTGTGTCATTGTAATAAGGGGCAGACACTAGCTCCTGTAATACAGTGTACACTAGCACAGGAGCTAGGGAATTTCATAAATATGTTTTCTTCCAACTACGCAGTAATGGTGTCATTAATCACTACAAAACTGATCACAAAGGATGTCTTTATTGCTTAGAACCAAAACAGTGCAGAAATGTAGTCATTACTGCACTGTTTTCATTACTGCACTGTTTTTTATGTTTTATCTATGTATATAAAAATGAATCCCTATTTCCCTTGGTCGCATCTCGCGTGAACGGCTGGACGGATTTCGCAAATTTTTTTTTCGTTGTGTTTGTGATTGTCAGGAGAAGGTTTATATGCAGGTAGTTGGTGGGTAGTAGGCAGGTCGTAGGCAGGTTGTAGACAGGTCTTAGGCAGGCGGTGGTAGGTCGTAGGCAGATTTCAGGCAGGTGGTAGGCAGGTGAAATGCAGGTGGTAGGCAGGTCGTAGGCAGGTGGTTGTAGGTGTTAGGCAGGCTGTGGTAGGCGATAGGCAGGTCGTAGGCAGGTGGTATATTTTGTCACGGTATGACGGTAGTTGAAAGAGAAGTAGATTACGCACCTCGCTAAAGTGAGTTATTAATGCACTCGTGTTAATTTAGTACCAACATAACACGAGTGCATTAATAACTCACTTTGCGCTCGATGCAACAATCTACTTTTGTGTAATTAATGGTAATAAAGATTATTATTATTATAGCTGGGGAAAGGCTAGGCAGATGATGAGTACAGTAGAAACCACATAACACCACTTCCTATGATCCTAACATAGTCCTCTTGCCTCGTCCAATTTCCTGTCAGCATAGTAAAATCTAGTTGTCAGGAGCTCGTGGCTAAATAATAACAGTCGCACGGGTCGGTCTTTACGCTTATGTCGTGCTTGCCGCGGTTGGTCCGTGGATGGGTGACCGTAATTACATACCGAGTTTCCTCTTTGCCTCGTTAAGCCGTTGGTCTTGGCTGTTATTTGTAGATCTTTGACAGTTGTTACGATTAGTCAGAAGCCCAAAGTCCGACATCCAGTTAAGACTGGATGTCAGACTCGTGGGTTGTGGAGTCCAGATAGGCAGTCGCTTCATGTCAAATACTGGTACTCAGCCGCATCTGGTTTGACTGGAAGCCAAACCCAAGATAGTTTGGGAAAAGGCTAGGCAGATGATGATAGTAACATCTAGTTGTGTAAACTTGTTTACTCATCTATATTTATCACTCAGGTGTAAAAGATCTGCTGAGCTGAGCAACTTTGGAGCCAAGAGGATGTTCTTGAACTACTGGGAGTGGAGGAAGAAAGACTGTCATCGTGGAAGCAGTGTTCGACGCCACAGCTGTCGTGATCTGAAGGTATGTACTTAGAATATGATTTGGTATAGGCAGAGATGTGCAAAGGAGACACATTTTGCTTTTATTTATGCTATAAATTGAAACGGCGGTATGAGTTGGACTCTTTCTTCAAGGATTGGCTTATAGTCGCACTGGATCGCGAAAAGTGAAAGAAGGGAAAGTTGGCCTTTGCGCTGCAGTGGGACAGTTTAGGCTTAAAATAATATTGCACAAATTCAGACTGGGGTGGTACTGAGAATTACCTACACCCCTATTGAGAGACCTTAATACAAGGTGTTGATTTGCATCCTCGTCAAATTCAAGGAGGTAACTATGCTAATGATTCTCATCCCAAATCAATAATAAAAAGGGTAGGTAATTCTTATTTTTGGAATGAATGAAGATTAGAACCTTACCGCGCCTTGCAAAAGGGGGCTAGGCCGAGACGGAAAAAATTAAGAGCAAAAGTTGTAACGACATTTTTTGCTATAGTTGTAAGCCGTGTAGCGTGCGCGTGTTTCTAAGATGTTGATGTTGTTTGTTGTTGTTGTTTAAGATGTTGTGATTAAGTTTGTCCCGCGCAACTTCGTCTGCGTCACATTTTCCCCGTTATCGCAACATTTTTCATTGCTGCTCCGCTCGTATTGGTCGTAGCGTGGTGATATATAGCCTATGTCCTTCCCCAGGTTGAAATCTATCTTCTTGGCAAATTTCATTGAGATCCGATAAGCCGTTTAGTCGTGAAAAGGTAACAAACAAACAAACATCCAAACACAGAAACAAACAGAGTGACATTCGCATTTATAATATTAGTATGGATTATATAAATTTGTTAATAATAAAAAATATATATCTGATGAGGCTCTCGTTAGGCAGCTGGATCAAGGGCTTGGTTCAGAAAGCGGTACTGCTGGACACGGCTCGTATTGTTAGGAGGTTCCTTTCTATGGAGCCCTGACCACCGGTAGCTTGGACCCTGTTCCCGATACCGGTGGGCTACAATTTTTTGTATTTTTTTTTTTTATCCATACTTCCATACTAATATTATAAATGCGAAAGTCACTCTGTTTGTTTGTTTGTTACCTTTTCACGACTAAACGGCTGATCGGATCTTAGTGAAATTTGGCAAGAAGATAGATTTCAACCTGGGGAAGGACATAGGCTATATATCATCACGCTACGACCAATAGGAGTGGAGCAGTAATGAATAATGTTGCGAAAACGGGGAAAATGTGACGCAGACGAAGTTGCGCGGGACAGCTAGTTATTTATAAGAAGCTCTCGTGACTTTCGCATTTATAATATTAGTATGGATATATATCTGATGAGGCTCTCGTTAAGCAGCTGGATCAAGGGCCTGGTTCGTGACGCAGACGAAGTTGCGCGGGAGAGCTTCTTATAAATAACTAGCTGTCCTGCGCAACTTCGTCTGCGTCACATTTTCCCCGTTTTCGCAACATTATTCATTACTGCTCCGCTCCTATTGGTCGTAGCGTGATGATATATAGCCTATGTCCTTCCCCAGGTTGAAATTTATCTTCTTGCCAAATTTCACTAAGATCCGATCAGCCGTTTAGTCGTGAAAAGGTAACAAACAAACAAACATACAGTAACAAACATACTGTTGACGAGCGCCTTTCACTTTATCCGTACTCCGCGGCCGACCGTCACGCGACATGCAACACACAGACGAAAAAGTTTGAGACGATGTAATAAAAGTTTCACTTTAAAAATATTATTACAACTTAAAAATAATAAAATTTTATTACAATTCCTTCACTAATTAATCTAAAGGAACTTCATCCGGGTGTCCCTTGACACCTCTCAAGTTTTTTTGGAACGAAGTTCCTTTTTTTCTAACTTACGGAAATCTGTAAGTGTGAACCACCCGTGTTTTATACGCGGGCGTCTGATTCTCGCCCCATAACCGCTCGTTCACACATACAAACAATCTCAACCGTTTATTCGCTTATTTATTATTTCGTAAACCACGTTATGGGGGTTTTATCTGAAATACTGACAAACATAAACCTTATAAATCAGCATTTATTAATAATTAACTAGGTACCGTAATTTTAATTGATTATTTGTCTTTTGTGACAACCTCCTGAATTTTGATGAGGATGCAAAACTACACCTTGTATACAGGATGTAGTAGAAGTAACACTGGGCAAAACTTAATGCTGGGATACTTTATTTTGGTATGAATAATCACGGCTTACAGTAGCGCTCAATGTAACACACTCAAAATTGTGCTCATAGATGTGTTGTCTAATAGGGGTCATGAAGGCACTTAAAGTAAAGCTTTTGTTTTTGTGGAATTTGCCGGTTCAATCAATTAAGCCATATTACAGATTGAACACTAAGAAAGGAGAGGCTAACATTCATTCAATCATGTAGCATTTTCATTATAATAAAAAAGAAAAAATATAATTATGACAATAATTATAATTTAATTATGACGGAATGAAAGATAATCCACTCATTCAAAAAATTTGTTAATATGAGACATGGATGTTTTGAGACTTCATAATTTTTTTTTGTTTTGAGATGTAGATATTTTGCAACTTCGAGGTTTCGAGATTCGGATCTTATGATATGTAAACGTTGTGCAACCATAATTTATTTAAAGACTTTTTATGCCCACTAGATTACTATGTACTGTAACGACGATCTAAAAACCCACAATAACACAATATCGCCCTATTCTTGAGTCTTCATCTCTACTATAACGAAATATCCATTATAGTTCGTTCCGAACCTTTATTGCGTAAATCAGGTGCATTAGGGCGACAGTAAACACTGTTATAAAGTTCTATCGTTGTATAATAGTCACATTGGAGGTTGTTATAACGCCTGACTATAACAGCTATACAAAGTCGCGAAGTAAACCTTTACATCAATTCCTAATAGGTCCTTTTTGCTGTATAAACTTATAGAGCCAAAATATATTCGTAAACGCTTTTACACAACAATTTGTCACCGCCAAAACCTTTATACTTCGTTTACCCAGCTTTTTTGAGATATCACTTTGGTTATAGGGCAAAATTGCTAGTTGGGAAGATGACGCGAACCGAAGCTGGAGAACACAATGACGGCGTGTGGCATCTGCAGTTCTGCTACTCCTGTTTCTTTAACGACTTGTCAAAAACGTGGTGTCAGTTCTTCTCAGAGCTGTTTGCTTCCATGTTTCTTTTATGAGACGTCAAAAACGTGATATTGTGCTGTGATGAACTATGGCTAAAGTACTTCCCTTCAAGCGAAGCGTACCGGCAGCTTGACGACACGGCCCGAGCGTGTTGTGTTGTTGATAGCGGGCTGTGACGTCACGTTGACGTGCTTGTTGCTTGCTTGGTGTGGTACTGGACTTAGCTTGCTTGGTAATGGTAATCTTGTTTGGAGGTAAGGTAATGATAATCTTGCTTGGAGGTATAAGGTATTGGTAAAGGTAAACTTGTTTAGAGGTAAGGTACGTAACGCTCTCACAACGCTTGTAACCATGTGGTATCTTCAGCCAGTGGTGATGCAAGAGCCGAGCTGTTTCGAAGGTACCCGAGCCGACCCAAATGAAGCCGAGCACACACGACAACAGCCGAAGATACTCGGATACGAATACAACTTTAAGTCTTAGTAGATCGTGTGAGGATCTGTGTAGTGAAATTATCGGGTATTGCGATAGAAGATAACGCGAACCTAAACCTAACCAGGTTAAAAAAATGTTCTTCTCAGAGCTGTTTGCTTCCATGTTTCTTAAAGAGATGTCAAAACCGTGGTGTCAGTTCTTCTCAGGACTGTTTGCTTCGAAAACCTGCGTAGTGAAGTTTCTCGGATGCGGCGATAGAAGATGACGCGAACTCAAACCTAACCAGGTTAAAAAAAAAAGTTCTTCTCAGAGCTGTTTGCTTCCATGTTTCTTAATGAGATGACAAAAATGTTGTGTCAGTACTTCTCCTCAGCACTGTTTGCTTCGAGAATCTGCGGAGTGAAGTTGTCGGACGCGGCGATAGAAGATGACGCGAACCTAAACCTAAACAGGTTTAAAAAAAAGAGTTCTTTTCAGAGCTGTTAACTTCTTTAAAAGATGTCAAAAACGTGGTATCAGTTCTTCTCAGAACTGTTTGCTTCCCTGTTTCTTTAAGAGATGTCTAAAACGTGGTAATGTGCTGTGATGAACTGTGGCTACAGTACTCCCCTTCACGCGAAGCGTACCGGCAGCTTGACGACGCGAACCGAGCGTGTTGTGTTGTTGATAGCGGGCTGTGACGTCACGTTGACCGTAGGTACTCGTGCTTGTTGCTTGCTTGGTGTGGTACTGGCCTTGGTTTGCTTGGTATTTATTGGTAATGGTACTTTTGTTTGGTGGTAAGGTAATGGTAATCTTGTTTGGAGGTAAGGTATGTGGTAAAGGTAATCTTGCTTGGAGGAAGAAAAAGCGCTTTAAGGTAAGTCCTGCCATCACGATTCTACTTCCATCCTCTATTTCCGATGTGTAATACCGTGCTAATGAACTGATTTCAGCTGGAGTTAGCTGTTTAGCGTCGTACTCAGCTCTTGCGCCACAGTACCTACGTAGCACGTAGCGGGTGACACGCGCGTGCAACTACCTACCTACTCGTAGCAGTGCCACGTGCGAGCGTTCCTACTGGAATCCGTGAGTACTCTTCTTCCTAATATTTTTCAGCCAAAATGTGAGGTAAGAAATAGAAGATTTTCAATTTTTAGCCCTTATAAGTGATAGTTTAAGCGATCAAAAACGCATTGATCTTCAGTTGTGATAAAAGGAGCCACTAGCTTATTTGTGCGTGAAGACGGCCGTCGTAGCTGAAGCAGTCACAAGGAACGCTGGTGTGACGATCTGGTCTCATTCTTAACGGATTGGTCGGAGAAGACATGTAACGAAAAATTAGGATGTAATGGGGAGGCCTTTGTCCAAAGTAGGCTGTCTTAAAAAAAAAAACTAGCTTACTGAACGATTTTAATGTGTCAGTGGTCTTATGGTTGGAAAAAGCGTTTTCTTTTTCTAATTCATAGCGAATAGCTAAGCAAAAACTGATATCTCATACACGGAAATATCACATTTACTTATTTAACAAATGAATTAGTGACTTTAATATTACAGAAGAATAATATTTATTTCTTTAAAAACATGGTATGAAAAAAAGATAAAATACATAAAGAAAAGAAGAATAAAGCGCATTAAGGTACGTCCCGTCATCACGATTCCATTTCCACTGTGTAATACCGAGCTAATGAACTGATTTCAGCTGGAGTTAGCTGTTTAGCGTCGTGCTCAAGTCTTGCGCCACAGTACCTACGTAGCACGTAGCGGGTGACACGCGCGTGCAACTACCTACTCGTAGCAGTGCCACGTGCGAGCGTTTCTACTGGAATCCGTGAGTACTCAATCCATCCTAATAGATATCAGCCATAGCGTGAGAGAAGAAACGTGAAAGAATTAGTTACAAAGCGTGGCATAAAGAAGGGTAGATTTTCAAAGTTTTTTGACTTTGCTACCCCTATAAGTGAAAGTTTATCTGATTAAAAACGCATTGATCTTCATTAATGATTAAAAGGAGCTACTAATTTATTTGTGTGTGAAGATGGCCGTCGTAGCTGAGGCTAGCCCAAGAAACGCTAGCGTGACTATCTGGAGTAATTTTGAACAGATTGGTTAGAAAAGGCAAATGTTAAGAAAAATTGGAAAGTCATGGGGAAGGCCTTTGTCCAGAGTAGGCTGTCATAAAAAAAGTAACTTATTTAACTATTTTAATGAGTCAGTGGTCTTGGGTTTGAAAAAAAAAATTTTAAGTCCTCACTTCTTAGCGCCAATATCTCAGATAATTAAAAAATAGATTTACTTATTTAACTAATTAAAATTTGTGACTTGTGTCTTTGTGGGTCAAAAGAAATGTGGGTCGTCCGGCGGCGAGATGGGCAGACGACGTAGTTGCCATCGGGGGAAAAACCTGGATGAGGCTTGCACAGGACCGCGGAGAGTGGCACAAGGAAAGGGAGGCCGATACCCAGCAATGGGCGAATTCAGGCTGTGGATGATGATGACTTTTACACATCCACTCCTACAAAAAACTTAATGAATAAGGTATGAATGTTTTGAGACACAATTCTCATAAAGTCTCGCATTTTACAACTTGAACGTTTTGAGATGTAGATATTTGCAACTTGGAGGTTTCGAGATTTGGATCTTGTGATTTTTGCATACATATGTTTTTTTACTATTTGAATGTTTTGAGAGCAATGGCACAGCGCACTGTTGTCAAATGGATTCCGCACGGTGTCGTCTGTGTGTTCGATGGCATAGATATGGGTGCCTAGCTATCCGCGCTTCCTTTACCTAGCTGCAGGCCTTACACTGAAGGCACCCACAGGATAGTCTGGTTTAGCAGACGACAACCTCATAGATAGACCTGCGAGATGCCACAAATAAAAATATATCCGCGCTTCTATTTCGAGGTGGCCACCGTCGTGTGAGATCTGTGTAGCAAAGTTGTCAGGCGCGGTGATAGATGACGGGAACCGAAGCTACAGAACACGATGACGGCGTGTGGTATCTGCACTCCTGTTTCTAACGACTTATCAAAAACGTGGTGTCAGTTCTTCTCAGAGCTGTTTGCTTCCATGTTTCTTTTATGAGACGTCAAAAACGTGATGAATGTGCTGTGATGAACTGTAGCCACAGTACTCCCCTTCAAGCGAAGCGTACCGGCACACGGTGGGCTGAAATCGCGAAGTTGGGACTTAAGGATTTTTAAATATATATTTGCATTGTATATACTTATACCATACTTTTATGTTTTGGAACTTTTTTTTAAAGTAGGTTATTACCCTAAAATTTCAGAGATTTAATTTGTATGAATAAAACAAAGAATTCGATGCATGGTGCATATTATTAGGATTATTATTATTAGTTTGTTGTAAATATTTTGTGCAACTGCATTCCACACCACTCTTTCCACAACACCAAAACCGGTTTTCTTATCAGTAGACGAGTCGTCATTAGTGACGTGCGCCAATCAGAGGGCAGTAAATTTGCAGGTAAAAAATATTTGGGGTAGCAAGTTGAAAACAATGATATCAGTTCGTTGTAACCACCCTTTACATACGGACTACCCGCTCGTTACTTGATTTTTGTTAAAAGTTGATTTTCGAGAATTTTGTGAAAATGTTTAGTGATTTAGTTACTAATGTTGATATGTTTGTGAAATTGAAATCAAGTGGTAGTATTAAGGATCATAACTTTTTATACAGTGCTATCAAGTCAAAATTGTGTGATTTAAATCAAGATAATGATAATTTGCTAAAGGAATTCTGCGCAAAGTATTGTTATAATACTTATAAAAAATGGGAAAATGCTAAACGAAAAGAACATACATTTAGAAGTAAATACAGTGATTGGTTGGCATCGGAGATAGTTTGGCCTGAGTTTATGAAAGATTTTGCAAAAAACGACGACGAACCAGTTCCTAGCACATCAACTACATCTCATGAAAAGGTGTCTGTTGGTACATCAACTCAAGTAAGTCCGAGAAAACCATTTACAGAATTAGGTCCTAAACAAAAAAAGAGACGTACGGAACTTACTACGCAAACTATTGCTTCAGAGGAGTTGTCACATGCCCATGTTTTTAACTTAAAAGCAGAAGGAAAGGAAGATGTTGCTGACATATTACAGCATCTGCTCAAGCATCCACAGGACGTGCAAAAAGTAAAAGATTGTCTTTTTGGAAATAAAAAGAAATCAGTATTCTCTCCAGATGAAGCTTTAGGCTTGTTTTTGTCTTTGAAATTGTCAAAATGGCAATATAATACGCTACGAAAAAGTGTACGTTACCCCAGCAAGAAAGTATCTCCTAGAGTTATATGAGTAGAACGTATAGTTGGTGCCTTATCTGCTGTAAATGTGCCCCCACATAAAAAATGTGTGCCCCCTGTAGTTTTGAAAAAAAAAGGGAAAAACGATTCTTGCTGGGGTAACGTTTTTCTAGCAGGAAAATTCTAAACGAATGATCGGAGAGAGAAAAATTGTGCATGGCCAGAGAGCTTATATGTGTGCCCAAATGTGCCCCCAAAAATAAAATCTGTGCCCCTTCAGATTTTCGAGATATTGCATTTCCTGCTGGAGTAACGTTTTGATGAATCGTATATCTCTAAAACTATTGCATGTGCCCCTGTAGAATAAACATACACGAGTAGCTCTTAATGTGTGCCCCTATGTGCCCCAATTTAGATTTAAGAAAATATTTATAGTTTTCAAGTTATCGCGGTTTTATGAAAACCCAAAAAAACATCGCAGCGCTTAAATGAGACAAGGTATAAGTTCGCTGAAAACTGTATTCGGTCCTTCTTGACGCTAATAATAACCATACAAAGTTTCAAAACTGTTCATGCATGCGTTTTTGAATAACCTTGCTAAAAGTCAAAACGATGGTGTCATAACTTTGACGGCAAAATACAAGGAACTGGCTCAATCCCAGATGTGTCGGTGTAAACCAAAATAGTGTGCCCTTAGTCAAAAATATATGGTGAAAATATTGAGCTTGGAATGTTTCGCATTAAGTAAATATAAACAAAAAAACAAAATATGTAAACAACGGCTGGTTACCCGACCAAATTCCAATGACTACTAAAAAGCGACGCTTTCATACATGTCAATGACCTTCTTTATTGGACGTATTATACCTAAGCTGTTGTCCGTACAGTCGCATTCAAAAGTTTTGAGGGCTAATTAAAAAATATATTAAATGCACCTTGTGACTATATTAATGAAACAGCTTGTTGATGTGGAAATTATTATTTTTATTCCCTTAATTTTAATTCTTAAAGTAATTATTGCATCAAATCACAGATCAAATTTCCTACCTATAAATATTAGAAATTATTTGCACGTTGTGTAGTCATTTAAATCACAGATCAGTTTTTTATCTAAGTCTAACATATAATTAGTAAATTCGCATCACAAAAAATCACAGATCAGTATTAAGTATAATATTGTGTAAAAAAAATATTAAATTTGAAATAACATAAATATTTTTTTTACGAGTAATTTGCTTATACATAGATTCAGATAAAGTGTGTTAATTAAAATAGTAAACCGCATAAAGATATAACAGAAAACATCGAATGTGCACAAATCATCTGCTGGCTATATATATTAATTTATTTGAATGTTATGATGACTTATATGGTAAAATCCAACGACGTGGGAAATATAATATTATGCCACATGTAATAGTCTACATAGTAGAACAGAATCGTGTAGAAGCAAATACAGCAATAGCCACTTTTTTCACAAAGGACCCTGATGATAGCGCCACCATCTAAGTAAAATTTCAAACGTTTTTTTTAAAGTAATAGCGCTCCTAAAGCAGCAATATCCCGTATAAAAAGTAGTTTAACTTTTAATTTTCGGTGCAAAAATAGCAAAATCCAAGCCTGTCAAAACCAATTGCAGCAAAGTCCCTACTAGCCAATCACGGAGCGTTATTTAGTATGGCGAAAACGGTTGAATCGGTGCAATGCCAGCAAAATCCCAAAGTAGGAGATTCAAATACAGCAACATCCTACTGTCAAGAACAATAACAGTAATATCCAGTGTTTTTTTCAATATTTTAACGTCATCGTTTCGTTATTTTAATATATAATCGCTTGTATATGTGTATTTTAACATCCCCGTTGCAATACAATTACTTAGGTATGATTATCAAAATTAGTTTTATTTAAATTTCCCAAAATCACCATTCATGGATATTGCTTTATTTGCTTCTATATGGACAAAATTGTACAGGGTTAAGATGAATGCTCCAACCAGCCCGCGAAATTCAAATTTTCTTACGTTTTTTGCAATTTTCAGGCCAGTGCTAGGTTGTATGTTGATTAAAATATTATTCGCGGCTGTAAGACATATGTAGTTACAGAATTATAATCATCAAAATCATCAATACAACGCTCTAAGTTTATAAAGCTGTAGGAATTACTTTTTCTGTTTTTTTTTTTGTTCCTACGCCTTTATGAACTTGGGGGGTTGTATTGGTGATTTTGATGATTATAATTTTGTAACTACATAATGATGAAAAACTTCTTTAAGCTACGGCTTATCAATTAATATATATACAAGGTGTTGATTTGCATCCTCGTCAAATTGAAGGAGGTAACTATGATAATGATTCACGTCCCGAATCAATAATTAAATGGGTAGGTAATTTTTATTTTTTTTCTTATTTACGGAAATCGGTAAGTGTGAACCACCCGTGTTTTAAACGCGGGCCGTCGGATTCTCGCACTATAACCTCGCTTCCACACATAAAAACAATCTCAAACGTTTATTCGATAATTTCTTAGTCCCTAAACCACGTAAAGGGGATTATTCTGAAATACTGACAAATATAAACAACGAAAAAAATCAGCGTTTATTAATTATTAACTAGGTCCGGTAATTTTAATTGATTGTTTACGTCTTTTGTGACAACCTCCTGAATTTTGACGAGGATGTAAAACAACACGTTGTATATATACACCGTGTAAATCACCTCATCACGAAGCCGTCAACCAAGCATTCTGTATATGAAAGTAAGTAACTTTACGTAAAAATTATTGCTGGGAAACGACTTTTTTTTTTGGGGGGTGTAAAATCATGTTTTGTGGTAGAACTCAATGTAACGCACTCAAAACATTGTGCTGATGGACGGATTGAATAGTACGGGGGTCATGGAGGTGTTTAAAGTAAAAATCTTACATTAAAAGCTTGTATTTAAAAAAATACTTGTCAAAAAGTTGGAACTTTGACCCCTAATATCTCCGTAACTAGAAGGTTCCCAGGTATGGTGTAGAACAAAAAATGATCGCAATGACAGGGAGAACCAGTGCCTTTCGGCTTCGTTAAGAGGTGTTTTACACCCTTTATATATATAAAGACAAATACGGGTTTTTTTTATTTATATACAAAAAAGAGCTACCTCTTTTTATTAGTAGCATCACCCATTTCATGAACAATTTTTTTTTTAAACATCGGGACCAATCAATTTTGGGTCAAAGACTTGGCAAATTACTGGATGTATTTTAATGAAATTTAGAATGGAGAAGATAGCTTACCTTGGAATAGCAGTTAGGCCACTATTTATAATGTACTTAATCATGTGTAAGGTCATAGAAACAGCTAGTAGAATATAATTCAATAACAACTTTATTTTATTTCTTATTACTTTTCTACTTCAGTGTACTCAGGCACAACAACACGTGTGTAAAGTAAAGAAGGTCATCGATATGTATGAAACCGTCGCTTTTTAGTAGTCATTGGAATTTGGTCGGGTAACCAGCCGTTGTTTACATATTTTGTTTTTTTGTTTATATTTACTTAATGCGAAACATTCCAAGCTCAATATTTTCACCATATATTTTTGACTAAGGGCACACTATTTTGGTTTTCACCGACACATCTGGGATTGAGCCAGTTCCTTGTATTTTGCCGTCAAAGTTATGACACCATCGTTTTGACTTTTAGCAAGGTTATTCAAAAACGCATGCATGAACAGTTTTGAAACTTTGTATGGTTATTATTATCGTCAAGAAGGACCGAATACAGTTTTCAGCGAACTTATACCTTGTCTCATTTAAGCGCTGCTATGTTTTTTCGGGTTTTCATAAAACCGCAATAACTTGAAAACTATAAATATTTTCTTAAATCTAAATTGGGGCACATAGGGGCACACATTAAGAGCTACTCGTGTATGTTTATTCTACAGGGGCACATGCAATGGTTTTAGAGATATACGATTCATCAAAACGTTACTCCAGCAGGAAATGCAATATCTCGAAAATCTGAAGGGGCACAGATTTTATTTTTGGGGGCACATTTTGGCACACATATAAGCTCTCTGGCCATGCACAATTTTTCTCTCTCCGATCATTCGTTTAGAATTTTCCTGCTAGAAAAACGTTACCCCAGCAAGAATCGTTTTTCGGTTTTTTTTCCAAAACGACAGGGGGCACACATTTTTTAAGTGGGGGCACATTTACAGCAGATAAGGCACCAACTATACGTTCTACTCATATAACTCTAGGAGATACTTTCTTGCTGGGGTAACGTACACTACGAAAAAGTATCGCAGAAGTAACTGGTACCAACGTATATCCCTCTTACTACGCACTGCAAAATGAAAAAATTAAATGTTATCCACCTAAAACTGCTATTGTAGTAACAGATAAAACGGCTATGATAGAATTGCAGGCACTATTGGATATTACTGTGAAGAGAATTATAATGTCAAACGAAATTAGTGAAACTTGTAAAGATTTGACACTGATTAGTAAATGGGGATTTGACGGAGCTTCGAATCAAGCCAATTATAAGCAGAAAGTTGGAAGAGAAAATGAAGAAGATGAGGACTTTGACGATTCTAGCGTATTTATGGGTAGTTTGATTCCTATCAAATTAGTGTCTGGTGACAGAGTTATATGGGAAAATGATTCCCCAAATTCCTCATTATGGTGTCGTCCGCTGTTTTTTAAATTCATGAAGGAAAACAAATTCAGCATTTTGCAAGAAAAAAATGCGATTGAGGCAGAGATTAACAATTTAGTTAAGACAGTGGTTGATGATTTGACCATCTCGCACAACCTAATACTAACCATGATAGATGGTAAAGCGACTGCAGTTCTTTGCGATACATCAACACAAAGATGTGACATATGTAAAGCTACTCCAAAGGAAATGAATGATTTGTCCTTGGTTTTGGCAAAAGAAATTGATGTCGATTTATATAAATATGGTTTATCGTCGTTACACATCTGGATACGATTCATGGAATGCATTCTTCATATAGCGTACAGATTAGATTTGAAGACATGGATGGTGAAAGGTGACAGTAAAGCTATTATGGAGAGCAAAAAGAGAAATATTCAGGAAGCATTTAAATCCGAAACAGGACTTTTAATTGATGTTGTGAAACAGGGTCATGGTACAACAAATGATGGGAATACTGCGAGGAGATTTTTCGAAAACCCCGATATTGCAGCTTCGATCACAGGAGTAAATGAAGAATTAATAAAAAGATTTAAAACTATATTAGAAGCAATTTCGTCGGGTCACCGTATTGATATATTGAAGTTTAAAGATTATACCGAAACCACCATGGAACTATACATTGAATTATATAATTGGTTTTACATGCCTGCAAGTGTTCACAAAGTTTTAGCTCACGGAGCAGCTATTATTGAAAGCTTGGGTATAGTGCCCATTGGAAAATTATCCGAAGAAGCAGCTGAAGCACGCAACAAAGATTTTCGGAGATATCGTGCTCATAATTCGAGGAAATTCTGTAGAAAAGCTACTAATGAAGATATTTTGAACAATTTGTTAATCAGCTCTGATCCACATATTTCAAAGATACGACACAAACTGGTGCGAAAACACAAAGCCTTTTCAGAAGAAGCAACAGCTTTGTTGATCGTTAAGGATACATTTGTTGACGATGATGATCAAGAAAATTTAGGGGTTTTAACTGAAGACCCGTTATTGTCAGAGCATGGTGTTGAGCATGGTGCAGGCCCCTCCTAAAAATATTGGTAAATGATTTGAATTTTGAATTTGTCTTTGTAAGTCTCACACATACAGAACACAGATTTGTAGTCGTGGATTAGGCCTATTGGGGAGACCACTGATAAAAAAAACGCGCCTAGTTCTCTACCTCTGGGGTGGTGTGGAATAGAGAATACAATAATTATCACTGCTAAGTATTCTAAGATTTAGGTGACTTTTAAGATATTTTCGTTCAAAAAAATCTAAAAAAGTCTAACTACCTACTAAGTCACAGTAAACTACAGTAGACGATTAGATGCAAATAAATTGTACTATTAAAATACTTATCCAACAATTGGAAGAAATTTGAGATTTTGTAGACTTAAATGCGATTTTAATAAGAAAAAAAATTAAAAAAAAAAATTCTCCTAAATCGCAGCAAAGCGCAGTAGCTGACTAGTTGTAAAAATAAGCTAATAAATAGTACTATTTTAATATATACATCGCAGTTGGAGATGTTTTCAGATTTTTGAGATTCTTTAGATTTTATGATTTTTTCTATACAAAAAAATATTTAAAAAATTGTAGTACTAAAAATAATGCGTAAAATAAAAAGTCATAGAACAATAATTTACTGTATTAGATAGTAGAACAAATTTGCATCATTAATCAGTAAAAATAAGATGACTTTTTTTTTAATGTCCTAAGTCCACTACGTATATAAATCAACCCACCGTGCGGCAGCTTGACGACGCGGCCCGAGCGTTGTTGTTGATAGCGGGCTGTGACGTCACGTTGACCGTAAGTACTCGTGCTTGTTGCTTTGCTTGGTGTGGTACTGGCCTTGGCTTGCTTGGTAACGGTAATCTTGTTTGGAGGTAAGGTATGTGGTAAAGGTAATCTTGCTTGGAGGAAGAAAAAGCGCTTAAGGTAAGTCACGCCATGAAGATTCTACTTCCATCCTCTATTTCCACTGTGTAATACCGTGCTAATGAACTGATTTCAGCTGGAGTTAGCTGTTTATTGTCTTGCTTAAGTCTTGCGACAAAGTACCTACGTAGCGGGTGACACGCGCGTGCAACTACCTACCTACTCGTAGCAGAGCCGCGTGCGAGCGTTCCTACTGGAATACGTGAGTACTTTTTTTTTTTAAGGATGAGAAATCATCAAATGAGACCCCCCCACTCTGGGCGGAGCGGGAGGGAGTGTCAGACTTGACTGACTAAAACCCACCCATGTTCCTTCTTAGCCCTTTGTGTTCCAGGGCCGCGGTATCTCTTTCGAACAACCCGCAGCCCTGGCAGGCATCGGCCCTCTCGGACCCCTTCCGGTTTGCTGACATCTCCTTGAGGCGCGCGTGGAACACGAACGCGCCGTCGGCACGGCCTGTCGTCATAAGACGGACGGACGGTGAGCTAGCCCATTGTTAGCCCATTACTCACCGTCCACAGGCCCGCGCCTACGGTGGCTGAGTACTCTATCCTTCATAATATTTATCAGCCAAAATGGTTGGAAAGCATAGAGATATATATATATAGATAAAGATTTTTAAAGTTAGCCCTTAAATGCGAAAGTTTATCCGATCAAAACCGCATTGATCTTCAGTTGAGATTAAAAGGAGCCTCTAGCTTATTATTTGTGTGTGAAGACGGCCGTCGTCGCCGAAGTAGGCTCAAGGAAAGCTGGTGTGACGATTTGGACCCACTCTTAACAGATTGGTCGGAGAAGGCAAATGTTAAAAACTGGGAAGCCATGGTCCGGCCTCTTATCCTTAGTAGGCGGTCGTAAAACAAAAAGTTCGCTTAATTAACGATTCTAATGCGTCAGTGGTCTTACGGGTTGTAAAAAACGTTTTCTTTTAATAAGTCCTTATTTCATACCACCGATATCTCAGATCAGAAAAAAATACATTTACTTGTTTAACAAATTAATATTCGTCGTCACGTTGACCGTAGGTACTCGTGCTTGTTGCTTGCTTGGTGTGGTACTGGCCTTGGTTTGCTTGGTATTGGTAACGGTTATCTTGTTTGGGGGAAGAAAAAGCGCATTAGGGTACGTCCCGCCATCACGATTCTACTTCCATCCCCTATTTCCACCGTGTAATACCGTCCTAATGAACTGATTTCAGCTGGAGTTAGCTGTTTAGCGTCGTGCTCCACTCTTGCGCCACAGTACCTACGTAGCGCGTGACACGCGCGTGCAACTACCTACCTACTTGTAGCAGTGCCACGTGCGAGCGTTCCTACTTGAATCCGTGAGTACTCTATCCATCCTAATAGATATCAGCCAAAATGTGAGGTAAGAATTAGTTACAAAGCTGGCATAGAGAAGGGTAAATTTTCAAAGATAAGTGAAATATTATCCGATCAAAAACGCATTGATCTTCATTAACCTTTTAAACGCCAGAGAGCACAAACGCACGCGCGTGGCGTGGACGCCAAGCCACAGTTTCACTGCAAATACTTCCAAATTATCAAAAGGAATTTCAAAGTGTTACTAACTTTTAATGATAATACATTTAATATTAATTTAAGATATTATATAGATCACATTTTAAAGATAATAAATAAACACAAAAGTAATGATTTAAATTGCTTATTTCGTGTTATAGTGCCTCACATTTTTTGTCACGTTTGTGTCGTTAGCGTACAGGGCACGCGCTTGCTTGTCACATATATGTGACTATGGCGTTCAAAAGGTTAATGATTAAAAGGAGTTACTAGTTTATTTGTGCGTGAAGACAGCCATCGTAGCAGAGGCAGGCTCAAGGAACGCTGACGTGACGACCTGGACTCATTCTTAACGGATTGGTCAGAGAAGGCAAATGTTATGAAAAAATGGAAAGTAATGGGGAAGGCCTTTGTCCAGAGTAGGCTGTCTTAAAATCAAAAACTAGCTTTATTAACGATTTTACTGTCAGTGGTCTTAGGAGTGGAAAAAAACATTATCATTTTCTGAGTCCTCTATTTATAACGCTGATAACTCAAATCGAAAAAAAAAGTATTTAATTATACAGGGTGATTGGAAGATGGGTGCAAAGATTTAAGGTGAAGATAGTATAGACAATTTAGGACCATTTAAGCCATGGTTGTCTTAGACGAAGTCTTACCAAATTTTTTTAACCAAATTTTTAAGTTTTTTTTCGGAAATTCTCAAAATTTAATGTAAACTGCATAATTATGGCCAAATTGAATGATAAATGAATTCATTTTTTATTTATTTAATTAAAGTAATGTGTAAGCAATCAAGCAAAACATGTTTTAGGCTTCTGTGTCATTAGACATTTTTTTTACAGACATTTAAAGATCAGAAAAAATAAAAAAATTGTACAATACGTCTTTTAAACCTTATTCAAAAAAAAAACGGAGGGTGCTTTTTTTGTTCAAACCTTTTTGAAGACATGCTTGATAATCGCTCTTTCTTTTGAGGTATCATTTATGCGGATATCTTACAAATTATTGAAATTAGGACCTAATAAACCAAATCGAGGGAGAAATTTTAAATTTTAGGCAGTCTAACAAAACACAAAATTTTTGCTTAAAAGAATACTTTATGTGCTCGAAATGATAACATTGTTCAATTCTAAGAATTTTTGGCACATGCAGGAACCAATTGAGGGGAACCCATTGAGGGGATTCTCTAAACAATGGCCACCGAGCGCGGTGCGACGGCATTTCCAGGTAGAACGCCCAATGAATAGCAAAAAGCGATAAAGAGTTGGTTTTTACAGCAAAATGGTCTTAGTTACTGAGGCAACAAAGTCGTTTTTCTTTAGTCAGGGTCAGTCGGTCCGTGATGAAGCCGTTACATCTTTTACTTATTAGTCAAACTACTGCCCTTGTGAGTGGACGTTGTCGTGTTGATTCACAATTTACCGTGTTCAGTTGTAGCCCTTTGCGTTCCTGCACGTGTTGTTTGCGTTAGTTTTGAACTTTTTTGTTTCACCGTGTCCAGTCGTAGCCTCGCGCTCCTGCACGTGTTGATTTTTGACTTAATTGTGTTGAGTTGACGTTTAGTGCGCTCCTACGCCGTTTTTCTTAATTGTTAAGTGACTATGGCTACTTTTTCCAATCAAGAATATGCGGATATCGTATTTATGTACGGTAGAGCAGACGGCAATGGATCTTTGGCGCGACGGATGTATCAAGAGCGCTATCCGAATCGCAGGATACCGAATGTCCGAGTGTTTTACAACACGTTTCGTCGTCTTGCCCAAGATGGGTTTCACCGCGTGGAACCTGGAGTCAACCCGGGCAGACACGAAACTGCCGTCGACGAAGACATTTTAGCAGCATTTCAAGCGGATCCTACTACCAGTACTAGAGCAGTAGCTCGAAATTTAAACATTTCTCAATGGAAGGTGTGGCATACAATGCACCAAAATGATAAGTATCCGTTCCATGGCAGGAGTGTGCAAGGTCTAGTAGAGCAAGATCCTCAAAGAAGAATTCAGTTCTGCCGTTTCCTCCTCAACAGAGACATCGAAGATGCGTGGTTTCTGAAATCAATCTTGTGGACGGATGAAAGTAAATTTTCAAGGGAAGGTATTACAAACTTTCACAACATCCATGAATGGGCCGACGTAGACAACAATCCACATTTTAAGAAGCAGGTGTCATTTCAGATGAAATTCTCTGTGAATGTATGGGCTGGAATAATTGGCAGAACATTGATTGGGCCCCACTTTTTGCCTGATCGATTGAATGGCGAAAATTATTTGCAATTTCTGCAAATTGATTTACCACTGCTGATAGAGGAATCAGGTGTCCCGATCTTCGAAAGAGACCGAACAGTCATCTTTCAGCAAGACGGCTGTCCAGCGCATTGGACTTTAAATGTAAGGGAACACCTCAACAATTGCTTTCCTGATAGCTGGATCGGCAGGGATGGACCCATCCCTTGGCCCGCTCGCTCCCCAGATCTGACCCCGTTGGACTTTTTCGTGTGGGGCCGGGCCAAGGAACTGGTGTATAACAACAAAGAAATTAACACTAGAGAAGAATTGATACAAAGAATAAATTCAGCGTTTGAGACAATGAAGCAGGAGATGATGTTGAAAATAACGACTACAGAAGTTAGAAGACGGGGCCGTGCTTGTATTAGGAATCACGGCCGTCATTTTGAACATGAAAAATAAATAATTTTAATTCAAATGTTGTTTTAATTAGTCTGCCTAAAATAAAAAAAAATCTCCCTCAAATTGGTTTGTAGGCCCTAATTTCAATAATTTGTAAGATATCCGCATAAATGATACCTCAAAAGAAAGAGCGATTATCAAGCATGTCTTCAAAAAGGTTTGAACAAAAAAAGCACCCTCCGTTTTTTTTTTGAATAAGGTTTAAAAGACGTATTGTACAATTTTTTTATTTTTTCTGATCTTTAAATGTCTGTAAAAAAAATGTCTAATGACACAGAAGCCTAAAACATGTTTTGCTTGATTGCTTACACATTACTTTAATTAAATAAATAAAAAATGAATTCATTTATCATTCAATTTGGCCATAATTATGCAGTTTACATTAAATTTTGAGAATTTCCGAAAAAAAACTTAAAAATTTGGTTAAAAATATTTGGTAAGACTTCGTCTAAGACAACCATGGCTTAAATGGTTCTAAATTGTCTGTACTATCTTCGCCTTAAAGCTTTGCACCCATCTTCCAATCACCCTGTATAACAAATAAAAATTTGTGACTTCTAATATAATATTACAGATCTCCACTAATCCAAGTTTTTACTGTAGGTCCTGTTTTCTGTAAGCCATGGTCACCCTATCGAAATTTTCAAAACGTATTGTAAGTTTGATAATCTGAAAAAAAATTTTTTTTTTTTTTGCCTCTTATCGGTAGTTCTACATGTTAATAGTTGTTGTTTACTGCAAAGTCGCTATTTCTTTCTTCGATAGAAAATCACCACTAATTCTACGCGATACCGTACTACAGCACCTAAAATATAAACCTAGCATTTTTTTGTGTATTTTTCCATTGTTTGACAAATTCAAATCAAGGTTTAAAAATAAATTCAGGCCCCCTGCGGTGCTTTTTCACCGAGATATCGTCGATAACGTGTTTTTCACCGTTTCGATAGCGCGGCCATGGATAGGGTTTTAGTCTTACAGTTCCTTAAATATAATCCTTGGATTTTTTTCTTTATTTTTACAAATTTTTTACAAACTCATTCTGTGATTTACCCGAATTTCAGGTCTCAGCAACGGGTAGTTTTAAAGATCTCCGTGGCCGCGCGGTTCTCCGCGTTTCGATGGCGCGGCCACGTTCAAACCCTTATAACTTTTTATTAACCTTATCTTTGACAAATTTATGTTTTGGGATTCGACTTTTACGAAACTCGTGACAGTTTTTTTTTAAAAAAAAAAACGTCATTGCCGCGCTGTCGAAACGGACACTCCGTGTCTCATTTTTTTTTTTTTGACACTTGAATATTGTGCAACTTGGAGGTTTCGAGATTTGGAACTTATGATATTTAAACTTTTTGCATACATATGTAATTTTGCTATTTGAATGTTTTGAGACCAAAGGCACAGCGCTCTTTTGTCAAATGGTTTCCGCACGGTGTCGTCTGCGTGTAGTGTGGCGAGGAGTGCGCGCCGAAGGCATAGATATGGGTGCCTAGCCATCCGCGCTTCCTTTGTCCTGGCTGGAGGCCTAACACTCACGGCAGGATAGTCTAGTTAAGCAGACAACAACATCGCGGGACTGTTTGCTTCCTTGTTACTTTATGAGACGTCAAAAACGTGATATGTGCTGTGATGAACTGTGGCTACAGTACTCCCATTCAAGCGAAGCGTACCGGCAGCTTGACGACGCGGCCCGAGCGGGTTGTGTTGTTGATAGCGGGCTGTGACGTCACGTTGACCGTAGGTACTCGTGCATGATGCTTGCTTGGTGTGGTACTGGCCTTCGTTTTGTTGGTATTGGTAATCTTGTTTGGAGGTAAGGTAATGTTAATCTTGTTTGGAGGTAAGGTATTTGGTAAAGGTAATCTTGTTCGGAGGTAAGGTACGTGAACGCACTCACAACTCTTATCACCATGCCGGCGCTCAGATTGGTCAAGAATTGAAATAAAGGTACGTATCGCGATCAAGATTCCTTTTACATCCTCCATTGAAGCGGAGCGAGGCTGTGAAGTGGAGAAACAAAGAAATATGAGCCAATAGGACAGCGGAAGGATATATTGTAGATATTTTATCCAATTCTTTTGGTTAATATTACTCCGCTCCGCAGCCTCGCTACCCTTGTGCTGATCAACTGATTTCATATTCATATTTTATAATTACAGAACATGTAACCCGTAGAAAAAAACCAAAACACGAGAGCCTGAGTGGGGATATGGAGCAGCAAGTGCGGCGATAGAAGATGACGCAAAGCTAAACCTAACCAGGTTAAAAAAAAGTTCTTCTCAGAGCTGTTTGCTTCCATGTTTCTTTAAGAGGTGTCAAAAACGTGGTGTCTGTTCTTAGGACTGATTGCTTCGAGAATCTGCGTTGTGAACTTCCTTTGATTCGGCGATAGAAGATGGAAGATGAAGCGAAGCTAAACCTTAACAGGTTTTAAAAAAAAAAGTTCTTCTCAGAGCTGTTTGTGTTTCTTAAAGGTCATAAACGTGGAGTCAGTTCTTACGACTGATTGCTTCAAGAATCTGCGTAGTGAAGTTTCGCGGATGCGGCGATAGAAGATGGAAGATGAAGCGAAGCTAAACCTTAACAGGTTTTTAAAGAAAAGTTCTTCTCAGAGCTGTTTGTGTTTCTTAAAGAGATGTCATAAACGTGGTGTCAGTTCTTGCTGCTGTTTGCTTCGAGAATCTGCGTAGTGTAGTTTCTCGGATGCGGCGATAGAATATAGAAGATGAAGCGAAGCTAAACCTAACCAGGTTTATAAAAAAGTTCTTTTCAGAGCTGTTTGCTTCCATGTTTCTTTAAGATATGTCAATAACGTGGTAATGCTTGGTATTGGTAATCTTGCTTGGAGGTAAGGTAACGGTTATATTGTTCGGATGTAAGGTACGTGAATGCTCCGACACGCACACCCTGTGATGGCAGGAGACACAACAAAAGGCCCTTTTCAGGGCCACAAATATGTTCATGTGATAATTAATTCACATTTCTGAAATCAGAAACTCGTCAAAACGTTATTCACTTAGGGTTGGTTACATACTACCTACCGTTCATGTCGTCTAAATAAAGAGAATCAAGTCTGTATACGACTCCATATCTACCTACTTACTTACCTAAATTCCTATTTATTAAGTATAAAAAGTGCAGGCTCTCACGCATAGACAGTAACAAAGAGATGGGCGTACTTACACACTAATTTTCTTCCCGCGTAAATGAGAGAGAGGTAAGAATACGAGATGCGTGTGGCAGTTTTGTCATAGAGAAACAGTAAATAATTCATGTACATCAGAACGTTCGGCCAGTCGAGATAGGGAGCTGGCTGCTACTCCAGTTTTTAATGACTATTATGTGACGCATAAAGACGCCTGCCAAAGAATTTTTGACAGAACAGTTCGAAAGTTAGAAGCATTTATTTATGGCCGAACGACCTGATATCAGAACGTTCGGCCAACCTGAATCTCCATAACTGAGGACCTTAGAGTAACTGTTACTGAATAAAGATTTAATGACAAACAACCAATGCTTTACTTTTACTCGTAATGCCACCGGTTAAAAGTAAAATGAATTTTGGTTTCTGTAACATCAGGACGTTCGGCCAACGTAATCTCCATAACTGAGGACCTGAGAGAAACCGTTAATGAATAAAGACTTAGTGACGAGACTGAAACGAACTTTTATTGTTTTATTTTTCTTTGTGATGTCCCCCTTATATAGTAAATTAAAAATTTAACATATAACCTCAAAACATTGGCATTATCGATTCCTCCACAAGGAAGAAGCCCAGAGAAACGTGTGCGTTACCCGGGCCAGATGTTGTCGAAAATGGTCATTTGAATCTTATAGATAATTAGTTTTGCGGCTTCTGTAATTGTTGCGCACATTTTTAAATTTGTTGCGCTTAAAGTTTTTTAATTATTTCACAAAAACATTTCCTGCTGGGGTAACGTTACCCCAGCCAGACCTTTTTCTTTCTAATGGGAATATTTAAATAATTACTAGCTATAAAATTAGTTGTCTAGATGAAGTAAATGTTGTGCCTTATTTTGTATTTGTTCTTTCATCGGTTGCGAAGTTATTCGAGATTTTGCTGGGGTAACGTTTTTGGTTTTGCTAGATCTTTGAAATGGTTAAGCGGATTCTTATCATATTTTGTACATGGCTTCTTGGGAATTAGTTTAAATTTGTTCTGCAATAAAAAAACCAAAATAATACATAGCTTAAAGGTTATTTCATTAAATAGAAAAACACTTCAATTGGTCCCAGCACTCTCAATAAGAGCTCTAAAGACTTACTTTAAACGTTATTTTAAAGCTTGTAACTGCCTTCAAATGTACGTGAAGTTTCATTAGTATCCTGTAAGTATTTAACAAGTTATGATGATATTGAGTTCTTCACGAGCACGGTCTTGATGCGCGCGGTGTTATTTGGCCACTGGATTAGATATATGAACTGAATGTTATGTCAATTATTAGTTTTTTAGTTCAGTTGTATATCAGTAAAATTTCAGCTCAGCACATTGGATAATTAATGAGATAATACGATTAAAGTCATTAGGAAGTAAATGACCGTGGTAACCCGACCAAGTTTAGGTGGTTACGAAAAAGCGAAAACGCGAAACATTATGGTACCTTCTAAAATATGTAGGATAGTGTTACAAATTTAGTACAGACATGTACACAAGTTTAAAAAAATACTACGTGATTATTAAATAATTTTTATTGACAGGTAATACAAGGTGTTGTTTTGCATTCTCGTCAAAATTCAGGAGGTTGTCACAAAAGACATAAATAATCAATTAAAATTACGGTACCTAGTTAATTATTAATAATCGCAGATTTTTTTGGTTGTTTAAGTTTGTCAGTATTTCGGAATAACCCCCTTAACGTGGTTTAGGGAATAATAAATGATCGAATAAACGTTTGAGATTTTTTGTTTGTGTGTAAGCGAGATTATAAGGCGAGGATCAGACGGGGCTATGTTTAAAACACGGGTGATTCACAATTTCAGATTTCTGCAAAAAAGAAAAAAAAAGAACAATTACGTACTAATTTTATTTGTGATTCTGGACGAGAATCATTAGCATAGTTACCTCCTTGAATTTGACGAGGATGCAAAACAACACCTTGTATTATCATTTCAATGTTACTTTTAAAGTATTATTAAACTTATACTTAACCTCTCCAACCTTGCGGCTAAACGGTAAAACACCCAGCCGGCCTCACAATGACGTCATCGAGCGTGTCAAGTGTCCTGCGCTCATAAAAAGCTTATCGCGCGAGTTCTATTAGCTCTTATCTCAAGCGGTAAACAGTTTCGGGTTCTTGATTAACGAGACCATGTATTACGATATAAACAACTGTTTTATAACTACTTGAGAATTATAAACATCGCATAGAATTCAGAGAGCTCGCCGCAAACATACTGTTGTCGTAGTTTGTTTTTTTTTGGTAAAACTACTGAATCAATTTACACGAAACTTTAGATCTAACATAACAAATATACAAGTAATCTAATGACAGTGTTTTTTAGGAGTCCTACATAAATTATTCTTGCAAGATTCCAATTCAAACGTCCTATTAGAATCGGCCATTTTCTAACTGCGCAGTTCAATGCATGAAAATACTTGAAATATCAATAAATATGAATAAATATGCCTCGAATGCATGAAATTATGAATTATCACTATTTTTTCGCTTATTACTAATGTTTCCAAGACCATATTTCATTGTAAAAGAGTCAAATTCATATTTTCAATTTCGACTGACGAACTTCACAACAAAGGAATTTTTGGAGAAATTTTTGGGTCAAAAACATAATTTTTAGATATTTTTTCCAGCAAATGACTATCTAAAAAGTTACATTATACACTAATAACATACTATACATTTACTTACCAAAGTTTAACAACACAAAACACAAAAAATTCACTGCATTCCAAAACAAAACACCACCGTTCCACACTGGCCGCCATGACTCATTTTGACAGTCGACAAAGACGCGTTTCTTTATTTTTTTAATAATTTTGTGCAGTTGTTAGGTTGGTATGCTTGGTTTCATTTTAATCGAACTCTAGTTGGCCAGAGACGTAAATTTTTACAAACGAATTAGACCCTTATTGTACGTACGATAAGGGTTTAAGTTTGCTTGTACGAGGCGTTCCCATATGGGAACCTCGGGGCTCAACCGAATTGTTCGGCGTTCCCATATGGGAACCACGGGGCTGGAGAGGTTAAAAACAATCACAAATTAAAATTACAGATAGTAATTTTGCTTTTTTGAAATTTTCTATTATTTTTTAATTAAATTATAGATTTCAGTATACACAGTACGCAGTTACAGTTTTTATTTAAATATACACATATTGGACTGTGTAATGATCACAGACAATAAACAACTTTGTTTTATAGGTACTATGTAGCGAAGGATAAATATGTCGTTGTCGAGAATTCCAGTCTAGGTAATAATTAAGTACGAAAGAAAAGAAAATAATAAGTTCCTAAATTTAAATATTTATGCCTTAAAAAAATACAGTTTTAGATAAGTGCCTAACAACATGTACATATTAATAATAATTTTGCTACTATTTCTGTAGTTACATTATACAAGCTTACCTGGTTCGTGAATTCATCAAGCAGCCTGCACCATAACTATGATCATCAATAGAAGCACTCCACATTAGCAGTATTTCGCCACACTTATTATTTTACATTAGCTCTCACGCACTCTATAAATATTTGCAAAAACAGGAAACGGAACTGCTGAAACGCATGCGCACTCTACAAGATGAATTATGTGATTACGGAGCATGTTTAGTGCGATATGCAAACAATGCGCCCCTTCACCCCACCCCTTCCGCGTCCCACCGAACGACATGTTATATCAGTGATTTTTGATAAGTTTGTGCAACTGGAAGACAATAATAATGTTTTCATAGTACAGATATTATTATATTATTAATGTATTTAACAGTGTACGCGTCTGTACCGAAATTGTAAGGTGTATTATACTAAACATTTTAAAAGATAGTATAATGTTTCGCGTTTTCGCTTTTTCGTAACCACCTAAACTTGGTCGGGTTACCACGGTCATTCACTTCCTAATGACTTTAATCGTATTATCTCATTAATTATCCAATGTGCTGAGCTGAAATTTTACTGATATACAACTGAACTAAAAAACTAATAATTGACATAACATTCAGTTCATATATCTAATCCAGTGGCCAAATAACACCGCGCGCATCAAGACCGTGCTCGTGAAGAACTCAATATCATCATAACTTGTTAAATACTTACAGGATACTAATGAAACTTCACGTACATTTGAAGGCAGTTACAAGCTTTAAAATAACGTTTAAAGTAAGTCTTTAGAGCTCTTATTGAGAGTGCTGGGACCAATTGAAGTGTTTTTCTATTTAATGAAATAACCTTTAAGCTATGTATTATTTTGGTTTTTTTATTGCAGAACAAATTTAAACTAATTCCCAAGAAGCCATGTACAAAATATGATAAGAATCCGCTTAACCATTTCAAAGATCTAGCAAAACCAAAAACGTTACCCCAGCAAAATCTCGAATAACTTCGCAACCGATGAAAGAACAAATACAAAATAAGGCACAACATTTACTTCATCTAGACAACTAATTTTATAGCTAGTAATTATTTAAATATTCCCATTAGAAAGAAAAAGGTCTGGCTGGGGTAACGTTACCCCAGCAGGAAATGTTTTTGTGAAATAATTAAAAAACTATAAGCGCAACAAATTTAAAAATGTGCGCAACAATTACAGAAGCCGCAAAACTAATTATCTATAAGATTCAAATGACCATTTTCGACAACATCTGGCCTGGGTAACGCACACCAGAGAAACCGTTAATCAATAAAGATTTTGTGACGACACTGAAATAAACTTTTATTGTTTTATTTTTCTTTGTGATCGCCCCCTTATATAGTAAATTAAAAATTTACGATATAACCTCAAAACATTGGGATTATCGATTGCTCCACAACGAAGAAGCCTAGAATACTCGTAAAACCCCTGATGTGTTATAGGTTTCAGTGCAATGGTGTCAGTATTCTTGTTAATTCCAGATTAATCTTTAACCTTTTGACCGCCACGTCAAAAAAGAAAAAGCGTGCCCTCAGCGCCAAGCTCCGAATTCATAATAATACCTACAAAATAATAGTGAGGGCGAAATTATATCGATAAAGCTCATAGAAACCTGACAACATTTTTTTACATGGGTTTTAATTTCAATAAAGATTATTATACCATCCTTGTGTTGAGTTTTATTTCATCGCGCTTTGTACTTTATGACATAAATGTAATAATCTGTGTCACAGTTACGGCGTTTATTCCACAAATAGAAACAACAATCGATAAAACCAAGTCAATAGTATTACAGCACTATTGTCCATCATGACGTAATTTTTTGTCACCCTAAGACGACAGTGGCGCAGTTGGCACGTATTTCTTGAAATTGCTCGCTTCTTCTCTAGAGGTGCGACACCGATACTTATTAATAATATCAAAATATTTTATTTTGTTCGTTTTGTACTTTTAACATTGTCAACTAATAAAATTTAAGTTTCTTTGGAAGAACAAGCAATATTAATGCTTTAGTATAACGCCAGTCACTGATGATATCAGTGCAGAAGTAAATACCGTTTACTGTGTTAGTGTTGTTTACTTTCGAATGTAGACAATTTACAACACTGTAATGAATAGGAAATAATGAGGAATAATGGTACCTACCTGGACAAAGTTTCTTAAGCGTCACAAACATGAAGTTCACAAAAGATAAAATAAAACATTTTATAAAAATCAGTTTTTTAATTCAAAAGTTGGGTGGTAGAAATTGTAGAACAATCACACCATTTTTAATACCTTCACACATTATATACCGTTCAATATGTATAAGACAATTAACATAAGTTTAATTCAACAATTGTATATTGATTTATATCGATATACGTATGTATTTTTAGGTAGGATAGTTTTAAAAAAAAAAACCATTATAAACGTGTCAGTATCGACTCCTTGCAATATACTTAATAAGTCTTCACTACTCATATTATAGTTATCCATTATTAATCATGTATACAGTAAACAATAATAATAACAGCAAAAGAACTACTCTATTCAAAAATTTTCCTCGTTTGACGTCATGGGACTGTCAATCATAGACGACTGTGGCGTTCCCGGCACAGAAAATACATTGGGTGATAGGGATGGGCATTGCAGTCATTACAATCAATCGATAATCTATTAACACTCGACTTTTAAAGAGCGCATAGTGCAGTATTATAAAATTTTCTTGATTTCTCAAACATGAAAGTTCAATATCAAATGTTTTATTTGTTTAATAATGCAGAATTCAGAGTAAATCAAATATAACGTAGGTTGCCGTCGAGGTCGATATTCTTGTTATATTGACTGCTGCCTACATCACTACGTGTCCTGTTGAGGTGACTGTGGCTTTGAGGGCACGAACTTTGTAACTGGTTTTCTTTTTTGTCATCTTATGTTACTACAGATGAAATCTAATGAAAGCAGTTCACTTCAAATAAATGAAGAAGAGTCAAGGTAAATAATTAACAAGGGAAAAACACAAAACAATGCTGTTTAATGACATTTATTTATGTGTAAAATTCTGTCAACCATTCGCGACCGTGGCGTGCTGGGCACATTTTGGTTTGTCGTCTACACACGACTGTGGCGGTCAAAAGGTTAAAAATGCACTATGGCGGATGGCGACTGAAATAGGGTGACCATGTATTGCAACGAAACAAGTATTTATCGAGTAGGTATCTATACTGAATGAAGCAAAACACGTCGAAATTGTTGAAATAAGGTGACGATGTAGGTATTGCAACAAAATAAATGGATACGCGGACGGAGGACTTTGAGAAGGAGTGCAAATAACCAATATTTTATATAATATGCATTAGAAATAATTGTTATAAAAAAAAACGTTACACACACGGCCTCTTTGCTTCTACTTTTATTATTTTTCCGTATCTGGAGGTCTACTCTCTTTCTCCGAAACGTAACTTCGGCAACGAACGAAAATTAAACGTAGATACGTTTGTTACCCTACTCTATATCATTTGCGGACGCATACAATAACATTCAATACGTTAATTGTCTGTGAATTCGAATTTCTTATGTGCGGACGCACACAAGAAGTTCGAATTCATTAATGCAAATTATATAGAGTAGGGTCACAAACGTATCTACGTATTTTTGTTCGTTGTCAAAGTTACGTTTCGGAGAAAGAGAGTAGACCTCCTGTCACTGTCACATGAAAAAACATAATTGAAACTATCGATCGAATTTCGACCAATAGGCCACCACTAAGTTTTGCTTCATTCAGTTACGGCGGCTTTCTTTAAAAATCTCAATCCCATTTTTTACCCCCGAACAAAAAAGAGGGGTGTATCTGTGTGTCTGTCTGTGGCATCGTAGCTCCTAAACGGATGTACCGATTTTGATAAAATTGGTTTCGTTTGAAAGGTGTTTTAATCGAGAGTGTTCTTAGCTATGTTTTGAAAATATCTACTCAGCCTTTTGATGGTAATCACGTCTTTTCTAGTTGAAGGGAAATTAACAACTTCTACAGGTCTGGTCGATTCGAAATTTGAAATCTTGTCACTTGTCAACATGAGCATCGCCAGGGGGGGTGGTTGCACCCCCCTTCACCCCAAACACGTTTTATTTTTTTATTTCGTTTATTGGCGAGAAGTCGCGCAACACCGAGAAAAGTGGAAGCAATGGGGAGACCTATGTCCAAGATTGGGACAGTCAAGGATTAGATAAAATAATATAAGTTTAAAAAGCATAAAATAAAAATTAAACTTATTACAAGCACAAATCAAAGCGGACCCCCGACGCTAAGATGCTTGGATTATTTTATTTTTGGTTTTTTAGAGTTTTTTTTGTGTCGGGGGTTCTTTTAAATTTTTAATTTAATTTTTATTCATTGTCATTCTAAAAAATATCAATTATTATGTACCTAACTACCTACCGCTTTTTTTGGATGATTGATTACAAATAAAGCCTTTTTCAATTAGGGTACCTAGTTATTTAAGTATTCTTGTACTTAGTCAAATTTCCCAATCTCCAATGTCAGTCACCTTTCCACTTTCGTTTGCTTTTAGCCAAAATAGACTCGACTAATATAACAAAAACTTCACAAGTGGACACTGGTATGCAGGCATCAGCTCAACATTGCTTGTACCTATATAATTTAATATTACAACGTGTTTTGCTTCATTGTTTAGGTAATTTAGTACTCGATAAATACTTGTTTCGTTGGAATACATGGTCACCCTATTTCAGTCGCCATCCGCCATAGTGCATTTTTAAAGATTAATCTGGAATCAACAAGAATACTGACACCATTGCACTGAAACCTATAGCACATCAGGGGTTTTACGAGTATTCTAAGCTTCTTCGTTGTGGAGCAATCGATAATCCCAATGTTTTGAGGTTATATCGTAAATAATTTACTATATAAGGGGGCCATCACAAAGAAAAATAAAACAATCAAAGTTCATTTCAGTGTCGTCACAAAATCTTTATTGATTAACGGTTTCTCTGGGCTTCTTCCTTGTGGAGGAATCGATAATGCCAATGTTTTGAGGTTATATGTTAAATTTTTAGTTTACTATGTAAGGGGGCCATCACAAAGAAAAATAAAACAATAAAAGTTCGTTTCAGTCTCGTCACTAAGTCTTTATTCATTAACGGTTTCTCTCAGGTCCTCAGTTATGGAGATTACGTTGGCCGAACGTCCTGATGTTACAGAAACCAAAATTCATTTTACTTTTAACCGGTGGCATTACGAGTAAAAGTAAAGCATTGGTTGTTTGTCATTAAATCTTTATTCAGTAACAGTTACTCTAAGGTCCTCAGTTATGGAGATTCAGGTTGGCCGAACGTTCTGATATCAGGTCGTTCGGCCATAAATAAATGCTTCTAACTTTCGAACTGTTCTGTCACAAATTCTTTGGCTGGCGTCTTTATGCGTCACATAATCGTCATTAAAAACTGGAGTAGCAGCCAGCTCCCTATCTCGACTGGCCGAACGTTCTGATGTACATAATAATTCACAATAATTCATATTGCAAAAACAAATGCCTATATTCTTAAAACACAGCGTAGCGGAGCTATTCAACTTAGTAGACGTACATGCCGTATAGTTAGTTACTATTATTATCAGGAATTCCTGCACGTGTTAGATAGTGTGTATGTATATATGTAAATATGTTCCTAGATGTATGTAAATATTAATCTTCGTTAATTATCAGGTTAAGGGAAAATATAAACAATATGATTCAATTCAAAATAGCATTATATTAATCTTGTAGTATATAACAACTGACTATCGCAGTAAATACAACATAACATAATTCAAGGTAACAATATACCTAACCATAATTAATAACAAGATATTAGGACCCGTATTTTAAATACAATAATCATCGTCATAATAACATTACATAATTCTTCTCCATATATATATATAATTTGAATATTACAATATACATCATCATCAACAATAAATCAACAATAATCAAAATAATATCATACCTGAGATGTTAACGCCTTGAAAGTCACAGAGCAACTGAACTTCCCCACTGGGGCTCCGCTCTTTTATACCCGTTAACAAACAAGTATGATTCACAAGTGACAGTTGAGTCAAATCAGTGTTTGACTTATAGAAAAATAAGTTTGTTACAAAAATCATTTAGTAAATTCATAAATTGGTTTTAACAATTGAGTATTAATATTAAACCAGATAATAATTACATTTATAGGTATATCAAGTATTCATTTTTAAATATTAGACTCAATAAATACATTTTATATATCACGGCCATACTGACAAGTACTTCGCTCTCGAAGTACATTCGATACCCTCTTTTTTTTTTTTTTTTTTTTTTACAACTTGTATTTTACTTTTGTTTTGCCAACTGCCTAGACGTGTCAAGTCCCCTCCACCCGCTGCTAGTGAGATAGACTTGCACCAAGCAAATGACCGACCAGCGGAAACAAATCTTATCGGTTACCTCGTCATGCAAGTCCCATTCACCCGCTGCTGGTGAGATAGACAAGCACCAAGTAAACGATCGCCCAGCGGTTTTTTTTTTTTTAAACAAAAAACATTAGATAAGTAATTATTAACATATATCTCTAAAATCAACAGTACAATATAGACACGTAATTAGGTACAGTATTTATTATAATATCTTAAGTTAATGTGCTATATCATTTTCAACACTTACATTTTCATCAATTAATTCACCTGGCCAGAACCTTAATTTTTCTTTGGCTACTGAAATATTTCGTAAATTACCTAGACCTTGTAGAGCAAAGCGATCATTAGGAAGGGTAGAAGATATTTCATAAGGCCCTTTAAATTTAGGTGCCAATTTATCATTACGCCTATGATTCTGTGAGACATACACTACATCTCCTATGTTAAAATTTAAGTTGTTACGACGAGTGGCATCGAAACGTTTTTTTGAATTTTTCTGCTATTTGTAATAGGCGTAGTCTAGCTATTTCTCGGTCAGCCTCTAAGTTATTTTGATTATCTCTGTCATTTTCGTCAAGAACGTCGTCTAAACGAGCTTGGACAGGCGGAATATTTGCGTCTACGCCGGTAAGTAATCGTAAAGGGGTAAAGCCCGTGGATTTTTGTACAGTTGTGTTAATTGATTGTTGTACCTTCCACAGAACGTTCGGCCAATCTGACTGTTCATTGCATATAGAGTTAAGCATATCAGTTACAGTGGACACGTAACGTTCTACTTGACCATTACTTCTAGGAGTACCCGTGGAAATCAAGTGATGTTCTATATTTAGTTCATGAAAAAATGACCTAATCGGACCACTGCTAAAATTAGTTCCTCTATCAGAAATTACCAAAGAAGGAGTTCCAAATAAGGTGATGACATCTCGTAAAACTGGTACTAATTCTTGGGCATTAAGGGTTTTGAGTGGTTTAAGCAAACAGAACTTGGTAAAACCGTCTACTATTAATAAAATATGTTTAAAACCTTCATTTGACTGGGTAAAAGGCCCTGTACAGTCCAAGTGTATTGTATGGAAGGGTAGTGCGGTTTTTTGAATTGGATGTAGGAAGCCTTGCTTAGGGCCATGGTGACCCTTGCTTTTGATGCAAACCAAACAATGAGATAGGTATTTTTTTACAAAACTTGTCATAGCAGGAAACCAGAAATGCTCACGTATTTTAGCTATAGTTTTTTCAAAGCCAACGTGACAATTTTCATCGTGGTAGAGACGCAAAATACTCAATCTTGTACCCTTTGGAATGTACAGTTTTAATTCCCCATTTGGTTTAACTTTGTAATATAGTAAATTATTACGGACTACATATTGGTTTGAATCATACTCTCCCGTTTGTACTTTATGAATAATTGATAGCATTTCAGGGTCTCTTTGTTGTGCAAGTTCTAACCAAGATTGCGGGTCATTTATTAAATTTACTGTGCTAACAACAGTCATGGGGACCTCAACAGGATTGCGACTGAGGAAATCGACATGGCTTATATATTGTCCTTTCTTGTAGGTAATTTCAAATTGGAAATCCTGCAAATATGTCCACCAGCGAGCTACTCGTGGTGATAAATCCTTTTTATTCATTGTTGACTTAATAGCGTTACAATCTGTGATAATTTTAAAGTTAATTCCTAGTAAATAGACTCTAAAGTGTCTCAAGGCATTGTAAATAGCTAGAGTTTCTAAATCATAAGAACTATATTTTGACTCTGCAGGTGTAGTTCTTTTACTAAAATAAGCGATGACTTTAGAATCACTATCGTATTTCTGGGTTAAAATAGCACCGTATCCTATAGCACTAGCGTCAGTATATAACTCTGTTTTTAAAGCAGGATCAAAGATTGACAACAATGGTCTAGATACTAAGTAATTTAGTACATAATTCCTCGCAATGTCCTGTTCAGAACCCCAATCCCATTTTTGGTTTTTCTGTGTTAATTTACTTATACAAGCAGTACGTGTTGCAAAATTTGGGACAAATTTCCTAAAGTAAGAGGCCAGACCCATAAATTGTCGTACTTGTTTGATGTTACGAGGGATTGGTGAATTTATTAAGGCAGAAGTTTTAGACGTACTTGGCCTGACACCTTCTTGAGATATTTGTCTACCCAAATACTCGATACAGTTAACAAAGAATTGACATTTTTTAGGGTTAATTTTAAAACCAGAAGTAGTGAGAGCTGATACTGTTAGTTCTAGGTATTTTAAACCTTCTTCAATAGTTGAAAATGGGATAAGAATGTCATCCATATAGACAAGTAGGAAATCTAAATGTGAAACGGCCTTGGAAATTGCCCGTTGAAATACGGATGGTCCATTACAAATGCCAAATGGCATTTTTATAAATTCATAATGCCCGTCAGGGGTTGAGAAAGCTGTATATTTAGAAGAGTCTTTAGACACAGGAATTTGATAAAAACCGTTTTTCATATCTATTGAGATATAAAACTTGGCCTTTCCTAATTTGTCAATTTGATCCTCAATAAGAGGCAGAGGATATGTGTCCCTTTCAATGATTTTATTTAGGGACCTATAATCGACACAAAGTCTATCACTGCCATCTTTTTTTTTTACTAAAATCACGGGACTTGCAAACGGCGATTCGCTTTCACGAATTATATCGCTGTCTATCAAATCCCGGATAATGAGTTTTACTTTATCTCTTTCGCAAGGTGCCAAACGATAGGGACGATAATTTACTACTTTGTCACTATTTAACCTAATCCTTAACTCTCCTGTTGTGACTGACCCAGTTTTATTTAATATAGTAACATGTCTCTCAAAAATATCTATAATTTGATTTTGCAATTTTTCTTCTAAATGAATTAATTTCGATTTCAACTCCGCCATTTGGGTATTACAACAATCTAGCTGGAGCAAGGTATTAACGTGTAAGTCTACATTGTTGGGAGTTTTCCTCCGAATTCTACTTCCTTCACAATCTGTAATTATCTCAATATCTGGGTATTCAACAGCATTTCTACCAATTAAAAGATTATAATTAATTGCTTGATCGTCAACAACAAATAAATCAAGTTCAATATATATGTCATCGAATCTTATAGGGATAGTTATTTTACCAGAGACTTCCAATTTAACATTACCTATTCCTGTAAGATATTTGAAACAAGGTAGTATATTATATCCAAGTTGTTTAGCAATGGATTGTCTGACTAGACTACAATTGGCACCTGTGTCTATAAGGGATTCAATTGGAATATCGCGAATAGATACAACTGTGAGCTTTAATTCGTTTTGCCTAAAAAATTAATCTCATTTTTATTAGTGTTGGTTTTTTCTAAATCTGAACGTGCCTTATACCAGCACACTGAGTCATTGTGACCGACTTTTTTACAGAAAGTACAAATATCGGGAACTTTATTTCCTGGAGTACTGGTCCCTGTTTCAGTAGTCTGATTTCGGCCTCTATTGCAGTGGACTTTTATGTGACCCGTTTTACCACACAAAAAACATTTTTTTTCTTCGGAAGTATTATTTCGGATGTCTAACCTTGGGCGTTTGGCTTTGCTTTGTCCTGCTACACTATCAGAATCATTTTGCTCTATTGGTCGTTTTTTAGGTTTTATGTAACTGGAGAACAAAGATATTAACTGTGAAGTGGTTTTAACATTACTGTTGAAAGCAGCCATTCTGACGTTCACATCAGTAACGCTACCGCAGATCAATTCAATTAATTGGTTTTCCGTAAATGATATTTTCGTATTACGTAGCAGTCTAACTTTTTCCCTAGCGTATTCGCAATAGGAATCTGCAGAATCAGAATTGTATAACACGGCTTTGGATAGTTTTTCAGACAGGTTCCGTTTTTCTGGGTACAAGTCTGTGAGGTCTGTACGGAAATTTTCCCACGTTCGGCCTTCCGATGGTGCCCAGGACTCAAACCATAACAAAGCTGAACTTTTTAAAGCCTTACCAGCTCTTGCAACTGTTGCGATACTGCTCCATCCAAATTCTTTTGACAGCTCCTCGATGCTTTTACACCAGCATTCCGCACCGCTGTCACTAGTTGCTGGGTCGAAGACCGGGAGTGCCACGTCGTCATCAGCATGGCGACGACCGGAGACAGCATCGGTGATTGCCTTGAGAAGACTTTCCAAGACGGTAGAATCCATTCTGAAACTTAGAAATAAACGTCTTAATAGGGGTGAAGTCTTATCCCACTTCTGATGTTAGATAGTGTGTATGTATATATGTAAATATGTTCCTAGATGTATGTAAATATTAATCTTCGTTAATTATCAGGTTAAGGGAAAATATAAACAATATGATTCAATTCAAAATAGCATTATATTAATCTTGTAGTATATAACAACTGACTATCGCAGTAAATACAACATAACATAATTCAAGGTAACAATATACCTAACCATAATTAATAACAAGATATTAGGACCCGTATTTTAAATACAATAATCATCGTCATAATAACATTACATAATTCTTCTCCATATATATATATAATTTGAATATTACAATATACATCATCATCAACAATAAATCAACAATAATCAAAATAATATCATACCTGAGATGTTAACGCCTTGAAAGTCACAGAGCAACTGAACTTCCCCACTGGGGCTCCGCTCTTTTATACCCGTTAACAAACAAGTATGATTCACAAGTGACAGTTGAGTCAAATCAGTGTTTGACTTATAGAAAAATAAGTTTGTTACAAAAATCATTTAGTAAATTCATAAATTGGTTTTAACAATTGAGTATTAATATTAAACCAGATAATAATTACATTTATAGGTATATCAAGTATTCATTTTTAAATATTAGACTCAATAAATACATTTTATATATCACACGCATGATGCTTTATGCTACTTTCCTTTCATGTAAATATTATGCTATGAACATATTAAAATTATATTTTCATAAAAGAGAGGGATTAAAAATTATGGCAATTACTTAATGCGTGTCGATTTATTTCACTAGTTTAGTTAGTTCGTTCGATGCACTGTAGAGGGCACTTAGCGAGTGCGCGCGAGAGCCCCTGCCCGCTACGGTGATAAAATATTAATAGGCCCGAACACAAAAGTTAGGTTTTTGCCGCCCGTTACGAACCCTCGCGCATTAGTACAGTACGCCGTCCTAGGCATATCCTCGTCACTCCAGATGATGCTATCACCGTCCTCCAGGAGAGTAGCAAAGAGATTAGCACTCTTAAAAAGTTCCGACTCAAACCGCCGTCTTTCCGACCTCGCCGTCGAGGTCGGTCGCGACGTCCCGGTCCATGCCCTCCCTGACCCTCGCTTGAGCCAGCCCGCGATGCTGTGCCAGTAGTTTTAAATCAGCCCCTAAATAATGATACCATTCAGATCCAGCCTGTCCCCATGCAGTCCCCCCCCAGCGACGCCCTTTGCCCAGGTTCGTACCCCACAGGGGGTGCCCTTAGCGTGCAGTCGCTTAGTTTGTAAGTTTTTATGCCCTGGCTGGAGGCCTTACTCTTAAGGCACCCACAGGATAGTCCGGTTAAGCAGACGACAACCTCATAGGTTGAACTACGAGATGCCATTCATAAAAAAAAAAAACATATAGTTCAAATTGATACGTTCCTTAGTACCAAAAATATTAACCATTATACGTGAAAAAAAAGAAGTGGCCTGATTTATTTGCTCCCAAGTCTAGTATAAGAGTTAAACCGTATAATGGTTACACGTGTATGTGTATTAACCTTCCAACATGATTAATCGTGTCCGTTTCGACCGAGAGGCTATGACGTTTTTTTTTAAAAAAAACTATATCAAGATTTTGTAATAATTTGTAAAAGTTGATTCCCAAAACCATAAATTAGTCAAAGTTATGGTTAAAAAGTTATAAAGGTTTGAACGTGGCCGCGCCATTGAAACGCGGAGAACCGCGCGGCCACGGAGATCTTTAAAACCGCGCGTTGCAGAGACCTGAAATTCAGGTAAACAACAGATTGAATTTGTAAAAAAATTGTAAAAATATAGAAAAAATACCTAGGTTTATATTTTAGGAGCTGTAACACTAAAACCCCATGGCCGCGCCATCGAAACGGTGACAAACACATTATCGCCGATATCTCGCTGAAAAAGCATCGCCGACGTCTGAAGTTTTATGTAAAAACCAGATTTGAATTTGTCAGAATTTGTAAAAATACAATGAAAAATCCTAGGTTTATATTTTAGGAGCTATAATGAATTTTCCTTAATGGCATTATTTATTATTAGTATCCAATGAAATACAAAGTTGAATTGAAATTAATTGCTACTTATGAATCATTTTGTATTGTTTAGTCTGTCTTTTTTCCAAGTGTTTGCATTCAGGGACACATTTCAGGTTAACTACTAAAAGGGATTTCGATAGGGCTTTTTAGTACTTGTTCACGTTGACTCGCGGGCGCGGTCACGAAATATCAAACATATGGCGTAATATCCAAGTGTTCACGTACGAAACGCACGTGCGGTGTAAGTAGCGGGCAAGCTAGCGACTGGCGCGCGCGCGCCGCTCGCGTCAATATCAAACGCGTGAGATGTTTGTGTGTGTTCACGTCGAACTAGCGGCGGAGCGCGCGATTCACTCGCGACGTCAGGTAAGTTCAACCAGTATGAACTTACAACACGCGTCACACCCGCGCAAACGCCTGGCGGCCAATGTGAACACGAACCCGCCACGTCTTCGCGACCGCACCCGCCACCGCGCCCGCGCGTTCCAACGTGAACAAGTACTTAGGCTGTTAATCAAAAAGTCTAACAAAAAGGATAACCCTTTAAAAAAGGTTAATTAAAACATTCCGAGAGGGTTACTGATTCAACACTCTTATTGAGTGAATGTGTAAGAACTAATGTTACACCCATTAGAACAATCGTATTAAATAAACAACGATAACACAGTTTAAATAGGCTGTACTTACTTTCCGTAAGCATGTACATAGGTACAAACAATATACTTTATAGGGTAAAATCTGCCTAGCCTTTTCCCAAACTATCTTGGGGTCGGCTTCCAGTCTAACCGGATGCAGCTGAGTACCAGTATTTTACATGAAGCGACTGCCTATCTGACCTCCACAACCCAGTAACTGGGTAATACGATATCCCTTGGTAAGACTGGATGTCAGACTTTTTGGCTTCTGACTACTCGTAACGACTGTCAAAGATCTACAAATGACAGCCGGGACCAACGTCTTAACGTGCTTTCCGAGGCACGGAGGAAACTCGGTATGTAATTATGGTCACCCATCTACGGACCAACCTCGGCAAGCACGGCTTAACCTTAAAGATCGACCTGGGCGGCTGTTATTATTTAGCCACGAGCTCGAAATATACTTTATAGGGTAAGATGGCATTTTAAATTACATGGAACGATATAAATTTACCAGCAAACACAAACAAACAGATACACAATTTAAAGCTCAAATTAAAGCGTGTGTTGTAGCGTGTATCTATTCACACTACGTAATATGATTATTTTCACGGAAATTGGCTTTGCCTTGTTTGTTATCCTTTATTTATTTCCATACAAATTATACAGGTTGTAAAGGAAAGGGTATATACATCCTTAAGGATGTGCTACAGACCATCAAACTGAACATGTTTCTCAACTTCGAATAGGTATTGCAATTTTCTATGGGGCAGCAGATATTTTTTTTGCTGAAAAACATGTTTTATGATGAGAAACATGTTCAGTTTGATAGTCTGTAGCACACCCTTAAGTATGTATATACCTTTCCGTTACATCCTGTATACATTTTTGAATAATTCTATAATGATGTTATTACGACTAATATTTAATTTAAAAAATATGTATATATTTTTATAAATGGATTGAAGGAAAGGATTTTCTTTTTTAATTTTTTTTTAAACGTTGCCACCCACCCTAGGAATTTTTCCTGTATCGTGGGTGCATTTACAAACATTTAAACTCACTTACACAAACAGCCAGACCAGGAACAGCTATCTGTAGGCCATACAAAGATTTGTTCCATGCAAAGATAGAACCCGCGACACGCAGCGCAGCAGTCGATCGCTCAACCACTGACCGTGTAATATAATATTGATACTTAATTTTATACTGGAAGCCGGAAACTTTTGGACCTTACTATGTATAAGCTCGAAATAAAAACCCGCATGATACAATAGTAACATACATTTATTTGTTTATGTACTCACAAAACACAAAGGAAATGCATAAATATAGAATAGTACAATCACCATCATCATCATCAGCCTATAATGTTCCCACTGCTGGGACACAGGCCTCCTCTCTATGAGAGGGAGTGGGCTGTAATCCACCACGCGGGCCCAGTGCGGGTTGGAGAATAGTACATTGGTGCTGCTTATTTTATAAAGGTGGATACAGACTTTGCGAGGCATGCGCCACGAACGGCGCACAACGAATGCCTGGGGCGTGCGTGTTGAAAAATTATACTATACTAATACTATGAAATAATATAGACATACGTTGGATCGCCCTCGCACGTGCGTAGCACATGCCTCCCACGAATATACAGGTACACACCTTCCGAGGCATTCGCTGTGCGCTGTTCGCGGCGCATGTCTCGCAAAGTCTGTATACAGCTTTAGATATTTGTACCAGACCTCGACAGGAGTCTTATATGCCCTTCGGTGTGTATTTGAAGAGACGATACGCTAAAACTTAAAAACTATAGGAACGTTTACTTAAAACAAATATTAAAAACATGCATAGTACATTTTTATATAAAAATGCAAAATTTTGAAGCACTTATGTGTGCTTAATAAAGAAGAATAAGTGTAAATAATATCAGAAGCACTTATTAACTTTTACATCATTATATGGCATCATACATCCCTATCAGACTCAATTGCTTCTCCTTAACACAGGTTTTGTTAAGGGAGAAGCGCCAATGTAGCCCTCGAAATTTGTAGAAATGTATTTTTAATGTGTGGACTGCTTTCTTTTGAGTAATTAAATAAGTACTTAAAAAGAATAATATAGCTAAAACAATAATCAACTTTTCATCCGAAATACATACATTGTGCTCTTTCAAGGAACGAAATATTTAAGTTTTGAGTTAAATTATCTATCAATTCATTTATTTCAGACACAATAATCCATGATTTTGTTAGCAACTACAGTTAAAAATAATGTTTACTCATTAAATATTCACTCAGACAAATTCACACAATACTATTATAACTAAACATAAACGTAAATTACCTTTCTCATGTCAAATATAAAAATAAAATAAGTTTACTTAGGTAAATAATAAAAGTCATTCGAGATCTACATCTATCAAATAATTAAAATAACTTGAATTAAATAAAAGCACAAACATCTTTTCATTAAAAACAAAAACAAAGAAAACCCAAAAAACACAAAAAAGTGACGAAATCAAACAAATTCCCATTGTATGCAGTACTGTACTAAGCAGGCAAACTCAATTCATGTCCAGGATAAGAAAGTAACATAATATACAGCGTGTTAGGGACATCGACGCCGTATTATCCATAGGACTAGCCAGTTCTATGTTGTCCTATGATTAATTGATGGCTTGGAGGGCTTGCTCTATCCGGGCCCGGGCATGAGCCGAGAAGATACGTGGTCACTGCCCTGATTTCGGCCGCCATGAAGCGGTAGGGAGCGTACCTATAAGCCACTTCCGTCGCTGGTCGTCATCCGCTGGGCCTCCTCCAAACAGACCGCCTAGTTGGCGTGAAGAAAGCGGCGCTCGGTACGGTAAAGTTTCACCGTACCTAAGCGCCTAGAAATAGCGTCGTGGCGCCTCCTACCCGACAAAATATCAACTACACACTGGCGAGTTGCGTGCGCGCCACTCGCCACCACCGCGCCTATACTCTCACTCGCAATCAAATGAAGGTCATATGATCCCGCGAGACAAAGGGCCATGCCCATAACTCCGCCAGCCACTTTACACAGCGATTTCTTACGCGGGCCGCCATGTGGTCGGCTGTCAGGCGTGACAAAAGCACCGAAGAGGCACAAAAGATCGTGAATATCGTATTATTGTATATTGCGAGGCGAAATTAATTATTTCCACACTGACAGTGATTTCTATACAATATTTTATTTTGTATCTGGAAATGGGTGAAAATTACCGGAAATAAAGGAATTATAATTTTATTTTTAAACCTATAATAAAACCTAACCTACAAAAAAAAACCAAAACCAAAAACCAAAAATAATCCTAAAAAAAGTAAAAACAAAACTGAAGAGAAAGAAAAATTAAAAGAAAATATGAGTGCAATTCCGTAAATACCGATGTATTTACGGAATTGCACTCCTTTTTTCTTTCAAAGAGTGATCCACACACATCTTGGACACATTGGCCAACTTCCCCTTGCCTTGAATGAAGATTTCGGGTGGAAGGGGGGATTTCGGGTTAGCCCTAGGACTGGCTGAGCGGCTGGTAGAAGCTGCGGGTGTATTAGAGAGGTGAGTACCTACCTAGGGTGTTCCCTAAGCTTGGTATCCTAATGTTAACGAGTCCCTATGGGTCTTACGACCTATCCGAGACGTTTGGGTACCGACACGTAGCCGATTAAACATACGTAGCAGCTGTGTATTACCCTGAGTTCTCTTGAGGACGAAGTAAAATACGACATGTCCGTAAGAATTGAGGAGCCATACGACACCGCCAAATCTGAACAATATTGGCTATTGTGGACGACGTCCTGAAACGGCAGCTATCCAGAGATCCCAATCAGCGAAGTACAGACACGAACGAGTCCCCCCAGTACCCTCTGATACGTAACGCCCTTCTCTTTCGCTTCGGGCTACAAAATAGCAGGCGAGTCGTAGGTAGAGGTACGAGGGGGCCGGTGAGACAGGAGCCTGGGTCATTTTCAATGTTTTTTTTTTGCCAGGAGTGGGAAATCTGCCTGACGGGTTGAACTCGAACTGGCTAAAACCACACTCCTGCCCCGCCACCGCCAGTGTCCCACTGACATGATCAGATACCTTATTTGCGGAATGCTTTAACTTATGTAAACGACTGATTGTTATCAGAAAGAGGCCGAAGAGACCACGCTCTATGCGCTTAATTTTGACGATATTTTGTATTTAATAATGTTATCAGATTCAAATATTACTATTTATGTCTTCTGGTCTCGGCGTGTGTTGAATCTAGAGTCTCTGTGTACGTGGACGTGCGCGCACCGACAACTTTAGCAATACGCCATAGTTGCTCGAGCTAATGCGTCCCACTTCCTGCGAACCGGGCATTGTGCGAGTGTCCACCTTAAGGTTTGGACCGCCGCAGTGGCTGCACAGGTCCCCGGCTCCGTGCATTGGAGGAGGAAGCTGGAGACGAGCCCCAAAGAGCCCCGAACACCGGCTTTTGACGTCTCGCTTTAGTGGCCCAACGAAACGGCAAAGGTGGCGGCAGCGCAGAGTTCCCGCTGTGCTTGCACTAGCGCTCGGCACTTGCGCGATCACAGAGAGATACCATTTTGCCTAACGTCAAGTCGGTTCAAGCCATTCACTAGGCTCGAACCGACTTTTCAATGTATCCCCATTCAAAAATGGCCGCCATGCGATCAGCCCCGTAGTGACGAAAGCGCGGAACGCACCGAAGATGCACTTTTTTTTGAAGAGCTTAGTTATTGTCAATGATCTTTGGATCTGTGAGGAGCCTGGTAAGGTCTCTGAAATCCTTGACCGAAACTACGGAGATCTTGATGCCGTGTTGGACAGCGAAAATCTCAAATTCGTTTCAAGAACTGGGCGTTCTAACGAAACATAAATTATAACGATTTTGGTGCAAGCCATTTGGGATGCGTGCACTACGGCGGCGCACGGGACGGCATGAAAGTAGCAGGGGCTCGCTTGGCGGGGCTGAGAGGCGTAGCAACACGACCACTCGAAAGAAATCGCTGCGCCCCCGCAACAGGGGCTCGCGGCTGGTAGGATATGGACGTGGTCCTTGGGCCCGCGGGAGCCGTGGTGTGCCCGTAACGACGGGCACCCACAATTAGGTTGCGCAAATAGGCGCGGATGGACCACACGACCAGATTGTGAGTTTCCCGTTTTATAGTCCTTAAGATCTACATCCCCACACCCGTACATCTTAATTTCATGTTAATTATGTATATTAATATAATATTTGTAGGTATTTGTAACGAATTTAACGTTCATTACACGCCATTGACACGTTGGTCCACTTCGCTTTATCGTGAACGAAACAGAGGCGACGGGGGCGGGATTTCTTGAGGGGCAGCCGGATCGGCAGTGGCCGTGGGGCTGGCTGGGCGGCTTGCCTGATGGGAGGTGAAGCTGGAGGGGGGCGGGAGTCCTACGAGGTCGCAGGAGGGGGCGTTGCTCGGGATGCTACTGACTTTTTGGGCTTGTCGGCCTGGGAAGAAGAAGCCATCCTTCTTTTCCCCTTTTCGACGACTGGGTAGTCGTCTACAGAGGAGGATTCAGAAGGGGATTCTCCGATTCCTCTTCTGAGGTGGCCACTGACCTGGTGTCCACGGCCTGAGGGGCCGACAGGGAGGTAGGGGGAGTCCAGAGCGAGAGTGGCTATGGTCTCCAGCGATTTATGCTAAGCGTGGAACTCTGGGGTGTACTTCTCACGCAGATAAGGATTGCGCTTGATGAGAGCCAAAGAGTGACGCATTGCAACATTTACAAGCGCAAAAAATGGGTGCAAAAAGCGAAAATTAAGAAAAATATATTGTTAGCCAACCTACAATACCCTAATCAAATAATATAATCTTAACCTAAAAAAAAAATACAAAAATCAGAACCTAAAAAAATACAAAAAAGAAAACAATGCAGAAGAGAAAAAAAAGTAATAAATTTAAACCTAAAAAAAGACAATAAAAGCAGCCGGTTTGTTTTCAATTAAGCGCCCTGTCCTCCGGTTTCCGCATGCAGTGTGACCAAACCATCTGAACCAGACCAGCCTTACTGAATAGTGAAGTGTCATCAGCGAATACCAACACCATTTGCGATTTTGTCAGAAAGCGGGAGATCAGTCCCTGTCCCCTGTCCCACGGCCAGCGTAGCGGAACCCGCGCCCCCTCACCCCGCGCCTCCGTGGACGCTGTCTATTGACGTTTTCTTAGGTGTACACCAGTGTACACTGCTCCCACCCGCTACGCCGCGCCGTAGCACTCCACGCCGACGCGCCACAACGCCCCGACTGGGCGCGGCGTAGCGAGCGCGTCGGGCTTCGTCGGCGACACCGGAATACCAAACGCGGTCTGTATTTATGTTTACTAACTGTGCTGGTTTCTGAACAGCTCGGACTTTGTCGAAAGTGCACCTTACGTCTTTAGTCCTCTTCAGTCCTGAAGAAGACTGACGGATCCCCGAGCTTGGGTCTGGCGCAGTTTACGCACCTCACTGCTTCGCAAAGATGTTTGTCTTGGGCAGTCCACCCTAAGGTGTGGACCGCCGCAGTGGCTGCACAGGTCCCTATAAAAGGGAGCGACGTCGCCCGGTCTTCCATCGAAAGAGGTGATCCGGCGTCGCGCCCCAAGGAGCCCCGAACAGCGTCTTTTGGCATCTCGCTGGAGTGGCCCTCCGGGACCACAAAGGTGACAGCACCTTCTAGGTGGCTCTGGCAGAGGGAGATGTTTTTGGGGCATTCAGCCTGACTGTGGCCGTATAGCTGACAACGCCCTCTATATATGAGCGCTGGGGCTTCTCTATAGACATGCCCGAAGGACAGCACACCAATTTTGCCTTTTAAATGGGGTGGTCCCTCGACCGTGTCACAAACTCTTCAGAGACGCCCGAGCGACTCAGCTAGAGCCAGCTCTCCAGCCAGAGGTCATCTTCCCGGAACACGCAGAACCTTCCCAGCTCTCGGACAAGCGTCCAATCCCATCGCCGGGCTAATAGATATCCCTGTCTGATGTCCCACGGCCGGCGTAGCCGCAACCGTGCCGTCTCACCCCGCACCTTCCAGCCACGTGGTCGCTGTCTATTTACGTAATATTCTGCGTACGGGCTTTAGGGCACCTGCGGTAGTTGGCCGGACGGACCTCATAAAACGCACCTGAGAGGTTCCGTGCTGAGGGCACGGTCATTGGGACAGAGACAGACAGCGGTGCCATGGTCAGTGGTCAGTCAGGCACTTGCCGCAGCGCGGCTACTCAAAGCAATTCCTTTGGAATTGGCCGTAGAGCTGGCATTTGTGCCACTGGCCCACAATGCCGCTCTGACGGGGCCACAGATCGTCTTGATCCGGAAGAAAGGCCTCTGTGGGGTCACAGACCAAGAGGATCATGTTATAAGGGTGCGGTGCACGCGGTACATATAAATGGAAATTAAGAAAAATATATTAAAACGTAACCTACAATAAAAAGTACAACAAAAAAAAACGACAAATACAGAAAAGACAATAAAAAGTAATTAATTTAAACCTAATAAAAGAACATAATATAAGCAACCGGTTTGTTTTAACTAAAGCTCAAGCGCCGCAACACACTGGGTGTTGCTCCTCCGCTTCCACTTTCCACATGCAGTGTGACCAAACCACCTAAACCAGACCAGCCTTACTGACCAACACCATTTGTGAGCTTGTCAGAAACTGGAAGATCATTCATGCTTACAGAGCCTTCCCAGGTCTCGGACAAGCGCCCAACCCCATCACCAGGCTAATGAATGTCCCTGTCCCCTGTCCCACGGCCCGCGTAGCCGCGCCCTTTCACCTCACGTCTTCCAGCCCCGTGGTCGGTCTATTGACGTAATCTTCGGTGCACAGCTTTGTCTACTGCTCCCACCTACGCCGTTGAACACTACGCCGACGCACTACAACGCCCCGCCCCCTCCGTGGCACCGTAACGCACTGGTGCTAAGCCCAACTACATCGGTTTATTGGCTACGAGTAAGTCACTAGCAGCGGTTCGAACACGCCAGCTGATAGCCTTTTTAAAGCAACGCTGTGCTTTCTTTGTCCGGTCTACACTTCGGCCACTTTTCCGCGGCCTTTCGGGAAGCCTTACGGTACCAACGAACATAATTGGGTGTTGATCCGACGACAATAGTTATCTAACCCCGCTTGTTGTCAGCTGCACCCGGGACGGTTGGGTAACCTGTTCGGTCGAAGACCCACAGGGACCTGCTGTACAATAAGATTAACAGCTGCATACGAGATTAGAGCTCACCTCCCTGTTACACCCGACAGGGAAGGTACACATCCCTCCACGTCCACATCTCTTCCCCTTTCCGACGACCGTGAAGTCATCTTCAGGGGAGGAGGGGGAGGAGTTGGAATCGGAGGATTCCTCTGCGGAGGGGAAAGCGGGGGAGGGGGGCTCATCTGGGGAAGCCGGAGAGTAAGTCTGGCAGGGGGGAGGGGGCTAGGTTGCCTCTGAAGGGCAACAAACCTATTGAACTGTTTTTGGAACGTGGCGTCATCCCAAAGACACTGACGGATGAACTCCTTAAGGAGTTCATCTGGGGGTAGAGACGCCATCGGAGGCGCGGCGCTCATATTTCTCGACGTGAGCGAGACAGAGGGGAAGAGAGAGGAGGAGAGGGGTATCCTAAGCTCCTAAGGGATTAAGCCGGTATTAGAGCCCCCCTTTTATATGACAAATACTGCATAATTAAGGTTGTAATGTAGAACAGGGCGGTGTGTGCTAAGGTGCCCCTTAACTTGAGTTGAAAGAATTTGAAGTAAGTAGGTATGTTAAAGTGTTGTCAACATTAGTTCGGCGGTGCGTCTATTGAGTGGCCTCAAGTGTCTCTTCTCAGTGTTGGTGCTACACTTGATGCTACAACTACGCTGACATTTTCGGGGGAGGGAATCTCGAGTGAGACTTTGTTAATCACCACTCTGGTGGGTTTATTGACCATTCTGATAGGTGTAATGACCACTCTGGTGGGTATATTGACCACTCTAGTGGGCTTACTGCCCACTGTGGTGGTTATATTGCCCACCAGACAATGCGTATTGCTATTGGTTAAAGATCACTACTGCGTAGCAAAACCGTAGCCGATATAACGATCGCCGTAGGCACTTCGTAGCAGAGTAGCACGGATGTGCGTAGCACTGCTACGAGCGGGCGGGGCGAGAGCGAGACGCCGGGAGCGTAGCGCGTCAGCGGGCGATCGATCGAGCGCAGCGGCGAGGTGCGGGGGGTGAGCGAGTCGTAGCGGTACGTGCGTCCGTTACAAGCGCTCAGAGCTGAATGTTGAATTTGCCGTGACGCCTCCTACCCGACAAAATATCAACGACGTAGAGGCGCTTGTGTACCACCCTACTCTGAAGGAATTTGAAGTAAGTATGTTAGTGTTGTCAACATTAGTTCGGCGGCGCGTCTATTGAGTGGCCCCAAGTGTCTCTTCTCAGTGTTGGTGCTACACTTGATGCTACAACTACGCTGACATTTTCGGGGGAGGGAATCTCGAGTGGGACACTCTTGATCACCACTCTGGTGGGTTTATTGACCACTCTGATGGGTATATTGACCACTCTAGTGGGCTTTTTGCCCACTGTGGTGGTTATATTGCCCATCAGAAAAAATGCTTATTGCTATTGGTTTTAGTTTTTTGCCTCAAATCGGATGGTGGCCTTCGATCAGGTCACAGACGACAAGTACCATATCGTACTGATCGCCACCTCTCGCCTTGCGAAGGCGTTGGACGGTTGTGTTAGGGATAGCCTGTCTTTTGAGGTTACTAAGATGTCTTTGTGGCGAATGTTTTCGGGATCTGCCTGATCAGTGATACCACGAGGTTCGGTGTGTCCTCCTACCACGGCCCGCGTAGCCGCACTTGCGCCCTTTCACCTCACGTCTTCCAGCCCTGTGGTCGGTCTATTGACGTAATCTTCGGTGCACAGCCGTGTCTATTGCCCCCACCTACGCCGACGCACTACAACGCCCCGCCCCCTCCGTAGCACCGTTACGCACTGGTGCTAAGGCTTTACCCGCGGTTGTTGGCCGGACTGACCGCGTTTCACGCAGCTGCCAGGTTCCGTGCAGAGCACGTGGTACACATGAATGGGAATTAAGAAAAATATACTAAAACGTAACATACAATAAAAAAATCTTGACCTAAAAAAATAGTAAAAAAAAAAACAATGCAGGAGAGGGTACTAAAACTAATTATCTTAAACCAAAAAAAAAAGAAACAAATAAACTGAAACCAAAAAAAAATAACATACACGTTACAAGGCTCGTCGATATAAAAGCCGACGACCATATCGGCGCGACTTAAATCGACTTGTGTTCAGTACATCTTGTCGCGCGCGAAAGTTCAACTCTCAGTGGTGCCAACATTTATGTAGAGGCGCCTGTGTACCTGTGTACCCTACTTTGGAGAAATTTGAAGTGTGTTAACGTGTTGTCAACATTTGTTCGGCGGCGCGTCTATGGAGTGGCCCCAAGTGTCTCTTCTCAATGTTGGTACTACACTTGATGCTACAACTACGCTGACATTTTCGGGGGAGGGAATCTCGAGTGGACACTCTTGATCACCACTCTGGTGGGTTTATTGACCACTCTGATGGGTATATTGACCACTCTAGTGGGCTTTCTGCCCACTGTGGTGGTTATATTGCCCACCAGATAATGCTTATTGCTATTGGTTTTAGTTTTTTGCCTCAAATCGGATGGTGGCCTTCGACCAGGTCACAGACGACAAGTACCATGTCGTACTGATCGCCACCTCTCGCCTTGCGAAGGCGTTGGACGGTTGTGTTAGGGATAGCCTGTCTTATGAGGTTACTAAGATGTCTTTGTGGCGATTGTTTTCGGGATCCGCCTGATCAGTGATACCACGAGGTTGGGTGTCTCCTCTGGGAGGGAGTACGTGTGGAAGGCAGTATACTTAACGAAGTTGACGGGTTTACGCCCTGTAGACCGTAGCCTAGGTAGAAACTGTGACTTTGATGCCCTGCTAGGTGCTGCGGGCGGTCGTGTCGGGGCTTAGGCTTCTTAGGTGGAGCTGGTGGGTTTGCCCTAGGGCTGGCTCGGCGGCTGACGTAGCTTATTATTAATATACTAATTTCTCTTCGATCTACAAGGTTTAGCAATGCTAGCCGAAGTAAAGAAAGGTACCTAATAGCGAAAGAGCACCAAGTTGAGGTCCTGGTACGATTCATGCATCTAGTCACTTTTAGGCGAGCAGAAGGCCTACTTGCCGAGGAGGAAAGGGTGTGCGAACAGTGCAGGTGGTACCGGCATTTTGGCTGAGGGGGATGGGCGCTTTTTCCAGGCTAGCGAAGGGGCTGGCCGTGGCCATCAGTGCCGCGATGGCACTGATAGCCACGCATGGGTATATTACATGCTCGTTACACGTCTTGTGTATTTCCGTACTCTTGGCTTTGACGAGAATACGTCTGGAACAGAATATTCCGTTCCCCAAGCAGCCTGTTAAGCTCCCTGAAGTCAATGGCGGAAGGCACAGTGATTTGTTTGCCCTGTTAGACGGCATGGGCCTTGGTATAATGGATTTTGCGCTCGTTACGTCTTGGACGTGTCCGTCCACTTCGTCTTGTCGTGGAAGAACAGAGGGGGAGGGGACCAGGGTGGACGTGGTCAAAGGGCTTGCTTGCTGTGAGGTACCAGCTTGCGAAGCCCGAGGTGGGGTGGGCTCGAGTCGGCTTTAGCAGTGGAGGGAGGAACCACCAGGGGTTTCCTGGCTTTCGATATTGTACTGACTGAGGGATTGCCTATTATATGGACCATGCCGTAAAAGATAAAAAGTAAAACTTAAGGAAAAGACAGATGATAAAATTAAAAAAAAAAAACTTAGCCTATCAAAATCACCAAAAAAAAATACCAGTATAAACCTTGCTAAACTAACAAAAGAGAAAAAAAATTAAAACCTAAATAAAAGCAAAAAATAGATGATAAAATTAAAAAAATAATTATTAACAATTTACTTACCCGTATTAATAAAGCTAGCTAAACTACCAAAAATGAAAAAAAATTAAGAACAAAACCTAAATAAAAAACAGTGGATTACCTAATGTGCAATGTGAAAGGTTGTGGATTCTGGTCAACCAGACTTGGCGGCTACTTAACCGGACTCTTCCGTAGTGCCTTAAATGCTCCCACCCTCGGCTTCGCTGTGAGGAGGGCAGCAAGGCTGATGGTAGGACCGCGATCTGTATTTGTATTTACGAAAGGTACTAGAGGCCCTACTGCTCCCCGGAAGGGGGGATTAAGCCGGTTTTAGACCCCCCCCCCTTTTATACGACAAATACTGCATAATTAAAGTTGTAATGTAGAACAGGGAGGTGTTTGCTAAGGTGCCCCTAAGCTGGAGTACCTGTCGCCAATCTTATTGTGTGACAGGGCCCTGTAGGTGTTACACCCCACCATACTATGTGCAGCAATAAGAACACGGGTTAGAAGACTACTTGTCGCGTCGCGCGCGTCTGAGATCCCCCAGGGCCGCAGTTCAGGGCCCTTCCGACTAACTGCCTACCCCTGAGGGGGGTCGGCTGGTGCTTCGGGTCAATACCTACTTGGGTTCGTTGGCACTGTAAGGTTAGGATTAAGGGGCCAAAGATTATGTATATCCAATTAAACGGAGTGACGCACCTTTGTGCTTGACGAGGGCCGAGAGGTGAACGCGTTTAATCAAGTACAAGCGCTACGCACCCGTAGCCGACTCAACGTACCCATATCAGGCGTAGCACTGCTACGAGATGGGGGCGTAGGCGAGGTCGCCGGAGCTTCGTGAGCTTCGGCGTAGCTCGCCAGCGGCAGCGGCAAACGGGACGGCAAGAATCTTGTATAAAAACATAGCTATCCTAACAAAAAAAAAAATTGTAAAACTCAAAGAAAAGCAAAATATAAAAGCTAATTTTAAAAAAAAAAGACTATCTTAATCATAATAATTTGCCAGTATAAATAATAAACCTAGCTAAACCAACAATTTTTTTTTTTGTAAACCTACATAAAAGCAAAAAATAAAAGAAAAAATTAAAAAAAAACAAACTTGGCCTATCTTAATCATAAATGCCTAACCAGTATAAATAAACCTAGCTAAACAAACAAAAAATAATGAATAAAACCTAAATAAAAAAATAAAGAACAGTGGAGTGCCTAATGTGCAATGTAAAATGCTATCATTCTGGTCAAACTGACTTGTCGCCTACTTAACCGAACTTTTCTGTTACAGAAAAGCCTTTTTCCTCTTCCCGGCGACTTGGTAGTCGTCTTCAGAGGAGGAAGACTAGGAGGGGTCTCAGAGGCTTCCTCCTGTTCCTCTTCGGATGTGGCCGCGGGCTTGGCCTGACTGGCCGTGGGGGGTTTGGGGGAGTCCAGAGCGAGAGCGGCTCTGGACTCCAGGGACTCTTCGAGTGCGTCGAACTCCGGGGAGTACTTCTTACGCAGGCCTCGCATGAGAAGGTTGGCTAACTGAAGAAGAAGCGTTCCGACTTCGCGGAGGTGGTTTAGACATCACGGAGGGAGAGGGGGGGAACTAACTCCTAACCAATCCTCGAGGAGACTCCACTCCAAGAGTAAACGTGTGCATCCCGGGCAGACAGTTCCCCTAAAACCGAACCCACCCATGTCTTTCCTATGGTTACACTTGACGAGAAGAAAAACACAAACAAACTCGTCAGCTTGGTACACCCCTGGCTAACCCTTGGATTACAGTCGTAATGTTATGTGTGTACGATGTAGAAACCTTTATCAAGTACTGCATACTCATGGATGTACTTACATTTAGTAATTAATGGCAAGTACCTAACACAAAACTCAAAAACGCAACATTCAATACTTAAAATCTACTTAACACAAGTTATCCGTTTTTAAATCTTCGGCTGCCGTCGTGTGTGCTCGGCTTCATTCGGGTCAGCTCGGCTACCATCGGATCTGCTCGGCTCTTGCAACACCACCTGGCTGAAGACACCATGACGTCATTACTCGACGAAGAATGTTCGAGAAGTCGCCATCTGGAATGCACAAAAGAGAGAATTAATCAAAACTCGAAGCATTTCTTTTAAACTAGCCATGCCTGCGGCTTCGCTCGCATTACGGTAGGAAATTATGTCATGGGAATGTTTCAAATTAGCCTATGGCAATTGGGAATATTTAGCATTAGTGAAAGAATATAATCAGTGGTTCTGAATGTTATAATCAAAATTACAAACGTTGTATTGACAATGTAATATACAAGGTGTTGTTTTGCATGCTCGTGCTCATGCCTCAAGGAGGTGACTACGCTATATTAATTTTTTTTTTACTAAACTACCCGTGTCTTAAACGTGGCCTGTCTGATCCTCGCCCTATAACCGCGGTTTCACACATACAAACAATCTCAAACGTTTATTCGATCATTTCTTATTCCCTTAACCATGTTAAGGGGGTTATTCTGAAATACTGACAAACATAAACAACCAAAAAACTGGCCAAGTGCGAGTCGGACTCGCGCACGAAGGGTTCCGGTACCATTATTTATAAAAACGAGCAAAAAAATCAGCAGCAGATCTTTGTCAACTGTTACACACTGAGTTGGTTAAGTCGTTATTAGTACAACTATGTTAGCACAGATGGCGCTTTCATCAAAACTGCCGCTCTGCACGAAATGTTTATTATAAATCTTACCACTTGAAAAATAATATAGTCCTCATACACTTAGGGTAATTTAATTTAATATAATAATAATTAAATGGCGTTTGATGCCATACGGCCACATCGACATGCTAATTGTTTTTTATCAGAAGCAAGTTCTCTTTATAACTGCTAGATGGCGCTGTTTACAAGGTTTTACCCAATTTTGCTTTTTTGTATGGGTGCCCCCTTAAATATTTAATTTATTCTGTTTTTAGTATTTGTTGTTATAGCATCAACAGACATACATAATCTAGAAATTTAAACTGGCTAGCTATCACGGTTCATGAGATACAGCCTGGTGACAGACGGACGGACGGACGGACGGACAGCGAACTCTCAGTAATAGGGTACCGTTTGACCCTTTGGGTACGAAACCCTAAAAAGCAACGTTTATTAATAATTAACTTCCGTGCTGTTTCTTCTCCATAGAAAACGACCAACTCGAACCGAGCACCTTTTGTCGACGTTTTATAAGTGCCCATGCAGGCCCATGCAAATAAAAATATTTTGATTCTATCAGCTGTCTCCTATTAATCAGAATGATTTACTAACGGCCCGTTCACGACCTCGCCGCTGTGAGCGGCAGCTAAGCGCGGGGCGGCGAGCGGTAAAATCAAAAGTATAAAAATGTTTGAAGCACGCCACGAGACGCCGCTCATAGCGAAATCGCGCGCGGTTTTCTCCGGGCGAATCGCGGCAGCGGCGCGCGGTGTGGAGAGCGGCAGGAACAAAAGTACAAGCGAATGAGTGCGACGACGCCCCGAAACAGAGCGGCGCGGACAGCGGTGTAGGAGTGACGTACTCAGGGGCGTAGATTAAAACAAAAAAGTTTAGACGATTTTGTGGCGGTAATGGATACCGAGGCGTTTATTACTGAAATTTTAAATCGACCGCATCGACTTATCTGGATATTTTCTGTAATCTTCGTATTGGTCACGAAATTCGCTATTTAAATACTGATTTTTATTCAGTTCGTGCACTCCTTCTCTCTCTGCTACTACTCTAATATCTTGTTTTAAAAATGTACTGCTTTCTAAACAGCGAAGGGATAATTTTGATAACGCCATGATTTTGAGCACGTTTTGACTACCTAAATACGTCCACCGCTGCCGCTGCAACTAACCGCGGGTACGTGGCGTGCAAAACGCACCCCTCACCGACGCCGCCCCGCTGGCCGCGCCGCGCACCGCTAAGACCAAAGTCGTGACCAGGCCGTAAATATGTGGTAAGCGTTTTCGCGTCGGTTTCCCTTTAACACCCCAGGCCCCCTACTCACAATCGCTCGGATTCGATTTCGATTCGATAAGTCGTATGTCTATCTTGTTTTGGCATTACGAAAGCGAGCAAGGTAATTCTCAGTACCACCCCGGAGCCTAGATTTATACAAGAATTTGAACATAGACAGCGAAATGTGTCTACTGTACACACGTCCGCCTACCTAAAGCTGGCATTTTGTTACTATTGTATTCTAAATACATACCGTCGGACAGTTGTGGCGTGGAACACTGCTTCCACAGTGAGTCTTTCTTCCTCCACTTCCCGTAGTGCAGGAATATCTTCTCTGTTCCAAAGTAGCTCAGCTCAGCAGATCTGAGTGAGATAGAGAACAAATATACTAACTAGATTTTACTATCATCAGCCTATGATGTTCCTTTGCACTGCTGGGACACAGGCCTCCTCTCTATGAGAGGGAGTGGGCTGTAATCCACCACGCGGTCCCAGTGCGGTCTGATAGATGTCACATGCCTTCGAAATTTTAGTTCAAGGACATGCCGGTTTCCTCACGATGTTTTCCTTCACCATGTTTGAGAGCAGCGGTGATGTAATAAATTACACCTATTAATGCGCCTGCCTGTGTTCGAACCCACAGCTTACTGCTCATAAGTCAGGGCTGCCACCACTGGGCCACAGCTGCTCTCTCATATTGAATGCTTTGCTATTATTGTGAAGTAATAACCGTGTTAGTCTCTTTCATGAGGGAGGCAGGAGGTGCCACTGAAGTTAGGCTCAACGCTTGCAGGATAGATGATTCGGTCGAACTTCAGCAGGCATAGCATTTAATCTGCGTTTTAATACAGCTATTGCAGCTCAACATTGATCATCTCTGGGCTGCAAAAATAAAACAATCTACTATTAGAGACCCAATCTATACAAAAATACATTTACTTTGTTTACACTGCTCATGTTGAACAGAATTAAAACTTAAAAAAAAAAAACATACCATAGAGAATCCTCCTTTCTGTTGCATCCGCATACGTGATGTCCCCGTCCTCTAGCCGCAGCAGTTCCTCAACTTGTCCAACTAAAATCAATGTTTTAAACTAATGTTGTTAATACATTTTATAAAACTAAATAAAATGGTTAATACAATGTATTATGGCTGCAGCTCAGCTTCTTTAATTCATGCAATTTTAACTACCATGCCACCTCAGAGCTATCACTAGACAATTCTAGAATCAATTACTAACTCTGCGCTTCTCTTGAGAGATGATTTGAAATAGTGATTCTGTTCTGTGCTACTGATGTCACTAGAGTTATGGACTAGAGATGTGAAATGTGTCTTTATACTGTAACCATTGCTCAAATGAACCATCAAATGTAGGCTTAGACGTTATAAGTAATTTCATTATCTTTAGTTGTGACTACATACATTTGAAGGATTGGAATTGGAACAGACTGTTTCAATGCTTTGCTTATTCAGCTTGTAAGTTGTAACGCATTGTTGTGAAAGGACTGTTTTCAAATAATTCGGTGGGAGTGACTAGCCTTGAGGGTGTGAAAATGGAAGAAAAAAAAAACTTAGGACAAAAACTCAAACATCTGAATATTTGTACACCACATCTTGTGGTAGAATGTATTGAACTGAACAAAATACTAACACCATACTACGTAAAATTACATTCTCACAAATAAATAAATTCTAATTCTAGGAAAGACATAACGTTTCGCGCCAGTAAGACGACGAACTGTACAATCAAATTCGTGAAATAAGCTAATAGCTCCTGTTCTGAATATCGATGCATTTCTAATCGGATGAACTTACACTATGGTTATTGTATGATCCCTTGCTAGACCATACATTACTTTTAGATGAAAGGTGAATGGAATGAAAGAAGATAAATAATCAAAACACTACTGTATTGTCCCAAAGGTACTTAAAGTAAAATGAGCTTAATAGACTGATGGTGTGGAAATGAAGTGAGTGACGCAGCCCTTGTTGGCTGTAACGAGAACACCTGGCCGACTTGATAGCTCAACGCGAACTGAACTAATTAGTATGAGTTGAAATGAATGCGGCGTAAACTGCTGAATTGCAGAATGTGCGGTTGCACCGTACAGTTATCCAAGTGACAACTGGTCAGTGGGTCGTCTTAGGGGGGATAGAGTAGCAAGGGCAGCAAAGTCGAAAAACTTAGAAAATCTACCTTTCTCTATGCCACGCTTTCTAACTTAATCTTTCTTTTCTCACGATTAGGCTGATAAATATTAAGATGGACGGAGTACTCACGGATTCCAGTAGGAACGCTCGCACGTGGCTCTGCTACGAGTAGGTAGGTAGTTGCACGCACGCGTCACCTGCTACGCGCTACGTAGGTACATAGGCGGAAGAGTCGAACTCGACGCTAAACAGCACCTGAAATCAGTTGATTATCACGGTATTATACAGTGGAAATAGAACATGGAATTGGAATCGCGATGGCTGTCCGACTTACCTAATGCGCTTTTTTCTCCACGGCCCGATACGGCTAAGAAGGTAATATGGCCAATATGCTCTTGCAATGGTGGTTTTGTGATTTGACTTAACTATATTGGGTTCCAATAGACAGTACATAGGATTTTTACGAATTGTAGATTTTTTTTAGTTCGAAAATGAGCGATGGTTTAGCAAGTGTCTTGACGAGGTAGGTAGGTTGCAGTTTGTCAGTTTTGCAACTTCGCACCGGTCACCGGTTGGTTGCACACGGTGAGATGAATGAAACGGAAAGGGCGTTCGATTGGTGCGCAAAATTCAAATGTTTAAACTCTAGTCCAATCAGAGCGCAGGTTTGGTGACAACCGTTTTGGGTGCGTTCATGCGAATCGCTTCGTGTTGATCAGATAAGAGCCTAGCATGTTTATGCCGTAATGTTATGCTTGAACACATTTATAAGCAAATGATATTAATGCTTTTGTTTTTGTAGCCTTTGTGTTTCTTTATAATATTTTTTTTTCTGAGTACCCACTGCTAACAAAAAAAAAAAAACATTTATTGCAAACGTCTGAACCCGGCATTATAATATTTTCACACAAGCGTGGGTAGATCGTAGTTGTATACAAGGTGAAATTAGATTCACTGGCAAAACTTAACAGACGTAATGTGTAACGAATAATGATACCTAATCATGGTCCTTGTTCAACATTTTGGAATTTGGGTTTCTTTATTTTAAACAACTAGCAGTTAACGGGGTGTGCTTATTGTTATAAAGTAGCGAAGTCTACTAGATAGCATTCAGTCAGTTGATCCGTGCGCGATACTCTTTGCGTGCGCGTCATAGTGAACAGTAGTCTGGTACCTGTTGTAGCTCCTGACGTGAAAGATACAAATTATGACGTGTTTTTTAAAGTGAAACTTTTATTACATCGTCTCAAACTTTTTCGTCTGTGTGTTGCATGTCGCGTGACGGTCGGCCGCGGAGTAATTTTTTTTGTTAAATGTCTATAGTGTAAAAAAAAGTTTCACTTTTACCGTAGTTTCATAAAACCACACAATCCTTTTTTTGTATTTTATTTTTTATAACTAATGTTTTAACAGTGATTAATATCAAAATTGTGTTATTGCTAAAAGTAAATATGAAGTGTTTCATCTTAAAAAAGTGTTCCAGAACCCTAGGACTAAAGAGAATACATTTTAACAAGTTGGAACTAGGTCACAAGGTAAAGTACATTTTTTAAATCGAGTTTTTGGTGTAGGGTAAAATTTTTGAGAAAAATATTGTAATCTCGCTTTCTTGTAAAATAAATAACTTAATAACTTTCGTGATCAGTGATATGTTGTGTTGTGTTGTGAAGTGAATGATGTGACATTTATCGTGATAATCGTTGTTGATGGTGCTTCAGGTGACTAAAGAAAACCAGTTGAATTACCTATGTGAGTACCTACTTTGAAATCAGTTTCTCAAATTATTATCAATTTTATGGAACGCAAACTCCATGCTACATGTCATTCCTATCAAAATAAAAATTCGGTTGCAAGCGTTTACAGAGGGCTCTTTTTATTTTTCGTTTAATTTTAAGCATGTCAAACTTTTTCTATAATTTAAATATGCTATTCAATTAAATCAGTTCCATACATGCATATTTTTTTGTTATTCGACAATCGTATTACAAAATTCTTTGTTTTTTTTTTAATTATTTTATTTTATTCGTTATAAGTTACTTGTTATTGTGCATTTCATGTACTTGGCTTCGCCAGCCATGTTTAGTTGTTTTTCTGCTACCATACCACATGTGTAAAAATTCCCTTACTTTTGTTTAATTCTTAACGCAATTGGCAGCAGTATCTCAAATAACAGTATAAGTTGTATTCAAAACTTTGCAGGTGCATCTCTAATAACAGTGATACTCGAATACAAGATTTAGTCTTACAGTCTTGACATAAGGTTGTTTTTTCCGTAGCAAGGGGACAGTAATTATTATTTGCGCAGTTTCGGCGTTTTGTATACAAAAGAACAAAAGAAACTCAACAATATCTTTATTTCAAGGAAATACGAGTGAGTTTGAATACAAAAGACTATTTTTATTATTTGTTGTGAAGTATTTTTTTACTTGTTTTATTTTCTCTAATCGCATATATGGCGTATGTCTACTAAAACTTAAATGTATTGAAAAAAATCATAACATCACGCCCGTTATTGCTTCACGGCTAAACAGAAGTGTCTAAAGTTGCGCCTTATTTTGCTAATAAAACTTAAATGTGGATCCTTCCTTTACTAAGGAGTATTGAGGATTGCCATCAGCTGGACCAATAATATTTAACCAGACCTTGTAATCGAACCCAAGATCACATACTCAACCGTAGCGCTTGCGACTACTAGCCAATGGACTACAGCGGAAGTAAAAAAAAATCATGATAAAATTAATTAAATAACGAAAAAAATCAAATCTTAAAGTTATTTAAATATACTCAGAGAAAAAAAATCATAATTCCCGATTCCCGGAACAATTCACGTCTGTGAAGTTTTGCACATCTATTTTTATAATAAATTCAATTAATTTAGTTTCAACCTGTATAATCAAATGATAAAATATGTATGATGTTTATTTTGCAAATGGGTTTTTACAACCACTTTCACTTTTTTTTTAAACTTGTGAAGTTAGTGTTTCGTACCTGACTATTCTGAGAAGAAACAGCCGAAACAAACTCAGAGGTCTCTTTCGAAGTCCAGACATTCTTCAAGTCATATGAGGACCATGCAGATTAGTGTCTGAGATAGTTTTTTGAAGAAATAACCACAGGGATTTGAGTGGACGCAAGCATTTGTCAACTTCGAATTTGATTTGTCTTTTAAAACAGTTAGAAAACACTAAATTGACCGTCTAAGGGTCACCTTAAAATTAATTTTGTCATAAGACAGTTCACTCAGTTCATACTTTTGTAATGATTATAAAATTTGTATCAGATCAAAAGTTATAGAAGCTACATAGTTATAATTTTATGAGAACTAATTTGCGTCACTGTTAAAAACAGTGATATTTAACTCGTAGCAATAAGGTTGCTTTTGGCCTACAGTTTTCAGAGCAAATGAAACTGTTGCAACTGTTGAATTAAGTGCTTTAGTGTCATAAAGACTCATAATATTACATTTACAACCATAGCAATAAGTATTGTTGTCCTCGTAATTTGTAACAAACCTCCCACCCTTAAATTTAAATGAAATACTATAGTTGTAAAAATACGTGTTTTGGCGCGTAATCAGGCCCCCTATTCACAAACGCTCGGATTCGATTTCGATTCGGAAAGTCGTATGTCTATCTTGTTTTGGCATTACGAAAGCGAGCGAGTTTGTTGTGAGTTGTTTGTGAATAAGATTCCTAAACCCAGGATCGAAACCAACTAACTTTCACAAATTTGCCGTGTCTGGGGGTCTACTCTCTAAGCACGAAATCTTTAGTTTCGGTCGAAGTTAAGGCGGAAACATACTTACGTATCGTGGCGTGTCGTGTCTGTGTATTTTGATAGGAATGACATGTAGCATGGAGTTTGCGTTCCATAAAATTGATAATAATTTGAGAAACTGATTTCAAAGTAGGTACTCACATAGGTAATTCAACTGGTTTTCTTTAGTCACCTGAAGCACCATCAACAACGATTATCACGATAAATGTCACATCATTCACTTCACAACACAACACAACATATCACTGATCACGAAAGTTATTAAGTTATTTATTTTACAAGAAAGCGAGATTACAATATTTTTCTCAAAAATTTTACCCTACACCAAAAACTCGATTTAAAAAATGTACTTTACCTTGTGACCTAGTTCCAACTTGTTAAAATGTATTCTCTTTAGTCCTAGGGTTCTGGAACACTTTTTTAAGATGAAACACTTCATATTTACTTTTAGCAATAACACAATTTTGATATTAATCACTGTTAAAACATTAGTTATAAAAAATAAAATACAAAAAAAGGATTGTGTGGTTTTATGAAACTACGGTAAAAGTGAAACTTTTTTTTACACTATAGACATTTAACAAAAAAAATTACTCCGCGGCCGACCGTCACGCGACATGCAACACACAGACGAAAAAGTTTGAGACGATGTAATAAAAGTTTCACTTTAAAAAACACGTCATAATTTGTATCTTTCACGTCAGGAGCTACAACAGGTACCAGACTACTGTTCACTATGACGCGCACGCAAAGAGTATCGCGCACGGATCAACTGACTGAATGCTATCTAGTAGACTTCGCTACTTTATAACAATAAGCACACCCCGTTAACTGCTAGTTGTTTAAAATAAAGAAACCCAAATTCCAAAATGTTGAACAAGGACCATGATTAGGTATCATTATTCGTTACACATTACGTCTGTTAAGTTTTGCCAGTGAATCTAATTTCACCTTGTATACAACTACGATCTACCCACGCTTGTGTGAAAATATTATAATGCCGGGTTCAGACGTTTGCAATAAATGTTTTTTTTTTTTTGTTAGCAGTGGGTACTCAGAAAAAAAAATATTATAAAGAAACACAAAGGCTACAAAAACAAAAGCATTAATATCATTTGCTTATAAATGTGTTCAAGCATAACATTACGGCATAAACATGCTAGGCTCTTATCTGATCAACACGAAGCGATTCGCATGAACGCACCCAAAACGGTTGTCACCAAACCTGCGCTCTGATTGGACTAGAGTTTAAACATTTGAATTTTGCGCACCAATCGAACGCCCTTTCCGTTTCATTCATCTCACCGTGTGCAACCAACCGGTGACCGGTGCGAAGTTGCAAAACTGACAAACTGCAACCTACCTACCTCGTCAAGACACTTGCTAAACCATCGCTCATTTTCGAACTAAAAAAAATCTACAATTCGTAAAAATCCTATGTACTGTCTATTGGAACCCAATATAGTTAAGTCAAATCACAAAACCACCATTGCAAGAGCATATTGGCCATATTACCTTCTTAGCCGTATCGGGCCGTGGAGAAAAAAGCGCATTAGGTAAGTCGGACAGCCATCGCGATTCCAATTCCATGTTCTATTTCCACTGTATAATACCGTGATAATCAACTGATTTCAGGTGCTGTTTAGCGTCGAGTTCGACTCTTCCGCCTATGTACCTACGTAGCGCGTAGCAGGTGACGCGTGCGTGCAACTACCTACCTACTCGTAGCAGAGCCACGTGCGAGCGTTCCTACTGGAATCCGTGAGTACTCCGTCCATCTTAATATTTATCAGCCTAATCGTGAGAAAAGAAAGATTAAGTTAGAAAGCGTGGCATAGAGAAAGGTAGATTTTCTAAGTTTTTCGACTTTGCTGCCCTTGCTACTCTATCCCCCCTAAGACGACCCACTGACCAGTTGTCACTTGGATAACTGTACGGTGCAACCGCACATTCTGCAATTCAGCAGTTTACGCCGCATTCATTTCAACTCATACTAATTAGTTCAGTTCGCGTTGAGCTATCAAGTCGGCCAGGTGTTCTCGTTACAGCCAACAAGGGCTGCGTCACTCACTTCATTTCCACACCATCAGTCTATTAAGCTCATTTTACTTTAAGTACCTTTGGGACAATACAGTAGTGTTTTGATTATTTATCTTCTTTCATTCCATTCACCTTTCATCTAAAAGTAATGTATGGTCTAGCAAGGGATCATACAATAACCATAGTGTAAGTTCATCCGATTAGAAATGCATCGATATTCAGAACAGGAGCTATTAGCTTATTTCACGAATTTGATTGTACAGTTCGTCGTCTTACTGGCGCGAAACGTTATGTCTTTCCTAGAATTAGAATTTATTTATTTGTGAGAATGTAATTTTACGTAGTATGGTGTTAGTATTTTGTTCAGTTCAATACATTCTACCACAAGATGTGGTGTACAAATATTCAGATGTTTGAGTTTTTGTCCTAAGTTTTTTTTTTCTTCCATTTTCACACCCTCAAGGCTAGTCACTCCCACCGAATTATTTGAAAACAGTCCTTTCACAACAATGCGTTACAACTTACAAGCTGAATAAGCAAAGCATTGAAACAGTCTGTTCCAATTCCAATCCTTCAAATGTATGTAGTCACAACTAAAGATAATGAAATTACTTATAACGTCTAAGCCTACATTTGATGGTTCATTTGAGCAATGGTTACAGTATAAAGACACATTTCACATCTCTAGTCCATAACTCTAGTGACATCAGTAGCACAGAACAGAATCACTATTTCAAATCATCTCTCAAGAGAAGCGCAGAGTTAGTAATTGATTCTAGAATTGTCTAGTGATAGCTCTGAGGTGGCATGGTAGTTAAAATTGCATGAATTAAAGAAGCTGAGCTGCAGCCATAATACATTGTATTAACCATTTTATTTAGTTTTATAAAATGTATTAACAACATTAGTTTAAAACATTGATTTTAGTTGGACAAGTTGAGGAACTGCTGCGGCTAGAGGACGGGGACATCACGTATGCGGATGCAACAGAAAGGAGGATTCTCTATGGTATGTTTTTTTTTTTTAAGTTTTAATTCTGTTCAACATGAGCAGTGTAAACAAAGTAAATGTATTTTTGTATAGATTGGGTCTCTAATAGTAGATTGTTTTATTTTTGCAGCCCAGAGATGATCAATGTTGAGCTGCAATAGCTGTATTAAAACGCAGATTAAATGCTATGCCTGCTGAAGTTCGACCGAATCATCTATCCTGCAAGCGTTGAGCCTAACTTCAGTGGCACCTCCTGCCTCCCTCATGAAAGAGACTAACACGGTTATTACTTCACAATAATAGCAAAGCATTCAATATGAGAGAGCAGCTGTGGCCCAGTGGTGGCAGCCCTGACTTATGAGCAGTAAGCTGTGGGTTCGAACACAGGCAGGCGCATTAATAGGTGTAATTTATTACATCACCGCTGCTCTCAAACATGGTGAAGGAAAACATCGTGAGGAAACCGGCATGTCCTTGAACTAAAATTTCGAAGGCATGTGACATCTATCAGACCGCACTGGGACCGCGTGGTGGATTACAGCCCACTCCCTCTCATAGAGAGGAGGCCTGTGTCCCAGCAGTGCAAAGGAACATCATAGGCTGATGATAGTAAAATCTAGTTAGTATATTTGTTCTCTATCTCACTCAGATCTGCTGAGCTGAGCTACTTTGGAACAGAGAAGATATTCCTGCACTACGGGAAGTGGAGGAAGAAAGACTCACTGTGGAAGCAGTGTTCCACGCCACAACTGTCCGACGGTATGTATTTAGAATACAATAGTAACAAAATGCCAGCTTTAGGTAGGCGGACGTGTGTACAGTAGACACATTTCGCTGTCTATGTTCAAATTCTTGTATAAATCTAGGCTCCGGGGTGGTACTGAGAATTACCTTGCTCGCTTTCGTAATGCCAAAACAAGATAGACATACGACTTATCGAATCGAAATCGAATCCGAGCGATTGTGAGTAGGGGGCCTGGGGTGTTAAAGGGAAACCGACGCGAAAACGCTTACCACATATTTACGGCCTGGTCACGACTTTGGTCTTAGCGGTGCGCGGCGCGGCCAGCGGGGCGGCGTCGGTGAGGGGTGCGTTTTGCACGCCACGTACCCGCGGTTAGTTGCAGCGGCAGCGGTGGACGTATTTAGGTAGTCAAAACGTGCTCAAAATCATGGCGTTATCAAAATTATCCCTTCGCTGTTTAGAAAGCAGTACATTTTTAAAACAAGATATTAGAGTAGTAGCAGAGAGAGAAGGAGTGCACGAACTGAATAAAAATCAGTATTTAAATAGCGAATTTCGTGACCAATACGAAGATTACAGAAAATATCCAGATAAGTCGATGCGGTCGATTTAAAATTTCAGTAATAAACGCCTCGGTATCCATTACCGCCACAAAATCGTCTAAACTTTTTTGTTTTAATCTACGCCCCTGAGTACGTCACTCCTACACCGCTGTCCGCGCCGCTCTGTTTCGGGGCGTCGTCGCACTCATTCGCTTGTACTTTTGTTCCTGCCGCTCTCCACACCGCGCGCCGCTGCCGCGATTCGCCCGGAGAAAACCGCGCGCGATTTCGCTATGAGCGGCGTCTCGTGGCGTGCTTCAAACATTTTTATACTTTTGATTTTACCGCTCGCCGCCCCGCGCTTAGCTGCCGCTCACAGCGGCGAGGTCGTGAACGGGCCGTTAGTAAATCATTCTGATTAATAGGAGACAGCTGATAGAATCAAAATATTTTTATTTGCATGGGCCTGCATGGGCACTTATAAAACGTCGACAAAAGGTGCTCGGTTCGAGTTGGTCGTTTTCTATGGAGAAGAAACAGCACGGAAGTTAATTATTAATAAACGTTGCTTTTTAGGGTTTCGTACCCAAAGGGTCAAACGGTACCCTATTACTGAGAGTTCGCTGTCCGTCCGTCCGTCCGTCCGTCTGTCACCAGGCTGTATCTCATGAACCGTGATAGCTAGCCAGTTTAAATTTCTAGATTATGTATGTCTGTTGATGCTATAACAACAAATACTAAAAACAGAATAAATTAAATATTTAAGGGGGCACCCATACAAAAAAGCAAAATTGGGTAAAACCTTGTAAACAGCGCCATCTAGCAGTTATAAAGAGAACTTGCTTCTGATAAAAAACAATTAGCATGTCGATGTGGCCGTATGGCATCAAACGCCATTTAATTATTATTATATTAAATTAAATTACCCTAAGTGTATGAGGACTATATTATTTTTCAAGTGGTAAGATTTATAATAAACATTTCGTGCAGAGCGGCAGTTTTGATGAAAGCGCCATCTGTGCTAACATAGTTGTACTAATAACGACTTAACCAACTCAGTGTGTAACAGTTGACAAAGATCTGCTGCTGATTTTTTTGCTCGTTTTTATAAATAATGGTACCGGAACCCTTCGTGCGCGAGTCCGACTCGCACTTGGCCAGTTTTTTGGTTGTTTATGTTTGTCAGTATTTCAGAATAACCCCCTTAACATGGTTAAGGGAATAAGAAATGATCGAATAAACGTTTGAGATTGTTTGTATGTGTGAAACCGCGGTTATAGGGCGAGGATCAGACAGGCCACGTTTAAGACACGGGTAGTTTAGTAAAAAAAAAATTAATATAGCGTAGTCACCTCCTTGAGGCATGAGCACGAGCATGCAAAACAACACCTTGTATATTACATTGTCAATACAACGTTTGTAATTTTGATTATAACATTCAGAACCACTGATTATATTCTTTCACTAATGCTAAATATTCCCAATTGCCATAGGCTAATTTGAAACATTCCCATGACATAATTTCCTACCGTAATGCGAGCGAAGCCGCAGGCATGGCTAGTTTAAAAGAACTGAACTTTTTTGAACTTTCTTTCTTTGAGAAATGGCACGAGGTACGACACGTCTTCACTTGCTCGAGCAATCTGTCTGCGATCGCGCCCATGGATTAGAAATTGGGTTAGTTGTTTGAAATCTACAAATCATCAAAAATCACATTTGGAACTCATTTAAATACCCGAACACCGCAAAACCATAAATGCAAGAACATACAATATCTATTCTAAGTCGGATCCAGATATTGAGAAGTAGCGCAGGTACGTTCCGCGACGCCATCACGATTCCACTTCCATTCCATTCCATCCTCGATGTCTACTGTGTAATATCGTGTTATTGAACTGATTTCAGCTGGAGTGCGTCGTGCTCAAATCTTGCGTCAAAGTACCTACGTAGCGGGTAGCAGGTGACGCGTGCATGAAACTACCTACCACCTGCTTGTAGCAGTACCACGTGCGTGCGTCCATAATTGAATCCGTGAGTACTCCATCCATCCTCCTTTTTAACAGCCAAACTAAGCAAGTTGAAAAAATTAGTTCGAAAGCGTCGCATTGTGAAGCGTAGATTTTCAAGGTTTACTAAGTACTTTTAACCTTTACAAGTTAGTTTAAATCCGATCTTACAATATGTAGGTACGAATCGCAGCACGTAAGTTGAACCAAAATGGCGGCAGTACGCCAGGTACAATTATTACGATCAACAGTCTATTGATGAGCCCCGAAAATGGATTACAGATCATGGTAAGTTAAGTTTAACTATGACCTTGAATGCACAGTAACACATTTTCGGGTGCCTGTCGTGCCACGGTCTGTGATGTTAGTCGGAAGAGAATACAAGTTTATAGTTACAGATCGTGGAACCAAAATGGCGGTAGTCCGCGCAGGTAAAATTACGGAAAAGTCGTTTGAGACCCGAAAATGTGTTAAATATCGCGGTACGCAAGCAATCGACTTTAAACCATAATTTTACCTGCTATTTTGGTTCAACTCCACGATCCGTACTAGCTAATTTTTTGGGTCTCATGGGCGGCAAAAACGCGTCACAGCGGTTCATTACTAGGTATTTGAAAATCGTTATTACACAACACTCACAAGCTGAACACCTTTGTTATAGCAGAGCTAGGCATTGGAACAGACTGTTTCTATTCCAAATATTAAAGTCATCGAGAAGCTCATGGATAATAGCCATACGGGTCGATCTTTAAGGTTAAGCCGAGCTCCGAGGTTGGTCCGTGGATGGGGGACCATAATTACATACCGAGTTTCCTCCGTGCCTCGGAGAGCACGTTATGCCATTGGTCCTGGCTGTCATTTGTAGATCTTTGACAATCGTTAAGAGTAGTCAGAAGCCAAGTCTGACATCCAGTTTTACCAAGGGGTATCGTATTACCCAGTTACTGGGTTGTGGAGGTCAGATAGGCAGTCACTTCATGTAAAATATTGGTACTCAGCTGCATCCGGTTAGACTGGAAGCCGACCCCAAGATAGTTTGGGAAAGAGGGCAGATGATGGCATTTAAAACTCATCAATCAATGTCAGTAAATTTACTTACCCTTCATTTTATAATCTATGCTTACCTTCGATGGTTCATATCGGTGTGCTGTGGGTCCCCCACGGCACAGCATCATGCTGAGTGGTAACCTGCTTGTTGCAGTCACGACGTGCAAGCAGTAATAATTTTTGATCTGTCCTGTTTGTACTTTTCATATTATTATTATTTTTCTCTTGCGTTGTACCTACTGTTTATTGTTTTATTTTATTTTTGTAATTTTATATGCACGTGCATAATCATGTTAAATCATTGTTCACCATGCAGAGTATGAGCAAAGAATCACTTGTTCTAACTAGGGAATTTATAGACACCATTTTAAAGAATCGACGCACATTAAAGTTATTTGACGAGTCCACTGACACACGGGATACTCTAGCTATTTATATAAGATCTAAGTTAGATCTAATAACAAAAAGAGAATGGGAACAGTACAAAGGCACATTGTTCTCTGATAGTGGTGATTCAAAGAAAAAAATACTACAAAGAGTATGATGTGATAAACAGACATTGGAATAGGCAGACTATAAAGGATGTAAAACACCTCTTAACGAAGCCGAAAGGCACTGGTTCTCCCTGTCATTGCGATAATTTTTTTGTTCTACACCATACCGGGAACCTTCTAGTTATATTTTTTTAAATACAAGTTTTTAATGTAAGATTTTTACTTTAAACACCTCCACGACTCCCGTACTATTCAATCCGTCCACCAGCACAATGTTTTGAGTGCGTTACATTGAGTTCTACCACAAAACATGATTTTACACCCCCCATAAAAAAGTCTTATCCCAGCAATAATTTTTGCGTAAAGTTACTTAGTTTCATGTACAGAATGCTTGATTGACGGCTTCGTGATGAGGTGATTTACACGGTGTATTTATCTAAACTTCAAGGAAGTAAGTAACTTATACTTACTAGTAACTTGTACTTGTCGAAAAATGTAAGAAAACCCAAATATGGGTTAAGCTCGCCATTGTTCATAAGTTTTTATATAGCAATCTGTATGTATATTTCTTTTTAATTTGGTGTGCAATAAAGAATAAGTATAACTTGTGGATAATACCTACCTCTGATTTAACAGCTTTATTTCAACACTTCATTCTGTGTTTTTATGCGGAGGTATTATCCACATACTACTTAACTACCTAAAGTTAAGGGAAATATACTCAACCTATTCCTAAATGATGATTAAGTTCTAAGACAGGCCAGATATGTTGAAAACACTCCATGTCTTTTGATACTAAAGTGCATTAAAATGGTCCGAAATTCACTGCAATATTTCCTCCAATAAGCCACTGGAACAATGAATGTGTATTATGCGTAATCTAATCATAATAAGAGACTTACTGTGTGTTGGTAGATGCGATATCATAGCTTCGAATATTCGGTTCCTCTAGTACTCGTCTACCATAGCAACAATACTGAAAATGTCATAGACTGATTATATGCTTATGGAAAGCTTTGTCACCATCAAGGTCAGTATGATCTTCAAGGTTTTGCAGTGTTTGTCTAGGTCAGACTGCAGATAAAGGAAAGCAAATCAAGCTGTCGGTTAGATGTTTCAGTATTGTATTACCTAGAAACTGGGTTGTGTATGTCAGATAGGCAGTAACTCCCTGTAAAATGCTGGTAATAGCTGCACCTGGTTAGACTGTTAGCTGTCTATAGCTAGATAGTTTATATTATTATTTTATCATGTACTTACGTAACTTAACTTTAGTTTCTTATTGTAATTTTTGGATGCCATTAATAATTTAAATTGTGTCATTGTAATAAGGGGAAGACACTAGCTCCTGTAATACAGTGTACACTAGCACAGGAGCTAGGGAATTTCATAAAAATGTTTGTTTAATTAATGCTAATAAAGATTATTATTATTATATGGTGCACATTGGCCCTGGATCGAGATAATTGTAAGTCATGGGGAGAGGCCTTTGCCCAGCAGTGGGATGACGCAGGCTAGTAGTATCAGTATTATTATAGCTGGGGAAAGGCTAGGCAGATGATGAGTACAGTAGAAACCACATAACACCACTTCCTATGATCCTAACATAGTCCTCATGCCTCGTCCAATTTCCTGTCAGCATAGTAAAATCTAGTTGTGAGGAGCTCGTGGCTAAATAATAACAGTCGCACGGGTCGGTCTTTACGCTTATGTCGTGCTTGCCGCGGTTGGTCCGAGGTTGGGTGACCGTAATTACATACCGAGTTTCCTCTGTGCCTCGGAAAGCACGTTAAGCTGTTGGTCTCGGCTGTTATTTGTAGATCTTTGACAATCGTTACAAGTAGTCAGAAGCCCAAAGTCTGACATCCAGTTAAGACTGGATGTCAGACTTTAACAGTAACTGGGTTGTGGAGGTCAGATAGGCAGTTGTTTCATGTAAAATACTGGTACTCAGCCGCATCTGGTTTGACTGGAAGCCAACCCCAAGATAGTTTGGGAAAAGGCTAGGCAGATGATGATAGTAACATCTAGTTGTGTATACTTGTTTACTCATCTATATTTATCACTCAGGTGTAAAAGATCTGCTGAGCTGAGCAACTTTGGAGCCAAGAGGATGTTCTTGAACTACTGGGAGTGGAGGAAGAAAGACTGTCATCGTGGAAGCAGTGTTCGACGTCACAGCTGTCGTGATCTGAAGGTATGTACTTAGAATATGATTTGGTATAGGCAGAGATGTGCAAAGGAGACACATTTTGCTTTTATTTATGTTATAAATTGAAGCGGCGGTATGAGTTGGACCCTTTCTTCAAGGATTGGCTTATAGTCGCACTGGATCGCGAAAAGTGAAATAAGGGAAAGTTGGCCTTTGCGCTGCAGTGGGACAGTATAGGCTTAAATTAATATTGCACAAATTCAGACTGGGGTGGTACTGAGAATTACCTACACTCCTATTGAGGGACCTTAATACAAGGTGTTGATTTGCATCCTCGTCAAATTCAAGGAGGTAACTATGCTAATGATTCTCATCCCAAATCAATAATAAAAAGGGTAGGTAATTCTTATTTTTGGAATGAAGTTCCTTACCGCGCCTTGCAAAAGGGGGCTAGGTGAGGAAAAAATTAAGACCAAAAGTTGTAACGACATTTTTTGCTATAGTTGTAAGCCGTGCAGCGTGCGCGTGTTTCTAAGATGTTGATGTTGTTTGTTGTTGTTGTTTAAGATGTTGTGATTAAGTCTGTCCCGCGCAACTTCGTCTGCGTCACATTTTCCCCGTTATCGCAACATTTTTCATTGCTGCTCCGCTCCTATTGGTCGTAGCGTGGTGATATATAGCCTATGTCCTTCCCCAGGTTGAAATCTATCTTCTTGCCGAATTTCATTAAGATCCGATCAGCCGTTTAGTCGTGAAAAGGTAACAAACAAACAAACATCCAAACACAGTAACAAACAGAGTGACATTCGCATTTATAATATTAGTATGGATTATATAAATTTGTTAATAATAAAAAATATATATCTGATGAGGCTCTCGTTAGGCAGCTGGATCAAGGGCTTGATTCAGAAAGCGGTACTCCTGGACACGGCTCGTATTGTTAGGAGGTTCCTTTCTATGGAGCCCTGACCACCGGTAGCTTGGACCTTGTTCCCGATACCGGTGGGCTACAATTTTTTGTATTTTTTTTTTTATTAAGTATTTACAAGTAGCTGTCCCGCGCAACTTCGTCTGCGCCACATTTTCCCCGTTTTCACAACATTTTTCATTGCTGCTCCGCTCCTATTGGTCGTAGCTTGATGATATATAGCCTATGTCCTTCCCCAGGTTGAAATCTATCTTCTTGCCAAATTTCATTATGATCCGATCAGCTGTTTAGTCGTGAAAAGGTAACAAACAAACAAACAGTGACTTTCGCATTTATAATATTAGTATGGATATTTAAAAATATATGAAAGTTTATAATAAAGGGAAAAAAAGGATTGTGTGGTTTTATGAAACCACGGTAAAAGTGAAACTATTTTTCTCACTTTATCCCTACTCCGCGGCCGACCGTCACGCGACATGCAACACACAGACGAAAAAGTTTGAGACGATGTAATAAAAGTTTCACTTAAAAAATATTATTACAACTTAAAAATAATAAAATTTTATTACAATTCCTTCACTAATTAATCTAAAGGAACTTCATCCGGGTGTCCCTTGACACCTCTCAAGTTTTTTTTTTCTAATTTACGGAATTCTGTAAGTGTGAACCACCCGTGTTTTATACGCGGGCGTCTGATTCTCGCCCCATAACCGCTCGTTCACAAATACAAACAATTCAAACGATTATTCGCTAATTTCTTTTTCCGTAAACCACGTTATGGGGGTTTTATCTGAAATACTGACAAACATAAACAACCTAATAAATCAGCATTTATTAATAATTAACTAGGTACTTACCGTAATTTTAATTGATTATTTGTCTTTTGTGACAACCTCCTGAATTTTGATGAGGATGCAAAACTACACCTTGTATACAGGATGTAGTAGAAGTAACACTGGGCAAAACTTAATGCTGGGACACTTTATTTTGGAATGAATAATCACGGCTTACAGTAGCGCTCAATGTAACACACTCAAAATTGTGCTCATAGATGTGTTGTCTAATAGGGGTCATGAAGGCACTTGAAGTAAAGCTTTTGTTTTTGTGGAATTTGCCGGTTCAATCAATTAAGCCATATTACAGATTGAACACTAAGAAAAGAGAGGCTAACATTCATTCAATCATTTAGCATTTTCATTATGACAGAATGAAAGATAATCCACTCATTCAAAAAATTTGTTAATATGAGACATGGATGTTTTGAGACTTCATAATTTTTTTTTGTTTTGAGATGTAGATATTTTGCAACTTCGAGGTTTCGAGATTCGGATCTTACGATATGTAAACGTTGTGCAACCATAATTTATTTAAAGACTTTTTATGCCCACTAGATTACTATGTACTGTAACGACGATCTAAAAACCCACAATAACACAATATCGCCCTATTCTTGAGTCTTCATCTCTACTATAACGAAATATCCATTATAGTTCGTTCCGAACCTTTATTGCGTAAATCAGGTGCATTAGTAAACACTGTTATAAAGTTCTATCGTTGTATAATAGTCACATTGGAGGTTGTTATAACGCCTGACTATAACAGCTATACAAAGTCGCGAAGTAAACCTTTACATCAATTCCTAATAGGTCCTTTTTGCTGTATAAACTTATAGAGCCAAAATATATTCGTAAACGCTTTTACACAACAATTTGTCACCGCCAAAACCTTTATACTTCGTTTACCCAGCTTTTTTGAGATATCACTTTGGTTATAGGGCAAAATTGCTAGTTGGGAAGATGACGCGAACCGAAGCTGGAGAACACAATGACGGCGTGTGGCATCTGCAGTTCTGCTACTCCTGTTTCTTTAACGACTTGTCAAAAACGTGGTGTCAGTTCTTCTCAGAGCTGGCTTCCATGTTTCTTTTATGAGACGTCAAAAACGTGATATTGTGCTGTGATGAACTATGGCTAAAGTACTTCCCTTCAAGCGAAGCGTACCGGCAGCTTGACGACACGGCCCGAGCGTGTTGTGTTGTTGATAGCGGGCTGTGACGTCACGTTGACGTGCTTGTAGCTTGCATGGTAATGGTAATCTTGTTTGGAGGTAAGGTAATGATAATCTTGCTTGGAGGTATAAGGTATTGGTAAAGGTAAACTTGTTTGGAGGTAAGGTACGTAACGCACTCACAACGCTTGTAACCATGTGGTATCCTCAGCCAGTGGTGATGCAAGAGCCGAGCTGTTTTGAAGGTACCCGAGGCGACCCAAATGAAACCGAGCACACACGACAACAGCCGAAGATACTCAGACACGAATACAACTTTAAGTCTTAGTAGATCGTGTGAGGATCTGTGTAGTGAATTTGTCGGGTACTGCGATAGAAGATAACGCGAACCTAAACCTAACCAGGTTAAAAAAATGTTCTTCTCAGAGCTGTTTGCTTCCATGTTTCTTAAAGAGATGTCAAAAACGTGGTGTCAGTTCTTCTCAGGACTGTTTGCTTCGAGAACCTGCGTCGTGAAGTTTCTCGGATGCGGCAATGGAAGATAAAAGATGACGCGAACCTAAACCAAACCAGGTTAAAAAAAAAAAGTTCTTCTCAGAGCTGTTTGCTTCCATGTTTCTTTATGAGATGACAAAAATTTGGTGTCAGTACTTCTCAGGACTGTTTGCTTCGAGAATCTGCGGAGTGAAGTTGTCGGACGCGGCGATAGAAGATATAAGTAGACGCGACCCTAAACCTAACCAGGTTTAAAAAAAAGAGTTCTTTTCAGAGCTGTTTACTTCTTTAAAAGATGTCAAAAACGTGGTATCAGTTCTTCTCAGAACTGTTTGCTTCCCTGTTTCTTTAAGAGATGTCTAAAACGTGGTAATGTGCTGTGATGAATTGTGGCTACAGTACTCCCCTTCAAGCGAAGCGTACCGGCAGCTTGACGACGCGGCCCGAGCGTGTTGTGTTGTTGATAGCGGGCTGTGACGTCACGTTGACCGTAGGTACTCGTGCTTGTTGCTTGCTTGGTGTGGTACTGGCCTTGGTTTGCTTGGTATTTATTGGTAATGGTACTTTTGTTTGGTGGTAAGGTAATGGTAATCTTGTTTGGAGGTAAGGTATGTGGTAAAGGTAATCATGCTTGGAGGAAGAAAAAGCGCTTTAAGGTAAGTCCCGCCATCACGATTCTACTTCCATCCTCTATTTCCACTGTGTAATACCGTGCTAATGAACTGATTTCAGCTGGAGTTAGCTGTTTAGCGTCGTACTCAGCTCTTGCGCCACAGTACCTACGTAGCACGCAGCGGGTGACACGCGCGTGCAACTACCTACTCGTAGCAGTGCCACGTGCGAGCGTTCCTACTGGAATCTGTGAGTACTCTTCTTCCTAATATTTTTCAGCCAAAATGTGAGGTAAGAATTAGAAGATTTTCAATTTTTAGCCCTTATAAGTGATAGTTTAAGCGATCAAAAACGCATTGATCTTCAGTTGTGATTAAAGGAGCCACTAGGTTATTTGTGCGTGAAGACGGCCGTCGTAGCTGAAGCAGTCACAAGGAACGCTGGTGTGACGATCTGGTCTCATTCTCAACGGATTGGTCGGAGAAGACATGTAACGAAAAATTAGGATGTAATGGGGGAGGCCTTCGTCCAGAGTAGGCTGTCTTAAAAAAAAAAAACTAGCTTACTGAACGATTTTAATGTGTCAGTGGTCTTATGGTTGGAAAAAGCGTTTTCTTTTTTTAATTCATAGCGAATAGCTAAGCAAAAGCTGATATCTCAGACACGGAAATATCACATTTACTTATTTAACAAATGAATTACTGACTTTAATATTACAGAAGAATAATATTTATTTCTTTAAAAACATGGTATGAAAAAAAGGTAAAATACATAAAGAAAAGAAGAATAAAACGCATTAAGGTACGTCCCGCCATCACGATTCCATTTCCACTGTGTAATACCGAGCTAATGAACTGATTTCAGCTGGAGTTAGCTGTTTATCGTGCGCCGAAGTACCTACGTATCACGCAGCGGGTGACACGCGCGTGCAACTACCTACCTACTCGTAGCAGTGCCACGTGCGAGCGTTCCTACTGGAATCCGTGAGTACTCTATCCATCCTAATAGATATCAGCCATAGCGTGAGAGAAGAAACGTGAAAGAATTTGTTACAAAGCGTGGCATAAAGAAGGGTAGATTTTCAAAGTTTTTTGACTTTGCTACCCCTATAAGTGAAAGTTTATCTGATTAAAAACGCATTTTCCTTCATTAATGATTTAAAGGAGCTACTAATTTATTTGTGTGTGAAGATGGCCGTCGTAGCTGAGGCTAGCCCAAGAAACGCTATAGCGTGACTATCTGGAGTAATTTTGAACAGATTGGTTAGAAAAGGCAAATGTTAAGAAAAATTGGAAAGTCATGGGGAAGGCCTTTGTCCAGAGTAGGCTGTCATAAAAAAAGTAACTTATTTAACTATTTTAATGAGTCAGTGGTCTTGTGTTTGAAAAAAAAAAAAATTTAAGTCCTCACTTCTTAGCACCAATATCTCAGATAATTAAAAAATAGATTTACTTATTTAACTAATTAAAATTTGTGACTTGTCTTTGTGGGTCAAAAGAAATGTGGGTCATCCGGCGGCGAGATGGGCAGACGACATAGTTGCCATCGGGGGAAAAACCTGGATGAGGCTGGCACAGGACCGCGGAGAGTGGCACAAGGAAAGGGAGTCCGATACCCAGCAATGGGCGAATTCAGGCTGTGGATGATGATGACTTTTACACATCCACTCCTACAAAAAACTTAATGAATAAGGTATGAATGTTTTGAGACACAATTCTCATAAAGTCTCGCATTTTACAACTTGAACGTTTTGAGATGTAGATATTTGCAACTTGGAGGTTTCGAGATTTGGATCTTGTGATATTTGCATACATATGTTTTTTTACTATTTGAATGTTTTGAGAGCAATGGCACAGCGCACTGTTGTCAAATGGATTCCGCACGGTGTCGTCTGTGTGTTCGATGGCATAGATATGGGTGCCTAGCTATCCGCGCTTCCTTTACCTAGCTGCAGGCCTTACACTGAAGGCACCCACAGGATAGTCTGGTTTAGCAGACGACAACCTCATAGATAGACCTGCGAGATGCCACAAATAAAAATATATCCGCGCTTCTATTTCGAGGCAGCCACCGTCGTGTGAGATCTGTGTAGCAAAGTTGTCAGGCGCGGCGATAGATGACGGGAACCGAAGCTACAGAACACGATGACGGCGTGTGGTATCTGCACTCCTGTTTCTAACAGTTGCTAAGACATTTTAATCTAAACAACCTTCTTCACAACGATCAATATGGCTTTACAAAAGGCATATTGAGGCACGACACACTTTAACGGAAACTACGTTTTTACAGTGTTCAAAATGAAGCCCTAAATGTAATAGATTCGTATTTACAAAATAGATTCCAATGTGTAGATGTTAACGGCGCGAAATCGTCCGGGCTACCTGTTCAGCTAGGTGTACCTCAAGGCTCAATACTGGGACCGTTTTTATTCTTGGTTTATATTAATGACTTACCATATTATTTGAAGGGTATTTGTGACGTTGTACTATTTGCAGATGATACCTCTCTTATCTTTAAAGTAGATAGGAGTAGACACGATTTTGAAGAAGTAAACAGCGCTCTATCAATGGTCACGGATTGGTTCACAACAAATAACCTTGTTCTTAATGCCAAGAAAACTAAAAGTATTAAATTCGCCCTACCTAATGTTAAAAATCTAGGTTCCAACATTATTCTCGGCAATGACGAGCTTAAAACGGTTGACTCAGCTGTGTTTCTGGGTATAACAATAGATTCAAAATTACAATGGGGTCCTCACATATCAAGCCTAGCGGGGAGACTTAGTTAGGCCGCCTTCAGAAAAGTTAGACAATATACTGACGTTGATACAGCACGGTTAGTCTATTTTAGTTATTTTCACAGTGTTATGACCTATGGTATTCTGCTGTGGGGCAAAGCCGCTGATATCCAAAATATATTCGTTCTTCAAAAACGAGCGGTTCGTGCAATTTACCAGCTGGGGACCACGAGTATCTCTGAGAGATTTTTTTAAAGAGAAATTCATTTTAGCTAACATTTTATATATTAGACAAAATATCCATTTGTACTGTAAAAACAGTGATATTCACAACATAAACACTCGAAATAAGCATAAACTACGTGCTCCCTTTCACCGGCTTCATAAGGTTCATAATTCATTCGTAGGGCTTGGTATAACATTTTACAACAAGCTACCATCTTCCTTTTTAGACTTGCCATTTAATGTGTTTAAAGCTAAAGTGAAATCTAACCTTTGTTCAAAGGTCTACTATTCCATTAACGACTACTTAAACGATAAGAATAGTTGGTCGCTGGGTTGAACTCAAGACAATGTATATGTTCTTTCTTTCTCCAAATTAGCTTACTGGTATTATATAAGCTCACGCGTAGTTTTTTTTTTTTTTTAACTTTATTTTTTATTTTACTTTATTTTTTATTTTATTTTACTTTATTTTTATTTTATTCGTCTATGCACGTGTAAGCGGGCACGCCCTTTATGTCTGGAGGCTTTATTTATTCTTGAGTATATTATTTTTTATTAGCTGACATGTGACATTAATTTGATATAATGGATTCCTTGTTTATATAAACTTGAACACTTGTATAGAATCTGGTTCTTCCAACCTAACAGACAGATGTGTTGCTGGGGAGTTTGTTCCGCCACTTCTTCTTCCCAGCTAAAACACTAGGAAGTGGCGAAGGGCGGGCGTTTTGGGGGACTGTCTCTTGTAATTTTGACGTTCAAAAAGTGCTGATTATCAGCCTTGTTTGAATAAATGACATTTCATTTAACGACTTGTCAAAAACGTGGTGTCAGTTCTTCTCAGAGCTGTTTGCTTCCATGTTTCTTTTATGAGACGTCAAAAACGTGATATTGTGCTGTGATGAACTGTGGCTACAGTACTCCCCTTCAAGCGAAGCGTACCGGCAGCTTGACGACGCGGCCCGAGCGTGTTGTGTTGTTGATAGCGGGCTGTGACGTCACGTTGACCGTAGGTACTCGTGCTTGTTGCTTGCTTGGTGTGGTACTGGCCTTAAATTGCTTAGTATTTATTGGTAATGGTACTTTTGTTAGGAGGTAAGGTATGTGGTAAAGGTAATCTTGCTTGGAGGAAGAAAAAGCGCTTAAGGTAAGTCCCGCCATCACGATTCTACTTCCATCCTCTAATTCCACTGTGTAATACCGTGCTAATGAACTGATTTCAGCTGGAGTTAGCTGTTTATTGTCGTGCTTAACTCTTGCGACAAAGTACCTACGTAGCGGGTGACACGCGCGTGCAACTTCTACCTACTCGTAGCAGAGCCGCGTGCGAGCGTTCCTACTGGAATCCGTGAGTACTTTTTTTTTTTTTAATGATGAGAAATCATCAAATGAGACCCCCCCACTCTGGGCGGAGCGGGAGGGAGTGTCAGACTTGACTGACTAAAACCCACCCATGTTCCTTCTTAGCCCTTTGTGTTCCAGGGCCGCGGTATCTCTTTCGAACAACCCGCAGCCCTGGCAGGCATCGGCCCTCTCGGACCCCTTCCGGTTTGCTGACATCTCCTTGAGACGCGCGTGGAACACGAACGCGCCGTCGGCACGGCCTGTCGTCATAAGACGGACGGACGGTGAGCTAGCCCATTCTTAGCCCATTACTCACCGCCCACAGGCCCGCGCCTACGGTGGCTGAGTACTCTATCCTTCATAATATTTATCAGCCAAAATGGTTGGAAAGCATAGAGAAGGGTAGATTTTTAAAGTTAGCCCTTAAATGCGAAAGTTTATCCGACCAAAACCGCATTGATCTTCAGTTGAGATTAAAAGGAGCCACTAGCTTATTATTTGTGTGTGAAGACGGCCGTCGTCGCCGAAGTAGGCTCAAGGAACGCTGGTGTGACGATTTGGACCCACTCTTAACAGATTGCAAATGCGCAGAAGGCAAATGTAAAAAACTGGGAAGCCATTATCCGGCCTCTATCCTTAGTAGGCGGTCGTAAAACAAAAAAATCGCTTATTTAATGATTCTAATGCGTCAGTGGTCTTACGGGTTGTAAAAAACGTTTTCTTTTAATAAGTCCTTACTTCATACCACCGATATCTCAGATCAGAAAAAAATACATTTACTTGTTTAACAAATTAATATTCGTCGTCACGTTGACCATAGGTACTCGTGCTTGTTGCTTGCTTGGTGTGGTACTGGCCTTGGTTTGCTTGGTATTGGTAACGGTTATCTTGTTTGGGGGAAGGAAAAGCGCATTAGGGTACGTCCCGCCCGCCATCATGATTTCACTTCCATTCTCCATTTCCACTGTGTAATACTGTGCTAATGAACTGATTTCAGCTGGAGTTAGCTGTTTAGCGTCGTACTCAGCTCTTGCGCCACAGTACCTACGTAGCGCGTAGCGCGTGACACGCGCGTGCAACTACCTACCTACTCGTAGCAGTGCCACGTGCGAGCGTTCCTACTTGAATCCGTGAGTACTCTATCCATCCTAATAGATATCAGCCAAAATGTGAGGTAAGAATTAGTTACAAAGCTGGCATAGAGAAGGGTAGATTTTCGAAGTTAGCCGTTATAAGTGAAATTTTATCCGATCAAAAACGCATTGATCTTCATTAACCTTTTAAACGCCAGAGAGCACAAACGCACGCGCGTGGCGTGGACGCCAAGCCAGTTTGACTTCAAATACTTCCAAATAAACAAAAGGAATTTCAAAGTGGTTACTAACTTTTAACGATAATACATTTAATATTAATTAAGATATTATATAGATCACATTTTAAAGATAATAAATAAACACAAAAGTAATGATTTAAATTGCTTATTTCGTGTTACTAGTGCCTCACATTTTTTGTCACGTTTGTGTCGTTAGCGTACAGGGCACGCGCTTGCTTGTCACATATATGTGACTATGGCGTTCAAAAGGTTAATGATTAAAAGGAGTTACTAGTTTATTTGTGCGTGAAGACAGCCATCGTAGCAGAGGCAGGCTCAAGGAACGTTGACGTGACGACCTGGACTCATTCTTAACGGATTGGTCAGAGAAGGCAAATGTTATGAAAAAATGGAAAGTCATGGGGAAGGCCTTTGTCCAGCGTAGGCTGTCAAACAAAAAAAATAGCTTATTTAACGATTTTGATTGGTCAGTGGTCTAGGGTGTTGAAAAAAAAGGCTGTCTTAAAACCAAAAACTAGCTTTATTAAAGATTTTACTGTCAGTGGTCTTAGGAGTGGAATAAAACATTATCATTTTCTGAGTCCTCTATTTATAACGCTGATAACTCAAATCGAAAAAAAAAGTATTTAATTATATAACAAATAAAAATTTGTGACTTCTAATATAATATTACAGATCTCCACTAATCCAAGTTTTTACTGTAGGTCCTGTTTTCTGTAAGCCATGTTCACCCTATCGAAATTTTCAAAACGTATTGTAAGTTTGATAATCTGAAAAAATTTTTTTTTTTTTGCCTATTATCGGTAGTTCTACATGTTAATAGTTGTTGTTTACTGCAAAGTCGCTATTTCTTTCTTCGATAGAAAATCACGACTAATTCTACGCGATACCGTACTACAGCACCTGTAGCTGCAATGCATGAAAACCTGTACATCCTTTCGTCGGCGCTGCGCTAGCTTCACTGCGGCTCGCGCGCCAATTTCCAATATTTATATGCGGAGCAAATACGTCGCGCCCTAGGCATCCAGGCGACGACGCCAGCGGCGGCGCCGCCACGCGCGCCCCCACACGGATTTCTCACAGAACTATATTCTGATGAGTTAGCAAATATTTCCTATTGGTTGTTCACTTATTGTTAGTCATTGTTAAACCACTACTTGCATGATATGTCTAGCTTAAGTCTGCACACATTTTGTAAATATCATTCCATATTCTCCATAAATAGTTACCTTATAAATATACCTCGTTATTATCATCTGGAGTATTATTCTACACAACCTAAGCGCTACATTGGTGACCCCGACGTGATTATTAAGAAGAGACCTCCAGATACAAGCTCAAGATTTCATCATGGCCAACAACGGTGACCAAGAACTCTCCGGTGTGTCGACATCGCTGCGCATTCCACCCATTTGGCGCGACAGGATTCGTCTGTGGTTCGCGCAATTCGAAGCCATGATGTCGGCGCAGAAGAAAGGTGATCAAGTCATGTTCGAAATCGTCATCGGACAACTTGAGCGTCAAGATCTCGACGAAATCTCCGACATAATTCTTCATCCACCTGAGAAAAACCGCTACGAAGCCTTGAAAAGTCGTTTGTGCCAAGTTTACGAGGAATCCGAGCAACGGCAAGTACAAAGGTTGCTATCAGAAATGGAACTCGGCGACATGAAGCCTTCACAGCTACTACGTCGCATGAAAAACCTCGCCGCTGACAATATCTCCGACTCAGCACTGCGGATTATGTGGACAAACCATCTTCCACAATCTGTTCGAGCAGTACTCGCCGTCAGTGATAACATCGCAAAACACTCAGATATCCACGAGTTGGCTTTGATGGCAGACAAGATCCTCGAGCAGACGCAACCACTCGGCGCAGTCGCAGCAGTTACCTCCGTTTCCGCCACTCCGCAAGCATCTACGAGTACATCGATAGAGGAGAAAATCGACGCGCTCACAAGAGAAATCGCAGAATTGAAGTCAAATCAATCGCATTATAATCGACGCAACCGACCATTCGACAGACGGCGTTCAAGATCGCGCTCAGCAAGCAGGACCAATCACAATCGCGCACTAAGCGACCAATCGGCGACTTGCTTTTATCATCGCAAGTTCGGCAAACAGGCGCGAAAGTGTACGCGTCCGTGTAGTTACGAGGACAGCAGTGCCCCCTCGGGAAACTAACGCCTGCGTTGGCTGAGGCGGGAACCGGCGCAAGCAACATTTCTTACCGCCTATTTATAAATGACAAAAACTCACGTTTGTCATTCCTTATTGATACTGGCGCCAACGTTTCTGTGATACCTAAACGAAAAGGCTTAAAAACAACACCAACAGACTTTTGTTTGTATGCAGCGAACAACACGGTGATTCCAACGTACGGAGAGAAAACATTACAACTGGATCTCAACCTACGAAGACCATACACCTGGAAATTCATCATCGCTGCAGTCAGCAAACCCATCATCGGTGCCGACTTCTTAAAACATCATCAACTTCTTGTCGACATAGCCGGACGATGTCTCGTCGACAAAGTTACCAACCTCACAGTCAAGGCACCAGTCACCTATTCCGCCGAACCTACCGTTAGAAGTATCGACGTTGATCAGCCGTATCACCAGTTGCTCAGCAAGTTTCCTGACATTCTACGACCATCATGTATGAAGGATACTCCAAAACACCGTGTAGAACATCACATCGAAACTACCGGTCCACCAGTACACAGCAAGAGCAGACCACTACCACCACATCGGTACCTGTCCGTAAAGAAGGAATTTGAGTCGATGATGCAGCAAGGAATTTGCCGTCCAAGCAAAAGTCCTTGGTCCACCCCACTACACGTCGTTCCAAAGAAAAACGGCGACATTCGTGTTTGTGGCGACTACCGAAGACTCAATGACGTCACAAAGCCAGATCGCTATCCAGTGCCACGTCTCAAAGATTTTACCTACCTACTTCACGGCAAGAAAATCTTCACTACACTTGACCTAAATCGTGCCTACCAACAATTGCCTGTATACGAACCGGACATCGAGAAGACAGCCATCACAACACCCTTCGGCTTATTCGAATTTCCTCGAATGTGTCCGGGTCTCAAAAATGCTGGACAAACATTCCAACGATTCATCCATCAAGTGCTCATCGGGTTAGATTACGCATTCCCATTCATTGATGATGTCATCGTCGCATCAGATAACGAAACAAGTCACATGGAAGATCTACAGGAAGTGTTACGCAGATTAGACGAGTATGGCATCACCATTAATCCATCAAAGTGCGTCTTCGGCAAAGAAAACGTCAAATTCCTGGGCTATGAAGTGTCGAGTAATGGAATCAAGCCACCGCAAGATAAAGTCACTGCTATCACTGCTTACCCAAAACCCGAAACAATTCACGACCTACGGCGATTTATTGGCATGATAAACTTTTATCGTGACAGTATACCAAACGCAGCCCACCTACAAGCACCTCTCAACGCGTTCCTGCATAATTCCAAGAAACGGGACAAGACAAAAATTGAATGGAACACAGAGGCGTCACAAGCATTCGAGTTGTGTAAAGTTAGCATACAAAACGCAGCTTTACTCGCTCATCCATCTCCATCACCAACCGACGCCATCTCCCTCATGTGCGACGCATCGAACACCTGCGCAGGAGCTGTACTTCAACAGTATGTAAACAAGAAATGGATACCGCTTGGATACTTCTCAAAGAAATTCTCCGAAACACAACAGCGATACAGTACATTTGACAGAGAATTGTTATCAATATACATGGCAATCAAACACTTCAGAAAAATGTTCGAAGGAAGAGAACTCATTGTTTACACTGACCACAAACCGCTTACCTACGCTATAAGCAAACCTCCGTCCGATAACGATACGCAACGGCGCACGCGTCAGCTATTGTTTATCAGCGAGTTCACGACTGACATCCGACACGTCAGCGGTGTAAACAACGTTGTAGCCGACGCACTCTCTCGCATCGAAACCATCGAATTGCCATCACCAATCAACTACGACGAACTATCTGAAGCGCAAGAAAAAGACAGAAATATACCTACTTTATCACAGCAAACAAATATCCAACTCAAGAAAATCGTCATACCCGGTACTAACAAGCCAATATTCTGCGAAACATCTACTTCACACATTCGTCCATACCTACCACCTAACTTTCGTCGCATCGCATTCAACGCCGTGCACAATTCAAGTCACCCTGGAATACGAACTACACGCAAGCTAATGCAAGATCGTTACTTTTGGCCCGCAATGAATACTGATGTCGGCGAGTGGACGAAAGCATGCACTTCGTGTCAACTATCCAAAGTTCAACAACACAATCACAGTGTCGTCTCATCATTCCCACCGAGCGAACGATTTCAACACATACATATCGATATTGTTGGTCCTCTACCTACATCTTCGTGTGGACATCGATACCTACTCACGATGATCGACCGCTGCACACGATGGCCGGAAGCAGTACCTCTTCAAGAGATAACCGCCGAAATCGTCGCAAGAAAGCTGTACGAAACCTGGATATCTCGTTTCGGTTGTCCTACAAGAGTAACAACTGATCAAGGACGACAGTTCGAAAGTAGTCTATTCCAAGACCTCGCAAAATTACTTGGAGTGGAAAGAACCCGTACTACTGCCTATCACCCGCAGAGTAACGGCATCGTTGAACGCTGGCACCGAACACTAAAGGCCGCACTCATGACTCGGCTTGAAAACAGCAACAAATGGATCACTGAATTACCAACAGTTTTAATGGGTCTACGAGCAGCCACACGCACCGATACCAACACAAGTGCCGCGCAGCTCACCTACGGTCAAGAAATACGGCTACCCGGCGATTTTATATCACCATCACCAGCCACAACGAAGATAGACTATACCTACGTCGATCACCTGCATGACGTAATCACGAAGCTCACACCTACATACAAACCGCATTCAAACAACCGATGTATGTTTGTGCACAACGACTTACAAACATGCAGTCATGTATTTGTACGTGATGACACCGTCCGCAAACCACTTCAGCATCCATACAAAGGCCCATACAAGATCATCGAACGCAACGAGAAATATTTCAAAATACAACTACCAGGAAGATCTAGCAACATATCGATCGACCGTCTCAAGCCGGCGTACACTATCAACATCGAAGAACACGAACCCACTATGTGAAGGAAGAATCTGATTGACAAGAGAGATGCACAATCCTTGTATCTCGAAGGGATTGTGCCTATTCTGGCCTGGGCAAAAGGGGCCTTTGGAAATCTATGGAGGAACATGTCTATCCCTGCAATTATTCTGAGGTAGTAAATGTCAGTCAACCAATGTCCCACCAATGCGATTAAAGCGTCTGGATTAGGAACGTCTTCTGGCAGACCAACGGCCTGACCCATTATTCGGGTCGATACCTGTCCTTGATAGCTGTTGTCATGTATACATCCCATCCTGTAAATGCTGCAAAACAAAATGAGTACGCTGACGTCTGATCCGCTGTTGTCTCCTCCAATTATGGAATCTGAAGGGACGTTGGCTGCTTTGGTCTGCAAATCAAATAGATCCCAGACACACACCTCAGCTCCAGATGGGGCAATTTCAACTCCGTAGGATTTCCATTCAGTTCTGTACATCCTTTCGTCGGCGCTGCGCTAGCTTCACTGCGGCTCGCGCGCCAATTTCCAATATTTATATGCGGAGCAAATACGTCGCGCCCTAGGCATCCAGGCGACGACGCCAGCGGCGGCGCCGCCACGCGCGCCCCCACACGGATTTCTCACAGAACTATATTCTGATGAGTTAGCAAATATTTCCTATTGGTTGTTCACTTATTGTTAGTCATTGTTAAACCACTACTTGCATGATATGTCTAGCTTAAGTCTGCACACATTTTGTAAATATCATTCCATATTCTCCATAAATAGTTACCTTATAAATATACCTCGTTATTATCATCTGGAGTATTATTCTACACAACCTAAGCGCTACACACCTAAAATATAAACCTACCATTTTTTTGTGTATTAAAAAAAAAACAGCTCTGCGGTGCTTATTCACCGAGATATCGGCGATAACGTGTATTTCACCGTTTCGATGGCCCGGCCATGGGGTTTTAGTCTTACAGTTCCTAAAATATAATCCTAGGATTTTTTTCTTTATTTTTACAAATTTTTTACAAACTCAATCTGTCGTTTACCCGAATTTCAGGTCTCAGCAACGGGTAGTTTTAAAGATCTCCGTGGCCGCGCGGTTCTCCGCGTTTCGAGGGCGCGGCCACGTTCAAACCCTTATAAATTTTTAACCTTATCTTTGACAAATTTATGTTTTGGGAATCGACTTTTACAAAACTCATGGCATAGTTTTTTTTAAAAAAAAAAAACGTCATGGCCGCGCTGTCGACACGGACACTCCGTGTCTCATTATAATTTTTTTTGACACTTGAATATTGTGCAACTTGGAGGTTTCGAGATTTGGAACTTATGAGATTTAAACTTTTTGCATACATATGTAATTTTGCTATTTGAATGTTTTGAGACCAAAGGCACAGCGCTCTGTTGTCAAATGGTTTCCGCACGGTGTCGTCTGTGTGTTCGTGAGTGTGGCGAGGCGTGCGCGCCGAAGGCATAGATATGGGTGCCTAGCCATCCGCGCTTCCTTTGTCCTGGCTGGAGGCCTAACACTCACGGCAGGATAGTCTAGTTAAGCAGACAACAACTTCTCGGGACTGTTTGCTTCCTTGTTACTTTATGAGACGTCAAAAACGTGATATGTGCTGTGATGAACTGTGGCTACAGTACTCCCCTTCAAGCGAAGCGTACCGGCAGCTTGACGACGCGGCCCGAGCGGGTTGTGTTGTTGATGGCGGGCTGTGACGTCACGTTGACCGTAGGTACTCGTGAATGATGCTTGCTTGGTGTGGTACTGGCCTTCGTTTTCTTGGTATTGGTAATCTTGTTTGGAGGTAAGGTAATGTTAATCTTGTTTGGAGGTAAGGTATTTGGTAAAGGTAATCTTGTTCGGAGGTAAGGTACGTGAACGCACTCACAACGCTTATCACCATGCCGGCGCTCAGATTGGTCAAGAATTGAAATAAAGGTACGTATCGCGATCAAGATTCCTTTTACATCCTCCATTGAAGCGGAGCGAGGCTGTGGAGTGGAGAAACAAAGAAATATGAGCCAATAGGATAGCGGAAGGATATATTGTAGATATTATATCCAATTCTTTTGGTTAATATTACTCCGCTCCGCAGCCTCGCTACCCTAGTGCTGATCAACTGATTTCAGCTAGATTTTATAATTACAGAACACGTAACCCGTAGAAAAAAACCAAAACACGAGAGCCTGAGTGGGGATATGGAGCAGCAAGTGCGGCGATAGAAGATGACGCAAAGCTAAACCTAACCAGGTTAAAAAAAAAGTTCTTCTCAGAGCTGTTTGCTTCCATGTTTCTTTAAGAGGTGTCAAAAACGTGGTGTCAGTTCTTAGGACTGATTGCTTCGAGAATCTGCGTTGTGAAGTTTCTCTGATGCGGCGATAGAAGATGGAAGATGAAGCGAAGCTAAACCTTTAACAGGTTTAAAAAAAAAGTTCTTCTCAGAGCTGTTTGTGTTTCTTAAAGAGATGTCATAAACGTGGTGTCAGTTCTTACGACTGATTGCTTCAAGAATCTGCGTTGTGAAGTTTCTCGGATGCGGCGATAGAAGATGGAAGATGAAGCAAAGCTAAACCTTAACAGGTTTAAAAAAAAAAGTTCTTCTCAGAGCTGTTTGTGTTTCTTGAAGAGATGTCAAAAACGTGGTGTCAGTTCTTGCTGCTGTTTGCTTCGAGAATCTGCGTAGTGAAGTTTCTCGGATGCGGCGATAGAAGATGAAGCGAAGCTAAACCTTAACAGGTTTATAAAAAAAAGTTCTTCTCAGAGCTGTTTGCTTCCATGTTTCTTTATGAGTCGACAAAAATTTTGTGTCTGTTCTTCTCAGGACTGTTCGCTTCGAGAATCTGCGGAGTGAAATTGTCGGACGCGGCGATAGAAGTTGACGCGAACCTAAACCTAACCAGGTTTAAAAAAAAGTTAGAGCTGTTTGCTTCCATGTTTCTTTAAGATATGTCAACAACGTGGTAATGCTTGGTATTGGTAATCTTGCTTGGAGGTAAGGTAACGGTTATATTGTTCGGATGTAAGGTACGTGAATGCTCCGACACGCACACCGTGTGATGGCAGGAGACGCAACAAAAGGCCCTTTTCAGGGCCACAAATATGTTCATGTGATTATTAATTCACATTTCTGAAATCAGAAACTCGTCAAAACGTTATTCACTTAGGGTTGGTTACATACTACCTACCGTTCATGTCGTCTAAATAAAGAGAATCAAGTCTGTATACGACTCCATATCTACCTACTTACTAACCTAAATTCCTATTTATTAAGTATAAAAAGTGCATGCTCTCACGCATAGACAGTAACAAAGAGATGGGCGTACTTACACACTAATTTTCTTCCCGCGTAAATGAGAGAGAGGTAAGAATACGAGATGCGTGTGGCAGTTTTGTCATAGAGAAACAGTAAATAATTCACAATGATTCATATTGCAAAAACAAATGCCTATATTCTTAAAACACAGCGTAGCGGAGCTATTCAACTTAGTAGACGTACATGCCGTATAGTTAGTTACTATTATTATCAGGAATTCCTGCACGCATGATGCTTTATGCTACTTTCCTTTCATGTAAATATTATGCTATGAACATATTAAAATTATATTTTCATAAAAGAGAGGGATTAAAAATTATGGCAATTACTTAATGCGTGTCGATTTATATCACTAGTTTAGTTAGTTCGTTCGATGCACTGTAGAGGGCACTTAGCAAGTGCGCGCGAGAGCCCCTGCCCGCTACGGTGATAAAATATTAATAGGCCCGAACACAAAAGTTAGGTTTTTGCCGCCCGTTACGAATCCTCGCGCATTAGTACAGTACGCCGTCCTAGGCATACCCTCGTCACTCCAGATGATGCTATCACCGTCCTCCAGGAGAGTAGCAAAGAGACTAGCACTCTTAAAAAGTTCCGACTCAAACCGCCGTCTTTCCGACCTCGCCGTCGAGGTCCGTCGCGACGTCCCGGTCCATGCCCTCCCTGACCCTCGCATGAGCCAGCCCGCGATGCTGTGCCAGTAGTTTTAAAGCAGCCCCTATAAATAATGATACCATTCAGATCCAGCCTGTCCCCATGCAGTCCTCCCCCAGCGACGCCCTAATCCGAGGTGCGTACCCCACAGGGGGTGCCCTTAGCGTGCAGTCGCTTAGTTTGTAAGTTTTTATGCCCTGGCTGGAGGCCTTACTCTTAAGGCACCCACAAGATAGTCCGGTTAAGCAGACGACAACCTCATAGGTTGAACTGCGAGATGCCATTCATAAAAAAAAACATTTAGTTCAAATTGATACGTATATTAACCATTATACGTGAAAAAAAAAGAAGTGGCCTGATTTATTTGCCCCCAAGTGTAGTATTTAATAAGAGTTAAACCGTATAATGGTTACACATGTATGTGTATTAGGTATTAACCTTCCAACATGATTAGTCGGTCCCTGATTTGATGTAATGTAGGTATTTTGAAACAAAAAAATTCATTGAGCTTACCTTTTGTCAATACCTTGTGATCGGCAGGCTGAGGTTACGTCTATCACTGAAAAGGCGAATTTATATTATTTCCTTATTCAGATGTATGACTAACAATAAATATAAATGTTCAACAAACATTAAAGAACTTCAAATAGCTACACGGGTACTGGGTAGCACTGTAGACATTGTCTTTAAGGTCGTCGACAGAAAATGTCCCTAGTATTTAAAAGTGGACACTCTTTTAATTACTGACCTGTTTATAAGAAACTCGGGTCCACGGCCCCGCCGACCCCAAAGACTATGAATTCGCACTTCTCAATGCTCTTAAGTTTGAGTTTATGCCACTTTTCTATCGAATTGCTTCGTGCTTATCTTACTAAAACTAACATAATATAATTTATATTATAATATAAATCTTACCGTACAACAAAAATAACACAAGCTGTACTAGAATACTTTTTCTAAAATACATCTTTCTCACGACAAACACAACGCAAAATAAAAATAATAATTTATAGAAATACTATTCTGCAAAAAAATGTCTTATTCCGAACTACTAGGCAATGCAAACGGTATTTCGTGAATCCGCGACGATATACTTTTTAAAAGAGCTCGCATTTGAACTTCGTGAGTGAGATTTGAAGTCAAGTTTACAGAACTCTACACTCCATAGTTGAAACGATGCGTGCTATACGACTGAGGTCTTTATCAAAATGCTTTTTGCTCTAATTTTCGTATCTATCTATTTAGTATCCAATGAAATACAAAGTTGAATTGAAATTAATTGCTACTTATGAATCATTTTGTATTGTTTAGTCTGTCTTGTTTCCAAGTGTTTTCATTCAGGGACACATTTCAGGTTAACTACTAAAAGGGTTTTCGATAGGGCTTTTTAGTACTTGTTCACGTTGACTCGCGGGCGCGGTCACGAAATATCAAACATATGGCGTAATATCCAAGTGTTCACGTACGAAACGCACGTGCGGTGTAAGTAGCGGGCAAGCTAGCGACTGGCACGCGCGCGCCGTTCGCGTCAATATCAAACGCGTGAGATGTTTGTGTGTGTTCACGTCGAACTAGCGGCGGAGCGCGCGATTCACTCGCGACGTCAGGTAAGTTCAACCAGTATGAACTTACAACACGCGTCACACCCGCGCAAACGCCTGGCGGCCAATGTGAACACGAACCCGCCACGTCTTCGCGACCGCACCCGCCACCGCGCCCGCGCGTTCCAACGTGAACAAGTACTTAGGCTGTTAATCAAAAAGTCTAACAAAAAGGATAACCCTTTTAAAAAGGTTAATTAAAACATTCCGAGAGGCTTACTGATCCAACACTCTTATTGAGTGAATGTGTAAGAACTAATGTTACACCCATTAGAACAATCGTATTAAATAAACAACGATAACACAGTTTAACCCTTAACCAGGCTATGGATTGAGCATTTCCCACCTAGATTTTTAAGAGTTTTTACCAGGTTTTGGTAAAGAATCTACCACAATCTGTCAAAAATGCCAACATAGAAATATTATTTATGGTAAGACAAAAAATAACGTGGAACGGAACGCAAATGTCACTTTTGCAGCCATTTCATCTGTGGTCGGCCGCTAAACGAACATTTTTGTGACAAGTGCACCGTATTTTTAATCATTATGGCGAATTGGAGAAAGGTAAGTCGTACAATTTTTTGATATGTTGTAGAATTTGAGTTTTTCTAGTGATTTGTGCATAAATTATAAGTAAAAACTTCTAAAATATCATGATATAGCTAAATAAAACATGTGGGGAACCATATGACCTAAGCCTGTGAATTCCTAATTATTGCGGAGTTATTATGTCCATTGCCCGGTGAATTAAAATCTTTATTTTATACTAGGTTTTTGCCACGGGTTTTATTTAGGATTTACCCACACATCTCATTTATCGAAATATAAAATGTGGGTAGTGGTAAAATTTTGTAGTAATTACTTGTCAGTCTACTTTAGTGTATTTTTGTTATTCAGGTAATAACCGATCAACAGCTCGAAAATATACTAAATGAAATGTTTTCATCAGAAGAAGAAAATGATGAAGATGAAGACCCATATTTAGATTATGTCCCAAAACCATTCGACGCAAGATTGAACGAAATTCAAGGTATGTCAAACCGACAGTTATTACAAATATTAGACGATGATGCATCTCAAGCTTATGAAGAGTCACCTGATGAGGAAATTCCACCTTGTATAACATTGTCTGCACCATCCCATGACTTACCTGAAATGCTTACTCCTTCTGTTGGTGAAGAATCAGCTTGTGTTTTGTTTGGATCATTGCCTGACTTACCTGCTCACCCTGAAGTGCTAACTCCTGCTGTTGACGAAGAAAGAGCACCTTGTGTTTTTTTTGCACCATTGCCTGACTTACCTGCTCACCCTGAAATACTTACTCCTTCTGTTCACGAAGCAATACCACCTTGTGTTCGATTTCCTGCACCATCCTTTAGCTTACCCGCTAATATGCCCACTTATGCTGAATTGCAAGTACGGGATAGAACATGGACTACACATGTTGAAAATTTTAACGAGTACAATTTTGACAAGTTATTAGAACCTACTAAACAATATAGCCAGCAGAGTCTCCCCATTGAATATTTCAGTAACTTGTTTCCAGATGAGATTATTCAAATGATCGTTGAATACACAAATAAATACGCGAGTATGAAACAAAGCAAATTCTGGAGTGACACCAACGTAAAGGAACTAAAAGCATTCCTAGCTATAATCATCATAATGGGAATAAATCCTCAGTCAGATATAGAGCTTTATTGGAGCGCAGATCCTTTTTACAATAACATAGAGATTAGTGGTACAATGACTTGCAAGAGATTTAAAAAAATATTAGAAAATCTACATGTTTGCGACAATTCAACTCATTTGCCCCAGAATCACAAAGATCACGACAAATTGCAAAAAATAAGACCCCTGTTAGATTGTCTCAACAGGACTTTTCAAGAAAATGCCACCAACTCGGAATCCCAATCAGTGGATGAAAGTATGATCAAATTTAAAGGGCGCGACAGTAAGAAACAGTACATGCCGGCCAAGCCCATCAAAAGAGGGTTCAAGGCATGGTGCCGTTGTGATTCCAAGACTGGATATTTATACCAATTTGACATTTATACAGGCAAAGACCAAGAAGCCAATGAGGAAGGATTAGGTTACAGAGTTGTAATGAAACTTGGAGGGAATTTACCACGAAACACACATTTGGTTTTTGACAATTTTTTCTCCTCTTTGGCTCTCATGGAAGCTCTTTATCATAGAGGTATTTTGGCAACAGGAACAGTACGAATGAATCGAAAAGGCCTACCTAAAGATCTGTGTCCAACACGACCTAAAACACCTGAAGAACGAAGACAGGCCAAAGAAAATAAATAGGATCCTGGGGAGTTTACATACCGCTTCTGTCACCCTTGTGCTGTTGTCAAATGGCAAGACACTAAAGAAGTTTTTGTCGTAACAACTGCCGTTAACCCAACCAAAGTGGAAGTGATCCAGAGAACACAAAAGAACGGGCAAAAGAAAGACATGTTTTGTCCTACTGCGATCGCAGAGTACACAAGGAGCATGGGTGGTGTGGATCATTTTGATCACTATCGAAGTTCCTACTCAATTGGCCGCAGATCAAAAAAGTCCTGGTTCCGGATGTTTTGGTTCTTGTTTGAGAGTGCCATTATAAACGCATATATTTTATATAAACTCAATAACCAAAATCGTAAAAACATACACCGCGATTTCCGATTACGGTTAGCTAGAAGTCTGAAATCGGGCCACATCTCAAACAAGAAACAAGATCCGGTGGTATATAAAAACAAAAAAGGAGGTGTTTTTGGAGTTCCGGACGAAATAAGATTGGGGCAAAGAGGAAGCCATTTTTTAGCATTGTCTACATACAAACGGTGCAGGTTTTGTAGCACAAGGAAACAAGAAAAGCGGTCAAAATATCAATGCGAAATTTGTAAGGTAGCATTATGCATCACCCCTTGCATGAAATTGTACCACCAAAATCAAAATCCAGAAATTCTCAATTAATTCTTTGAGAATTTCTGGATTTTGGTTTTTGTGGCTTTCTTTTTAATTATTTCTTTTTTCTTGTATTGTAATAAAATCCAGAAGAAAAATAAAAACTTTTTAGTTCATACTCAATCCCTTTTAATTATTTATTTTGTATTGTTTTTTTTTTTTTTAATAAAGGTTAAGTGCTTACATAACATTTGAACAACAAACAGTAAAAAATGCTATCAAAATGACAATCGTTTTTTCTTTTATATATATAGATAAAAAGTCGTCATCTAGACAGGCAATGGGATTATGTTTTCCCACATGTTTTTTTTTCAAGTTTTCAGCAAATTTTCTAAATACAATTGATTAAATCTCATACCAAATTTTATCACTCATCTAAATCTACCAAAAAAACATTATTACTGCAGGATTTGTCCGAGGCCTGGTAAAGGGTTAACCTTTTGACCGCCACGTCAAAAAAGAAAAAGCGTGCCCTCAGCGCCAAGCTCCGAATTCATAATTTAATACCTACAAAATAATAGTGAGGGCGAAATTATATCGATAAAGCTCATAGAAAACTGACAACATTTTTTTACATGGGTTTTAATTTCAATAAAGATTATTATACCATCCTTGTGTTGAGTTTTATTTCATCGCGCTTTGTACTTTATGACATAAATGTAATAATCTGTGTCACAGTTACGGCGTTTATTCCACAAATAGAAACAACAATCGATAAAACCAAGTCAATAGTATTACAGCACTATTGTCAATCATGACGTAATTTTTTGTCACCCTAAGACGACAGTGGCGCAGTTGGCACGTATTTCTTGAAATTGCTCGCTTCTTCTCTAGAGGTGCGACACCGAAACTTATTAATAAATATCGAAATATTTTATTCTGTTCGTTTTGTACTTTTAACATTGTCAACTAATAAAATTTAAGTTTCTTTGGAAGAACAAGCAATATTAATGCTTTAGTATAACGCCAGTCACTGATGACATCAGTGCAGAAGTAAATACCGTTTACTGTGTTAGTGTTGTTTACTTTCGAATGTAGACAATTTACAACACTGTAATGAATAGGAAATAATGAGGAATAATGGTACCTACCTGGACAAAGTTTCTTAAGTGTCACAAACATGAAGTTCACAAAAGATAAAATAAAACATTTTATAAAAATCAGTTTTATTATTAAAAAGTTGGGTGGTAGAAATTGGTAGAACAATCACACCATTTTTAATACCTTCATACATTATATACCGTTCAATATGTATAAGACAATCAACATAAGTTTAATTGAACAATTGTATATTGATTTATATCGATATACGTATGTAGATTAGGTAGGATAGTATTTAAAAAAAACCATTATAAACGTGTCAGTATCGACTCCTTGCAATATACTTAATAAGTCTTCACTACTCATATTATAGTTATCCATTATTAACCTTTTGACCGCCACAGTCGTGTGTAGACGACAAACCAAAATGTGCCCAGCACGCCACGGTCGCGAATGGTTGACAGAATTTTAAACGTAAATAAATGTCATTAAACAGCATTGTTTTGTGTTTTTGCCTTGTTAATTATTTACCTTGACTCTTCTTCATTTATTTGAAGTGAACTGCTTTCATTAGATTTCATCTGTAGTAACATAAGATGACAAAAAAGAAAACCAGTTAAAAAGTTCGTGCCCTCAAAGCCACAGTCACCTCAACAGGACACGTAGTGATGTAGGCAGCAGTCAATATAACAAGAATATCGACCCCGACGGCAACCTACGTTATATTTGATTTTCTCTGAATTCTGCATTATTAAACAAATAAAACATTTGATATTGAAGTTTCATGTTTGAGAAATCAAGAAAATTTTATAATACTGAACTATGCGCTCTTTAAAAGTCGAGTGGTAATAGATTATCGATTGATTATAATGACTGCAATGCCCATCCCTATCACCCATTGTATTGTCTGTGCCGGGAACGCCACAGTCGTCTATGATTGACAGTCCCATGACGTCAAACGAGGAGAAGAATAGAGTAGTTCTTTTGCTGTTATTATTATTGTTTACTGTATACATGATTAATAATGGATAACTATAATATGAGTAGTGAAGACTTATTAAGTATATTGCAAGGAGTCGATACTGACACGTTTATAATGGTTTTTTTTTTAATACTATCCTACCTAAAAATACATACGTATATCGATATAAATCAATATACAATTGTTGAATTAAACTTATGTTGATTGTCTTATACATATTGAACGGTATATAATGTGTGAAGGTATTAAAAATGGTGTGATTGTTCTACCAATTTCTACCACCCAACTTTTTAATAAAAAAAACTGATTTTTATAAAATGTTTTATTTTATCTTTTGTGAACTTCATGTTTGTGACACTTAAGAAACTTTGTCCAGGTAGCTACCATTATTCCTCATTATTTCCTATTCATTACAGTTGCAGTGTTGTAAATTGTCTACATTTGAAAGTAAACAACAGTAAACGGTATTTACTTCTGCACTAATGTCATCAGTGACTGGCGTTATACTAAAGCATTAATATTGCTTGTTCTTCCAAAGAAACTTAAATTTTATTAGTTGACAATGTTAAAAGTACAAAACGAACAAAATAAAATATTTCGATATTATTAATAAGTATCGGTGTCGCACCTCTAGAGAAGAAGCGAGCAATTTCAAGAAATACGTGCCAACTGCGCCTCTGTCGTCTTAGGGTGACAAAAAATTACGTCATGATGGACAATAGTGCTGTAATACTATTGACTTGGTTTTATCGATTGTTGTTTCTAATTGTGGAATAAACGCCGTAACTGTGACACAGATTATTACATTTATGTCATAAAGTACAAAGCGCGATGAAATAAAACTCAACACAAGGATGGTTTAATAATCTTTATTGAAATTAAAACCCATGTAAAAAAATGTTGTCAGTTTTCTATGAGCTTTATCGATATAATTTCGCCCTCACTATTATTTTGTAGGTATTAAATTATGAATTCGGAGCTTGGCGCTGAGGGCACGCTTTTTCTTTTTTGACGTGGCGGTCAAAAGGTTAATCATGTATACAGTAAACAATAATAATAACAGCAAAATAACTACTCTATTCAAAAATTTTCCTCGTTTGACGTCATGGGACTGTCAATCATAGACGACTGTGGCGTTCCCGGCACAGACAATACAATGGGTGATAGGGATAGGCATTGCAGTCATTACAATCAATCGATAATCTATTAACACTCGACTTTTAAAGAGCGCATAGTTCAGTATTATAAAATTTTCTTGATTTCTCAAACATGAAACTTCAATATCAAATGTTTTATTTGTTTAATAATGCAGAATTCAGAGTAAATCAAATATAACTTGGGTTGCCGTCGAGGTCGATATTCTTGTTATATTGACTGCTGCCTACATCACTACGTGTCCTGTTGAGGTGACTGTGGCTTTGAGGGCACGAACTTTTTAACTGGTTTTCTTTTTTGTCATCTTATGTTACTACAGATGAAATCTAATGAAAGCAGTTCACTTCAAATAAATGAAGAAGAGTCAAGGTAAATAATTAACAAGGGAAAAACACAAAACAATGCTGTTTAATGACATTTATTTACGTTTAAAATTCTGTCAACCATTCGCGACCGTGGCGTGCTGGGCACATTTTGGTTTGTCGTCTACACACGACTGTGGCGGTCAAAAGGTTAAATAGGCTGTACTTACTTTCCGTAAGCATGTACATAGGTACAAACAATATACTTTATAGGGTAAAATCTGCCTAGCCTTTTCCCAAACTATCTTGGGGTCGGCTTCCAGTCTAACCGGATGCAGCTGAGTACCAGTATTTTACATGAAGCGACTGCCTATCTGACCTCCACAACCCAGTAACTGGGTAATACGATATCCCTTGGTAAGACTGGATGTCAGACTTTTTGGCTTCTGACTACTCGTAACGACTGTCAAAGATCTACAAATGACAGCCGGGACCAACGTCTTAACGTGCTTTCCGAGGCACGGAGGAAACTCGGTATGTAATTATGGTCACCCATCCACGGACCAACCTCGGCAAGCACGGCTTAACCTTAAAGATCGACCCGGGCGGCTGTTATTATTTAGCCACGAGCTCGAAATATACTTTATAGGGTAAGATGGCATTTTAAATTACATGGAACGATATAAATTTACCAGCAAACACAAACAAACAGATACACAATTTAAAGCGTGTGTTGTAGCGCGTATCTATTCACACTAAGTAATATGATTATTTTCACGGAAATTGGCTTTGCCTTGTTTGTTATCCTTTATTTATTTCCATACAAATTATACAGGTTGTAAAGGAAAGGGTATATACATCCTTAAGGATGTGCTACAGACCATCAAACTGAACATGTTTCTCAACTTCGAATAGGTATTGCAATTTTCTATGGGGCAGCAGATATTTTTTTTGCTGAAAAACATGTTTTATGATGAGAAACATGTTCAGTTTGATAGTCTGTAGCACACCCTTAAGTATGTATATACCTTTCCGTTACATCCTGTATACATTTTTGAATAATTCTATAATGATGTTATTACGACTTTAATTTAAAAAATATGTATATATTTTTATAAATGGATTGAAGGAAAGGATTTTCTTTTTAATTTTTTTTTAAACGTTGCCCCCCACCCTAGGAATTTCTCCTGTATCGTGGCTGCATACAAACATTTAAACTCACATACACAAACAGCCAGACCAAGAACAGCTATCTATAGGCCATAAAAATATTTGTTCCGTGCGGAGATCGAACCCGCGACACGCAGCGCAGCAGTCGATCGCTCAACCACTGAACGTGTCGTCGAATAATATTGATCCTTAATTTTCTACTGGAAGCCGAAAACTTTTGGACCTTACTATGTATAAGCTCGAAATAAAAACCCGCATGATACAATAGTAACATACATTTATTTGTTTATGTACTCACAAAACACAAAGGAAATGCATAAATATAGAATAGTACAATCACCATCATCATCATAAGCCTATAATGTTCCCACTGCTGGGACACAGGCCTCCTCTCTATGAGAGGGAGTGGGCTGTAATCCACCACGCGGGCCCAGTGCGGGTTGGAGAATAGTACAATGGTGCTGCTTATTTTATAAAGGTGGATACAGACTTTGCGAGGCATGCGCCACCAACGGCGCACAACGAATGCCTGAGGCGTGCGTGTTGAAAAATTATACTATACTAATACTATTAAATAATATAGACATACGTTGGATCGCCCTCGCACGTGCGTAGCACATGCCTCCCACGAAAATACAGGTACACTCCTTCCGAGGCATTCGCTGTGCGCTGTTCGCGGCGCATGTCTCGCAAAGTCTGTATACAGCTTTAGATATTTGTACCAGGAGACCTATGACAGGAGTCTTATATGCCCTTCGGTGTGTATTTGAAGAGACGATACAGTAAAACTTAAAAACTATAGGAACGTTTACTTAAAACAAAAAAAACATGCATAGTACATTTTTATATAAAAATGCAAAATTTTGAAGCACACATAAAATAAAGAAGAATAAGTGTAAAAAATATCAGAAGCACTTAACTTTTACATCATTATATGGCATCATACATCCCTATCAGACTCAATTGCTTCTCCTTAACACAGGTTTTGTTAAGGGAGAAGCGCCAATGTAGCCCGCGAAATTCATATTTTCTTTGGTTTTTTGCAATTTGTAGAAATGTATTTTTAATGTGTGGACTGCTTTCTTTTGAGTAAACAAATAAGTATTTAAAAAGAATAATATAGCTAAAACAATAATCAACTTTTCATCCGAAATACATACATTGTGCTCTTTCAAGGAACGAAATATTTAAGTTTTGAGTTAAATTATCTATCAATTCATTTATTTCTTTCCCCCTTCTCCTCAGTAAACTAGAAAGGCTTGGTGTAAGAGGCCTACCGCTTAGTTTGTTTAAGAGTTACCTTAGTGGTCGCTCGCAAATCATCAGAATCAACAACCACACCAGTAAGGAAGCAGTCCTCACCTACGGAGTTCCACAAGGTAGTGTCTTAGGACCTACCCTTTTCCTGGTTTACATAAACGAGCTCTGTAAACTTGATCTAAGAAACTCCAAAGTCATCGCTTACGCTGATGACACTGTTATCCTGGTTCGTGGCAGTGACTGGAACGAGGCTCGGCTTCGGGCAGAGTCAGCCTTGCGAGTTACTATGAGATGGCTCACACAGAATTTGCTCACCCTCAACTTGGATAAAACCAGATTTATCACTTTTAGTCCAAGGAAAGCGTCACAACCAGTTCCACCCTTCCGTCTGACAGCTCATGTGTGCCTTAAAACGAGGACTGCCTCCTGCGACGGCTGTGACTGTCCTGAAGTTATGCGCACGGATTCAATAAAATATCTTGGAGTCTGGGTCGACAGCACGTTGACATGGTGTGAGCAAATCAATTCTTTGGTCTCTAGGGTAAGAAAATTAATTTTTGTTTTTAAAAACCTCAGGACCTCCGCCAATTTCTCTACCCTGAGAACTGTGTACTTTGCTCTTGCCCATTCTGTTTTAACGTACTGTATTTCGGCCTGGGGTGGTGCTGGTAAATGTCTGTTCCTTCGCTTAGAGAGGGCGCAGAGGGCTGTCCTTAAGGTAATGGCCTTCAAACCCTATCGATTCCCTACCAGCGAACTGTACACGCTATGGAAGCTACCTACAGTAAGACACTCTTTTGTGTTAAGTACAGTGTTGCGGAAACATTCAAACTTGTCTTTTGACCCTGAGTTTAGAAAACAAAAACGTAAAACTGACAGAGTCTGCCCGACATCAGCTGTTAAATTGGAAACTGTCCGCCGGCAGTTCACTTTCTGCAGTCCCGTGCTTTATAATAAAATAAATAAAGTTCTTACCATTTATCCGTGCACTCTCCGGGATTGCAAAAATATTATTGATAAATGGCTTCATACTCTCACATACGAAGAATTGGAAACCTTAGTCAAACCCTAAATATTAATTTTTCATCCGCAGACAAGCACACCAAATACATGTAGCGTAGAGTGTGCCCGGTGGGAGGTTCCACAAGCACACTCTACACTTACACCCCACATACATGCACTACACTCGCACACAACACTCCCAAATGCACAACATTAAACACTTACCTATTTGTTTTTTATTATTATCGTTTTTTATACTACTTTAATTTTGTACTTGTATACCTGTATGTCTGTTTAATTTTAATGCTAGTATTTTATTTTATTTTTTAATTTTTTAACCACTACTGTCTTTTTTTTTTCTCTTTTCCTCATTTTTGAATTTTGGAACGATGTTATCTCCCTCTTGGAGGTGGGCGTTAATAGCTGCGACACAGTTTTGCAACTAATGTAGCTATTTACGTACGCAATCAATTTGTAAAATTTTTTTTTTGTTTCAATAAAGATTATTATTATTATTATATTATTATTATTTCAGACACAATAAATCCATGATTTTGTTAGTACGAGTAGGTAACTACAGTTAAAAATAATGTTTAGTCATTAAATACTCACTCAAACAAATACACACAATACTATTATAACTAAACATAAACGTAAATTACGTTTCTCATATCAAAAATAAAATAAGTTTACTTAGGTAAATAATAAAACTCATTCGAGATCTATCAAATAATTAAAACAACTTGAATTAATAAAAGTACAAACATCTTTTCATTAAAAACAAAAACAACCCCAAAAACACAAAAAAGTGACGAAATCAAACAAATTGCCATTGTATGCAGTACTGTACTAAGCAGGCAAACTCAATTTATGTCCAGGATAAGAAATTTACATAATATACAGCGTGTTAGGGACATCGACGCCGTATTATCCATAGGACTAGCCAGTTCTATGTTGTCCTATGATTAATTGATGGCTTGGAGGGCTTGCTCTATCCGGGCCCGGGCATGAGCCGAGAAGATACGTGGTCACTGCCCTGATTTCGGCCGCCATAAAGCGGTAGGGAGCGTACCTATAAGCCACTTCCGTCGCTGGTCGTCATCCGCTGGGCCTCCTCCAAACAGACCGCCTAGTTGGCGTGAAGAAAGCGGCGCTCGGTACGGTAAAGTTTCACCGTACCTAAGCGCCTAGAAATAGCGCCGTGGCGCCTCCTACCCGACAAAATATCAACTACACACTGGCGAGTTGCGTGCGCGCCACTCGCCACCACCGCGCCTATACTCTCACTCGCAATCAAATGAAGGTCATATGATCCCGCGAGACAAAGGGCCATGCCCATAACTCCGCCAGCCACTTTACACAGCGATTTCTTACGCGGGCCGCCATGTGGTCGGCTGTCAGGCGTGACAAAAGCACCGAAGAGGCACAAAAGATCGTGAATATCGTATTATTGTATATTGCGAGGCGAAATTAATTATTTCCACACTGACAGTGATTTCTATACAATATTTTATTTTGTATCTGGAAATGGGTGAAAATTACCGGAAATAAAGGAATTATAATTTTATTTTTAAACCTATAATAAAACCTAACCTACAAAAAAAAACCAAAACCAAAAACCAAAAATAATCCTAAAAAAAGTAAAAACAAAACTGAAGAGAAAGAAAAATTAAAAGAAAATATGAGTGCAATTCCGTAAAAACCGATGTATTTACGGAATTGCACTCCTTTTTTCTTTCAAAGAGTGATCCACACACATCTTGGACACATTGGCCAACTTCCCCTTGCCTTGAATGAAGATTTCGGGTGGAAGGGGGGATTTCGGGTTAGCCCTAGGACTGGCTGAGCGGCTGGTAGAAGCTGCGGGTGTATTAGAGAGGTGAGTACCTACCTAGGGTGTTCCCTAAGCTTGGTATCCTAATGTTAACGAGTCCCTATGGGTCTTACGACCTATCCGAGACGTTTGGGTACCGACACGTAGCCGATTTAACATACGTAGCAGCTGTGTATTACCCTGAGTTCTCTTGAGGACGAAGTAAAATACGACATGTCCGTAAGAATTGAGGAGCCATACGACACCGCCAAATCTGAACAATATTGGCTATTGTGGACGACGTCCTGAAACGGCAGCTATCCAGAGATCCCAATCAGCGAAGTACAGACACGAACGAGTCCCCCCAGTACCCTCTGATACGTAACGCCCTTCTCTTTCGCTTCGGGCTACAAAATAGCAGGCGAGTCGTAGGTAGAGGTACGAGGGGGCCGGTGAGACAGGCGCCTGGGTCATTTTCAATGTTTTTTTTTTTGCCAGGAGTGGGAAATCTGCCTGACAGGTTGAACTCGAACTGGCTAAAACCACACTCCTGCCCGGCACCGCCAGTGTCCCACTGACATAATCAGATACCTTATTTGCGGAATGCTTTAACTTATGTAACGACTGATTGTTATCAGAAAGAGGCCGAAGAGACCACGCTCTATGCGCTTAATTTTGACGATATTTTGTATTTAATAATGTTATCAGATTCAAATATTACTATTTATGTCTTCTGGTCTCGGCGTGTGTTGAATCTAGAGTCTCTGTGTACGTGGACGTGCGCGCACCGACAACTTTAGCAATACGCTATAGTTGCTCGAGCTAATGCGTCCCACTTCCTGCGAACCGGGCATTGTGCGAGTGTCCACCTTAAGGTTTGGACCGCCGCAGTGGCTGCACAGGTCCCCGGCTCCGTACATTGGACGAGGAAGCTGGAGACGAGCCCCAAAGAGCCCCGAACACCGGCTTTTGGCGTCTCGCTTTAGTGGCCCAACGAAACGGCAAAGGTGGCGGCAGCGCAGAGTTCCCGCTGTGCTTGCACTAGCGCTCGGCACTTGCGCGATCACAGAGAGATACCATTTTGCCTAACGTCAAGTCGGTTCGAGCCATTCACTAGGCTCGAACCATTCAAAAATGGCCGCCATGCGATCAGCTTCCGGAGTGACGAAAGCGCGGAACGCACCGAAGATGCAATTTTTTTTGAAGAGCTTAGTTATTGTCAATGATCTTTGGATCTGTGAGGAGCCTGGTAAGGTCTCTGAAATCCTTGACCGAAACTACGGAGATCTTGATGCCGTGTTGGACAGCGAAAATCTCAAATTCGTTTTAAGAACTGGGCGTTCTAACGAAACATAAATTATAACGATTTTGGTGCAAGCCATTTGGGATGCGTGCACTACGGCGGCGCACGGGACGGCATGAAAGTAGCAGGGGCTCGCTTGGCGGGGCTGAAAGGCGTAGCAACACGACCACTCGAAAGAAATCGCTGCGCCCCCGCAACAGGGGCTCGCGGCTGGTAGGATATGGACGTGGTCCTTGGGCCCGCGGGAGCCGTGGTGTGCCCGTAACGACGGGCACCCACAATTAGGTTGCGCAAATAGGCGCGGATGGACCACACGACCAGATTGTGAGTTTCCCGTTTTATAGTCTTTAAGATCTACATCCCCACACCCGTACATCTTAATTTCATGTTAATTATGTATATTAATATAATATTTGTAGGTATTTGTAACGAATTTAACGTTCGTTACACGCCATTGACACGTCGGTCCACTTCGCTTTATCGTGAACGAAACAGAGGCGACGGGGGCGGGATTTCTTGAGGGGCAGCCGGATCGGCAGTGGCCGTGGGGCTGGCTGGGCGGCTTGCCTGATGGGAGGTGAAGCTGGAGGGGGGCGGGAGTCCTACGAGGTCGCAGGAGGGGGCGTTGCTCGGGATGCTACTGACTTTTTGGGCTTGTCGGCCTGGGAAGAAGAAGCCATCCTTCTTTTCCCCTTTTCGACGACTGGGTAGTCGTCTTCAGAGGAGGATTCAGAAGGGGATTCTCCGATTCCTCTTCTGAGGTGGCCACTGACCTGGTGTCCACGGCCTGAGGGGCCGACAGGTAGGTAGGGGGAGTCCAGAGCGAGAGTGGCTATGGTCTCCAGCGATTTATGCTAAGCGTGGAACTCTGGGGTGTACTTCTCACGCAGATAAGGATTGCGCTTGATGAGAGCCAAAGAGTGACGCATTGCAACATTTACAAGCGCAAAAAATGGGTGCAAAAAGCGAAAATTAAGAAAAAATATATTGTTAGCCAACCTACAATACCCTAATCAAAAAATATAATCTTTACCTAAAAAAAATACAAAAGTCAGAACCTAAAAAAATACAAAAAAGAAAACAATGCAGAAGAGAAAAAAAAAGTAATAAATTTAAACCTAAAAAAAGACAATAAAAGCAGCCGGTTTGTTTTCAATTAAGCACAAGCGCCCTGTCCTCCGGTTTCCGCATGCAGTGTGACCAAACCATATGAACCAGACCAGCCTTACTGAATAGTGAAGTGTCATCAGCGAATACCAACACCATTTGCGATTTTGTCAGAAAGCGGGAGATCAGTCCCTGTCCCCTGTCCCACGGCCAGCGTAGCCGAACCCGCGCCCCCTCACCCCGCGCCTCCGTGGACGCTGTCTATTGACGTTTTCTTAGGCGTACACCAGTGTACACTGCTCCCACCCGCTACGCCGCGCCGTAGCACTCCACGCCGACGCACCACAACGCCCCGACTGGGCGCGGCGTAGCGAGCGCGTCGGGCTTCGTCGGCGACACCGGAATACCAAACGCGGTCTGTATTTATGTTTACTAACTGTGCTGGTTTCTGAACAGCTCGGACTTTGTCGAAAGCGCACCTTACGTCTTTAGTCCTCTTCAGTCCTGAAGAAGACTGACGGATCACCGAGCTTGGGTCTGGCGCAGTTTACGCACCTCGCTGCTTCGCAAAGATGTTTGTCTTGGGCAGTCCACCCTAAGGTGTGGACCGCCGCAGTGGCTGCAAAGGTCCCGATAAAAGGGAGCGACGTCGCCCGGTCTTCCATCGAAAGAGGTGATCCGGCGTCGCACATCAAGGAGCCCCGAACAGCGTCTTTTGGCATCTCGCTGGAGTGGCCCTCCGGGACCACAAAGGTGACGGCACATTCTAGGTGGCTCTGGCAGAGGGAGATGTTTTTGGGGCAGTCAGCCTGACTGTGGCCGTATAGCTGACAATGGTGCCCAACTATATTTGAGCGCAGACGACATGCCCGAAGGACAGCACACCAATTTTGCCTTCTAAATCGGGTGGTCACTCGACTGGGTCACAAACTCTTCAGAGATGCCCGAGCCACTCGGCCCTCAGAGGTCATCTCCCTGGAACACGCAGAACCTTCCCAGCTCTCGGACAAGAGTCCAACCCCAACGCCGGGCTAAAAGATGTGCTTGTCCACTGTCCCACGGCCCGCCTAGCCGCAACCGTGCCCTCTCACCCAGCACCTTCAAGCCACGTGGTCGCTGTCTATTTACGTAATATTCTGCGTACGAGCTTTAGGACACCTGCGCTAGTTGGCCGGACTGACCGAAATCCAGCTTGGAGGTTCCGTGCAGAGGGCACGGTCCTTGGGACGGGGGCAGTCAGTCCTATAGTCACAGAGACACTTGACGCAACGCGGCTTCCCAAAGCAATTTATTTCCTTGGGAATGGCCGTAGATCTCGATCGTAAGGCCACACATCGTCTTGATCCCGAGGATAGGGTCATCACCCTATGGGGTTGCCCCCATTGCGGTGCATGCGGTACATATAACCTACAATAAAAAAGTCTCAACATAAAATAATACACTAAAAAAAAGAAACAATGAAACAAAGAGGAAAAAGAAATTTTAAACCTAAAAAAAAAGAACATAAGCAGCCGGTTAGTTTTAACTAAAGCTCAAGCGCCGCATAACCCTGTACTCCGCTTTCCGCATGCATTGTGGCGTTTGGTCCCTGAACCAGACTATACTCGCCTTAGTGAATAGTGAAGTGTTATCAGCGAATACCGACACCATTTGTGATCTTGTCAGAAACCGGGAGATCATTCATGTTTACAGAGCCTTCCCAGGTGTCGGACAAGCGCCCAACCCCATCGCCAGGCTAATGAATGGCCCTCTCCCACGGCCCGCGTAGCCGCACTTGCGCCCTTTCACTTCACGTTTTCCAGCCCCGTGGTTGGTCTATTGACGTAATCTTCGGTGCACAGCCGTGTCTACTGCTCCCACCTACGCCGACGCACTACAACGCCCCGCCCCCTCCGTAGCATCGTTACGCACTGGTGCTAAGCCCAACTACATCGGTTTAGCGGCTACGAGTAAGTCACTAGCAGCGGTTCGAACACGCCAGCTGATAGCCTTTTTAAGGCAACGCTGTGCTTTCTTTGTCCGGTCTACACTTCGGCCACTTTTCCGCGGCCTTTCGGGAAGCCTTACGGTGCCAACGAATATAATTGGGTGTTGATCCGACGACAATAGTTATCTAACCCCGCTTGTTGTCAGCTGCACCCGGGACGGTTGGGTAACCTGTTCGGTCGAAGACCCACAACTTTACGTTAACCACTCTGATGGGTGTAATGACCACTCTGGTGGGTATATTGACCACTCTAGTGGGCTTACTGCCCACTGTGGTGGTTATATTGCCCACCAGACAATGCGTATTGCTATTGGTTAGATCACTACTGCGTAGCAAAACCGTAGCCGATATAACGATCGCCGTAGGCACTTCGTAGCAGAGCACGGATGTGCGTAGCACTGCTACGAGCGGGCGGGGCGAGAGCGAGACGCCGGGAGCGTAGCGCGTCAGCGGGCGATCGATCGAGCGCAGCGGCGAGGTGTGAGCGAGTCGTAGCGGTACGTGCGTCCGTTACAAGCGCTCAGAGCTGAATGTTGAATTTGCCGTGACGCCTCCTACCCGACAAAATATCAACGATGTAGAGGCGCTTGTGTACCACCCTACTCTGAAGGAATTTGAAGTAAGTATATTAAAGTGTTGTCAACATTAGTTCGGCGGCGCGTCTATTGAGTGGCCCCAAGTGTCTCTTCTCAGTGTTGGTGCTACACTTGATGCTACAACTACGCTGACATTTTCGGGGGAGGGAATCTCGAGTGGGACACTCTTGATCACCACTCTTGTGGGTTTATTGACCACTCTGATGGGTATATTGACCACTCTAGTGGGCTTTCTGCCCACTGTGGTGGTTATATTGCCCATCAGATAATGCTTATTGCTATTGGTTTGTTTTTAGCCTCAAATCGGATGGTGGCCTTCGACCAGGTCACAGACGACAAGTACCATATCGTATTGATCGCCACCTCTCGCCTTGCGAAGGCGTTGGACGGTTGTGTTAGGGATAGCCTGTCTTTTGAGGTTACTAAGATGTCTTTGTGGCGATTGTTTACGGGATCCGCCTGATCAGTGATACCACGAGGTTGGGTGTCTCCTCTGGGAGGGAGTACGTGTGGAAGGCAGTATACCTTCCACTAAGTCGACGGGTTTAATCCCAGTAGACCGAAGCCTAGGTAGGAACTGTGACTTTGATGCCCTGCTAGATGCTGCGGGCGGTCGTGTCGGGGCTTAGGCTTCTTAGGTGGACCAGCTCCACCCTAGGGTTTGCCCTAGGGCTGGCTCGGCGGCTGACGTAGCTTATTATTAATATACTAATAGCGAAAGAGCACCAAGTTGGGGTCCTGGTGTGATTCATGCATCTAGTCACTTTTAGGCGAGCAGAAGGCCTACTTGCCGAGGAGTTAAGGGTGTGCGAACAGTGCAGGGGATACCGGCATTTTGGCTAAGGGGGATGGGCGCTTTTTCCAGGCTAGCGAAGGGGTTGGCCGTGGCCATCAGTGCCGCGATGGCACTGATTATCACGCATGGGTATATTACATGCTCGTTACACGCCTTGTGGATTTCCGTACTCTTAGCTTTGACGAGAATACGTCTGGAACGGAATGCTCCGTTCCCCAAACAGCCTGTTAAGCTCCCTGAAGTCAAAGGCGGAAGGCACAGTGATTTGTTTGCCCTGTTAGACCGCATGGGCCTTAGTATAGTGGATTTTGCGCTCCTTACGTCTTGGACGTGTCCATCCACTTCGCCTTGTCGTGGAAGAACAGAGGCGGGGGAGGAGCAGGAGTGGGCGTGGTCTTAGGGCTTGCTTACTAGGAGGTACAAGCTCGCGAAGCCCGAGATGGGGGCGCGATTCCGCTTTAGCAGGGAGGAACAGCCAGGGGTTTCCTGGCTTTCGATATTGTACTGACTGAGTGATTGATTGATTGATTGACTGATTGATTATATGGACCATGCCGTAAAAGATAAAAAAAATAAAACTTAAGGAAAAGGCAGATGATAAAATAAAATAAAAAACTTAGCCTATCAAAATCACCAAAAAAAATACCAGTATTAATAAGCCTAGCTAAACTAACAAAAGAGAAAAAAATTAAAACCTAAATAAAAGCAAAAAATATAGATGATAAAATTAAAAAAAATAATTATTAACAATTTATCCGTATTAATAAAGCTAGCTAAACTACCAAAAATGAAAAAAATCAAGAATAAAACCTAAATAAAAAACAGTGGAGTACCTAATGTGCAATTTGAAAGGTTGTGGATTCTGGTCAACCAGACTTGGCGGCTACTTAACCGGACTCTTCCGTAGTGCCTTAAATGCTCCCACCCTCGGCTTCGCTGTGAGGAGGGCATCAAGGCTGATGGGAGGACCGCCAATCTTATTGTGTGACAGGGCCCTGTGGGTGTTACACCCCACCATACTATGTGCAGCAATAAGAACACGGGTTAGAAGACTACTTGTCGCGTCGCGCGCGTCTGAGATCCCCCAGGGCCGCAGTTCAGGGCCCTTCCGACTAACTGCCTACCCCTGAGGGGGGTCGGCTGGTGCTTCGGGTCAATACCTACTTGGGTTCGTTGGCACTGTAAGGTTAGGATTAAGGGGCCAAAGATACAGGGCACGCCACAATAGTGGCGATAAGTCCCCTCTTTGAGGAGTGGCTAGAGAGGCGGCACGGCGCCCTCACCTTCCGCCTGACGCAGGTCCTCACCGGACACGGTTGTTTCGGGAGGTTCCTGCACCGAATCGGGCGGGAGGAAACGCCCGGGTGTTACCATTGCGAGGATCGGCCGGAGGACACGGTGGAGCACACCGTGGAGCTCTGCCCCGCTTGGGCTGAGCACCGCCGTGTCCTCGTAGCGGCGATTGGCGGCGGTGACCTCTCGCGTCCGGCCCTGGTTCAATCCATGGTCCGGAGCGAGAGGGAATGGGAAGCCGTCGCCTCCTTCTGCGAAGCAGTCATGCTAGCGAAGGAGGTGGCGGAACGTGAGAGGGAGAGAACCTCACGTCCCAGCCGCCGCGGGAGACGCCCCGGGCGTCGGGGGGCAACCAGTGGCCCCCGGCCACCGTAGGCGCGAGCCTGTGGACGGTGAGTAATGGGCTAGCTCACCGTCCGTCCGTCTCATGACGACAGGCCGTGTCGACGGCGCGTACGTGTTCCACGCGCGCCTCAAGGAGATGTCAGCAAACAGGAAGGGGCCCGAGAGGGCCGATGCCTGCCAGGGCTGCGGGTTGTTCGAAAGAGATACCGCGGCCCTGGAACACAAAGGGCTTAGAAGGAACATGGGTGGGTTTTAGTCAGTCAAGTCTGACACTCCCTCCCGCTCCGCCCAGAGCGGGAGAAGTCATTTGATGATTTCCCATCCGCAAAAAAAAAAAAAAAAAAAAAAAAGGGGCCAAAGATATATATATATATCTAATTAAACGGAGTGACGCACCTTTGCGCTTGACGAGGGCCGAGAGGTGAACGCGTTTAATCAAGTACAAGAGCTACGCACCCGTAGCCGACTGAACGTACCCATATCAGGCGTAGCACTGCTACGAGATGGGCGGGGCGTAAGTGAGGTCGCTGGGGCTTTGTGAGCTACGGCGTAGCTCGCCAGCGGCGGCGCACGGGACGTCAAGAGAGTCGCGTATAAATAAACCTAGCTAAACTAACAAAAAAGAAATAGTAACTCAAATAAACGCAAAAAATAGAAGTTAAATTTAAAAAAAAACTAAGCCTATCTCAATTATAATAACTTGCCAGTATAAATAAACCTAACGAAAAAAAAACCTAAATAAAAGCAAAAAATAAAAGAAAAAATTAAAAAAAAACTTAGCCTATCTTCTAAATATAAAATATATAATACCTTTCAAGTATAGGTATATAAACCTAGCTAAACAAAAACAAATAAAACCTAAATAAAAAATAAAGAACAGTGGAGTACCTAATGTGCAATGTGAAATGGTATCATTCTGGTCAACCTGACTTGTTCGCTACTTAACCGGACTTTTCTGATACAGAAAAGCCTCCTTTCTCTTCCACTTTCCGATGACTTGGTAGTCGTCTTCAGAGGAGGAAGACTTGGAGGACTCGGAGGGTGGCTCAGAGGCTTCGGAGGGATTCTCCTGACTCTCTTGTGAGGTAGCCGCGGGCGTGGCCTGATTGGTCGAGGGGGTATTAGGGAGAGTCCAAAGCGAGAGTGGCTCTGGACTCCAGGGACTCTTCGAGTGCGTCGAACTCCGGGGAGTACTTCTTACGCAAGTCTCGCATGACAAGGTTGGCTAAGTGAAGAAGAAGCGTTCCGACTTCGAGGAGGAAGTTTAGACATCACGGGGGGGAGGAGGGGGAACTAACTCCTAAACCAATCCCCGAGGAGACTCCACTCCCAGAGTAAACGTGTGCATCCCGGGCAGACAGTTCCCCTAAGACCGAACCCACCCATGTCTTTCCTATGGTTACACTTGACAAGAAGAAAAACACAAACAAACTCGTCAGCTTGGTACACCCCTGGCTAACCCTTGGATTACAGTCGTAATGTTATGTGTGTACGATGTATAAACCTTTATCAAGTACTGCATACTCATGGATGTACTTACATTTAGTAATTAATGGCAAGTACCTAACACAAAACTCAAAAACGCAACATTCAATACTTAAAATCTACTTAACACAAGTTATCCGTTTTTAAATCTTCGGCTGCCGTTGTGTGTGCTCGGCTTCATTCGGGTCAGCTCGGCTACCATCGGATCTGCTCGGCTCTTGCAACACCACCTGGCTGAAGACACCATGACGTCATTACTCGACGAAGAATGTTCGAGAAGTCGCCATCTGGAATGCACAAAAGAGAGAATTAATCAAAACTCGAAGCATTTCTTTTAAACTAGCCATGCCTGCGGCTTCGCTCGCATTACGGTAGGAAATTATGTCATGGGAATGTTTCAAATTAGCCAATGGCAATTGGGAATATTTAGCATTAGTGAAAGAATATAATCAGTGGTTCTGAATGCTATAATCAAAATTACAAACGTTGTATTGACAACGTAATATACAAGGTATTGTTTTGCATGCTCGTCAAATTGAAGGAGGTGACTACGCTATATATTTTTTTTTTTACTAAACTACCCGTGTCATAAACGTGGCCTGTCTGATCCTCGCCCTATAACCGCGGTTTCACACATACAAACAATCTCAAATGTTTATTCGATCATTTCTTATTCCCTTAACCATGTTAAGGGGGTTATTCTGAAATACTGACAAACATAAACAACCAAAAAACTGGCCAAGTGCGAGTCGGACTCGCGCACGAAGGGTTCCGTACCATTATTTATAAAAACGAGCAAAAAAATCAGCAGCAGATCTCTGTCAACTGTTACACACTGAGTTGGTTAAGTCGTTATTAGTACAACTATGTTAGCACAGATGGCACTTGGCCAGTTTTAGTTTATTGACATAATGTTTTGACTATTATTTTATTGACAAAATGTTTTATTTTTATTATTATTTTGACATAATGTATTTGGTTGTAATTTATTTGACATAACTTATTTGATTCTGATTTTTTTTTTTTTTGACTGATAATATTTTTATTTTATTATTTGTGACATCGATTACTTACTTACTTAAACAAATTGAATATTATCTAATTGTTATGAATGAATGATTTTATTTTTTACTATTGGTTATTTTGAATGCTACTATATTACTTTATAAAATTGTTGTGCCCGACAGGGTCCATGTGAACTATATTATTATTGAAGATCTTGTTAAACACATGTGATATGCAATAAATGATTGAATTGAATTGAATTGACTTTCATCAAAACTGCCGCTCTGCACGAAATGTTTATTATAAATCTTATCACTTGAAAAATAATATAGTCCTCATACACTTAGGGTAATTTAATATAATAATAATTAAATGGCGTTTGTTGCCATACGGCCACATCGACATGCTAATTGTTTTTTATCAGAAGCAAGTTCTCTTTATAACTGCTAGATGGCGCTGTTTACAAGGTTTTACCCAATTTGGCTTTTTTGTATGGGTGCTCCCTTAAATATTTAATGTATTCTGTTTTTAGTATTTGTTGTTATAGCATCAACAGAGATACATAATCTGTAGAAATTTCAACTGGCTAGCTATCACGGTTCATGAAATACAGCCTGGTGACAGACGGACGGACGGACGGACGGACAGCGAAGTCTCAGTAATAGGGTACCGTTTGACCCTTTGGGTACGGAACCCTAAAAAGCAACGTTTATTAATAATTAACTTCCGTGCTGTTTCTTCTCCATAGAAAACGACCACCCGAACCGAGCACCTTTTGTCGACGTTTTATAAGTGCCCATGCAGGCCTATGCAAATAAAAATATTTTGATTCTATCAGCTGTCTCCTACTGTTCAGAATGATTTACTAAGTATGTGGTAAGCGTTTTCGCGTCGGTTTCCTTTTAACACCCCAGGCCCCCTATTCACAAAAACTCAGATTCGATTTCGATTCGATAAGTCGTATGTCTATCTTGTTTTGGCGTTACGAAAGCGAGCGAGATAGACATACGACTTATCGAATCCGAGCGTTTGTGAATAAGGGGGCAGAAAACGGTTTTCAATTAGGTAATTCTCAGTACCACCCAGGAGCCTAGATTTGTCACAGCGAAATGTGTCTACTGTACATACGTCTGCCTCCTACTTCGAGGAAAGCTGGCGTATTGTTACTATTATATTCTAAGTACATACCAGGGGGAGGACACTGCCATACTTGACATAGGCGTCCAATTTTACACAAAGATACTAGCACCATCTCTTACCAAATCCGCATAAACTTGAGATTTAGTACATTAAAATGACATAGATGGTGCTTACGCCAATTAGTGATTAAATACCTTTTTGATTTGAATGAAAATTGAGTTAAAAATAATGAATTTAAACTCTAAACAAGATTAAACCACTTATTTATTTTAAAAGCATTTTGTAATTGCGAATTTTTTTTTTTAGGTTTTGCAACAATATCATACAGATTGTTTACAAAATGGCGACTATCGGCGTGTGCGCATGCTTGTAGATCTCTCCCATTTTGTGTAATTTATGTGGTTTCTCGGTTCTGTCTTCTTTTACACTCAACTCGACCGCACTTTCTGGAGCTTTAGATGCAGAAAGTGCGGTTGAGTTGAGTGTAAAAAAAGAAATAAAAACAGAAACCCATAGAAAACCTATTCAATAACAAAGATATAGATATAAGTATATGTACGCACCTATAGCTATTGGGATTAGTTCAACGGATTTAGTATCAGGTGGCGACACCGTTCAATGTAGGTGTCAAAAATTCGCTTGAGTGGGCTCTCTATTCCATCTATATTACTATACTCTTTGGTACATACCGTCGGACAGCTGCGGCGTCGAACACTGCTTCCACAATGACAGTCTTTCTTCCTCCACTTCCCGTAGTGCAGGAATATCTTCTGTGTTCCAAAGTCGCTCAGCTCGGCAGATCTGAGTGAGATAGAGAACAAATATACACAACTAGATTTTACTATCATCAGCCTATAATGTTCCTTCGCACTGCTGGGACACAGGCCTCCTCTCTATGAGAGGGAGTGGGCTGTAATCCACCACGCGGTCCCAGTGTGGGCTGATAGATGTCACATGCCTTCGAAATTTTAGTTCAAGGACATGGTGGATTCCTCACGATGTTTTCCTTCACCATGTTGGAGAGCAGCGATGATGTAATAAATTACACCTATTAATGCGCCTGCCTGTGTTCGATCCCACAGTTTACTGCTCGTAAGTCAGGGCTGCCACCACTGGGCCACAGCTGCTGGCTCATATTGAATGCTTTGCTATTATTGTGAAGTAATAACCATGTTAGTCTCTTTCATGAGGGTGCAACAGGCAGGAGGTCCCGCTGTAGTTAGGCTTGTCATTCAGCAGGCATAGCATTTAATCTGCGTTTTATTACAGCTATTGCAGATCAACATTGATAAACTGTGAGCTGCAAAAATAAAACAATCTACTATTAGAGACCCAATCTATACAAAAATACATTTACTTTGTTTACACTGCTCGTGTTGAACAGACTTAAAACTTTAAAAAAAAAAACATACCATAGAGAATCCTCCTTTCTGTTGCATCCGCATACGTGATGTCCCCGTCCTCTAGCCGCAGCAGTTCCTCGACTTGTCCAACTATAATCAATGTTTTAAACTAATGTTGTTAATACATTTTATAAAACTAAATAAAACAGTTAATACAATGTATTATGGCTGCAGCTCAGCTTCTTTAATTCATGCAATTTTAACTACCATGCCACCTCAGAGCTATCACTAGACAATTCTAGAATCAATTACTAACTCTGCGCTTCTCTTGACAGATGATTTGAAATAGTGATTCTGTTCTGTGCTACTGATGTCACTAGAGTTATGGACTAGAGATGTGAAATGTGTCTTTATACTGTAACCATTGCTTGAATGAACCATCAAAGGTAGGCTTAGACGTTATAAGTAATTTCATTATCTTTAGTTGTGACTACATACATTTGAAAGATTGGAATTGGAACAGACTGTTTCAATGCTTTTCTTATTCAGCTTGTAGCTACAACGCATTGTTGTGAAAGGACTGTTTTCAAATAATTCGGTGGGAGTGACTAGCCTTGAGGGTGTGAAAATGGTAGATAAAAAAAACTTAGGACAAAAACTTAAACATCAGAATTTTGTACACCACATCTTGTGGTAGAATGTATTGAACTGAACAAAATACTAACACCATACTATGTAAAACTACATTCTCACAAATAAATAAATTATAATTATAGGAAAAACAACGTTTCGCGCCAGTAAGACGACGAACTGTACAATCAAATTCGTGAAATAAGGTACTGAATATCGATGCATTTCTAATCGGATGAACTTACACTATGGTTATTGTATGATCCCTTGCTAGACCATACAGATGCTGCAGAAGTGGCTCTGCAATAATGTGTTTTATACAATAAATGAGTTTTTGACTTATAAACCCATTTGTAATCGTTAAGTAGCATATGTTCCCATTTTTGAAAACTATTGTTCCTATTTTCACATTCCTTTATTTTTTTTTAAATTTTATTGATGTTATATCTGTTCCTTGTTATATTTTTTTCTAATATTGTTACTTTATCCTGTATCCTACACACAAGTAGGTATATTAAATTCTAAAAATGTTTTATTTTGTAACTACGTCTAGAAGTTTGATACCTAAATGTCGACTACATTTTGTTAGGTATTTTAATTTAATTTTAAGTTTGCATGCTGAAATAAGTCGGCGAAATATGTGAAACCTTTTTATTTATAAGACCATTATGTACCATATTTCATGCAAATAAAGAATCTTGAATACATTACTTTTAGATGAAAGGTGAATGGAATGAAAGAAGATAAATAATCAAAACACTACTGTAAAATGAGCGTAAAATGAGCTTCATAGACTGATGGTGTGGAAATGAAGTGAGTGACGCAGCCCTTGTTGGCTGTAACGAGAACGCCTGGCTGACTTGATAGCTCAACGCGAACTGAACCAATTAGTATGAGTTGAAATGAATGCGGCGTAAACTGCTGAATTGCAGAATGTGCGGTTGCACCGTACAGTTATCCAAGTGACAACTGGTCAGTGGGTCGTCTTAGAGGAGATAGAGTAGCAAGGGCAGCAAAGTCGAAAAACTTAGAAAATCTACCCTTCTCTAAGCCACGCTTTCGAACTTAATCTATCTTTTGTCACGATTAGGCTGATAAATATTAAGATGGACGGAGTACTCACGGATTCCAGTAGGAACGCTCGCACGTGGCTCTGCTACGAGTAGGTAGGTAGTTGCACGCGCGCGTCACCTGCTACGCGCTACGTAGGTACATAGGCGGAAGAGTCGAATTCGACGCTAAACAGCACCTGAAATCAGTTGATTATCACGGTATTATACAGTGGAAATAGAACATGGAATTGGAATCGCGATGGCGGTCCGACTTACCTAATGCGCTTTTTTCTCCACGGCCCGATACGGCTAAGAAGGCAATATGGCCAATATGCTCTTGCAATGGTAGTTTTGTGATTTGACTTAACTATATTGGGTTCCAATAGACAGTACATAGGATTTTTACGAATTGTAGATTTTTTTTTAGTTCGAAAATGAGCGATGGTTTAGCGAGTGTCTTGACTAGGTAGGTTGCAGTTTGTCAGTTTTGCAACTTCGCACCGGTCACCGGTTGGTTGCACACGGTGAGATGAATGAAACGGAAAGGGCGTTCGATTGGTGCGCAAAATTCAAATGTTTAAACTCTAGTCCAATCAGAGCGGAGGTGTGGTGACAACCGTTTTGGGTGCGTTCATGCGAATCGCTTCGTGTTGATCAGATAAGAACCTAGCATGTTTATGCCGTAATGTTATGCTTAAACACATTCATAAGCGAATGATATTAATGCTTTTGTTTTTGTAGCCTTTGTGTTTCTTTATAATATTTTTTTTTCTGAGTACCTACTGCTAACAAAAAAAAAACATTTTTTGCAAACGTCTGGACCCGGCATTATAATATTTTCACACAAGCGTGGGTAGATCGTAGTTGTATACAACGTGAAATTAGATTCACTGGCAAAACTTAACAGACGTGATGTGTAACGAATAACGATACCTAAATCATGGTCCTTGTTCAACATTTTGGAATTTGGGTTTCTTTATTTTAAACAACTAGCAGTTAACAGGGTGTGCTTAACGTTATAAAGTAGCGAAGTCTACTAGATAGCATTCAGTCAGTTGATCCGTGCGCGTCATAGTGAACAGTACGGTACCTGTTGTAGCTCCTGGCGTGAAAGATACAAATTATGACGTGTTTTTTAAAGTGAAACTTTTATTACATCGTCTCAAACTTTTTCGTCTGTGTGTTGCATGTCGCGTTACGGTCGGCCGCGGAGTAAGGATAAAGTGAAAGGCGCTCCCATTTTTTTTTGTTAAATGTCTATAGTGTAAAAAAAAGTTTCACTTTTACCGTAGTTTCATAAAACCACACAATCCTTTTTTTGTATTTTATTTTTTATAACTAATGTTTTAACAGTGATTAATATCAAAATTGTGTTATTGCTATAAGTAAATATGAAGTGTTTCATCATAAAAAAGTGTTCCAGAACCCTAGGACTAAAGAGAATACACTTTAACGAGTTGGAACTAAGTCACAAGGTAAAGTACATTTTTTAAATCGAGTTTTTGGTGTAGGGTAAAATTTTTGAGAAAAATATTGTAATCTCGCTTTCTTGTAAAATAAATAACTTAATAACTTTCGTGATCATTGATATGTTGTGTTGTGAAGTGTATGATGTGACATTTATCGTGATTATCGGTGTTGATTGTGCTTCAGGTGACTGAAGAAAACCAGTTGAATTACCTATGTGAGTACCTACTTTAAAATCAGTTTCTCAAATTATTATCAATTTTATGGAACGCAAACTCCATGCTACATGTCATTCCTATCAAAATAAAAATTCGGTTGCAAGCGTTTACAGAGGGCTCTTTTTTTTTTTCGTTTAATTTTAAGCATATCAAACTTATTCTATAATTTAAATATGCTATTCAATTAAATCAGTTCCATACATGCATATTTCTTTGTTATTCGACAATCGTATTACAAAATTCTTTGTTTTTTTTTTTTTTAATTATTTTATTTTATTCGTTTTAAGTTACTTGTTATTGTGCATTTCATGTACTTGGCTTCGCCAGCCATGTTTAGTTGTTTTTCTGCTACCATACCACATGTGTAAAAATTCCCTTACTTTTGTTTTAACTCAATTGGCAGCAGTATCTCAAATAACAGTATAAGTTGTATTCAAAACTCGGCTTAATCGCCTTGCATGATGCTTGTTTTTCCCAACAACTAACAATGGTTTAGGCTTTTTGCAGGTGCATCTCTAATAACAGTGATACTCGAATACAAGATTTAGTCTTACAGTCTTGACATAAGGTTGTTTTTTCCGTAGCAAGGGGACAGTAATTATTATTTGCGCAGTTTCGGCGTTTTGTATACAAAAGAACAAAAGAGACTCAACAATATCTTTATTTCAAGGAAATACGAGTGAGTTTGAATACAAAAGACTATTTTTATTATTTGTTGTGAAGTATTTTTTTACTTGTTTTATTTTCTCTAATCGCATATATGGCGTATGTCTACTAAAACTTAAATGTATTGAAAAAAATCATAACATCACGCCCGTTATTGCTTCACGGCTAAACAGAAGTGTCTAAAGTTGCGCCATATTTTGCTAATAAAACTTAAATGTGGATCCTTCCTTTACTAAGGAGTATTGAGGATTGCCATCAGCTGGACCAATAATATTTAACCAGACCTTGTAATCGAACCCAAGATCACATACTCAACCGTAGCGCTTGCGACTACTAGCCAATGGACTACAGCGGAAGTAAAAAAAATCATGATAAAATTAATTAATTAACTATCGAAAAAAATTAAATCTAAAAGTTATTTAAATATACTCAGAGAAAAAAAAACATAATTCCCGATTCCCGGAACAATTCACGTCTGTGAAGTTTTGCACATCTATTTTTATAATAAATTCAATTAATTTAGTTTCAACCTGTATAATCAAATGATAAAATATGTATGATGTTTATTTTGCAAATGGGTTTTTACAACCACTTTCGCTTTTTTTTTAAACTTGTGAAGTTAGTGTTTCGTACCTGACTATTCTGAGAAGAAACAGCCGAAACAAACTCAGAGGTCTCTTTCGAAGTCCAGACATTCTTCAAGTCATATGAGGAACATGCAGATTAGTGTCTGAGATAGTTTTTTGAAGAAATAACCACAGGGATTTGAGTGGACATGTCCAGTCAGTGAGTCAGTGCAAGCATTTGTCAACTTCGAATTTGATTTGTCTTTTAAAACAGTTACAAGACACTAGATTGACCGTCTAAGGGTCACCTTAAAATTAATTTTGTCATAAGACAGTTCACTCAGTTCATACTTTTGTAATGATTATAAAATTTGTATCAGATCAAAAGTTATAGAAGCTACATCTTTATAATTTTATGAGAACTAATTTGCGTCACTGTTAAAAACAGTGATATTTAACTCGTAGCAAAAAGGTTGCTTTTGGCCTACAGTTTTCAGAGCAAATGAAACTGTTGCAACTGTTGAATTAAGTGCTTTAGTGTCATAAAGACTCATAATATTACATTTACAACCATAGCAATAAGTATTGTTGTCCTCGTAATTTGTAACAAACCTCCCACCCTTAAATTTAAATAAAATACTATAGTTGTAAAAATACGTGTTTTGGCGCGTAATCAGGCCCCCTATTCACAAACGCTCGGATTCGATTTCGATTCGGAAAGTCGTATGTCTATCTTGTTTTGGCATTACGAAAGCGAGCGAGTTTGTTGTGAGTTGTTTGTGAATAAGATTCCTAAACCCAGGATCGAAACCAACTAACTTTCACTAATTTGCCGTGTCTGGGGGTCTACTCTCTAAGCACGAAATCTTTAGTTTCGGCCGAAGTTAAGGCGGAAACATACTTACGTATCGTGGCGTGTCGTGACGCTCCAGAACCAATCGGTTTCATACATTTAATATGGTTAGGGACATATTTGCATGGCGTGTCGTGTCGCAACGATGTATGAAACCGAATGCTTCTGGCACGACACGCCACGACCGTAAGTGTGTTTCCGCCTTTACGGACATTTCCAACTCCGTATCACTTACAGACATAAGATTCGTTAGGGGCCCGAACTAAAAATGAATGACGATACGATTGGACAATTCTCCTTACTCCCGATTTGTTTTCAAAACTCATGAATCAGAAAATATTAGGGAGTAGGGTTAATTTCGAAGCATAAAGCTAGTAATGGACGAACCCGTATTTTCGCTGACGGACTTAGAGAGTAAATGATAGGGGCAGGTCTTATTAATACATCCCCCTATCATTTACTCCTTTTCAAAACATAATCACTAAAAGAATTATGACAATCCAAAAAAAAACCCGCCATGTTCAGACGACTGGCTAGAGGTCTTACACTCAAGGCACCCACAGGATAGTCCGGTTAAGCAGACGACATCCTCCTAGGTTTAACTGACAATGCCTTCACAGAACAAAAAAAAAAGATGAGTGATAGAGAAGCAAGCAAGAAGAAAACATGTTGCGTCGCCCGAAAATAACCTGGGATTAGGGCATGATAATTGATAATGTTGATGATGTATAGCAGTAGCAGTGGACTGCTGTTGTGTCTGATGACGACACGGGGGCTGACCTCAGACTTCCAAGACCCAAGTTTGCGTAACCACGAGGGCTCAGTCCTTGCGGTTATCACCACGTTGGAAACAAAAACGCTGTTAAACAACCCGCTGAAACAAACACGTTGGCAGTTATACGTGAGAACACAATGCGACCGCCCTCGTACTGCAGCATGTATTAGAAAGATAGGTTCATAATTAAAGATGTGGTACAGACTTGGGACCATGGCGCCTGGGAACAAACGTTGCCTGGAAACGTGAGAAACGTAAGCGCTGGAAACGTCGCGATGGGAACGAAAGACATGGTTAGCAAACATGGTGAACTCCTACTAGAGATCGCTAAGATCCGCATGTGCTGACGCCAGCCCTCGTGTGATTATATGCATGGTCGATGAAATGACTTACCTAGTTCAAAAACACGATTATCTAGCAGTTGGAGATCTTTATGCGGCCTGTCATATGAGTAGCTTTTGGCCTAATCATAACGCGCTGGGGTCGATCGCCAGGTTAAGTCGTACTTGTTTATGTTGGGCCATGGGTTCCAGGTGTCATAATATGTATCTTTGACAGTCTTTACAGGTAGGTAGTCAGTGACCTGAAAGTCCTGACTGTCAGTCTTATCAAAGGGTATCGTATTACTCAGTAGGCAGTACTAACTAGGTTGTGGAGGTCAGATATGCATCCGGTTAGACTAGAAGCCGACCACAACATAATTTGTAAAAGGCGAGGTATGATGAGGCCTACCCAAATGTCCTTTCTTTGGTATTAATCGTCGCATCGTTGAGGTTCTTGTGTTATGAGTCGAGCTACATAATAGCTGACAAAAGCTTGCACTGACTGGACAGGTCCATTCCAATCAGTGTGGCTCTTTCTTAAAAATACCATCTCGAACTCTGACTGACTTGCTTAACCAACACTATCTGATCTATCTGGACTTGAAAATAGACAGTGACCTCGGAGTATAATTTTCGGCTGTAACTTCTCACGAGTAGTCAACTACGAAATTCCGGCCTTCTCTTGTTTTAAAACATAACTTAATGTTTCCAAAGAGTAAAAGGGTTTTCTGGGTTCCTTTGCAAAATGGCATAAACTGAACCCTTTTAGATTCGTCTTGTCTGTCTGTCTCACCGTCACAGCCTTTTACCTCCGAGACTTTTGGCACCACACAGTTGAAATTTGGAGAGTAGGTAGGTGCCTTCAATAAACCGATACAAATATGACGAACTATGACAAAAATAAAAATGAAGATTCCGTGTAACTGACGGTCAAAAAAAATATATTTAGTACGACTGTTACAATGACTTTACACGGGTGCAGACGTTTGCATTGTTTTTTTTTTTTTTCGCTAAAAGTACACACGATAATTTTGAACTAAATTAATATATAGGCTACGAAAACGCATTATCCAGCTTTTATAAAACATTCGCCTATGGATGTGTTCAAGCATAACGTTACGGCATAATATACTTGCCAGGCTGTGCTCCACTCGAAGCAACTCGCGTGAACGCACCCATAACGCTTGTCACCATCCCTGCGCTCTGATTGGTCGCGAGTTTAAATTTTTGAAATTTGCTGACCAACCAATCAGGCGCAGTGTTGCCAACTTAGTGGATTTTCCACTAAAACTGGTGGTTTCAACCCCCCTTTTAGCGCCAAAATATTTCTTTTAGTGGTTAGTGGATTTTCTAGTGGTTTAGTAGAATTCAGTTTCAATCACTAAAAATGCGATCACTCAACCCCTAAGCCACGATTCGTATACTCTATGAGGTGTAAGGGACACCGACGCGAAAACGCTTACGACGTACTTAGTTCAGTACATCATTCTGAACTCCACACACAGAAAATTTCCATCAGTAATTTAAAATAAAATCTGCTGTTTTCTACAAAAGTGCAATACCTACACGGTCAAAACGTAGAAACGTTTTTTGAAGTGAAACTTCTTATGCGACTTTCAACAAGTTTATCGCTACCATTTCTAAAACTAGCGAGATGGCAGTATTTCAAGATTTGTGTGAAGAAAACAACAAAATATTATTTAGATGCTCAATAAAATAGTAGAGTATTACGAAGTTTCACTTCTTCCGCGCGGAGAGACGCCACGCATAATTATTTTTTTTAATTTTGCGACCATCAGTTTGGGGCCGTTTTTCGTTAGTGGTTTTCTGGTGGTTTTGGATGTTGAATCTGTTGGAGAGTTAGTTGTACTGTTGGCAACACTGAATCAGGCGCCAAATCGCGTTGCAAGTTTGCAACTTTTTGAACTTTCTTTCTTTGAGAAATGGCACGAGGTACGACATGTCTACACTTGCTCGAGCAATCTGTCTGCGATCGCGCCCATGGATTAGAAATTGGGTTAGTTGTTTGAAATCTACAAATCGTCAAAAATCACATTTGGAACTCATTCAAATACCCGAACACCGCAAAACCATAAATGCAAGAACATACAATGTCTATTCTAAGTCGGATCCAGATATTGAGAAGTAGCGCAGGTACGTTCCGCCACGCCATCACTATTCCACTTCCATTCCATTCCATCCTCGATTTCTACTGTGTAATATCGTGTTATTGAACTGATTTCAGCTGGAGTGCGTCGTGCTCAAATCTTGCGTCAAAGTACCTACGTAGCGGGTAGCAGGTGACGCGTGCATGAAACTACCTACCACCTGCTTGTAGCAGTACCACGTGCGTGCGTCCATAATTGAATCCGTGAGTACTCCATCCATCCTCCTATTTAACAGCCAAAATAAGCAAGTTGAAAGAATTAGTTCGAAAGCGTCGCATTGTGAAGCGTAGATTTTCAAGGTTTACTAAGTACTTTTAACCTTTACAAGTTAGTTTAAATCCGATCTTACAATATGTAGGTACGAATCGCAGCACGTAAGTTGAACCAAAATGGCGGCAGTACGCCAGGTACAATTATTATTACGATCAACAGTCTATTGAGACCCGAAAATGGGTTACAGATCACGGTAAGTTAAAGTTAAACTATGACCTTGAATGCACAGTAACACATTTTCGGGTGCCTGTCGTGCCACGGTCTGTGATGTTAGTCGGAAGAGAATACAAGTTTATAGCTACAGATCGTGGAACGGTGGAACCAAAATGGCGGTAGTCCGCGCAGGTAAAATTACGGAAAAGTCGTTTGAGACCCGAAAATGTGTTAAATATCGCGGTACGTAAGCAATCGACTTTAATCCATAATTTTACCTGCTATTTTGGTTCAAAAAACCACGATCCGTACTAGCTCATTTTTTGGGTCGTAAGGGCGGCAAAAACGCGTCACAGCGGTTCATTACTATTTGAAAATCGTTATTACACAACACTCACAAGCTGAACACCTTTGTTATAGCAGAGCTAGGCATTGGAACAGACTGTTTCTATTCCAAATATTCAAGTCATCGAGAAGCTCATGGATAATAGCCACACGGGTCGATCTTTAAGGTTAAGCCGAGCTCCGAGGTTGGTCCGTGGATGGGGGGACCATAATTACATACCGAGTTTCCTCCGTGCCTTGGAGAGCACGTTATGCCATTGGTCCTGGCTGTCATTTGTAGATCTTTGACAATCGTTAAGAGTAGTCAGAAGCCAAGTCTGACATCCAGTTTTACCAAGGGGTATCGTATTACCCAGTTACTGGGTTCTGGAGGTCAGATAGGCAGTCACTTCATGTAAAATATTGGTACTCAGCTGCATCCGGTTAGACTGGAAGCCGACCCCAAGATAGTTTAGGAAAGAGTTAGGCAGATAATGGCATTCAAAACTCAACAATCAATGTCAGTATTACTTACCCTTCATTTTATAATCTATGCCTAACTTCGATGGTTTATATCGGTACAGCATCATGCTGAGTGGTAACCTGCTTGTCGCAGTCACGACGTGCAAGCAGTAATAATTTTTGATCCGTCCTGTTTGTACTTTTCATATTATAATATTATTTTTCTCTTGTGTTGTACCTACTTATGTTAAGTGTTTTATTTTATTTTTGCAATTTTATATGCACGTCATGTCCCTGCGACAAATAAATATATTTTCTTTCTTTCATAAATCAAATCAATTTTATGGTTTTCGTATTTCATACGAGCAATGTTTACAGTATAGGAACACAATCACATCTACAATCCATAACTGTAGTTACATCAGTAGCATAGAAAAGGATCACTATTTAAAATCATCGCTCAAGAGAAGCGCAGAGTTAGTAATGATGATTCTGAAATTTTCTAGTGACAGATATGAGGTGCCATGAAAGTTGCTTCTCAACCATTTTGATAACAGCAAATTGTTAGTGCATAATCATGTTAAATCATTGTTCACCATGCAGAGTATGAGCAAAGAATCACTTGTTCTAACTAGGGAATTTATAGACACCATTTTAAAGAATCAACGCACATTAAAGTTATTTGACGAGTCCACTGCCACACGGGATACTCTAGCTATTTATATAAGATCTAAGTTAGATCTAATAACAAAAAGAGAATGGGAACAGTCCAAGGCTCTCAAATTCAAAGAAAACACTCCAAAGATAATGATATGAAAAACAGACATTGGAATAGGCAGACTATATTTACCTAAACTTCAAGGAAGTAAGTAACTTATACTTAGTAGTAACTTGTACTTATTGAAAAATGGTTTGCTGTAAGAAAACCCAAACATGGGTTAAGCTTGCCATTGTACATAAGTTTTTATATAGCAATCTGTTTGTATATTTTTTTGTAATTTGGTGTGCAATAAAGAATAAGTATAACTTGTGAATAATACCTACCTCTGATTTAACTGCTTTATTTCAACACTTTAATATCATTCTGTGTTTTTATGTGGATGTATTATCCACATACCACTTAACTACCTAAAGTTAAGGGAAATATACTCAACCTATTCCTAAATCTGATGATTAAGTTCTAAGACAGCCTAGATATATTGGCAACACTGCATGTCTTATGATACTAAAGTGCATTCAAATGGTCCAAAATTCACTGCAATATTTCCTCCAATAAGCCACTGGAACAATGAATGCGTAATCATAATAAGAGACTCAATGTGTGTTGGTAGATGAGGCGTCAAGGCTTCGAATATTCGGTTCCTCTAGGACTCCTCTACAATAGCGACAATACTGAAAATGTCATAGACTGAATATATGCTTATGGAAAGCTTTGTCACCATCAAGGTCAGTATGATCTTCAAGGTTTTGCAGTGTTTGTCTAGGTCAGACTGCAGATAAAGGAAAGCAAATCAAGCTGTCGGTTAGATGTTTGAGTATTACCTAGAAACTGGGTTGTGTATGTCAGATAGGCAGTAACTCCCTGTAAAATGCTGGTAATAGCTGCACCTGGTTAGACTGTTAGCTGTCTATAGCTAGATAGTTTATATTATTATTTTATCATGTACTTATGTAACTTAACTTTAGTTTCTTATTGTAATTTTTGGATGCCATTAATAATTTAAATTGTGTCATTGTAATAAGGGGCAGACACTAGCTCCTGTAATACAGTGTACACTAGCACAGGAGCTAGGGAATTTCATAAAAATGTTTGTATAATTTTTTTTTTTTTTTTTTTTTTTTGTATCCTGCTTATCACAGCAATCTGTCGTGGACATTTAGCTGCTCCTTTGTTTGAAATTCTTCTGCATTTGGTCTTTGTAGCAGTGAGTAATTGTCCATTGACCATTCTCACTTATTCTGCTGAGAATCTTTTTATTAAATTTGGAACGTTCCTCTTAAGTCTTGTGTATTCAATACTTCCGAACCCTGATAAATCGGCAGCCAGTGAGTTGACGTGTTTGGTGAGCTTTATCTGGTAGTTTGTGCTACGGGCAGCAATCTCTTGCTTTACAGTTTTGAGCTTCAGATCTTGCAGGATGTATTTATTGTGTATGCATTTAGGGATGTTGAACATGAATCTCAACGCTTTAGTCTGAAACCTTTCCAAGATGTCGATATTGCTGTTGCTTGCTGTTCCCCATAGCTCCACTCCATATGTCCAAACCGGCTTCAATATAGTTTTGTATATCAGCATTTTGCTTTCATTGGTTAACTGAGACCTTTTACCAATCAGCCAGTACATGCTTCTCAGCTTTGTGTCTAGGGTTTTCCTTTTACTCCAGATATGTTTCTGCCAAGTCAACCTTCTGTCCAGGTGCATGCCAAGGTATTTTGCATTATCTTCGTGTGGGATTTGTTCACCGTTTAGTGTAATTGGGGGACAGTTTCCTTTCCTTAGAGTAAAGGTGACTTGAACAGATTTGTTTTCATTCGCCTTTATACGCCATATCTTTAACCATTCCTCAATTCCACCTATGTGTTTCTGAAGGTTCGCTGAGGCAACATCTGGGTTGGTGTGTACTGACAGTATTGCGGTGTCGTCCGCATATGTGGCGATCAAGGTTTTGTCATCTGTTGGTATGTCGGCTGTAAATATGAGGTAAAGTACGGGCCCCAGGATGCTCCCCTGTGGAACACCAGACTTGATTTCATACAAATCTGATGTGATGTTGTTAAATTTTACCTCAAAGCAGCGTTTGTCCAGGTAACTTTTCAGTATGAAGAAGAAGGAGTGGGGCAGATATTTTTTTAACTTAAACAGGAGTCCAGCATGCCAGACTCTGTCAAAGGCCTGGCTGATATCCAGGAAGACAGCCGAGCAATATTTTTTGCTTTCCAGAGTGTTGCTAATGGTATTTGTCAACCTATGTACCTGCTCAATGGTGCCATGCTGCTGTCTGAATCCAAATTGATGCCCAGGAAGGATAGTATTTAGATGAGGGCGCATTCTATTGAGGATAATTTTTTCAAACAACTTGCCAACCAAAGGCAGGAGGCTAATTGGTCGATAAGACGAGGCTTCTTCTGACGGTTTACCAGGTTTAGGTATCATAACAACCTGAGCAAGTTTCCACTGGAATGGGTAGTGGGAGAGTCTCAGGCAGGCATTGAAGACCATCACTAAGAACATTATACCTTTGTTGGGAAGGTTGTTTAGGAGTATGGAGTCTAATAGATCATAGCCCGGTGCTTTCTTTGATGGAAGAGCTTTAATCTCACGGATTAATTCAGTAGGACTTACTGCCTTTAGGGGGAAACATAATTGATTTGGCGACTGGAGGTAGTCTGTTATTTCCTCGTCTCTATTGATGTCAGTGCAAGGTAACGGAGTAAAAACTTTTTCCAGGTGTTCGGCAAATGCGGTTGCTTTTTCAGTTTCAGATCTAGCCCAACTTCTGTCCTGTCTTCGCAATGGCGGAATATGTTCTTTTGGTCGCTTAAGTTTCTTTGTCGCACGCCATAACGAGTAGTTAGTATCCTTATGTGGGGTTAGGTAAGATAAGTGTCTTTGCAGGCAAAGGTTCTCGTATTCCTTGATCATATCTTTCAGCTCTTTTGTTGCTTTGTTAAAATTAGTTTTATCCGTAGGATATCTAGTTCTATGCCATTCTTTCCTCATTTCTCGCCGTTCGTTGACCTTTTCAATAATGTTCCTTGGAAGTTCCGTTTCTTTTGCCTTTTTTTTCCTATCTTTAGGTGTAGAAGCGTTGGCCGCCAGGTGTATTGTGCTGTTGAACGTTTCTATAATGTTATCGATGTCTTCACCTGTTTTCAATTTGACGTTTAGGTTTAAATTACTTGTTACAATTTCTCTATATCGGTCCCAGTTGGTGTTTTTGCTGTGGATGTAGTGGGGTGACTCTAGAGGAACAGCTTGTTTGAACACATTTAAAATGACTGGAGTGTGGTCTGATGACAGATCCTCACATTTTTCAATCTGTAAGTAGTTGCGGCCAAGGTTCTTTGTTATGTAGAAATCTAGCAGATCTGGTATTTTATTGTGATCTGTGGGCCAGTATGTTGGCTCTCCGTGAGAGACGCATTCTAGATTTAGGTCTAGTGTGGCTTTATGTAGTTGTCTGCCTCTAGGGTTAATTAGTCTTGATCCCCAATATGTGTGTTTGGAATTCCAGTCTCCTCCGCAGATAAAAACTGAGCCCAGTTGGTTGAAGTATTGCTTGAAGACGTCAGCCCCTATTTTATGTCTAGGTGGGCAGTAGATTGCAGAGAGTGTTGTGTCATTGTTCTTGTGTTGTATTTTAATTGATGTAGCCTGTATTTCCTCAGTTTTGTAAGGCTCAAGCGGATAATGTTTAATGTTATTTTTGACAAATACAGCAGTCCCGCCATGGGAGTTACCGGAAGGGTGGTCTGTCCTATAGGTTATGTAATTTTCAAATTTTACGTGTGATCTTTGGGTGAGTCTTGTTTCCGATATAAGTGCGACATCGATTTTCTCAATATTCATGAATAGCTCAAGCTCTTGCCGTCTGTCGGTCAGCCCATTGGCATTCCAGGTGATGATGCGAATATTTAGGCCCTCGGTTGAAGGCGGGTGATTAGTTTGATCATTTGATCCATCATGCTGTCCATCATGTTTTTCATGATTGCTTGGAATCTATTGAACATTGTGTCCAATAGACTAGTGATATCCTGTTGGCTAGTTTCCAACGAGGAAACTTTAGATTGTGTTGCAGGCTTGTCGCTTTTGTTTTTCAGAATCTCAGCATAGCTGGTTCTTGGAATATACGTCGATTTAACACTTTCGCCAGTGCTGGGTCTTTGTTCTTTGGTCACAGGTGTATATTTGAATGGTACGATGGCTGGCTTAATTTTTAGTATCTTCTCTTTGTACTGTTTATATTTATTGCAGCCCTTATAGCTTGCCGGGTGTTTCCCTTGGCAGTTAGCAGTTTGTATAATTAATGCTAATAAAGATTATTATTATTATATGGTGCACATTGGCCCTGGATCGAGATAATTGTAAGTCACGGGGAGAGGCCTTTGCCCAGCAGTGCGATGACGCAGGCTAGCAGTATCAGTATTATTATAGCTGGGGAAAGGCTAGGCAGATGATGAGTACAGTAGAAACCACATAACACCACTTCCTATGATCCTAACATAGTCCTCTTGCCTCGTCCAATTTCCTGTCAGCAGTAAAATCTAGTTGTGAGGAGCTCGTGGCTAAATAATAACAGTCGCACGGGTCGGTCTTTACGCTTATGTCGTGCTTGCCGCGGTTGGTCCGTGGATGGGTGACCGTAATTACATACCGAGTTTCCTCTGTGCCTCGGAAAGCACGTTAAGCTGTTGGTCTCTGCTGTCATTTGTAGATCTTTGACAGTCGTTACGATTAGTCAGAAGCCCAAAGTCTGACATCCAGTCTTACCAAGGGGTATCGTATTACCCAGTTACTGGGTTGTGGAGGTCAGATAGGCAGTTGTTTCATGTAAAATACTGGTACTCAGCCGCATCTGGTTTGACTGGAAGCCAAACCCAAGATAGTTTGGGAAAAGGCTAGGCAGATGATGATAGTAACATCTAGTTGTGTATACTTGTTTACTCATCTATATTTATCACTCAGGTGTAAAAGATCTGCTGAGCTGAGCAACTTTGGAGCCAAGAGGATGTTCTTGAACTACTGGGAGTGGAGGAAGAAAGACTGTCATCGTGGAAGCAGTGTTCGACGTCACAGCTGTCGTGATCTGAAGGTATGTACTTAGAATATGATTTGGTATAGGCAGAGATGTGCAAAGGAGACACATTTTGCTTTTATTTATGTTATAAATTGAAGCGGCGGTATGAGTTGGACCCTTTCTTCAAGGATTGGCTTATAGTCGCACTGGATCGCGAAAAGTGAAATAAGGGAAAGTTGGCCTTTGCGCTGCAGTGGGACAGTATAGGCTTAAATTAATATTGCACAAATTCAGACTGGGGTGGTACTGAGAATTACCTACACTCCTATTGAGGGACCTTAATACAAGGTGTTGATTTGCATCCTCGTCAAATTCAAGGAGGTAACTATGCTAATGATTCTCATCCCAAATCAATAATAAAAAGGGTAGGTAATTCTTATTTTTGGAATGAAGTTCCTTACCGCGCCTTGCAAAAGGGGGCTAGGTGAGGAAAAAATTAAGACCAAAAGTTGTAACGACATTTTTTGCTATAGTTGTAAGCCGTGCAGCGTGCGCGTGTTTCTAAGATGTTGATGTTGTTTGTTGTTGTTGTTTAAGATGTTGTGATTAAGTCTGTCCCGCGCAACTTCGTCTGCGTCACATTTTCCCCGTTATCGCAACATTTTTCATTGCTGCTCCGCTCCTATTGGTCGTAGCGTGGTGATATATAGCCTATGTCCTTCCCCAGGTTGAAATCTATCTTCTTGCCGAATTTCATTAAGATCCGATCAGCCGTTTAGTCGTGAAAAGGTAACAAACAAACAAACATCCAAACACAGTAACAAACAGAGTGACATTCGCATTTATAATATTAGTATGGATTATATAAATTTGTTAATAATAAAAAATATATATCTGATGAGGCTCTCGTTAGGCAGCTGGATCAAGGGCTTGATTCAGAAAGCGGTACTCCTGGACACGGCTCGTATTGTTAGGAGGTTCCTTTCTATGGAGCCCTGACCACCGGTAGCTTGGACCTTGTTCCCGATACCGGTGGGCTACAATTTTTTGTATTTTTTTTTTTATTAAGTATTTACAAGTAGCTGTCCCGCGCAACTTCGTCTGCGCCACATTTTCCCCGTTTTCACAACATTTTTCATTGCTGCTCCGCTCCTATTGGTCGTAGCTTGATGATATATAGCCTATGTCCTTCCCCAGGTTGAAATCTATCTTCTTGCCAAATTTCATTATGATCCGATCAGCTGTTTAGTCGTGAAAAGGTAACAAACAAACAAACAGTGACTTTCGCATTTATAATATTAGTATGGATATTTAAAAATATATGAAAGTTTATAATAAAGGGAAAAAAAGGATTGTGTGGTTTTATGAAACCACGGTAAAAGTGAAACTATTTTTCTCACTTTATCCCTACTCCGCGGCCGACCGTCACGCGACATGCAACACACAGACGAAAAAGTTTGAGACGATGTAATAAAAGTTTCACTTAAAAAATATTATTACAACTTAAAAATAATAAAATTTTATTACAATTCCTTCACTAATTAATCTAAAGGAACTTCATCCGGGTGTCCCTTGACACCTCTCAAGTTTTTTTTTTCTAATTTACGGAATTCTGTAAGTGTGAACCACCCGTGTTTTATACGCGGGCGTCTGATTCTCGCCCCATAACCGCTCGTTCACAAATACAAACAATTCAAACGATTATTCGCTAATTTCTTTTTCCGTAAACCACGTTATGGGGGTTTTATCTGAAATACTGACAAACATAAACAACCTAATAAATCAGCATTTATTAATAATTAACTAGGTACTTACCGTAATTTTAATTGATTATTTGTCTTTTGTGACAACCTCCTGAATTTTGATGAGGATGCAAAACTACACCTTGTATACAGGATGTAGTAGAAGTAACACTGGGCAAAACTTAATGCTGGGACACTTTATTTTGGAATGAATAATCACGGCTTACAGTAGCGCTCAATGTAACACACTCAAAATTGTGCTCATAGATGTGTTGTCTAATAGGGGTCATGAAGGCACTTGAAGTAAAGCTTTTGTTTTTGTGGAATTTGCCGGTTCAATCAATTAAGCCATATTACAGATTGAACACTAAGAAAAGAGAGGCTAACATTCATTCAATCATTTAGCATTTTCATTATGACAGAATGAAAGATAATCCACTCATTCAAAAAATTTGTTAATATGAGACATGGATGTTTTGAGACTTCATAATTTTTTTTTGTTTTGAGATGTAGATATTTTGCAACTTCGAGGTTTCGAGATTCGGATCTTACGATATGTAAACGTTGTGCAACCATAATTTATTTAAAGACTTTTTATGCCCACTAGATTACTATGTACTGTAACGACGATCTAAAAACCCACAATAACACAATATCGCCCTATTCTTGAGTCTTCATCTCTACTATAACGAAATATCCATTATAGTTCGTTCCGAACCTTTATTGCGTAAATCAGGTGCATTAGTAAACACTGTTATAAAGTTCTATCGTTGTATAATAGTCACATTGGAGGTTGTTATAACGCCTGACTATAACAGCTATACAAAGTCGCGAAGTAAACCTTTACATCAATTCCTAATAGGTCCTTTTTGCTGTATAAACTTATAGAGCCAAAATATATTCGTAAACGCTTTTACACAACAATTTGTCACCGCCAAAACCTTTATACTTCGTTTACCCAGCTTTTTTGAGATATCACTTTGGTTATAGGGCAAAATTGCTAGTTGGGAAGATGACGCGAACCGAAGCTGGAGAACACAATGACGGCGTGTGGCATCTGCAGTTCTGCTACTCCTGTTTCTTTAACGACTTGTCAAAAACGTGGTGTCAGTTCTTCTCAGAGCTGGCTTCCATGTTTCTTTTATGAGACGTCAAAAACGTGATATTGTGCTGTGATGAACTATGGCTAAAGTACTTCCCTTCAAGCGAAGCGTACCGGCAGCTTGACGACACGGCCCGAGCGTGTTGTGTTGTTGATAGCGGGCTGTGACGTCACGTTGACGTGCTTGTTGCTTGCTTGGTGTGGTACTGGACTTAGCTTGCTTGGTAATGGTAATCTTGTTTGGAGGTAAGGTAATGATAATCTTGCTTGGAGGTATAAGGTATTGGTAAAGGTTAACTTGTTTGGAGGTAAGGTACGTAACGCACTCACAACGCTTGTAACCATGTGGTATCTTCAGCCAGTGGTGATGCAAGAGCCGAGCTGTTTCGAAGGTACCCGAGCCGAACCAAATGAAGCCGAGCACACACGACAACAGCCGAAGATACTCTGATACGAATACAACTTTAAGTCTTTGTAGATCGTGTGAGGATCTGTGTAGTGAAATTGTCGGGTACTGCGATAGAAGATAACGCGAACCTAAACCTAACCAGGTTAAAAAAATGTTCTTCTCAGAGCTGTTTGCTTCCATGTTTCTTAAAGAGATGTCAAAAACGTGGTGTCAGTTCTTCTCAGGACTGTTTGCTTCGAAAACCTGCGTAGTGAAGTTTCTCGGATGCGGCGATAGAAGATAGAAGATGACGCGAACTCAAACCTAACCAGGTTAAAAAAAAAAAGTTCTTCTCAGAGCTGTTTGTTTCCATGTTTCTTTATGAGATGACAAAAATTTGGTGTCAGTACTTCTCAGGACTGTTTGCTTCGAGAATCTGCGGAGTGAAGTTGTCGGACGCGGCGATAGAAGATATAAGATGACGCGAACTCAAACCTAACCAGGTTTAAAAAAAAGAGTTCTTTTCAGAGCTGTTTACTTCTTTAAAAGATGTCAAAAACGTGGTATCAGTTCTTCTCAGAACTGTTTGCTTCCCTGTTTCTTTAAGAGATGTCTAAAACGTGGTAATGTGTTGTGATGAACTGTGGCTACAGTACTCCCCTTCACGCGAAGCGTACCGGCAGCTTGACGACGCGAACCGAGCGTGTTGTGTTGTTGATAGCGGGCTGTGACGTCACGTTGACCGTAGGTACTCGTGCTTGTTGCTTGCTTGGTGTGGTACTGGCCTTGGTTTGCTTGGTATTTATTGGTAATGGTACTTTTGTTTGGTGGTAAGGTAATGGTAATCTTGTTTGGAGGTAAGGTATGTGGTAAAGGTTATCTTGCTTGGAGGAAGAAAAAGCGCTTTAAGGTAAGTCCCGCCATCACGATTCTACTTCCATCCTCTATTTCCACTGTGTAATACCGTGCTAATGAACTGATTTCAGCTGGAGTTAGCTGTTTAGCGTCGTGCTCAAGTCTTGCGCCGAAGTACCTACGTAGCGCGTAGCGGGTGACACGCGCGTGCAACTACCTACTCGTAGCAGTGCCACGTGCGAGCGTTCCTACTGGAATCCGTGAGTACTCTATCCATCCTAATAGATATCAGCCATAGCGTGAGAGAAGAAACGTGAAAGAATTAGTTACAAAGCGTGGCATAAAGAAGGGTAGATTTTCAAAGTTTTTTGACTTTGCTACCCCTATAAGTGAAAGTTTATCTGATTAAAAACGCATTGGTCTTCATTAATGATTAAAAGGAGCTACTAATTTATTTGTGTGTGAAGATGGCCGTCGTAGCTGAGGCTAGCCCAAGAAACGCTAGCGTGACTATCTGGAGTAATTTTGAACAGATTGGTTAGAAAAGGCAAATGTTAAGAAAAATTGGAAAGTCATGGGGAAGGCCTTTGTCCAGAGTAGGCTGTCATAAAAAAGTAACTTATTTAACTATTTTAATGAGTCAGTGGTCTTGGGTTTGAAAAAAAAATTTTTTAAGTCCTCACTTCTTAGCGCCAATATCTCAGATAATTAAAAAATAGATTTACTTATTTAACTAATTAAAATTTGTGACTTGTGTCTTTGTGGGTCAAAAGATCGGGGGAAAAACCTGGATGAGGCTTGCACAGGACCGCGGAGAGTGGCACAAGGAAAGGGAGGCCGATACCCAGCAATGGGCGAATTCAGGCTGTGGATGATGATGACTTTTACACATCCACTCCTACAAAAAACTTAATGAATAAGGTATGAATGTTTTGAGACACAATTCTCATAAAGTCTCGCATTTTACAACTTGAACGTTTTGAGATGTAGATATTTGCAATTTGGAGGTTTCGAGATTTGGATCTTGTGATATTTGCATACATATGTTTTTTTACTATTTGAATGTTTTGAGAGCAATGGCACAGCGCACTGTTGTCAAATGGATTCCGCACGGTGTCGTCTGTGTGTTCGATGGCATAGATATGGGTGCCTAGCTATCCGCGCTTCCTTTACCTAGCTGCAGGCCTTACACTGAAGGCACCCACAGGATAGTCTGGTTTAGCAGACGACAACCTCTTAGATAGACCTGCGAGATGCCACAAATAAAAATATATCCGCGCTTCTATTTCGAGGCGGCCACCGTCGTGTGAGATCTGTGTAGCAAAGTTGTCAGGCGCGGCGATAGATGACGGGAACCGAAGCTACAGAACACGATGACGGCGTGTGGTATCTGCACTCCTGTTTGTAACGACTTGTCAAAAACGTGGTGTCAGTTCTTCTCAGAGCTGTTTGCTTCCATGTTTCTATTATGAGACGTCAAAAACGTGATGAATGTGCTGTGATGAACTGTAGCCACAGTACTCCCCTTCAAGCGAAGCGTACCGGCAGCTTGACGACGCGGCCCGAGCGTTGTTGTTGATAGCGGGCTGTGACGTCACATTCACCGTAGGTACTCGTGCTTGTTGCTTTGCTTGGTGTGGTACTGGCCTTGGCTTGCTTGGTAACGGTAATCTTGTTTGGAGGTAAGGTATGTGGTAAAGGTTATCTTGCTTGGAGGAAGAAAAAGCGCTTAAGGTAAGTCACGCCATGACGATTCTACTTCCATCCTCTATTTCCACTGTGTAATACCGTGCTAATGAACTGATTTCAGCTGGAGTTAGCTGTTTATTGTCTTGCTTAAGTCTTGCGACAAAGTACCTACGTAGCGGGTGACACGCGCGTGCAACTACCTACCTACTCGTAGCAGAGCCGCGTGCGAGCGTTCCTACTGGAATCCGTGAGTACTTTTTTTTTTAAGGATGTCAAATCATCAAATGAGACCCCCCTACTCTGGGCGGAGCGGGAGGGAGTGTCAGACTTGAATGACTAAAAGCCACCCATGTTCCTTCTTAGCCCTTTGTGTTCCAGGGCCGCGGTATCTTTTTCGAACAACCCGCAGCCCAGGCAGGCATCGGCCGTCTCGGACCCCTTCCGGTTTGCTGACATCTCCTTGAGGCGCGCGTGGAACACTAACGCGCCGTCGGCACGGCCTGTCGTCATAAGACGGACGGACGGTGAGCTAGCCCATTCATAGCCCATTACTCACCGTCCACAGGCTCGCGCCTACGGTGGCTGAGTACTCTATCCTTCATAATATTTATCAGCCAAAATGGTTGGAAAGCATAGAGAGGGGTAGATTTTTAAAGTTAGCCCTTAAATGCGAAAGTTTATCAAAACCGCATTGATCTTCAGTTGAGATTAAAAGGAGCCACTAGCTTATAATTTGTGTGTGAAGACGGCCGTCGTCGCCGAAGTAGGCTCAAGGAACGCTGGTGTGACGATTTGGACCCACTCTTAACAGATTGGTCGGAGAAGGCAAATGTTAAAAACTGGGAAGCCATGGTCCGGCCTCTTATCCTTAGTAGGCGGTCGTAAAACAAAAAATTCGCTTAATTAACGATTCTAATGCGTCAGTGGTCTTACGGGTTGTAAAAAACGTTTTCTTTTAATAAGTCCTTACTTCATACCACCGATATCTCAGATCAGAAAAAAATACATTTACTTGTTTAACAAATTAATATTCGTCGTCACGTTGACCGTAGGTACTCGTGCTTGTTGCTTGCTTGGTGTGGTACTGGCCTTGGTTTGCTTGGTATTGGTAACGGTTATCTTGTTTGGGGGAAGGAAAAGCGCATTAGGGTACGTCCCGCCCGCCATCATGATTTCACTTCCATTCTCCATTTCCACTGTGTAATACTGTGCTAATGAACTGATTTCAGATGGAGTTAGCTGTTTAGCGTCGTACTCAGCTCTTACGCCGCAGTACCTACGTAGCGCGTAACGCGTGACACGCGCGTGCAACTACCTACCTACTTGTAGCAGTGCCACGTGCGAGCGTTCCTACTTGAATCCGTGAGTACTCTATCCATCTTAATAGATATCAGCCAAAATGTGAGGTAAGAATTAGTTACAAAGCTGGCATAGAGAAGGGTAGATTTTCGAAGTTAGCCGTTATAAGTGAAATATTATCCGATCAAAAACGCATTGATCTTCATTAACCTTTTAAACGCCAGAGAGCACAAATGCACGCGCGTGGCGTGGACGCCAAGCCAGTTTGACTGCAAATACTTCCAAATAAACAAAAGGAATTTCAATGTGTTACTAACTTTTAACGATAATACATTTAATATTAATTTAAGATACTATACACCGTGTAAATCACCTCATCACGAAGCCGTCAACCAAGCATTCTGTACATGAAACTAAGTAACTTTACGCAAAAATTATTGCTGGGAAACGACTTTTTTTTGGGGGGTGTAAAATCATGTTTTGTGGTAGAACTCAATGTTACGCACTCAAAACATTGTGCTGATGGACGGATTGAATAGTACGGGGGTCGTGGAGGTGTTTAAAGTAAAAATCTTACATTAAAAACTTGTATTTAAAAAAATACTTGTCAAAATGTTGGAACTTTGACCCCTAATATCTCCGTAACTAGAAGGTTCCCAGGTATGGTGTAGAACAAAAAACTGATCGCAATGACAGGGAGAACCAGTGCCTTTCGGCTTCGTTAAGAGGTGTTTTACACCCTTTATAGATCACATTTTAAAGATAATAAATAAACACAAAAGTAATAATTTAAATTGCTTATTTCGTGTTATAGTGCCTCACATTTTTTGTCACGTTTGTGTCGTTAGCGTACAGGGCACGCGCTTGCTTGTCACATATATGTGACTATGGCGTTCAAAAGGTTAATGATTAAAAGGAGTTACTAGTTTATTTGTGCGTGAAGACAGCCATCATAGCAGAGGCAGGCTCAAGGAACGCTGACGTGACGACCTAGACTCATTCTTAACGGATTGGTCAGAGAAGGCAAATGTTATGAAAAAATAGAAAGTCATGGGGAAGGCCTTTGTCCAGAGTAGGCTGTCTTAAAACCAAAAACTAGCTTTATTAACGATTTTACTGTCAGTGGTCTTAGGAGTGGAATAAAACATTATCATTTTCTGAGTCCTCTATTTATAACGCTGATAACTCAAATCGAAAAAAAAAGTATTTAATTATTTAACAAATAAAAATTTGTGACTTCTAATATAATATTACAGATCTCCACTAATCCAAGTTTTTACTGTAGGTCCTGTTTTCTGTAAGCCATGGTCACCCTATCGAAATTTTCAAAACGTATTGTATGTTTGATAATCTGAAAAAAATTTTTTTTTTTTTGCCTATTATCGGTAGTTCTACATGTTAATAGTTGTTGTTTACTGCAAAGTCGCTATTTCTTTCTTCGATAGAAAATCACCACTAATTCTACGCGATACCGTACTACAGCACCTAAAATATAAACCTAGCATTTTTTTGTGTATTTTTCCATTGTTTGACAAATTCAAATCAAGGTTTAAAAAAAAAACAGCTCTGCGGTGCTTATTCACCGAGATTTATCGACGATAACGTGTATTTCACCGTTTCGATGGCCCGGACATGGGGTTTTAGTCTTACAGTTCCTAAAATATAATCCTAGGAATTTTTCTTTATTTTTACAAATTTTTCACAAACTCAATCTGTGGTTTATCCGAATTCAGGTCTCAGCAACGGGTAGTTTTAAAGATCTCCGTGGCCGCGCGGTTCTCCGCGTTTCGATGGCGCGGCCACGTTCAAACCCTTATAACTTTTTAACCTTATCTTTGACAAATTTATGTTTTGGGAATCGACTTTTACAAAACTCATGGCATAGTTTTTTTTTTTTTTAAATTGTCATGGCCGCGCTGTCGAAACGGACACTCCGTGTCTCATTATTTTTTTTTTTGACACTTGAATATTGTGCAACTTGGAGGTTTCGAGATTTGGAACTTATGATATTTAAACTTTTTGCATATATATGTAATTTTGCTATTTGAATGTTTTGAGACCAAAGGCACAGCGCACTGTTGTCAAATGGTTTCCGCACGGTGTCGTCTGTGTGTTCGTGAGTGTGGCGAGGCGTGCGCGCCGAAGGCATAGATATGGGTGCCTAGCCATCCGCGCTTCCTTTGTCCTGGCTGGAGGCCTAACACTCACGGCAGGATAGTCTAGTTAGCAGACAACAACATCGCGGGACTGTTTGCTTCCTTGTTACTTTATGAGACGTCAAAAACGTGATATGTGCTGTGATGAACTGTGGCTACAGTACTCCCATTCAAGCGAAGCGTACCGGCAGCTTGACGACGCTGCCCGAGCGGGTTGTGTTGTTGATAGCGGGCTGAGACGTCACGTTGACCGTAGGTACTCGTGCATGATGCTTGCTTGGTGTGGTACTGGCCTTCGTTTTCTTGGTTTTGGTAATCTTGTTTGGAGGTAAGGTAATGGTAATCTTGTTTGGAGGTAAGGTATTTGGTAAAGGTAATCTTGTTCGGAGGTAAGGTACGTGAACGCACTCACAACGCTTATCACCATGCCGGCGCTCAGATTGGTCAAGAATAGAAATAAAGGTACGTATCGCGATCAAGATTCCTTTTACATCCTCCATTGAAGCGGAGCGAGGCTGTGAAGTGGAGAAACAAAGAAATATGAGCCAATAGGACAGCGGAAGGATATATTGTAGATATTTTATCCAATTCTTTTGGTTAATATTACTCCGCTCCGCAGCCTCGCTACCCTTGTGCTGATCAACTGATTTCAGCTAGATTTTATTATTACAGAACACATAACCCAAACACGAGAGCCTGAGTGGGGATATGGAGCAGCAAGTGCGGCGATAGAAGATGACGCAAAGCTAAATCTAACCAGGTTAAAAAAAAAGTTCTTCTCAGAGCTGTTTGCTTCCATGTTTCTTTAAGAGGTGTCAAAAACGTGGTGTCAGTTCTTAGGACTGATTGCTTCGAGAATCTGCGTTGTGAAATTTCTCGGATGCGGCGATAGAAGATGGAAGATGAAGCGAAGCTAAACCTTTAACAGGTTTAAAAAAAAAAGTTCTTCTCAGAGCGGTTGTGTTTCTTAAAGAGATGTCATAAACGTGGTGTCAGTTCTTACGATTGATTGCTTCAAGAATCTGCGTTGTGAAGTTTCTCGGATGCGGCGATAGAAGATAGAAGATGAAGCGAAGCTAAACCTTTAACAGGTTTAAAAAAAAAAGTTCTTCTCAGAGCTGTTTGTGTTTCTTGAAGAGATGTCAAAAACGTGGTGTCAGTTCTTGCTGCTGTTTGCTTCGAGAATCTGCGTAGTGAAGTTTCTCGGATGCGACGATAGAAGATACAAGATGACGCGAAGCTAAACCTAACCAGGTTGAAAAAAAAGTTCTTTTCGGAGCTGTTTGTTCCATGTTTCTTTAAGATATGTCAATAACGTGGTAATGCTTGGTATTGGTAATCTTGCTTGGAGGTAAGGTAACGGTAATATTGTTCGGATGTAAGGTACGTGAATGCTCCGACACGCACACCGTGTGATGCAGGAGACACAACAAAAGGCCCTTTTCAGGGCCACAAAATTTTCATGTGATTATTAATTCACATTTCTGAAATCAGAAACTCGTCAAAACGTTATTCACTTTGGGTTACATACATACTACCTACCGTACATGTTGTCTAAATAAAGAGAATCAAGTCTGTATAAGACTCCATATCTACCTACCTAAATTCCTAGTGTGCGTAGTCCCAGCGGAAAAATGTCGAATTTCTTAATTTCAGTTAAGCAGATATTTAGTGTATGACCTCGTGTAATTTTGTATGGTAAGTACAAATTTGTGTATCCAGCCATTGGGGAGCTATTCAACAAAAACTGTTTCCGCTGGAACTACGTCATCCTAGCGGCATTTTTTTTATCCTATGCACGTACATGAATAAAAATACATTCAATAATTAGTGTATAAGGAGAGGTAAATGTGTATGCTTGAATGAAATTTGTGTGTCATAAAACTGCGAAGATAATCAAGTTTCCGCTGCGCTGACGTTTGGCTATTTGATGAAAATCATATAAAACAGCTTAGTGCAGAGTTGAATTTTTTTACGCTCCTTGCTTTGAATTTGTGTGTAATGTTTGTGAAAACAGAATTTGAAAAAAACATACCGTTCAGAAGATATACACGTAAAAGTAAAATAAGGTTATTAGGTCCAATTACTTAAAATAGGAACTCTAGAGCCTAACTTATTACGTTTACTTGTATCTTGTAAGGGTCTACAATGCCTTGCCAAGTTTCATTTATGTGGTCTTAGTAATTAATGAGCAATGGCATAATTTACTACGACTGGACCACTATATTGTATGACATCGGATTGCAGGACTTTTTATAGATAAAGTAGACTAAACTTATTCCGATAGTTAGTGTATTAATGCAACTATTCACATGTAAAATTTCAGGTCATTTCACTAAATAATTAAAGAGATGGAATGAAAATACCAGAACAACCGCAATTCATGAAAAAACCGACCAAGTTTGAATGGCTACAAAAAAGCGGCCGTGCAGTATATAGAGCTAACGTTCTAAAATTTCCAGTGTTGTACCATTATTGGATTGGTACAGGTGGGCACACAATTTTTAAACAAGTAACAAATAATTATCGTAATAAAAATAGTAGGTCTCTTGTTTGTTTCTCAAACTTAAAAAAATATTACAAAAAAATCAGTGCGTGGAGTCCCTCCGCTCGGAAGAAGTGAAACTTCGTAATACTTGAACGTATGCGTGCGAGCGACACGCATTAACTCTCGTTATTTTATTGAGCTTCTAAATAATATTTTGTTGTTTTATTGTTGTATTATTTTTATTACATAATTATTACATAAGTTTATCGAGGTTATTCTACTCATGGAAATTGAGTGAAAACTGGTCCCACTGAAGAGTCGAATGCATGACTGTTTGCACGTCATCTTGCGCACCTATTAGAACTACGTAGTACGTAGTCACAAATCTTGTAATACTGCCAGTGAGTTTTAGAAAATATTTCCCCTCCATGGTAGCGTTAAACTTGTTGGAGGAAGTCGCATAAGAAGTTTCACTTTAATAAGAATAGCTTCTGTATCACAATAATACAAAAAAATGTTACACTTGGTAATTATTAGATCCTTCCTTAATATTCTGCTGCATCATCAAAATATTTGTACGCTGGAAGCGTACAAATATTTTGATGATGCTCGGTATAATTTAAAAACTGATCGGTTTATTAGTGAATAATCTAAAGAAGGTTATTCTAACTCACTACGATGGTGGGTTGGTTTTAGTCGTGTGTGTAGTGCACATGCACATTGTTTCTGTGTGCGTGAAAGCTCGAACGAGAAGACTAACTCTCGAAAAGTTAGGTGCTAGTACAAAAAACCTAAGATTTACTTAAACATGTAGGCTTTTTCAGTAGGCAATATATTAGTTATTTATGTTTAGTAAAAAACTGATTCTTTATCAATGTTATTATTACCTGCTTTGTTAATAATGTGGTTTTTTTTCATTTTTATTAGTCATTAACCAATATTTTTTTTTAAGAGAAGGTATAAATTTAATAAAGTTGTTTTATTTTCTGCTAAACAATTGTGTACGCACCTGTACAAAACTATTACACACAATAACGATACTATACTGGAAATTTTAGAACGTTAGCTCTATATACTGCACGGCCGCTTTTTTGTAGCCATTCAAACTTGGTCGGTTTTTTCATGAATTGCGGTTGTTCTGGTATTTTCATTCCATCTCTTTAATTATTTAGTGAAATGACCTGAAATTTTACATGTGAATAGTTGCATTAATACACTAACTATCGGAATAAGTTTAGTCTACTTTATCTATAAAAAGTCCTGCAATCCGATGTCATACAATATAGTGGTCCAGTCGTAGTAAATTATGCCATTGCTCATTAATTACTAAGACCATATAAATGAAACTTGGCAAGGCATTGTAGACCCTTACAAGATACAAGTAAACGTAATAAGTTAAGCTCTAGAGTTCCTATTTTAAGTAATTGGACCTAATAACCTTATTTTACTTTTACGTGTATATCTTCTGAACGGTATGTTTTTTTCAAATTCTGTTTTCACAAACATTACACACAAATTCAAAGCAAGGAGCGTAAAAAAATTCAACTCTGCACTAAGCTGTTTTATATGATTTTCATCAAATAGCCAAACGTCAGCGCAGCGGAAACTTGATTATCTTCGCAGTTTTATGACACACAAATTTCATTCAAGCATACACATTTACCTCTCCTTACACACTAATTATTGAATGTATTTTTTTTCATGTACGTGCATAGGATAAAAAAAGTGTCGCTAGGATGACGTAGTTCCAGCGGAAACAGTTTTTGTTGAATAGCTCCCCAATGGCTGGATACACAAATTTGTACTTACCATACACAATTATACGAGGTCTTACACTAAATATCTGCTTAACTGAAATTAAGAAATTCGACATTTTTCCGCTGCGACTACGCACACAATTCCTATTTATTAAGTATAAAAAGTGCATGCTCTCACGATACTTACACACTCATTTTCTTCCCGCGTAAATGAGAGAGAGGTAAGGATACGAGATGCGTGTGGCAGTTTTGTCATAGAGAAACGGTAAATAATTGACAATAATTCATATAGCAAAAACAACACGTACATAAGTTAAAATGCCTATATTCTTAAAACACAGCGTAGCGGAGCAATTCAACTTAGTAGACGTAGGTACATGCCGTATAGTTACTATTATTATCAGGAATTCCTGCACGCAGGATGCTTTATGCTACTTTCCTTTCATATAAATATTATGCTATGAACATATTAAAATTATATTTTCATAAAAGAGAGGGATTAAAAATTATGGCAATTACTTAATGCGTGTCGATTTATTTCACTAGTTTAGTTAGTTCGTTCGATGCACTGTAGAGGGCGCTTAGCGAGTGCGCGAGAGCCCCTGCCCGCTACGGTGATAAAATATAAATAGGCCCGAACACAAAAGTTAAGTTTTTTTACTTGACAACCACCTGTCTTTCGCGGCGCACATCAAAGCAGCTCGCGACCGAGCTGCGTTTGCTATGGGTAGGCTTCATTTCATGATTTCGGCAAAAAGCAAGTTGTCACTCAAGTGCAAGTTGCGCCTTTATACCGCGGTGATCCGCCCCATTATGACGTACGCTTGCGTCGTGTACGCTCACACCAAGCCTAAGTACATCCATAGGTTGCAAATTTTACAGAACCGAGTCACGGGAGCCCCTTTTTATGTCCGTAATGACCGTCTACACGTAGACCTTAGAATGCCCACCGTCCTTCAGTTTATGAAACGTCTTTCGAAGCGTTTCTTCGATAACGCCATTGAAACACCGTAATCCCCTGATCGCAGCGGCCGCTCGTTACGAACCCTCGCGCATTAGTACGGTACACCCTCCTCCAGGAGAGTAGCAAAGAGACTAGCACTCTTAAAAAGTTCCGACTCAAACCGCCGTCTTTCCGACCTCGCCGTCGAAGTCCGTCGCGACGTCCCGGTTCATGCCCTCCCCGACCCTCGCTCGAGCCAGCCCGCGATGCTGTGCCAGTAGTTTTAAATTAGCCCCTAAATAATGATACCATTCAGATCCAGCCTGTCCCCATGCAGTCCTCCACCAGCGACGCCCTAAGCCGAGGTGCGTACCCCACAGGGGGTGCCCTTAGCGTGCAGTCGCTTAGTTTGTAAGTTTTTATGCCGCTGGAGGCCTTACTCTTAAGGCACCCACAAGATAGTCCGGTTAAGCAGACGACAACCTCATAGGTTGAACTGCGAGATGCCATTCATAAAAAAAAAACATTTAGTTCAAATTGATACGTTCCTTAGTACCAAAAATATTAACCATTATACGTGAAAAAAAAAGAAGTGGCCTGATTTATTTGCTCCCAAGTGTAGTATAACAGTTAACCCACATAATGGTTACACATGTATGTGTATTAGGTATTAACCTTCCAACATGATTTAATCGGTCCCTGATTTGATGTAATGTAGGTACTTTGAAACAAAAAAATTCATTGAGCTTACCTTTTGTCAATACCTTGTGATCGGCAGGCTGAGGTTACGTCTATCACTGAAAAGGCGATATATTATTTATTTCCTTATTCAGATGTATGACTAACAATAAATATAAATGTTCAACAAACATTAATGAACTTCAAATACACGGGTACTGGGTAGCACTGTAGACAGAAAATGACCCAAGTATTTAAAAATGGACACTCTTTTGATTACTATTGACCCGTTTATAAGGTTGGGTCCCTCTTCACGGCATTTTCCGCCGACCCCAAAGATCATGTATTCGCACTTCTCAATGCTCTAATTTTGAGTTTATGCCAATTATCTATCGAATTGCTTCGTGCTTATCTTTCTAAAACTAACATAATATAATTTATATTATAAAATAAATCTTACCGTACAACAAAAATAACACAAGCTGTATTAGAATACAATTTCTAAAATACATCTTTCTCACGACAAACACAACGCAAAATAAAAATAATAATTTATAGAAATACTATTCTGCAAAAAAATGTCTTATTCCGAACTACTAGGCAATGCAAACGGTATTTCGTGAATCCGCGACGATATACTTTTAAAAACAAATGAGCTCGCATTTGAACTTCGTGAGTGAGATTTAAAGTGAACTTTACAGAACTTTACACTCCATAGTTGAAACGATGCGTGCTATGCGACTGAGGTCTTAAGCAAAATGCTTTTTGCTCTAATTTTCCTTAATGGCATTATTTATTATTAGTATCCAATGAAATACAAAGTTGAATTGAAATTAATTGCTACTTATGAATCATTTTGTATTGTTTACTCTGTCTTGTTTTCAAGTGTTTGCATTCAGGGACACATTTCAGGTTAACTACTAAAAGGGTTTTCGATAGGGCTTTTTAGTACTTGTTCACGTTGACTCGCGGGCGCGGTCACGAAATATCAAACATATGGCGTAATATCCAAGTGTTCACGTACGAAACGCACGTGCGGTGTAAGTAGCGGGCAAGCTAGCGACTGGCGCGCGCGCGCCGCTCGCGTCAATATCAAACGCGTGAGATGTTTGTGTGTGTTCACGTCGAACTAGCGGCGGAGCGCGCGATTCACTCGCGACGTCAGGTAAGTTCAACCAGTATGAACTTACAACACGCGTCACACCCGCGCAAACGCCTGGCGGCCAATGTGAACACGAACCCGCCACGTCTTCGCGACCGCACCCGCCACCGCGCCCGCGCGTTCCAACGTGAACAAGTACTTAGGCTGTTAATCAAAAAGTCTAACAAAAAGGATAACCCTTTTAAAAAGGTTAATTAAAACATTCCGAGAGGGTTACTGATTCAACACTCTTATTGAGTGAATGTGTAAGAACTAATGTTACACCCATTAGAACAATCGTATTAAATAAACAACGATAACACAGTTTAAATAGGCTGTACTTACTTTCCGTAAGCATGTACATAGGTACAAACAATATACTTTATAGGGTAAAATCTGCCAAGCCTTTTCCCAAACTATCTTGGGGTCGGCTTCCAGTCTAACCGGATGCAGCTGAGTACCAGTATTTTACATGAAGCGACTGCCTATCTGACCTCCACAACCCAGTAACTGGGTAATACGATATCCCTTGGTAAGACTGGATGTCAGAATTTTTGGCTTCTGACTACTCGTAACGACTGTCAAAGATCTACAAATGACAGCCGGGACCAACGTCTTAACGTGCTTTCCGAGGCACGGAGGAAACTCGGTATGTAATTATGGTCACCCATCCACGGACCAACCTCTGCAAGCACGGCTTAACCTTAAAGATCGACCCGGGCACTGTTATTATTTTTAGCCACGAGCTCGAAATATACTTTATAGGGTAAGATGGCATTTTAAATTACATGGAACGATATAAATTTACCAGCAAACACAAACAAACAGATACACAATTTAAAGCTCAAATTAAAGCGTGTATTGTAGCGTGTATCTATTCACACTAAGTAATATGATTATTTTCACGGAAATTGGCTTTGCCTTGTTTGTTATCCTTTATTTATTTCCATACAAATTATACAGGTTGTAACGGAAAGGGTATATACATCCTTAAGGATGTGCTACAGACCATCAAACTGAACATGTTTCTCAACTTCGAATAGGTATTGCAATTTTCTATGGGGCAGCAGATATTTTTTTTGCTGAAAAACATGTTTTATGATGAGAAACATGTTCAGTTTGATAGTCTGTAGCACACCCTTAAGTATGTATATAGCCTTTCCGTTACATCCTGTATACATTTTTGAATAATTCAATAATGAAGTTATTACGACTAATATTTAATTAAAAAAATATGTATATATTTTTATAAATGGATTGAAGTAAAGGATATTTTTTTATTTTATTTTTAAACGTTGCCCCACACTAGGAATTTCTCCTGTATCGTGGCTGCATACAAACATTTAAACTCACATACACAAACAGCCAGACCAGGAACAGCTATCTATAGGCCATACAAATATTTGTTCCGTGCGAAGATAGAACACGCGACACGCAGCGCAGCAGTCGATCGCTCAACCACTGACCGTGTAATATAATATTGATACTTAATTTTATACTGGAAGCCGGAAACTTTTGGACCTTACTATGTATAAGCTCGAAATAAAAACCCGCATGATACAATAGTAACATACATTTATTTGTTTATGTACTCACAAAACACAAAGGAAATGCATAAATATAGAATAGTACAATCACCATCATCATCATAAGCCTATAATGTTCCCACTGCTGGGACACAGGCCTCCTCTCTATGAGAGGGAGTGGGCTGTAATCCACCACGCGGGCCCAGTGCGGGTTGTAGAATAGTACAATGGTGCTGCTTATTTTATAAAGGTGGATACAGACTTTGCGAGGCATGCGCCACGAACGGCGCACAACGAATGCCTGAGGCGTGCGTGTTGAAAAATTATATTATACTAATACTATTAAATAATATAGACATACGTTGGATCGCCCTCGCACGTGCGTAGCACATGCCTCCCACGAATATACAGGTACACACCTTCCGAGGCATTCGCTGTGCGCTGTTCGCGGCGCATGTCTCGCAAAGTCTGTATACAGCTTTAGATATTTGTACCAGGAGACCTACGACAGGAGTCTTATATGCCCTTCGGTGTGTATTTGAAGAGACGATACGGTAAAACTTAAAAACTATAGGAACGTTTACTTAAAACAAATATTAAAAACATGCATAGTACATTTTTATATAAAAATTCAAAATTTTGAAGCACACATAAAATAAAGAAGAATAAGTAAAAAATATCAGAAGCACTTAACTTTTACATCATTATATGGCATCATACATCCCTATCAGACTCAATTGCTTCTCCTTAACACAGGTTTTGTTAAGGGAGAAGCGCCAATGTAGCCCTCGAAATTCATAGGATGGTTTTTTGCAATTTGTAGAAATGTATTTTTAATGTGTGGACTGCTTTCTTTTGAGTAATTAAATAAGTACTTAAAAAGAATAATATAGCTAAAACAATAATCAACTTTTCATCCGAAATACATACATTGTGCTCTTTCAAGGAACGAAATATTTAAGTTTTGAGTTAAATTATCTATCAATTCATTTATTTCAGACACAATAATCCATGATTTTGTTAGTAACTACAGTTAAAAATAATGTTTACTCATTAAATACTCACTCAGACAAATTCACACAATACTATTATAACTAAACATAAACGTAAATTACCTTTCTCATGTCAAATATAAAAATAAAATAAGTTTACTTAGGTAAATAATAAAAGTCATTCGAGATCTACATCTATCAAATAATTAAAATAACTTGAATTAAATAAAAGCACAAACATCTTTTCATTAAAAACAAAAACAAAGAAAACCCAAAAAACACAAAAAAGTGACGAAATCAAACAAATTCCCATTGTATGCAGTACTGTACTAAGCAGGCAAACTCAATTCATGTCCAGGATAAGAAAGTAACATAATATACAGCGTGTTAGGGACATCGACGCCGTATTATCCATAGGACTAGCCAGTTCTATGTTGTCCTATGATTAATTGATGGCTTGGAGGGCTTGCTCTATCCGGGCCCGGGCATGAGCCGAGAAGATACGTGGTCACTGCCCTGATTTCGGCCGCCATAAAGCGGTAGGGAGCGTACCTATAAGCCACTTCCGTCGCTGGTCGTCATCCGCTGGGCCTCCTCCAAACAGTCCGCCTAGTTGGCGTGAAGAAAGCGGCGCTCGGTACGGTAAAGTTTCACCGTACCTAAGCGCCTAGAAATAGCGTCGTGGCGCCTCCTACCCGACAAAATATCAACTACACACTGGCGAGTTGCGTGCGCGCCACTCGCCACCACCGCGCCTATACTCTCACTCGCAATCAAATGAAGGTCATATGATCCCGCGAGACAAAGGGCCATGCCCATAACTCCGCCAGCCACTTTACACAGCGATTTCTTACGCGGGCCGCCATGTGGTCGGCTGTCAGGCGTGACAAAAGCACCGAAGAGGCACAAAAGATCGTGAATATCGTATTATTGTATATTGCGAGGCGAAATTAATTATTTCCACACTGACAGTGATTTCTATACAATATTTTATTTTGTATCTGGAAATGGGTGAAAATTACCGGAAATAAAGGAATTATAATTTTATTTTTAAACCTTTAATAAAACCTAACCTACAAAAAAAAACCAAAACCAAAAACCAAAAACAAAACTGAAGAGAAAGAAAAATTAAAAGAAAATATGAGTGCAATTCCGTAAATACCGATGTATTTACGGAATTGCACTCCTTTTTTCATTCAAAGAGTGATCCACACACATCTTGGACACATTGGCCAACTTCCCCTTGCCTTGAATGAAGATTTCGGGTGGAAGGGGGGATTTCGGGTTAGCCCTAGGACTGGCTGAGCGGCTGGTAGAAGCTGCGGGTGTATTAGAGAGGTGAGTACCTACCTAGGGTGTTCCCTAAGCTTGGTATCCTAATGTTAACGAGTCCCTATGGGTCTTACGACCTATCCGAGACGTTTGGGTACCGACACGTAGCCGATTAAACATACGTAGCAGCTGTGTATTACCCTGAGTTCTCTTGAGGACGAAGTAAAATACGACATGTCCGTAAGAATTGAGGAGCCATACGACACCGCCAAATCTGAACAATATTGGCTATTGTGGACGACGTCCTGAAACGGCAGCTATCCAGAGATCCCAATCAGCGAAGTACAGACACGAACGAGTCCCCCCAGTACCCTCTGATACGTAACGCCCTTCTCTTTCGCTTCGGGCTACAAAATAGCAGGCGAGTCGTAGGTAGAGGTACGAGGGGGCCGGTGAGACAGGCGCCTGGGTCATTTTCAATGTTTTTTTTTTGCCAGGAGTGGGAAATCTGCCTGACAGGTTGAACTCGAACTGGCTAAAACCACACTCCTGCCCCGCCACCGCCAGTGTCCCACTGACATGATCAGATACCTTATTTGCGGAATGCTTTAACTTATGTAAACGACTGATTGTTATCAGAAAGAGGCCGAAGAGACCACGCTCTATGCGCTTAATTTTGACGATATTTTGTATTTAATAATGTTATCAGATTCAAATATTACTATTTATGTCTTCTGGTCTCGGCGTGTGTTGAATCTAGAGTCTCTGTGTACGTGGACGTGCGCGCACCGACAACTTTAGCAATACGCCATAGTTGCTCGAGCTAATGCGTCCCACTTCCTGCGAACCGGGCATTGTGCGAGTGTCCACCTTAAGGTTTGGACCGCCGCAGTGGCTGCACAGGTCCCCGGCTCCGTGCATTGGAGGAGGAAGCTGGAGACGAGCCCCAAAGAGCCCCGAACACCGGCTTTTGACGTCTCGCTTTAGTGGCCCAACGAAACGGCAAAGGTGGCGGCAGCGCAGAGTTCCCGCTGTGCTTGCACTAGCGCTCGGCACTTGCGCGATCACAGAGAGATACCATTTTGCCTAACGTCAAGTCGGTTCGAGCCATTCACTAGGCTCGAACCGACTTTTCAATGTATCCCCATTCAAAAATGGCCGCCATGCGATCAGCTTCCGGAGTGACGAAAGCGCGGAACGCACCGAAGATGCACTTTTTTTTGAAGAGCTTAGTTATTGTCAATGATCTTTGGAACTGTGAGGAGCCTGGTAAGGTCTCTGAAATCCTTGACCGAAACTACGGAGATCTTGATGCCGTGTTGGACAGCGAAAATCTCAAATTCGTTTCAAGAACTGGGCGTTCTAACGAAACATAAATTATAACGATTTTGGTGCAAGCCATTTGGGATGCGTGCACTACGGCGGCGCACGGGACGGCATGAAAGTAGCAGGGGCTCGCTTGGCGGGGCTGAGAGGCGTAGCAACACGACCACTCGAAAGAAATCGCTGCGCCCCCGCAACAGGGGCTCGCGGCTGGTAGGATATGGACGTGGTCCTTGGGCCCGCGGGAGCCGTGGTGTGCCCGTAACGACGGGCACCCACAATTAGGTTGCGCAAATAGGCGCGGATGGACCACACGACCAGATTGTGAGTTTCCCGTTTTATAGTCCTTAAGATCTACATCCCCACACCCGTACATCTTAATTTCATGTTAATTATGTATATTAATATAATATTTGTAGGTATTTGTAACGAATTTAACGTTCATTACACGCCATTGACACGTCGGTCCACTTCGCTTTATCGTGAACGAAACAGAGGCGACGGGGGCGGGATTTCTTGAGGGGCAGCCGGATCGGCAGTGGCCGTGGGGCTGGCTGGGCGGCTTGCCTGATGGGAGGTGAAGCTGGAGGGGGGCGGGAGTCCTACGAGGTCGCAGGAGGGGGCGTTGCTCGGGATGCTACTGACTTTTTGGGCTTGTCGGCCTGTGAAGAAGAAGCCATCCTTCTTTTCCCCTTTTCGACGACTGGGTAGTCGTCTTCAGAGGAGGATTCAGAAGGGGATTCTCCGATTCCTCTTCTGAGGTGGCCACTGACCTGGTGTCCACGGCCTGAGGGGCCGACAGGGAGGTAGGGGGAGTCCAGAGCGAGAGTGGCTATGGTCTCCAGCGATTTATGCTAAGCGTGGAACTCTGGGGTGTACTTCTCACGCAGATAAGGATTGCGCTTGATGAGAGCCAAAGAGTGACGCATTGCAACATTTACAAGCGCAAAAAATGGGTGCAAAAAGCGAAAATTAAGAAAAATATATTGTTAGCCAACCTACAATACCCTAATCAAATAATATAATCTTAACCTAAAAAAAAAATACAAAAGTCAGAACCTAAAAAAATACAAAAAAGAAAACAATGCAGAAGAGAAAAAAAAGTAATAAATTTAAACCTAAAAAAAGACAATAAAAGCAGCCGGTTTGTTTTCAATTAAGCACAAGCGCCCTGTCCTCCGGTTTCCGCATGCAGTGTGACCAAACCATCTGAACCAGACCAGCCTTACTGAATAGTGAAGTGTCATCAGCGAATACCAACACCATTTGCGATTTTGTCAGAAAGCGGGAGATCAGTCCCTGTCCCCTGTCCCACGGCCAGCGTAGCCGAACCCGCGCCCCCTCACCCCGCGCCTCCGTGGACGCTGTCTATTGACGTTTTCTTAGGTGTACACCAGTGTACACTGCTCCCACCCGCTACGCCGCGCCGTAGCACTCCACGCCGACGCGCCACAACGCCCCGACTGGGCGCGGCGTAGCGAGCGCGTCGGGCTTCGTCGGCGACACCGGAATACCAAACGCGGTCTGTATTTATGTTTACTAACTGTGCTGGTTTCTGAACAGCTCGGACTTTGTCGAAAGTGCACCTTACGTCTTTAGTCCTCTTCAGTCCTGAAGAAGACTGACGGATCCCCGAGCTTGGGTCTGGCGCAGTTTACGCACCTCACTGCTTCGCAAAGATGTTTGTCTTGGGCAGTCCACCCTAAGGTGTGGACCGCCGCAGTGGCTGCACAGGTCCCTATAAAAGGGAGCGACGTCGCCCGGTCTTCCATCGAAAGAGGTGATCCGGCGTCGCGCCCCAAGGAGCCCCGAACAGCGTCTTTTGGCATCTCGCTGGAGTGGCCCTCCGGGACCACAAAGGTGACAGCACCTTCTAGGTGGCTCTGGCAGAGGGAGATGTTTTTGGGGCAGTCAGCCTGACTGTGGCCGTATAGCTGACAACGCCCTCTATATATGAGCGCTGGGGCTTCTCTATAGACATGCCCGAAGGACAGCACACCAATTTTGCCTTTTAAATCGGGTGGTCCCTCGACCGTGTCACAAACTCTTCAGAGACGCCCGAGCGACTCAGCTAGAGCCAGCTCTCCAGCCAGAGGTCATCTTCCCGGAACACGCAGAACCTTCCCAGCTCTCGGACAAGCGTCCAACCCCATCGCCGGGCTAATAGATATCCCTGTCTAATGTCCCACGGCCGGCGTAGCCGCAACCGTGCCGTCTCACCCCGCACCTTCCAGCCACGTGGTCGCTGTCTATTTACGTAATATTCTGCGTACGGGCTTTAGGGCACCTGCGGTAGTTGGCCGGACGGACCTCATAAAACGCACCTGAGAGGTTCCGTGCTGAGGGCACGGTCATTGGGACAGAGACAGACAGCGGTGCCATGGTCAGTGGTCAGTCAGGCACTTGCCGCAGCGCGGCTACTCAAAGCTATTCCTTTGGAATTGGCCGTAGAGCTGGCATTTGTGCCACTGGCCCACAATGCCGCTCTGACGGGGCCACAGATCGTCTTGATCCGGAAGAAAGGCCTCTGTGGGGTCACAGACCAAGAGGATCATGTTATAAGGGTGCGGTGCACGCGGTACATATAAATGGAAATTAAGAAAAATATATTAAAACGTAACCTACAATAAAAAGTACAACAAAAAAAAAACGACAAATACAGAAAAGACAATAAAAAGTAATAATAATAATATAATAATAAAAAATATTTATTAGACCAGAAAAATATACATATGTTCACACAATTTGTCAACAAGCTACTTAATATTAATCTTAAAAATTTATCCTCTGACATTGTGTCTATTTTTTAGCATCTGCTACCGAACTAGGTTTATAGCCTGTGTTTCAGTACGCAGCGCCTCAAGCCCTCAAAACTAATTAAGCAAGTATGAGCTCACGAACAAAAGTAAACATTATTAAAATACAAACTAAATTAAATTTAGAATATTTACATACAGAAAGAATACTTTATTAAAAAATAGGGTTACTGTCCTCTGGGTGTGTAAGATGAAAAGGGTGTGTGTATGTGTGTGAGAGGGTGTGTGAGAGAGTATCTGATTACTTTTGCTAGTAGATTCTTATAGAATATTGCCACAATACTTAAACAAAAGCCGACAGTAAGTTGTATCACTACCTTAGGATAGTCAGCAAATCCTCAGTCTGATCGTATGTTAGTCTTCCCAGCCACTGAGTTAGGGATCTTTTTATCATTGCCCTATTCATAGAGTACAAATGAAGAGTCTTGTTGATTTTGTCATACAAAAATGGGCCCAAAAAGGGAAAAAATCTACAAATAAAAGCAGTTCTTGAGTGCGATATCCTCTTACATACAGGTAAACCTCTCCGCCTTGTTAACATGCTCAAACTAAATCCCATGGTAGTATGTTGCTTCTTAATGATGGTTAAGACAAATAGTTGGCGTACAGTCAAGACCTCACAGAATTCATAAAGAAGTGTGGTAGGGTAGCGAAAAGGTTTAAAAGTACTGAGTTTTAGTATGGATCTTTGCGATACTTCGAGTTGCTTTATCGTAGTTTTTGGTGCACCACCCCAAGACGATATACAGTAAGTAATCAGTGATTGACAAAGCGCATAATAGATTTGCTTCAGTAATATAGGGCTAACTATGTGCCTCAATGTCTTAAAAATGTAGGTAAGCTTTCGAACTCTTTTACTCAGTGCCTGAATGTGAGCTTTGAAGCTTAAGTTGTCATCAATAATTACGCCTAGATATTTAATGGTTTTTGCACGCTCCAAAGAATTGCATGAGCATTTCAAATCAGCTGAAGTGTCGAATGAGCAGTTATGTGCAATTAAACTTAGATTAACTTGTGAGGACGCACGGATCGAGAAGGTCAGGTATTTAGTTTTCTCAACATTCAGGGTAAGCACATTATCACGAAGCCACCTTTTAACCAAATCAAAACCTTTTTGGGCTAGCTGATAAGTCTCATTCCATGTTTTAGCTGCAAAAATGAGGGCAGTGTCATCTGCGTAAGAGATTATTTTGCCATTAAATGAGTTGAGACAAAGGAGATCGTTTATATAAACGAGAAAAAGGGTCGGCCCAAGAATACTTCCCTGCGGCACGCCGTAGCTGTAACTGGTAGATCAGAACTAGTGTAGGTACCAATCTGAACACATTGAGTTCTGTTGGTTAGGTAATCTGCCAAAATGCTCAACTGTTTCCCCCTTATGCCAATTTTTTCCAGTTTATGTACAAGGATTGGAACAGAAACCGTATCGAAGGCCTTTGCTAAATCTAAAAATATTGAAATACATTTATTACCTTTGTCTAGATTAGTAGTAATGTAATCTGTTAAATTGCTAACTGCATGATCAGTGGATTTACCACGGCGAAAACCAAACTGATGATCGGATAAAATGTGTTTGCTTTCGAGATAGCTTACTAAGCGACGATTAATAATATTTTCTAGAATTTTTGATAGTGACGGAAGAATTGATATGGGCCTATAATTCTCAATACGGTCTCTGGCCCCACCCTTGTGAATTGGTCTGATCTGGGATTTTTTAAGGTGTTTAGGAAAGCAACCCTTTTCTAGGCACATATTAAAAATGTAGGTCAAGTGTGGTGCAAGAATATCTTTGTTATCTTTTAAGAGCTGATTTGACAAATTATCCCACCCTACAGAACATTGAGTTTTAAGTGTGGTTATCAGGCTCCTGATTTCGTCTTCGTCAGTGTCAAAGAGTACAAGTGAATTATGATGATATTCCATAGATGTTCCACTATGGTTTTGGAACTTTGATTGCACCGGCGCTATTTTTTCAGCCAGTGTTTTGCCAACATTGGAAAAATAGGAATTGATGTCATTAACAGAGTACTGAGGAGTGTCAGATATTGCTAGTAATTCCTTTGGATAGTTCACATTTTTATTTGTATTAGTGATACTTTTAACCGAATCCCACAACTTTTTACTATTATTGCCAGCCCTTTGAATAAGTTCTCTGTCATAATTACGTTTAACTTTTTTAATAATTGAGCTGCAAAAATTTCTGTATCGAATATAGGTTTTTTTTAATATTAGATCATTCGGTAACGATTTCGATTTTTTGTGTAGTTTATCCCTATTGCGCATGCAGCGCAATAGGCCTTGTGTTATCCATGGCTTGATGATCCTTTTGCGACGTGGAAGTGAAGTAGTTTTAGAGTTGTTATTCAAAGCACTCTTCAGTTCACCAATGAGATAGCTGACCGCAAAGTCACAGTCATCAGTTTCATAAATAGGGCCAAAGTCGATTTTACTTATTTCGTGAGATAGACTCTCGTGGTCTATTATGGTTTGCGTTAAAACAGCATACGTACGTGACTGTTGTTTTTTTAAACTAAAAATAACCGATTTGTGATCAGTTACAGTAGATTGTGGTACAATAGTAATCGATGGGAGTCTGGTTTTCAACAGCACATGATCCAAACAGGTACCACTAGCATCACGAGTGACAAAGTAATGAGCCGGCAATAGACCGTGGTAGGATGTGAGAGCAAGATATCTAATAGCAGACGCACTCAAATTCTCGGAAAGAATATCTATGTTCACATCACCCATCACTACGACATTTTTAAAACCCGATAAACTCACCAAGTTTTCATCAAGCGACGCTAAAAAAGGATCGACGTTAGTGTATGACGGAGACCGGTAAACAGCCAGCAACGCTGTATCATTTTTACCTATTTTAATTAAGAGGCAATTTGAATTTAGCAGATTAGGTTCTTCAATACAAAAGTTTAATTCATTTTTTATATACACGACAACGCCATCATTTTGTAGAAGATTTGATGTGGTCGTGAACGCACAATAACCACTAATTGTCGGTATAGAAGAAACGCACGATAGCCAACACTCGGTCAAAATGAGTACGTCACAATCGAAACCGATTCTGGTTAATAAAATCTGAAAATCTGAAAGGTTACAATTTAAACTACGAATATTTTGAGTAACAACTGACAAGGAAGAATGTGGTGGAAATATTTTTTTGCAATCATCAACTTCACATTCAAGTGATTCCGATACAGTAAAGTCGTCTATATTATTTGAAAGATCTTCCAAGTTAGCCATTGGAACGGAAGTAACATAAATGATCAAGCTGATTATATTCAAGGGAAAACAAGTTAAATCCCACCTTCAAACTTCCAAAATGGCAAATAAATTGGTTATTTGCAGCATTAGAATAATAAAGAAACTTATTGGTTTTTATCACAGTAAAATATAATCTTATCGGTACAGAAAAAGTAGTAACTAGTAAGGCGTTAATTCCGAAAGAATCCATAGCAGGTTGGTAATTAAATGTGTATAGTTTTGTATGTGTACTTACGATATAGGAAAACTTTAGTTGGTTAAAATAAATATGAATGTGTTGATAGCCGGAACATATAACTGACGATAACATTAAAACGAACCTTATTAAAATTATACGGAAAGGAATAACTTCTTCTAACAAACAAGATAGTCATTCAGATTTCCTCAGGTTATCAATATCAATCTCCGAGGTGATTCTGATGTGTTGATCCTTTTCCTTTTTTCTTAGGTAAACAACACCATGTGATGTCCAACAGAAAGAGTAATTGTGTTGCTGCTGGAACGTTCTAGCCAGATAAAAAAGCTTTTGTGTCTTCGCAGTTAGAGTTTCTGATATAAATACAGGTTTTACTGGACCTTGTAAACCGAGGATAGATGTATTAAGTTTTTCACCTGGTTTTTTCGACTTATTAAAATTTTTAACATTCTCCAGAATCCTCTCTTTATGTAATACGGTGGTAAGTTCTACGATAATTGGGTTAGATGAGTCTTTTGCCTTTATTCGGTAGATATCGTTAACATAGTTTGGATCAATTTGAACGTTAATGGCTTGTCCAACACGCTGCAGCAGAGTACACAAATCCTTCTTGGTCTCACCAGCCTTTTTAGGTACGTTGCGAATTTCAATTCCCGTGGATCGCGACTTGCGTTCAAGAACTTCAATTTTACTTTCAAGTAACTCAATTGTTTTTTTGTCCACTCTACTCACAGATTCAAGTTGAGAAATTCTGTGCAAGAACTCATCGTACTTACTTGACATAAGCTCCACACTATGCGTCAACTTACTATTTTGCTCTGTTAGGGCACTTATGGTCGATTGTAATTCCTCAAACCTAGCTGCCTGATCTTGCGAAAACAAGGTAAATATTTCTTTAACGGCGTCTGTGGAACACGTATCGCACTCATTAATCTTCCGCTTTTTGTTTCCTGTTATATTATCCAACATCGACCGCAGATCCGGCGCAGAGTTATAATGTTGAATTCCCACAACAGGATCGCATTCGTTCGGAGTGTTTAAGTCCTTGTTTACATCCGAGTTCTGGGGTAGCGGGGAGGTTGGCAGCGGCGAAGGATTCAGTGGCATCTTGCTAGACGAAAGTAACAAAGTTATGTTATGTAATAATTTAAACGGTAATTAATTTAAACCTAATAAAAGAACATAATATAAGCAACCGGTTTGTTTTAACTAAAGCTCAAGCGCCGCAACACACTGGGTGTTGCTCCTCCGCTTCCACTTTCCGCATGCAGTGTGACCAAACCACCTAAACCAGACCAGCCTTACTGACCAACACCATTTGTGAGCTTGTCAGAAACTGGAAGATCATTCATGCTTACAGAGCCTTCCCAGGTCTCGGACAAGCGCCCAACCCCATCACCAGGCTAATGAATGTCCCTGTCCCCTGTCCCACGGCCCGCGTAGCCGCGCCCTTTCACCTCACGTCTTCCAGCCCCGTGGTCGGTCTATTGACGTAATCTTCGGTGCACAGCTTTGTCTACTGCTCCCACCTACGCCGTTGAACACTACGCCGACGCACTACAACGCCCCGCCCCCTCCGTGGCACCGTAACGCACTGGTGCTAAGCCCAACTACATCGGTTTATTGGCTACGAGTAAGTCACTAGCAGCGGTTCGAACACGCCAGTTGATAGCCTTTTTAAAGCAACGCTGTGCTTTCTTTGTCCGGTCTACACTTCGGCCACTTTTCCGCGGCCTTTCGGGAAGCCTTACGGTACCAACGAACATAATTGGGTGTTGATCCGACGACAATAGTTATCTAACCCCGCTTGTTGTCAGCTGCACCCGGGACGGTTGGGTAACCTGTTCGGTCGAAGACCCACAGGGACCTGCTGTACAATAAGATTAACAGCTGCATACGAGATTAGAGCTCACCTCCCTGTTACACCCGACAGGGAAGGTACACATCCCTCCACGTCCACATCTCTTCCCCTTTCCGACGACCGTGAAGTCATCTTCAGGGGAGGAGGGGGAGGAGTTGTAATCGGAGGATTCCTCTGCGGAGGGGAAAGCGGGGGAGGGGGGCTCATCTGGGGAAGCCGGAGAGTAAGTCTGGCAGGGGGGAGGGGGCTAGGTTGCCTCTGAAGGGCAACAAACCTATTGAACTGTTTTTGGAACGTGGCGTCATCCCAAAGACACTGACGGATGAACTCCTTAAGGAGTTCATCTGGGGGTAGAGACGCCATCGGAGGCGCGGCGCTCATATTTCTCGACGTGAGCGAGACAGAGGGGAAGAGAGAGGAGGAGAGGGGTATCCTAAGCTCCTAAGGGATTAAGCCGGTATAAGAGCCCCCCTTTTATATGACAAATACTGCATAATTAAGGTTGTAATGTAGAACAGGGCGGTGTGTGCTAAGGTGCCCCTTAACTTGAGTTGAAAGAATTTGAAGTAAGTAGGTATGTTAAAGTGTTGTCAACATTAGTTCGGCGGTGCGTCTATTGAGTGGCCTCAAGTGTCTCTTCTCAGTGTTGGTGCTACACTTGATGCTACAACTACGCTGACATTTTCGGGGGAGGGAATCTCGAGTGAGACTTTGTTAATCACCACTCTGGTGGGTTTATTGACCATTCTGATAGGTGTAATGACCACTCTGGTGGGTATATTGACCACTCTAGTGGGCTTACTGCCCACTGTGGTGGTTATATTGCCCACCAGACAATGCGTATTGCTATTGGTTAAAGATCACTACTGCGTAGCAAAACCGTAGCCGAATTAACGATCGCCGTAGGCACTTCGTAGCAGAGTAGCACGGATGTGCGTAGCACTGCTACGAGCGGGCGCGGGCGGGGCGAGAGCGAGACGCCGGGAGCGTAGCGCGTCAGCGGGCGATCGATCGAGCGCAGCGGCGAGGTGCGGGGGGTGAGCGAGTCGTAGCGGTACGTGCGTCCGTTACAAGCGCTCAGAGCTGAATGTTGAATTTGCCGTGACGCCTCCTACCCGACAAAATATCAACGACGTAGAGGCGCTTGTGTACCACCCTACTTTGAAGGAATTTGAAGTATGTTAAAGTGTTGTCAACATTAGTTCGGCCGCGCGTCTATTGAGTGGCCCTAAGTGTCTCTTCTCAGTGTTGGTGCTACACTTGATGCTACAACTACGCTGACATTTCCGGGGGAGGGAATCTCGAGTGGGACACTCTTAATCACCACTCTGGTGGGTTTATTGACCACTCTGATGGGTATATTGACCACTCTAGTGGGCTTTTTGCCCACTGTGGTGGTTATATTGCCCATCAGAAAAAATGCTAATTGCTATTGGTTTTAGTTTTTTGCCTCAAATCGGATGGTGGCCTTCGACCAGGTCACAGACGACAAGTACCATATCGTACTGATCGCCACCTCTCGCCTTGCGAAGGCGTTGGACGGTTGTGTTAGGGATAGCCTGTCTTTTGAGGTTACTAAGATGTCTTTGTGGCGATTGTTTTCGGGGTCCGCCTGATCAGTGATACCACGAGGTTCGGTGTCTCCTCCTCCCACGGCCCGCGTAGCCGCACTTGCGCCCTTTCACCTCAAGTCTTCCAGCCCCGTGGTCGGTCTATTGACGTAATCTTCGGTGCACAGCCATGTCTATTGCCCCCACCTACGCCGACGCACTACAACGCCCCGCCCCCTCCGTAGCACCGTTACGCACTGGTGCTAAGGCTTTACCCGCGGTTGTTGGCCGGACTGACCGCGTTTCACGCAGCTGTGAGGTTCCGTGCAGAGTGGTACACATGAATGGGAATTAAGAAAAATATACTAAAACGTAACCTACAATAAAAAAAATCTTAACCTAAAAAAAAAGTAAAAAAAAAAAACAAACAATGCAGAAGAGGGAACTAAAACTAATTATCTTAAACCAAAAAAAAAGAACATACACGTTACAAGGCTCGTCAACATAAAAGCCGACGACCATATCGACGCGACTTAAATCGACTTGTGTTCAGTACATCTTGTCGCGCGCGAAAGTTCAACTCTCAGTGGTGCCAACATTTATGTAGAGGCGCCTGTGTACCTGTGTACCCTACTTTGGAGAAATTTGAAGTATGTTAATGTGTTGTCAACATTTGTTCGGCGGCGCGTCTATGGAGTGGCCCCAAGTGTCTCTTCTCAGTGTTGGTACTACACTCTAATGCTACGACTACGCTAACATTTTCTGGGGACGGAATCTCGAGTGGGATATTCTTAATCACCACTCTGATGGGTATATTGACCACTCTGGTGGGTTTTATTGACCACTCTAGGTGTATTGACCACTCTGGTGGGTATATTGACCACTCTAGTGGGCTTTCTGCCCACTGTGGTGGTTATATTGCCCACCAGATAATGCTTATTGCTATTGGTTTTAGTTTTTTGCCTCAAATCGGATGGTGGCCTTCGACCAGGTCACAGACGACAAGTACCATGTCGTACTGATCGCCACCTCTCGCCTTGCGAAGGCGTTGGACGGTTGTGTTAGGGATAGCCTGTCTTTTGAGGTTACTAAGATGTCTTTGTGGCGATTGTTTTCGGGATCCGCCTGATCAGTGATACAACGAGGTTGGGTGTCTCCTCTGGGAGGGGAGTACGTGTGGAAGGCAGTATACCTTCCACTAAGTCGACGGGTTTAATCCCAGTAGACCGAAGCCTAAGTAGGAACTGTGACTTTGATGCCCTGCTAGATGCTGCGGGCGGTCGTGTCGGGGCTTAGGCTTCTTAGGTGGACCAGCTCCACCCTAGGGTTTGCCCTAGGGCTGGCTCGGCGGCTGACGTAGCTTATTATTAATATACTAATAGCGAAAGAGCACCAAGTTGAGGTCCTGGTGTGATTCATGCATCTAGTCACTTTTAGGCGAGCAGAAGGCCTACTTGCCGAGGAGGAAAGGGTGTGCGAACAGTGCAGGGGGTACCGGCATTTTGGCTGAGGGGGGATGGGCGCTTTTTCCAGGCTAGCGAAGGGGTTGGCCGTGGCCATCAGTGCCGCGATGGCACTGATAGCCACGCATGGGTATATTACATGCTCGTTACACGCCTTGTGGATCTCCGTACTCTTAGCTTTGACGAGAATACGTCTGGAACGGAATGTTCCGTTCCCCAAGCAGCCTGTTAAGCTCCCTGAAGTCAAAGGCGGAAGGTACAGTGATGTTTGCCCTGTTAGACCGCATGGGCCTTAGTATAGTGGATTTTGCGCTCCTTACGTCTTGGACGTGTCCATCCACTTCGCCTTGTCGTGGAAGAACAGAGGCGGGGGAGGAGCAGGAGTGGACGTGGTCTTAGGGCTTGCTTACTAGGAGGTACAAGCTTGCGAAGCCCGAGATGGGCGCGAGTCCGCTTTAGCAGGGAGGAACAGCCAGGGGTTTCCTGGCTTTCGATATTATACTGACTGAGAGATTGCCTATTATATGGACCATGCCGTAAAAGATAAAAAGGAAACTTAAGAAAAAGGCAGATGATAAAATTTAAAAAAAAAACAGCCTATCAAAATCACCAAAAAAAAATACCAGTATTAATAAGCCTAGCTAAACTAACAAAAGAGAAAAAAATTAAAACCTAAATAAAAGCAGATGATAAAATTAAAAAAATAATTATTAACAATTTACCCGTATTAATAAAGGTAGCTAAACTACCAAAAATGAAAAAAAAACAAGAATAAAACCTAAATAAAAAACAGTGGAGTACCTAATGTGCAATGTGAAAGGTTGTGGATTCTGGTCAACCTGACTTGGCGGCTACTTAACCGGACTCTTCTGTAGTGCCTTAAATGCTCCCACGCTCGGCTTCTCTGTGAGGAGGGCAGCAAGGCTGATGGGAGGACCGCGATCTGTATTTGTATTTACGAAAGGTACTAGAGGCCCTACTGCTCCCCGGAAGGGGGGATTAAGCCGGTATTAGACCCCCCTTATATACGACAAATACTGCATAATTAAAGTTGTAATGTGGAACAGGGAGGTGTTTGCTAATGTGCCCCTAAGCTTGAGTACCTGTCGCCAATCTTATTGTGTGACAGGGCCCTATGGGTGTTACACCCCCCCATACTATGTGCAGCAATAAGAACACGGGTTAGAAGACTACTTGTCGCGTCGCGCGCGTCTGAGATCCCCCAGGGCCGCAGTTCAGGGCCCTTCCGACTAACTGCCTACCCCTGAGGGAGGTCGGCTGGTGCTTCGGGTCAATACCTACTTGGGTTCGTTGGCACTGTAAGGTTAGGATTAAGGGGCCAAAGATTATGTATATCCAATTAAACGGAGTGACGCACCTTTGTGCTTGACGAGGGCCGAGAGGTGAACGCGTTTAATCAAGTACAAGCGCTACGCACCCGTAGCCGACTCAACGTACCCATATCAGGCGTAGCACTGCTACGAGATGGGTGGGGCGTAGGCGAGGTCACCGGAGCTTCGTGAGCTTCGGCGTAGCTCGCCAGCGGCAGCGGCAAACGGGACGGCAAGAGTCTTGTATAAAAACAAAGCTATCCTAACAAAAAAGAAATAGTTAAAACTCAAAGAAAAGCAAAATATAAAAGTTAAATTAAAAAAAAAAGACTATCTTAATCATAATAATTTCCCAGTATAAATAATAAACCTAGCTAAACCAACAAATTTTTTTTTTGTAAAACTACATAAAAGCAAAAAATAAAAGAAAAAAAAAAAAAAAAAACAAACTTGGCCTATCTTAATCATAAATGCCTAACCAGTATAAATAAACCTAGCTAAACCAACAATTTTTTTTTTTGTAAACCTACATAAAAGCAAAAAATAAAAGAAAAAATTAAAAAAAAAAAACTTGGCCTATCTTAATCATAAATGCCTAACCAGTATAAATAAACCTAGCTAAACAAACAAAAAATAACGAATAAAACCTAAATAAAGAACAGTGGAGTGCCTAATGTGCAATGTGAAATGGTATCATTCTGGTCAAACTGACTTGTCGCCTACTTAACCAAACTTTTCTGTTACAGAAAAGCCTTTTCCTCTTCCCGGAGACTTGGTAGTCGTCTTCAGAGGAGGAAGACTAGGAGGGGTCTCAGAGGCTTCCTCCTGTTCCTCTTCGGAGGTGGCCGCGGGCTTGGCCTGACTGGCCGTGGGGGGATTTGGGGGAGTCCAGAGCGAGAGCGGCTCTGGACTCCAGGGACTCTTCGAGTGCGTCGAACTCCGGGGAGTACTTCTTACGCAGGCCTCGCATGAGAAGGTTGGCTAACTGAAGAAGAAGCGTTCCGACTTCGCGGAGGTGGTTTAGACATCACGGAGGGAGAGGGGGGGAACTAACTCCTAACCAATCCTCGAGGAGACTCCACTCCCAGAGTAAACGTGTGCATCCCGGGCAGACAGTTCCCCTAAAACCGAGCCCACCCATGTCTTTCCTATGGTTACACTTGACAAGAAGCTTGGTACACCCCTGGCTAACCCTTGGATTACAGTCGTAATGGTATGTGTGTTCGATGTAGAAACCTTTATCAAGTACTGCATACTCATGGATGTACTTACATTTAGTAATTAATGGCAAGTACCTAACACAAAACTCAAAAACGCAACATTAAATACTTAAAATCTACTTAACACGAGTTATCCGTTTTTAAATCTTCGGCTGCCGTCGTGTGTGCTCGGCTTCATTTGGGTCAGCTCGGCTACCATCGAATCTGCTCGGCTCTTGCAACACCACCTGGCTGAAGACACCATGACGTCATGACTCGACTAAGAATGTTCGAGAAGTCGCCATCTGGAATGCACAAAAGAGAGAATTAATCAAAACTAGAAGCATTTCTTTTAAACTAGCCATGCCTGCGGCTTCGCTCGCATTACGGTAGGAAATTATGTCATGGGAATGTTTCAAATTAGCCTATGGCAATTGGGAATATTTAGCATTAGTGAAAGAATATAATCAGTGGTTCTGAATGTTATAATCAAAATTACAAACGTTGTATTGACAACGTAATATACAAGGTGTTGTTTTGCATGCTCATCAAATTCAAGGAGGTGACTACGCTATATTAATTTTTTTTTACTAAACTACCCGTGTCTTAAACGTGGCCTGTTTGATCCTCGCCCTATAACCGCGGTTTCACACATACAATCTCAAACGTTTATTCGATCATTTCTTATTCCCTTAACCATGTTAAGGGGGTTATTCTGAAATACTGACAAACATAAACAACCAAAAAACTGGCCAAGTGCGCGTCGGACTCGCGCACGAAGGGTTCCGTATCATTATTTATAAAAACGAGCAAAAAAATCAGCAGCAGATTTTTGTCAACTGTTACACACTGAGTTGGTTAAGTCGTTATTAGTACAACTATGTTAGCACAGATGGCACTTTCATCAAAACTGCCGCTCTGCACGAAACGTTTATTATAAATCTTATCACTTGAAAAATAATATAGTCCTCATATACTTAGGGTAATTTAATTTAATAATAACTAAATGGCGTTTGTTGCCATACGGCCACATCGACATGCTAATTGTTTTTTATCAGAAGCAAGTTCTCTTTATAACTGCTAGATGGCGCTGTTTACAAGGTTTTACCCAATTTTGCTTTTTTGTATGGGTGCCCCCTTAAATATTTAATTTATTCTGTTTTTAGTATTTGTTGTTATAGCATCAACAGAGATACATAATCTGTAGAAATTTGGCTAGCTATCACGGTTCATGAGATACAGCCTGGTGACAGACGGACGGACGGACGGACGGACAGCGAAGTCTCAGTAATAGGGTACCGTTTGACCCTTTTGGTACAGAAACCTAAAAAGCAACGTTTATTAATAATTAACTTCCGTGCTGTTTCTTCTCCATAGAAAACGACCAACCCGAACCGAGCACCTTTTGTCGACGTTTTATAAGCGCCCATGCAGGCCTATGCAAATAAAAATATTTTGATTCTATCAGCTGTCTCCTACTGTTCAGAATGATTTACTAAGTATGTGATAAGCGTTTTCGCGTCGGTTTCCTTTTAACACCCCAGGCCCCCTATTCACAATCGCTCGGATTCGATTTCGATTCGATAAGTCGTATGTCTATCTTGTTTTGGCATTACGAAAGCGAGCAAGGTAATTCTCAGTACCACCCCGGAGCCTAGATTTATACAAGAATTTGAACGTAGACAGCGAAATGTGTCTACTGTACACACGTTCGCCTACCTAAAGCTGGCGTTTTGTTACTATTGTATTCTAAATACATACCGTCGGACAGTTGTGGTGTGGAACACTGCTTCCACAATGAGTCTTTCTTCCTCCACTTCCCGTAGTGCAGGAATATCTTCTCTGTTCCAAAGTAGCTCAGCTCAGCAGATCTGAGTGAGATAGAGAACAAATATACACAATTAGATTTTACTATCATCAGCCTATAATGTTCCTTCGCACTGCTGGGACACAGGCCTCCTCTCTATGAGAGGGAGTGCCTGCCTGTGTTCGACCCACAGCTTACTGCTCGTAAGTTGGGGCTGTCACCACTGGGCCACAGCTGCTCTCTCACATTGAATGCTTTGCTATTATTGTGAAGTAATAACCGTGTTAGTCTCTTTCATGAGGGTGCAACAGGCAGGAGGTCCCGCTGAAGTTAGGCTCAACGCTTGCAGGATAGATGATCCGGTCGAACTTCAGCAGGCATAGCATTTAATCTGCGTTTTATTACAGCTATTGCAGCTCAACATTGATCAACTCTGGGCTGCAAAAATAAAACAATCTACTATTAGAGACCCAATCTATACAAAAATACATTTACTTTGTTTACACTGCTCTTGTTGAACAGACTTAAAACCTTAAAAAAAAAAATACCATAGAGAACTCTCCTTTCTGTTGCATCCGCATCCGTGTCTATGTCGCCGTCCTCTAGCCACAGCAGTTCCTTGACTTTTCCAACTAAAATCAATATTTTAAACGTATGTTGTTAATACATTTTATAAAACTAAATAAAACAGTTAATACAATGTATTATGACTGCAGCTCAGCTTCTTTAATTCATGCAATTTTAACTACCATGCCACCTCAGAGCTATCACTAGACAATTCTAGAATCAATTACTAACTCTGCGCTTCTCTTGAGAGATGATTTTAAATAGTGATTCTGTTCTGTGCTACTGATGTCACTAGAGTTATGGACTAGAGATGTGAAATGTGTCTTTATACTGTAACCATTGCTCGAATGAACCATCAAAGGTAGGCTTAGACGTTATAAGTAATTTCATTATCTTTAGTTGTGACTACATACATTTGAAAGATTGGAATTGGAACAGACTGTTTCAATGCTTTGCTTATTCAGCTTGTAGCTACAACGCATTGTTGTGAAAGGACTGTTTTCAAATAATTCGGTAAATAAGCCTTGAGGGTGTGAGAATGGAAGAAAAAAAAAAACTTAGGACAAAAACTTAAACATCTGAATATTTGTACACCACATCTTGTGGTAGAATGTATTGAACTGAACAAAATACTAACACCATACTACGTAAAACTACATTCTCACAAATAAATAAATTCTAATTCTAGGAAAGACATAACGTTTCGCGCCAGTAAGACGACGAACTGTACAATCAAATTCGTGAAATAAGCTAATAGCTCCTGTTCTGAATATCAATGCATTTCTAATCGGATGAACTTACACTATGGTTATTGTATGATCCCTTGCTAGACCATACAGATGCTGCAGAAGTGGCTCTGCAATAATGTGTTTTATACAATAAATGAGTTTTTGACTTATAAACCCATTTGTAATCGTTAAGTAGCATATGTTCCCATTTTTGAAAACTATTGTTCCTATTTTCACATTCCTTTATTTTTTTTTAAATTTTATTGATGTTATATCTGTTCCTTGTTATATTTTTTTCTAATATTGTTACTTTATCCTGTATCCTACACACAAGTAGGTATATTAAATTCTAAAAATGTTTTATTTTGTAACTACGTCTAGAAGTTTGATACCTAAATGTCGACTACATTATGTTAGGTATTTTAATTTAATTTTAAGTTTGCATGCTGAAATAAGTCGGCGAAATATGTGAAACCTTTTTATTTATAAGACCATTATGTACCATATTTCATGCAAATAAAGAATCTTGAATACATTACTTTTAGATGAAAGGTGAATGGAATGAAAGAAGATAAATAATCAAAACACTACTGTAAAATGAGCGTAAAATGAGCTTCATAGACTGATGGTGTGGAAATGAAGTGAGTGACGCAGCCCTTGTTGGCTGTAACGAGAACGCCTGGCTGACTTGATAGCTCAACGCGAACTGAACCAATTAGTATGAGTTGAAATGAATGCGGCGTAAACTGCTGAATTGCAGAATGTGCGGTTGCACCGTACAGTTATCCAAGTGACAACTGGTCAGTGGGTCGTCTTAGGGGGGATAGAGTAGCAAGAGCAGCAAAGTCGAAAAACTTAGAAAATCTACCTTTCTCTATGCCACGCTTTCTAACTTAATCTTTCTTTTCTCACGATTAGGCTGATAAATATTAAGATGGACGGAGTACTCACGGATTCCAGTAGGAACGCTCGCACGTGGCACTGCTACGAGTAGGTAGGTAGTTGCACGCGCGCGTCACCTGCTACGCGCTACGTAGGTACATAGGAGGAAGAGTCGAACTCGACGCTAAACAGCATAACTGCACCTGAAATCAGTTGATTATCACGGTATTATACAGTAGAAATAGAACATGGAATTGGAATCGCGATGGCGGTCCGACTTACCTTAATGCGCTTTTTTCTCCACGGCTCGATACGACTAAGAAGGTAATATGGCCAATATGCTCTTGCAATGGTGCCTTGTGATCTGACTTAACTATATTGGGTTCCAATAGACAGTACATAGGATTATTACGAATTGTAGATTTTTTTTAGTTCGAAAATGAGCGATGGTTTAGCAAGTGTCTTGACGAGGTTGCAGTTTGTCAGTCAGTTTTGCAATTTGCAACTTCGCACCGGTCACCGGTTGGTTGCACACGGTGAGATGAATGAAACGGAAAGGGCGTTCGATTGGTGCGCAAAATTCAAATGTTTAAACTCTAGTCCAATCAGAGCGCAGGTTTGGTGACAACCGTTCTGGGTGCGTTCATGCGAATCGCTTCGTGTTGATCAGATAAGAGCCTAGCATGTTTATGCCGTAATGTTATGCTTGAACACATTCATAAGCGAATGATATTGTTTTTGTAGCCTTTGTGTTTCTTTATAATATTTTTTTTTCTGAGTACCCACTGCTAACAAAAAAAAAAACATTTATTGCAAACGTCTGGACCCGGCATTATAATATTTTCACACAAGCGTGGGTAGATCGTAGTTGTATACAACGTGAAATTAGATTCACTGGCAAAACTTAACAGACGTGATGTGTAACGAATAACGATACCTAATCATGGTCCTTGTTCAACATTTTGGAATTTGGGTTTCTTTATTTTAAACAACTAGCAGTTAACGGGGTGTGCTTAACGTTATAAAGTAGCGAAGTCTACTAGATAGCATTCAGTCAGTTGAAGTTGATCCGTGCACGATACTCTTTGCGTGCCCGTCATAGTGAACAGTAGTCTGGTACCTGTTGTAGCTCCTGACGTGAAAGATACAAATTGTGACGTGTTTTTTAAAGTGAAACTTTTATTACATCGTCTCAAACTTTTTCGTCTGTGTGTTGCATGTCGCGTGACTGTCGGCCGCGGAGTAAGGATAAAGTGAAAGGCGCTCCCATTTTTTTTTGTCTATAGTGTAAAAAAAAGTTTCACTTTTACTGTAGTTTCATAAAACCACACAATCCTTTTTTTGTATTTTATTTTTTATAACTAATGTTTTAACAGTGATTAAATCAAAATTGTGTTATTGCTATAAGTAAATATGAAGTGTTTCATCATAAAAAAGTATTCCAGAACCCTAAGGCTAAAGAGAATACATTTTAACGAGTTGGAACTAGGTCACAAGGTAAAGTACATTTTTTAAATCGAGTTTTTGGTGTAGGGTAAAATTGTTGAGAAAAATATTGTAATCTCGCTTTCTTGTAAAATAAATAACTTAATAACTTTCGTGATCAGTGATATGTTGTGTTGTGAAGTGTATGATGTGACATTTATCGTGATAATCGGTGTTGATGGTGCTTCAGGTGACTGAAGAAAACCAGTTGAATTACCTATGTGAGTACCTACTTTGAAATCAGTTTCTCAAATTATTATCAATTTTATGGAACGCAAACTCCATGCTACATGTCATTCCTATCAAAATAAAAATTCGGTTGCAAGCGTTTACAGAGGGCTCTTTTTATTTTTCGTTTAATTTTAAGCATATCAAACTTGTTCTATAATCTAAATATGCTATTCAATTAAATCAGTTCCATACATGCATATTTTTCTGTTATTCGACAATCGTATTACAAAATTCTTTGTTTTTTTTTAATTATTTTATTTTATTCGTTATAAGTTACTTGTTATTGTGCATTTCATGTACTTGGCTTCGCCAGCCATGTTTAGTTGTTTTTCTGCTACCATACCACATGTGTAAAAATTCCCTTACTTTTGTTTAATTCTTAACGCAATTGGCAGCAGTATCTCAAATAACAGTATAAGTTGTATTCAAAACTCGGCCTAATCGCCTTGTATGAAGCTTGTTTTTCCCAACAACTAACAATGGTTTAGGCTTTTTGCAGGTGCATCTCTAATAACAGTGATACTCGAATACAAGATTTAGTCTTACAGTCTGGACATAAGGTTGTTTTTTCCGTAGCAAGGGGACAGTAATTATTATTTGCGCAGTTTCGGCGTTTTGTATACAAAAGAACAAAAGAGACTCAACAATATCTTTATTTCAAGGAAATACGAGTGAGTTTGAATACAAAAGACTATTTTTATTATTTGTTGTGAAGTATTTTTTTACTTGTTTTATTTTCTCTAATCGCATATATGGCGTATGTCTACTAAAACTTAAATGTATTGAAAAAAATCATAACATCACGCCCGTTATTGCTTCACGGCTAAACAGAAGTGTCTAAAGTTGCGCCATATTTTGCTAATAAAACTTAAATGTGGATCCTTCCTTTACTAAGGAGTATTGAGGATTGCCATCAGCTGGACCAATAATATTTAACCAGACCTGGTAATCGAACCCAAGATCACATACTCAACCGTAGCGCTTGCGACTACTAGCCAATGGACTACAGCGGAAGTAAAAAAAAATCTATATCTAAATCTAATCGAAAAAAATTAAATCTAAAAGTTATTTAAATATACTCAGAGAAAAAAAAACATAATTCCCGATACCCGGAACAATTCACGTCTGTGAAGTTTTGCACATCTATTTTTATAATAAATTCAATTAATTTAGTTTCAATTTCAACCTGTATAATCAAATGATAAAATATGTATGATGTTTATTTTGCAAATGGGTTTTTACAACCACTTTCACTTTTTTTTTAAACTTGTGAAGTTAGTGTTTCGTACCTGACTATTCTGAGAAGAAACAGCCGAAACAAACTCAGAGGTCTCTTTCGAAGTCCAGACATTCTTCAAGTCATATGAGGACCATGCAGATTAGTGTCTGAGATAGTTTTTTGAAGAAATAACCACAGGGATTTGAGTGGACATGTCCAGTCAGTGAGTCATTGCAAGCATTTGTCAACTTCGAATTTGATTTGTCTTTTAAAACAGTTAGAAAACACTAGATTGACCGTCTAAGGGTCACCTTAAAATTAATTTTGTCTTAAGACAGTTCACTCAGTTCATACTTTTGTAATGATTATAAAATTTGTATCAGATCAAAAGTTATAGAAGCTACATAGTTATAATTTTATGAGAACTAATTTGCGTCACTGTTAAAAACGGTGATATTTAACTCGTAGCAATAAGGTTGCTTTTGGCCTACAGTTTTCAGAGCAAATGAAACTGTTGCAACTGTTGAATTAAGTGCTTTAGTGTCATAAAGACTCATAATATTACATTTACAACCATAGCAATAAGTATTGTTGTCCTCGTAATTTATAACAAACCTCCCACCCTTAAATTTAAATGAAATACTATAGTTGTAAAAATACGTGTTTTGGCGCGTAATCAGGCCCCCTATTCACAAACGCTCGGATTTGATTTCGATTCGGAAAGTCGTATGTCTATCTTGTTTTGGCATTACGAAAGCGAGCGAGTTTGTTGTGAGTTGTTTGTGAATAAGATTCCTAAACCCAGGATCGAAACCAACTAACTTTCACTAATTTGCCGTGTCTGGGGGTCTACTCTCTAAGCACGAAATCTTTAGTTTCGGCCGAAGTTAAGGCGGAAACATACTTACGTACGACCGTAAGTGTGTTTCCGCCTTTACGGACATTTCCAACTCCGTATCACTTACAGACATAAGATTCGTTAGGGGCCCGAACTAAAAATGAATGACGATACGATTGGACAATTCTCCTTACTCCCGATTTGTTTTCAAAACTCATGAATCAGAAAATATTAGGGAGTAGGGTTAATTTCGAAGCATAAAGCTAGTAATGGACGAACCCGTATTTTCGCTGACGGACTTAGAGAGTAAATGATAGGGGCAGGTCTTATTAATACATGCCCCTATCATTTACTCCTTTTCAAAACATAATCACTAAAAGAATTATGACAATCCAAAAAAAAGCCCGTTTTTACCGCCATGTTCAGACGACTGGCTAGAGGCCTTACACTCAAGGCACCCACAGGATAGTCCGGTTAAGCAGACGACATCCTCCTAGGTTTAACTGACAATGCCATTCACAGAACAAAAAAAAAAGATGAGTGATAGAGAAGCAAGCAAGAAGAAAACATGTTGCGTCGCCCGAAAATAACCTGGGATTAGGGCAAGATAATTGATAATGTTGATGATGTATAGCAGTGGACTGCTGTTGTCTGATGACGACACGGGGGCTGACTTCAGACTTCCAAGACCCAAGTTTGCGTAACCGCGAGGGCTCAGTCTTTGCGGTTATCACCACGTTGGAAACAAAAACGCTGTTAAACAACCCGCTGAAACAAACACGTTGGCAGTTATACGTGGGAACACAATGCGACCGCCCTCGTACTGCAGCATGTATTAGAAAGATAGGTTCATAATTAAAGATGTGGTACAGACTTGGGACCATGGCGCCTGGGAACAAACGTTGCCTGGAAACGTGAGAAACGTAAGCGCTGGAAACGTCGCGATGGGAACGCAAGACATGGTTAGCAAACATGGTGAACTCCTACTAGAGATCGCTAAGATCCGCATGTGCTGACGTCAGCCCTCGTGTGATTATAAATGCATGGTCGATGAAATGACTTAGTTCAGAACTTCAGAAACACGATTGTCTAGCAGTTGGAGATCTTTATGTGGCCTGTCATATGAGTAGCTCTTGGCCTAATCATAACGCGCTGGGGTCGATCGCCAGGTTAAGTCGTACTTGTTTATGTTGGGCCATGGGTTCCAGGTGTCATAATATGTATCTTTGACAGTCTTTACAGGTAGGTAGTCAGTGACCTGAAAGTCCTGACTGTCAGTCTTATCAAAGGGGACCGGGGACAATTGAAACAATTTCACTTAAACCGTGTGCAGTGAATTATCTATAGTACCCACATACCTCGTATTTATATCGTGAAAAGGGTCGTTATCTAGCTCCTAAACTAAACATAATTTTTATCTCTATTTCGAATAGTTAACCTACAATCACCTATTAAAGAAGACCAGGCACAGTGGTTCTATTGACCCCACCCCAAGGACGGTTGAAACAGTATGTAGGGATATTTGAAACACTGAAAATATTTTAGGAACGAATGAAGGTTTTTATTCAGTCTTATCAAATTTAACTTACCACTAAATTATTTATTGAGATCATGACAAGTCTGTCAACATAACATTAAAAGTTTCGAAAATTATACATGAAAAAACATCTTCAACATAAACAAATCAAAATAACTCTTATTTGTATAATTTAAGTGCTCTAATTTGTGCTAATGAATACTATTTCACATTATTAAAAGACTTAACATGCTATAATGGTGTAGTAGCACCTACATGGGGGAGAAAAAAAAGGTAATTCAGTTTCATACAAAACCGCTTGTTTCAATCATAACAATGTTTCAATCATAACAATGTTTTAATCATGACAATGTTTCAATCATCACAATCGCTTATTGACTCCTATTGTGAAATTTAATTTCAGAGAAGATCAATCAACTTAGCTAATATTTGGCATTTAAAACTTAAAATATTTTTTTAGGAATTTATACCCTTAAACTAGTCAAACATAGGTTTGTGTTTAGTAGAAACTAATATCCATTAAGGACTAGGAAATTAAAAGAAGTAAACGCTTCTAAAAATACAAATGGGTACATAATATATGAAAAAAGCTATCCTCTAGTATAAATAATAGTTACTAGGGAGAATTGATACTGATATTTTCTTTCTCCGGAGTATCCGTGTAAACAGTAGATTTCCTTTTTGTTTGCGTTTCTTGCAGTCTGTAACGTGTTTTCGTTTTCTGGGCATTTCTAGAAAAGATGAATGAAAAAAATCAATTATACTTAATGTCGCAGGCTCAATTATAGGGTCGTCGGAGTTACTGGGTAGCCTATAAGATGCAATTTTATAATAGCGATTGTGAGTTATAAGTGTTTAAATTGTTATTTTTTCATCGTGTATCCTTTATTGACAGCAAATTAGATTAGAAACTTTAGAAAGCTCTTATAGAAAACTTTTTTTTTTTTAATCCGTTTTAGTGCCTTTTTATGTTCTATTAATTATTTACACTATAGAAAACACAACCTTCTTCTGCGCAATCGAGTAAAAACGCGGAATATGCGGGACGTTTGAAACGTTTCAAACGTCCACAGACAAGTTGTTTCAAACGTACCCATCTCACACCTTCTACTTCAATTCTTAATATTTTGTTTTGTATTGACTTTAATATTAATTTACAGTAATAAAAACACTCTTTTATACATAAAATATACTCCTAAATAAAAAAATCTGTCAAACAACAAGATTTAAATAGGTTAATAACAAAAATAAAAAAATCGTGAATACTTACTTTTTGGCGCGAAATTCGTCGAGGCGTCCTGGGCACGACTGCGTCGCTCGCTCGCTCGAGGCGTACTAAACACAAAACCGAACATGGCCGACGAAGCAACGAACGGCGCGTCACCCACGTAGGTATCATGGTTTTCGAGAAATTGAAGTTGTTGCAATCATGACCTGTTTTAATTGTCCCCGGTCTACCCTATCGTATTACTCAGTAGGCAGTACTAACTAGGTTGTGGAGGTCAGATATGCATCCGGTTAGACTAGAAGCCGACCACAACATAATTTGTAAAAAGCGAGGTATGATGAGGCCTACCCAAATGTCCTTTCTTTGCTATTAATCGTCGCATCGTTGAAGTTCTTGTGTTATGAGTCGAGCTACATAATAGCTGACAAAAGCTTGCACTGACTGGACAGGTCCATTCTAATCAGTGTGGCTCTTTCTTAAAAATACCATCTCAAACTCTGACTGACTTGCTTAACCAACACTATCTGATCTATCTGGACTTGAAAATAGACAGTGACCTCGGAGTATAATTTTCGGCTGTAACTTCTCAGAGTAGTCAACTACGAAATTCCGGCCTTCTCTTGTTTTAAAACATAACTTAATGTTTCCAAAGAGTAAAAGGGTTTTCTGGGTTCCTTTGCAAAATGGCATAAACTGAACCCTTTTAGATTCGTCTTGTCTGTCTGTCTGCCTCACCGTCACAGCCTTTTACCTCCGAGACTTTTGGCACCACACGGTTGAAATTTGGAGAGTAGGTAGGATTCTTCAATAAACCGATACAAATATGACGTAAAACTATGACAAAAATAAAAATGAAGATTCCGTGTAACTGACGGTCAAAAAAAATATATTTAGTACGACTGTTACAATGACTTTACACGGGTGCAGACGTTTGCATTGTTTTTTTTTTTTTTTTCGTTAAAAGTACACACGATAATTTTGAACTAAATTAATATATAGGCTACGAAAACGCATTATCCAGCTTTTATAAAACATTCGCCTATGGATGTGTTCAAGCATAACGTTACGGCATAATATACTTGCCAGGCTGTGCTCCACTCGAAGCAACTCGCGTGAACGCACCCATAACGCTTGTCACCATCCCTGCGCTCTGATTGGTCGCGAGTTTAAATTTTTGAAATTTGCTGACCAACCAATCGGGCGCAGTGTTGCCAACTTAGTGGATTTTCCACTAAAACTGGTGGTTTCAACCCCCCTTTTAGCGCCAAAATATTTCTTTTAGTGGTTAGTGGATTTTCTAGTGGTTTAGTAGAATTCAGTTTCAATGACTAAAAATGCGATCACTCAACTCCTAAGCCACGATTCGTATACTCTATGAGGTGTAAGGGACACCGACGCGAAAACGCTTACGACGTACTTAGTTCAGTACATCATTCTGAACTCCACACACAGAAAATTTCCATCAGTAATTTAAAATAAAATCTGCTGTTTTCTACAAAAGTGCAATACCTACACGGTCAAAACGTAGAAACGTTTTTTGAAGTGAAACTTCTTATGCGACTTTCAACAAGTTTATCGCTACCATTTCTAAAACTAGCGAGATGGCAGTATTACAAGATTTGTGTGAAGAAAACAACAAAATATTATTTAGATGCTCAATAAAATAGTAGAGTATTACGAAGTTTCACTTCTTCCGCGCGGAGAGACGCCACGCACAATTTTTTTTTTTAATTTTGCGACCATCAGTTTGGGGCCGTTTTTCGTTAGTGGTTTTCTGGTGGTTTTGGATGTTGAATCTGTTGGAGAGTTAGTTTTACTGTTGGCAACACTGAATCAGGCGCCAACTCGCGTTGCAAGTTTGCAACTTTTTGAACTTTCTTTCTTTGAGAAATGGCACGAGGTACGACACGTCTACACTTGCTCGAGCAATCTGTCTGCGATCGCGCCCATGGATTAGAAATTGGGTTAGTTGTTTGAAATCTACAAATCGTCAAAAATCACATTTAGAACTCATTCAAATACCCGAACACCGCAAAACCATAAATGCAAGAACATACAATGTCTATTCTAAGTCGGATCCAGATATTGAGAAGTAGCGCAGGTACGTTCCGCCACGCCATCACGATTCCACTTCCATTCCATTCCATCCTCGATTTCTACTGTGTAATATCGTGTTATTGAACTGATTTCAGCTGGAGTGCGTCGTGCTCAAATCTTGCGTCAAAGTACCTACGTAGCGGGTAGCAGGTGACGCGTGCATGAAACTACCTACCACCTGCTTGTAGCAGTACCACGTGCGTGCGTCCTTATTGAATCCGTGAGTACTCCATCCATCCTCCTATTTAACAGCCAAAATAAGCAAGTTGAAAGAAGTAGTTCGAAAGCGTCGCATTGTGAAGCGTAGATTTTCAAGGTTTACTAAGTACTTATAACCTTTACAAGTTAGTTTAAATCCGATCTTACAATATGTAGGTACGAATCGCAGCACGTAAGTTGAACCAAAATGGCGGCAGTACGCCAGGTACAATTATTACGATCAACAGTCTATTGAGACCCGAAAATGGGTTACAGATCACGGTAAGTTAAGTTTAACTATGACCTTGAATGCACAGTACTTAACACATTTTCGGGTGCCTGTCGTGCCACGGTCTGTGATGTTAGTCAGAAGAGAATACAAGTACCTATATAGTTACAGATCGTGGAACCAAAATGGCGGTAGTCCGCGCAGGTAAAATTATGGAAAAGTCGTTTGAGACCCGAAAATGTATTAAATATCGCGGTACCTACGTAAGCAATCGACTTTAATCCATAATTTTACCTGCTATTTTGGTTCAACTCCACGATCCGTACTAGCTCATTTTTTGGGTCTCATGGGCGGCAAAAACGCGTCACAGCGGTTCATTACTATTTGAAAATCGTTATTACACAACACGCACAAGCTGAACACCTTTGTTATAGCAGAGCTAGGCATTGGAACAGACTGTTTCTATTCCAAATATTCAAGTCATCGAGAAGCTCATGGATAATAGCCACACGGGTCGATCTTTAAGGTTAAGCCGAGCTCCGAGGTTGGTCCGTGGATGGGGGGACCATATTACATACCGAGTTTCCTCCGTGCCTCGGAGAGCACGTTATGCCATTGGTCCTGGCTGTCATTTGTAGATCTTTGACAATCGTTAAGAGTCGTCAGAAGCCAAGTCTGACATCCAGTTTTACTAAGGGGTATCGTATTACCCAGTTACTGGGTTGTGGAGGTCAGATAGGCAGTCACTTCATGTAAAATATTGGTACTCAGCTGCATCCGGTTAGACTGGAAGCCGACTCCAAGATAGTTTGGGAAAGAGGGCAGATGATGGCATTTAAAACTCATCAATCAATGTCAGTAAATTTACTTACCCTTCATTTTATAATCTATGCCTACCTTCGATGGTTCATATCGGTGTGCTGTGGGTCCCCCACGGCACAGCATCATGCTGAGTGGTAACCTGCTTGTTGCAGTCACGACGTGCAAGCAGTAATAATTTTTGATCTGTCCTGTTTGTACTTTTCATATTATTATTATTTTTCTCTTGCGTTGTACCTTGTTTTATTTTATTTTTGTAATTTTATATGCACGTGCATAATCATGTTAAATCATTGTTCACCATGCAGAGTATGAGCAAAGAATCACTTGTTCTAACTAGGGAATTTATAGACACCATTTTAAAGAATCAACGCACATTAAAGTTATTTGACGAGTCCACTGACACACGGAATACTCTAGCTATTTATACAAGATCTAAGTTAGATCTAATAACAAAAAGAGAATGGGAACAGTACAAAGGCACTCAAATTCAAAGAAAACACTCCAAAGATAATGATATGAAAAACAGACATTGGAATAGGCAGACTATATTTACCTAAACTTCAAGGAAGTAAGTAACTTATACTTAGTAGTAACTTGTACTTATTGAAAAATGGTTTGCTGCAAGAAAACCCAAATATGGGTTAAGCTTGCCATTGTACATAAGTTTTTGTATAGCAATCTGTTTGTATATTTCTTTTTAATTTGGTGTGCAATAAAGAATAAGTATAACTTGTGGATAATACCTACCTCTGATTTAACAGCTTTATTTCAACACTTTAATATCATTCTGTGTTTTTATGTGGAGGTATTATCCACATGCTACTTAACTACATAAAGTTAAGGGAAATATACTCAACCTATTCCTAAATCTGATGATTAAGTTCTAAGACAGGCCAGATATGTTGAAAACACTGCATGTCTAATGATACTAAAGTGCATTCAAATGGTCCAAAATTCACTGCAATATTTCCTCCAATAAGCCACTGGAACAATGAATGCGTAATCATAATAAGAGACTCAATGTGTGTTGGTAGATGAGGCGTCAAGGCTTCGAATATTCGGTTCCTCTAGGACTCCTCTACAATAGCGACAATACTGAAAATGTCATAGACTGATTATATGCTTATGGAAAGCTTTGTCACCATCAAGGTCAGTATGATCTTCAAGGTTTTGCAGTGTTTGTCTAGGTCAGACTGCAGATAAAGGAAAGCGAATCAAGCTGTCGGTTAGATGTTTCAGTATTGTATTACCTAGAAACTGGGTTGTGTATGTCAGATAGGCAGTAACTCCCTGTAAAATGCTGGTAATAGCTGCACCTGGTTAGACTGTTAGCTGTCTATAGCTAGATAGTTTATATTATTATTTTATCATGTACTTACTTAACTTTAGTTTCTTATTGTAATTTTTGGATGCCATTAATAATTTAAATTGTGTCATTGTAATAAGGGGCAGACACTAGCTCCTGTAATACAGTGTACACTAGCACAGGAGCTAGGGAATTTCATAAATATGTCTTCCAACTACGCAGTAATGGTGTCATTAATCACTACAAAACTGATCACAAAGGATGTCTTTTTTGCTTAGAACCAAAACAGTGCAGGAATGTAGTCATTACTGCACTGTTTTTATTACTGCACTGTTTTTTATGTTTTATCTATATATATAAAAATGAATCCCTATTTCCCTTGGTCGCATCTCGCGTGAACGGCTGGACGGATTTCGCTAATTTTTTTTTTGTTGTGTTTGTTATTGTCAGGAGAAGGTTTATATGCAGGTAGTTGGTGGGTAGTAGGCAGGTTGTAGACAGGTCTTAGGCAGGCGGTGGTAGGTCTTAGGCAGTTGTCAGGCAGATTTTAGGCAGGTGTTAGCAGGTGAAATGCAGGTCGCAGGCAGGTCGTAGGCAGGTGGTGGTAGGTAGGTGGTATATTTTGTCACGGTATGACGGTAGTTGAAAGAAAAGTAGATTACGCACCTCGCTAAAGTGAGTTATTAATGCACTCGTGTTCATTTAGTACCAACATAACACTCGTGCATTAATAACTCACTTTGCGCACGATGCAACAATCTACTTTTGTGTAATTAATGCTAATAAAGATTATTATTATTATAGCTGGGGAAAGGCTAGGCAGATGATGAGTACAGTAGAAACCACATAACACCACTTCCTATGATCCTAACATAGTCCTCTTGCCTCGTCCAATTTCCTGTCAGCATAGTAAAATCTAGTTGTGAGGAGCTCGTGGCTAAATAATAACAGTCGCACGGGTCGGTCTTTACGCTTATGTCGTGCTTGCCGCGGTTGGTCCGTGGATGGGTGACCGTAATTACATACCGAGTTTCCTCTTTGCCTCGTTAAGCCGTTGGTCTTGGCTGTTATTTGTAGATCTTTGACAGTTGTTACGATTAGTCAGAAGCCCAAAGTCCGACATCCAGTTAAGACTGGATGTCAGACTCGTGGGTTGTGGAGTCCAGATAGGCAGTCGCTTCATGTCAAATACTGGTACTCAGCCGCATCTGGTTTGACTGGAAGCCAAACCCAAGATAGTTTGGGAAAAGGCTAGGCAGATGATGATAGTAACATCTAGTTGTGTATACTTGTTTTCTCATCTATATTTATCACTCAGGTGTAAAAGATCTGCTGAGCTGAGCAACTTTGGAGCCAAGAGGATGTTCTTGAACTACTGGGAGTGGAGGAAGAAAGACTGTCATCGTGGAAGCAGTGTTCGACGCCACAGCTGTCGTAATCTGAAGGTATGTACTTAGAATATGATTTGGTATAGGCAGAGATGTGCAAAGGAGACACATTTTGCTTTTATTTATGCTATAAATTGAAACGGCGGTATGAGTTGGACTCTTCCTTCAAGGATTGGCTTATAGTCGCACTGGATCGCGAAAAGTGAAAGAAGGGAAAGTTGGCCTTTGCGCTGCAGTGGGACAGTATAGGCTTAAAATAATATTGCACAAATTCAGACTTGGGTGGTACTGAGAATTACCTACACACCTATTGAGAGACCTTAATACAAGGTGTTGATTTGCATACTCGTCAAATTGAAGGAGGTAACTATGCTAATGATTCTCATCCCAAATCAATAATAAAAAGGGTAGGTAATTCTTATTTTTGGAATGAAGTTCCTTACCGCGCCTTGCAAAAGGGGGCTAGGCCGAGACGGAAAAAATTAAGACCAAAAGTTGTAACGACATTTTTTGCTATAGTTGTAAGCCGTGCGGCGTGCGCGTGTTTCTAAGATGTTGATGTTGTTTGTTGTTGTTGTTTAAGATGTTGTGATTAAGTCTGTCCCGCGCCACTTCGTCTGCGACACATTTTCCTCGTTATCGCAACATTTTTCATTGCTGCTCCGCTCCTATTGGTCGTAGCGTGGTGATATATAGCCTATGTCCTTCCCCAGGTTGAATCTATCTTTTTGCCGAATTTCATTAAGATGTGATCAGCCGTTTAGTCGTGAAAAGGTAACAAACAAACATCCAAACACAGTAGTATGGAACTTTAATATAGAACGTTAATGATGCAAGTTATTATAACTAAACACGGTATAATATAAACAATGACTAAGATTAGGATAATATAAATTGACGCGAGTAACGCGGTTATATAAATTGACGCGAGGTGACGCGGTTTAGCGGTTATGACCGGCTATGTGTGGGAGCGTATTTGAACTGCTCCGAACTCAGAGACTGCAACGTCTTAAGTAGGTGAGTTCGCATGGTGTGTGCATGTGTGGGTTACATACCACTACAACAGTAACAAACAGAGTGACATTCGCATTTATAATATTAGTATGGATTATATAAATTTGTTAATAATAAAAAATATATATCTGATGAGGCTCTCGTTAGGCAGCTGGATCAAGGGCTTGACTCAGAAAGCGGTACTCCTGGACACGGCTCGTATTGTTAGGAGGTTCCTTTCTATGGAGCCCTGACCACCGGTAGCTTGGACCCTGTTCCCGATACCGGTGGGCTACCGGTGGGCCCCGTTTTCACAACATTTTTCATTGCTGCTCCGCTCCTATTGGTCGTAGCGTGATGATATATAGCCTATGTCCTTCCCCAGGTTGAAAACTATCTTCTTGCCAAATTTCATTAAGATCCGATCAGCTGTATAGTCGTGAAAAGGTAACAAACAAACATACAAACAAACAAACAGTGACTTTCGCATTTATAATATTAGTATGGATATTTAAAAATATATGAAAGTTTATAAAAATGAATAAAGAAACTTTTATAACATCGTCTCAAACTTTTTCGTGTGTGTGTGTTGCATGACACACTGAATCAAAATGTCAATATTGTTGTAGAAGAGCGATAGAAATGCCTTTACAAAACTGAATTATCATTTAAAAGCATTGCTAGCCTACCTTTATATACAGTAATTATGTTTTAAGAGAGAAAGGATCTCTGTTATAGTACTACTGTGTAATAGAGGGACTATCAAAGTTATAAAAAAACAATCCTGTTCTAAAAAGGTGTCTTTGTGATAAGTTTATCACTATGACTATAACGAGAGCTAACAAACCTTTATATGAAAATTAAGTTACATAAATGTAACTTGAAACTCAGCTATATCACCAAATCACTCTGTTAAAGACTTTTTATGCCCACTAGATTACTATGTACTGTAACGACAATCTAAAACCCACAATAACACAATATCGCCCTATTCTTGAGTCTTCATCTCTACTATAACGAAATACCCATTATAGTTCGTTCCGAACCTTTATTGCGTAAATCAGGTGCATTAGGGCGACAGTAAACACTGTTATAAAGTTCTATCGTTGTATAATAGTCACATTGGAGGTTGTTATAACGCCTGACTATAACAGCTATACAAAGTCGCGAAGTAAACCTTTACATCAATTCCTAATAGGTCCTTTTTGCTGTATAAACTTATAGAGCCAAAATATATTCGTAAACGCTTTTACACAACAATTTGTCACCGACAAAACCCTTATTATTCGTTTACCCAGCTTTTTTGAGATATCACTTTGGTTATAGGGCAAAATTGCTAGTTGGGAAGATGACGCGAACCGAAGCTGGAGAACACAATGACGGCGTGTGGCATCTGCAGTTCTGCTACTCCTGTTTCTTTAACGACTTGTCAAAAACGTGGTGTCAGTTCTTCTCAGAGCTGTTTGCTTCCATGTTTCTTTTATGAGACGTCAAAAACGTGATATTGTGCTGTGATGAACTGTGGCTACAGTACTCCCCTTCAAGCGAAGCGTACCGGCAGCTTGACGACGCGGCCCGAGCGTGTTGTGTTGTTGATAGCGGGCTGTGACGTCACGTTGACGTGCTTGTAGCTTGCATGGTAATGGTAATCTTGTTTGGAGGTAAGGTAATGATAATCTTGCTTGGAGGTATAAGGTATTGGTAAAGGTAAACTTGTTTGGAGGTAAGGTACGTAACGCACTCACAACGCTTGTAACCATGTGGTATCCTCAGCCAGTGGTGATGCAAGAGCCGAGCTGTTTTGAAGGTACCCGAGGCGACCCAAATGAAACCGAGCACACACGACAACAGCCGAAGATACTCAGACACGAATACAACTTTAAGTCTTAGTAGATCGTGTGAGGATCTGTGTAGTGAATTTGTCGGGTACTGCGATAGAAGATAACGCGAACCTAAACCTAACCAGGTTAAAAAAATGTTCTTCTCAGAGCTGTTTGCTTCCATGTTTCTTAAAGAGATGTCAAAAACGTGGTGTCAGTTCTTCTCAGGACTGTTTGCTTCGAGAACCTGCGTCGTGAAGTTTCTCGGATGCGGCAATGGAAGATAAAAGATGACGCGAACCTAAACCAAACCAGGTTAAAAAAAAAAAGTTCTTCTCAGAGCTGTTTGCTTCCATGTTTCTTTATGAGATGACAAAAATTTGGTGTCAGTACTTCTCAGGACTGTTTGCTTCGAGAATCTGCGGAGTGAAGTTGTCGGACGCGGCGATAGAAGATATAAGATGACGCGACCCTAAACCTAACCAGGTTTAAAAAAAAGAGTTCTTTTCAGAGCTGTTTACTTCTTTAAAAGATGTCAAAAACGTGGTATCAGTTCTTCTCAGAACTGTTTGCTTCCCTGTTTCTTTAAGAGATGTCTAAAACGTGGTAATGTGCTGTGATGAATTGTGGCTACAGTACTCCCCTTCAAGCGAAGCGTACCGGCAGCTTGACGACGCGGCCCGAGCGTGTTGTGTTGTTGATAGCGGGCTGTGACGTCACGTTGACCGTAGGTACTCGTGCTTGTTGCTTGCTTGGTGTGGTACTGGCCTTGGTTTGCTTGGTATTTATTGGTAATGGTACTTTTGTTTGGTGGTAAGGTAATGGTAATCTTGTTTGGAGGTAAGGTATGTGGTAAAGGTAATCATGCTTGGAGGAAGAAAAAGCGCTTTAAGGTAAGTCCCGCCATCACGATTCTACTTCCATCCTCTATTTCCACTGTGTAATACCGTGCTAATGAACTGATTTCAGCTGGAGTTAGCTGTTTAGCGTCGTACTCAGCTCTTGCGCCACAGTACCTACGTAGCACGCAGCGGGTGACACGCGCGTGCAACTACCTACTCGTAGCAGTGCCACGTGCGAGCGTTCCTACTGGAATCTGTGAGTACTCTTCTTCCTAATATTTTTCAGCCAAAATGTGAGGTAAGAATTAGAAGATTTTCAATTTTTAGCCCTTATAAGTGATAGTTTAAGCGATCAAAAACGCATTGATCTTCAGTTGTGATTAAAGGAGCCACTAGGTTATTTGTGCGTGAAGACGGCCGTCGTAGCTGAAGCAGTCACAAGGAACGCTGGTGTGACGATCTGGTCTCATTCTCAACGGATTGGTCGGAGAAGACATGTAACGAAAAATTAGGATGTAATGGGGGAGGCCTTCGTCCAGAGTAGGCTGTCTTAAAAAAAAAAAACTAGCTTACTGAACGATTTTAATGTGTCAGTGGTCTTATGGTTGGAAAAAGCGTTTTCTTTTTTTAATTCATAGCGAATAGCTAAGCAAAAGCTGATATCTCAGACACGGAAATATCACATTTACTTATTTAACAAATGAATTACTGACTTTAATATTACAGAAGAATAATATTTATTTCTTTAAAAACATGGTATGAAAAAAAGGTAAAATACATAAAGAAAAGAAGAATAAAACGCATTAAGGTACGTCCCGCCATCACGATTCCATTTCCACTGTGTAATACCGAGCTAATGAACTGATTTCAGCTGGAGTTAGCTGTTTATCGTGCGCCGAAGTACCTACGTATCACGCAGCGGGTGACACGCGCGTGCAACTACCTACCTACTCGTAGCAGTGCCACGTGCGAGCGTTCCTACTGGAATCCGTGAGTACTCTATCCATCCTAATAGATATCAGCCATAGCGTGAGAGAAGAAACGTGAAAGAATTTGTTACAAAGCGTGGCATAAAGAAGGGTAGATTTTCAAAGTTTTTTGACTTTGCTACCCCTATAAGTGAAAGTTTATCTGATTAAAAACGCATTGGCCTTCATTAATGATTTAAAGGAGCTACTAATTTATTTGTGTGTGAAGATGGCCGTCGTAGCTGAGGCTAGCCCAAGAAACGCTATAGCGTGACTATCTGGAGTAATTTTGAACAGATTGGTTAGAAAAGGCAAATGTTAAGAAAAATTGGAAAGTCATGGGGAAGGCCTTTGTCCAGAGTAGGCTGTCATAAAAAAAGTAACTTATTTAACTATTTTAATGAGTCAGTGGTCTTGTGTTTGAAAAAAAAAAAAATTTAAGTCCTCACTTCTTAGCACCAATATCTCAGATAATTAAAAAATAGATTTACTTATTTAACTAATTAAAATTTGTGACTTGTCTTTGTGGGTCAAAAGAAATGTGGGTCATCCGGCGGCGAGATGGGCAGACGACATAGTTGCCATCGGGGGAAAAACCTGGATGAGGCTGGCACAGGACCGCGGAGAGTGGCACAAGGAAAGGGAGTCCGATACCCAGCAATGGGCGAATTCAGGCTGTGGATGATGATGACTTTTACACATCCACTCCTACAAAAAACTTAATGAATAAGGTATGAATGTTTTGAGACACAATTCTCATAAAGTCTCGCATTTTACAACTTGAACGTTTTGAGATGTAGATATTTGCAACTTGGAGGTTTCGAGATTTGGATCTTGTGATATTTGCATACATATGTTTTTTTACTATTTGAATGTTTTGAGAGCAATGGCACAGCGCACTGTTGTCAAATGGATTCCGCACGGTGTCGTCTGTGTGTTCGATGGCATAGATATGGGTGCCTAGCTATCCGCGCTTCCTTTACCTAGCTGCAGGCCTTACACTGAAGGCACCCACAGGATAGTCTGGTTTAGCAGACGACAACCTCATAGATAGACCTGCGAGATGCCACAAATAAAAATAAATCCGCGCTTCTATTTCGAGGTGGCCACCGTCGTGTGAGATCTGTGTAGCAAAGTTGTCAGGCGCGGCGATAGATTACGGGAACCGAAGCTACAGAACACGATGACGGCGTGTGGTATCTGCACTCCTGTTTCTAACAGTTGCTAAGACATTTTAATCTAAACAACCTTCTTCACAACGATCAATATGGCTTTACAAAAGGCATATTGAGGCACGACACACTTTAACGGAAATACGTTTTTACAGTGTTCAAAATGAAGCCCTAAATGTAATAGATTCGTATTTACAAAATAGATTCCAATGTGTAGATGTTAACGGCGCGAAATCGTCCGGGCTACCTGTTCAGCTAGGTGTACCTCAAGGCTCAATACTGGGACCGTTTTTATTCTTGGTTTATATTAATGACTTACCATATTATTTGAAGGGTATTTGTGACGTTGTACTATTTGCAGATGATACCTCTCTTATCTTTAAAGTAGATAGGAGTAGACACGATTTTGAAGAAGTAAACAGCGCTCTATCAATGGTCACGGATTGGTTCACAACAAATAACCTTGTTCTTAATGCCAAGAAAACTAAAAGTATTAAATTCGCCCTACCTAATGTTAAAAATCTAGGTTCCAACATTATTCTCGGCAATGACGAGCTTAAAACGGTTGACTCAGCTGTGTTTCTGGGTATAACAATAGATTCAAAATTACAATGGGGTCCTCACATATCAAGCCTAGCGGGGAGACTTAGTTAGGCCGCCTTCAGAAAAGTTAGACAATATACTGACGTTGATACAGCACGGTTAGTCTATTTTAGTTATTTTCACAGTGTTATGACCTATGGTATTCTGCTGTGGGGCAAAGCCGCTGATATCCAAAATATATTCGTTCTTCAAAAACGAGCGGTTCGTGCAATTTACCAGCTGGGGACCACGAGTATCTCTGAGAGATTTTTTTAAAGAGAAATTCATTTTAGCTAACATTTTATATATTAGACAAAATATCCATTTGTACTGTAAAAACAGTGATATTCACAACATAAACACTCGAAATAAGCATAAACTACGTGCTCCCTTTCACCGGCTTCATAAGGTTCATAATTCATTCGTAGGGCTTGGTATAACATTTTACAACAAGCTACCATCTTCCTTTTTAGACTTGCCATTTAATGTGTTTAAAGCTAAAGTGAAATCTAACCTTTGTTCAAAGGCCTACTATTCCATTAACGACTACTTAAACGATAAGAATAGTTGGTCGCTGGGTTGAACTCAAGACAATGTATATGTTCTTTCTTTCTCCAAATTAGCTTACTGGTATTATATAAGCTCACGCGTAGTTTTTTTTTTTTTTTAACTTTATTTTTTATTTTACTTTATTTTTTATTTTATTTTACTTTATTTTTATTTTATTCGTCTATGCACGTGTAAGCGGGCACGCCCTTTATGTCTGGAGGCTTTATTTATTCTTGAGTATATTATTTTTTATTAGCTGACATGTGACATTAATTTGATATAATGGATTCCTTGTTTATATAAACTTGAACACTTGTATAGAATCTGGTTCTTCCAACCTAACAGACAGATGTGTTGCTGGGGAGTTTGTTCCGCCACTTCTTCTTCCCAGCTAAAACACTAGGAAGTGGCGAAGGGCGGGCGTTTTGGGGGACTGTCTCTTGTAATTTTGACGTTCAAAAAGTGCTGATTATCAGCCTTGTTTGAATAAATGACATTTCATTTAACGACTTGTCAAAAACGTGGTGTCAGTTCTTCTCAGAGCTGTTTGCTTCCATGTTTCTTTTATGAGACGTCAAAAACGTGATATTGTGCTGTGATGAACTGTGGCTACAGTACTCCCCTTCAAGCGAAGCGTACCGGCAGCTTGACGACGCGGCCCGAGCGTGTTGTGTTGTTGATAGCGGGCTGTGACGTCACGTTGACCGTAGGTACTCGTGCTTGTTGCTTGCTTGGTGTGGTACTGGCCTTAAATTGCTTAGTATTTATTGGTAATGGTACTTTTGTTAGGAGGTAAGGTATGTGGTAAAGGTAATCTTGCTTGGAGGAAGAAAAAGCGCTTAAGGTAAGTCCCGCCATCACGATTCTACTTCCATCCTCTAATTCCACTGTGTAATACCGTGCTAATGAACTGATTTCAGCTGGAGTTAGCTGTTTATTGTCGTGCTTAACTCTTGCGACAAAGTACCTACGTAGCGGGTGACACGCGCGTGCAACTTCTACCTACTCGTAGCAGAGCCGCGTGCGAGCGTTCCTACTGGAATCCGTGAGTACTTTTTTTTTTTTTAATGATGAGAAATCATCAAATGAGACCCCCCCACTCTGGGCGGAGCGGGAGGGAGTGTCAGACTTGACTGACTAAAACCCACCCATGTTCCTTCTTAGCCCTTTGTGTTCCAGGGCCGCGGTATCTCTTTCGAACAACCCGCAGCCCTGGCAGGCATCGGCCCTCTCGGACCCCTTCCGGTTTGCTGACATCTCCTTGAGACGCGCGTGGAACACGAACGCGCCGTCGGCACGGCCTGTCGTCATAAGACGGACGGACGGTGAGCTAGCCCATTCTTAGCCCATTACTCACCGCCCACAGGCCCGCGCCTACGGTGGCTGAGTACTCTATCCTTCATAATATTTATCAGCCAAAATGGTTGGAAAGCATAGAGAAGGGTAGATTTTTAAAGTTAGCCCTTAAATGCGAAAGTTTATCCGACCAAAACCGCATTGATCTTCAGTTGAGATTAAAAGGAGCCACTAGCTTATTATTTGTGTGTGAAGACGGCCGTCGTCGCCGAAGTAGGCTCAAGGAACGCTGGTGTGACGATTTGGACCCACTCTTAACAGATTGCAAATGCGCAGAAGGCAAATGTAAAAAACTGGGAAGCCATTATCCGGCCTCTATCCTTAGTAGGCGGTCGTAAAACAAAAAAATCGCTTATTTAATGATTCTAATGCGTCAGTGGTCTTACGGGTTGTAAAAAACGTTTTCTTTTAATAAGTCCTTACTTCATACCACCGATATCTCAGATCAGAAAAAAATACATTTACTTGTTTAACAAATTAATATTCGTCGTCACGTTGACCATAGGTACTCGTGCTTGTTGCTTGCTTGGTGTGGTACTGGCCTTGGTTTGCTTGGTATTGGTAACGGTTATCTTGTTTGGGGGAAGGAAAAGCGCATTAGGGTACGTCCCGCCCGCCATCATGATTTCACTTCCATTCTCCATTTCCACTGTGTAATACTGTGCTAATGAACTGATTTCAGCTGGAGTTAGCTGTTTAGCGTCGTACTCAGCTCTTGCGCCACAGTACCTACGTAGCGCGTAGCGCGTGACACGCGCGTGCAACTACCTACCTACTCGTAGCAGTGCCACGTGCGAGCGTTCCTACTTGAATCCGTGAGTACTCTATCCATCCTAATAGATATCAGCCAAAATGTGAGGTAAGAATTAGTTACAAAGCTGGCATAGAGAAGGGTAGATTTTCGAAGTTAGCCGTTATAAGTGAAATTTTATCCGATCAAAAACGCATTGATCTTCATTAACCTTTTAAACGCCAGAGAGCACAAACGCACGCGCGTGGCGTGGACGCCAAGCCAGTTTGACTTCAAATACTTCCAAATAAACAAAAGGAATTTCAAAGTGGTTACTAACTTTTAACGATAATACATTTAATATTAATTAAGATATTATATAGATCACATTTTAAAGATAATAAATAAACACAAAAGTAATGATTTAAATTGCTTATTTCGTGTTACTAGTGCCTCACATTTTTTGTCACGTTTGTGTCGTTAGCGTACAGGGCACGCGCTTGCTTGTCACATATATGTGACTATGGCGTTCAAAAGGTTAATGATTAAAAGGAGTTACTAGTTTATTTGTGCGTGAAGACAGCCATCGTAGCAGAGGCAGGCTCAAGGAACGTTGACGTGACGACCTGGACTCATTCTTAACGGATTGGTCAGAGAAGGCAAATGTTATGAAAAAATGGAAAGTCATGGGGAAGGCCTTTGTCCAGCGTAGGCTGTCAAACAAAAAAAATAGCTTATTTAACGATTTTGATTGGTCAGTGGTCTAGGGTGTTGAAAAAAAAGGCTGTCTTAAAACCAAAAACTAGCTTTATTAAAGATTTTACTGTCAGTGGTCTTAGGAGTGGAATAAAACATTATCATTTTCTGAGTCCTCTATTTATAACGCTGATAACTCAAATCGAAAAAAAAAGTATTTAATTATATAACAAATAAAAATTTGTGACTTCTAATATAATATTACAGATCTCCACTAATCCAAGTTTTTACTGTAGGTCCTGTTTTCTGTAAGCCATGTTCACCCTATCGAAATTTTCAAAACGTATTGTAAGTTTGATAATCTGAAAAAATTTTTTTTTTTTTGCCTATTATCGGTAGTTCTACATGTTAATAGTTGTTGTTTACTGCAAAGTCGCTATTTCTTTCTTCGATAGAAAATCACGACTAATTCTACGCGATACCGTACTACAGCACCTGTAGCTGCAATGCATGAAAACCTGTACATCCTTTCGTCGGCGCTGCGCTAGCTTCACTGCGGCTCGCGCGCCAATTTCCAATATTTATATGCGGAGCAAATACGTCGCGCCCTAGGCATCCAGGCGACGACGCCAGCGGCGGCGCCGCCACGCGCGCCCCCACACGGATTTCTCACAGAACTATATTCTGATGAGTTAGCAAATATTTCCTATTGGTTGTTCACTTATTGTTAGTCATTGTTAAACCACTACTTGCATGATATGTCTAGCTTAAGTCTGCACACATTTTGTAAATATCATTCCATATTCTCCATAAATAGTTACCTTATAAATATACCTCGTTATTATCATCTGGAGTATTATTCTACACAACCTAAGCGCTACATTGGTGACCCCGACGTGATTATTAAGAAGAGACCTCCAGATACAAGCTCAAGATTTCATCATGGCCAACAACGGTGACCAAGAACTCTCCGGTGTGTCGACATCGCTGCGCATTCCACCCATTTGGCGCGACAGGATTCGTCTGTGGTTCGCGCAATTCGAAGCCATGATGTCGGCGCAGAAGAAAGGTGATCAAGTCATGTTCGAAATCGTCATCGGACAACTTGAGCGTCAAGATCTCGACGAAATCTCCGACATAATTCTTCATCCACCTGAGAAAAACCGCTACGAAGCCTTGAAAAGTCGTTTGTGCCAAGTTTACGAGGAATCCGAGCAACGGCAAGTACAAAGGTTGCTATCAGAAATGGAACTCGGCGACATGAAGCCTTCACAGCTACTACGTCGCATGAAAAACCTCGCCGCTGACAATATCTCCGACTCAGCACTGCGGATTATGTGGACAAACCATCTTCCACAATCTGTTCGAGCAGTACTCGCCGTCAGTGATAACATCGCAAAACACTCAGATATCCACGAGTTGGCTTTGATGGCAGACAAGATCCTCGAGCAGACGCAACCACTCGGCGCAGTCGCAGCAGTTACCTCCGTTTCCGCCACTCCGCAAGCATCTACGAGTACATCGATAGAGGAGAAAATCGACGCGCTCACAAGAGAAATCGCAGAATTGAAGTCAAATCAATCGCATTATAATCGACGCAACCGACCATTCGACAGACGGCGTTCAAGATCGCGCTCAGCAAGCAGGACCAATCACAATCGCGCACTAAGCGACCAATCGGCGACTTGCTTTTATCATCGCAAGTTCGGCAAACAGGCGCGAAAGTGTACGCGTCCGTGTAGTTACGAGGACAGCAGTGCCCCCTCGGGAAACTAACGCCTGCGTTGGCTGAGGCGGGAACCGGCGCAAGCAACATTTCTTACCGCCTATTTATAAATGACAAAAACTCACGTTTGTCATTCCTTATTGATACTGGCGCCAACGTTTCTGTGATACCTAAACGAAAAGGCTTAAAAACAACACCAACAGACTTTTGTTTGTATGCAGCGAACAACACGGTGATTCCAACGTACGGAGAGAAAACATTACAACTGGATCTCAACCTACGAAGACCATACACCTGGAAATTCATCATCGCTGCAGTCAGCAAACCCATCATCGGTGCCGACTTCTTAAAACATCATCAACTTCTTGTCGACATAGCCGGACGATGTCTCGTCGACAAAGTTACCAACCTCACAGTCAAGGCACCAGTCACCTATTCCGCCGAACCTACCGTTAGAAGTATCGACGTTGATCAGCCGTATCACCAGTTGCTCAGCAAGTTTCCTGACATTCTACGACCATCATGTATGAAGGATACTCCAAAACACCGTGTAGAACATCACATCGAAACTACCGGTCCACCAGTACACAGCAAGAGCAGACCACTACCACCACATCGGTACCTGTCCGTAAAGAAGGAATTTGAGTCGATGATGCAGCAAGGAATTTGCCGTCCAAGCAAAAGTCCTTGGTCCACCCCACTACACGTCGTTCCAAAGAAAAACGGCGACATTCGTGTTTGTGGCGACTACCGAAGACTCAATGACGTCACAAAGCCAGATCGCTATCCAGTGCCACGTCTCAAAGATTTTACCTACCTACTTCACGGCAAGAAAATCTTCACTACACTTGACCTAAATCGTGCCTACCAACAATTGCCTGTATACGAACCGGACATCGAGAAGACAGCCATCACAACACCCTTCGGCTTATTCGAATTTCCTCGAATGTGTCCGGGTCTCAAAAATGCTGGACAAACATTCCAACGATTCATCCATCAAGTGCTCATCGGGTTAGATTACGCATTCCCATTCATTGATGATGTCATCGTCGCATCAGATAACGAAACAAGTCACATGGAAGATCTACAGGAAGTGTTACGCAGATTAGACGAGTATGGCATCACCATTAATCCATCAAAGTGCGTCTTCGGCAAAGAAAACGTCAAATTCCTGGGCTATGAAGTGTCGAGTAATGGAATCAAGCCACCGCAAGATAAAGTCACTGCTATCACTGCTTACCCAAAACCCGAAACAATTCACGACCTACGGCGATTTATTGGCATGATAAACTTTTATCGTGACAGTATACCAAACGCAGCCCACCTACAAGCACCTCTCAACGCGTTCCTGCATAATTCCAAGAAACGGGACAAGACAAAAATTGAATGGAACACAGAGGCGTCACAAGCATTCGAGTTGTGTAAAGTTAGCATACAAAACGCAGCTTTACTCGCTCATCCATCTCCATCACCAACCGACGCCATCTCCCTCATGTGCGACGCATCGAACACCTGCGCAGGAGCTGTACTTCAACAGTATGTAAACAAGAAATGGATACCGCTTGGATACTTCTCAAAGAAATTCTCCGAAACACAACAGCGATACAGTACATTTGACAGAGAATTGTTATCAATATACATGGCAATCAAACACTTCAGAAAAATGTTCGAAGGAAGAGAACTCATTGTTTACACTGACCACAAACCGCTTACCTACGCTATAAGCAAACCTCCGTCCGATAACGATACGCAACGGCGCACGCGTCAGCTATTGTTTATCAGCGAGTTCACGACTGACATCCGACACGTCAGCGGTGTAAACAACGTTGTAGCCGACGCACTCTCTCGCATCGAAACCATCGAATTGCCATCACCAATCAACTACGACGAACTATCTGAAGCGCAAGAAAAAGACAGAAATATACCTACTTTATCACAGCAAACAAATATCCAACTCAAGAAAATCGTCATACCCGGTACTAACAAGCCAATATTCTGCGAAACATCTACTTCACACATTCGTCCATACCTACCACCTAACTTTCGTCGCATCGCATTCAACGCCGTGCACAATTCAAGTCACCCTGGAATACGAACTACACGCAAGCTAATGCAAGATCGTTACTTTTGGCCCGCAATGAATACTGATGTCGGCGAGTGGACGAAAGCATGCACTTCGTGTCAACTATCCAAAGTTCAACAACACAATCACAGTGTCGTCTCATCATTCCCACCGAGCGAACGATTTCAACACATACATATCGATATTGTTGGTCCTCTACCTACATCTTCGTGTGGACATCGATACCTACTCACGATGATCGACCGCTGCACACGATGGCCGGAAGCAGTACCTCTTCAAGAGATAACCGCCGAAATCGTCGCAAGAAAGCTGTACGAAACCTGGATATCTCGTTTCGGTTGTCCTACAAGAGTAACAACTGATCAAGGACGACAGTTCGAAAGTAGTCTATTCCAAGACCTCGCAAAATTACTTGGAGTGGAAAGAACCCGTACTACTGCCTATCACCCGCAGAGTAACGGCATCGTTGAACGCTGGCACCGAACACTAAAGGCCGCACTCATGACTCGGCTTGAAAACAGCAACAAATGGATCACTGAATTACCAACAGTTTTAATGGGTCTACGAGCAGCCACACGCACCGATACCAACACAAGTGCCGCGCAGCTCACCTACGGTCAAGAAATACGGCTACCCGGCGATTTTATATCACCATCACCAGCCACAACGAAGATAGACTATACCTACGTCGATCACCTGCATGACGTAATCACGAAGCTCACACCTACATACAAACCGCATTCAAACAAGCGATGTATGTTTGTGCACAACGACTTACAAACATGCAGTCATGTATTTGTACGTGATGACACCGTCCGCAAACCACTTCAGCATCCATACAAAGGCCCATACAAGATCATCGAACGCAACGAGAAATATTTCAAAATACAACTACCAGGAAGATCTAGCAACATATCGATCGACCGTCTCAAGCCGGCGTACACTATCAACATCGAAGAACACGAACCCACTATGTGAAGGAAGAATCTGATTGACAAGAGAGATGCACAATCCTTGTATCTCGAAGGGATTGTGCCTATTCTGGCCTGGGCAAAAGGGGCCTTTGGAAATCTATGGAGGAACATGTCTATCCCTGCAATTATTCTGAGGTAGTAAATGTCAGTCAACCAATGTCCCACCAATGCGATTAAAGCGTCTGGATTAGGAACGTCTTCTGGCAGACCAACGGCCTGACCCATTATTCGGGTCGATACCTGTCCTTGATAGCTGTTGTCATGTATACATCCCATCCTGTAAATGCTGCAAAACAAAATGAGTACGCTGACGTCTGATCCGCTGTTGTTTCCTCCAATTATGGAATCTGAAGGGACGTTGGCTGCTTTGGTCTGCAAATCAAATAGATCCCAGACACACACCTCAGCTCCAGATGGGGCAATTTCAACTCCGTAGGATTTCCATTCAGTTCTGTACATCCTTTCGTCGGCGCTGCGCTAGCTTCACTGCGGCTCGCGCGCCAATTTCCAATATTTATATGCGGAGCAAATACGTCGCGCCCTAGGCATCCAGGCGACGACGCCAGCGGCGGCGCCGCCACGCGCGCCCCCACACGGATTTCTCACAGAACTATATTCTGATGAGTTAGCAAATATTTCCTATTGGTTGTTCACTTATTGTTAGTCATTGTTAAACCACTACTTGCATGATATGTCTAGCTTAAGTCTGCACACATTTTGTAAATATCATTCCATATTCTCCATAAATAGTTACCTTATAAATATACCTCGTTATTATCATCTGGAGTATTATTCTACACAACCTAAGCGCTACACACCTAAAATATAAACCTACCATTTTTTTGTGTATTAAAAAAAAAACAGCTCTGCGGTGCTTATTCACCGAGATATCGGCGATAACGTGTATTTCACCGTTTCGATGGCCCGGCCATGGGGTTTTAGTCTTACAGTTCCTAAAATATAATCCTAGGATTTTTTTCTTTATTTTTACAAATTTTTTACAAACTCAATCTGTCGTTTACCCGAATTTCAGGTCTCAGCAACGGGTAGTTTTAAAGATCTCCGTGGCCGCGCGGTTCTCCGCGTTTCGAGGGCGCGGCCACGTTCAAACCCTTATAAATTTTTAACCTTATCTTTGACAAATTTATGTTTTGGGAATCGACTTTTACAAAACTCATGGCATAGTTTTTTTTAAAAAAAAAAAACGTCATGGCCGCGCTGTCGACACGGACACTCCGTGTCTCATTATAATTTTTTTTGACACTTGAATATTGTGCAACTTGGAGGTTTCGAGATTTGGAACTTATGAGATTTAAACTTTTTGCATACATATGTAATTTTGCTATTTGAATGTTTTGAGACCAAAGGCACAGCGCTCTGTTGTCAAATGGTTTCCGCACGGTGTCGTCTGTGTGTTCGTGAGTGTGGCGAGGCGTGCGCGCCGAAGGCATAGATATGGGTGCCTAGCCATCCGCGCTTCCTTTGTCCTGGCTGGAGGCCTAACACTCACGGCAGGATAGTCTAGTTAAGCAGACAACAACTTCTCGGGACTGTTTGCTTCCTTGTTACTTTATGAGACGTCAAAAACGTGATATGTGCTGTGATGAACTGTGGCTACAGTACTCCCCTTCAAGCGAAGCGTACCGGCAGCTTGACGACGCGGCCCGAGCGGGTTGTGTTGTTGATGGCGGGCTGTGACGTCACGTTGACCGTAGGTACTCGTGAATGATGCTTGCTTGGTGTGGTACTGGCCTTCGTTTTCTTGGTATTGGTAATCTTGTTTGGAGGTAAGGTAATGTTAATCTTGTTTGGAGGTAAGGTATTTGGTAAAGGTAATTTTGTTCGGAGGTAAGGTACGTGAACGCACTCACAACGCTTATCACCATGCCGGCGCTCAGATTGGTCAAGAATTGAAATAAAGGTACGTATCGCGATCAAGATTCCTTTTACATCCTCCATTGAAGCGGAGCGAGGCTGTGGAGTGGAGAAACAAAGAAATATGAGCCAATAGGATAGCGGAAGGATATATTGTAGATATTATATCCAATTCTTTTGGTTAATATTACTCCGCTCCGCAGCCTCGCTACCCTAGTGCTGATCAACTGATTTCAGCTAGATTTTATAATTACAGAACACGTAACCCGTAGAAAAAAACCAAAACACGAGAGCCTGAGTGGGGATATGGAGCAGCAAGTGCGGCGATAGAAGATGACGCAAAGCTAAACCTAACCAGGTTAAAAAAAAAGTTCTTCTCAGAGCTGTTTGCTTCCATGTTTCTTTAAGAGGTGTCAAAAACGTGGTGTCAGTTCTTAGGACTGATTGCTTCGAGAATCTGCGTTGTGAAGTTTCTCGGATGCGGCGATAGAAGATGGAAGATGAAGCAAAGCTAAACCTTAACAGGTTTAAAAAAAAAAGTTCTTCTCAGAGCTGTTTGTGTTTCTTGAAGAGATGTCAAAAACGTGGTGTCAGTTCTTGCTGCTGTTTGCTTCGAGAATCTGCGTAGTGAAGTTTCTCGGATGCGGCGATAGAAGATGAAGCGAAGCTAAACCTTAACAGGTTTATAAAAAAAAGTTCTTCTCAGAGCTGTTTGCTTCCATGTTTCTTTATGAGTCGACAAAAATTTTGTGTCTGTTCTTCTCAGGACTGTTCGCTTCGAGAATCTGCGGAGTGAAATTGTCGGACGCGGCGATAGAAGTTGACGCGAACCTAAACCTAACCAGGTTTAAAAAAAAGTTAGAGCTGTTTGCTTCCATGTTTCTTTAAGATATGTCAACAACGTGGTAATGCTTGGTATTGGTAATCTTGCTTGGAGGTAAGGTAACGGTTATATTGTTCGGATGTAAGGTACGTGAATGCTCCGACACGCACACCGTGTGATGGCAGGAGACGCAACAAAAGGCCCTTTTCAGGGCCACAAATATGTTCATGTGATTATTAATTCACATTTCTGAAATCAGAAACTCGTCAAAACGTTATTCACTTAGGGTTGGTTACATACTACCTACCGTTCATGTCGTCTAAATAAAGAGAATCAAGTCTGTATACGACTCCATATCTACCTACTTACTAACCTAAATTCCTATTTATTAAGTATAAAAAGTGCATGCTCTCACGCATAGACAGTAACAAAGAGATGGGCGTACTTACACACTAATTTTCTTCCCGCGTAAATGAGAGAGAGGTAAGAATACGAGATGCGTGTGGCAGTTTTGTCATAGAGAAACAGTAAATAATTCACAATGATTCATATTGCAAAAACAAATGCCTATATTCTTAAAACACAGCGTAGCGGAGCTATTCAACTTAGTAGACGTACATGCCGTATAGTTAGTTACTATTATTATCAGGAATTCCTGCACGCATGATGCTTTATGCTACTTTCCTTTCATGTAAATATTATGCTATGAACATATTAAAATTATATTTTCATAAAAGAGAGGGATTAAAAATTATGGCAATTACTTAATGCGTGTCGATTTATATCACTAGTTTAGTTAGTTCGTTCGATGCACTGTAGAGGGCACTTAGCAAGTGCGCGCGAGAGCCCCTGCCCGCTACGGTGATAAAATATTAATAGGCCCGAACACAAAAGTTAGGTTTTTGCCGCCCGTTACGAATCCTCGCGCATTAGTACAGTACGCCGTCCTAGGCATACCCTCGTCACTCCAGATGATGCTATCACCGTCCTCCAGGAGAGTAGCAAAGAGACTAGCACTCTTAAAAAGTTCCGACTCAAACCGCCGTCTTTCCGACCTCGCCGTCGAGGTCCGTCGCGACGTCCCGGTCCATGCCCTCCCTGACCCTCGCATGAGCCAGCCCGCGATGCTGTGCCAGTAGTTTTAAAGCAGCCCCTATAAATAATGATACCATTCAGATCCAGCCTGTCCCCATGCAGTCCTCCCCCAGCGACGCCCTAATCCGAGGTGCGTACCCCACAGGGGGTGCCCTTAGCGTGCAGTCGCTTAGTTTGTAAGTTTTTATGCCCTGGCTGGAGGCCTTACTCTTAAGGCACCCACAAGATAGTCCGGTTAAGCAGACGACAACCTCATAGGTTGAACTGCGAGATGCCATTCATAAAAAAAAACATTTAGTTCAAATTGATACGTATATTAACCATTATACGTGAAAAAAAAAGAAGTGGCCTGATTTATTTGCCCCCAAGTGTAGTATTTAATAAGAGTTAAACCGTATAATGGTTACACATGTATGTGTATTAGGTATTAACCTTCCAACATGATTAGTCGGTCCCTGATTTGATGTAATGTAGGTATTTTGAAACAAAAAAATTCATTGAGCTTACCTTTTGTCAATACCTTGTGATCGGCAGGCTGAGGTTACGTCTATCACTGAAAAGGCGAATTTATATTATTTCCTTATTCAGATGTATGACTAACAATAAATATAAATGTTCAACAAACATTAAAGAACTTCAAATAGCTACACGGGTACTGGGTAGCACTGTAGACATTGTCTTTAAGGTCGTCGACAGAAAATGTCCCTAGTATTTAAAAGTGGACACTCTTTTAATTACTGACCTGTTTATAAGAAACTCGGGTCCACGGCCCCGCCGACCCCAAAGACTATGAATTCGCACTTCTCAATGCTCTTAAGTTTGAGTTTATGCCACTTTTCTATCGAATTGCTTCGTGCTTATCTTACTAAAACTAACATAATATAATTTATATTATAATATAAATCTTACCGTACAACAAAAATAACACAAGCTGTACTAGAATACTTTTTCTAAAATACATCTTTCTCACGACAAACACAACGCAAAATAAAAATAATAATTTATAGAAATACTATTCTGCAAAAAAATGTCTTATTCCGAACTACTAGGCAATGCAAACGGTATTTCGTGAATCCGCGACGATATACTTTTTAAAAGAGCTCGCATTTGAACTTCGTGAGTGAGATTTGAAGTCAAGTTTACAGAACTCTACACTCCATAGTTGAAACGATGCGTGCTATACGACTGAGGTCTTTATCAAAATGCTTTTTGCTCTAATTTTCGTATCTATCTATTTAGTATCCAATGAAATACAAAGTTGAATTGAAATTAATTGCTACTTATGAATCATTTTGTATTGTTTAGTCTGTCTTGTTTCCAAGTGTTTTCATTCAGGGACACATTTCAGGTTAACTACTAAAAGGGTTTTCGATAGGGCTTTTTAGTACTTGTTCACGTTGACTCGCGGGCGCGGTCACGAAATATCAAACATATGGCGTAATATCCAAGTGTTCACGTACGAAACGCACGTGCGGTGTAAGTAGCGGGCAAGCTAGCGACTGGCACGCGCGCGCCGTTCGCGTCAATATCAAACGCGTGAGATGTTTGTGTGTGTTCACGTCGAACTAGCGGCGGAGCGCGCGATTCACTCGCGACGTCAGGTAAGTTCAACCAGTATGAACTTACAACACGCGTCACACCCGCGCAAACGCCTGGCGGCCAATGTGAACACGAACCCGCCACGTCTTCGCGACCGCATCCGCCACCGCGCCCGCGCGTTCCAACGTGAACAAGTACTTAGGCTGTTAATCAAAAAGTCTAACAAAAAGGATAACCCTTTTAAAAAGGTTAATTAAAACATTCCGAGAGGCTTACTGATCCAACACTCTTATTGAGTGAATGTGTAAGAACTAATGTTACACCCATTAGAACAATCGTATTAAATAAACAACGATAACACAGTTTAACCCTTAACCAGGCTATGGATTGAGCATTTCCCACCTAGATTTTTAAGAGTTTTTACCAGGTTTTGGTAAAGAATCTACCACAATCTGTCAAAAATGCCAACATAGAAATATTATTTATGGTAAGACAAAAAATAACGTGGAACGGAACGCAAATGTCACTTTTGCAGCCATTTCATCTGTGGTCGGCCGCTAAACGAACATTTTTGTGACAAGTGCACCGTATTTTTAATCATTATGGCGAATTGGAGAAAGGTAAGTCGTACAATTTTTTGATATGTTGTAGAATTTGAGTTTTTCTAGTGATTTGTGCATAAATTATAAGTAAAAACTTCTAAAATATCATGATATAGCTAAATAAAACATGTGGGGAACCATATGACCTAAGCCTGTGAATTCCTAATTATTGCGGAGTTATTATGTCCATTGCCCGGTGAATTAAAATCTTTATTTTATACTAGGTTTTTGCCACGGGTTTTATTTAGGATTTACCCACACATCTCATTTATCGAAATATAAAATGTGGGTAGTGGTAAAATTTTGTAGTAATTACTTGTCAGTCTACTTTAGTGTATTTTTGTTATTCAGGTAATAACCGATCAACAGCTCGAAAATATACTAAATGAAATGTTTTCATCAGAAGAAGAAAATGATGAAGATGAAGACCCATATTTAGATTATGTCCCAAAACCATTCGACGCAAGATTGAACGAAATTCAAGGTATGTCAAACCGACAGTTATTACAAATATTAGACGATGATGCATCTCAAGCTTATGAAGAGTCACCTGATGAGGAAATTCCACCTTGTATAACATTGTCTGCACCATCCCATGACTTACCTGAAATGCTTACTCCTTCTGTTGGTGAAGAATCAGCTTGTGTTTTGTTTGGATCATTGCCTGACTTACCTGCTCACCCTGAAGTGCTAACTCCTGCTGTTGACGAAGAAAGAGCACCTTGTGTTTTTTTTGCACCATTGCCTGACTTACCTGCTCACCCTGAAATACTTACTCCTTCTGTTCACGAAGCAATACCACCTTGTGTTCGATTTCCTGCACCATCCTTTAGCTTACCCGCTAATATGCCCACTTATGCTGAATTGCAAGTACGGGATAGAACATGGACTACACATGTTGAAAATTTTAACGAGTACAATTTTGACAAGTTATTAGAACCTACTAAACAATATAGCCAGCAGAGTCTCCCCATTGAATATTTCAGTAACTTGTTTCCAGATGAGATTATTCAAATGATCGTTGAATACACAAATAAATACGCGAGTATGAAACAAAGCAAATTCTGGAGTGACACCAACGTAAAGGAACTAAAAGCATTCCTAGCTATAATCATCATAATGGGAATAAATCCTCAGTCAGATATAGAGCTTTATTGGAGCGCAGATCCTTTTTACAATAACATAGAGATTAGTGGTACAATGACTTGCAAGAGATTTAAAAAAATATTAGAAAATCTACATGTTTGCGACAATTCAACTCATTTGCCCCAGAATCACAAAGATCACGACAAATTGCAAAAAATAAGACCCCTGTTAGATTGTCTCAACAGGACTTTTCAAGAAAATGCCACCAACTCGGAATCCCAATCAGTGGATGAAAGTATGATCAAATTTAAAGGGCGCGACAGTAAGAAACAGTACATGCCGGCCAAGCCCATCAAAAGAGGGTTCAAGGCATGGTGCCGTTGTGATTCCAAGACTGGATATTTATACCAATTTGACATTTATACAGGCAAAGACCAAGAAGCCAATGAGGAAGGATTAGGTTACAGAGTTGTAATGAAACTTGGAGGGAATTTACCACGAAACACACATTTGGTTTTTGACAATTTTTTCTCCTCTTTGGCTCTCATGGAAGCTCTTTATCATAGAGGTATTTTGGCAACAGGAACAGTACGAATGAATCGAAAAGGCCTACCTAAAGATCTGTGTCCAACACGACCTAAAACACCTGAAGAACGAAGACAGGCCAAAGAAAATAAATAGGATCCTGGGGAGTTTACATACCGCTTCTGTCACCCTTGTGCTGTTGTCAAATGGCAAGACACTAAAGAAGTTTTTGTCGTAACAACTGCCGTTAACCCAACCAAAGTGGAAGTGATCCAGAGAACACAAAAGAACGGGCAAAAGAAAGACATGTTTTGTCCTACTGCGATCGCAGAGTACACAAGGAGCATGGGTGGTGTGGATCATTTTGATCACTATCGAAGTTCCTACTCAATTGGCCGCAGATCAAAAAAGTCCTGGTTCCGGATGTTTTGGTTCTTGTTTGAGAGTGCCATTATAAACGCATATATTTTATATAAACTCAATAACCAAAATCGTAAAAACATACACCGCGATTTCCGATTACGGTTAGCTAGAAGTCTGAAATCGGGCCACATCTCAAACAAGAAACAAGATCCGGTGGTATATAAAAACAAAAAAGGAGGTGTTTTTGGAGTTCCGGACGAAATAAGATTGGGGCAAAGAGGAAGCCATTTTTTAGCATTGTCTACATACAAACGGTGCAGGTTTTGTAGCACAAGGAAACAAGAAAAGCGGTCAAAATATCAATGCGAAATTTGTAAGGTAGCATTATGCATCACCCCTTGCATGAAATTGTACCACCAAAATCAAAATCCAGAAATTCTCAATTAATTCTTTGAGAATTTCTGGATTTTGGTTTTTGTGGCTTTCTTTTTAATTATTTCTTTTTTCTTGTATTGTAATAAAATCCAGAAGAAAAATAAAAACTTTTTAGTTCATACTCAATCCCTTTTAATTATTTATTTTGTATTGTTTTTTTTTTTTTTAATAAAGGTTAAGTGCTTACATAACATTTGAACAACAAACAGTAAAAAATGCTATCAAAATGACAATCGTTTTTTCTTTTATATATATAGATAAAAAGTCGTCATCTAGACAGGCAATGGGATTATGTTTTCCCACATGTTTTTTTTTCAAGTTTTCAGCAAATTTTCTAAATACAATTGATTAAATCTCATACCAAATTTTATCACTCATCTAAATCTACCAAAAAAACATTATTACTGCAGGATTTGTCCGAGGCCTGGTAAAGGGTTAACCTTTTGACCGCCACGTCAAAAAAGAAAAAGCGTGCCCTCAGCGCCAAGCTCCGAATTCATAATTTAATACCTACAAAATAATAGTGAGGGCGAAATTATATCGATAAAGCTCATAGAAAACTGACAACATTTTTTTACATGGGTTTTAATTTCAATAAAGATTATTATACCATCCTTGTGTTGAGTTTTATTTCATCGCGCTTTGTACTTTATGACATAAATGTAATAATCTGTGTCACAGTTACGGCGTTTATTCCACAAATAGAAACAACAATCGATAAAACCAAGTCAATAGTATTACAGCACTATTGTCAATCATGACGTAATTTTTTGTCACCCTAAGACGACAGTGGCGCAGTTGGCACGTATTTCTTGAAATTGCTCGCTTCTTCTCTAGAGGTGCGACACCGAAACTTATTAATAAATATCGAAATATTTTATTCTGTTCGTTTTGTACTTTTAACATTGTCAACTAATAAAATTTAAGTTTCTTTGGAAGAACAAGCAATATTAATGCTTTAGTATAACGCCAGTCACTGATGACATCAGTGCAGAAGTAAATACCGTTTACTGTGTTAGTGTTGTTTACTTTCGAATGTAGACAATTTACAACACTGTAATGAATAGGAAATAATGAGGAATAATGGTACCTACCTGGACAAAGTTTCTTAAGTGTCACAAACATGAAGTTCACAAAAGATAAAATAAAACATTTTATAAAAATCAGTTTTATTATTAAAAAGTTGGGTGGTAGAAATTGGTAGAACAATCACACCATTTTTAATACCTTCATACATTATATACCGTTCAATATGTATAAGACAATCAACATAAGTTTAATTGAACAATTGTATATTGATTTATATCGATATACGTATGTAGATTAGGTAGGATAGTATTTAAAAAAAACCATTATAAACGTGTCAGTATCGACTCCTTGCAATATACTTAATAAGTCTTCACTACTCATATTATAGTTATCCATTATTAACCTTTTGACCGCCACAGTCGTGTGTAGACGACAAACCAAAATGTGCCCAGCACGCCACGGTCGCGAATGGTTGACAGAATTTTAAACGTAAATAAATGTCATTAAACAGCATTGTTTTGTGTTTTTGCCTTGTTAATTATTTACCTTGACTCTTCTTCATTTATTTGAAGTGAACTGCTTTCATTAGATTTCATCTGTAGTAACATAAGATGACAAAAAAGAAAACCAGTTAAAAAGTTCGTGCCCTCAAAGCCACAGTCACCTCAACAGGACACGTAGTGATGTAGGCAGCAGTCAATATAACAAGAATATCGACCCCGACGGCAACCTACGTTATATTTGATTTTCTCTGAATTCTGCATTATTAAACAAATAAAACATTTGATATTGAAGTTTCATGTTTGAGAAATCAAGAAAATTTTATAATACTGAACTATGCGCTCTTTAAAAGTCGAGTGGTAATAGATTATCGATTGATTATAATGACTGCAATGCCCATCCCTATCACCCATTGTATTGTCTGTGCCGGGAACGCCACAGTCGTCTATGATTGACAGTCCCATGACGTCAAACGAGGAGAAGAATAGAGTAGTTCTTTTGCTGTTATTATTATTGTTTACTGTATACATGATTAATAATGGATAACTATAATATGAGTAGTGAAGACTTATTAAGTATATTGCAAGGAGTCGATACTGACACGTTTATAATGGTTTTTTTTTTAATACTATCCTACCTAAAAATACATACGTATATCGATATAAATCAATATACAATTGTTGAATTAAACTTATGTTGATTGTCTTATACATATTGAACGGTATATAATGTGTGAAGGTATTAAAAATGGTGTGATTGTTCTACCAATTTCTACCACCCAACTTTTTAATAAAAAAAACTGATTTTTATAAAATGTTTTATTTTATCTTTTGTGAACTTCATGTTTGTGACACTTAAGAAACTTTGTCCAGGTAGCTACCATTATTCCTCATTATTTCCTATTCATTACAGTTGCAGTGTTGTAAATTGTCTACATTTGAAAGTAAACAACAGTAAACGGTATTTACTTCTGCACTAATGTCATCAGTGACTGGCGTTATACTAAAGCATTAATATTGCTTGTTCTTCCAAAGAAACTTAAATTTTATTAGTTGACAATGTTAAAAGTACAAAACGAACAAAATAAAATATTTCGATATTATTAATAAGTATCGGTGTCGCACCTCTAGAGAAGAAGCGAGCAATTTCAAGAAATACGTGCCAACTGCGCCTCTGTCGTCTTAGGGTGACAAAAAATTACGTCATGATGGACAATAGTGCTGTAATACTATTGACTTGGTTTTATCGATTGTTGTTTCTAATTGTGGAATAAACGCCGTAACTGTGACACAGATTATTACATTTATGTCATAAAGTACAAAGCGCGATGAAATAAAACTCAACACAAGGATGGTTTAATAATCTTTATTGAAATTAAAACCCATGTAAAAAAATGTTGTCAGTTTTCTATGAGCTTTATCGATATAATTTCGCCCTCACTATTATTTTGTAGGTATTAAATTATGAATTCGGAGCTTGGCGCTGAGGGCACGCTTTTTCTTTTTTGACGTGGCGGTCAAAAGGTTAATCATGTATACAGTAAACAATAATAATAACAGCAAAATAACTACTCTATTCAAAAATTTTCCTCGTTTGACGTCATGGGACTGTCAATCATAGACGACTGTGGCGTTCCCGGCACAGACAATACAATGGGTGATAGGGATAGGCATTGCAGTCATTACAATCAATCGATAATCTATTAACACTCGACTTTTAAAGAGCGCATAGTTCAGTATTATAAAATTTTCTTGATTTCTCAAACATGAAACTTCAATATCAAATGTTTTATTTGTTTAATAATGCAGAATTCAGAGTAAATCAAATATAACTTGGGTTGCCGTCGAGGTCGATATTCTTGTTATATTGACTGCTGCCTACATCACTACGTGTCCTGTTGAGGTGACTGTGGCTTTGAGGGCACGAACTTTTTAACTGGTTTTCTTTTTTGTCATCTTATGTTACTACAGATGAAATCTAATGAAAGCAGTTCACTTCAAATAAATGAAGAAGAGTCAAGGTAAATAATTAACAAGGGAAAAACACAAAACAATGCTGTTTAATGACATTTATTTACGTTTAAAATTCTGTCAACCATTCGCGACCGTGGCGTGCTGGGCACATTTTGGTTTGTCGTCTACACACGACTGTGGCGGTCAAAAGGTTAAATAGGCTGTACTTACTTTCCGTAAGCATGTACATAGGTACAAACAATATACTTTATAGGGTAAAATCTGCCTAGCCTTTTCCCAAACTATCTTGGGGTCGGCTTCCAGTCTAACCGGATGCAGCTGAGTACCAGTATTTTACATGAAGCGACTGCCTATCTGACCTCCACAACCCAGTAACTGGGTAATACGATATCCCTTGGTAAGACTGGATGTCAGACTTTTTGGCTTCTGACTACTCGTAACGACTGTCAAAGATCTACAAATGACAGCCGGGACCAACGTCTTAACGTGCTTTCCGAGGCACGGAGGAAACTCGGTATGTAATTATGGTCACCCATCCACGGACCAACCTCGGCAAGCACGGCTTAACCTTAAAGATCGACCCGGGCGGCTGTTATTATTTAGCCACGAGCTCGAAATATACTTTATAGGGTAAGATGGCATTTTAAATTACATGGAACGATATAAATTTACCAGCAAACACAAACAAACAGATACACAATTTAAAGCGTGTGTTGTAGCGCGTATCTATTCACACTAAGTAATATGATTATTTTCACGGAAATTGGCTTTGCCTTGTTTGTTATCCTTTATTTATTTCCATACAAATTATACAGGTTGTAAAGGAAAGGGTATATACATCCTTAAGGATGTGCTACAGACCATCAAACTGAACATGTTTCTCAACTTCGAATAGGTATTGCAATTTTCTATGGGGCAGCAGATATTTTTTTTGCTGAAAAACATGTTTTATGATGAGAAACATGTTCAGTTTGATAGTCTGTAGCACACCCTTAAGTATGTATATACCTTTCCGTTACATCCTGTATACATTTTTGAATAATTCTATAATGATGTTATTACGACTTTAATTTAAAAAATATGTATATATTTTTATAAATGGATTGAAGGAAAGGATTTTCTTTTTAATTTTTTTTTAAACGTTGCCCCCCACCCTAGGAATTTCTCCTGTATCGTGGCTGCATACAAACATTTAAACTCACATACACAAACAGCCAGACCAAGAACAGCTATCTATAGGCCATAAAAATATTTGTTCCGTGCGGAGATCGAACCCGCGACACGCAGCGCAGCAGTCGATCGCTCAACCACTGAACGTGTCGTCGAATAATATTGATCCTTAATTTTCTACTGGAAGCCGAAAACTTTTGGACCTTACTATGTATAAGCTCGAAATAAAAACCCGCATGATACAATAGTAACATACATTTATTTGTTTATGTACTCACAAAACACAAAGGAAATGCATAAATATAGAATAGTACAATCACCATCATCATCATAAGCCTATAATGTTCCCACTGCTGGGACACAGGCCTCCTCTCTATGAGAGGGAGTGGGCTGTAATCCACCACGCGGGCCCAGTGCGGGTTGGAGAATAGTACAATGGTGCTGCTTATTTTATAAAGGTGGATACAGACTTTGCGAGGCATGCGCCACGAACGGCGCACAACGAATGCCTGAGGCGTGCGTGTTGAAAAATTATACTATACTAATACTATTAAATAATATAGACATACGTTGGATCGCCCTCGCACGTGCGTAGCACATGCCTCCCACGAAAATACAGGTACACTCCTTCCGAGGCATTCGCTGTGCGCTGTTCGCGGCGCATGTCTCGCAAAGTCTGTATACAGCTTTAGATATTTGTACCAGGAGACCTATGACAGGAGTCTTATATGCCCTTCGGTGTGTATTTGAAGAGACGATACAGTAAAACTTAAAAACTATAGGAACGTTTACTTAAAACAAAAAAAACATGCATAGTACATTTTTATATAAAAATGCAAAATTTTGAAGCACACATAAAATAAAGAAGAATAAGTGTAAAAAATATCAGAAGCACTTAACTTTTACATCATTATATGGCATCATACATCCCTATCAGACTCAATTGCTTCTCCTTAACACAGGTTTTGTTAAGGGAGAAGCGCCAATGTAGCCCGCGAAATTCATATTTTCTTTGGTTTTTTGCAATTTGTAGAAATGTATTTTTAATGTGTGGACTGCTTTCTTTTGAGTAAACAAATAAGTATTTAAAAAGAATAATATAGCTAAAACAATAATCAACTTTTCATCCGAAATACATACATTGTGCTCTTTCAAGGAACGAAATATTTAAGTTTTGAGTTAAATTATCTATCAATTCATTTATTTCTTTCCCCCTTCTCCTCAGTAAACTAGAAAGGCTTGGTGTAAGAGGCCTACCGCTTAGTTTGTTTAAGAGTTACCTTAGTGGTCGCTCGCAAATCATCAGAATCAACAACCACACCAGTAAGGAAGCAGTCCTCACCTACGGAGTTCCACAAGGTAGTGTCTTAGGACCTACCCTTTTCCTGGTTTACATAAACGAGCTCTGTAAACTTGATCTAAGAAACTCCAAAGTCATCGCTTACGCTGATGACACTGTTATCCTGGTTCGTGGCAGTGACTGGAACGAGGCTCGGCTTCGGGCAGAGTCAGCCTTGCGAGTTACTATGAGATGGCTCACACAGAATTTGCTCACCCTCAACTTGGATAAAACCAGATTTATCACTTTTAGTCCAAGGAAAGCGTCACAACCAGTTCCACCCTTCCGTCTGACAGCTCATGTGTGCCTTAAAACGAGGACTGCCTCCTGCGACGGCTGTGACTGTCCTGAAGTTATGCGCACGGATTCAATAAAATATCTTGGAGTCTGGGTCGACAGCACGTTGACATGGTGTGAGCAAATCAATTCTTTGGTCTCTAGGGTAAGAAAATTAATTTTTGTTTTTAAAAACCTCAGGACCTCCGCCAATTTCTCTACCCTGAGAACTGTGTACTTTGCTCTTGCCCATTCTGTTTTAACGTACTGTATTTCGGCCTGGGGTGGTGCTGGTAAATGTCTGTTCCTTCGCTTAGAGAGGGCGCAGAGGGCTGTCCTTAAGGTAATGGCCTTCAAACCCTATCGATTCCCTACCAGCGAACTGTACACGCTATGGAAGCTACCTACAGTAAGACACTCTTTTGTGTTAAGTACAGTGTTGCGGAAACATTCAAACTTGTCTTTTGACCCTGAGTTTAGAAAACAAAAACGTAAAACTGACAGAGTCTGCCCGACATCAGCTGTTAAATTGGAAACTGTCCGCCGGCAGTTCACTTTCTGCAGTCCCGTGCTTTATAATAAAATAAATAAAGTTCTTACCATTTATCCGTGCACTCTCCGGGATTGCAAAAATATTATTGATAAATGGCTTCATACTCTCACATACGAAGAATTGGAAACCTTAGTCAAACCCTAAATATTAATTTTTCATCCGCAGACAAGCACACCAAATACATGTAGCGTAGAGTGTGCCCGGTGGGAGGTTCCACAAGCACACTCTACACTTACACCCCACATACATGCACTACACTCGCACACAACACTCCCAAATGCACAACATTAAACACTTACCTATTTGTTTTTTATTATTATCGTTTTTTATACTACTTTAATTTTGTACTTGTATACCTGTATGTCTGTTTAATTTTAATGCTAGTATTTTATTTTATTTTTTAATTTTTTAACCACTACTGTCTTTTTTTTTTCTCTTTTCCTCATTTTTGAATTTTGGAACGATGTTATCTCCCTCTTGGAGGTGGGCGTTAATAGCTGCGACACAGTTTTGCAACTAATGTAGCTATTTACGTACGCAATCAATTTGTAAAATTTTTTTTTTGTTTCAATAAAGATTATTATTATTATTATATTATTATTATTTCAGACACAATAAATCCATGATTTTGTTAGTACGAGTAGGTAACTACAGTTAAAAATAATGTTTAGTCATTAAATACTCACTCAAACAAATACACACAATACTATTATAACTAAACATAAACGTAAATTACGTTTCTCATATCAAAAATAAAATAAGTTTACTTAGGTAAATAATAAAACTCATTCGAGATCTATCAAATAATTAAAACAACTTGAATTAATAAAAGTACAAACATCTTTTCATTAAAAACAAAAACAACCCCAAAAACACAAAAAAGTGACGAAATCAAACAAATTGCCATTGTATGCAGTACTGTACTAAGCAGGCAAACTCAATTTATGTCCAGGATAAGAAATTTACATAATATACAGCGTGTTAGGGACATCGACGCCGTATTATCCATAGGACTAGCCAGTTCTATGTTGTCCTATGATTAATTGATGGCTTGGAGGGCTTGCTCTATCCGGGCCCGGGCATGAGCCGAGAAGATACGTGGTCACTGCCCTGATTTCGGCCGCCATAAAGCGGTAGGGAGCGTACCTATAAGCCACTTCCGTCGCTGGTCGTCATCCGCTGGGCCTCCTCCAAACAGACCGCCTAGTTGGCGTGAAGAAAGCGGCGCTCGGTACGGTAAAGTTTCACCGTACCTAAGCGCCTAGAAATAGCGCCGTGGCGCCTCCTACCCGACAAAATATCAACTACACACTGGCGAGTTGCGTGCGCGCCACTCGCCACCACCGCGCCTATACTCTCACTCGCAATCAAATGAAGGTCATATGATCCCGCGAGACAAAGGGCCATGCCCATAACTCCGCCAGCCACTTTACACAGCGATTTCTTACGCGGGCCGCCATGTGGTCGGCTGTCAGGCGTGACAAAAGCACCGAAGAGGCACAAAAGATCGTGAATATCGTATTATTGTATATTGCGAGGCGAAATTAATTATTTCCACACTGACAGTGATTTCTATACAATATTTTATTTTGTATCTGGAAATGGGTGAAAATTACCGGAAATAAAGGAATTATAATTTTATTTTTAAACCTATAATAAAACCTAACCTACAAAAAAAAACCAAAACCAAAAACCAAAAATAATCCTAAAAAAAGTAAAAACAAAACTGAAGAGAAAGAAAAATTAAAAGAAAATATGAGTGCAATTCCGTAAAAACCGATGTATTTACGGAATTGCACTCCTTTTTTCTTTCAAAGAGTGATCCACACACATCTTGGACACATTGGCCAACTTCCCCTTGCCTTGAATGAAGATTTCGGGTGGAAGGGGGGATTTCGGGTTAGCCCTAGGACTGGCTGAGCGGCTGGTAGAAGCTGCGGGTGTATTAGAGAGGTGAGTACCTACCTAGGGTGTTCCCTAAGCTTGGTATCCTAATGTTAACGAGTCCCTATGGGTCTTACGACCTATCCGAGACGTTTGGGTACCGACACGTAGCCGATTTAACATACGTAGCAGCTGTGTATTACCCTGAGTTCTCTTGAGGACGAAGTAAAATACGACATGTCCGTAAGAATTGAGGAGCCATACGACACCGCCAAATCTGAACAATATTGGCTATTGTGGACGACGTCCTGAAACGGCAGCTATCCAGAGATCCCAATCAGCGAAGTACAGACACGAACGAGTCCCCCCAGTACCCTCTGATACGTAACGCCCTTCTCTTTCGCTTCGGGCTACAAAATAGCAGGCGAGTCGTAGGTAGAGGTACGAGGGGGCCGGTGAGACAGGCGCCTGGGTCATTTTCAATGTTTTTTTTTTTGCCAGGAGTGGGAAATCTGCCTGACAGGTTGAACTCGAACTGGCTAAAACCACACTCCTGCCCGGCACCGCCAGTGTCCCACTGACATAATCAGATACCTTATTTGCGGAATGCTTTAACTTATGTAACGACTGATTGTTATCAGAAAGAGGCCGAAGAGACCACGCTCTATGCGCTTAATTTTGACGATATTTTGTATTTAATAATGTTATCAGATTCAAATATTACTATTTATGTCTTCTGGTCTCGGCGTGTGTTGAATCTAGAGTCTCTGTGTACGTGGACGTGCGCGCACCGACAACTTTAGCAATACGCTATAGTTGCTCGAGCTAATGCGTCCCACTTCCTGCGAACCGGGCATTGTGCGAGTGTCCACCTTAAGGTTTGGACCGCCGCAGTGGCTGCACAGGTCCCCGGCTCCGTACATTGGACGAGGAAGCTGGAGACGAGCCCCAAAGAGCCCCGAACACCGGCTTTTGGCGTCTCGCTTTAGTGGCCCAACGAAACGGCAAAGGTGGCGGCAGCGCAGAGTTCCCGCTGTGCTTGCACTAGCGCTCGGCACTTGCGCGATCACAGAGAGATACCATTTTGCCTAACGTCAAGTCGGTTCGAGCCATTCACTAGGCTCGAACCATTCAAAAATGGCCGCCATGCGATCAGCTTCCGGAGTGACGAAAGCGCGGAACGCACCGAAGATGCAATTTTTTTTGAAGAGCTTAGTTATTGTCAATGATCTTTGGATCTGTGAGGAGCCTGGTAAGGTCTCTGAAATCCTTGACCGAAACTACGGAGATCTTGATGCCGTGTTGGACAGCGAAAATCTCAAATTCGTTTTAAGAACTGGGCGTTCTAACGAAACATAAATTATAACGATTTTGGTGCAAGCCATTTGGGATGCGTGCACTACGGCGGCGCACGGGACGGCATGAAAGTAGCAGGGGCTCGCTTGGCGGGGCTGAGAGGCGTAGCAACACGACCACTCGAAAGAAATCGCTGCGCCCCCGCAACAGGGGCTCGCGGCTGGTAGGATATGGACGTGGTCCTTGGGCCCGCGGGAGCCGTGGTGTGCCCGTAACGACGGGCACCCACAATTAGGTTGCGCAAATAGGCGCGGATGGACCACACGACCAGATTGTGAGTTTCCCGTTTTATAGTCTTTAAGATCTACATCCCCACACCCGTACATCTTAATTTCATGTTAATTATGTATATTAATATAATATTTGTAGGTATTTGTAACGAATTTAACGTTCGTTACACGCCATTGACACGTCGGTCCACTTCGCTTTATCGTGAACGAAACAGAGGCGACGGGGGCGGGATTTCTTGAGGGGCAGCCGGATCGGCAGTGGCCGTGGGGCTGGCTGGGCGGCTTGCCTGATGGGAGGTGAAGCTGGAGGGGGGCGGGAGTCCTACGAGGTCGCAGGAGGGGGCGTTGCTCGGGATGCTACTGACTTTTTGGGCTTGTCGGCCTGGGAAGAAGAAGCCATCCTTCTTTTCCCCTTTTCGACGACTGGGTAGTCGTCTTCAGAGGAGGATTCAGAAGGGGATTCTCCGATTCCTCTTCTGAGGTGGCCACTGACCTGGTGTCCACGGCCTGAGGGGCCGACAGGTAGGTAGGGGGAGTCCAGAGCGAGAGTGGCTATGGTCTCCAGCGATTTATGCTAAGCGTGGAACTCTGGGGTGTACTTCTCACGCAGATAAGGATTGCGCTTGATGAGAGCCAAAGAGTGACGCATTGCAACATTTACAAGCGCAAAAAATGGGTGCAAAAAGCGAAAATTAAGAAAAAATATATTGTTAGCCAACCTACAATACCCTAATCAAAAAATATAATCTTTACCTAAAAAAAATACAAAAGTCAGAACCTAAAAAAATACAAAAAAGAAAACAATGCAGAAGAGAAAAAAAAAGTAATAAATTTAAACCTAAAAAAAGACAATAAAAGCAGCCGGTTTGTTTTCAATTAAGCACAAGCGCCCTGTCCTCCGGTTTCCGCATGCAGTGTGACCAAACCATATGAACCAGACCAGCCTTACTGAATAGTGAAGTGTCATCAGCGAATACCAACACCATTTGCGATTTTGTCAGAAAGCGGGAGATCAGTCCCTGTCCCCTGTCCCACGGCCAGCGTAGCCGAACCCGCGCCCCCTCACCCCGCGCCTCCGTGGACGCTGTCTATTGACGTTTTCTTAGGCGTACACCAGTGTACACTGCTCCCACCCGCTACGCCGCGCCGTAGCACTCCACGCCGACGCACCACAACGCCCCGACTGGGCGCGGCGTAGCGAGCGCGTCGGGCTTCGTCGGCGACACCGGAATACCAAACGCGGTCTGTATTTATGTTTACTAACTGTGCTGGTTTCTGAACAGCTCGGACTTTGTCGAAAGCGCACCTTACGTCTTTAGTCCTCTTCAGTCCTGAAGAAGACTGACGGATCACCGAGCTTGGGTCTGGCGCAGTTTACGCACCTCGCTGCTTCGCAAAGATGTTTGTCTTGGGCAGTCCACCCTAAGGTGTGGACCGCCGCAGTGGCTGCAAAGGTCCCGATAAAAGGGAGCGACGTCGCCCGGTCTTCCATCGAAAGAGGTGATCCGGCGTCGCACATCAAGGAGCCCCGAACAGCGTCTTTTGGCATCTCGCTGGAGTGGCCCTCCGGGACCACAAAGGTGACGGCACATTCTAGGTGGCTCTGGCAGAGGGAGATGTTTTTGGGGCAGTCAGCCTGACTGTGGCCGTATAGCTGACAATGGTGCCCAACTATATTTGAGCGCAGACGACATGCCCGAAGGACAGCACACCAATTTTGCCTTCTAAATCGGGTGGTCACTCGACTGGGTCACAAACTCTTCAGAGATGCCCGAGCCACTCGGCCCTCAGAGGTCATCTCCCTGGAACACGCAGAACCTTCCCAGCTCTCGGACAAGAGTCCAACCCCAACGCCGGGCTAAAAGATGTGCTTGTCCACTGTCCCACGGCCCGCCTAGCCGCAACCGTGCCCTCTCACCCAGCACCTTCAAGCCACGTGGTCGCTGTCTATTTACGTAATATTCTGCGTACGAGCTTTAGGACACCTGCGCTAGTTGGCCGGACTGACCGAAATCCAGCTTGGAGGTTCCGTGCAGAGGGCACGGTCCTTGGGACGGGGGCAGTCAGTCCTATAGTCACAGAGACACTTGACGCAACGCGGCTTCCCAAAGCAATTTATTTCCTTGGGAATGGCCGTAGATCTCGATCGTAAGGCCACACATCGTCTTGATCCCGAGGATAGGGTCATCACCCTATGGGGTTGCCCCCATTGCGGTGCATGCGGTACATATAACCTACAATAAAAAAGTCTCAACATAAAATAATACACTAAAAAAAAGAAACAATGAAACAAAGAGGAAAAAGAAATTTTAAACCTAAAAAAAAAGAACATAAGCAGCCGGTTAGTTTTAACTAAAGCTCAAGCGCCGCATAACCCTGTACTCCGCTTTCCGCATGCATTGTGGCGTTTGGTCCCTGAACCAGACTATACTCGCCTTAGTGAATAGTGAAGTGTTATCAGCGAATACCGACACCATTTGTGATCTTGTCAGAAACCGGGAGATCATTCATGTTTACAGAGCCTTCCCAGGTGTCGGACAAGCGCCCAACCCCATCGCCAGGCTAATGAATGGCCCTCTCCCACGGCCCGCGTAGCCGCACTTGCGCCCTTTCACTTCACGTTTTCCAGCCCCGTGGTTGGTCTATTGACGTAATCTTCGGTGCACAGCCGTGTCTACTGCTCCCACCTACGCCGACGCACTACAACGCCCCGCCCCCTCCGTAGCATCGTTACGCACTGGTGCTAAGCCCAACTACATCGGTTTAGCGGCTACGAGTAAGTCACTAGCAGCGGTTCGAACACGCCAGCTGATAGCCTTTTTAAGGCAACGCTGTGCTTTCTTTGTCCGGTCTACACTTCGGCCACTTTTCCGCGGCCTTTCGGGAAGCCTTACGGTGCCAACGAATATAATTGGGTGTTGATCCGACGACAATAGTTATCTAACCCCGCTTGTTGTCAGCTGCACCCGGGACGGTTGGGTAACCTGTTCGGTCGAAGACCCACAACTTTACGTTAACCACTCTGATGGGTGTAATGACCACTCTGGTGGGTATATTGACCACTCTAGTGGGCTTACTGCCCACTGTGGTGGTTATATTGCCCACCAGACAATGCGTATTGCTATTGGTTAGATCACTACTGCGTAGCAAAACCGTAGCCGATATAACGATCGCCGTAGGCACTTCGTAGCAGAGCACGGATGTGCGTAGCACTGCTACGAGCGGGCGGGGCGAGAGCGAGACGCCGGGAGCGTAGCGCGTCAGCGGGCGATCGATCGAGCGCAGCGGCGAGGTGTGAGCGAGTCGTAGCGGTACGTGCGTCCGTTACAAGCGCTCAGAGCTGAATGTTGAATTTGCCGTGACGCCTCCTACCCGACAAAATATCAACGATGTAGAGGCGCTTGTGTACCACCCTACTCTGAAGGAATTTGAAGTAAGTATATTAAAGTGTTGTCAACATTAGTTCGGCGGCGCGTCTATTGAGTGGCCCCAAGTGTCTCTTCTCAGTGTTGGTGCTACACTTGATGCTACAACTACGCTGACATTTTCGGGGGAGGGAATCTCGAGTGGGACACTCTTGATCACCACTCTTGTGGGTTTATTGACCACTCTGATGGGTATATTGACCACTCTAGTGGGCTTTCTGCCCACTGTGGTGGTTATATTGCCCATCAGATAATGCTTATTGCTATTGGTTTGTTTTTAGCCTCAAATCGGATGGTGGCCTTCGACCAGGTCACAGACGACAAGTACCATATCGTATTGATCGCCACCTCTCGCCTTGCGAAGGCGTTGGACGGTTGTGTTAGGGATAGCCTGTCTTTTGAGGTTACTAAGATGTCTTTGTGGCGATTGTTTACGGGATCCGCCTGATCAGTGATACCACGAGGTTGGGTGTCTCCTCTGGGAGGGAGTACGTGTGGAAGGCAGTATACCTTCCACTAAGTCGACGGGTTTAATCCCAGTAGACCGAAGCCTAGGTAGGAACTGTGACTTTGATGCCCTGCTAGATGCTGCGGGCGGTCGTGTCGGGGCTTAGGCTTCTTAGGTGGACCAGCTCCACCCTAGGGTTTGCCCTAGGGCTGGCTCGGCGGCTGACGTAGCTTATTATTAATATACTAATAGCGAAAGAGCACCAAGTTGGGGTCCTGGTGTGATTCATGCATCTAGTCACTTTTAGGCGAGCAGAAGGCCTACTTGCCGAGGAGGAAAGGGTGTGCGAACAGTGCAGGGGATACCGGCATTTTGGCTAAGGGGGATGGGCGCTTTTTCCAGGCTAGCGAAGGGGTTGGCCGTGGCCATCAGTGCCGCGATGGCACTGATTATCACGCATGGGTATATTACATGCTCGTTACACGCCTTGTGGATTTCCGTACTCTTAGCTTTGACGAGAATACGTCTGGAACGGAATGCTCCGTTCCCCAAACAGCCTGTTAAGCTCCCTGAAGTCAAAGGCGGAAGGCACAGTGATTTGTTTGCCCTGTTAGACCGCATGGGCCTTAGTATAGTGGATTTTGCGCTCCTTACGTCTTGGACGTGTCCATCCACTTCGCCTTGTCGTGGAAGAACAGAGGCGGGGGAGGAGCAGGAGTGGGCGTGGTCTTAGGGCTTGCTTACTAGGAGGTACAAGCTCGCGAAGCCCGAGATGGGGGCGCGATTCCGCTTTAGCAGGGAGGAACAGCCAGGGGTTTCCTGGCTTTCGATATTGTACTGACTGAGTGATTGATTGATTGATTGACTGATTGATTATATGGACCATGCCGTAAAAGATAAAAAAAATAAAACTTAAGGAAAAGGCAGATGATAAAATAAAATAAAAAACTTAGCCTATCAAAATCACCAAAAAAAATACCAGTATTAATAAGCCTAGCTAAACTAACAAAAGAGAAAAAAATTAAAACCTAAATAAAAGCAAAAAATATAGATGATAAAATTAAAAAAAATAATTATTAACAATTTATCCGTATTAATAAAGCTAGCTAAACTACCAAAAATGAAAAAAATCAAGAATAAAACCTAAATAAAAAACAGTGGAGTACCTAATGTGCAATTTGAAAGGTTGTGGATTCTGGTCAACCAGACTTGGCGGCTACTTAACCGGACTCTTCCGTAGTGCCTTAAATGCTCCCACCCTCGGCTTCGCTGTGAGGAGGGCATCAAGGCTGATGGGAGGACCGCCAATCTTATTGTGTGACAGGGCCCTGTGGGTGTTACACCCCACCATACTATGTGCAGCAATAAGAACACGGGTTAGAAGACTACTTGTCGCGTCGCGCGCGTCTGAGATCCCCCAGGGCCGCAGTTCAGGGCCCTTCCGACTAACTGCCTACCCCTGAGGGGGGTCGGCTGGTGCTTCGGGTCAATACCTACTTGGGTTCGTTGGCACTGTAAGGTTAGGATTAAGGGGCCAAAGATACAGGGCACGCCACAATAGTGGCGATAAGTCCCCTCTTTGAGGAGTGGCTAGAGAGGCGGCACGGCGCCCTCACCTTCCGCCTGACGCAGGTCCTCACCGGACACGGTTGTTTCGGGAGGTTCCTGCACCGAATCGGGCGGGAGGAAACGCCCGGGTGTTACCATTGCGAGGATCGGCCGGAGGACACGGTGGAGCACACTGTGGAGCTCTGCCCCGCTTGGGCTGAGCACCGCCGTGTCCTCGTAGCGGCGATTGGCGGCGGTGACCTCTCGCGTCCGGCCCTGGTTCAATCCATGGTCCGGAGCGAGAGGGAATGGGAAGCCGTCGCCTCCTTCTGCGAAGCAGTCATGCTAGCGAAGGAGGTGGCGGAACGTGAGAGGGAGAGAACCTCACGTCCCAGCCGCCGCGGGAGACGCCCCGGGCGTCGGGGGGCAACCAGTGGCCCCCGGCCACCGTAGGCGCGAGCCTGTGGACGGTGAGTAATGGGCTAGCTCACCGTCCGTCCGTCTCATGACGACAGGCCGTGTCGACGGCGCGTACGTGTTCCACGCGCGCCTCAAGGAGATGTCAGCAAACAGGAAGGGGCCCGAGAGGGCCGATGCCTGCCAGGGCTGCGGGTTGTTCGAAAGAGATACCGCGGCCCTGGAACACAAAGGGCTTAGAAGGAACATGGGTGGGTTTTAGTCAGTCAAGTCTGACACTCCCTCCCGCTCCGCCCAGAGCGGGAGAAGTCATTTGATGATTTCCCATCCGCAAAAAAAAAAAAAAAAAAAAAAAAGGGGCCAAAGATATATATATATATCTAATTAAACGGAGTGACGCACCTTTGCGCTTGACGAGGGCCGAGAGGTGAACGCGTTTAATCAAGTACAAGAGCTACGCACCCGTAGCCGACTGAACGTACCCATATCAGGCGTAGCACTGCTACGAGATGGGCGGGGCGTAAGTGAGGTCGCTGGGGCTTTGTGAGCTACGGCGTAGCTCGCCAGCGGCGGCGCACGGGACGTCAAGAGAGTCGCGTATAAATAAACCTAGCTAAACTAACAAAAAAGAAATAGTAACTCAAATAAACGCAAAAAATAGAAGTTAAATTTAAAAAAAAACTAAGCCTATCTCAATTATAATAACTTGCCAGTATAAATAAACCTAACGAAAAAAAAACCTAAATAAAAGCAAAAAATAAAAGAAAAAATTAAAAAAAAACTTAGCCTATCTTCTAAATATAAAATATATAATACCTTTCAAGTATAGGTATATAAACCTAGCTAAACAAAAACAAATAAAACCTAAATAAAAAATAAAGAACAGTGGAGTACCTAATGTGCAATGTGAAATGGTATCATTCTGGTCAACCTGACTTGTTCGCTACTTAACCGGACTTTTCTGATACAGAAAAGCCTCCTTTCTCTTCCACTTTCCGATGACTTGGTAGTCGTCTTCAGAGGAGGAAGACTTGGAGGACTCGGAGGGTGGCTCAGAGGCTTCGGAGGGATTCTCCTGACTCTCTTGTGAGGTAGCCGCGGGCGTGGCCTGATTGGTCGAGGGGGTATTAGGGAGAGTCCAAAGCGAGAGTGGCTCTGGACTCCAGGGACTCTTCGAGTGCGTCGAACTCCGGGGAGTACTTCTTACGCAAGTCTCGCATGACAAGGTTGGCTAAGTGAAGAAGAAGCGTTCCGACTTCGAGGAGGAAGTTTAGACATCACGGGGGGGAGGAGGGGGAACTAACTCCTAAACCAATCCCCGAGGAGACTCCACTCCCAGAGTAAACGTGTGCATCCCGGGCAGACAGTTCCCCTAAGACCGAACCCACCCATGTCTTTCCTATGGTTACACTTGACAAGAAGAAAAACACAAACAAACTCGTCAGCTTGGTACACCCCTGGCTAACCCTTGGATTACAGTCGTAATGTTATGTGTGTACGATGTATAAACCTTTATCAAGTACTGCATACTCATGGATGTACTTACATTTAGTAATTAATGGCAAGTACCTAACACAAAACTCAAAAACGCAACATTCAATACTTAAAATCTACTTAACACAAGTTATCCGTTTTTAAATCTTCGGCTGCCGTTGTGTGTGCTCGGCTTCATTCGGGTCAGCTCGGCTACCATCGGATCTGCTCGGCTCTTGCAACACCACCTGGCTGAAGACACCATGACGTCATTACTCGACGAAGAATGTTCGAGAAGTCGCCATCTGGAATGCACAAAAGAGAGAATTAATCAAAACTCGAAGCATTTCTTTTAAACTAGCCATGCCTGCGGCTTCGCTCGCATTACGGTAGGAAATTATGTCATGGGAATGTTTCAAATTAGCCAATGGCAATTGGGAATATTTAGCATTAGTGAAAGAATATAATCAGTGGTTCTGAATGCTATAATCAAAATTACAAACGTTGTATTGACAACGTAATATACAAGGTATTGTTTTGCATGCTCGTCAAATTGAAGGAGGTGACTACGCTATATATTTTTTTTTTTACTAAACTACCCGTGTCATAAACGTGGCCTGTCTGATCCTCGCCCTATAACCGCGGTTTCACACATACAAACAATCTCAAATGTTTATTCGATCATTTCTTATTCCCTTAACCATGTTAAGGGGGTTATTCTGAAATACTGACAAACATAAACAACCAAAAAACTGGCCAAGTGCGAGTCGGACTCGCGCACGAAGGGTTCCGTACCATTATTTATAAAAACGAGCAAAAAAATCAGCAGCAGATCTCTGTCAACTGTTACACACTGAGTTGGTTAAGTCGTTATTAGTACAACTATGTTAGCACAGATGGCACTTGGCCAGTTTTAGTTTATTGACATAATGTTTTGACTATTATTTTATTGACAAAATGTTTTATTTTTATTATTATTTTGACATAATGTATTTGGTTGTAATTTATTTGACATAACTTATTTGATTCTGATTTTTTTTTTTTTTGACTGATAATATTTTTATTTTATTATTTGTGACATCGATTACTTACTTACTTAAACAAATTGAATATTATCTAATTGTTATGAATGAATGATTTTATTTTTTACTATTGGTTATTTTGAATGCTACTATATTACTTTATAAAATTGTTGTGCCCGACAGGGTCCATGTGAACTATATTATTATTGAAGATCTTGTTAAACACATGTGATATGCAATAAATGATTGAATTGAATTGAATTGACTTTCATCAAAACTGCCGCTCTGCACGAAATGTTTATTATAAATCTTATCACTTGAAAAATAATATAGTCCTCATACACTTAGGGTAATTTAATATAATAATAATTAAATGGCGTTTGTTGCCATACGGCCACATCGACATGCTAATTGTTTTTTATCAGAAGCAAGTTCTCTTTATAACTGCTAGATGGCGCTGTTTACAAGGTTTTACCCAATTTGGCTTTTTTGTATGGGTGCTCCCTTAAATATTTAATGTATTCTGTTTTTAGTATTTGTTGTTATAGCATCAACAGAGATACATAATCTGTAGAAATTTCAACTGGCTAGCTATCACGGTTCATGAAATACAGCCTGGTGACAGACGGACGGACGGACGGACGGACAGCGAAGTCTCAGTAATAGGGTACCGTTTGACCCTTTGGGTACGGAACCCTAAAAAGCAACGTTTATTAATAATTAACTTCCGTGCTGTTTCTTCTCCATAGAAAACGACCACCCGAACCGAGCACCTTTTGTCGACGTTTTATAAGTGCCCATGCAGGCCTATGCAAATAAAAATATTTTGATTCTATCAGCTGTCTCCTACTGTTCAGAATGATTTACTAAGTATGTGGTAAGCGTTTTCGCGTCGGTTTCCTTTTAACACCCCAGGCCCCCTATTCACAAAAACTCAGATTCGATTTCGATTCGATAAGTCGTATGTCTATCTTGTTTTGGCGTTACGAAAGCGAGCGAGATAGACATACGACTTATCGAATCCGAGCGTTTGTGAATAAGGGGGCAGAAAACGGTTTTCAATTAGGTAATTCTCAGTACCACCCAGGAGCCTAGATTTGTCACAGCGAAATGTGTCTACTGTACATACGTCTGCCTCCTACTTCGAGGAAAGCTGGCGTATTGTTACTATTATATTCTAAGTACATACCAGGGGGAGGACACTGCCATACTTGACATAGGCGTCCAATTTTACACAAAGATACTAGCACCATCTCTTACCAAATCCGCATAAACTTGAGATTTAGTACATTAAAATGACATAGATGGTGCTTACGCCAATTAGTGATTAAATACCTTTTTGATTTGAATGAAAATTGAGTTAAAAATAATGAATTTAAACTCTAAACAAGATTAAACCACTTATTTATTTTAAAAGCATTTTGTAATTGCGAATTTTTTTTTTTAGGTTTTGCAACAATATCATACAGATTGTTTACAAAATGGCGACTATCGGCGTGTGCGCATGCTTGTAGATCTCTCCCATTTTGTGTAATTTATGTGGTTTCTCGGTTCTGTCTTCTTTTACACTCAACTCGACCGCACTTTCTGGAGCTTTAGATGCAGAAAGTGCGGTTGAGTTGAGTGTAAAAAAAGAAATAAAAACAGAAACCCATAGAAAACCTATTCAATAACAAAGATATAGATATAAGTATATGTACGCACCTATAGCTATTGGGATTAGTTCAACGGATTTAGTATCAGGTGGCGACACCGTTCAATGTAGGTGTCAAAAATTCGCTTGAGTGGGCTCTCTATTCCATCTATATTACTATACTCTTTGGTACATACCGTCGGACAGCTGCGGCGTCGAACACTGCTTCCACAATGACAGTCTTTCTTCCTCCACTTCCCGTAGTGCAGGAATATCTTCTGTGTTCCAAAGTCGCTCAGCTCGGCAGATCTGAGTGAGATAGAGAACAAATATACACAACTAGATTTTACTATCATCAGCCTATAATGTTCCTTCGCACTGCTGGGACACAGGCCTCCTCTCTATGAGAGGGAGTGGGCTGTAATCCACCACGCGGTCCCAGTGTGGGCTGATAGATGTCACATGCCTTCGAAATTTTAGTTCAAGGACATGGTGGATTCCTCACGATGTTTTCCTTCACCATGTTGGAGAGCAGCGATGATGTAATAAATTACACCTATTAATGCGCCTGCCTGTGTTCGATCCCACAGTTTACTGCTCGTAAGTCAGGGCTGCCACCACTGGGCCACAGCTGCTGGCTCATATTGAATGCTTTGCTATTATTGTGAAGTAATAACCATGTTAGTCTCTTTCATGAGGGTGCAACAGGCAGGAGGTCCCGCTGTAGTTAGGCTTGTCATTCAGCAGGCATAGCATTTAATCTGCGTTTTATTACAGCTATTGCAGATCAACATTGATAAACTGTGAGCTGCAAAAATAAAACAATCTACTATTAGAGACCCAATCTATACAAAAATACATTTACTTTGTTTACACTGCTCGTGTTGAACAGACTTAAAACTTTAAAAAAAAAAACATACCATAGAGAATCCTCCTTTCTGTTGCATCCGCATACGTGATGTCCCCGTCCTCTAGCCGCAGCAGTTCCTCGACTTGTCCAACTATAATCAATGTTTTAAACTAATGTTGTTAATACATTTTATAAAACTAAATAAAACAGTTAATACAATGTATTATGGCTGCAGCTCAGCTTCTTTAATTCATGCAATTTTAACTACCATGCCACCTCAGAGCTATCACTAGACAATTCTAGAATCAATTACTAACTCTGCGCTTCTCTTGACAGATGATTTGAAATAGTGATTCTGTTCTGTGCTACTGATGTCACTAGAGTTATGGACTAGAGATGTGAAATGTGTCTTTATACTGTAACCATTGCTTGAATGAACCATCAAAGGTAGGCTTAGACGTTATAAGTAATTTCATTATCTTTAGTTGTGACTACATACATTTGAAAGATTGGAATTGGAACAGACTGTTTCAATGCTTTTCTTATTCAGCTTGTAGCTACAACGCATTGTTGTGAAAGGACTGTTTTCAAATAATTCGGTGGGAGTGACTAGCCTTGAGGGTGTGAAAATGGTAGATAAAAAAAACTTAGGACAAAAACTTAAACATCAGAATTTTGTACACCACATCTTGTGGTAGAATGTATTGAACTGAACAAAATACTAACACCATACTATGTAAAACTACATTCTCACAAATAAATAAATTATAATTATAGGAAAAACAACGTTTCGCGCCAGTAAGACGACGAACTGTACAATCAAATTCGTGAAATAAGGTACTGAATATCGATGCATTTCTAATCGGATGAACTTACACTATGGTTATTGTATGATCCCTTGCTAGACCATACAGATGCTGCAGAAGTGGCTCTGCAATAATGTGTTTTATACAATAAATGAGTTTTTGACTTATAAACCCATTTGTAATCGTTAAGTAGCATATGTTCCCATTTTTGAAAACTATTGTTCCTATTTTCACATTCCTTTATTTTTTTTTAAATTTTATTGATGTTATATCTGTTCCTTGTTATATTTTTTTCTAATATTGTTACTTTATCCTGTATCCTACACACAAGTAGGTATATTAAATTCTAAAAATGTTTTATTTTGTAACTACGTCTAGAAGTTTGATACCTAAATGTCGACTACATTTTGTTAGGTATTTTAATTTAATTTTAAGTTTGCATGCTGAAATAAGTCGGCGAAATATGTGAAACCTTTTTATTTATAAGACCATTATGTACCATATTTCATGCAAATAAAGAATCTTGAATACATTACTTTTAGATGAAAGGTGAATGGAATGAAAGAAGATAAATAATCAAAACACTACTGTAAAATGAGCGTAAAATGAGCTTCATAGACTGATGGTGTGGAAATGAAGTGAGTGACGCAGCCCTTGTTGGCTGTAACGAGAACGCCTGGCTGACTTGATAGCTCAACGCGAACTGAACCAATTAGTATGAGTTGAAATGAATGCGGCGTAAACTGCTGAATTGCAGAATGTGCGGTTGCACCGTACAGTTATCCAAGTGACAACTGGTCAGTGGGTCGTCTTAGAGGAGATAGAGTAGCAAGGGCAGCAAAGTCGAAAAACTTAGAAAATCTACCCTTCTCTAAGCCACGCTTTCGAACTTAATCTATCTTTTGTCACGATTAGGCTGATAAATATTAAGATGGACGGAGTACTCACGGATTCCAGTAGGAACGCTCGCACGTGGCTCTGCTACGAGTAGGTAGGTAGTTGCACGCGCGCGTCACCTGCTACGCGCTACGTAGGTACATAGGCGGAAGAGTCGAATTCGACGCTAAACAGCACCTGAAATCAGTTGATTATCACGGTATTATACAGTGGAAATAGAACATGGAATTGGAATCGCGATGGCGGTCCGACTTACCTAATGCGCTTTTTTCTCCACGGCCCGATACGGCTAAGAAGGCAATATGGCCAATATGCTCTTGCAATGGTAGTTTTGTGATTTGACTTAACTATATTGGGTTCCAATAGACAGTACATAGGATTTTTACGAATTGTAGATTTTTTTTTAGTTCGAAAATGAGCGATGGTTTAGCGAGTGTCTTGACTAGGTAGGTTGCAGTTTGTCAGTTTTGCAACTTCGCACCGGTCACCGGTTGGTTGCACACGGTGAGATGAATGAAACGGAAAGGGCGTTCGATTGGTGCGCAAAATTCAAATGTTTAAACTCTAGTCCAATCAGAGCGGAGGTGTGGTGACAACCGTTTTGGGTGCGTTCATGCGAATCGCTTCGTGTTGATCAGATAAGAACCTAGCATGTTTATGCCGTAATGTTATGCTTAAACACATTCATAAGCGAATGATATTAATGCTTTTGTTTTTGTAGCCTTTGTGTTTCTTTATAATATTTTTTTTTCTGAGTACCTACTGCTAACAAAAAAAAAACATTTTTTGCAAACGTCTGGACCCGGCATTATAATATTTTCACACAAGCGTGGGTAGATCGTAGTTGTATACAACGTGAAATTAGATTCACTGGCAAAACTTAACAGACGTGATGTGTAACGAATAACGATACCTAAATCATGGTCCTTGTTCAACATTTTGGAATTTGGGTTTCTTTATTTTAAACAACTAGCAGTTAACAGGGTGTGCTTAACGTTATAAAGTAGCGAAGTCTACTAGATAGCATTCAGTCAGTTGATCCGTGCGCGTCATAGTGAACAGTACGGTACCTGTTGTAGCTCCTGGCGTGAAAGATACAAATTATGACGTGTTTTTTAAAGTGAAACTTTTATTACATCGTCTCAAACTTTTTCGTCTGTGTGTTGCATGTCGCGTTACGGTCGGCCGCGGAGTAAGGATAAAGTGAAAGGCGCTCCCATTTTTTTTTGTTAAATGTCTATAGTGTAAAAAAAAGTTTCACTTTTACCGTAGTTTCATAAAACCACACAATCCTTTTTTTGTATTTTATTTTTTATAATTAATGTTTTAACAGTGATTAATATCAAAATTGTGTTATTGCTATAAGTAAATATGAAGTGTTTCATCATAAAAAAGTGTTCCAGAACCCTAGGACTAAAGAGAATACACTTTAACGAGTTGGAACTAAGTCACAAGGTAAAGTACATTTTTTAAATCGAGTTTTTGGTGTAGGGTAAAATTTTTGAGAAAAATATTGTAATCTCGCTTTCTTGTAAAATAAATAACTTAATAACTTTCGTGATCATTGATATGTTGTGTTGTGAAGTGTATGATGTGACATTTATCGTGATTATCGGTGTTGATTGTGCTTCAGGTGACTGAAGAAAACCAGTTGAATTACCTATGTGAGTACCTACTTTAAAATCAGTTTCTCAAATTATTATCAATTTTATGGAACGCAAACTCCATGCTACATGTCATTCCTATCAAAATAAAAATTCGGTTGCAAGCGTTTACAGAGGGCTCTTTTTTTTTTTCGTTTAATTTTAAGCATATCAAACTTATTCTATAATTTAAATATGCTATTCAATTAAATCAGTTCCATACATGCATATTTCTTTGTTATTCGACAATCGTATTACAAAATTCTTTGTTTTTTTTTTTTTTAATTATTTTATTTTATTCGTTTTAAGTTACTTGTTATTGTGCATTTCATGTACTTGGCTTCGCCAGCCATGTTTAGTTGTTTTTCTGCTACCATACCACATGTGTAAAAATTCCCTTACTTTTGTTTTAACTCAATTGGCAGCAGTATCTCAAATAACAGTATAAGTTGTATTCAAAACTCGGCTTAATCGCCTTGCATGATGCTTGTTTTTCCCAACAACTAACAATGGTTTAGGCTTTTTGCAGGTGCATCTCTAATAACAGTGATACTCGAATACAAGATTTAGTCTTACAGTCTTGACATAAGGTTGTTTTTTCCGTAGCAAGGGGACAGTAATTATTATTTGCGCAGTTTCGGCGTTTTGTATACAAAAGAACAAAAGAGACTCAACAATATCTTTATTTCAAGGAAATACGAGTGAGTTTGAATACAAAAGACTATTTTTATTATTTGTTGTGAAGTATTTTTTTACTTGTTTTATTTTCTCTAATCGCATATATGGCGTATGTCTACTAAAACTTAAATGTATTGAAAAAAATCATAACATCACGCCCGTTATTGCTTCACGGCTAAACAGAAGTGTCTAAAGTTGCGCCATATTTTGCTAATAAAACTTAAATGTGGATCCTTCCTTTACTAAGGAGTATTGAGGATTGCCATCAGCTGGACCAATAATATTTAACCAGACCTTGTAATCGAACCCAAGATCACATACTCAACCGTAGCGCTTGCGACTACTAGCCAATGGACTACAGCGGAAGTAAAAAAAATCATGATAAAATTAATTAATTAACTATCGAAAAAAATTAAATCTAAAAGTTATTTAAATATACTCAGAGAAAAAAAAACATAATTCCCGATTCCCGGAACAATTCACGTCTGTGAAGTTTTGCACATCTATTTTTATAATAAATTCAATTAATTTAGTTTCAACCTGTATAATCAAATGATAAAATATGTATGATGTTTATTTTGCAAATGGGTTTTTACAACCACTTTCGCTTTTTTTTTAAACTTGTGAAGTTAGTGTTTCGTACCTGACTATTCTGAGAAGAAACAGCCGAAACAAACTCAGAGGTCTCTTTCGAAGTCCAGACATTCTTCAAGTCATATGAGGAACATGCAGATTAGTGTCTGAGATAGTTTTTTGAAGAAATAACCACAGGGATTTGAGTGGACATGTCCAGTCAGTGAGTCAGTGCAAGCATTTGTCAACTTCGAATTTGATTTGTCTTTTAAAACAGTTACAAGACACTAGATTGACCGTCTAAGGGTCACCTTAAAATTAATTTTGTCATAAGACAGTTCACTCAGTTCATACTTTTGTAATGATTATAAAATTTGTATCAGATCAAAAGTTATAGAAGCTACATCTTTATAATTTTATGAGAACTAATTTGCGTCACTGTTAAAAACAGTGATATTTAACTCGTAGCAAAAAGGTTGCTTTTGGCCTACAGTTTTCAGAGCAAATGAAACTGTTGCAACTGTTGAATTAAGTGCTTTAGTGTCATAAAGACTCATAATATTACATTTACAACCATAGCAATAAGTATTGTTGTCCTCGTAATTTGTAACAAACCTCCCACCCTTAAATTTAAATAAAATACTATAGTTGTAAAAATACGTGTTTTGGCGCGTAATCAGGCCCCCTATTCACAAACGCTCGGATTCGATTTCGATTCGGAAAGTCGTATGTCTATCTTGTTTTGGCATTACGAAAGCGAGCGAGTTTGTTGTGAGTTGTTTGTGAATAAGATTCCTAAACCCAGGATCGAAACCAACTAACTTTCACTAATTTGCCGTGTCTGGGGGTCTACTCTCTAAGCACGAAATCTTTAGTTTCGGCCGAAGTTAAGGCGGAAACATACTTACGTATCGTGGCGTGTCGTGACGCTCCAGAACCAATCGGTTTCATACATTTAATATGGTTAGGGACATATTTGCATGGCGTGTCGTGTCGCAACGATGTATGAAACCGAATGCTTCTGGCACGACACGCCACGACCGTAAGTGTGTTTCCGCCTTTACGGACATTTCCAACTCCGTATCACTTACAGACATAAGATTCGTTAGGGGCCCGAACTAAAAATGAATGACGATACGATTGGACAATTCTCCTTACTCCCGATTTGTTTTCAAAACTCATGAATCAGAAAATATTAGGGAGTAGGGTTAATTTCGAAGCATAAAGCTAGTAATGGACGAACCCGTATTTTCGCTGACGGACTTAGAGAGTAAATGATAGGGGCAGGTCTTATTAATACATCCCCCTATCATTTACTCCTTTTCAAAACATAATCACTAAAAGAATTATGACAATCCAAAAAAAAACCCGCCATGTTCAGACGACTGGCTAGAGGTCTTACACTCAAGGCACCCACAGGATAGTCCGGTTAAGCAGACGACATCCTCCTAGGTTTAACTGACAATGCCTTCACAGAACAAAAAAAAAAGATGAGTGATAGAGAAGCAAGCAAGAAGAAAACATGTTGCGTCGCCCGAAAATAACCTGGGATTAGGGCATGATAATTGATAATGTTGATGATGTATAGCAGTAGCAGTGGACTGCTGTTGTGTCTGATGACGACACGGGGGCTGACCTCAGACTTCCAAGACCCAAGTTTGCGTAACCACGAGGGCTCAGTCCTTGCGGTTATCACCACGTTGGAAACAAAAACGCTGTTAAACAACCCGCTGAAACAAACACGTTGGCAGTTATACGTGAGAACACAATGCGACCGCCCTCGTACTGCAGCATGTATTAGAAAGATAGGTTCATAATTAAAGATGTGGTACAGACTTGGGACCATGGCGCCTGGGAACAAACGTTGCCTGGAAACGTGAGAAACGTAAGCGCTGGAAACGTCGCGATGGGAACGAAAGACATGGTTAGCAAACATGGTGAACTCCTACTAGAGATCGCTAAGATCCGCATGTGCTGACGCCAGCCCTCGTGTGATTATATGCATGGTCGATGAAATGACTTACCTAGTTCAAAAACACGATTATCTAGCAGTTGGAGATCTTTATGCGGCCTGTCATATGAGTAGCTTTTGGCCTAATCATAACGCGCTGGGGTCGATCGCCAGGTTAAGTCGTACTTGTTTATGTTGGGCCATGGGTTCCAGGTGTCATAATATGTATCTTTGACAGTCTTTACAGGTAGGTAGTCAGTGACCTAAAAGTCCTGACTGTCAGTCTTATCAAAGGGTATCGTATTACTCAGTAGGCAGTACTAACTAGGTTGTGGAGGTCAGATATGCATCCGGTTAGACTAGAAGCCGACCACAACATAATTTGTAAAAGGCGAGGTATGATGAGGCCTACCCAAATGTCCTTTCTTTGGTATTAATCGTCGCATCGTTGAGGTTCTTGTGTTATGAGTCGAGCTACATAATAGCTGACAAAAGCTTGCACTGACTGGACAGGTCCATTCCAATCAGTGTGGCTCTTTCTTAAAAATACCATCTCGAACTCTGACTGACTTGCTTAACCAACACTATCTGATCTATCTGGACTTGAAAATAGACAGTGACCTCGGAGTATAATTTTCGGCTGTAACTTCTCACGAGTAGTCAACTACGAAATTCCGGCCTTCTCTTGTTTTAAAACATAACTTAATGTTTCCAAAGAGTAAAAGGGTTTTCTGGGTTCCTTTGCAAAATGGCATAAACTGAACCCTTTTAGATTCGTCTTGTCTGTCTGTCTCACCGTCACAGCCTTTTACCTCCGAGACTTTTGGCACCACACAGTTGAAATTTGGAGAGTAGGTAGGTGCCTTCAATAAACCGATACAAATATGACGAACTATGACAAAAATAAAAATGAAGATTCCGTGTAACTGACGCGTGACGGTCAAAAAAAATATATTTAGTACGACTGTTACAATGACTTTACACGGGTGCAGACGTTTGCATTGTTTTTTTTTTTTTTCGCTAAAAGTACACACGATAATTTTGAACTAAATTAATATATAGGCTACGAAAACGCATTATCCAGCTTTTATAAAACATTCGCCTATGGATGTGTTCAAGCATAACGTTACGGCATAATATACTTGCCAGGCTGTGCTCCACTCGAAGCAACTCGCGTGAACGCACCCATAACGCTTGTCACCATCCCTGCGCTCTGATTGGTCGCGAGTTTAAATTTTTGAAATTTGCTGACCAACCAATCAGGCGCAGTGTTGCCAACTTAGTGGATTTTCCACTAAAACTGGTGGTTTCAACCCCCCTTTTAGCGCCAAAATATTTCTTTTAGTGGTTAGTGGATTTTCTAGTGGTTTAGTAGAATTCAGTTTCAATCACTAAAAATGCGATCACTCAACCCCTAAGCCACGATTCGTATACTCTATGAGGTGTAAGGGACACCGACGCGAAAACGCTTACGACGTACTTAGTTCAGTACATCATTCTGAACTCCACACACAGAAAATTTCCATCAGTAATTTAAAATAAAATCTGCTGTTTTCTACAAAAGTGCAATACCTACACGGTCAAAACGTAGAAACGTTTTTTGAAGTGAAACTTCTTATGCGACTTTCAACAAGTTTATCGCTACCATTTCTAAAACTAGCGAGATGGCAGTATTTCAAGATTTGTGTGAAGAAAACAACAAAATATTATTTAGATGCTCAATAAAATAGTAGAGTATTACGAAGTTTCACTTCTTCCGCGCGGAGAGACGCCACGCATAATTATTTTTTTTAATTTTGCGACCATCAGTTTGGGGCCGTTTTTCGTTAGTGGTTTTCTGGTGGTTTTGGATGTTGAATCTGTTGGAGAGTTAGTTGTACTGTTGGCAACACTGAATCAGGCGCCAAATCGCGTTGCAAGTTTGCAACTTTTTGAACTTTCTTTCTTTGAGAAATGGCACGAGGTACGACATGTCTACACTTGCTCGAGCAATCTGTCTGCGATCGCGCCCATGGATTAGAAATTGGGTTAGTTGTTTGAAATCTACAAATCGTCAAAAATCACATTTGGAACTCATTCAAATACCCGAACACCGCAAAACCATAAATGCAAGAACATACAATGTCTATTCTAAGTCGGATCCAGATATTGAGAAGTAGCGCAGGTACGTTCCGCCACGCCATCACTATTCCACTTCCATTCCATTCCATCCTCGATTTCTACTGTGTAATATCGTGTTATTGAACTGATTTCAGCTGGAGTGCGTCGTGCTCAAATCTTGCGTCAAAGTACCTACGTAGCGGGTAGCAGGTGACGCGTGCATGAAACTACCTACCACCTGCTTGTAGCAGTACCACGTGCGTGCGTCCATAATTGAATCCGTGAGTACTCCATCCATCCTCCTATTTAACAGCCAAAATAAGCAAGTTGAAAGAATTAGTTCGAAAGCGTCGCATTGTGAAGCGTAGATTTTCAAGGTTTACTAAGTACTTTTAACCTTTACAAGTTAGTTTAAATCCGATCTTACAATATGTAGGTACGAATCGCAGCACGTAAGTTGAACCAAAATGGCGGCAGTACGCCAGGTACAATTATTATTACGATCAACAGTCTATTGAGACCCGAAAATGGGTTACAGATCACGGTAAGTTAAAGTTAAACTATGACCTTGAATGCACAGTAACACATTTTCGGGTGCCTGTCGTGCCACGGTCTGTGATGTTAGTCGGAAGAGAATACAAGTTTATAGCTACAGATCGTGGAACGGTGGAACCAAAATGGCGGTAGTCCGCGCAGGTAAAATTACGGAAAAGTCGTTTGAGACCCGAAAATGTGTTAAATATCGCGGTACGTAAGCAATCGACTTTAATCCATAATTTTACCTGCTATTTTGGTTCAAAAAACCACGATCCGTACTAGCTCATTTTTTGGGTCGTAAGGGCGGCAAAAACGCGTCACAGCGGTTCATTACTATTTGAAAATCGTTATTACACAACACTCACAAGCTGAACACCTTTGTTATAGCAGAGCTAGGCATTGGAACAGACTGTTTCTATTCCAAATATTCAAGTCATCGAGAAGCTCATGGATAATAGCCACACGGGTCGATCTTTAAGGTTAAGCCGAGCTCCGAGGTTGGTCCGTGGATGGGGGGACCATAATTACATACCGAGTTTCCTCCGTGCCTTGGAGAGCACGTTATGCCATTGGTCCTGGCTGTCATTTGTAGATCTTTGACAATCGTTAAGAGTAGTCAGAAGCCAAGTCTGACATCCAGTTTTACCAAGGGGTATCGTATTACCCAGTTACTGGGTTCTGGAGGTCAGATAGGCAGTCACTTCATGTAAAATATTGGTACTCAGCTGCATCCGGTTAGACTGGAAGCCGACCCCAAGATAGTTTAGGAAAGAGTTAGGCAGATAATGGCATTCAAAACTCAACAATCAATGTCAGTATTACTTACCCTTCATTTTATAATCTATGCCTAACTTCGATGGTTTATATCGGTACAGCATCATGCTGAGTGGTAACCTGCTTGTCGCAGTCACGACGTGCAAGCAGTAATAATTTTTGATCCGTCCTGTTTGTACTTTTCATATTATAATATTATTTTTCTCTTGTGTTGTACCTACTTATGTTAAGTGTTTTATTTTATTTTTGCAATTTTATATGCACGTCATGTCCCTGCGACAAATAAATATATTTTCTTTCTTTCATAAATCAAATCAATTTTATGGTTTTCGTATTTCATACGAGCAATGGTTACAGTATAGGAACACAATCACATCTACAATCCATAACTGTAGTTACATCAGTAGCATAGAAAAGGATCACTATTTAAAATCATCGCTCAAGAGAAGCGCAGAGTTAGTAATTGATTCTGAAATTTTCTAGTGACAGATATGAAAGTTGCTTCTCAACCATTATGATAACAGCACGTTGTTAGTGCATAATCATGTTAATTCATTGTTCACCATGCAGAGTATGAGCAAAGAATCACTTGTTGTAACTAGGGAATTTATAGACACCATTTTAAAGAATCGACGCACATTAAAGTTATTTGACGAGTCCACTGACACACGGGATACTCTAGCTATTTATATAAGATCTAAATTAGATCTAATAACCAAAAGAGAATGGGAACAGTACAAAGGCACTCAAATTCAAAAAAAACACTCCAAAGATAATGATATGAAAAACAGACATTGGAATAGGCAGACTATATTTACCTAAACTTCAAGGAAGTAAGTAACTTATACTTAGTAGTAACTTGTACTTATTGAAAAATGGTTTGCTGTAAGAAAACCCAAATATGTGTTAAGCTCGCCGTTGTACATAAGTTTTTATATTGCAATCTGTATGTATATTTCTTTTTAATTTGGTGTGCAATAAAGAATAAGTATAACTTGTGGATAATACCTACCTCTGATTTAACAGCTTTATTTCAACACTTTAATATCATTCTGTGTTTTTATGCGGAGGTATTATCCACATACTACCTACTTAACTACCTAAAGTTAAGGGAAATATACTCAACCTATTCCTAAATCTGATGATTAAGTTCTAAGACAGGCCAGATATCGTGAAAACACTGCATGTCTTTTGATACTAAAGTGCATTAAAATGGTCCGAAATTCACTGCAATATTTCCTCCAATAAGCCACTGGAACAATGAATGCGTAATCTAATCATAATAAGAGACTTACTGTGTGTTGGTAGATGCGATATCATAGCTTCGAATATTCGGTTCCTCTAGTACTCGTCTACCATAGCAACAATACTAAAAATGTCATAGACTGATTATATGCTTATGGAAAGCTTTGTCACCATCAAGGTCAGTATGATCTTCAAGGTTTTGCAGTGTTTGTCTAGGTCAGACTGCAGATAAAGGAAAGCGAATCAAGCTGTCAGTTAGATGTTTGAGTATTGTATTACCTAGAAACTGGGTTGTGTATGTCAGATAGGCAGTAACTCCCTGTAAAATGCTGGTAATAGCTGCACCTGGTTAGACTGTTAGCTGTCTATAGCTAAATAGTTTATATTATTATTTTATCATGTACTTACGTAACTTAACTTTAGTTTCTTATTGTAATTTTTGAATGCCATTAATAATTTAAATTGTGTCATTGTAATAAGGGGCAGACACTAGATCCTGTAATACAGTGTAGACTAGCACAGGAGCTAGGGAATTTAATAAAAATGTTTGTATAATTAATGCTAATAAAGATTATTATTATTATATGGTGCACATTGGCCCTGGATCGAGATAATTGTAAGTCATGGGGAGAGGCCTTTGCCCAGCAGTGGGATGACGCAGGCTAGCAGTATCAGTATTATTATAGCTGGGGAAAGGCTAGGCAGATGATGAGTACAGCAGAAACCACATAACACCACTTCCTATGATCCTAACATAGTCCTCTTGCCTCGTCCAATTTCCTGTCAGCATAGTAAAATCTAGTTGTGAGGAGCTCGTGGCTAAATAATAACAGTCGCACGGGTCGGTCTTTACGCTTATGTCGTGCTTGCCGCGGTTCGTCCGTGGATGGGTGACCGTAATTACATACCGAGTTTCCTCTTTGCCTCGTTAAGCCGTTGGTCTTGGCTGTTATTTGTAGATCTTTGACAGTTGTTACGATTAGTCAGAAGCCCAAAGTCCGACATCCAGTTAAGACTGGATGTCAGACTCGTGGGTTGTGGAGTCCAGATAGGCAGTCGCTTCATGTAAAATACTGGTACTCAGCCGCATCTGGTTTGACTGGAAGCCAACCCCAAGATAGTTTGGGAAAAGGCTAGGCAGATGATGATAGTAACATCTAGTTGTGTAAACTTGTTTACTCATCTATATTTATCACTCAGGTGTAAAAGATCTGCTGAGCTGAGCAACTTTGGAGCCAAGAGGATGTTCTTGAACTACTGGGAGTGGAGGAAGAAAGACTGTCATCGTGGAAGCAGTGTTCGACGCCACAGCTGTCGTTATCTGAAGGTATGTACTTAGAATATGATTTGGTATAGGCAGAGATGTGCAAAGGAGACACATTTTGCTTTTATTTATGCTATAAATTGAAACGGCGGTATGAGTTGGACTCTTTCTTCAAGGATTGGCTTATAGTCGCACTGGATCGCGAAAAGTGAAAGAAGGGAAAGTTGGCCTTTGCGCTGCAGTGGGACAGTATAGGCTTAAAATAATATTGCACAAATTCAGACTGGGGTGGTACTGAGAATTACCTACACTCCTATTGAGGGACCTTAATACAAGGTGTTGATTTGCATACTCGTCAAATTCAAGGAGGTAACTATGCTAATGATTCTCATCCCAAATCAATAATAAAAAGGGTAGGTAATTCTTATTTTTGGAATGAAGTTCCTTACCGCGCCTTGCAAAAGGGGGCTAGGCCGAGACGGAAAAAATTAAGACCAAAAGTTGTAACGACATTTTTTGCTATAGTTGTAAGCCGTGCGGCGTGCGCGTGTTTCTAAGATGTTGATGTTGTTTGTTGTTGTTGTTTAAGATGTTGTGATTAAGTCTGTCCCGCGCAACTTCGTCTGCGTCACATTTTCCCCGTTATCGCAACATTTTTCATTGCTGCTCCGCTCCTATTGGTCGTAGCGTGGTGATATATAGCCTATGTCCTTCCCCAGGTTGAAATCTATCTTCTTGGCAAATTTCATTGAGATCCGATAAGCCGTTTAGTCGTGAAAAGGTAACAAACAAACATCCAAACACAGTAACAAACAGAGTGACATTCGCATTTATAATATTAGTATGGATTATATAAAATATATATCTGATGAGGCTCTCGTTAGGCAGCTGGATCAAGGGCTTGATTCAGAAAGCGGTACTCCTGGACACGGCTCGTATTGTTAGGAGGTTCCTTTCTATGGAGCCCTGTCCACCGGTAGCTTGGACCCTGTTCCCGATACCGGTGGGCTACAATTTTTTGTATTTTTTATTATTTACAAGAAGCTGTCCCGCGCAACTTCGTCTGCGTCACATTTTCCCCGTTTTCACAACATTTTTCATTGCTGCTCCGCTCCTATTGGTCGTAGCGTGATGATATATAGCCTATGTCCTTCCCCAGGTTGAAATCTATCTTCTTGCCAAATTTCATTATGATCCGATCAGCTGTTTAGTCGTGAAAAGGTAACAAACAAACATACAAACAAACAAACAGTGACTTTCGCATTTATAATACTAGCTGTCCCGCGCAACTTCGTCTGCGCCACATTTTCCCCGTTTTCACAACATTTTTCATTGCTGCTCCGCTCCTATTGGTCGTAGCGTGATGATATATAGCCTATGTCCTTCCCCAGGTTGAAATCTATCTTCTTGCCAAATTTCATTATGATCCGATCAGCTGTTTAGTCGTGAAAAGGTAACAAACAAACATACAAACAAACAAACAGTGACTTTCGCATTTATAATACTAGCTGTCCCGCGCAACTTCGTCTGCGCCACATTTTCCCCGTTTTCGCAACATTTTTCATTGCTGCTCCGCTCCTATTGGTCGTAGCGTGATGATATGTAGCCTATGTCCTTCCCCAGGTTGAAATCTATCCTCTTGCCAAATTTCATTAAGATCCGATCAGCCGTTTAGTCGTGAAAAGGTAACAAACAAACAAACAGAGTGACTTTCGCATTTATAATATTAGTATGGATTAGTATGGATATTTAAAAATATATGAAAGTTTATAAAAATAAATAAAGGGAAAAAAAGGATTGTGTGGTTTTATGAAACCACGGTAAAAGTGAAACTATTTTTCTCACTTTATCCCTACTCCGCGGCCGACCGTCACGCGACATGCAACACAAAGACGAAAAAGTTTGAGACGATGTAATAAAAGTTTCACTTTAAAAATATTATTACAACTTAAAAATAATAAAATTTTATTACAATTCCTTCACTAATTAATCTAAAGGAACTTCATCGGGGTGTCCCTTGACACCTCTCAAGTTTTTTTTTTCTAATTTACGGAAATCTGTAAGTGTGAACCACCCGTGTTTTATACGCGGGCGTCTGATTCTCGCCCCATAACCGCTCGTTCACACATACAAACAATTCAAACGTTTATTCGCTAATTTCTTATTCCGTAAACCACGTTATGGGGGTTTTATCTGAAATACTGACAAACATAAACAACCTAATAAATCAGCATTTATTAATAATTAACTAGGTACCGTAATTTTAATTGATTATTTGTCTTTTGTGACAACCTCCTGAATTTTGATGAGGATGCAAAACTACACCTTGTATACAGGATGTAGTAGAAGTAACACTGGGCAAAACTTAATGCTGGGACACTTTATTTTGGTATGAATAATCACGGCTTACAGTAGCGCTCAATGTAACACACTCAAAATTGTGCTCATAGATGTGATGTCTAATAGGGGTCATGAAGGCACTTAAAGTAAAGCTTTTGTTTTTGTGGAATTTGCCGGTTCAATCAATTAAGCCATATTACAGATTGAACACTAAGAAAGGAGAGGCTAACATTCATTCAGTCATTTAGCATTTTCATTATGACAGAGTGAAAGATAATCCACTCATTCAAAAAATTTGTTAATATGAGACATGGATGTTTTGAGACTTCATAATTTTTTTTTTTTGTTTTGAGATGTAGATATTTTGCAACTTCGAGGTTTCGAGATTCGGATCTTATGATATGTGAACGTTGTGCAACCATAATTTATTTAAAGACTTTTATGCCCACTAGATTACTATGTACTGTAACGACGATCTAAAAACCCACAATAACACAATATCGCCCTATTCTTGAGTCTTCATCTCTACTATAACGAAATACCCATTATAGTTCGTTCCGAACCTTTATTGCGTAAATCAGGTGCATTAGTAAACACTGTTATAAAGTTCTATCGTTGTATAATAGTCACATTGGAGGTTGTTATAACGCCTGACTATAACAGCTATACAAAGTCGCTGCTGTATAAACTTATAGAGCCAAAATATATTCGTAAACGCTTTTACACAACAATTTGTCACCGCCAAAACCGTTATACATCGTTTACCCAGCTTTTTTGAGATATAAGCTTTGGTTATAGGGCAAAATTGCTAGTTGGGAAGATGACGCGAACCGAAGCTGGAGAACACGATGACGGCGTGTGGCATCTGCAGTTCTGCTACTCCTGTTTCTTTAACGACTTGTCAAAAACGTGGTGTCAGTTCTTTTCAGAGCTGTTTGCTTCCATGTTTCTTTTATGAGACGTCAAAAACGTGATATTGTGCTGTGATGAACTGTGGCTACAGTACTCCCCTTCAAGCGAAGCGTACCGGCAGCTTGACGACGCGGCCCGAGCGTGTTGTGTTGTTGATAGCGGGCTGTGACGTCACGTTGACGTGCTTGTTGCTTGCTTGGTGTGGTACTGGACTTAGCTTGCTTGGTAATGGTAATCTTGTTTGGAGGTAAGGTAATGATAATCTTGCTTGGAGGTATAAGGTATTGGTAAAGGTAAACTTGTTTGGAGGTAAGGTACGTAACGCACTCACAACGCTTGTAACCATGTGGTATCTTCAGCCAGTGGTGATGCAAGAGCCGAGCTGTTTCGAAGGTACCCGAGCCGACCCAAATGAAGCCGAGCACACACGACAACAGCCGAAGATACTCGGATACGAATACAACTTTAAGTATTAGTAGATCGTGTGAGGATCTGTGTAGTGAAATTGTCGGGTATTGCGATAGAAGATAACGCGAACCTAAACCTAACCAGGTTAAAAAAATGTTCTTCTCAGAGCTGTTTGCTTCCATGTTTCTTAAAGAGATGTCAAAAACGTGGTGTCAGTTCTTCTCAGAACTGTTTGCTTCGAAAACCTGCGTAGTGAAGTTTCTCGGATGCGGCGATAGAAGATAGAAGATGACGCGAACTCAAACCTAACCAGGTTAAAAAAAAAGTTCTTCTCAGAGCTGTTTGCTTCCATGTTTCTTTATGAGATGAACAAAAATTTGGTGTCAGTACTTCTCAGGACTGATTGCTTCGAGAATATGCGGAGTGAAGTTGTCGGACGCGGCGATCGATGATAGAAGATGACGCGAACCTAAACCTAACCAGGTTTAAAAAAAAAAAGTTCTTCTCAGAGCTGTTTGCTTCTTTAAAAGATGTCAAAAACGTGGTATCAGTTCTTCTCAGAACTGTTTGCTTCCCTGTTTCTTTAAGAGATGTCTAAAACGTGGTAATGTGCTGTGATGAACTGTGGCTACAGTACTCCCCTTCACGCGAAGCGTACCGGCAGCTTGACGACGCGGCCCGAGCGTGTTGTGTTATTGATAGCGTGCTGTGACGTCACGTTGACCGTAGGTACTCGTGCTTGTTGCTTGCTTGGTGTGGTACTGGCCTTGGTTTGCTTGGTATTTATTGGTAATGGTACTTTTGTTTGGTGGTAAGGTAATGGTAATCTTGTTTGGAGGTAAGGTATGTGGTAAAGGTAATCATGCTTGGAGGAAGAAAAAGCGCTTTAAGGTAAGTCCTGCCATCACGATTCTACTTCCATCCTCTATTTCCACTGTGTAATATCGTGCTAATGAACTGATTTCAGCTGGAGTTAGCTGTTTAGCGTCGTACTCAACTCTTGCGCCACAGTACCTACGTAGCACGTAGCGGGTGACACGCGCGTGCATCTACCTACCTACCGGTAGCAGTGCCACGTGCGAGCGTTCCTACTGGAATCCGTGAGTACTCTTCTTCCTAATATTTTTCAGCCAAAATGTGAGGTGAGGATTAGATGATTTTCAATTTTTGGCCCTTATAAGTGATAGTTTATGCGATCAAAAACGCATTGATCTTCAGTTGTGATTAAAGGAGCCACTAGCTTACTTGTGCGTGAAGACGGCCGTCGTAGCTGAAGCAGTCTCAAGGAACGCTGGTGTGACGATCTGGTCTCATTCTTAACGGATTGGTCGGAGAAGACATGTAACGTAAAATTAGGATGTAATGGGGGAGGCCTTCGTCCAGAGTAGGCTGTCATAAAAAAAAAACTAGCTTACTGAACGATTTTAATGTGTCAGTGGTCTTATGGGTGGAAAAAGCGTTTTCTTTTTCTAATTCATAGCGAATAGCTAAGCAAAAGCTGATATCTCATACACGGGAAAATCACATTTACTTATTTAACATATGAAAATTTGTGACTTTAATATTATAGAAGAAACCACCCTTGCGCAAACCCTCATTCAGCCCATCATAGATTACGCCGACGCCTGGTAACTGGATGCCACCGACGAGCTTTTAAATAAACTTGAGTGTTTGCAAAATATCTGTATTCGTTTTGTTTAAACCTTAAAAAGTACGACCATGTTCCAACTTTCGCAACATACTCAAGTGGCTCCCAATTCGACTTCGCCGGAACTATCGGATATTGTGTCTGCTATTTAACATCCTTCATAACCCAAAAACGCCTTCCTATCTGCGGTAACGCTTTTCGTACTCCCGTCCTTCTGATGCACCTTGCAGGTCGCATCTAAGGAAACTCCTTAAATCCCCTCCTTACTCTACCGACTTCTACTCCTACACCTTCACTGTACACGCTGTGCGGTTGTGGAATTCACTTCCGCCTGACATTAGAGACTCCCAAACTGTCGCAGTTTTCAAAAGAAGAGTAAAAGAACATTATCTTTCCATTCCGTCATAGTTGCATCGGTATTTATTTTAATGGTTTTATTTTTTGTTTTGTATTTATTCATAAGTTAGTATATTTTAAATAGTTATTTGCTTTATGTTTTATGTATTCAATTCTCTCTTTTTCTTTTACACACTATGTCTGCATCTCTTTTTTTTAATATCTCCTTTCGCAGGTATGCTGGAAGAGATTTCTTTAGAAATAAGCTTAACCTTTGTACCTATTTTCTGTTCTTTTCTTCTTCTCTGTATTAAGTGTGTACATAAATTGTTAAATAATAAATAAATAAGAAAAATAAAAGGTAACGTACAAAAAGAAAAGAAGAAAAAGCGCATTAAGGTACGTCCCGCCATCACGATTCCACTTCTATTCTCCATTTCCACTGTGTAATACCGAGCTAATGAACTGATTTCAGCTGGAGTTAGCTGTTTATCGTGCGCCGAAGTACCTACGTATCACGCAGCGGGTGACACGCGCGTGCAACTACCTACCTACTCGTAGCAGTGCCACGTGCGAGCGTTCCTACTTGAATCCGTGAGTACCTGCTCTATCCTATTGGTTAGACAAAGTTAGCGAGCAGAAAGAAATACTCGAAAGCGTGGCATAGGATAGCATTACACTTAGCAAATATCTTTGTCCAATGTACATGAACAGCGAACAAACATATGTAACCAACAGCTTTGAGTCACCATGGACTGTACATTAGAGTTCCGTATCTCAAAAAGACAAAACGAAACGCTTATAGAATCACTCTGTTGTCCGTCTGTATGTCTGTCCACACCCTTTATCTCGGGCACGCGTTGAGGTATCGAGTTAAAATTAAAACCATATAATCAAGTCTATGGTCCATTGAAGTTGTGTAAAAATCAAACTTCTGAGTTAACTTAAAAAAGAGATACGGCCATTTATGCCGCAAGAAATGTATATTTCGACACTCGAGGGAGTAGTAATGTATGGTACTTTCCATTACCCTAGAAATTTGTCATTTGGCAAGTAATTATTATACATGTTCAGAAAAACTGTGAAAACTGAACATAATATGTAGTCTGGTCATTGGTAATTAAATCTTAAAAAATGTATTCTTTACAAAATACAATACGGAACCCTTGGTGGGCCAGTCTAACTCGCTTTTCGGGTTTTTTTGTTACCTTTTCACAGCTAAACGGCTCATTTAGTCGTAATGGAATTTGGCAACGAGATTGATGGATTTTATATCCTGGGACATGGATTATTTTTCATCCCTGACTAAAACCATCAAAATAAGTGAAAATTTATCCCTGAGAAAAAATTTAATGAACTGATTTCAGCTGGAGTTAGCCGTTTAGCGTCGTACTCGGCTCTTGCGACAAAGTACCTACGTAGCGCGTAGCGGGTGACACGCGCGTGCAACTACCTACTCGTAGCAGTGCCACGTGCGAGCGTTCCTACTGGAATCCGTGAGTACTCTATCCATCTTAATAGATATCAACCATAACGTGAGAGAAGAAAGAATAAGTTGGAGTGCGTGGCATGGGGAAGGGTAGATTTTCAAAGTTTTTCGACTTTGCTGCCCTTGTAAGTGACAGTTTATCCGATCAACAACGCAATGATCGTCATTAATGATTAAAAGGAGCTACTAGCTTATTTGTGTGTGAAGACAGCCATCGTAGCCGAGGCAGGCTCAAGAAACGCTGGCGTGACAATCTGGACTCATTCTTAACGGATTGGTTGGAGAAGGCAAATGTTAAGAAAAATTGGAAAGTCATGGGGAAGGCCTTTATCCAGCGTAGGCTGTCAAACAAAAAAATAGCTTATTTAACAATTTTGATTGGTCAGTGGTCTAGGGTGTTGAAAAAAAACTTCTTAGCGCCAATATCTCAGATAATGAAAAAATAGATTTACTAATTTAACTAATTAAAATTTGTGACTTGTGTCGTTGTGGGTCAAAAGAAATGTGGGTCGTCCGGCGGCGAGATGGGCAGACGACATAGTTGCCATCGGGGGAAAAACCTGGATGAGGCTGGCACAGGACTAGGGAGGCGGATACCCAAAGGCTTTTAATATAATATTACTCATCCACTCCTACAAAAAATTTAATTAATAAGGTATGAATGTATAGACTCAATTCTCATAAAATCTTGTATTTTGCAACTTAAACGTTTTGAGATGTAGATATTTTGCAATTTGGAGGTTTCGAGATTTGGATCTTGTGATATTTGCATACATATGTAATTTTGCTATTTGAATGTTTTGAGAGCAATGGCACAGCGCACTGTTGTCAAATGGATTCCGCACGGTGTCGTCTGTGTGTTCGATGGCATAGATATGGGTGCCTAGCTATCCGCGCTTCCTTTACCTAGCTGCAGGCCTTACACTGAAGGCACCCACAGGATAGTCTGGTTTAGCAGACGACAACCTCATAGATAGACCTGCGAGATGCCACAAATAAAAATATATCCGCGCTTCTATTTCGAGGCAGCCACCGTCGTGTGAGATCTGTGTAGCAAAGTTGTCAGGCGCGGCGATAGATGACGCGAACCGAAGCTACAGAACACGATGACGGCGTGTGGAATCTGCACTCCAGTTTCTAACGACTTGTCAAAAACGTGGTGTCAGTTCTTCTCAGAGCTGTTTGCTTCCATGTTTCTTTTATGAGACGTCAAAAACGTGATGAATGTGCTGTGATGAACTGTAGCCACAGTACTCCCCTTCAAGCGAAGCGTACCGGCAGCTTGACGACGCGGCCTGAGCGTGTTGTGTTGTTGATAGCGGGCTGTGACGTCACGTTGACGTGCTTGTTGCTTGCTTGGTGTGGTACTGGACTTAGCTTGCTTGGTAATGGTAATCTTGTTTGGAGGTAAGGTAATAATAATCTTGCTTGGAGGTATAAGGTATTGGTAAAGGTAAACTTGTTTGGAGGTAAGGTACGTAACGCACTCACAACGCTTGTAACCATGTGGTATCCTCAGCCAGTGGTGATGCAAGAGCCGAGCTGTTTTGAAGGTACCCGAGGCGACCCAAATGAAGCCGAGCACACACGACAACAGCCGAAGATACTCGGATACGAATACAACTTTAAGTCTTAGTAGATCGTGTGAGGATCTGTGTAGTGAAATTGTCGGGTATTGCGATAGAAGATAACGCGAACCTAAACCTAACCAGGTTAAAAAAATGTTCTTCTCAGAGCTGTTTGCTTCCATGTTTCTTAAAGAGATGTCAAAAACGTGGTGTCAGTTCTTCTCGGAACTGTTTGCTTCGAAAACCTGCGTAGTGAAGTTTCTCGGATGCGGCGATAGAAGATAGAACATGACGCGAACTCAAACCTAACCAGGTTAAAAAAAAAAGTTCTTCTCAGAGCTGTTTGTTTCCATGTTTCTTTATGAGATGACAAAAATTTGGTGTCAGTACTTCTCAGGACTGTTTGCTTCGAGAATCTGCGGAGTGAAGTTGTCGGACGCGGCGATAGAAGATATAAGATGACGCGAACTCAAACCTAACCAGGTTTAAAAAAAAGAGTTCTTTTCAGAGCTGTTTACTTCTTTAAAAGATGTCAAAAACGTGGTATCAGTTCTTCTCAGAACTGTTTGCTTCCCTGTTTCTTTAAGAGATGTCTAAAACGTGGTAATGTGCTGTGATGAACTGTGGCTACAGTACTCCCCTTCACGCGAAGCGTACCGGCAGCTTGACGACGCGGCCCGAGCGTGTTGTGTTATTGATAGCGTGCTGTGACGTCACGTTGACCGTAGGTACTCGTGCTTGTTGCTTGCTTGGTGTGGTACTGGCCTTGGTTTGCTTGGTATTTATTGGTAATGGTACTTTTGTTTGGTGGTAAGGTAATGGTAATCTTGTTTGGAGGTAAGGTATGTGGTAAAGGTAATCTTGCTTGGAGGAAGAAAAAGCGCTTTAAGGTAAGTCCTGCCACCACGATTCTACTTCCATCCTCTGTTTCCACTGTGTAATATCGTGCTAATGAACTGATTTCAGCTGGAGTTAGCTGTATAGCGTCGTACTCAACTCTTGCGCCACAGTACCTACGTAGCACGTAGCGGGTGACACGCGCGTGCAACTACCTACTCGTAGCAGTGCCACGTGCGAGCGTTCCTACTGGAATCCGTGAGTACTCTTCTTCCTAAAATTTTTCAGCCATAATGTGAGGTGAGGATTAGATGATTTTCAATTTTTGGCCCTTATAAGTGATAGTTTATGCGATCAAAAACGCACTGATCTTCAGTTGTGATTAAAGGAGCCACTAGCTTATTTGTGCGTGAAGACGGCCGTCGTAGCTGAAGCAGTCTCAAGGAACGCTGGTGTGACGATCTGGTCTCATTCTTAACGGATTGGTCGGAGAAGACATGTAACGTAAAATTAGGATGTAATGGGGGAGGCCTTCGTCCAGAGTAGACTGTCATAAAAAAAAACTAGCTTACTGAACGATCTAAATGTGTCAGTGGTCTTATGGTTGGAAAAAGCGTTTTCTTTTTCTAATTCATAGCGAATAGCTAAGCAAAAGCTGATATCTCAGACACGGAAATATCACATTTACTTATTTAACAAATGAATTAGTGACTTCAATATTACAGAAGAATAATATTTATTTCTTTAAAAACATGGTATGAAAAAAAGATAAAATACATAAAGAAAAGAAGAATAAAGCGCATTAAGGTACGTCCCGCCATCACGATTCCATTTCCACTGTGTAATACCGAGCTAATGAACTGATTTCAGCTGGAGTTAGCTGTATAGCGTCGTACTCAGCTCTTGCGCCACAGTACCTACGTAGCGCGTAGCGGGTGACACGCGCGTGCAACTACCTACTCGTAGCAGTGCCACGTGCGAGCGTTCCTACTGGAATCCGTGAGTACTCTATCCATCCTAATAGATATCAGCCATAGCGTGAGAGAAGAAACGTGAAAGAATTGTGTCCGTTTCGACCGCGCGGCCATGACGTTTTTTTTAAAAAAAACTGTATCAATATTTTGTAATAATTTGTAAAAGTTGATTCCCAAAACCATAAATTTGTCAAAGTTATGGTTAAAAAGTTATAAAGGTTTGAACGTGGCCGCGCCATTGAAACGCGGAGAACCGCGCGGCCACGGAGATCTTTAAAACTACGCGTTGCAGAGACCTGAAATTCAGGTAAACAACAGATTGAATTTGTAGAAAATTTGTAAAAATATAGAAAAAATACCTAGGTTTATATTTTAGGAGCTGTAAGACTAAAACCCCATGGCCGCGCCATCGAAACGGTGACAAACACATTATCACCGATATCTCGCTGAAAAAGCATCGCCGACGTCTGAAGTTTTTTGTAGAAGCCAGATTTGAATTTGTCAGAATTTGTAAAAATACAATGAAAAATCCTAGGTTTATATTTTAGGAGCTATAAGACTAAAACCCCATGGCCGCGCCATCGAAACGGTGAAAAACACGTTATCGCCGATATCTCGCTGAAAAAGCATCGCAGAGGTCTAATTTTTTTGTAAAACCTAGATATGAATTTGTCAAACAATGTAAAAATACACAAAAAAATCCTAGGTTTATATTTTAGATGCTGCAGTACGGATTCGCGTAGAAATTAGTCCTGATTATCTATCGAAGAAAGTAAGTAATAGCGAGTGTTTTTTTTGTAAACAACACCTATTTATATGTAGAAATACCGGTAATAGCCAAAAAAACATTTTTTTTCAGAATATCAAACCTTTAACACGTTTTGAAAGTTTCGATAGGGTGACCATGGCTTAGGGTTTACAGAAAAGTCTCGAGTTTTCTTATTTAGTTACCACAGTATTTTCAGCTATCAAGCAATGGAGGGGCATTGCTGGATAGCTGAAAATACTGTGGTTCTGAGTACCATAACAAATAACTTTGCACAACATTCGTAATTCCAGTACACACACACAGTTGTTTGGAGAGCAGGTGCGTTCTATGAACCACTACACAAATATGATGTGAAATAATTATACATGTAACAGAGGGTTGAAAAAATTACGTATATAACTGCGTGGGGTATCGATCTCTGGCTCTTAAAAAAATATATACTTTTTTTCTTAAGTCCATGTTAATGAGATATTTGTTTCCAAAGTCGTTAACGTTGTGTGTCTCCTTAAATTCTGAAGTAAGAGTAGGATTCTGAAAAAAAAAAAGGTTTGTAGAACGTAAAAGCTTTTTCATCAAACTTCATCAGTAACATTGTTATTCATAAAAATACTTAATGAAAAACAAATTTTGTTTTGCAGTTGAGTTTAAATTTAAACTATCAGCGTTACAAATATTGTTATTATATTTTATGGTGCTACGGAACCTTGTGTGTGCGAGTACGACTCGCACTGGTTCGTCTATTTAAAAGTGCCTGTAACTGGCCTACTTGAAATACCTAAATGATTTTGATTTGACCGATTATTCTTTGAAACACCCACTTACGCCGCGCATGATAAGAGTTATCCTTGTGTAACTTGATGTAACTGTGAATCGTAAACATAGCACCTAAATAAAAAAAATGTCATTGTTTTGAATCCTTCCTAAGGATTTGAAATTAAAAAAATATGTTATGCCAGAAATAATCCCAGTAATTAACTCATGTATCCCAACATCAATATATCCTGACAAACGCCAAAAAATAAAATAAAAGATGTTGTGTTAAAAATATAATTAATAATATTAGTGTACATAAGTTCTTTTGGATCTGAAAGATACTTAAAAAAATCGTCATTGTCTTTGGGCGATTTAGAATCCTTGAGATATAATATCGAATACAATAAAATATAATAAATTTTCTGTAAACCCTAAGCCATGGTCACCCTATCGAAACTTTCAAAACGTATTAAAGGTTTGATATTCTGAAAAAAAAATGTATTTTTGGCTATTATCGGTATTTCTACATATAAATAGGTGTTGTTTACAAAAAAAACACTCGCTATTACTTACTTTCTTCGATAGATAATCAGGACTAATTTCTACGCGAATCCGTACTACAGCATCTAAAATATAAACCTAGGATTTTTTTGTGTATTTTTACATTGTTTGACAAATTCAAATCTAGGTTTTACAAAAAAAATTAGACCTCTGCGATGCTTTTTCAGCGAGATATCGGCGATAACGTGTTTTTCACCGTTTCGATGGCGCGGCCATGGGGTTTTAGTCTTATAGCTCCTAAAATACAAGGTGTAAATCACCTCATCACGAAGCCGTCAACCAAGCATTCTGTACATGAAACTAAGTAACTTTACGCAAAAATTATTGTTGGGAAACGACTTTTTTTTGGGGGGTGTAAAATCATGTTTTGTGGTAGAATTCAATATAACGAACTCAAAACATTGTGCTGATGGACGGATTGAATAGTACGGGGGTCGTGGAGGTGTTTAAAGTAAAAATCTTACATTAAAAACTTGTATTTAAAAAAATACTTTTCAAAAAGTTGGAACTTTGACCCCTAATATCTCCGTAACTAGAAGGTTCCCAGGTATGGTGTAGAACAAAAAAATGATCGCAATGACAGGGAAAACCAGTGCCTTTCGGCTTCGTTAAGAGGTGTTTTACACCCTTTATAAACCTAGGATTTTTCATTGTATTTTTACAAATTCTGACAAATTCAAATCTGGCTTCTACAAAAAACTTCAGACGTCGGCGATGCTTTTTCAGCGAGATATCGGCGATAATGTGTTTGTCACCGTTTCGATGGCGCGGCCATGGGGTTTTAGTCTTACAGCTCCTAAAATATAAACCTAGGTATTTTTTCTATATTTTTACAAATTTTCTACAAATTCAATCTGTTGTTTACCTGAATTTCAGGTCTCTGCAACGCGTAGTTTTAAAGATCTCCGTGGCCGCGCGGTTCTCCGCGTTTCAATGGCGCGGCCACGTTCAAACCTTTATAACTTTTTAACCATAACTTTGACAAATTTATGATTTTGGGAATCAACTTTTACAAATTATTACAAAATATTGATATAGTTTTTTTTAAAAAAAAACGTCATGGCCGCGCGGTCGAAACGGACACAAAGAATTAGTTACAAAGCGTGGCATAAAGAAGGGTAGATTTTCAAAGTTTTTTGACTTTGCTACCCCTATAAGTGAAAGTTTATCTGATTAAAAACGCATTGGCCTTCATTAATGATTAAAAGGAGCTACTAATTTATTTGTGTGTGAAGATGGCCGTCGTAGCTGAGGCTAGCCCAAGAAACGCTAGCGTGACTATCTGGAGTAATTTTGAACAGATTGGTTAGAAAAGGCAAATGTTAAGAAAAATTGGAAAGTCATGGGGAAGGCCTTTGTCCAGAGTAGGCTGTCATAAAAAAAAAGTAACTTATTTAACTATTTTAATGAGTCAGTGGTCTTGGGTTTGAAAAAAAAATTTTTTAAGTCCTCACTTCTTAGCGCCAATATCTCTGATAATTAAAAAATAGATTTACTTATTTAACTAATTAAAATTTGTGACTTGTGTCTTTGTGGGTCAAAAGAAATGTGGGTCGTCCGGCGGCGAGATGGGCAGACGACATAGTTGCCATCGGGGGAAAAACCTGGATGAGGCTGGCACGGGACCGCGCAGAGTGGCACAAGGAAAGGGAGGCCGATACCCAGCAATGGGCGAATTCAGGCTGTGGATGATGATGACTTTTACACATCCACTCCTACAAAAAACTTAATGAATAAGGTATGAATGTTTTGAGACACAATTCTCATAAAGTCTCGCATTTTACAACTTGAACGTTTTGAGATGTAGATATTTGCAACTTGGAGGTTTCGAGATTTGGATCTTGTGATATTTGCATACATATGTTTTTTTACTATTTGAATGTTTTGAGAGCAATGGCACAGCGCACTGTTGTCAAATGGATTCCGCACGGTGTCGTCTGTGTGTTCGATGGCATAGATATGGGTGCCTAGCTATCCGCGCTTCCTTTACCTAGCTGCAGGCCTTACACTGAAGGCACCCACAGGATAGTCTGGTTTAGCAGACGACAACCTCATAGATAGACCAGCGAGATGCCACAAATAAAAATATATCCGCGCTTCTATTTCGAGGCAGCCACCGTCGTGTGAGATCTGTGTAGCAAAGTTGTCAGGCGCGGCGATAGATGACGGGAACCGAAGCTACAGAACACGATGACGGCGTGTGGTATCTGCACTCCTGTTTCTAACAGTTGCTAAGACATTTTAATCTAAACAACCTTCTTCACAACGATCAATATGGCTTTACAAAAGGCATATTGAGGCACGACACACTTTAACGGAAACTACGTTTTTACGGTGTTCAAAATGAAGCCCTAAATGTAATAGATTCGTATTTACAAAATAGATTCCAATGTGTAGATGTTAACGGCGCGAAATCGCCCGGGCTACCTGTTCAACTAGGTGTACCTCAAGGCTCAATACTGGGACCGTTTTTATTCTTGGTTTATATTAATGACTTACCATATTATTTGAAGGGTATTTGTGACGTTGTACTATTTGCAGATGATACCTCTCTTATCTTTAAAGTAGATAGGAGTAGACACGATTTTGAAGAAGTAAATAGCGCTCTATCAATGGTCACGGATTGGTTCACAACAAATAACCTTGTTCTTAATGCCAAGAAAACTAAAAGTATTAAATTCGCCCTACCTAATTTAAAAAATCTAGGTTCCAACATTATTCTCGGCAATGACGAGCTTAAAACGGTTGACTCAGCTGTGTTTCTGGGTATAACAATAGATTCAAAATTACAATGGGGTCCTCACATATCAAGCCTAGCGGGGAGACTTAGTTCGGCCGCATACGCCTTCAGAAAAGTTAGACAATATACTGACGTTGATACAGCATGGTTAGTCTATTTTAGTAATTTTCACAGTGTTATGACCTATGGTATTCTGCTGTGGGGCAAAGCCGCTGATATCCAAAATATATTCGTTCTTCAAAAACGAGCGGTTCGTGCAATTTACCAGCTGGGGGCACGAGTATCTCTGAGAGATTTTTTTAAAGAGAAATTCATTTTAGCTAACATTTTATATATTAGACAAAATATCCATTTGTACTGTAAAAACAGTGATATTCACAACATAAACACTCGAAATAAGCATAAACTACGTGCTCCCTTTCACCGGCTTCATAAGGTTCATAATTCATTCGTAGGGCTTGGTATAACATTTTACAACAAGCTACCATCTTCCTTTTTAGACTTGCCATTTAATGTGTTTAAAGCTAAAGTGAAATCTAACCTTTGTTCAAAGGCCTACTATTCCATTAACGACTACTTAAACGATAAGAATAGTTGGTAGCTGGGTTGAACTCAAGACAATGTTTATGTTCTTTCTTTCTCCAAATTAGCTTACTGGTATTATATAAGCTCACGCGTAGATTTTTTTTTCAACTTTATTTTATTTTACTTTATTTTTATTTTATTCGTCTATGCACGTGTAAGCGGGCACGCCCTTTATGTCTGGAGGCTTTATTTGTTCTTGAGTATATTATTTTTTATTAGCTGACATGTGACATTAATTTGATATAATGGATTCCTTGTTTATATAAACTTGAACACTTTTGTATAGAACCTGGTTCTTCCAACCTAACAGACAGATGTGTTGCTGGGGAGTTTGTTCCGCCACTTCTTCTTTCCAGCTAAAACACTAGGAAGTGGCGAAGGGCGGGCGTTTTGGGGGACTGTCTCTTGTAATTTTGACGTTCAAAAAGTGCTGATTATCAGCCTAGTTTGAATAAATGACATTTGCTTTGATTTAACGACTTGTCAAAAACGTGGTGTCAGTTCTTCTCAGAGCTGTTTGCTTCCATGTTTCTTTTATGAGCCGTCAAAAACGTGATAATGTGCTGTGATGAACTGTGGCTACAGTACTCCCCTTCATGCGAAGCGTACCGGCAGCTTGACGACGCGGCCCGAGCGTGTTGTATTATTGATAGCGGGCTGTGACGTCACGTTGACCGTAGGTACTCGTGCTTGTTGCTTGCTTGGTGTGGTACTGGCCTTGAATTGCTTAATATTTATTGGTAATGGTACTTTTGTTAGGAGGTAAGGTATGTGGTAAAGGTAATCTTGCTTGGAGGAAGAAAAAGCGCTTAAGGTAAGTCCCGCCATCACGATTCTACTTCCATCCTCTAATTCCACTGTGTAATACCGTGCTAATGAACTGATTTCAGCTGGAGTTAGCTGTTTATTGTCGTGCTTAACTCCTGCGACAAAGTACCTACGAAGCGGGTGACACGCGCGTGCAACTTCCTACCTACTCGTAGCAGAGCCGCGTGCGAGCGTTCCTACTGGAATCCGTGAGTACTTTTTTTTTTTAAGGATGAGAAATCATCAAATGAGACCCCCCACTCTGGGCGGAGCGGGAGGGAGTGTCAGACTTGACTGACTAAAACCCACCCATGTTCCTTCTTAGCCCTTTGTGTTCCAGGGCCGCGGTATCTCTTTCGAACAACCCGCAGCCCTGGCAGGCATCGGCCCTCTCGGACCCCTTCCGGTTTGCTGACATCTCCTTGAGGCGCGCGTGGAACACGAACGCGCCGTCGGCACGGCCTGTCGTCATAAGACGGACGGACGGTGAGCTAGCCCATTCTTAGCCCATTACTCACCGTCCACAGGCCCGCGCCTACGGTGGCTGAGTACTCTATCCTTCATAATATTTATCAGCCAAAATGGTTGGAAAGCATAGAGATATATATATAGATAAAGATTTTAAAGTTAGCCCTTAAATGCGAAAGTTTATCCGATCAAAACCGCATTGATCTTCAGTTGAGATTAAAAGGAGCCTCTAGCTTATTATTTGTGTGTGAAGACGGCCGTCGTCGCCGAAGTAGGCTCAAGGAACGCTGGTGTGACGATTTGGACCCACTCTAACAGATAAGTCGGAGAAGGCAAATGTTTAAAACTGGGAAGCCATGGTCCGGCCTCTTATCCTTAGTAGGCGGTCGTAAAACAAAAAAATCGCTTAATTAACGATTCTAATGCGTCAGTGGTCTTACGGGTTGTAAAAAACGTTTTCTTTTAATAAGTCCTTACTTCATACCACCGATATCTCAGATCAGAAAAAAATACATTTACTTGTTTAACTAATTAATATTCGTCGTCACGTTGACCGTAGGTACTCGTGCTTGTTGCTTGCTTGGTGTGGTACTGGCCTTGGTTTGCTTGGTATTGGTAACGGTTATCTTGTTTGGGGGAAGGAAAAGCGCATTAGGGTACGTCCCGCCATCATGATTTCACTTCCATTCTCCATTTCCACTGTGTAATACTGTGGTAATGAACTGATTTCAGCTGGAGTTAGCTGTTTAGCGTCGTACTCAGCTCTTGCGCCACAGTACCTACGTAGCGCGTAGCGCGTGACACGCGCGTGCAACTACCTACCTACTTGTAGCAGTGCCACGTGCGAGCGTTCCTACTGGAATCCGTGAGTACTTTATCCATCTTAATAGATATCAGCCAAAATGTGAGGTAAGAATTAGTTACAAAGCTGGCATAGAGAAGGGTAGATTTTCGAAGTTAGCCCTTATAAGTGAAATTTTATCCGATCAAAAATGCATTGATCTTCATTAACCTTTTAAACGCCAGAGAGCACAAACGCACGCGCGTGGCGTGGACGCCAAGCCACAGTTTCACTGCAAATACTTCCAAATAAACAAAAAGAATTTCAAAGTGTAACTTTTAATGATAATACATTTAATATTAATTTAAGATATTATATAGATCACATTTTAAAGTTAGTAAATAAACACAAAAGTAATGATTTAAATTGCTTATTTCGTGTTATAGTGCCTCACATTTTTTGTCACGTTTGTGTCGTTAGCGTACAGGGCACGCGCTTGCTTGTCACATATAAAGGGTGTAAAACACCTCTTAACGAAGCCCAAAGGCACTGGTTCTCCCTGTCATTGCGATATTTTTTTTGTTCTACACCATAGCTGGGAACCTTCTAGTTACGGAGATATTAGGGGTCAAAGTTCCAACTTTTTGACAAGTATTTTTTTAAATACAAGTTTTTAGTGTAAGATTTTTACTTTAAACGCCTTCACGACCCCCGTACTGTTCAATCCGTCCATCAGCACAATGTTTTGAGTGCGTTAAATTGAGTTCTACCACCAAACATGATTTTACACCCCCAAAAAAAAGTTGTTTCCCAGCAATATTTTTTGCGTAAAGTTACTTAGTTTCATGTACAGAATGCTTGGTTGACGGCTTCGTGATGAGGTGATTTACACCTTGTATGTGACTATGGCGTTCAAAAGGTTAATGATTAAAAGGAGCTACTAGTTTATTTGTGCGTGAAGACAGCCATCGTAGCCGAGGCAGGCTCAAGGAACGCTGACGTGACGATTTGGACTCATTCTTAAATAAAATCATAAAACCAAAAACTAGCTTTATTAACGATTTTACTGTCAGTGGTCTTAGGAGTGGAAAAAAACATTATCATTTTCTGAGTCCTCTATTTATAACGCTGATATCTCAAATCGAAAAAAAAGTATTTAATTATTTAACAAATAAAAATTTGTGACTTCTAATATAATATTACAGATCTCCACTAATCCAAGTTTTTACTGTAGGTCCTGTTTTCTGTAAGCCATGGTCACCCTATCGAAATTTTCAAAACGTATTGTAAGTTTGATAATCTGAAATTTTTTTTTTTTTTTTGCCTATTATCGGTAGTTCTACATGTTAATAGTTGTTGTTTACTGCAAACTCGCTATTTCTTTCTTCGATAGAAAATCACGACTAATTCTACGCGATACCGTACTACAGCACCTAAAATATAAACCTAGCATTTTTTTGTGTATTTTTCCATTGTTTGACAAATTCAAATCAAGGTTTAAAAAAAAAACAGCTCTGCGGTGCTTATTCACCGAGATATCGGCGATAACGTGTATTTCACCGTTTCGATGGCCCGGCCATGGGGTTTTAGTCTTACAGTTCCTAAAAATTATAATCCTAGGATTTTTTTCTTTATTTTTACAAATTTTTTACAAACTCAATCTGTGGTTTACCCGAATTTCAGGTCTCAGCAACGGGTAGTTTTAAAGATCTCCGTGGCCGTGCGGTTCTCCGCGTTTCGATGGCGCGGCCACGTTCAAACCCTTGTAACTTTTTAACCTTATCTAATTTATGGTTTTGGGAATCGACTTTTACAAATTTTTACAAACTCATGGCATAGTTTTTTTTTTTAAAAAAAACTTCATGGCCGCGCTGTCGAAACGTCCACTCCGTGTCTCATTATATTTTTTTTTGACACCCGAATATTGTGCAACTTGGAGGTTTCGAGATTTGGAACTTATGATATTTAAACTTTTTGCATACATATGTAATTTTGCTATTTGAATGTTTTGAGACCAAAGGCACAGCGCACTGTTGTCAAATGGTTTCCGCACGGTGTCGTCTGTGTGTTCGTGAGTGTGGCGAGGCGTGCGCGCCGAAGGCATAGATATGGGTGCCTAGCCATCCGCGCTTCCTTTGTCCTGGCTGGAGGCCTAACACTCACGGCAGGATAGTCTAGTTAAGCAGACAACAACTTCGCGGGACTGTTTGCTTCCTTGTTACTTTATGAGACGTCAAAAACGTGATATGTGCTGTGATGAACTGTGGCTACAGTACTCCCCTTCAAGCGAAGCGTACCGGCAGCTTGACGACGCGGCCCGAGCGGGTTGTGTTGTTGATAGCGGGCTGTGACGTCACGTTGACCGTAGGTACTCGTGCATGATGCTTGCTTGGTGTGGTACTGGCCTTCGTTTTCTTGGTATTGGTAATCTTGTTTGGAGGTAAGGTAATGTTAATCTTGTTTGGAGGTAAGGTATTTGGTAAAGGTAATCTTGTTCGGAGGTAAGGTACGTGAACGCACTCACAACGCTTATCACCATGCCGGCGCTCAGATTGGTCAAGAATAGAAATAAAGGTACGTATCGCGATCAAGATTCCTTTTACATCCTCCATTGAAGCGGAGCGAGGCTGTGAAGTGGAGAAACAAAGAAATATGAGCCAATAGGACAGCGGAAGGATATATTGTAGATATTTTATCCAATTCTTTTGGTTAATATTACTTCGCTCCGCAGCCTCGCTACCCTTGTGCTGATCAACTGATTTCAGCTAGATTTTATTATTACAGAACACGTAACCCGTAGAAAAAAACCAAAACACGAGAGCCTGAGTGGGGATATGGAGCAGCAAGTGCGGCGATAGAAGATGACGCAAAGCTAAACCTAACCAGGTTAAAAAAAAAGTTCTTCTCAGAGCTGTTTGCTTCCATGTTTCTTTAAGAGGTGTCAAAAACGTGGTGTCTGTTCTTAGGACTGATTGCTTCGAGAATCTGCGTTGTGAAGTGTTTCGGATGCGGCGATTGAAGATAGAAGATCAAGCGAAGCTAAACCTTAACAGGTTTAAAAAAAAAAGTTCTTCTCAGAGCTGTTTGTGTTTCTTAAAGAGATGTCAAAAACGTGGTGTGCGAACTTACGACTGTTTGCTTCGAGAATCTGTGTAGTGAAGTTGTCGGACGCGGCGATAGAAGATAGAAGATGACGCGGAGCTAAACCTAACCAGGTTAAAAAAAAAAAGTTCTTCTCAGAGCTGTTTGCTTCCATGTTTCTTTATGAGTTAACAAAAATTTTGTGTCAGTTCTTCTCAGGACTGTTCGCTTCGAGAATCTGCGGAGTGAAATTGTCGGACGCAGCGATAGAAGTTGACGCGCACCTAAACCTAACCAGGTTTAAAAAAAAGTTCTTTTCAGAGCTGTTTTCTTCCATGTTACTTAAAGATATGTCAAAAACGTGGTAATGCTTGGTATTGGTAATCTTGCTTGTAGGTAAGGTAACGGTAATATTATTCGGAGGTAAGGTACGTGAATGCTCCGACACGCACACCGTGTGATGGCAGGAGACACAACAAAAGGCCCTTTTCAGGGCCACAAATATGTTCATGTGATTATTAATTCACATTTCTGAAATCAGAAACTCGTCAAAACGTTATTCACTTAGGGTTGGTTACATACTACCTACCGTACATGTTGTCTAAATAAAGAGAATCATGTCCGTATAAGACTCGATATCGCTCTGACAGTACGCTACCATGCTGGCTAGCTAGCTAGCTAGCTAGCTACCTATCTATCTACCTATCTATCTATCTATCTACCTACCTACCTATCTATCTGCCTGCCTGCCTGCCTGCCTACCTACCTACCTACCTACCTAAATTCCTATTTACCTAAGTATAAAAAACTGCATGCTCTCACGCATAGACAGTAACAAAGAGATGGGCATACTTACACACTAATTTTCTTCCCGCGTAAATGAGAGAGAGGTAAGAATACGAGATGCGTGTGGCAGTTTTGTCATAGAGAAGCAGATAATAATTCACACTTTAAAAACAACACGTCTACAATATAAGTTTAATGACTATATTCTTAAAACACACAGCGTAGTGGAGCAGTTCAATTTAGTAGACGTACTTGCTGTATAGTTAGTTACAATTATTATCAGGAATTTCTGCACGAAGGATGCTTGTATTTTCCTTTCTTGTAAATATTATGCTATGATCTTATTAAAAAAATATGGCAATTACTTAATGCGTGTCGATTTATTTCACTAGTTTAGTTAGTTCGTTCGATGCACTGTAGAGGGCGCTTAGCGAGTGCGCGCGAGAGCCCCCTGCCCGCTACAAAAGGTGGTAAAGTATAAATAGGCCCAAACATAAGACTTAGGTTTTTTTTTTTTTTTTAGGATCGGCTTGTGGCTTCTCCCAGCTGGTCAAGTTTTTGAGTGCGCCGCGAACTTTTGCCGACTCGTCTGTGCAGGCCATCGTTGGCCGCCAGCGATACCTCGCGCCCCCCCCTTGGCGCGGGTCGGTGATTCATCCGCGTCACAAACTTTTTAATTTATTTAAAGTTGTGGGTAGACGCAACAAAAACTTTTCCAGCTGTACCGTCCGAACCGAACTTTTATTGTTAACTGCGTAGCAGGTATCCTTTGGGTACCCATGGGTACTTAGTGCCTGTGGGTGCGCAGAGGGTGCTTCCGCAAGACCCGGTGCATCGGCACCGTAGCGGTTGCGGGAAGTCACACCCAAAGTGAATCCTTGTACTCTTTGTGAACTTTTTAATAACTGTGCGACGATCGTTATGAAGAAGACGCCGCCTAATGTGAGCCCCAAGGGGGACCGGGCGCCGTCGCTGCCGACTCTCGGGAGCCCGACGCCCGGCGCTGCATCCACCAGTGCCATTATTGACGCGGAAGGAAGGAGGCCCTTTCCAGCTTCGCCCCCTTCCATTCCGCCAAGACTCAGCCCCGGAACCCTGCCTGCAAGCACGACGCCACCATCGGTGCGTGCCCCGGCGGTGCCAGTCCGCCCGCCGGCGTTCCGGCCGGTTCCGACGCAGGCCCCGGGTCCACCCGGGTCCAGTAGCCGCGCGCCCGCTGCTCGCGGTGTCGCCCCCCCCCTACGCGCTAATGCGCAGGTGGACCGGGCGACCGCGACGCATGCGCCTCGCGCCGCCAACCAGGCCGTGTCGGCCGTAGCGCGGCCCGCCGCGCCTTCATCTACGCAGGCGCGGCCCACCGCCGCCGCCACCGCCTCCAAAGCGGGGCGCACCGCATCACCCGCACCACGCCGCTTGCTGGCAGGCTCAGCCGCCGCAGCGACGTCAATGCAGGGACCGATGTCGCCGCCTCCGCCACGCAGTGCCGCCCAAGACTCGCCCGCGCCCATGTCGCCAAGCTTCTCTGTCGATGACAGTGACAGCGACATGGACGACGAGGATTACGAGGTAAGTGCCCCTGCCCTTATTAATACCCCGGCGTTCGGGTACGAGTTCTCACTCGAGACTCGCGCCCAGCGCCGCCCCCGGAGCACGGACGACGAGGCCGCTGAAGAGGCGAAGCGCGTCTGCCCCGACTCCCCGCTCCCGCAGCGTGAACCGCGCGGTCGAGCCGGAGTCCGGTCGCCGACGTTCGCCGAGGCGACCCGTCGCTCGCCCACACAACCCGACGCTAGACGCGTCACAGGACGTGACGTCACCGCCTCCCCCGGTACGGCAGCCGCCGCCGCAGCCCCTGCCCAAGGCAAGAGCGCGGACGCAGCTGCCCGGAAGAGGGAAAGGGACCGGCCACGCTACCCTCCGCTGGTGGTGGAGAGGATGCCCAACTGGGCCACCCACTTCAGGGCCGTGAGAGCCAAACTGGGCCACCCTCCTAATGCTCGTCCTTATCAGGGCGGAATCCGTTTCATGCCTGAAACGGAGGACGAGTATAGGGTCGTCCAGAGGTACCTCACGGACCTAGAAAAGTCGGAAGGCCTTAGTTGGTTTTCTTACTCTCTACCAGCGGAGCGTAGCCTAAAGGTGGCTATAAGGGGCTGCCGGCCGACACAGACCCTGCCGACATAGAAGAGGAGTTGAGGACACTAGGGTACGAACCAGAGTACGTCCGTAACATCCTAGCGCGCGGCGGACGACCTGGTTGTCTGTTCTACGCTGTCCTCAAGAGGCAGCCAGAGATACGGACAATCTATGACATCACGGAGCTTATGTGCATGCGTGGTGTCCGTATAGATGCCTGGCGGAGCAAGCAAGGGCCCGCCCAGTGCCACCGGTGCCAGCAGTTTCGTCACAGCTCGCACCAGTGTCACCGACCGCTCGCATGCGTGCGATGCGGTGAGAGCCACGCAGCCAAGGACTGCCCACGCCCACGGACAGAGACGGCCATCTGCGTCAATTGTGCAGGTGACCATCCAGCGTCCAGCAGTAGGTGTCCCGTGTTCCGGAGAGAGCTCCGGAACAAGCGAGCGGGCACTGTTGCCATGTCGCAACAGCGACGCGAAAGGGCCACGAAAGAGCCCAATGTAGAGGACCGTGAGGCCCCGAGCGCGTCGCTAATGGCAACGGCGAACGGGCCCTCGACCAAGCAGGACGCTCCCGCCTCGAAGCGGAGGAAGAGGCCACGCGGGGGGAGAAACAAGAGGGGGAAAAAGCCCCAACCTCCCGCGCAGCAACCCAGGCTTGATCCTGGCCCTGTACCGGCGCAGGCGCCCATCCAGGCGCCCGCGGTTACACGTGCCGCACCGACCACCGACGCTGTTACAGGCGCCGGTAACAAGAAGAAGAAGGGGAAGCGGGTGGGGAAACCTGCCCCACCCACAGACACGGCTACAGCCGCCGCCCAACCAGCGGCGACGGCTAGCGTTATCCAGCCGCAAGCCGGCGCCCGAGTCAGAGGCCAACAGCGTCATGCCGCCCCTACCAGGGAAGTAACCGCCTGCGCCATCGACCTACTTATGGACCTTATAAAGGCCATAAGACAGGGCGAGGACGCGGTGCAAGTTATCCTTGACGGACTAGCCAAGCTGTTGCAGCTCATTCATGGATAGTCCGTTAAGATTACTTCACTGGAATGCCCGCGGCCTTAGGAATAAGGTTGCCCCACTCCGCCTCCTCCTCAGGGAGCAACGTATCGACGTGGCGCTCATCAGTGAGACGCTCCTGGGGCCTGCTGACAGGCCCAAGTTCCCGGGATACGTCTTATATAGGAAGGATGAGAAGTCTCCGTCTGGAATGATCTACCGCGGTCTGGCGGTATTGATCAGACGAAGAGTCGTGCATCAGCCACTCCCCCCGACGTCACTGGGCACTTTTCACGCGTTAGGTGCCCAGCTCCACGTCGCTGGCGAGGACATAAACATCTATGCGTGCTACCACCCGCCCGCGGCCCCGCTTGACATAGCGGAGCTACGGGCGCTACTCTATCAGTCGCCGCACCCGACATTGCTCGCCGGCGACTTTAATCTGAAAAACCCGGTGTGGAACAGCCGGAGTACGAATACTGGAGGGAGGCGACTCTTCGCAGACGCGGAGGCCCGTGGATACATGGTGTCCGGCCCTGAGACGCCTACCCATTAACCAGGCAACCGAACCCAACAACCCGATGTGCTGGACATCGTAATCCACAGGGGCTTGAGAGGCCAGATTGCCCAACAAGTTATAGACGACGAGTTCCAGTCAGATCACCAACCTGTGCTCGTCGTACTATCAGGAACGCCTACGAGACTATCTCCTCCTGCGCCACGTCGAAAAACCGACTGGAAAAAGTTCGCAGAAGGGATGGAAATCACCACTCCAGCTTGGCCCATCGCCACCGACGCGGACGTCGACGGGCTAGCCGATCAAATCACCGCTTGTATTAGGCGCGCCCATGAAGAGGCGACAACAACAGCTACGCTGCCACAGGGGCTTGTATACAAGCCTCTACCTGTCCACCTTAAGCAGATGATCGCCCATAGGCGGCGCCTCCGCAAGCGGTGGCAAGAGTCTGGCTGCCCGCGCGACAAACGCGACCTAAACCGCTTAGCGGAAAAGGTAAGAGCCAAGCTACAGGAGCTCAACACCGAGAGCTGGGAGGAGTGTATTGACGCCGCAGAGGGAGACTGGGCGTCTCTACACAAGCTGTGCAGACAGCTTAACAATACCCCGGCTCCGGCCCGTCCACTACTCCATAGTGACGGGACACTTAGATATACAGCGCCAGACCGCGCAGAGATCTTTGCTGAGCACCTGGAGCGTCAGTTCGTTCCAAATCCGACTGCCGACACCGAGCACATCGCAGTAATCGAGAGGCACCTCGGAGAGTACTTCTCCAGGCCGATAGCCTCCGATGAGGACCCAGTTTTCTTCTCGCCTTGCGAGGTCAGACGCGCCATCCTTAAGACGAAATTAAGGAAGGCGCCCGGAGCGGACGGTGTGACCAACACAGCGCTGCGCCACTTGCCCTACCGGTCGGTAGCGGCACTGGCGCGCCTGTACACGGGCATACTGCGCACGGGCGCCTTCCCAGCCTCGTGGAAGGAAGGGCGTGTCATCATGCTACCCAAGGCGCACAAGAATGTGCTGAAGCCGGAAAGCTATCGGCCCATCACACTTCTCTCCACTACCTCTAAGGTGTTTGAGCAACTCCTGCTGCGACACCTGAGGCAACATTTCACTCCAAGAGAGGAGCAGTTCGGGTTTCGTTCCGAACACTCGACGACGCTCCAGTTGTCGAGAGCACTGCACCTGCTAGCCGCATCCTTTAACAGGAAGGAGCGAGCAGTAGCAGTATTCCTCGACATGGAAAAAGCATTCGATCGCGTCTGGCACGCCGGCTTGTTGTACAAGTTGGCACAGGCCGGTACGCCCCGTCGCTTGGTAAGGGTGGTTTCCTCCTTTCTAGGTAATAGGACTTTCAGGGTGGTGGTCGACGGAGCGCTATCGAGCGTCCGCTCGATAGCCGCAGGAGTGCCGCAAGGTAGCTGCGTCTCGCCGCACTGCTACTCATGTTACACCGACGACATCCCTACCACACCTGACACCACGCTCGCGCTGTATGCCGACGACGCCGCGTACATAGCGACTTCGCTTAACACGCGGCACGCGGCCGTTAAGATGCAGCGCGCGCTAGACCTACTTCCCGACTGGCTGTCCAAGTGGAGGTTGTCGGTGAACGTGGGTAAGACACAGGCGCTGGCCACCGGCGGCACCAAGCTCCCACCACCCTTAACGCTACAGGGAGCCGACATCGCATGGTCGCCTCAGGCAAAATACCTAGGGGTCACTATCGATCGTCGACTCTCCATGGTAAGTCACGTCCGTAGCACGGTCGCGAATTGCAGGGCAGCCCGCTTCCTGCTTCGTCCAGTGCTCTTGTCCCGCCTCCCGCTGCGTGCCAAGCTGGGCGTGTACAAAGCGTACGTCCGCCCGCTCATCACGTACGCCGCCCCAGCGTGGTTCGCCCTCACGAGCGAGACCACGAAGAAGAGCCTCCGCGCGCAACAGAATTCTGTGCTGCGGACCATTGTCGCCGCCCCTCGCTACGTGAGGAACACCACAATACAGCGGGACATGAAGATTGAGAGCCTGGACGACTTTTGTAGCCGCCTCGCGTCCTCCATGTTCGCGCGTGCTGATGCCTCTGCCTGGCCCCACTTGGCGCAAATAGCGCCATGGCACACGCGCCCGCCTGACGCGGGGTGCGCGAGGCGCACACGCCGCCTGCCGCGCGATCTCGTGCCTGCGGACGTGATTTAGCCCCCCCCCCCCCCGGATTGACCCACCCGGGTAGGTCGTTCTCACCTACACGCGACCTACCCAATCAATGTGACTCCACAACACCACAGTACACACACTGTCGAAGCACGTCGCTACCTAAGTTAATATAGGAGAGACGGGCATCGAACACGCACTCATTACTCAACAGACATCCTAACTTACGCGATGAACTTGCGGCGCGGGCTCGCTACTCATTCGCATACAAGAGCGGCGTCACACAGTACAATGCCGCTCTAACACATTCATTACGGCCCCTTAGTCTGGAGCGTGATCGGCTAGATCTGAGAGCGTCTGCGGACGGGGGCCAACATCCTTAGCGGTAGGATGCGCCAACAAAGTCACCTCCGTCGCAGGTCGTCATCCGCTGGGCCTCCTCCGGGCAACCGGAGGTCTCACCTGGCGGTGACAGACCGCCGAGGTGGCGTGAAGAAAGCGGCGCTCGCTACGGTAACGTTGTACCGTAGCTAAGCGCGCAGCGCTAGCGCCGCTGGCGCCTCCTACCGGACAAAATGACAACCACACATTGACGAGTTGAGCCGTTTACACGCGCTCGCCACAACCGTGCCTATACAGGCAATCAAAGGAGGTGCCCGTATTTACGGGCACAGTAATGATTCCGCGGGGAAAGGGCTTGCCCATATCCCGCCCGCCACGCCCCCATGTCGGGGACGTTGCGACAGCCACTGGTTCGAAAAAATACCAGTCGTTCGCGTTGTTCGTGCGCGCACACCCGTGTCGTTGAATTGTGTTACTTTGAAACCCCACTGCTGAGAAGATGACCGGTCGCGGTAAGGGAGGAAAGGGTCTGGGAAAAGGAGGAGCCAAGCGTCACAGGAAGGTACTTCGTGATAACATCCAGGGTATCACGAAGCCCGCCATTCGTCGTCTGGCTCGCAGAGGCGGCGTGAAACGTATCTCCGGTCTGATCTACGAAGAGACTCGCGGTGTGCTTAAAGTGTTCCTAGAGAACGTCATCCGTGACGCCGTCACTTACACCGAGCACGCCAAGAGGAAGACCGTCACCGCCATGGACGTCGTCTACGCTCTGAAGCGCCAGGGTCGCACCCTGTACGGTTTCGGAGGTTAAGCGTGTGTGTTGTGTGTACCTACGTGTCGCCTGCGCAACCAGCAGCTCTACATACTGTGTGTGTGCGGACGTGTGTGTGTTGTGTTCGTTCGTTCGAACAAAATCATACCATTCGACCATGCGTGTGTAGATGCGCGCATCAAAAAAGGCCCTTTTCAGGGCCGCATATGATTCGATACATTTAAATGTTTCTTTAATGGAGTTGTCAAAAAACGTACCTATTCCTGATCACTCACTACTTACCTACTCGTACCATAATTATAGCTAAACAAAGTATAATGAATGCCTACTATTAGGTACTAAGTAGATAAAATGAAAGACACAGTTAGTTACATTAAAATATAAATGATTACTTTACACTACTCTTACATACTGCTAAGTACTAATATTAGGATTACATTTAAAATGTCGTTCGCTTACCGTAATGGTACCTATGCGTGCGTGATTAAAAGAGGGGGTGCTTGCTGCTTCGCCGTCGCCGCTTTCTGAACCTGAAAAATAAAAGAAAACATTAGAGACCCTACCTACCTACCTAACCTAACACTAATATGTAGAACACAAATCTACCTATCTAGGTACTTATTCGTTCGTTCGCTCGCTCGCTCGAGCCTGTTCGTCGGTGCGCGAGCAGTTTGTTTATGTCGTCTTATTATTACTGTAGGTACTTACCTATAAAGATACACTGTGTCTGTTATTATTTTTATGTCGCGTTTATTATTTAGCGTATCATGTTTACTACGTTATTATATTATAACTAGGTATACGAACAGTAAGCATTACGGACGGCCTGGCTGTCTGGCCTAGCTAGCGAGTGAGTGAGTGAGTAGCCGTGAACGCTGTGTAAGTACGCACGGTCGGTCGGTACTGGCGCGATCCCGATCGCCTGTTGTCGTGTTACACATTATACCTACCACTTTAATACGCTTCCTGATGCGACTATCGCAGTCTTCACACCTCGAAGGGCGCACTCGTCTTTTTAATATTAGTATATTAATAGGTTGCACGTCCTGGACGGAGTCGTCCGTCCTTAGCGGTTCGGCGCTCGCGGTGTTTTACGACGCTTCACTTTTAGGTCGATAATTGCTTCGCAACGCCGTGTGATATCGACGAAGTGGTGTCTCCACGCAAGCTCGATATCCTCCTTGTTGACGAGTCGACCTCGATCCCGCCTAACTATCAATTTTATAGAGAAAATAACGTTTTGAACTCGACCCGACCTACGCTTCGTACTCAGTCGTCAAAATAAAACGCCGCCACCGGTCGAACGCGCACCGCACACGCTCTGCATTCGCACGTCCGCATGCTCCACTTCATGAACTATCCGAAATCGCAAACGCCCTTTGTCTTGCCGCACGTTAACCATTCTTTTTCTTTGCTTTATTAGATACGTGTTAGTGAAAACTTTCAAGCGTTCATACGAGAAAACGTCGCGCGACATCACGGCTCTCGTTACGGTAAAGTTCCGTCGTACTTGGGCGTACGAATACGAAATTTGTGAATCCTATAAGTGGCGACATCTAAGTCTCTTATACGCTATCTTTTATCGTGTGTGTGTACTACTCAACTCGTTCAATACTCAACAATGGCAGACACAGCAGTCGCTACCGAGGCTCCGGCACCCGCTACACCAGCGAAGAAGCAGGCGAGGCAGGCCGGCGGCGCCGGTGCCGCGAAGAAACCGAAGGCGAAGCCGACCCATCCCAAAACATCCGAGATGGTCAACAACGCTATCAAGGAGATGAAGGAACGTAGCGGATCTTCCCTGCAGGCGATCAAGAAGTACATCGCCGCCCAGTACAAGGTCGACGCTGAGAAGCTGGCTCCGTTCATCAGGAAATATCTGAAGAGCGCCGTCGAATCTGGCGCACTGATCCAGACCAAGGGCAAGGGTGCCTCCGGTTCGTTCAAGCTCGAGTCGAAATCGGCCGCCAAGAAACCCACCGCCTCCGCCGCCGCTGGCAAAGCCGCCGGTAAAGCGACCGCCTCTGCGGCCGCGAAGACGAAGAAGGCGACCGCCTCTGCGGCTGGAGCCAAGACCAAGAAAGCAGCAGCCGCCGCCGCGTCCGCAGCTTCGCCTTCCAAGGCCAAGTCGTCGGCCGCCGCCGCCGCTAAGGACAAGAAGGCCGCCGCCGCTAAGAAGAAGCCGGCTCCCAAGAAGGCCGCCGCCCCCGCCAAAGCGAAGAGCGCCGCCGCTCCGAAAGCAAAGAAGACAGCCAAGCCGCCAACAAAGAAACCTAAAGCGCCTAAACCCAAGAAGGCCGCGGCTACACCCAAGTCTAAACCGGCAGCCAAGAAAGCGTCCGCTGCTAAGAAGTAAGCAACGGTCGCGTTCGCGTTACACCGGCGACGACGGTGACGACGACGACGACAGTGGCGCAGTCGGCTGAACACCAGACAACACACACGCAGCAGCTGATGAATGTGTGTGTGTAATATTATAATAAGCGTGCGTGCGTCCTGCCTACTGTGCGTGTGCGTGTGTTACACATTGTATTATGTACGGTAGATAGGCGCGCGCCTGCTTGCTTTGTACGTTTTCATCAACGTCCAACCGCGCGCACGTTGTACGTACGAGTCCATCGTCCTCGGGAAGAGAGGGTGCGGAACGCGCGCTCGACGTGTCTCGAGAGCTCGTCACCGTCAATGGCATTCTTCAGGAGCTACACAAACAACAACATCTGAAGAAACCACCACGGCGGCACGGCAGGCACCGAGATGCTTAGAGTTGCGTGCATGCGCGCTCTCACACAATCGCGGCGCTCTAAGAGCGCACACCAAAAAGCCCTTTTCAGGGCTAACAGAAATATCATGAATATGAACAATATTCATTTCTTTAATACAGATAGTCGAAACGTATTATGATAAGTACCACATTCCTATCTACCTATTCACTTAGATAAACGCACAAGAAATAACTCACAAAATAGTAAATAAAACTTTACCTAATCTCCCTCCGAGTAGGGGTAAGTATTGGTGGAACTATTAGTGTTACACTATTATACGCTGTATACTAGATACAGGTGTATATAGGTAATATACCTACTATCAAAATAATTGATTTCGTCATTTTTTTTTTCTTCACACTATTAAAAAAAAAAAAAAAATGCTAGAATAGAGATGTTCCAAATTCAAAAAATCGAAACGCCTACCGATATCTCTACCCATCCGGTCACAACGTTGTGTAGTAGGTACTGTAGTTTTTACTTCGCGCCGGACGAGAGTTTGCGCGCGCCTGCGCGCTTTGTGAATTTACTGTGTACCCCTCCCACTGACACAGCCACGCGGCGCGCGTATATAAGAGACGGGATCGTGTATACAAAAAAATATTACAAGTCTCTCGCTCGTCGCGCGCACATCGGTACGCGTGTTACGTCGATTTCTTTCGTGTAATAAACAAACCTATCAACCATGTCGGGTCGCGGTAAAGGTGGCAAGGTGAAGGGAAAGGCAAAGTCCCGTTCCAACCGTGCTGGTCTCCAGTTCCCTGTGGGACGTATCCACAGGCTGCTCCGTAACGGAAACTACGCCGAGCGCGTCGGTGCCGGTGCCCCCGTCTACTTGGCCGCCGTGATGGAGTATCTGGCTGCTGAGGTTCTCGAGTTGGCCGGTAACGCCGCTAGGGACAACAAGAAGACCAGGATCATTCCGCGTCATCTTCAGTTGGCCATCCGCAACGACGAGGAGTTGAACAAGCTGCTCTCCGGTGTGACGATCGCTCAAGGTGGTGTACTGCCGAACATCCAGGCGGTGCTCCTGCCCAAGAAGACCGAGAAGAAGGCTTAGACGTCGTCGTCGTGTTACAGCGGCGTCATCTGACCGTGGTGCATCGTGCGAGTGCCCAGCACACGCGTATTTCGATATAATATTTATGCCAATATGTATTATTTCGTTTGCGCGGTGCCCTCCGCTCGTATGCATTCAAAACAAAAGGCCCTTTTCAGGGCCACAATATTATTCGTCAACTATATAACAAAGACAGTTTCTTTATCGGTTTTATCGTCAAACAAAAACGTACCTACCTGATACTCATTCGAGTTACGCTTATACAACAAGCTCCAGTGATGAGGCTTACAAAAATGCTACTGCCGCTGATACATAACATGTAAAATGAAGTAATTGCAGGTTACAAACCAAAATAAATGGCGCCACCCCCCCCCCCCCCCCCCCGCCTGCCTTCATGATGAATCCAGTAATGATCAATTTCTGAATGATAAACAGTATGCATACAAACACGTAAGTAAGTAATAAAATAAAATAAAAAACAAAACTGGCAGGCGTTGTCTAAACTGATTCGCTTTACCTTTATTTTATTAGACTACATTGTAACTGAAAAAGAAATATATTACAGCCTAGCCAGCCGAAAGAAAGATTAAGGTTATTGATTTATTAATAATACAGTGTTACGAAGGTAATAAATAAAAGTTAAACTTTGATACCTATTTCTAATGTAGTTATTCAATCATACAATACACATACCTACCTACCTAATATAATATATTATATTTTTTAATAATTATCTTCAAATTCACTAAATTACGAACACAAGCGCGTCACCCCGTCCCTTTCACCTCCCTCCCGGGTATCCCCTCTCCTCGCGCTCTGGCTTAGGAGCGCTGCGATTGGTCCGCCGCTACGTTGAGTCACTCACCGCTTGCCGCAACTGTGAGCCGCGAGTTAGCGTATAAATACTACTTCTACCCGCTGTGAGTGTTTTATACTGCGACTGAACTCCGTTTCGGTAGCACGTGTGTACTCTATAAATTCATAATGCCGCCCAAGACAAGTGGAAAAGCCGCCAAAAAGTCTGGCAAAGCCCAGAAGAACATCTCCAAGACCGACAAGAAGAAGAAGAAGCACAAGAGGAAGGAGAGCTACGCCATCTACATCTACAAGGTGTTGAAGCAGGTGCACCCCGACACCGGAATCTCCAGCAAGGCCATGTCCATCATGAACTCGTTCGTCAACGACATCTTCGAGCGTATCGCCGCGGAAGCTTCCCGCCTCGCCCACTACAACAAGAGGTCGACCATCACGTCCCGGGAGGTGCAGACGTCCGTCAGGCTCCTGCTGCCCGGTGAACTCGCCAAGCACGCCGTCAGTGAAGGCACCAAGGCCGTCACCAAATACACCAGCTCCAAGTGAGCGGTCGGTAGCGCTAGCAAGAGCCGCCGACGCTCCGTCGTCTCAACGCCTCGCCTCGTGTGTGTATACAGTGTTAAACCCAGTGCGCTTGTTCGTGTGTCTTGTTGACTGTGATACGTGCTAGTGTCATCGTAATGTGCATGCATGCATACACACATACCGAGTGCCCACTCGGTATGTGTGTGTGTCGTTTATGTACGTACGAGACGCGCATGATGCACGCGTCGCAATAAACAAACCATGACAAACGTCTGGGCGCGCACGCACACCGTGTGATGGCAGGAGACACAACAAAAGGCCCTTTTCAGGGCCACAAATATGTTCATGTGATTATTAATTCACATTTCTGAAATCAGAAACTCGTCAAAACGTTATTCACTTAGGGTTGGTTACATACTACCTACCGTACATGTTGTCTAAATAAAGAGAATCATGTCCGTATAAGACTCGATATCGCTCTGACAGTACGCTAACATGCTAGCTATCTATCTATCTGTCTGTCTATCTACTTACCTACCTACCTACCTACCTAAATTCCTATTTACCTAAGTATAAAAAACTGCATGCTCTCACGCATAGACAGTAACAAAGAGATGGGTATACTTACACACTAATTTTCTTCCCGCGTAAATGAGAGAGAGGTAAGAATACGAGATGCGTGTGGCAATTTTGTCATAGAGAAGCAGTAAATAATTCACACTGTAAAAACAACACGTCTACAATACAAGTTTAATAACTATATTCTTAAAACACAGCGTAGTGGAGCAGTTCAATTTAGTAGACGTACTTGCCGTATAGTTAGTTACAATTATTATCAGGAATTTCTGCACGAAGGATGCTTGTATTTTCCTTTCTTGTAAATATTATGCTATGATCTTATTAAAAAAAAATTATGGCAATTACTTAATGCGTGTCGATTTATTTCACTAGTTTAGTTAGTTCGTTCGATGCACTGTAGAGGGCGCTTAGCGAGTGCGCGCGAGAGCCCCCTGCCCGCTACGGTGGTAAAGTATAAATAGGCCCAAACATAAGACTACGATTTTTTTCACTCAGATCCAGCCTGTCCCTTTGCTGCCCTCCCCAAGCGACACCCTAAGCCGAGGCCCGAACCCCGCAGGGGGTGCCCTTAGCGAGCTGTCGCTTAACTCAGATAATTTTGCTGCCCTAGCTGGAGGCCTTAAATTCTAGGCATCCATAGGATTAGACCGGTTAAGCAGTAGCCAGCCTCAGAGGCTGAATTGCGAGATGCCATACATAAAAAAAAAAAAAAAAAAAACTACGATTTTTATTCGCTCTCGTACGCTCGAAGTGTGTAGGTCCGCGCGTCCGTTGCGTGAATTTGTTCGTTTTCTGTTAGTTTGTTCCGTTCCGTGTTTGTTTACAATGGCACGTACCAAGCAGACCGCTCGTAAATCCACCGGTGGTAAGGCTCCGAGGAAGCAGCTCGCCACCAAGGCTGCGCGCAAGAGCGCACCGGCCACCGGTGGCGTTAAGAAACCCCATCGCTACAGGCCCGGCACTGTGGCTCTCCGTGAGATTCGTCGCTACCAGAAGAGTACCGAGCTGCTGATCCGCAAGCTTCCGTTCCAGCGTCTCGTGCGTGAGATCGCACAGGACTTCAAGACCGATCTCCGTTTCCAGAGCTCCGCTGTCATGGCGCTGCAAGAGGCTAGCGAAGCTTACCTCGTCGGTCTCTTCGAAGACACCAACCTGTGCGCGATTCACGCCAAGCGCGTCACCATCATGCCCAAGGACATCCAGTTGGCACGCAGGATCAGAGGCGAACGCGCTTAAAACTGCTGCTGCATCAGCATACGTCACAATACACACACACATCGTCCTCCACGTTGACTGCCTTCGTGCAGCAGTGTGTCTGCGACCGTGTGCAGTTTTTGTGACTGTGCGTTCACACAAAAGGCCCTTTTCAGGGCCACATATGTATCAGATTATTAAATGTTTCTTTATATCAGAAGTCACAAAAACGTTACCTACCTACCTACCTACTTAACTGACTACTACACAATAGTTATTTACGAACACACTTACTCTCTTACTTACTTACTTACCTACTTAAACCTACCTACCTAAGATAAGGCTATGATGAAAGTTAGCAGAGAAGAAGTTAGTTAATACCTTATGTATTACTTACATTTTAAACAGAGACAGTCTGATAATTTTGAACATAAATCTTTTTAGGGGTATGTATATTATGTTAACTTGCAGGAATGCCCAGTTGTTACTTATATAGTCTTATATTTAGCCATATAGCTGTCATGGTCCTGCATATTATTGTATACCAAAATACCTAATATGAAAAATTTAATGCAATTTGGTTTGGAAATGCTAACCTAAAATGTAATATTTCTCAAATGCGCGCGACGAAATAACGTAGAAACGTAGAACCAACCAACCAACGACGAGCATCGGGTCCCCTCGCCCCCCGCACCTCCCGTCTCTGCCCGCTGAGTTCCGCTTACTATATAAATATAAGAGGACGCCGCGTTCGAAAAACCAGCGATAACGTCACTGACTTCAGTGACGTACTTGACAGCCCTTTGTCGCCGCCGCCTGCCGACAGAGGCTTGCCACCTGCCGTCGCCGCCGCGATTAAAGCGACACCAAGACCCATTGTTGTGAAACCCACTGTTTCGCAAACAAAGGTCCAGCCCGAACCTGCGTCCATTGTTCCCGTTTCCGAGAACATGGACAAAGGCTTACCGCCAGCCGTCGCCGCCGCGATTCCGGCTACACCTAGACCCATTGTTGCGAAACCCTTTGTTTCGCAAACAAAGGGTCAGCCCGCACCTGCGTCCATTGTTCCCGTTTCTGGAAACATGGACAAAGGCTTACCGCCAGCCGTCGCCGCCGCGATTCCGGCTAAACCCAGGCTCATTGTTTCGCAAACAATGGATCAGTCCGCACCTGCGCCCGCTGTTCTCATTTCGGAGAACATGGACACAACCGAGCCAGTCTCCGATGCGGAATCAATCTTAGACTCGTGTTCTGCCGCCTCGTCATCTGAAGACGACTATCAAGTCGTCGGAAAGGGCAAGAGAAAGAAGGGAAAAAACTCCCAGGCCGCCATGGCTAAAAAGATCGTCGCGCTCCCTTCTGTCCCCCCTCCCGCGGCCTCCCGTCCCACCTCCCCGGTCCCCGTACCAACGTCCGCCGCTGCTCATACTAGCAGGCCAGCCAGCCCTGAGGCTAACCCTTCAGCCGCTTCTTCAAAGAAGCTGAAGCCCCCTCCCCCGCTGTTCATTCAGGACAAAGGGAAATGGACAGACGTGTCCAAAATGTGTGTTGAGCGCCGCATACAATATACAAGCGCAAAAAGCACACAACAGGGCATCAAAGTGGTGGTCCCTACGACCGCTGACTTCAGGGAACTAACCCGTCAACTGATCGGGAGGCACATAGCCTTCCATACTTACTCCCTTCCAGAGGAGAAGCCCACCCGCGTGGTGATCAGGCGGATCCCGAAGGAAATCCCCACGGAGGACATCCTAAATGACCTCCAAAGCCAGGACATCCCGGTCGCAGCCGTCCACCGCCTTCATAAGGCGAGAGGTGGAGACCAGTACGATATGGTACTGGTCATCTGTGACCCAGTAGAAGGACACCACCCGATCTTCAAAGTGAAGTCGGTATGCTCCCTCACAGGCATCTCAATAGAGAAGCCTTACCGCTCAACCGTAGTAGGGCAGTGCCACCGCTGCCAGCTGTACGGACACAGCCAAGCCAACTGCCATGCGCCGCACAGATGCGTAAAGTGTCTAGGCGACCATGGTACGGCAGACTGCCCCCGTCCCAAAGACAAATCGCTATGCACGGAGCCACCGAGCTGTGTGCTTTGCGGCCAGTCGGGCCACCCGGCTAACTACCGCGGCTGCCCGAAAGCCCCCAAAGGCTCCTCCTCTAAACTGGCGAAGCGTGCAAACGCCCGCCAGCAGAGAGAAAGCCCATCGGTGAGGCTACCAACTGCACAGATGCCGGAGAGACTCAGCCCTCAGAGGCCCTCTCCCTGGACCTCGCTGAACCACCAGAGAGCCTTCCCGGCACTCGGCAAAGCAAAGTCCAGCCCCATTCCCGGGCTATTAGATACCCCTGTCCCCACTCCCGTGGCCCAAGCGAGCGCACCGGCGCCCGCTCGTCCCGCGGCTCCCGGCCCCGCGGCCGCGGTCTCCTCTCCTAACGTAACTTTAGAAACGTTAGCAAAGTTAGTCACCCCCGAAGCAGACCGCATGGCGGCAGATCTCAGGGAGGCTAACACTGACGGTGATAAGCTTAAAATTATCCTCAAGTCCCTAATCAAGTTAGGCGAAGCCTTCAGCGGCATTAATCTTTAATTTCAATGGATAATACGAGATTAACGTGTACCAAACCCCGATCCCTTAAATTAGGGTACTTTAATGCCAATGGCATTAGAGGCCAGCGTGATGAAATCGCCACCTTCCTCCGTGACCATCAAATTGATATCCTCCTCATACAGGAGACCTTCCTCAAGCCCAGTCACCGCGATCCGAGAATTGCCAACTATCGCATAGTTCGCAACGATCGGTCACGTTGCCACAAGGGCGGTACTCTAATCTATTATAGAAAGGAACTGCACTGCATCCCCTTAGATCCCCCTCCCATGGAGTCTCTGCTCGAGACTTCAGTTTGTCGACTAGGCATGACCGGTCATCAATCGATCACTATCGCCTCCGCGTACATCCCTCCCGGTGGCACGTCCGAGGAGCACACTCTGTTCACCAAAGACCTTGCCATCCTCTTCGGCTTGAGTGACTCCGTTATCATAGCGGGCGACCTCAACGCCAAACACCCCGCCTGGAACAGCACGACGACCTCTGCCAGAGGACGTCACGTGTATAACCTGGGTGAGTCCCTCAACTTCGATCCCATCGCTCCTATGGAGCACACTCACTATCCCCACGACCCCGACCAACGTCCGGACGTTCTCGACATAGCGCTACTCAAGAATGTCAACCTTAAGTTGCATTCCATCGAGACTTTACATGAGCTTAACTCAGACCATCGACCAGTGCTCATGCACTTAGTTCCCCGCTCGGGTCCCTCTGACCCCAGCCAGCCCCCGCCGACCCAAGTGATAACCGACTGGAGGAAAGTCAGCGAAAAGCTGAAATCCACCACGTCGCCTCACCTGGAGGCCATCCCCGACCACATTGTCTCAGTCGCAGACACGACGGCCGCCATCAACTCGTTTACAGAACACGTGCAATCCGTACTAAAGGATTGCTCACGGGAAGTTCCAGCAATGAGCGATCAACGCTGGATTCTACCCGCTGACGTACGTGAACTGATAACCGAGAAGAACGCGGCCATCCGTGCCTACAGCAACTTTCCCTGCGACGCGAACAAAGCTCACATGCGTTATTTACAGCGTGCTGTAAAGAAGCGCACTAGTGAGCATCGTTCAGATCAATGGGACAAAACGCTTAGCGAGCTCGAGCCTACCCACCTAGCCTTCTGGCAGCTCCAACGCAAGTTGCGCTCCACCGAAGAGGCTTCGATGCCTCCCCTCACCCGACCCGATAAGAGCGTCGCATTCGACGACTCTGAGAAGGCCGAATGCCTAGCCGACAGCCTGGAGTCCCAGTGCTCCCCCAGCTCTCAACCAGTAGACAAGCGACATCTCGATGAGGTGAACGCATTCGTCGAACGTAAAGCCGCCCTCCCTCCCGTAGAAGACCCTGATGATCCTCTGCCTTCGGTCACAGCTGACGAAGTGCAAGACATCATTAATAAGCTTCAACCGCGGAAAGCACCCGGCTCCGACGGAATCACCAATAGGGTGTTAAAACTCCTCCCCGCTCAGCTCGTCGTGTTAATGGCGGCCATCTTCAATGGCGCCCTGAGCAACAACGCCTTTCCCCAAATATGGAAAGAGGCCACTGTCATCGGTTTCGCCAAGCCAGGCAAACCCAAGTCTGAGCCCTCGAGCTACAGACCTATCAGTCTCCTGAACGCACTCGGCAAAATCTACGAGAGACTTATTTATAAGCGACTCAAAGACTTCGCCGAGGCTAAGAGTCTCATCCCCAACGAGCAGTTTGGCTTCAGGACCGGACACTCCTGCATTCAACAGGCCCATCGCATCGTAGAACACTTGAGCGCTGGCTTCCAGCGTGGAGCGATGACGGGTGTGTTGTACTTCGACATAGCAAAGGCTTTCGACAAAGTCTGGCACAACGGCTTATTATATAAGCTGTACAAACTGGGAGTGCCGGACCGTCTCGTGCTCATCTTACGAGACTTTCTGTCGGATCGCACCTTCCGCTATCGCATCGGGAAGGCACTGTCTTCCCCCCACCCCATTAGAGCCGGAGTCCCTCAGGGCTCCGTCGTCTCTCCCCTTATCTTTACTCTGTTCACCAGTGACATCCCCAAGAGCAAGAAGGCTCAGTTAGCCCTGTTCGCGGACGACACGGCCATTTATTACACTGGCCGCAGTCACGACGCTATCTATAGCACCCTCCAAACCTCAGCCAACGTCTTAGGCGCTTGGTTCCGGAAATGGAGAATCGAGGTGAACCCCGACAAGAGCCAGGCAGTTCTTTACTCTAAACAGCGTAAAATTAAGCCACCCGCGCTCAGCCCGATCACTATGTACGGTAAGCCTATCCCTTGGGAGAAGCAAGCCAAGTACTTAGGAGTCATACTTGACAACCACTTGTCTTTCGCGGCGCACATCAAAGCAGCTCGCGACCGAGCTGCGTTTGCTATGGGTAGGCTTCATTTCATGATTTCGGCAAAAAGCAAGTTGTCACTCAAGTGCAAGTTGCGCCTTTATACCGCGGTGATCCGCCCCATTATGACGTACGCTTGCGTCGTGTACGCTCACACCAAGCCTAAGTACATCCATAGGATGCAAGTTTTACAGAACCGGTTCTTACGCAGAGTCACGGGAGCCCCTTTTTATGTCCGTAATGACCGTCTACACGTAGACCTTAGAATGCCCACCGTCCTTCAGTTTATGAAACGTCTTTCGAAGCGTTTCTTCGATAACGCCATTAAACACCGTAATCCCCTGATCGCAGCGGCCGCCCGTTACGAACCCTCGCGCATTAGTACAGTACGCCGTCCTAGGCATACCCTTGTCACTCCAGATGATGCTATCACCCTCCTCCAGGAGAGTAGCAAAGAGACTAGCACTCTTAAAAAGTTCCGACTCAAACCGCCGTCTTTCCGACCTCGCCGTCGAGGTACGTCGCGACGTCCCGGTCCATGCCCTCCCCGACCCTCGCTCGAGCCAGCCCGCGATGCTGTGCCAGTAGTTTTAAATCAGCCCCTAAATAATGATACCATTCAGATCCAGCCTGTCCCCATGCAGTCTTCCCCCAGCGACGCCCTAAGCCGAGGTTCGTACCCCACAGGGGGTGCCCTTAGCGTGCAGTCGCTTAGTTTGTAAGTTTTTATGCCCTGGCTGGAGGCCTTACTCTAAAGGCACCCACAGGATAGTCCGGTTAAGCAGACGACAACCTCATAGGTTGAACTGCGAGATGCCATTCACATAAAACTACGGTTTTTATTCGCTCTCGTACGCTCGAAGTGTGTAGGTCCGCGCGTCCGTTGCGTGAATTTGTTCGTTTTCTGTTAGTTTGTTCCGTTCCGTGTTTGTTTACAATGGCACGTACCAAGCAGACCGCTCGTAAATCCACCGGTGGTAAGGCTCCGAGGAAGCAGCTCGCCACCAAGGCTGCACGCAAGAGCGCACCGGCCACCGGTGGCGTTAAGAAACCCCATCGCTACAGGCCCGGCACTGTGGCTCTCCGTGAGATTCGTCGCTACCAGAAGAGTACCGAGCTGCTGATCCGCAAGCTTCCGTTCCAGCGTCTCGTGCGTGAGATCGCACAGGACTTCAAGACCGATCTCCGTTTCCAGAGCTCCGCTGTCATGGCGCTGCAAGAGGCTAGCGAAGCTTACCTCGTCGGTCTCTTCGAAGACACCAACCTGTGCGCGATTCACGCCAAGCGCGTCACCATCATGCCCAAGGACATCCAGTTGGCACGCAGGATCAGAGGCGAACGCGCTTAAAACTGCTGCTGCATCAGCATACGTCACAATACACACACACATCGTCCTCCACGTTGACTGCCTTCGTGCAGCAGTGTGTCTGCGACCGTGTGCAGTTTTTGTGACTGTGCGTTCACACAAAAGGCCCTTTTCAGGGCCACATATGTATCAGATTATTAAATGTTTCTTTATATCAGAAGTCACAAAAACGTTACCTACCTACCTACCTACTTAACTGACTACTACACAATAGTTATTTACGAACACACTTACTCTCTTACTTACCTACTTAAACCTACCTACCTAAGATAAGGCTATGATGAAAGTTAGCAGAGAAGAAGTTAGTTAATACCTTATTATGTATTACTTACATATTAAACAGAGACAGTCTGATAATTTTGAACATAAATCTTTTTAGGGGTATGTATATTATGTTAACTTGCAGGAATGCCCAGTTGTTACTTATATAGTCTTATATTTAGCCATATAGCTGTCATGGTCCTGCATATTATTGTATACCAAAATACCTAATATGAAAAATTTAATGCAATTTGGTTTGGAAATGCTAACCTAAAATGTAATATTTCTCAAATGCGCGCGACGAAATAACGTAGAAACGTAGAACCAACCAACCAACGACGAGCATCGGGTCCCCTCGCCCCCCGCACCTCTCGTCTCTGCCCGCTGAGTTCCGCTTACTATATAAATATAAGAGGACGCCGCGTTCGAAAAAATACCAGTCGTTCGCGTTGTTCGTGCGCGCACACCCGTGTCGTTGAATTGTGTTACTTTGAAACCCCACTGCTGAGAAGATGACCGGTCGCGGTAAGGGAGGAAAGGGTCTGGGAAAAGGAGGAGCCAAGCGTCACAGGAAGGTACTCCGTGATAACATCCAGGGTATCACGAAGCCCGCCATTCGTCGTCTGGCTCGCAGAGGCGGCGTGAAACGTATCTCCGGTCTGATCTACGAAGAGACTCGCGGTGTGCTTAAAGTGTTCCTAGAGAACGTCATCCGTGACGCCGTCACTTACACCGAGCACGCCAAGAGGAAGACCGTCACCGCCATGGACGTCGTCTACGCTCTGAAGCGCCAGGGTCGCACCCTGTACGGTTTCGGAGGTTAAGCGTGTGTGTTGTGTACCTACGTGTCGCCTGCGCAACCAGCAGCTCTACATACTGTGTGTGTGCGGACGTGTGTGTGTTGTGTTCGTTCGTTCGAACAAAATCATACCGTTCGACCATGCGTGTGTAGATGCGCGCATCAAAAAAGGCCCTTTTCAGGGCCGCATATGATTCGATACATTTAAATGTTTCTTTAATGGAGTTGTCAAAAAACGTACCTATTCCTACTCACTCACTACTTACCTACTCATACCATAATTATAGCTAAACAAAGTCACTGTTCTTCGGTATAATGAATGCCTACTATTAGGTACTAAGTAGATAAAATGAAAGACACAGTTAGTTACATTATAATATAAATGATTATTTTACACTACTCTTACATACTGCTAAATACTAATATTAGGCTTACATCTAAAATGTCGTTCGCTTACCATAATAGTGCTGCTTCGCCGTCGCCGCTTTCAGAACCTGAAAAATAAAAGAAAACATTAGAGACCCTACCTACCTACCTAACCTAACACTAATATGTAGAACACAAATCTACCTATCTAGGTACCTATTCGTTCGTTCGCTCGCTCGAGCCTGTTCGTCGGTGCGCGAGCAGTTTGTTTATGTCGTCTTATTATTACTGTAGGTACTTACCTATAAAGATACACTGTGTCTGTTATTATTTTTATGTCGCGTTTATTATTTAGCGTATCATGTTTACTACGTTATTATATTATAACTAGGTATACGAACAGTAAGCATTACGGACGGCCCGGCTGTCTGGCCTAGCTAGCGAGTAGCCGTGAACGCTGTGTAAGTACGCACGGTCGGTCGGTACTGGCGCGATCCCGATCGCCTGTTGTCGTGTTACACATTATACCTACCACTTTAATACGCTTCCTGATGCGACTATCGCAGTCTTCACACCTCGAAGGGCGCACTCGTCTTTTTAATATTAGTATATTAATAGGTTGCACGTCCTGGACGGAGTCGTCCGTCCTTAGCGGTTCGGCGCTCGCGGTGTTTTACGACGCTTCACTTTTAGGTCGATAATTGCTTCGCAACGCCGTGTGATATCGACGAAGTGGTGTCTCCACGCAAGCTCGATATCCTCCTTGTTGACGAGTCGACCTCGATCCCGCCTAACTATCAATTTTATAGAGAAAATAACGTTTTGAACTCGACCCGACCTACGCTTCGTACTCAGTCGTCAAAATAAAACGCCGCCACCGGTCGAACGCGCACCGCACACGCTCTGCATTCGCACGTCCGCATGCTCCACTTCATGAACTATCCGAAATCGCAAACGCCCTTTGTCTTGCCGCACGTTAACCATTCTTTTTCTTTGCTTTATTAGATACGTGTTAGTGAAAACTTTCAAGCGTTCATACGAGAAAACGTCGCGCGACATCACGGCTCTCGTTACGGTAAAGTTCCGTCGTACTTGGGCGTACGAATACGAAATTTGTGAATCCTATAAGTGGCGACATCTAAGTCTCTTATACGCTATCTTTTATCGTGTGTGTGTACTACTCAACTCGTTCAATACTCAACAATGGCAGACACAGCAGTCGCTACCGAGGCTCCGGCACCCGCTACACCAGCGAAGAAGCAGGCGAGGCAGGCCGGCGGCGCCGGTGCCGCGAAGAAACCGAAGGCGAAGCCGACCCATCCCAAAACATCCGAGATGGTCAACAACGCTATCAAGGAGATGAAGGAACGTAGCGGATCTTCCCTGCAGGCGATCAAGAAGTACATCGCCGCCCAGTACAAGGTCGACGCTGAGAAGCTGGCTCCGTTCATCAGGAAATATCTGAAGAGCGCCGTCGAATCTGGCGCACTGATCCAGACCAAGGGCAAGGGTGCCTCCGGTTCGTTCAAGCTCGAGTCGAAATCGGGTGCCAAGAAACCCACCGCCTCCGCCGCCGCTGGCAAAGCCGCCGGTAAAGCGACCGCCTCTGCGGCCGCGAAGACGAAGAAGGCGACCGCCTCTGCGGCTGGAGCCAAGACCAAGAAGGCAGCAGCCGCCGCCGCGTCCGCAGCTTCGCCTTCCAAGGCCAAGTCGTCGGCCGCCGCCGCCGCTAAGGACAAGAAGGCCGCCGCCGCTAAGAAGAAGCCGGCTCCCAAGAAGGCCGCCGCCCCCGCCAAAGCGAAGAGCGCCGCCGCTCCGAAAGCAAAGAAGACAGCCAAGCCGCCAACAAAGAAACCTAAAGCGCCTAAACCCAAGAAGGCCGCGGCTACACCCAAGTCTAAACCGGCAGCCAAGAAAGCGTCCGCTGCTAAGAAGTAAGCAACGGTCGCGTTCGCGTTACACCGGCGACGACGGTGACGACGGCGACGACAGTGGCGCAGTCGGCTGAACACCAGACAACACACACGCAGCAGCTGATGAATGTGTGTGTGTAATATTATAATAAGCGTGCGTGCGTCCTGCCTACTGTGCGTGTGCGTGTGTTACACATTGTATTATGTACGGTAGATAGGCGCGCGCCTGCTTGCTTTGTACGTTTTCATCAACGTCCAACCGCGCGCACGTTGTACGTACGAGTCCATCGTCCTCGGGAAGAGAGGGTGCGGAACGCGCGCTCGACGTGTCTCGAGAGCTCGTCACCGTCAATGGCATTCTTCAGGAGCTACACAAACAACAACATCTGAAGAAACCACCACGGCGGCACGGCAGGCACCGAGATGCTTAGAGTTGCGTGCATGCGCGCTCTCACACAATCGCGGCGCTCTAAGAGCGCACACCAAAAAGCCCTTTTCAGGGCTAACAGAAATATCATGAATATGAACAATATTCATTTCTTTAATACAGATAGTCGAAACGTATTATGATAAGTACCACATTCCTATCTACCTATTCACTTAGATAAACGCACAAGAAATAACTCACAAAATAGTAAATAAAACTTTACCTAATCTCCCTCCGAGTAGGGGTAAGTATTGGTGGAACTATTAGTGTTACACTATTATACGCTGTATACTAGATACAGGTGTATATAGGTAATATACCTACTATCAAAATAATTGATTTCGTCATTTTTTTTTTCTTCACACTATTAAAAAAAAAAAAAAAATGCTAGAATAGAGATGTTCCAAATTCAAAAAATCGAAACGCCTACCGATATCTCTACCCATCCGGTCACAACGTTGTGTAGTAGGTACTGTAGTTTTTACTTCGCGCCGGACGAGAGTTTGCGCGCGCCTGCGCGCTTTGTGAATTTACTGTGTACCCCTCCCACTGACACAGCCACGCGGCGCGCGTATATAAGAGACGGGATCGTGTATACAAAAAAATATTACAAACCTCAGCCCGATCACTATGTACGGTAAGCCTATCCCTTGGGAGAAGCAAGCCAAGTACTTAGGAGTCATACTTGACAACCACTTGTCTTTCGCGGCGCACATCAAAGCAGCTTGCGACCGAGCTGCGTTTGCTATGGGTAGGCTTCATTTCATGATTTCGGCACAAAGCAAGTTGTCACTCAAGTGCAAGTTGCGCCTGTATACCGCGGTGATCCGCCCCATTATGACGTACGCTTGCGTCGTGTACGCTCACACCAAGCCTAAGTACATCCATAGGATGCAAGTTTTACAGAACCGGTTCTTACGTAGAGTCACGGGAGCCCCTTTTTATGTCCGTAATGACCGTCTACACATAGACCTTAGAATGCCCACCGTCTTTCAGTTTATGAAACGTCTTTCGAAGCGTTTCTTTGATAACGCCATTAAACACCGTAATCCCCTGATCGCAGCGGCCGCCCGTTACGAACCCTCGCGCATTAGTACAGTACGCCGTCCTAGGCATACCCTTGTCACTCCAGATGATGCTATCACCCTCCTCCAGGAGAGTAGCAAAGAGACTAGCACTCTTAAAAAGTTCCGACTCAAACCGCCGTCTTTCCGACCTCGCCGTCGAGGTCCGTCGCGACGTCCCGGTCCATGCCCTCCCCGACCCTCGCTCGAGTCAGCCCGCGATGCTGTGCCAGTAGTTTTAAATCAGCCCCTAAATAATGATACCATTCAGATCCAGCCTGTCCCCATGCAGTCTTCCCCCAGCGACGCCCTAAGCCGAGGTTCGTACCCCACAGGGGGTGCCCTTAGCGTGCAGTCGCTTAGTTTGTAAGTTTTTATGCCCTGGCTGGAGGCCTTACTCTAAAGGCACCCACAGGATAGTCCGGTTAAGCAGACGACAACCTCATAGGTTGAACTGCGAGATGCCATTCAAAAAAAAAAAAAAAAAAATATACAAAAAAATATTACAAGTCTCTCGCTCGTCGCGCGCACATCGGTACGCGTGTTACGTCGATTTCTTTCGTGTAATAAACAAACCTATCAACCATGTCGGGTCGCGGTAAAGGTGGCAAGGTGAAGGGAAAGGCAAAGTCCCGTTCCAACCGTGCTGGTCTCCAGTTCCCTGTGGGACGTATCCACAGGCTGCTCCGTAACGGAAACTACGCCGAGCGCGTCGGTGCCGGTGCCCCCGTCTACTTGGCCGCCGTGATGGAGTATCTGGCTGCTGAGGTTCTCGAGTTGGCCGGTAACGCCGCTAGGGACAACAAGAAGACCAGGATCATTCCGCGTCATCTTCAGTTGGCCATCCGCAACGACGAGGAGTTGAACAAGCTGCTCTCCGGTGTGACGATCGCTCAAGGTGGTGTACTGCCGAACATCCAGGCGGTGCTCCTGCCCAAGAAGACCGAGAAGAAGGCTTAGACGTCGTCGTCGTGTTACAGCGGCGTCATCTGACCGTGGTGCATCGTGCGAGTGCCCAGCACACGCGTATTTCGATATAATATTTATGCCAATATGTATTATTTCGTTTGCGCGGTGCCCTCCGCTCGTATGCATTCAAAACAAAAGGCCCTTTTCAGGGCCACAATATTATTCGTCAACTATATAACAAAGACAGTTTCTTTATCGGTTTTATCGTCAAACAAAAACGTACCTACCTGATACTCATTCGAGTTACGCTTATACAACAAGCTCCAGTGATGAGGCTTACAAAAATGCTACTGCCGCTGATACATAACATGTAAAATGAAGTAATTGCAGGTTACAAACCAAAATAAATGGCGCCACCCCCCCCCCCCCCCCCCCCCGCCTGCCTTCATGATGAATCCAGTAATGATCAATTTCTGAATGATAAACAGTATGCATACAAACACGTAAGTAAGTAATAAAATAAAATAAAAAACAAAACTGGCAGGCGTTGTCTAAACTGATTCGCTTTACCTTTATTTTATTAGACTACATTGTAACTGAAAAAGAAATATATTACAGCCTAGCCAGCCGAAAGAAAGATTAAGGTTATTGATTTATTAATAATACAGTGTTACGAAGGTAATAAATAAAAGTTAAACTTTGATACCTATTTCTAATGTAGTTATTCAATCATACAATACACATACCTACCTACCTAATATAATATATTATATTTTTTAATAATTATCTTCAAATTCACTAAATTACGAACACAAGCGCGTCACCCCGTCCCTTTCACCTCCCTCCCGGGTATCCCCTCTCCTCGCGCTCTGGCTTAGGAGCGCTGCGATTGGTCCGCCGCTACGTTGAGTCACTCACCGCTTGCCGCAACTGTGAGCCGCGAGTTAGCGTATAAATACTACTTCTACCCGCTGTGAGTGTTTTATACTGCGACTGAACTCCGTTTCGGTAGCACGTGTGTACTCTATAAATTCATAATGCCGCCCAAGACAAGTGGAAAAGCCGCCAAAAAGTCTGGCAAAGCCCAGAAGAACATCTCCAAGACCGACAAGAAGAAGAAGAAGCACAAGAGGAAGGAGAGCTACGCCATCTACATCTACAAGGTGTTGAAGCAGGTGCACCCCGACACCGGAATCTCCAGCAAGGCCATGTCCATCATGAACTCGTTCGTCAACGACATCTTCGAGCGTATCGCCGCGGAAGCTTCCCGCCTCGCCCACTACAACAAGAGGTCGACCATCACGTCCCGGGAGGTGCAGACGTCCGTCAGGCTCCTGCTGCCCGGTGAACTCGCCAAGCACGCCGTCAGTGAAGGCACCAAGGCCGTCACCAAATACACCAGCTCCAAGTGAGCGGTCGGTAGCGCTAGCAAGAGCCGCCGACGCTCCGTCGTCTCAACGCCTCGCCTCGTGTGTGTATACAGTGTTAAACCCAGTGCGCTTGTTCGTGTGTCTTGTTGACTGTGATACGTGCTAGTGTCATCGTAATGTGCATGCATGCATACACACATACCGAGTGCCCACTCGGTATGTGTGTGTGTCGTTTATGTACGTACGAGACGCGCATGATGCACGCGTCGCAATAAACAAACCATGACAAACGTCTGGGCGCGCACGCACACCGTGTGATGGCAGGAGACACAACAAAAGGCCCTTTTCAGGGCCACAAATATGTTCATGTGATTATTAATTCACATTTCTGAAATCAGAAACTCGTCAAAACGTTATTCACTTAGGGTTGGTTACATACTACCTACCGTACATGTTGTCTAAATAAAGAGAATCATGTCCGTATAAGACTCGATATCGCTCTGACAGTACGCTAACATGCTAGCTATCTATCTATCTGTCTGTCTATCTACTTACCTACCTACCTACCTACCTAAATTCCTATTTACCTAAGTATAAAAAACTGCATGCTCTCACGCATAGACAGTAACAAAGAGATGGGTATACTTACACACTAATTTTCTTCCCGCGTAAATGAGAGAGAGGTAAGAATACGAGATGCGTGTGGCAATTTTGTCATAGAGAAGCAGTAAATAATTCACACTGTAAAAACAACACGTCTACAATACAAGTTTAATAACTATATTCTTAAAACACAGCGTAGTGGAGCAGTTCAATTTAGTAGACGTACTTGCCGTATAGTTAGTTACAATTATTATCAGGAATTTCTGCACGAAGGATGCTTGTATTTTCCTTTCTTGTAAATATTATGCTATGATCTTATTAAAAAAAAATTATGGCAATTACTTAATGCGTGTCGATTTATTTCACTAGTTTAGTTAGTTCGTTCGATGCACTGTAGAGGGCGCTTAGCGAGTGCGCGCGAGAGCCCCCTGCCCGCTACGGTGGTAAAGTATAAATAGGCCCAAACATAAGACTACGATTTTTATTCGCTCTCGTACGCTCGAAGTGTGTAGGTCCGCGCGTCCGTTGCGTGAATTTGTTCGTTTTCTGTTAGTTTGTTCCGTTCCGTGTTTGTTTACAATGGCACGTACCAAGCAGACCGCTCGTAAATCCACCGGTGGTAAGGCTCCGAGGAAGCAGCTCGCCACCAAGGCTGCGCGCAAGAGCGCACCGGCCACCGGTGGCGTTAAGAAACCCCATCGCTACAGGCCCGGCACTGTGGCTCTCCGTGAGATTCGTCGCTACCAGAAGAGTACCGAGCTGCTGATCCGCAAGCTTCCGTTCCAGCGTCTCGTGCGTGAGATCGCACAGGACTTCAAGACCGATCTCCGTTTCCAGAGCTCCGCTGTCATGGCGCTGCAAGAGGCTAGCGAAGCTTACCTCGTCGGTCTCTTCGAAGACACCAACCTGTGCGCGATTCACGCCAAGCGCGTCACCATCATGCCCAAGGACATCCAGTTGGCACGCAGGATCAGAGGCGAACGCGCTTAAAACTGCTGCTGCATCAGCATACGTCACAATACACACACACATCGTCCTCCACGTTGACTGCCTTCGTGCAGCAGTGTGTCTGCGACCGTGTGCAGTTTTTGTGACTGTGCGTTCACACAAAAGGCCCTTTTCAGGGCCACATATGTATCAGATTATTAAATGTTTCTTTATATCAGAAGTCACAAAAACGTTACCTACCTACCTACCTACTTAACTGACTACTACACAATAGTTATTTACGAACACACTTACTCTCTTACTTACTTACTTACCTACTTAAACCTACCTACCTAAGATAAGGCTATGATGAAAGTTAGCAGAGAAGAAGTTAGTTAATACCTTATGTATTACTTACATTTTAAACAGAGACAGTCTGATAATTTTGAACATAAATCTTTTTAGGGGTATGTATATTATGTTAACTTGCAGGAATGCCCAGTTGTTACTTATATAGTCTTATATTTAGCCATATAGCTGTCATGGTCCTGCATATTATTGTATACCAAAATACCTAATATGAAAAATTTAATGCAATTTGGTTTGGAAATGCTAACCTAAAATGTAATATTTCTCAAATGCGCGCGACGAAATAACGTAGAAACGTAGAACCAACCAACCAACGACGAGCATCGGGTCCCCTCGCCCCCCGCACCTCCCGTCTCTGCCCGCTGAGTTCCGCTTACTATATAAATATAAGAGGACGCCGCGTTCGAAAAACACAAAAACAGACTCCGATCCGTTTACCGGCCTCGCCGACGAGGCCCGTCGCGACGTCCCAGTAATGTTACTCCCCGACCCTTGCACGACGAGCCAGCCCGCGCCGCTGAGCAAGTAGCTTTAAATTCCCTTAATAATAATACGACCCAGCCTGTCCCTTGCTGTCCGCCAATCAATGACGCCCTAAGCCGAGGTCCGAACCCCACAGGGGGTGCCCTTAGCGAGTGGTCATTTAGTTTAAGTTTTACCTAGTTTGTAAGCCCTGGCTGGGGGCCTTAAATTCATTTGAGGTCACCACAGGATAGTCCGGGTTAAGCAGTTAAAACCTTCAGAAGGTTGATCTGCGAGTGGCCATACCAAAAAAAAAAAAAAAAAAAAAAAAAACGTTCGAAAAAATACCAGTCGTTCGCGTTGTTCGTGCGCGCACACCCGTGTCGTTGAATTGTGTTACTTTGAAACCCCACTGCTGAGAAGATGACCGGTCGCGGTAAGGGAGGAAAGGGTCTGGGAAAAGGAGGAGCCAAGCGTCACAGGAAGGTACTCCGTGATAACATCCAGGGTATCACGAAGCCCGCCATTCGTCGTCTGGCTCGCAGAGGCGGCGTGAAACGTATCTCCGGTCTGATCTACGAAGAGACTCGCGGTGTGCTTAAAGTGTTCCTAGAGAACGTCATCCGTGACGCCGTCACTTACACCGAGCACGCCAAGAGGAAGACCGTCACCGCCATGGACGTCGTCTACGCTCTGAAGCGCCAGGGTCGCACCCTGTACGGTTTCGGAGGTTAAGCGTGTGTGTTGTGTGTACCTACGTGTCGCCTGCACAACCAGCAGCTCTACATACTGTGTGTGTGCGGACGTGTGTGTGTTGTGTTCGTTCGTTCGTTCGAACAATATCATACCGTTCGACCATGCGTGTGTAGATGCGCGCATCAAAAAAGGCCCTTTTCAGGGCCGCATATGATTCGATACATTTAAATGTTTCTTTAATGGAGTTGTCAAAAAACGTACCTATTCCTACTCACTCACTACTTACCTACTCATACCATAATTATAGCTAAACAAAGTCACTGTTCTTCGGTATAATGAATGCCTACTATTAGGTACTAAGTAGATAAAATGAAAGACACAGTTAGTTACATTATAATATAAATGATTACTTTACACTACTCTTACATACTGCTAAATACTAATATTAGGCTTACATCTAAAATGTCGTTCGCTTACCATAATGGTACCTATGCGTGCGTGATTAAAGGAGGGGGTGCTGCTTCGCCGTCGCCGCTTTCTGAACCTGAAAAATAAAAGAAAACATTAGAGACCCTACCTACCTAACCTAACACTAATATGTAGAACACAAATCTACCTATCTAGGTACCTATTCGTTCGTTCGCTCGCTCGCTCGGACGCCCGCCCGCCCGCCCGCCTGTTCGTCGCTGCGCGAGCAGTTTGTTTATGTCGTCTTATTATTACTGTAGGTACTTACCTATAAAGATACACTGTGTCTGTTATTATTTTTATGTCGCGTTTATTATTTAGCGTATCATGTTTACTACGTTATTATATTATAACTAGGTATACGAACAGTAAGCATTACGGACGGCCTGGCTGTCTGGCCTAGCTAGCGAGTAGCCGTGAACGCTGTGTAAGTACGCACGGTCGGTCGGTACTGGCGCGATCCCGATCGCCTGTTGTCGTGTTACACATTATACCTACCACTTTAATACGCTTCCTGATGCGACTATCGCAGTCTTCACACCTCGAAGGGCGCACTCGTCTTTTTAATATTAGTATATTAATAGGTTGCACGTCCTGGACGGAGTCGTCCGTCCTTAGCGGTTCGGCGCTCGCGGTGTTTTACGACGCTTCACTTTTAGGTCGATAATTGCTTCGCAACGCCGTGTGATATCGACGAAGTGGTGTCTCCACGCAAGCTCGATATCCTCCTTGTTGACGAGTCGACCTCGATCCCGCCTAACTATCAATTTTATAGAGAAAATAACGTTTTGAACTCGACCCGACCTACGCTTCGTACTCAGTCGTCAAAATAAAACGCCGCCACCGGTCGAACGCGCACCGCACACGCTCTGCATTCGCACGTCCGCATGCTCCACTTCATGAACTATCCGAAATCGCAAACGCCCTTTGTCTTGCCGCACGTTAACCATTCTTTTTCTTTGCTTTATTAGATACGTGTTAGTGAAAACTTTCAAGCGTTCATACGAGAAAACGTCGCGCGACATCACGGCTCTCGTTACGGTAAAGTTCCGTCGTACTTGGGCGTACGAATACGAAATTTGTGAATCCTATAAGTGGCGACATCTAAGTCTCTTATACGCTATCTTTTATCGTGTGTGTGTACTACTCAACTCGTTCAATACTCAACAATGGCAGACACAGCAGTCGCTACCGAGGCTCCGGCACCCGCTACACCAGCGAAGAAGCAGGCGAGGCAGGCCGGCGGCGCCGGTGCCGCGAAGAAACCGAAGGCGAAGCCGACCCATCCCAAAACATCCGAGATGGTCAACAACGCTATCAAGGAGATGAAGGAACGTAGCGGATCTTCCCTGCAGGCGATCAAGAAGTACATCGCCGCCCAGTACAAGGTCGACGCTGAGAAGCTGGCTCCGTTCATCAGGAAATATCTGAAGAGCGCCGTCGAATCTGGCGCACTGATCCAGACCAAGGGCAAGGGTGCCTCCGGTTCGTTCAAGCTCGAGTCGAAATCGGGTGCCAAGAAACCCACCGCCTCCGCCGCCGCTGGCAAAGCCGCCGGTAAAGCGACCGCCTCTGCGGCCGCGAAGACGAAGAAGGCGACCGCCTCTGCGGCTGGAGCCAAGACCAAGAAGGCAGCAGCCGCCGCCGCGTCCGCAGCTTCGCCTTCCAAGGCCAAGTCGTCGGCCGCCGCCGCCGCTAAGGACAAGAAGGCCGCCGCCGCTAAGAAGAAGCCGGCTCCCAAGAAGGCCGCCGCCCCCGCCAAAGCGAAGAGCGCCGCCGCTCCGAAAGCAAAGAAGACAGCCAAGCCGCCAACAAAGAAACCTAAAGCGCCTAAACCCAAGAAGGCCGCGGCTACACCCAAGTCTAAACCGGCAGCCAAGAAAGCGTCCGCTGCTAAGAAGTAAGCAACGGTCGCGTTCGCGTTACACCGGCGACGACGGTGACGACGGCGACGACAGTGGCGCAGTCGGCTGAACACCAGACAACACACACGCAGCAGCTGATGAATGTGTGTGTGTAATATTATAATAAGCGTGCGTGCGTCCTGCCTACTGTGCGTGTGCGTGTGTTACACATTGTATTATGTACGGTAGATAGGCGCGCGCCTGCTTGCTTTGTACGTTTTCATCAACGTCCAACCGCGCGCACGTTGTACGTACGAGTCCATCGTCCTCGGGAAGAGAGGGTGCGGAACGCGCGCTCGACGTGTCTCGAGAGCTCGTCACCGTCAATGGCATTCTTCAGGAGCTACACAAACAACAACATCTGAAGAAACCACCACGGCGGCACGGCAGGCACCGAGATGCTTAGAGTTGCGTGCATGCGCGCTCTCACACAATCGCGGCGCTCTAAGAGCGCACACCAAAAAGCCCTTTTCAGGGCTAACAGAAATATCATGAATATGAACAATATTCATTTCTTTAATACAGATAGTCGAAACGTATTATGATAAGTACCACATTCCTATCTACCTATTCACTTAGATAAACGCACAAGAAATAACTCACAAAATAGTAAATAAAACTTTACCTAATCTCCCTCCGAGTAGGGGTAAGTATTGGTGGAACTATTAGTGTTACACTATTATACGCTGTATACTAGATACAGGTGTATATAGGTAATATACCTACTATCAAAATAATTGATTTCGTCATTTTTTTTTTCTTCACACTATTAAAAAAAAAAAAAAAATGCTAGAATAGAGATGTTCCAAATTCAAAAAATCGAAACGCCTACCGATATCTCTACCCATCCGGTCACAACGTTGTGTAGTAGGTACTGTAGTTTTTACTTCGCGCCGGACGAGAGTTTGCGCGCGCCTGCGCGCTTTGTGAATTTACTGTGTACCCCTCCCACTGACACAGCCACGCGGCGCGCGTATATAAGAGACGGGATCGTGTATACAAAAAAATATTACAAGTCTCTCGCTCGTCGCGCGCACATCGGTACGCGTGTTACGTCGATTTCTTTCGTGTAATAAACAAACCTATCAACCATGTCGGGTCGCGGTAAAGGTGGCAAGGTGAAGGGAAAGGCAAAGTCCCGTTCCAACCGTGCTGGTCTCCAGTTCCCTGTGGGACGTATCCACAGGCTGCTCCGTAACGGAAACTACGCCGAGCGCGTCGGTGCCGGTGCCCCCGTCTACTTGGCCGCCGTGATGGAGTATCTGGCTGCTGAGGTTCTCGAGTTGGCCGGTAACGCCGCTAGGGACAACAAGAAGACCAGGATCATTCCGCGTCATCTTCAGTTGGCCATCCGCAACGACGAGGAGTTGAACAAGCTGCTCTCCGGTGTGACGATCGCTCAAGGTGGTGTACTGCCGAACATCCAGGCGGTGCTCCTGCCCAAGAAGACCGAGAAGAAGGCTTAGACGTCGTCGTCGTGTTACAGCGGCGTCATCTGACCGTGGTGCATCGTGCGAGTGCCCAGCACACGCGTATTTCGATATAATATTTATGCCAATATGTATTATTTCGTTTGCGCGGTGCCCTCCGCTCGTATGCATTCAAAACAAAAGGCCCTTTTCAGGGCCACAATATTATTCGTCAACTATATAACAAAGACAGTTTCTTTATCGGTTTTATCGTCAAACAAAAACGTACCTACCTGATACTCATTCGAGTTACGCTTATACAACAAGCTCCAGTGATGAGGCTTACAAAAATGCTACTGCCGCTGATACATAACATGTAAAATGAAGTAATTGCAGGTTACAAACCAAAATAAATGGCGCCACCCCCCCCCCCCCCCCCCCCGCCTGCCTTCATGATGAATCCAGTAATGATCAATTTCTGAATGATAAACAGTATGCATACAAACACGTAAGTAAGTAATAAAATAAAATAAAAAACAAAACTGGCAGGCGTTGTCTAAACTGATTCGCTTTACCTTTATTTTATTAGACTACATTGTAACTGAAAAAGAAATATATTACAGCCTAGCCAGCCGAAAGAAAGATTAAGGTTATTGATTTATTAATAATACAGTGTTACGAAGGTAATAAATAAAAGTTAAACTTTGATACCTATTTCTAATGTAGTTATTCAATCATACAATACACATACCTACCTACCTAATATAATATATTATATTTTTTAATAATTATCTTCAAATTCACTAAATTACGAACACAAGCGCGTCACCCCGTCCCTTTCACCTCCCTCCCGGGTATCCCCTCTCCTCGCGCTCTGGCTTAGGAGCGCTGCGATTGGTCCGCCGCTACGTTGAGTCACTCACCGCTTGCCGCAACTGTGAGCCGCGAGTTAGCGTATAAATACTACTTCTACCCGCTGTGAGTGTTTTATACTGCGACTGAACTCCGTTTCGGTAGCACGTGTGTACTCTATAAATTCATAATGCCGCCCAAGACAAGTGGAAAAGCCGCCAAAAAGTCTGGCAAAGCCCAGAAGAACATCTCCAAGACCGACAAGAAGAAGAAGAAGCACAAGAGGAAGGAGAGCTACGCCATCTACATCTACAAGGTGTTGAAGCAGGTGCACCCCGACACCGGAATCTCCAGCAAGGCCATGTCCATCATGAACTCGTTCGTCAACGACATCTTCGAGCGTATCGCCGCGGAAGCTTCCCGCCTCGCCCACTACAACAAGAGGTCGACCATCACGTCCCGGGAGGTGCAGACGTCCGTCAGGCTCCTGCTGCCCGGTGAACTCGCCAAGCACGCCGTCAGTGAAGGCACCAAGGCCGTCACCAAATACACCAGCTCCAAGTGAGCGGTCGGTAGCGCTAGCAAGAGCCGCCGACGCTCCGTCGTCTCAACGCCTCGCCTCGTGTGTGTATACAGTGTTAAACCCAGTGCGCTTGTTCGTGTGTCTTGTTGACTGTGATACGTGCTAGTGTCATCGTAATGTGCATGCATGCATACACACATACCGAGTGCCCACTCGGTATGTGTGTGTGTCGTTTATGTACGTACGAGACGCGCATGATGCACGCGTCGCAATAAACAAACCATGACAAACGTCTGGGCGCGCACGCACACCGTGTGATGGCAGGAGACACAACAAAAGGCCCTTTTCAGGGCCACAAATATGTTCATGTGATTATTAATTCACATTTCTGAAATCAGAAACTCGTCAAAACGTTATTCACTTAGGGTTGGTTACATACTACCTACCGTACATGTTGTCTAAATAAAGAGAATCATGTCCGTATAAGACTCGATATCGCTCTGACAGTACGCTAACATGCTAGCTATCTATCTATCTGTCTGTCTATCTACTTACCTACCTACCTACCTACCTAAATTCCTATTTACCTAAGTATAAAAAACTGCATGCTCTCACGCATAGACAGTAACAAAGAGATGGGTATACTTACACACTAATTTTCTTCCCGCGTAAATGAGAGAGAGGTAAGAATACGAGATGCGTGTGGCAATTTTGTCATAGAGAAGCAGTAAATAATTCACACTGTAAAAACAACACGTCTACAATACAAGTTTAATAACTATATTCTTAAAACACAGCGTAGTGGAGCAGTTCAATTTAGTAGACGTACTTGCCGTATAGTTAGTTACAATTATTATCAGGAATTTCTGCACGAAGGATGCTTGTATTTTCCTTTCTTGTAAATATTATGCTATGATCTTATTAAAAAAAAATTATGGCAATTACTTAATGCGTGTCGATTTATTTCACTAGTTTAGTTAGTTCGTTCGATGCACTGTAGAGGGCGCTTAGCGAGTGCGCGCGAGAGCCCCCTGCCCGCTACGGTGGTAAAGTATAAATAGGCCCAAACATAAGACTACGATTTTTATAAATACGAGATTAACGTGTACCAAACCCCGATCCCTTAAATTAGGGTACTTTAATGCCAATGGCATTAGAGGCCAGCGTGATGAAATCGCCACCTTCCTCCGTGACCATCAAATTGATATCCTCCTCATACAGGAGACCTTCCTCAAGCCCAGTCACCGCGATCCGAGAATTGCCAACTATCGCATAGTTCGCAACGATCGGTCACGTTGCCACAAGGGCGGTACTCTAATCTATTATAGAAAGGAACTGCACTGCATCCCCTTAGATCCCCCTCCCATGGAGTCTCTGCTCGAGACTTCAGTTTGTCGACTAGGCATGACCGGTCATCAATCGATCACTATCGCCTCCGCGTACATCCCTCCCGGTGGCACGTCCGAGGAGCACACTCTGTTCACCAAAGACCTTGCCATCCTCTTCGGCTTGAGTGACTCCGTTATCATAGCGGGCGACCTCAACGCCAAACACCCCGCCTGGAACAGCACGACGACCTCTGCCAGAGGACGTCACGTGTATAACCTGGGTGAGTCCCTCAACTTCGATCCCATCGCTCCTATGGAGCACACTCACTATCCCCACGACCCCGACCAACGTCCGGACGTTCTCGACATAGCGCTACTCAAGAATGTCAACCTTAAGTTGCATTCCATCGAGACTTTACATGAGCTTAACTCAGACCATCGACCAGTGCTCATGCACTTAGTTCCCCGCTCGGGTCCCTCTGACCCCAGCCAGCCCCCGCCGACCCAAGTGATAACCGACTGGAGGAAAGTCAGCGAAAAGCTGAAATCCACCACGTCGCCTCACCTGGAGGCCATCCCCGACCACATTGTCTCAGTCGCAGACACGACGGCCGCCATCAACTCGTTTACAGAACACGTGCAATCCGTACTAAAGGATTGCTCACGGGAAGTTCCAGCAATGAGCGATCAACGCTGGATTCTACCCGCTGACGTACGTGAACTGATAACCGAGAAGAACGCGGCCATCCGTGCCTACAGCAACTTTCCCTGCGACGCGAACAAAGCTCACATGCGTTATTTACAGCGTGCTGTAAAGAAGCGCACTAGTGAGCATCGTTCAGATCAATGGGACAAAACGCTTAGCGAGCTCGAGCCTACCCACCTAGCCTTCTGGCAGCTGCAACGCAAGTTGCGCTCCACCGAAGAGGCTTCGATGCCTCCCCTCACCCGACCCGATAAGAGCGTCGCATTCGACGACTCTGAGAAGGCCGAATGCCTAGCCGACAGCCTGGAGTCCCAGTGCTCCCCCAGCTCTCAACCAGTAGACAAGCGACATCTCGATGAGGTGAACGCATTCGTCGAACGTAAAGCCGCCCTCCCTCCCGTAGAAGACCCTGATGATCCTCTGCCTTCGGTCACAGCTGACGAAGTGCAAGACATCATTAATAAGCTTCAACCGCGGAAAGCACCCGGCTCCGACGGAATCACCAATAGGGTGTTAAAACTCCTCCCCGCTCAGCTCGTCGTGTTAATGGCGGCCATCTTCAATGGCGCCCTGAGCAACAACGCCTTTCCCCAAATATGGAAAGAGGCCACTGTCATCGGTTTCGCCAAGCCAGGCAAACCCAAGTCTGAGCCCTCGAGCTACAGACCTATCAGTCTCCTGAACGCACTCGGCAAAATCTACGAGAGACTTATTTATAAGCGACTCAAAGACTTCGCCGAGGCTAAGAGTCTCATCCCCAACGAGCAGTTTGGCTTCAGGACCGGACACTCCTGCATTCAACAGGCCCATCGCATCGTAGAACACTTGAGCGCTGGCTTCCAGCGTGGAGCGATGACGGGTGTGTTGTACTTCGACATAGCAAAGGCTTTCGACAAAGTCTGGCACAACGGCTTATTATATAAGCTGTACAAACTGGGAGTGCCGGACCGTCTCGTGCTCATCTTACGAGACTTTCTGTCGGATCGCACCTTCCGCTATCGCATCGGGAAGGCACTGTCTTCCCCCCACCCCATTAGAGCCGGAGTCCCTCAGGGCTCCGTCGTCTCTCCCCTTATCTTTACTCTGTTCACCAGTGACATCCCCAAGAGCAAGAAGGCTCAGTTAGCCCTGTTCGCGGACGACACGGCCATTTATTACACTGGCCGCAGTCACGACGCTATCTATAGCACCCTCCAAACCTCAGCCAACGTCTTAGGCGCTTGGTTCCGGAAATGGAGAATCGAGGTGAACCCCGACAAGAGCCAGGCAGTTCTTTACTCTAAACAGCGTAAAATTAAGCCACCCGCGCTCAGCCCGATCACTATGTACGGTAAGCCTATCCCTTGGGAGAAGCAAGCCAAGTACTTAGGAGTCATACTTGACAACCACTTGTCTTTTGCGGCGCACATCAAAGCAGCTCGCGACCGAGCTGCGTTTGCTATGGGTAGGCTTCATTTCATGATTTCGGCAAAAAGCAAGTTGTCACTCAAGTGCAAGTTGCGCCTTTATACCGCGGTGATCCGCCCCATTATGACGTACGCTTGCGTCGTGTACGCTCACACCAAGCCTAAGTACATCCATAGGATGCAAGTTTTACAGAACCGGTTCTTACGCAGAGTCACGGGAGCCCCTTTTTATGTCCGTAATGACCGTCTACACGTAGACCTTAGAATGCCCACCGTCCTTCAGTTTATGAAACGTCTTTCGAAGCGTTTCTTCGATAACGCCATTAAACACCGTAATCCCCTGATCGCAGCGGCCGCCCGTTACGAACCCTCGCGCATTAGTACAGTACGCCGTCCTAGGCATACCCTTGTCACTCCAGATGATGCTATCACCCTCCTCCAGGAGAGTAGCAAAGAGACTAGCACTCTTAAAAAGTTCCGACTCAAACCGCCGTCTTTCCGACCTCGCCGTCGAGGTACGTCGCGACGTCCCGGTCCATGCCCTCCCCGACCCTCGCTCGAGCCAGCCCGCGATGCTGTGCCAGTAGTTTTAAATCAGCCCCTAAATAATGATACCATTCAGATCCAGCCTGTCCCCATGCAGTCTTCCCCCAGCGACGCCCTAAGCCGAGGTTCGTACCCCACAGGGGGTGCCCTTAGCGTGCAGTCGCTTAGTTTGTAAGTTTTTATGCCCTGGCTGGAGGCCTTACTCTAAAGGCACCCACAGGATAGTCCGGTTAAGCAGACGACAACCTCATAGGTTGAACTGCGAGATGCCATTCACAAAAAAAAAAAAAAAAGACTACGATTTTTATTCGCTCTCGTACGCTCGAAGTGTGTAGGTCCGCGCGTCCGTTGCGTGAATTTGTTCGTTTTCTGTTAGTTTGTTCCGTTCCGTGTTTGTTTACAATGGCACGTACCAAGCAGACCGCTCGTAAATCCACCGGTGGTAAGGCTCCGAGGAAGCAGCTCGCCACCAAGGCTGCGCGCAAGAGCGCACCGGCCACCGGTGGCGTTAAGAAACCCCATCGCTACAGGCCCGGCACTGTGGCTCTCCGTGAGATTCGTCGCTACCAGAAGAGTACCGAGCTGCTGATCCGCAAGCTTCCGTTCCAGCGTCTCGTGCGTGAGATCGCACAGGACTTCAAGACCGATCTCCGTTTCCAGAGCTCCGCTGTCATGGCGCTGCAAGAGGCTAGCGAAGCTTACCTCGTCGGTCTCTTCGAAGACACCAACCTGTGCGCGATTCACGCCAAGCGCGTCACCATCATGCCCAAGGACATCCAGTTGGCACGCAGGATCAGAGGCGAACGCGCTTAAAACTGCTGCTGCATCAGCATACGTCACAATACACACACACATCGTCCTCCACGTTGACTGCCTTCGTGCAGCAGTGTGTCTGCGACCGTGTGCAGTTTTTGTGACTGTGCGTTCACACAAAAGGCCCTTTTCAGGGCCACATATGTATCAGATTATTAAATGTTTCTTTATATCAGAAGTCACAAAAACGTTACCTACCTACCTACCTACTTAACTGACTACTACACAATAGTTATTTACGAACACACTTACTCTCTTACTTACTTACTTACCTACTTAAACCTACCTACCTAAGATAAGGCTATGATGAAAGTCAGCAGAGAAGAAGTTAGTTAATACCTTATGTATTACTTACATTTTAAACAGAGACAGTCTGATAATTTTGAACATAAATCTTTTTAGGGGTATGTATATTATGTTAACTTGCAGGAATGCCCAGTTGTTACTTATATAGTCTTATATTTAGCCATATAGCTGTCATGGTCCTGCATATTATTGTATACCAAAATACCTAATATGAAAAATTTAATGCAATTTGGTTTGGAAATGCTAACCTAAAATGTAATATTTCTCAAATGCGCGCGACGAAATAACGTAGAAACGTAGAACCAACCAACCAACGACGAGCATCGGGTCCCCTCGCCCCCCGCACCTCCCGTCTCTGCCCGCTGAGTTCCGCTTACTATATAAATATAAGAGGACGCCGCGTTCGAAAAAATACCAGTCGTTCGCGTTGTTCGTGCGCGCACACCCGTGTCGTTGAATTGTGTTACTTTGAAACCCCACTGCTGAGAAGATGACCGGTCGCGGTAAGGGAGGAAAGGGTCTGGGAAAAGGAGGAGCCAAGCGTCACAGGAAGGTACTCCGTGATAACATCCAGGGTATCACGAAGCCCGCCATTCGTCGTCTGGCTCGCAGAGGCGGCGTGAAACGTATCTCCGGTCTGATCTACGAAGAGACTCGCGGTGTGCTTAAAGTGTTCCTAGAGAACGTCATCCGTGACGCCGTCACTTACACCGAGCACGCCAAGAGGAAGACCGTCACCGCCATGGACGTCGTCTACGCTCTGAAGCGCCAGGGTCGCACCCTGTACGGTTTCGGAGGTTAAGCGTGTGTGTTGTGTGTACCTACGTGTCGCCTGCACAACCAGCAGCTCTACATACTGTGTGTGTGCGGACGTGTGTGTGTTGTGTTCGTTCGTTCGTTCGAACAATATCATACCGTTCGACCATGCGTGTGTAGATGCGCGCATCAAAAAAGGCCCTTTTCAGGGCCGCATATGATTCGATACATTTAAATGTTTCTTTAATGGAGTTGTCAAAAAACGTACCTATTCCTACTCACTCACTACTTACCTACTCATACCATAATTATAGCTAAACAAAGTCACTGTTCTTCGGTATAATGAATGCCTACTATTAGGTACTAAGTAGATAAAATGAAAGACACAGTTAGTTACATTATAATATAAATGATTACTTTACACTACTCTTACATACTGCTAAATACTAATATTAGGCTTACATCTAAAATGTCGTTCGCTTACCATAATGGTACCTATGCGTGCGTGATTAAAGGAGGGGGTGCTGCTTCGCCGTCGCCGCTTTCTGAACCTGAAAAATAAAAGAAAACATTAGAGACCCTACCTACCTAACCTAACACTAATATGTAGAACACAAATCTACCTATCTAGGTACCTATTCGTTCGTTCGCTCGCTCGCTCGGACGCCCGCCCGCCCGCCCGCCTGTTCGTCGCTGCGCGAGCAGTTTGTTTATGTCGTCTTATTATTACTGTAGGTACTTACCTATAAAGATACACTGTGTCTGTTATTATTTTTATGTCGCGTTTATTATTTAGCGTATCATGTTTACTACGTTATTATATTATAACTAGGTATACGAACAGTAAGCATTACGGACGGCCTGGCTGTCTGGCCTAGCTAGCGAGTAGCCGTGAACGCTGTGTAAGTACGCACGGTCGGTCGGTACTGGCGCGATCCCGATCGCCTGTTGTCGTGTTACACATTATACCTACCACTTTAATACGCTTCCTGATGCGACTATCGCAGTCTTCACACCTCGAAGGGCGCACTCGTCTTTTTAATATTAGTATATTAATAGGTTGCACGTCCTGGACGGAGTCGTCCGTCCTTAGCGGTTCGGCGCTCGCGGTGTTTTACGACGCTTCACTTTTAGGTCGATAATTGCTTCGCAACGCCGTGTGATATCGACGAAGTGGTGTCTCCACGCAAGCTCGATATCCTCCTTGTTGACGAGTCGACCTCGATCCCGCCTAACTATCAATTTTATAGAGAAAATAACGTTTTGAACTCGACCCGACCTACGCTTCGTACTCAGTCGTCAAAATAAAACGCCGCCACCGGTCGAACGCGCACCGCACACGCTCTGCATTCGCACGTCCGCATGCTCCACTTCATGAACTATCCGAAATCGCAAACGCCCTTTGTCTTGCCGCACGTTAACCATTCTTTTTCTTTGCTTTATTAGATACGTGTTAGTGAAAACTTTCAAGCGTTCATACGAGAAAACGTCGCGCGACATCACGGCTCTCGTTACGGTAAAGTTCCGTCGTACTTGGGCGTACGAATACGAAATTTGTGAATCCTATAAGTGGCGACATCTAAGTCTCTTATACGCTATCTTTTATCGTGTGTGTGTACTACTCAACTCGTTCAATACTCAACAATGGCAGACACAGCAGTCGCTACCGAGGCTCCGGCACCCGCTACACCAGCGAAGAAGCAGGCGAGGCAGGCCGGCGGCGCCGGTGCCGCGAAGAAACCGAAGGCGAAGCCGACCCATCCCAAAACATCCGAGATGGTCAACAACGCTATCAAGGAGATGAAGGAACGTAGCGGATCTTCCCTGCAGGCGATCAAGAAGTACATCGCCGCCCAGTACAAGGTCGACGCTGAGAAGCTGGCTCCGTTCATCAGGAAATATCTGAAGAGCGCCGTCGAATCTGGCGCACTGATCCAGACCAAGGGCAAGGGTGCCTCCGGTTCGTTCAAGCTCGAGTCGAAATCGGGTGCCAAGAAACCCACCGCCTCCGCCGCCGCTGGCAAAGCCGCCGGTAAAGCGACCGCCTCTGCGGCCGCGAAGACGAAGAAGGCGACCGCCTCTGCGGCTGGAGCCAAGACCAAGAAGGCAGCAGCCGCCGCCGCGTCCGCAGCTTCGCCTTCCAAGGCCAAGTCGTCGGCCGCCGCCGCCGCTAAGGACAAGAAGGCCGCCGCCGCTAAGAAGAAGCCGGCTCCCAAGAAGGCCGCCGCCCCCGCCAAAGCGAAGAGCGCCGCCGCTCCGAAAGCAAAGAAGACAGCCAAGCCGCCAACAAAGAAACCTAAAGCGCCTAAACCCAAGAAGGCCGCGGCTACACCCAAGTCTAAACCGGCAGCCAAGAAAGCGTCCGCTGCTAAGAAGTAAGCAACGGTCGCGTTCGCGTTACACCGGCGACGACGGTGACGACGGCGACGACAGTGGCGCAGTCGGCTGAACACCAGACAACACACACGCAGCAGCTGATGAATGTGTGTGTGTAATATTATAATAAGCGTGCGTGCGTCCTGCCTACTGTGCGTGTGCGTGTGTTACACATTGTATTATGTACGGTAGATAGGCGCGCGCCTGCTTGCTTTGTACGTTTTCATCAACGTCCAACCGCGCGCACGTTGTACGTACGAGTCCATCGTCCTCGGGAAGAGAGGGTGCGGAACGCGCGCTCGACGTGTCTCGAGAGCTCGTCACCGTCAATGGCATTCTTCAGGAGCTACACAAACAACAACATCTGAAGAAACCACCACGGCGGCACGGCAGGCACCGAGATGCTTAGAGTTGCGTGCATGCGCGCTCTCACACAATCGCGGCGCTCTAAGAGCGCACACCAAAAAGCCCTTTTCAGGGCTAACAGAAATATCATGAATATGAACAATATTCATTTCTTTAATACAGATAGTCGAAACGTATTATGATAAGTACCACATTCCTATCTACCTATTCACTTAGATAAACGCACAAGAAATAACTCACAAAATAGTAAATAAAACTTTACCTAATCTCCCTCCGAGTAGGGGTAAGTATTGGTGGAACTATTAGTGTTACACTATTATACGCTGTATACTAGATACAGGTGTATATAGGTAATATACCTACTATCAAAATAATTGATTTCGTCATTTTTTTTTTCTTCACACTATTAAAAAAAAAAAAAAAATGCTAGAATAGAGATGTTCCAAATTCAAAAAATCGAAACGCCTACCGATATCTCTACCCATCCGGTCACAACGTTGTGTAGTAGGTACTGTAGTTTTTACTTCGCGCCGGACGAGAGTTTGCGCGCGCCTGCGCGCTTTGTGAATTTACTGTGTACCCCTCCCACTGACACAGCCACGCGGCGCGCGTATATAAGAGACGGGATCGTGTATACAAAAAATCACACTCGCCGCCTGACCGCCGCCGCGTACGGACGTGCCGCTACCTGCTCGCATTCCCGCTCGCTATCAGTGTGTGTCATCGGTTCGTCGCTTCCCAGTGTCGTGACGTCATCAGTAGTCCCTCGACTACACCCCCGAACAATTGCTGTCTTTTTATTAAGACAGCACTTGCTCATTTGCTTCGGATATTATTCCGATTTAACTTCCTTTGCCCCATCAGGGAAAAGTCCTCAGTTTCGAGGTTCTTGGTGGGAAACCTAACGGTGCCAACGAAACCGAGAGAGGGTGGTGACCCAATCCGCCCGCCTAACCCCTTCAGGGTCTAGGTGAAAAATTGGGCCCCGTCGCGTTCGCATGCGCCGCCGATATACTGTGCTAGTGTTTCCCGTTTGAACAAGTTCCTGAAAGCAAAGTTCCCTGGACTGGAGTTGGAGTTGCTACCAAGCCAGGACTCTCGGACTGTGCCTGCGGGAAGGTTGAAGCGGGTGAGTCACTGATACACAGTAAATTCCCTAAGTAATTGGTCAAGGAATTAGGTTGTTAGGCGCGCTGAGCTTCACTCAAATGTCCGCTAACTTTTAGCCGATAAAATGTCGTCCCTCGACGACACAGAAAAAGCGCTTTTGCGCTTTTTCTTGCGCGTCTTCACGACCGACCCATATTTACAGAAATATGGGTCAGAAATTGCTGCCATTCAGCAAACCACCGATACCGTCACTGACTTCAGTGACGCGCTCGAGAGCCCCTTATCACCGCCACCTGCCGACAGAGGCTTACCGCCAGCCGTCGCCGCCGCGATTAAGGCTACTCCAAGACCCATTGTAGTGAAACCCATTGTTTCGCAAACAAAGGTCCAGTCCGCACCTGCGTCCATTGTTCCCGTTTCTGAGAACATGGACAAAGGCTCACCGCCAGCCGTCGCCGCCGCGATTCCGGCTAACCCCGGACCCATTGTTAAACAAACAATGGATCAGTCCGCACCTGCGTCCATTGTTCCCATTTCGGAGAAAATGGACACAACTGTGCCAGTCTCCGACTCGGAATCGGTTATAGATTCCTGCTCTGCTTCCTCGTCCTCTGAAGACGACTATCAAGTCGTCGGAAAGGGCAAGAGGAAAAAGGGCAAAAACTCTCAGGCCACCATGGCCAAAAAATTAGTCGCGCTCCCTCTCATCCCCTCTCCCGAGGCCTCCCGTCCCACCTCCCCGGTCCCCGCACCAAAGTCCGCCGCTGCTCATACCAGCAGACCATCCAGCCCTAAGGCTAACTCTTCAGCCACTTCTTCAAAGAAGCTGAAGCCCCCTCCCCCGTTGTTCATTCAGGACAAAGGGAAATGGACAGACGTGTCCAAAATGTGTGTTGAGCGCCGAATTCAATACACTAGCGCAAAAAGCACCCAGCAGGGTATCAAAGTGGTAGTCCCTACGACCACCGACTTCAGGGAACTAACCCGTCAGCTGATCGGAAGGCACATAGCCTTCCATACATACTCCCTTCCAGAGGAGAAGCCCACCCGCGTGGTGATCAGGCGGATCCCGAAGGAAATCCCCACGGAGGACATCCTAAACGACCTCCAAGGCCAGGACATCCCGGTCGCAGCCGTCCACCGCCTTCATAAGGCGAGAGGTGGAGACCAGTACGATATGGTACTGGTCATCTGTGACCCAGTAGAAGGACACCACCCGATCTTCAAAGTGAAGTCGGTATGCTCCCTCACAGGCATCTCAATAGAGAAGCCTTACCGCTCAACCGTAGTAGGGCAGTGCCACCGCTGCCAGCTGTACGGACACAGCCAAGCCAACTGCCATGCGCCGCACAGATGCGTAAAGTGTTTAGGCGACCATGGTACGGCAGACTGCCCCCGTCCCAAAGACAAATCGCTATGCACGGAGCCACCGAGCTGTGTGCTTTGCGGCCAGTCGGGCCACCCGGCTAACTACCGCGGCTGCCCGAAAGCCCCCAAAGGCTCCTCCTCTAAACTGGCGAAGCGTGCCAACGCCCGCCAGCAGAGAGAAAGCCCATCGGTGAGGCTACCAACTGCACAGATGCCGGAGAGACTCAGCCCTCAGAGGCCCTCTCCCTGGACCTCGCTGAACCACCAGAGAGCCTTCCCGGCACTCGGCAAAGCAAAGTCCAGCCCCATTCCCGGGCTATTAGATGCCCCTGTCCCCACTCCCGTGGCCCAAGCGAGCGCACCGGCGCCCGCTCGTCCCGCGCCTCCCGGCCCCGCGGCCGCGGTCTCCTCTCCTAACGTAACTTTAGAAACGTTAGCAAAGTTAGTCACCCCCGAAGCAGACCGCATGGCGGCAGATCTCAGGGAGGCTAACACTGACGGTGATAAGCTTAAAATTATCATCAAGTCCCTAATCAAGTTAGGCGAAGCCTTCAGCGGCATTAATCTTTAATTTCAATGGATAATACGAGATTAACGTGTACCAAACCCCGATCCCTTAAATTAGGGTACTTTAATGCCAATGGCATTAGAGGCCAGCGTGATGAAATCGCCACCTTCCTCCGTGACCATCAAATTGATATCCTCCTCATACAGGAGACCTTCCTCAAGCCCAGTCACCGCGATCCGAGAATTGCCAACTATCGCATAGTTCGCAACGATCGGTCACGTTGCCACAAGGGCGGTACTCTAATCTATTATAGAAAGGAACTGCACTGCATCCCCTTAGATCCCCCTCCCATGGAGTCTCTGCTCGAGACTTCAGTTTGTCGACTAGGCATGACCGGTCATCAATCGATCACTATCGCCTCCGCGTACATCCCTCCCGGCGGCACGTCCGAGGAGCACACTCTGTTCACCAAAGACCTTGCCGTCCTCTTCGGCTTGAGTGACTCCGTTATCATAGCGGGCGACCTCAACGCCAAACACCCCGCCTGGAACAGCACGACGACCTCTGCCAGAGGACGTCACGTGTATAACCTGGGTGAGTCCCTCAACTTCGATCCCATCGCTCCTATGGAGCACACTCACTATCCCCACGACCCCGACCAACGTCCGGACGTTCTCGACATAGCGCTACTCAAGAATGTCAACCTTAAGTTGCATTCCATCGAGACTTTACATGAGCTTAACTCAGACCATCGACCAGTGCTCATGCACTTAGTTCCCCGCTCGGGTCCCTCTGACCCCAGCCAGCCCCCGCCGACCCAAGTGATAACCGACTGGAGGAAAGTCAGCGAAAAGCTGAAATCCACCACGTCGCCTCACCTGGAGGCCATCCCCGACCACATTGTCTCAGTCGCAGACACGACGGCCGCCATCAACTCGTTTACAGAACACGTGCAATCCGTACTAAAGGATTGCTCACGGGAAGTTCCAGCAATGAGCGATCAACGCTGGATTCTACCCGCTGACGTACGTGAACTGATAACCGAGAAGAACGCGGCCATCCGTGCCTACAGCAACTTTCCCTGCGACGCGAACAAAGCTCACATGCGTTATTTACAGCGTGCTGTAAAGAAGCGCACTAGTGAGCATCGTTCAGATCAATGGGACAAGACGCTTAGCGAGCTCGAGCCTACCCACCTAGCCTTCTGGCAGCTCCAACGCAAGTTGCGCTCCACCGAAGAGGCTTCGATGCCTCCCCTCACCCGACCCGATAAGAGCGTCGCATTCGACGACTCTGAGAAGGCCGAATGCCTAGCCGACAGCCTGGAGTCCCAGTGCTCCCCCAGCTCTCAACCAGTAGACAAGCGACATCTCGATGAGGTGAACGCATTCGTCGAACGTAAAGCCGCCCTCCCTCCCGTAGAAGACCCCGATGATCCTCTGCCTTCGGTCACAGCTGACGAAGTGCAAGACATCATTAATAAGCTTCAACCGCGGAAAGCACCCGGCTCCGACGGAATCACCAATAGGGTGTTAAAACTCCTCCCCGCTCAGCTCGTCGTGTTAATGGCGGCCATCTTCAATGGCGCCCTGAGCAACAACGCCTTTCCCCAAATATGGAAAGAGGCCACTGTCATCGGTTTCGCCAAGCCAGGCAAACCCAAGTCTGAGCCCTCAAGCTACAGACCTATCAGTCTCCTGAACGCACTCGGCAAAATCTACGAGAGACTTATTTATAAGCGACTCAAAGACTTCGCCGAGGCTAAGAGTCTCATCCCCAACGAGCAGTTCGGCTTCAGGACCGGACACTCCTGCATTCAACAGGCCCATCGCATCGTAGAACACTTGAGCGCTGGCTTCCAGCGTGGAGCGATGACGGGTGTGTTGTACTTCGACATAGCAAAGGCTTTCGACAAAGTCTGGCACAACGGCTTATTATATAAGCTGTACAAACTGGGAGTGCCGGACCGTCTCGTGCTCATCTTACGAGACTTTCTGTCGGATCGCACCTTCCGCTATCGCATCGGGAAGGCACTGTCTTCCCCCCACCCCATTAGAGCCGGAGTCCCTCAGGGCTCCGTCGTCTCTCCCCTTATCTTTACTCTGTTCACCAGTGACATCCCCAAGAGCAAGAAGGCTCAGTTAGCCCTGTTCGCGGACGACACGGCCATTTATTACACTGGCCGCAGTCACGACGCTATCTATAGCACCCTCCAAACCTCAGCCAACGTCTTAGGCGCTTGGTTCCGGAAATGGAGAATCGAGGTGAACCCCGACAAGAGCCAGGCAGTGCTTTTCTCTAAACAGCGTAAAATTAAGCCACCCGCGCTCAGCCCGATCACTATGTACGGTAAGCCTATCCCTTGGGAGAAGCAAGCCAAGTACCTAGGAGTCATACTTGACAACCACTTGTCTTTCGCGGCGCACATCAAAGCAGCTCGCGACCGAGCTGCGTTTGCTATGGGTAGGCTTCATTTCATGATTTCGGCAAAAAGCAAGTTGTCACTCAAGTGCAAGTTGCGCCTTTATACCGCGGTGATCCGCCCCATTATGACGTACGCTTGCGTCGTGTACGCTCACACCAAGCCTAAGTACATCCATAGGATGCAAGTTTTACAGAACCGGTTCTTACGTAGAGTCACGGGAGCCCCTTTTTATGTCCGTAATGACCGTCTACACATAGACCTTAGAATGCCCACCGTCCTTCAGTTTATGAAACGTCTTTCGAAGCGTTTCTTCGATAACGCCATTAAACACCGTAATCCCCTGATCGCAGCGGCCGCCCGTTACGAACCCTCGCGCATTAGTACAGTACGCCGTCCTAGGCATACCCTTGTCACTCCAGATGATGCTATCACCCTCCTCCAGGAGAGTAGCAAAGAGACTAGCACTCTTAAAAAGTTCCGACTCAAACCGCCGTCTTTCCGACCTCGCCGTCGAGGTCCGTCGCGACGTCCCGGTCCATGCCCTCCCCGACCCTCGCTCGAGCCAGCCCGCGATGCTGTGCCAGTAGTTTTAAATCAGCCCCTAATTAATGATACCATTCAGATCCAGCCTGTCCCCATGCAGTCTTCCCCCAGCGACGCCCTAAGCCGAGGTTCGTACCCCACAGGGGGTGCCCTTAGCGTGCAGTCGCTTAGCTTGTAAGTTTTTATGCCCTGGCTGGAGGCCTTACTCTAAAGGCACCCACAGGATAGTCCGGTTAAGCAGACGACAACCTCATAGGTTGAACTGCGAGATGCCATTCAAAAAAAAAAAAAAAAAAAAATATACAAAAAAATATTACAAGTCTCTCGCTCGTCGCGCGCACATCGGTACGCGTGTTACGTCGATTTCTTTCGTGTAATAAACAAACCTATCAACCATGTCGGGTCGCGGTAAAGGTGGCAAGGTGAAGGGAAAGGCAAAGTCCCGTTCCAACCGTGCTGGTCTCCAGTTCCCTGTGGGACGTATCCACAGGCTGCTCCGTAACGGAAACTACGCCGAGCGCGTCGGTGCCGGTGCCCCCGTCTACTTGGCCGCCGTGATGGAGTATCTGGCTGCTGAGGTTCTCGAGTTGGCCGGTAACGCCGCTAGGGACAACAAGAAGACCAGGATCATTCCGCGTCATCTTCAGTTGGCCATCCGCAACGACGAGGAGTTGAACAAGCTGCTCTCCGGTGTGACGATCGCTCAAGGTGGTGTACTGCCGAACATCCAGGCGGTGCTCCTGCCCAAGAAGACCGAGAAGAAGGCTTAGACGTCGTCGTCGTGTTACAGCGGCGTCATCTGACCGTGGTGCATCGTGCGAGTGCCCAGCACACGCGTATTTCGATATAATATTTATGCCAATATGTATTATTTCGTTTGCGCGGTGCCCTCCGCTCGTATGCATTCAAAACAAAAGGCCCTTTTCAGGGCCACAATATTATTCGTCAACTATATAACAAAGACAGTTTCTTTATCGGTTTTATCGTCAAACAAAAACGTACCTACCTGATACTCATTCGAGTTACGCTTATACAACAAGCTCCAGTGATGAGGCTTACAAAAATGCTACTGCCGCTGATACATAACATGTAAAATGAAGTAATTGCAGGTTACAAACCAAAATAAATGGCGCCACCCCCCCCCCCCCCCCCCCGCCTGCCTTCATGATGAATCCAGTAATGATCAATTTCTGAATGATAAACAGTATGCATACAAACACGTAAGTAAGTAATAAAATAAAATAAAAAACAAAACTGGCAGGCGTTGTCTAAACTGATTCGCTTTACCTTTATTTTATTAGACTACATTGTAACTGAAAAAGAAATATATTACAGCCTAGCCAGCCGAAAGAAAGATTAAGGTTATTGATTTATTAATAATACAGTGTTACGAAGGTAATAAATAAAAGTTAAACTTTGATACCTATTTCTAATGTAGTTATTCAATCATACAATACACATACCTACCTACCTAATATAATATATTATATTTTTTAATAATTATCTTCAAATTCACTAAATTACGAACACAAGCGCGTCACCCCGTCCCTTTCACCTCCCTCCCGGGTATCCCCTCTCCTCGCGCTCTGGCTTAGGAGCGCTGCGATTGGTCCGCCGCTACGTTGAGTCACTCACCGCTTGCCGCAACTGTGAGCCGCGAGTTAGCGTATAAATACTACTTCTACCCGCTGTGAGTGTTTTATACTGCGACTGAACTCCGTTTCGGTAGCACGTGTGTACTCTATAAATTCATAATGCCGCCCAAGACAAGTGGAAAAGCCGCCAAAAAGTCTGGCAAAGCCCAGAAGAACATCTCCAAGACCGACAAGAAGAAGAAGAAGCACAAGAGGAAGGAGAGCTACGCCATCTACATCTACAAGGTGTTGAAGCAGGTGCACCCCGACACCGGAATCTCCAGCAAGGCCATGTCCATCATGAACTCGTTCGTCAACGACATCTTCGAGCGTATCGCCGCGGAAGCTTCCCGCCTCGCCCACTACAACAAGAGGTCGACCATCACGTCCCGGGAGGTGCAGACGTCCGTCAGGCTCCTGCTGCCCGGTGAACTCGCCAAGCACGCCGTCAGTGAAGGCACCAAGGCCGTCACCAAATACACCAGCTCCAAGTGAGCGGTCGGTAGCGCTAGCAAGAGCCGCCGACGCTCCGTCGTCTCAACGCCTCGCCTCGTGTGTGTATACAGTGTTAAACCCAGTGCGCTTGTTCGTGTGTCTTGTTGACTGTGATACGTGCTAGTGTCATCGTAATGTGCATGCATGCATACACACATACCGAGTGCCCACTCGGTATGTGTGTGTGTCGTTTATGTACGTACGAGACGCGCATGATGCACGCGTCGCAATAAACAAACCATGACAAACGTCTGGGCGCGCACGCACACCGTGTGATGGCAGGAGACACAACAAAAGGCCCTTTTCAGGGCCACAAATATGTTCATGTGATTATTAATTCACATTTCTGAAATCAGAAACTCGTCAAAACGTTATTCACTTAGGGTTGGTTACATACTACCTACCGTACATGTTGTCTAAATAAAGAGAATCATGTCCGTATAAGACTCGATATCGCTCTGACAGTACGCTAACATGCTAGCTATCTATCTATCTGTCTGTCTATCTACTTACCTACCTACCTACCTACCTAAATTCCTATTTACCTAAGTATAAAAAACTGCATGCTCTCACGCATAGACAGTAACAAAGAGATGGGTATACTTACACACTAATTTTCTTCCCGCGTAAATGAGAGAGAGGTAAGAATACGAGATGCGTGTGGCAATTTTGTCATAGAGAAGCAGTAAATAATTCACACTGTAAAAACAACACGTCTACAATACAAGTTTAATAACTATATTCTTAAAACACAGCGTAGTGGAGCAGTTCAATTTAGTAGACGTACTTGCCGTATAGTTAGTTACAATTATTATCAGGAATTTCTGCACGAAGGATGCTTGTATTTTCCTTTCTTGTAAATATTATGCTATGATCTTATTAAAAAAAAATTATGGCAATTACTTAATGCGTGTCGATTTATTTCACTAGTTTAGTTAGTTCGTTCGATGCACTGTAGAGGGCGCTTAGCGAGTGCGCGCGAGAGCCCCCTGCCCGCTACGGTGGTAAAGTATAAATAGGCCCAAACATAAGACTACGATTTTTTTCACTCGCCGCCTGACCTCCGTCGCGTACGGACGTGCCGCTACCTGCTCGCATTCCCGCTCGCTATTAGTGTGTGTCATCGGTTCGTCGCTTCCCAGTGTCGTGACGTCATCAGTAGTCCCTCGACTACACCCCCGAACAATTGCTGTCTTTTTATTAAGACAGCACTTGCTCATTTGCTTCGGATATTATTCCGATTTAACTTCCTTTGCCCCATCAGGGAAAAGTCCTCAGTTTCGAGGTGCTTGGTGGGAAACCTAACGGTGCCAACGAAACCGAGAGAGGGTGGTGACCCAATCCACCCGCCTAACCCCTTCAGGGTCTAGGTGAAAATTTGGACTCCGTCGCGAACACATGTGCCGCCGATATACTGTGCTAGTGTTTCCCGTTTTAACAAGTTCCTGAAAGCAAGTTCCTAAGACTGGGGTTGGAGTTGCTACCAAGCCAGGACCTTCGGACTGTGGCTGCGGGAAGGTTGAAACGGGTGAGTCGCTGACCCAGTAAATTCCCTACATAATTGTTCAAGGAATTAGGTTGCTAAGCGCGCTGAGCTTCACTCAAATGTCCGCTAACTTTTAGCCGATGAAATGTCGTCCCTCGACGAGACAGAAAAAGCCCTTTTGCGCTTTTTCTTGCGCATCGTTGCGACAGACCCAAATTTTAAAAAATATGGGTCTGAAATTAATGCTATCCGGCAAACCAGTGATAACGTCACTGACTTCAGTGACGCACTTGAAAGCCCTTTGTCTCCGCCGCCTGCCGACAGAGGCTTACCACCAGCCGTCGCCGCCGCGATTAAGGCTACACCAAGACCCATTGTTGTGAAACCCACTGTTTCACAAACAAAGGCCCAGCCCGCACCTGCGTCCATTGTTCCCGTTTCCGAGAACATGGACAAAGGCTTACCGCCAGCCGTCGCCGCCGCGATTCCGGCTAAACCGAGTCCCATTGTTTCGAAACCTTTTGTTTCGCAAACAAAGGATCAGTCCGAACCTGCGTCCATTGTTCCCGTTTCCGAGAACATGGACACAACTGAGCCAGTCTCCGACTCAGAGTCAATTTTAGACTCGTGTTCTGCCGCCTCGTCCTCTGAAGACGACTATCAAGTCGTCGGAAAGGGCAAGAGGAAGAAGGGCAAAAACTCCCAGGCCGCCATGGCTAAAAAGATCGTCGCGCTCCCTTCTGTCCCCTCTCCCGCGGCCTCCCGTCCCACCTCCCCGGTCCCCGTACCAACGTCCGCCGCTGCTCATACCAGCAGGCCAGCCAGCCCTAAGGCTCACCCTTCAGCCGCTTCTTCAAAGAAGCTGAAGCCCCCTCCCCCGCTGTTCATTCAGGACAAAGGGAAATGGACAGACGTGTCCAAAATGTGTGTTGAGCGCCGCATACAATATACAAGCGCAAAAAGCACACAACAGGGCATAAAAGTGGTGGTCCCTACGACCGCTGACTTCAGGGAACTAACCCGTCAGCTGATCGGAAGGCACATAGCCTTCCATACTTACTCCCTTCCAGAGGAGAAGCCCACCCGCGTGGTGATCAGGCGGATCCCGAAGGAGATATCCACGGAGGACATCCTAAATGACCTCCAAGGCCAGGACATCCCGGTCGCAGCCGTCCACCGCCTTCATAAGGCGAGAGGCGGAGCCCAGTACGATATGGTACTGGTCATCTGTGACCCAGTAGAAGGACACCACCCGATCTTCAAAGTGAAGTCGGTATGCTCCCTCACAGGCATCTCAATAGAGAAGCCTTACCGCTCAGCCGTAGTAGGGCAGTGCCACCGCTGCCAGCTGTACGGACACAGCCAAGCCAACTGCCATGCGCCGCACAGATGCGTAAAGTGTCTAGGCGACCATGGTACGGCAGACTGCCCCCGTCCCAAAGACAAATCGCTATGCACGGAGCCACCGAGCTGTGTGCTTTGCGGCCAGTCGGGCCACCCGGCTAACTACCGCGGCTGCCCAAAAGCCCCCAAAGGCTCCTCCTCTAAACTGGCGAAGCGTGCGAATGCCCGCCAGCAGAGAGAAAGCCCATCGGTGAGGCTACCAACTGCACAGATGCCGGAGAGACTCAGCCCTCAGAGGCCCTCTCCCTGGACCTCGCTGAACCACCAGAGAGCCTTCCCGGCACTCGGCAAAGCAAAGTCCAGCCCCATTCCCGGGCTATTAGATGCCCCTGTCCCCACTCCCGTGGCCCAAGCGAGCGCACCGGCGCCCGCTCGTCCCGCGCCTCCCGGCCCCGCGGCCGCGGTCTCCTCTCCTAACGTAACTTTAGAAACGTTAGCAAAGTTAGTCACCCCCGAAGCAGACCGCATGGCGGCAGATCTCAGGGAAGCTAACACTGACGGTGATAAGCTTAAAATTATCCTCAAGTCCCTAATCAAGTTAGGCGAAGCCTTCAGCGGCATTAATCTTTAATTTCAATGGATAATACGAGATTAACGTGTACCAAACCCCGATCCCTTAAATTAGGGTACTTTAATGCCAATGGCATTAGAGGCCAGCGTGATGAAATCGCCACCTTCCTCCGTGACCATCAAATTGATATCCTCCTCATACAGGAGACCTTCCTCAAGCCCAGTCACCGCGATCCGAGAATTGCCAACTATCGCATAGTTCGCAACGATCGGTCACGTTGCCACAAGGGCGGTACTCTAATCTATTATAGAAAAGAACTGCACTGCATCCCCTTAGATCCCCCTCCCATGGAGTCTCTACTCGAGACTTCAGTGTGTCGACTAGGCATGACCGGTCATCAACCGATCACTATCGCCTCCGCGTACATCCCTCCCGGCGGCACGTCCGAGGAGCACACTCTGTTCACCAAAGACCTTGCCGTCCTGTTCGGCTTGAGTGACTCCGTTATCATAGCGGGCGACCTCAACGCCAAACACCCCGCCTGGAACAGCACGACGACCTCTGCCAGAGGACGTCACGTGTATAACCTGGGTGAGTCCCTCAACTTCGATCCCATCGCTCCTATGGAGCACACTCACTATCCCCACGACCCCGACCAACGTCCGGACGTTCTCGACATAGCGCTACTCAAGAATGTCAACCTTAAGTTGCATTCCATCGAGACTTTACATGAGCTTAACTCAGACCATCGACCAGTGCTCATGCACTTAGTTCCCCGCTCGGGTCCCTCTGACCCCAGCCAGCCCCCGCCAACCCAAGTGATAACCGACTGGAGGAAAGTCAGCGAAAAGCTGAAAACCACCACGTCGTCTCACCTGGAGTCCATCCCCGGCCACATAGTCTCAGTCGCAGACACGACGGCCGCCATCAACTCGTTTACAGAACACGTGCAATCCGTACTGAAGGATTGCTCACGAGAAGTTCCAGCATTGAGCGATCAACGCTGGATACTACCCGCTGACGTACGTGAACTGATAACCGAGAAGAACGCGGCCATCCGTGCCTACAGCAACTTTCCCTGCGACGCGAACAAAGCTCACATGCGTCATTTACAGCGTGCTGTAAAGAAGCGCACTAGTGAGCATCGTTCAGATCAATGGGACAAGACGCTTAGTGAGCTTGAGCCTACCCACCTAGCCTTCTGGCAGCTGCAACGCAAGTTGCGCTCCACCGAAGAGGCTTCGATGCCTCCCCTCACGCGACCCGATAAGAGCGTTGCATTCGACGACTCTGAGAAGGCCGAATGCCTAGCAGACAGCCTAGAGTCCCAGTGCTCCCCCAGCTCTCAACCAGTAGACAAGCGACATCTCGATGAGGTGAACGCATTCGTCGAACGTAGAGCCGCCCTACCCCCTGTAGAAGACCCAGATGATCCTCTGCCTCCGGTCACAGCTGACGAAGTGCAAGACATCATTAATAAGCTTCAACCGCGCAAAGCACCCGGCTCCGACGGAATCACCAATAGGGTGTTTAAACTCCTCCCCGCTCAGCTCGTCGTGTTAATGGCGGCCATCTTCAATGGCGCCCTGAGCAACAACGCTTTTCCCCAAATATGGAAAGAGGCCACTGTCATCGGTTTCGCCAAGCCAGGCAAACCCAAGTCTGAGCCCTCGAGCTACAGACCTATCAGTCTCCTGAACGCACTCGGCAAAATCTACGAAAGACTCATTTATAAGCGACTCAAAGACTTCGCCGAGGCTAAGAGTCTCATCCCCAACGAGCAGTTCGGCTTCAGAACCGGACACTCTTGCATTCAACAGGCCCATCGCATCGTAGAGCACTTGAGCGCTGGCTTCCAGCGTGGAGCGATGACGGGTGTGTTGTACTTCGACATAGCAAAGGCTTTCGACAAAGTCTGGCACAACGGCTTATTATATAAGCTGTACAAACTGGGAGTGCCGGACCGTCTCGTGCTCATCTTACGAGACTTTCTGTCGGATCGCACCTTCCGCTATCGCATCGGGAAGGCACTGTCTTCTCCCCACCCCATTAGAGCAGGAGTCCCTCAGGGCTCTGTCGTCTCTCCCCTTATCTTTACTCTGTTCACCAGTGACATCCCCAAGAGCAAGAAGGCTCAGTTAGCCCTGTTCGCGGACGACACGGCCATTTATTACACTGGCCGCAGTCACGACGCTATCTATAGCACCCTCCAAACCTCAGCCAACGTCTTAGGCGCTTGGTTCCGGAAATGGAGAATCGAGGTGAACCCCGACAAGAGCCAGGCAGTTCTTTACTCTAAACAGCGTAAAATTAAGCCACCCGCGCTCAGCACGATCACTATGTACGGTAAGCCTATCCCTTGGGAGAAGCAAGCCAAGTACTTAGGAGTCATACTTGACAACCACTTGTCTTTCGCGGCGCACATCAAAGCAGCTCGCGACCGAGCTGCGTTTGCTATGGGTAGGCTTCATTTCATGATTTCGGCAAAAAGCAAGTTGTCACTCAAGTGCAAATTGCGCCTTTATACCGCGGTGATCCGCCCCATTATGACGTACGCTTGCGTCGTGTACGCTCACACCAAGCCTAAGTACATCCATAGGATGCAAATTTTACAGAACCGGTTCTTACGTAGAGTCACGGGAGCCCCTTTTTATGTCCGTAATGACCGTCTACACGTAGACCTTAGAATGCCCACCGTCCTTCAGTTTATGAAACGCCTTTCGAAGCGTTTCTTCGATAACGCCATTAAACACCGTAATCCCCTGATCGCAGCGGCCGCCCGTTACGAACCCTCGCGCATTAGTACAGTACGCCGTCCTAGGCATACCCTTGTCACTCCAGATGATGCTATCACCCTCCTCCAGGAGAGTAGCAAAGAGACTAGCACTCTTAAAAAGTTCCGCCTCAAACCGCCGTCTTTCCGACCTCGCCGTCGAGGTCCGTCGCGACGTCCCGGTCCATGCCCTCCCCGACCCTCGCTCGAGCCAGCCCGCGATGCTGTGCCAGTAGTTTTAAATCAGCCCCTAAATAATGATACCATTCAGATCCAGCCTGTCCCCATGCAGTCCTCCCCCAGCGACGCCCTAAGCCGAGGTTCGTACCCCACAGGGGGTGCCCTTAGCGTGCAGTCGCTTAGTTTGTAAGTTTTTATGCCCTGGCTGGAGGCCTTACTCTAAAGGCACCCACAGGATAGTCCGGTTAAGCAGACGACAACCTCATAGGTTGAACTGCGAGATGCCATTCAAAAAAAAAAAAAAAAAAAAAGACTACGATTTTTATTCGCTCTCGTACGCTCGAAGTGTGTAGGTCCGCGCGTCCGTTGCGTGAATTTGTTCGTTTTCTGTTAGTTTGTTCCGTTCCGTGTTTGTTTACAATGGCACGTACCAAGCAGACCGCTCGTAAATCCACCGGTGGTAAGGCTCCGAGGAAGCAGCTCGCCACCAAGGCTGCGCGCAAGAGCGCACCGGCCACCGGTGGCGTTAAGAAACCCCATCGCTACAGGCCCGGCACTGTGGCTCTCCGTGAGATTCGTCGCTACCAGAAGAGTACCGAGCTGCTGATCCGCAAGCTTCCGTTCCAGCGTCTCGTGCGTGAGATCGCACAGGACTTCAAGACCGATCTCCGTTTCCAGAGCTCCGCTGTCATGGCGCTGCAAGAGGCTAGCGAAGCTTACCTCGTCGGTCTCTTCGAAGACACCAACCTGTGCGCGATTCACGCCAAGCGCGTCACCATCATGCCCAAGGACATCCAGTTGGCACGCAGGATCAGAGGCGAACGCGCTTAAAACTGCTGCTGCATCAGCATACGTCACAATACACACACACATCGTCCTCCACGTTGACTGCCTTCGTGCAGCAGTGTGTCTGCGACCGTGTGCAGTTTTTGTGACTGTGCGTTCACACAAAAGGCCCTTTTCAGGGCCACATATGTATCAGATTATTAAATGTTTCTTTATATCAGAAGTCACAAAAACGTTACCTACCTACATAACTGTCTACTACACAATAGTTATTTACGAACACACTTACTCTCCGAGTTTGTAATTTATTTACTTACTTACTTACCTACTTAAACCTACCTACCTAAGATAAGGCTATGATGAAAGTTAGCAGAGAAGAAGTTAGTTAATACCTTATATTGTATTACTTACATATTAAACAGAGACAGTCTGATAATTTTGAACATAAATCTTTTTAGGGGTATGTATATTATGTTAACTTGCAGGAATGCCCAGTTGTTACTTATATAGTCTTATATTTAGCCATATAGCTGTCATGGTCCTGCATATTATTGTATACCAAAATACCTAATATGAAAAATTTAATGCAATTTGGTTTGGAAATGCTAACCTAAAATGTAATATTTCTCAAATGCGCGCGACGAAATAACGTAGAAACGTAGAACCAACCAACCAACGACGAGCATCGGGTCCCCTCGCCCCCCGCACCTCCCGTCTCTGCCCGCTGAGTTCCGCTTACTATATAAATATAAGAGGACGCCGAGACCGAAAAAATGGATTAGCCTGTGGCCTCTCCACGCGCTAAGAAGTTTTTGTCCGTGCTCCAACAGTCCAGTCACAACCGTCGTGTGTGCAGGCCTCCGCTGGCCGCCACCGAAGTCCCTGCGCCACCTTTGGCGCAGACTGTGATTGGTCGACCTCCCGTTTTTTATAAATCCGGTTGAGGGTAGGCGGGCGAAAAAGTTTTTACGCATACCGTCCGAACCGGGAATATAAAAATTTTTTAATTAAAGTTTTAATTACGGTAGGCGCCGGCTGGATACCCATGGTCACCTAGCTCCGTGGGTAACCAGCGGGTGCCACCCATGCTGCCCGGTGCAGCTGCACCGTGCCGGTTGCGGTAGGGAGTCACACCCATAAGATGCCGAAGAAGACGCCGCCTCCACCGATCCCCAAGGGGGAACGAACTGTAGATGACGCCTACAATGAAATCATCGCTGCCCTTACGGAAGCGCAGCGAAGGAGGGCCCTCCGGGCCTCACCTCCTGCGCCGACGCAGGGCCGCAGCGCCACCACCGAGACGCCGCCACCAGTGCGCGCCCCAACCAGGCCAGCCCGACCTCCGGCCAGCCACCCCGTTTCCAAGATGGTCCCCGCTCGTCCCGGGCCCAGTAGCAGCGCGCCCGCTGCTCGCGCCGTCGCCCCCCCCCTGTGCGCTTATGCGCAGGAGGACCGTGCGACCGCGACACACGCACCTCGCGCCGCAAACCCGCACACCAAGCGCCCATTAGCCGTCACCGCCGTCACCCAGGCCGCGCCCGCCGCGCCGCGCCCCACCGCGAGTGCACCGACACACGCGCGGCCGGCCGCCGCCGCCGCCGCGCCGAGAGTCGAGCCCGCGGCATCTCCCACGGCACACCGCTTGCTGGCAGGCTCAGCCGCCGCAACGACGTCTGCCCAGGGACTGATGTCGCCGCCTCCACCTCGCAGCGCAGCCCAAGACTCGCCCGCGCCCATGTCGCCCTGCTACTCAAGCGAGGGCAGCGACGTGGAGCAGAGCGACATGGACGATGAAGAAGATTACGAGGTAGGTAACACTACCTCTAATAAAGTGACTACTGACTTATCGGCGCTAGAGCGCGATACTCGCGCCCAGCGCCGACCACGCAGCTCGGACGACGAGGCCGCCGAAGAGGCGAAGCGCGTCTGCCCCGACTCCCCGCTCCCACAGCGTGAACCGCGTGGTCGAGCCGGAGCCGGGTCGCCGACGTTCGCCGAGGCGGCTCGCCGCCCGCCCACCGGACAAGACGCCTCACACAATGTGACGCCACCCACCGCCGCAGCCCCAGCGCACGGCACGAATGCAGCCGCAGCTGCCAGTGCCAAGCCAAAAAGTAGGCCCCGCTACCCTCCGTTGGTGGTGGAGAGGATGCCCAACTGGGCCTTCCATTTTAGGGCCGTGAGGACCATCCTGGGTCACCCACCGAACGCTCGTCCTTATCAGGGTGGGATTCGGTTCCTACCTGAAACGGAGGACGAGTTCAGGGTGATCCAGAGGTACCTCACGGACCTGGAGAAATCGGAGGGCCTTAGTTGGTTCTCCTACTCGCTGCCGGCGGAACGCAGTGTCAAGGTGGCCATCAGGGGACTGCCGGCGGACACGGACCCGGAGGAGATCCTGGAGGAGTTGAGGGCGCGTGGCTATGAACCAGAGTACGTCCGCAACATAAAAGCGCGCGGCGGACGACCTGGTTGCCTCTTCTACGCGTCCCTCAAGAGGCAAACTGACTTCCGCACGATTTACGACACCACGGAGCTGTTATGCATGCGTGGTGTTCGTGTAGACGCCTGGCGGAGCAAACAAGGGCCCGCCCAGTGCCACCGATGCCAGCTGTTTCGACACAGCTCGCACCGGTGCCACCGCCCGCTCGCATGCGTGCGTTGCGGGGAAAATCACGCCGCCCAAGACTGCCCACGCCCTAAGTCCGAGAAGGCCACCTGTGTGAACTGCGCGGGTGACCATCCGGCCAATAGCGGCGGGTGCCCTGTATTCCGGAGGGAGCTCCGGAATAAGCGAGCGGGTACTGTCGCCATCACTCGGCAGCGCCGAGAGTCGGTGGCTGCAACCGCACAAGTTGAGGTCCACGAGGCCCCTAGCACGTCGCTGATGGCGACAGCGAACGGGCCCTCAAACAATCATCAAGACGCTCCCGCCTCGAGGCGGAGAAAAAAGAGACCTCGCGGGGGGAGGAATAGGAAGGGGAAAAAACCCCACCCCCCCGCAGTGCAATCCAGACAGGACCCTGGCCCTGTCCCAGCGCAGGCGACGTTTCAGGCGCCCGCGACTACCGACCCAAAAGTTGCCACCACAGTCGCTGCCGACGCCACCACTGGCGCCGTCAGGAGGAGGGGGAGGAGGGCGGGGAAACCCGTTCCCCCCACAACCACGGCTCCGGCCGCCGCTCACTCAGTGGCGGCGCCGAGCACATTCCGGCCGCTAGCCGGCACCCCAGCGCAACGACGCACAGTCCCTCCGACAACGGAGTTTACCGCCTGCGCTATAAGGCTCCTCATGGGCCTAATAAGGGCCATAAAGGAGGGCCAAGACGCAGATGTGGTCATCCTCGACGGGCTTATGGAGCTAGTACGGCTCTATTACGCCAGCCCGTCGGGAAAGTAATCTGGATTGCCGCGACCTTAAGAATAAGGCCGCCTATCTCCGCCTCCTCCTCTAGGTTGTAGGACTAACCCGGATCGACAGGAACCGGCGTCGCATGGCTGCCCCAGGTATTGCACCAAGGGAGCACCTGCGACCGCCGACTCACGATGGCATGTCACGTCCGCGGCACCTCGCCAACCGCAGGAGCGCCCGCTTCCTGCCTTGTCGCCACATGCGCGACCCGGTGCCTGCGGATGTGACGTAGCCGTCGTCATTCCCGGACTTGACCCGCCCGGGTAGGCCGCTCCAGTCTACACGCGACCTACCCAACCACTGAGACTCCACAATCATTACAAACATTCGGAACGCGTCATGGTCTAGGTTAATATAGGCATGACGCGCATCGAACAGGCATTCATTACTCCACACGCATCCAAACTCACGCGATGAATGTGCGGCGCGGGCTCGCTATTCATTCGCTTACAAGAGCGGCGTTACACAATACAATGCCGCTCTAACTCATACACCACGACCCTTTAGTCTGGAACGCAATCGGCTAGCTCTGAGAGCGCAACGGACGGGGGTCAACGCCTTAGCGGTAGGGTGCGCCACCAGAGTCGCCTCTGGCAGGTCTGCATCTGCTGGGCCTCCTCCGGGTAACCGGAGGTCTCACCTGGCGATGACAAGCCGCCGAGGCGGCGTGAAGAAAGCGGCGCTCGCTACGGTAACGTTGTACCGTAGCTAAGCGCGTAGCGCTAGCGCCGCTGGCGCCTCCTACCGGACAATAATGACAACCACACACAGGCGAGTTGCGCTTTTTACACGCACTCGCCAAGTACCACGCCTATACAGGCAACCAAATTGAGGTGCCCGTCGTAACGGGCACTGTGTTGATCCCGCGGGGAAAGGGCTTGCCCACATCCCGCCCGCCACGCCCCCATGTCGGGGACGTAGCGATTGCCCAACGGACCGAAAAAATACCAGTCGTTCGCGTTGTTCGTGCGCGCACACCCGTGTCGTTGAATTGTTGTACTACTTTGAAACCCCACTGCTGAGAAGATGACCGGTCGCGGTAAGGGAGGAAAGGGTCTGGGAAAAGGAGGAGCCAAGCGTCACAGGAAGGTACTTCGTGATAACATCCAGGGTATCACGAAGCCCGCCATCCGTCGTCTGGCTCGCAGAGGCGGCGTGAAACGTATCTCCGGTCTGATCTACGAAGAGACTCGCGGTGTGCTTAAAGTGTTCCTAGAGAACGTCATCCGTGACGCCGTCACTTACACCGAGCACGCCAAGAGGAAGACCGTCACCGCCATGGACGTCGTCTACGCTCTGAAGCGCCAGGGTCGCACCCTGTACGGTTTCGGAGGTTAAGCGTGTGTGTTGTGTGTACCTACGTGTCGCCTGCGCAACCAGCAGCTCTACATACTGTGTGTGTGCGGACGTGTGTGTGTTGTGTTCGTTCGTTCGAACAAAATCATACCGTTCGACCATGCGTGTGTAGATGCGCGCATCAAAAAAGGCCCTTTTCAGGGCCGCATATGATTCGATACATTTAAATGTTTCTTTAATGGAGTTGTCAAAAAACGTACCTATTCCTACTCACTCACTACTTACCTACTCATACCATAATTATAGCTAAACAAAGTCACTGTTCTTCGGTATAATGAATGCCTACTATTAGGTACTAAGTAGATAAAATGAAAGACACAGTTAGTTACATTATAATATAAATGATTACTTTACACTACTCTTACATACTGCTAAATACTAATATTAGGCTTACATCTAAAATGTCGTTCGCTTACCATAATGGTACCTATGCGTGCGTGATTAAAGGAGGGGGTGCTGCTTCGCCGTCGCCGCTTTCTGAACCTGAAAAATAAAAGAAAACATTAGAGACCCTACCTACCTACCTACCTACCTAACCTAACACTAATACGTAGAACACAAATCTACCTATCTAGGTACCTATTCGTTCGTTCGTTCGCTCGCTCGCTCGCTCGGACGCCCGCCCGCCCGCCTGTTCGTCGGTGCGCGAGCAGTTTGTTTATGTCGTCTTATTATTACTGTAGGTACTTACCTATAAAGATACACTGTGTCTGTTATTATTTTTATGTCGCGTTTATTATTTAGCGTATCATGTTTACTACGTTATTATATTATAACTAGGTATACGAACAGTAAGCATTACGGACGGCCCGGCTGTCTGGCCTAGCTAGCGAGTAGCCGTGAACGCTGTGTAAGTACGCACGGTCGGTCGGTACTGGCGCGATCCCGATCGCCTGTTGTCGTGTTACACATTATACCTACCACTTTAATACGCTTCCTGATGCGACTATCGCAGTCTTCACACCTCGAAGGGCGCACTCGTCTTTTTAATATTAGTATATTAATAGGTTGCACGTCCTGGACGGAGTCGTCCGTCCTTAGCGGTTCGGCGCTCGCGGTGTTTTACGACGCTTCACTTTTAGGTCGATAATTGCTTCGCAACGCCGTGTGATATCGACGAAGTGGTGTCTCCACGCAAGCTCGATATCCTCCTTGTTGACGAGTCGACCTCGATCCCGCCTAACTATCAATTTTATAGAGAAAATAACGTTTTGAACTCGACCCGACCTACGCTTCGTACTCAGTCGTCAAAATAAAACGCCGCCACCGGTCGAACGCGCACCGCACACGCTCTGCATTCGCACGTCCGCATGCTCCACTTCATGAACTATCCGAAATCGCAAACGCCCTTTGTCTTGCCGCACGTTAACCATTCTTTTTCTTTGCTTTATTAGATACGTGTTAGTGAAAACTTTCAAGCGTTCATACGAGAAAACGTCGCGCGACATCACGGCTCTCGTTACGGTAAAGTTCCGTCGTACTTGGGCGTACGAATACGAAATTTGTGAATCCTATAAGTGGCGACATCTAAGTCTCTCTCTTATACGCTATCTTTTATCGTGTGTGTGTACTACTCAACTCGTTCAATACTCAACAATGGCAGACACAGCAGTCGCTACCGAGGCTCCGGCACCCGCTACACCAGCGAAGAAGCAGGCGAGGCAGGCCGGCGGCGCCGGTGCCGCGAAGAAACCGAAGGCGAAGCCGACTCATCCCAAAACATCCGAGATGGTCAACAACGCTATCAAGGAGATGAAGGAACGTAGCGGATCTTCCCTGCAGGCGATCAAGAAGTACATCGCCGCCCAGTACAAGGTCGACGCTGAGAAGCTGGCTCCGTTCATCAGGAAATATCTGAAGAGCGCCGTCGAATCTGGCGCACTGATCCAGACCAAGGGCAAGGGTGCCTCCGGTTCGTTCAAGCTCGAGTCGAAATCGGGTGCCAAGAAACCCACCGCCTCCGCCGCCGCTGGCAAAGCCGCCGGTAAAGCGACCGCCTCTGCGGCCGCGAAGACGAAGAAGGCGACCGCCTCTGCGGCTGGAGCCAAGACCAAGAAGGCAGCAGCCGCCGCCGCGTCCGCAGCTTCGCCTTCCAAGGCCAAGTCGTCGGCCGCCGCCGCCGCTAAGGACAAGAAGGCCGCCGCCGCTAAGAAGAAGCCGGCTCCCAAGAAGGCCGCCGCCCCCGCCAAAGCGAAGAGCGCCGCCGCTCCGAAAGCAAAGAAGACAGCCAAGCCGCCAACAAAGAAACCTAAAGCGCCTAAACCCAAGAAGGCCGCGGCTACACCCAAGTCTAAACCGGCAGCCAAGAAAGCGTCCGCTGCTAAGAAGTAAGCAACGGTCGCGTTCGCGTTACACCGGCGACGACGGTGACGACGACGACGACAGTGGCGCAGTCGGCTGAACACCAGACAACACACACGCAGCAGCTGATGAATGTGTGTGTGTAATATTATAATAAGCGTGCGTGCGTCCTGCCTACTGTGCGTGTGCGTGTGTTACACATTGTATTATGTACGGTAGATAGGCGCGCGCCTGCTTGCTTTGTACGTTTTCATCAACGTCCAACCGCGCGCACGTAGTACGTACTAGTCCATCGTCCTCGGGAAGAGAGGGTGCGGAACGCGCGCTCGACGTGTCTCGAGAGCTCGTCACCGTCAATGGCATTCTTCAGGAGCTACACAAACAACAACATCTGAAGAAACCACCACGGCGGCACGGCAGGCACCGAGATGCTTAGAGTTGCGTGCATGCGCGCTCTCACACAATCGCGGCGCTCTAAGAGCGCACACCAAAAAGCCCTTTTCAGGGCTAACAAAAATATCATGAATATGAACAATATTCATTTCTTTAATACAGATAGTCGAAACGTTTTATGATAAGTACCACATTCCTATCCACCTGTTCACTTAGATACACCTAAACGCACAAGAAATAACTCACAAAATAGTAAATAAAACTTTACCTAATCTCCATCCAAGTAGGGGTAAGTATTGGTGGAACTATTAGTGTTACACTATTATAGGCTGTATACTAGATACAGGTGTATATAGGTAATATACCTATTATCAAAATATATTGTTGTATGCAAGAATAGAATACAACAAAAATCAATAATAATATTATTAGGTGATGTTCCAAATTCGAAAATCGAAACGTCTACCGATATCTCTACCCATCCCATGACAATGTTGTGTAGTAGGTACTGTAGTTTTTACTTCGCGCCGGACGAGAGTTTACGCGCGCCTGCGCGCTTTGTGAATTTTGTTTCGTTAGCTGTGTACCCCTCCCACTGACACAGCCACGCGGCGCGCGTATATAATACCCGGGATCCGGCAATTTTAAAAATATTACAAGACTCTCGCTCGTCGCGCGCACATCGGTACGCGTGTTACGTCGTTTTCTTTCGTGTGTAATAAACAAACCTATCAACCATGTCGGGTCGCGGTAAAGGTGGCAAGGTGAAGGGAAAGGCAAAGTCCCGTTCCAACCGTGCTGGTCTCCAGTTCCCTGTGGGACGTATCCACAGGCTGCTCCGTAACGGAAACTACGCCGAGCGCGTCGGTGCCGGTGCCCCCGTCTACTTGGCCGCCGTGATGGAGTATCTGGCTGCTGAGGTTCTCGAGTTGGCCGGTAACGCCGCGAGGGACAACAAGAAGACCAGGATCATCCCGCGTCATCTTCAGTTGGCCATCCGCAACGACGAGGAGTTGAACAAGCTGCTCTCCGGTGTGACGATCGCTCAAGGTGGTGTACTGCCGAACATCCAGGCGGTGCTCCTGCCCAAGAAGACCGAGAAGAAGGCTTAGACGTCGTCGTCGTGTTACAGCGGCGTCATCTGACCGTGGTGCATCGTGCGAGTGCCCAGCACACGCGTATTTCGATATAATATTTATGCCAATATGTATTATTTCGTTTGCGCGGTGCCCTCCGCTCGTATGCATTCAAAACAAAAGGCCCTTTTCAGGGCCACAATATTATTCGTCAACTATATAACAAAGACAGTTTCTTTATCGGTTTTATCGTCAAACAAAAACGTACCTACCTGATACTCATTCGAGTTACGCTTATACAAGAAGCTCCAGTGATGAGGCTTACAAAAATGCTACTGCCGCTGATACATAACATGTAAGATGAAGTGATTGCAGGTTACAAACCAAAATAAATGCCCCCCCCCCCCCCCACCCCCAGCCTGCCATCATGATGAATCCAGTAATGATCAATTTCTGAATGGTAAACAGTATGCATACAAACACGTAAGTAAGTAATAAAATAAAATAAAAAACAAAACTGGCAGGCGTTGTCTAAACTGATTCGATTTACCTTTATTTTATTAGACAACATTGTAACTGAAAAAGAAATATATTACAGCCGAAAGAAAGATTAAGGTTATTGATTTATTAATAATACAGTGTTACGAAGGTACTTATAAAAGTTAAACTTTGATACCTATTTCTAATGTAGCTATTCAATCATAGAATACACATACCTACCTAATATAATACATTATATTTTTTAATAATTATCTACAAATTCACTAAATGACGAACACAAGCGCGTCACCCCGTCCCTTTCACCTCCCTCCCGGGTATCCCCTCTCCTCGCGCTCTGGCTTAGGAGCGCTGCGATTGGTCCGCCGCTACGTTGAGTCACTCACCGCTTGCCGCAACCGTGCGCCGCGAGTTAGCGTATAAATACTACTTCTACCCGCTGTGAGTGTTTTATACTGCGACTGAACTCCGTTTCGGTAGCACGTGTGTACTCTACAAATTCATAATGCCGCCCAAGACAAGTGGAAAAGCCGCCAAAAAGTCTGGCAAAGCCCAGAAGAACATCTCCAAGACCGACAAGAAGAAGAAGAAGCACAAGAGGAAGGAGAGCTACGCCATCTACATCTACAAGGTGTTGAAGCAGGTGCACCCCGACACCGGAATCTCCAGCAAGGCCATGTCCATCATGAACTCGTTCGTCAACGACATCTTCGAGCGTATCGCCGCGGAAGCTTCCCGCCTCGCCCACTACAACAAGAGGTCGACCATCACGTCCCGGGAGGTGCAGACGTCCGTCAGGCTCCTGCTGCCCGGTGAACTCGCCAAGCACGCCGTCAGTGAAGGCACCAAGGCCGTCACCAAATACACCAGCTCCAAGTGAGCGGTCGGTAGCGCTAGCAAGAGCCGCCGACGCTCCGTCGTCTCAACGCCTCGCCTCGTGTGTGTATACAGTGTTAAACCCAGTGCGCTTGTTCGTGTGTCTTGTTGACTGTGATACGTGCTAGTGTCATCGTAATGTGCATGCATGCATACACACATACCGAGTGCCCACTCGGTATGTGTGTGTGTGTCGTTTATGTACGTACGAGACGCGCATGATGCACGCGTCGCGAAAAACAAACCATGACAAACGTCTGGGCGCGCACGCACACCGTGTGATGGCAGGAGACACAACAAAAGGCCCTTTTCAGGGCCACAAATATGTTCATGTGATTATTAATTCACATTTCTGAAATCAGAAACTCGTCAAAACGTTATTCACTTAGGGTTGGTTACATACTACCTACCGTACTCATGTTGTCTAAATAAAGAGAATCATGTCCGTATAAGACTCGATATCGCTCTGACAGTACGCTACCATGCTTGCTAGCTAGCTAGCTAGCTATCTATCTATCTATCTGTCTATCTACCTACCTACCTACCTATCTGCCTGCCTGCCTGCCTGCCTGCCTGCCTGCCTGCCTGCCTGCCTACCTACCTACCTACCTAAATTCCTATTTACCTAAGTATAAAAAACTGCATGCTCTCACGCATAGACAGTAACAAAGAGATGGGCATACTTACACACAAATTTTCTTCCCGCGTAAATGAGAGAGAGGTAAGAATACGAGATGCGTGTGGCAATTTTGTCATAGAGAAGCAGTAAATAATTCACACTGTAAAAACAACACGTCTACAATTAAAGTTTAATGAATATATTCTTAAAACACAGCGTAGTGGAGCAGTTCAATTTAGTAGACGTACTTGCCGTATAGTTAGTTACAATTATTATCAGGAATTTCTGCACGAAGGATGCTTGTATTTTCCTTTCTTGTAAATATTATGCTATGATCTTATTTTAAAAAATTATGGCAATTACTTAATGCGTGTCGATTTATTTCACTAGTTTAGTTAGTTCGTTCGATGCACTGTAGAGGGCGCTTAGCGAGTGCGCGCGAGAGCCCCCTGCCCGCTACAAAAGGTGGTAAAGTATAAATAGGCCCAAACATAAGACTTAGGTTTTTATTCGCTCTCGTACGCTCGAAGTGTGTAGGTCCGCGCGTCCGTTGCGTGAATTTGTTCGTTTTCTGTTAGTTTGTTCCGTTCCGTGTTTGTTTACAATGGCACGTACCAAGCAGACCGCTCGTAAATCCACCGGTGGTAAGGCTCCGAGGAAGCAGCTCGCCACCAAGGCTGCGCGCAAGAGCGCACCGGCCACCGGTGGCGTTAAGAAACCCCATCGCTACAGGCCCGGCACTGTGGCTCTCCGTGAGATTCGTCGCTACCAGAAGAGTACCGAGCTGCTGATCCGCAAGCTTCCGTTCCAGCGTCTCGTGCGTGAGATCGCACAGGACTTCAAGACTGATCTCCGTTTCCAGAGCTCCGCTGTCATGGCGCTGCAAGAGGCTAGCGAAGCTTACCTCGTCGGTCTCTTCGAAGACACCAACCTGTGCGCGATTCACGCCAAGCGCGTCACCATCATGCCCAAGGACATCCAGTTGGCACGCAGGATCAGAGGCGAACGCGCTTAAAACTGCTGCTGCATCAGCATACGTCACAATACACACACATCGTCCTCCACATTGACTGCCTTCGTGCAGCAGTGTGTCTGCGACCGTGTGCAGTTTTTGTGACTGTGCGTTCACACAAAAGGCCCTTTTCAGGGCCACATATGTATCAGATTATTAAATGTTTCTTTATATCAGAAGTCACAAAAACGTTACCTACCTACATAACTGTCTACTACACAATAGTTATTTACGAACACACTTACTCTCCGAGTTTGTAATTTATTTACTTACTTACTTACCTACTTAAACCTACCTACCTAAGATAAGGCTATGATGAAAGTTAGCAGAGAAGAAGTTAGTTAATACCTTATATTGTATTACTTACATATTAAACAGAGACAGTCTGATAATTTTGAACATAAATCTTTTTAGGGGTATGTATATTATGTTAACTTGCAGGAATGCCCAGTTGTTACTTATATAGTCTTATATTTAGCCATATAGCTGTCATGGTCCTGCATATTATTGTATACCAAAATACCTAATATGAAAAATTTAATGCAATTTGGTTTGGAAATGCTAACCTAAAATGTAATATTTCTCAAATGCGCGCGACGAAATAACGTAGAAACGTAGAACCAACCAACCAACGACGAGCATCGGGTCCCCTCGCCCCCCGCACCTCCCGTCTCTGCCCGCTGAGTTCCGCTTACTATATAAATATAAGAGGACGCCGAGACCGAAAAAATACCAGTCGTTCGCGTTGTTCGTGCGCGCACACCCGTGTCGTTGAATTGTTGTACTACTTTGAAACCCCACTGCTGAGAAGATGACCGGTCGCGGTAAGGGAGGAAAGGGTCTGGGAAAAGGAGGAGCCAAGCGTCACAGGAAGGTACTTCGTGATAACATCCAGGGTATCACGAAGCCCGCCATCCGTCGTCTGGCTCGCAGAGGCGGCGTGAAACGTATCTCCGGTCTGATCTACGAAGAGACTCGCGGTGTGCTTAAAGTGTTCCTAGAGAACGTCATCCGTGACGCCGTCACTTACACCGAGCACGCCAAGAGGAAGACCGTCACCGCCATGGACGTCGTCTACGCTCTGAAGCGCCAGGGTCGCACCCTGTACGGTTTCGGAGGTTAAGCGTGTGTGTTGTGTGTACCTACGTGTCGCCTGCGCAACCAGCAGCTCTACATACTGTGTGTGTGCGGACGTGTGTGTGTTGTGTTCGTTCGTTCGAACAAAATCATACCGTTCGACCATGCGTGTGTAGATGCGCGCATCAAAAAAGGCCCTTTTCAGGGCCGCATATGATTCGATACATTTAAATGTTTCTTTAATGGAGTTGTCAAAAAACGTACCTATTCCTACTCACTCACTACTTACCTACTCATACCATAATTATAGCTAAACAAAGTCACTGTTCTTCGGTATAATGAATGCCTACTATTAGGTACTAAGTAGATAAAATGAAAGACACAGTTAGTTACATTATAATATAAATGATTACTTTACACTACTCTTACATACTGCTAAATACTAATATTAGGCTTACATCTAAAATGTCGTTCGCTTACCATAATGGTACCTATGCGTGCGTGATTAAAGGAGGGGGTGCTGCTTCGCCGTCGCCGCTTTCTGAACCTGAAAAATAAAAGAAAACATTAGAGACCCTACCTACCTACCTACCTACCTAACCTAACACTAATACGTAGAACACAAATCTACCTATCTAGGTACCTATTCGTTCGTTCGTTCGCTCGCTCGCTCGCTCGGACGCCCGCCCGCCCGCCTGTTCGTCGGTGCGCGAGCAGTTTGTTTATGTCGTCTTATTATTACTGTAGGTACTTACCTATAAAGATACACTGTGTCTGTTATTATTTTTATGTCGCGTTTATTATTTAGCGTATCATGTTTACTACGTTATTATATTATAACTAGGTATACGAACAGTAAGCATTACGGACGGCCCGGCTGTCTGGCCTAGCTAGCGAGTAGCCGTGAACGCTGTGTAAGTACGCACGGTCGGTCGGTACTGGCGCGATCCCGATCGCCTGTTGTCGTGTTACACATTATACCTACCACTTTAATACGCTTCCTGATGCGACTATCGCAGTCTTCACACCTCGAAGGGCGCACTCGTCTTTTTAATATTAGTATATTAATAGGTTGCACGTCCTGGACGGAGTCGTCCGTCCTTAGCGGTTCGGCGCTCGCGGTGTTTTACGACGCTTCACTTTTAGGTCGATAATTGCTTCGCAACGCCGTGTGATATCGACGAAGTGGTGTCTCCACGCAAGCTCGATATCCTCCTTGTTGACGAGTCGACCTCGATCCCGCCTAACTATCAATTTTATAGAGAAAATAACGTTTTGAACTCGACCCGACCTACGCTTCGTACTCAGTCGTCAAAATAAAACGCCGCCACCGGTCGAACGCGCACCGCACACGCTCTGCATTCGCACGTCCGCATGCTCCACTTCATGAACTATCCGAAATCGCAAACGCCCTTTGTCTTGCCGCACGTTAACCATTCTTTTTCTTTGCTTTATTAGATACGTGTTAGTGAAAACTTTCAAGCGTTCATACGAGAAAACGTCGCGCGACATCACGGCTCTCGTTACGGTAAAGTTCCGTCGTACTTGGGCGTACGAATACGAAATTTGTGAATCCTATAAGTGGCGACATCTAAGTCTCTCTCTTATACGCTATCTTTTATCGTGTGTGTGTACTACTCAACTCGTTCAATACTCAACAATGGCAGACACAGCAGTCGCTACCGAGGCTCCGGCACCCGCTACACCAGCGAAGAAGCAGGCGAGGCAGGCCGGCGGCGCCGGTGCCGCGAAGAAACCGAAGGCGAAGCCGACTCATCCCAAAACATCCGAGATGGTCAACAACGCTATCAAGGAGATGAAGGAACGTAGCGGATCTTCCCTGCAGGCGATCAAGAAGTACATCGCCGCCCAGTACAAGGTCGACGCTGAGAAGCTGGCTCCGTTCATCAGGAAATATCTGAAGAGCGCCGTCGAATCTGGCGCACTGATCCAGACCAAGGGCAAGGGTGCCTCCGGTTCGTTCAAGCTCGAGTCGAAATCGGGTGCCAAGAAACCCACCGCCTCCGCCGCCGCTGGCAAAGCCGCCGGTAAAGCGACCGCCTCTGCGGCCGCGAAGACGAAGAAGGCGACCGCCTCTGCGGCTGGAGCCAAGACCAAGAAGGCAGCAGCCGCCGCCGCGTCCGCAGCTTCGCCTTCCAAGGCCAAGTCGTCGGCCGCCGCCGCCGCTAAGGACAAGAAGGCCGCCGCCGCTAAGAAGAAGCCGGCTCCCAAGAAGGCCGCCGCCCCCGCCAAAGCGAAGAGCGCCGCCGCTCCGAAAGCAAAGAAGACAGCCAAGCCGCCAACAAAGAAACCTAAAGCGCCTAAACCCAAGAAGGCCGCGGCTACACCCAAGTCTAAACCGGCAGCCAAGAAAGCGTCCGCTGCTAAGAAGTAAGCAACGGTCGCGTTCGCGTTACACCGGCGACGACGGTGACGACGACGACGACAGTGGCGCAGTCGGCTGAACACCAGACAACACACACGCAGCAGCTGATGAATGTGTGTGTGTAATATTATAATAAGCGTGCGTGCGTCCTGCCTACTGTGCGTGTGCGTGTGTTACACATTGTATTATGTACGGTAGATAGGCGCGCGCCTGCTTGCTTTGTACGTTTTCATCAACGTCCAACCGCGCGCACGTAGTACGTACTAGTCCATCGTCCTCGGGAAGAGAGGGTGCGGAACGCGCGCTCGACGTGTCTCGAGAGCTCGTCACCGTCAATGGCATTCTTCAGGAGCTACACAAACAACAACATCTGAAGAAACCACCACGGCGGCACGGCAGGCACCGAGATGCTTAGAGTTGCGTGCATGCGCGCTCTCACACAATCGCGGCGCTCTAAGAGCGCACACCAAAAAGCCCTTTTCAGGGCTAACAAAAATATCATGAATATGAACAATATTCATTTCTTTAATACAGATAGTCGAAACGTTTTATGATAAGTACCACATTCCTATCCACCTGTTCACTTAGATACACCTAAACGCACAAGAAATAACTCACAAAATAGTAAATAAAACTTTACCTAATCTCCATCCAAGTAGGGGTAAGTATTGGTGGAACTATTAGTGTTACACTATTATAGGCTGTATACTAGATACAGGTGTATATAGGTAATATACCTATTATCAAAATATATTGTTGTATGCAAGAATAGAATACAACAAAAATCAATAATAATATTATTAGGTGATGTTCCAAATTCGAAAATCGAAACGTCTACCGATATCTCTACCCATCCCATGACAATGTTGTGTAGTAGGTACTGTAGTTTTTACTTCGCGCCGGACGAGAGTTTACGCGCGCCTGCGCGCTTTGTGAATTTTGTTTCGTTAGCTGTGTACCCCTCCCACTGACACAGCCACGCGGCGCGCGTATATAATACCCGGGATCCGGCAATTTTAAAAATATTACAAGACTCTCGCTCGTCGCGCGCACATCGGTACGCGTGTTACGTCGTTTTCTTTCGTGTGTAATAAACAAACCTATCAACCATGTCGGGTCGCGGTAAAGGTGGCAAGGTGAAGGGAAAGGCAAAGTCCCGTTCCAACCGTGCTGGTCTCCAGTTCCCTGTGGGACGTATCCACAGGCTGCTCCGTAACGGAAACTACGCCGAGCGCGTCGGTGCCGGTGCCCCCGTCTACTTGGCCGCCGTGATGGAGTATCTGGCTGCTGAGGTTCTCGAGTTGGCCGGTAACGCCGCGAGGGACAACAAGAAGACCAGGATCATCCCGCGTCATCTTCAGTTGGCCATCCGCAACGACGAGGAGTTGAACAAGCTGCTCTCCGGTGTGACGATCGCTCAAGGTGGTGTACTGCCGAACATCCAGGCGGTGCTCCTGCCCAAGAAGACCGAGAAGAAGGCTTAGACGTCGTCGTCGTGTTACAGCGGCGTCATCTGACCGTGGTGCATCGTGCGAGTGCCCAGCACACGCGTATTTCGATATAATATTTATGCCAATATGTATTATTTCGTTTGCGCGGTGCCCTCCGCTCGTATGCATTCAAAACAAAAGGCCCTTTTCAGGGCCACAATATTATTCGTCAACTATATAACAAAGACAGTTTCTTTATCGGTTTTATCGTCAAACAAAAACGTACCTACCTGATACTCATTCGAGTTACGCTTATACAAGAAGCTCCAGTGATGAGGCTTACAAAAATGCTACTGCCGCTGATACATAACATGTAAGATGAAGTGATTGCAGGTTACAAACCAAAATAAATGCCCCCCCCCCCCCCCCACCCCCAGCCTGCCATCATGATGAATCCAGTAATGATCAATTTCTGAATGGTAAACAGTATGCATACAAACACGTAAGTAAGTAATAAAATAAAATAAAAAACAAAACTGGCAGGCGTTGTCTAAACTGATTCGATTTACCTTTATTTTATTAGACAACATTGTAACTGAAAAAGAAATATATTACAGCCGAAAGAAAGATTAAGGTTATTGATTTATTAATAATACAGTGTTACGAAGGTACTTATAAAAGTTAAACTTTGATACCTATTTCTAATGTAGCTATTCAATCATAGAATACACATACCTACCTAATATAATACATTATATTTTTTAATAATTATCTACAAATTCACTAAATGACGAACACAAGCGCGTCACCCCGTCCCTTTCACCTCCCTCCCGGGTATCCCCTCTCCTCGCGCTCTGGCTTAGGAGCGCTGCGATTGGTCCGCCGCTACGTTGAGTCACTCACCGCTTGCCGCAACCGTGCGCCGCGAGTTAGCGTATAAATACTACTTCTACCCGCTGTGAGTGTTTTATACTGCGACTGAACTCCGTTTCGGTAGCACGTGTGTACTCTACAAATTCATAATGCCGCCCAAGACAAGTGGAAAAGCCGCCAAAAAGTCTGGCAAAGCCCAGAAGAACATCTCCAAGACCGACAAGAAGAAGAAGAAGCACAAGAGGAAGGAGAGCTACGCCATCTACATCTACAAGGTGTTGAAGCAGGTGCACCCCGACACCGGAATCTCCAGCAAGGCCATGTCCATCATGAACTCGTTCGTCAACGACATCTTCGAGCGTATCGCCGCGGAAGCTTCCCGCCTCGCCCACTACAACAAGAGGTCGACCATCACGTCCCGGGAGGTGCAGACGTCCGTCAGGCTCCTGCTGCCCGGTGAACTCGCCAAGCACGCCGTCAGTGAAGGCACCAAGGCCGTCACCAAATACACCAGCTCCAAGTGAGCGGTCGGTAGCGCTAGCAAGAGCCGCCGACGCTCCGTCGTCTCAACGCCTCGCCTCGTGTGTGTATACAGTGTTAAACCCAGTGCGCTTGTTCGTGTGTCTTGTTGACTGTGATACGTGCTAGTGTCATCGTAATGTGCATGCATGCATACACACATACCGAGTGCCCACTCGGTATGTGTGTGTGTGTCGTTTATGTACGTACGAGACGCGCATGATGCACGCGTCGCGAAAAACAAACCATGACAAACGTCTGGGCGCGCACGCACACCGTGTGATGGCAGGAGACACAACAAAAGGCCCTTTTCAGGGCCACAAATATGTTCATGTGATTATTAATTCACATTTCTGAAATCAGAAACTCGTCAAAACGTTATTCACTTAGGGTTGGTTACATACTACCTACCGTACTCATGTTGTCTAAATAAAGAGAATCATGTCCGTATAAGACTCGATATCGCTCTGACAGTACGCTACCATGCTTGCTAGCTAGCTAGCTAGCTATCTATCTATCTATCTGTCTATCTACCTACCTACCTACCTATCTGCCTGCCTGCCTGCCTGCCTGCCTGCCTGCCTGCCTGCCTGCCTACCTACCTACCTACCTAAATTCCTATTTACCTAAGTATAAAAAACTGCATGCTCTCACGCATAGACAGTAACAAAGAGATGGGCATACTTACACACAAATTTTCTTCCCGCGTAAATGAGAGAGAGGTAAGAATACGAGATGCGTGTGGCAATTTTGTCATAGAGAAGCAGTAAATAATTCACACTGTAAAAACAACACGTCTACAATTAAAGTTTAATGAATATATTCTTAAAACACAGCGTAGTGGAGCAGTTCAATTTAGTAGACGTACTTGCCGTATAGTTAGTTACAATTATTATCAGGAATTTCTGCACGAAGGATGCTTGTATTTTCCTTTCTTGTAAATATTATGCTATGATCTTATTTTAAAAAATTATGGCAATTACTTAATGCGTGTCGATTTATTTCACTAGTTTAGTTAGTTCGTTCGATGCACTGTAGAGGGCGCTTAGCGAGTGCGCGCGAGAGCCCCCTGCCCGCTACAAAAGGTGGTAAAGTATAAATAGGCCCAAACATAAGACTTAGGTTTTTCACCCTATCCGAGCCGGAGTCCCCCAGGGCTCCGTCGTCTCCCCTCTCGCCTTCACACTGTTTACCAGTGACATCCCAAAGAGCAAGAAGGCTCAGTTAGCACTATTTGCCGATGATACGGCCATCTATTACACCGGCACTAGCCAGGACAGCATCGCAAGTACTCTGCAAACGTCAGCCAACGTCTTAGGCGCTTGGTTCCGTAAGTGGAGAATCGAGGTAAATCCCGATAAGAGCCATGCTGTCCTGTTCGTCAAACCACGTCATAACCGTCCCCCCCCCCGCCCGATTACCATGTACGGCAAGCCTATCCCCTGGGAGAAGCGAGCCAAGTACTTGGGTGTCACTCTCGATCAACACCTGACCTTCGCGTCACATATCAAGGAAGCACGTAACAGTGCTGCCTTTGCTATGGGTAGGCTCCACCACATGCTGACGGCAAAGAGCAAGTTGTCACTCAAGTGCAAGTTGCGTCTCTATACCGCAGTGATCCGTCCCATCATGACCTACGCTTGTGTCGTGTATGCACACACTAAGCCACGTTTTATCCATAGGATGCAGACATTGCAGAACCGTTTCCTGCGTAAAATCACGGGCGCTCCCTGGTACGTTCGTAACGACAATCTTCATGTCGATCTTAGAGTCCCGACCATCCTTCAGTTCATGAAACGCCTTTCCAAGCGTTTCTTTGACCAAGCTGTTAGGCATCCCAACCCCTTAATCGCATCGGCCGCCCGGTACGACCCATCGCGTATCAGTAGGATTCGCCGTCCACGGCATACCCTAGTCACTCCTGATGACCCTATTACCCTTTTACAAGAGAGCAGTAGGGAAACCAGTACTCTAAATAGAAAACACAGACACAGACCGCCGTCATTCCGGCCTCGCCGTCGAGGCCCGTCGCGACGTCCCTGTTCACTACCCCCCCCCCGACCCTTGCTCGAGCCAGCCCGCGATGCTGAGCCTTTAGTTTTAAATCAGCCCCTAAATAATGAAATCACTCAGATCCAGCCTGTCCCTTTGCTGCCCTCCCCAAGCGACACCCTAAGCCGAGGCCCGAACCCCGCAGGGGGTGCCCTTAGCGAGCTGTCGCTTAACTCAGATAATTTTGCTGCCCTAGCTGGAGGCCTTAAATTCTAGGCATCCATAGGATTAGACCGGTTAAGCAGTAGCCAGCCTCAGAGGCTGAATTGCGAGATGCCATACATAAAAAAAAAAAAAAAAAAAAAAAAAAAAAAAAAAAAAAGACTTAGGTTTTTATTCGCTCTCGTACGCTCGAAGTGTGTAGGTCCGCGCGTCCGTTGCGTGAATTTGTTCGTTTTCTGTTAGTTTGTTCCGTTCCGTGTTTGTTTACAATGGCACGTACCAAGCAGACCGCTCGTAAATCCACCGGTGGTAAGGCTCCGAGGAAGCAGCTCGCCACCAAGGCTGCGCGCAAGAGCGCACCGGCCACCGGTGGCGTTAAGAAACCCCATCGCTACAGGCCCGGCACTGTGGCTCTCCGTGAGATTCGTCGCTACCAGAAGAGTACCGAGCTGCTGATCCGCAAGCTTCCGTTCCAGCGTCTCGTGCGTGAGATCGCACAGGACTTCAAGACTGATCTCCGTTTCCAGAGCTCCGCTGTCATGGCGCTGCAAGAGGCTAGCGAAGCTTACCTCGTCGGTCTCTTCGAAGACACCAACCTGTGCGCGATTCACGCCAAGCGCGTCACCATCATGCCCAAGGACATCCAGTTGGCACGCAGGATCAGAGGCGAACGCGCTTAAAACTGCTGCTGCATCAGCATACGTCACAATACACACACATCGTCCTCCACATTGACTGCCTTCGTGCAGCAGTGTGTCTGCGACCGTGTGCAGTTTTTGTGACTGTGCGTTCACACAAAAGGCCCTTTTCAGGGCCACATATGTATCAGATTATTAAATGTTTCTTTATATCAGAAGTCACAAAAACGTTACCTACCTACATAACTGTCTACTACACAATAGTTATTTACGAACACACTTACTCTCCGAGTTTGTAATTTATTTACTTACTTACTTACCTACTTAAACCTACCTACCTAAGATAAGGCTATGATGAAAGTTAGCAGAGAAGAAGTTAGTTAATACCTTATATTGTATTACTTACATATTAAACAGAGACAGTCTGATAATTTTGAACATAAATCTTTTTAGGGGTATGTATATTATGTTAACTTGCAGGAATGCCCAGTTGTTACTTATATAGTCTTATATTTAGCCATATAGCTGTCATGGTCCTGCATATTATTGTATACCAAAATACCTAATATGAAAAATTTAATGCAATTTGGTTTGGAAATGCTAACCTAAAATGTAATATTTCTCAAATGCGCGCGACGAAATAACGTAGAAACGTAGAACCAACCAACCAACGACGAGCATCGGGTCCCCTCGCCCCCCGCACCTCCCGTCTCTGCCCGCTGAGTTCCGCTTACTATATAAATATAAGAGGACGCCGAGACCGAAAAAATGGATCGGCTTGTGGCTTCACCCAAGCTTGAAAGTTTTTAGTGTCGCGACTTACATCCGTACGGCATCGCCCAGTCACAACTGACGTGTGCAGGCCTCCGCTGGCCGCCACTGAAGTCCCCTGCGCCACCTTTGGCGCGGGCTGTGATTGGTCGACCTCCCGATTTTATAAATCCGGTTGAGGGTAGGCGCGACAAAAACTTTTTTAGCATACCGCCCGAACCGGGAAGATTTTTATTAAAAATTCTTTTAATTCGGTAGGCGCCGGCTGGATACCCATGGTTACCTAGCTCCGTGGGTAGCCAGCGGGTGCCACCCATGCTACCCGGTGCAGCTGCACCGTGCCGGTTGCGGTAGAAGTCACACCTAAGAAGATGCCTAAGAAGACGCCGCCTCCACCGATCCCCAAGGGGGAGCGAACCCTCGACGACTCATACAGGGACGCCATCGCTGCCCTGCAGAAAGCGCAGCGAAGGAGGGCCCTTGAGGCCTCACCTCCTGCGCCGACGCCAAGCCGTAGCGCCACTATAAAAACGCCGTCGCCGGTGCATGCCCCGACCACTTCGGTCCGGCCACCGGCGTCCCGCCACCTGCCCACCCTGGCCCCGGATCGTCCCGGGCCCAGCAGCAGCGCGCCCGCTGCTCGCGCCGTCGCCCCCCCCCTACGCGCCAATGCGCAGGAGGATCGGGCGACCGCGAGGCACGCGCCCCGCGCCGCAAACCCGCGCATCAAGCGCCCACCAACCGCCACCGCCGTCACCCAGGCCGCGCCCGCCGTGTCGCGCCCTGCCGCGAGTGTGTTCACACACGCACGGCCGGCCGCCGCCGCCGCTGCGCACAGCGCCGAGCGCGCCACATCACCCGCACCACCCCGCTTGCTGGCAGGCTCAGCCGCCGCAGCGTCGTCTGCTTTGATGTCGCCGCCCCCGCCCCGCAGTGCAGCCCAAGACTCGCCTGCGCCCGCGCCCATGTCGCCCTGCTACTCAAGTGAGTGCAGCGACGTGGAGCAGAGCGACATGGACGAAGAGGAGTACGAGGTAGGTGCCCCTTCCTCAATTAAAATAACGCCCAATGAATCGGCGCTCGAGCGCGATACTCGCGCCCAGCGCCGACCACGCAGCTCGGACGACGAGGCCGCCGAAGAGGCGAAGCGCGTCTGCCCCGACTCCCCGCTCCCACAGCGTGAACCGCGTGGTCGAGCCGGAGCCGGGTCGCCGACGTTCGCCGAGGCGGCCCACCGCCCACCCACCGGCCAAGACGCCTCACATAATGTGACGCCTCCCGCCGCCGCAGCCCCAGTGCAAGGCACGAGCGCAGCAACAGCTGCCAGTGCCAAGCCAACAAGTAGGCCCCGCTACCCCCCGCTGGTGGTGGAAAGGATGCCCAACTGGGCCTTCCATTTTAGGGCGGTGAGGACCATCCTGGGTCATCCACCGAACGCACGTCCTTATCAGGGTGGGATTCGTTTCCTACCTGAAACTGAGGACGAGTTCAGGGTGATCCAGAGGTACCTCACGGACCTGGAGAAATCGGAGGGCCTTAGTTGGTTCTCCTACTCACTGCCGGCGGAGCGCAGTGTTAAGGTTGCCATCAGGGGACTGCCGGCGGACACGGACCCGGAGGAAATCCTTGAGGAGTTGAGGGCGCGTGGCTACGAGCCAGAGTACGTCCGCAACATAAAAGCGCGCGGCGGACGACCTGGCTGCCTCTTTTACGCGACCCTCAAGAGGCAAATCGACTTCCGAACAATATTCGACACCACAGAGCTGCTATGCATGCGTGGTGTTCGCATAGATGCCTGGCGGAGCAAACAAGGGCCCGCCCAGTGCCATCGATGCCAGCTGTTTCGACACAGCTCGCACCGGTGCCACCGCCCGCTCGCATGCGTGCGCTGCGGGGAAAATCACGCCGCCCAGGACTGTCCACGCCCGAGGACCGAGAAGGCCACCTGCGTGAACTGCGCGGGTGACCATCCGGCCAACAGTGGCGGATGTCCAGTGCTCCGGAGAGAACTCCGGAACAAGCGAGCGGGCACTGTCGCCATTACTCGGCAGCGCCGAGAGACGGTGACGGTACCCACTCCAGTCGAGGCCCACGAGGTCCCCAGCACGTCGCTGATGGCGACAGCGAACGGGCCCTCAAACCATAAACAAGACGCTCCCGCCTCGAGGCGGAGAAAAAAGAGACCTCGCGGGGGGAGGAATAGGAAGGGGAAAAAACCCCACCCCCCCGCAGCGCAATCCAGACAGGACCCCGGCCCTGTACCAGCGCAGGCGTCGACCCAGGCGCCTGTGACCACCGCTGCCATGACGGCCGCCACCTTATCCACCGACGCCGCTACAGGCGCCGGCACGAAAAAGGGGAAGAGGGCAGGGAAACCCGCCCCACCCACAGACTCGGCTACGGTCGCCGCTCACTCAGTAGCGGCGCCTAGCGCACTCCAACCGCTAGCCGGCGCCTCAGCGCTACAGCGGCCACACCCTCCTACGTCGGAGTTTACCGCCTGCGCCATCAGGCTCCTAATGGACCTCATAAGGGCCATTAGAGAGGGCCATGACGCGGACCTTATCATCCTCGACGGGCTCACCGAGCTACTACGGCTCTATTACGTTAGCCCGTCGAGTAAAAAGTCTGGATTGCCGCGACCTTAGAACAAGGCCGCCCATCTCCGCCTCCTCCTCTAGGTTAGTAGGACTACCCGGATCGACGGAAGCCGGCGTCGCACGGTTGCCCCAGGTATTGCACCGAGGGAGCACCTGCGACCGCCGACTCACGATGGCATGTCACGTCCGCGGCACCTCGCCAACCGCAGGAGCGCCCGCTTCCTGCCCGTGTCGCCACATGTGCGACTTGGTGCCTGCGGATGCGACGTAGCCGTCGTCACCACCGGACTTGACTCGCCCGGGTAGGCCGCCCCAGTCTACACGCGACCTACCCACCCAATAAGACTCCACACTCATCACACACACTCGAAGCGTGTCGTGGTCTAGGTTAATATAGGCATGACGCGCATCGAACATGCATCCATTACTCCACATGCATCCAAACTCACGCGATGAATGTGCGGTGCGGGCTCGCTATTCATTCGCTTACAAGAGCGGCGTTACACAATACAATGCCGCTCTAACTCATACACTACGACCCCTTAGTCTGGAACGCAATCGGCTAGCTCTGAGAGCGCAACGGACGGGGGTCAACGCCTTAGCGGTAGGGTGCGCCATCAGAGTCGCCTCTGGCAGGTTTGCATCTGCTGGGCCTCCTCCGGGTAACCGGAGGTCTCACCTGGCGATGACAAGCCGCCGAGGCGGCGTGAAGGAAGCGGCGCTCGCTACGGTAACGTTGTACCGTAGCTAAGCGCGCAGCGCTAGCGCCGCTGGCGCCTCCTACCGGACAATAATGACAACCACACACAGGCGAGTTGCGCTTTTTACACGCACTCGCCAAGTACCACGCCTATACAGGCAACCCAATTGAGGTGCCCGTATTTACGGGCACTGTGTTGACCCCGCGGGGAAAGGGCTTGCCCATATCCCGCCCGCCACGCCCCCATGTCGGGGACGTTGCGATTGCTCGAGTTCTACCGAAAAAATACCAGTCGTTCGCGTTGTTCGTGCGCGCACACCCGTGTCGTTGAATTGTTGTACTACTTTGAAACCCCACTGCTGAGAAGATGACCGGTCGCGGTAAGGGAGGAAAGGGTCTGGGAAAAGGAGGAGCCAAGCGTCACAGGAAGGTACTTCGTGATAACATCCAGGGTATCACGAAGCCCGCCATCCGTCGTCTGGCTCGCAGAGGCGGCGTGAAACGTATCTCCGGTCTGATCTACGAAGAGACTCGCGGTGTGCTTAAAGTGTTCCTAGAGAACGTCATCCGTGACGCCGTCACTTACACCGAGCACGCCAAGAGGAAGACCGTCACCGCCATGGACGTCGTCTACGCTCTGAAGCGCCAGGGTCGCACCCTGTACGGTTTCGGAGGTTAAGCGTGTGTGTTGTGTGTACCTACGTGTCGCCTGCGCAACCAGCAGCTCTACATACTGTGTGTGTGCGGACGTGTGTGTGTTGTGTTCGTTCGTTCGAACAAAATCATACCGTTCGACCATGCGTGTGTAGATGCGCGCATCAAAAAAGGCCCTTTTCAGGGCCGCATATGATTCGATACATTTAAATGTTTCTTTAATGGAGTTGTCAAAAAACGTACCTATTCCTACTCACTCACTACTTACCTACTCATACCATAATTATAGCTAAACAAAGTCACTGTTCTTCGGTATAATGAATGCCTACTATTAGGTACTAAGTAGATAAAATGAAAGACACAGTTAGTTACATTATAATATAAATGATTACTTTACACTACTCTTACATACTGCTAAATACTAATATTAGGCTTACATCTAAAATGTCGTTCGCTTACCATAATGGTACCTATGCGTGCGTGATTAAAGGAGGGGGTGCTGCTTCGCCGTCGCCGCTTTCTGAACCTGAAAAATAAAAGAAAACATTAGAGACCCTACCTACCTACCTACCTACCTAACCTAACACTAATACGTAGAACACAAATCTACCTATCTAGGTACCTATTCGTTCGTTCGTTCGCTCGCTCGCTCGCTCGGACGCCCGCCCGCCCGCCTGTTCGTCGGTGCGCGAGCAGTTTGTTTATGTCGTCTTATTATTACTGTAGGTACTTACCTATAAAGATACACTGTGTCTGTTATTATTTTTATGTCGCGTTTATTATTTAGCGTATCATGTTTACTACGTTATTATATTATAACTAGGTATACGAACAGTAAGCATTACGGACGGCCCGGCTGTCTGGCCTAGCTAGCGAGTAGCCGTGAACGCTGTGTAAGTACGCACGGTCGGTCGGTACTGGCGCGATCCCGATCGCCTGTTGTCGTGTTACACATTATACCTACCACTTTAATACGCTTCCTGATGCGACTATCGCAGTCTTCACACCTCGAAGGGCGCACTCGTCTTTTTAATATTAGTATATTAATAGGTTGCACGTCCTGGACGGAGTCGTCCGTCCTTAGCGGTTCGGCGCTCGCGGTGTTTTACGACGCTTCACTTTTAGGTCGATAATTGCTTCGCAACGCCGTGTGATATCGACGAAGTGGTGTCTCCACGCAAGCTCGATATCCTCCTTGTTGACGAGTCGACCTCGATCCCGCCTAACTATCAATTTTATAGAGAAAATAACGTTTTGAACTCGACCCGACCTACGCTTCGTACTCAGTCGTCAAAATAAAACGCCGCCACCGGTCGAACGCGCACCGCACACGCTCTGCATTCGCACGTCCGCATGCTCCACTTCATGAACTATCCGAAATCGCAAACGCCCTTTGTCTTGCCGCACGTTAACCATTCTTTTTCTTTGCTTTATTAGATACGTGTTAGTGAAAACTTTCAAGCGTTCATACGAGAAAACGTCGCGCGACATCACGGCTCTCGTTACGGTAAAGTTCCGTCGTACTTGGGCGTACGAATACGAAATTTGTGAATCCTATAAGTGGCGACATCTAAGTCTCTCTCTTATACGCTATCTTTTATCGTGTGTGTGTACTACTCAACTCGTTCAATACTCAACAATGGCAGACACAGCAGTCGCTACCGAGGCTCCGGCACCCGCTACACCAGCGAAGAAGCAGGCGAGGCAGGCCGGCGGCGCCGGTGCCGCGAAGAAACCGAAGGCGAAGCCGACTCATCCCAAAACATCCGAGATGGTCAACAACGCTATCAAGGAGATGAAGGAACGTAGCGGATCTTCCCTGCAGGCGATCAAGAAGTACATCGCCGCCCAGTACAAGGTCGACGCTGAGAAGCTGGCTCCGTTCATCAGGAAATATCTGAAGAGCGCCGTCGAATCTGGCGCACTGATCCAGACCAAGGGCAAGGGTGCCTCCGGTTCGTTCAAGCTCGAGTCGAAATCGGGTGCCAAGAAACCCACCGCCTCCGCCGCCGCTGGCAAAGCCGCCGGTAAAGCGACCGCCTCTGCGGCCGCGAAGACGAAGAAGGCGACCGCCTCTGCGGCTGGAGCCAAGACCAAGAAGGCAGCAGCCGCCGCCGCGTCCGCAGCTTCGCCTTCCAAGGCCAAGTCGTCGGCCGCCGCCGCCGCTAAGGACAAGAAGGCCGCCGCCGCTAAGAAGAAGCCGGCTCCCAAGAAGGCCGCCGCCCCCGCCAAAGCGAAGAGCGCCGCCGCTCCGAAAGCAAAGAAGACAGCCAAGCCGCCAACAAAGAAACCTAAAGCGCCTAAACCCAAGAAGGCCGCGGCTACACCCAAGTCTAAACCGGCAGCCAAGAAAGCGTCCGCTGCTAAGAAGTAAGCAACGGTCGCGTTCGCGTTACACCGGCGACGACGGTGACGACGACGACGACAGTGGCGCAGTCGGCTGAACACCAGACAACACACACGCAGCAGCTGATGAATGTGTGTGTGTAATATTATAATAAGCGTGCGTGCGTCCTGCCTACTGTGCGTGTGCGTGTGTTACACATTGTATTATGTACGGTAGATAGGCGCGCGCCTGCTTGCTTTGTACGTTTTCATCAACGTCCAACCGCGCGCACGTAGTACGTACTAGTCCATCGTCCTCGGGAAGAGAGGGTGCGGAACGCGCGCTCGACGTGTCTCGAGAGCTCGTCACCGTCAATGGCATTCTTCAGGAGCTACACAAACAACAACATCTGAAGAAACCACCACGGCGGCACGGCAGGCACCGAGATGCTTAGAGTTGCGTGCATGCGCGCTCTCACACAATCGCGGCGCTCTAAGAGCGCACACCAAAAAGCCCTTTTCAGGGCTAACAAAAATATCATGAATATGAACAATATTCATTTCTTTAATACAGATAGTCGAAACGTTTTATGATAAGTACCACATTCCTATCCACCTGTTCACTTAGATACACCTAAACGCACAAGAAATAACTCACAAAATAGTAAATAAAACTTTACCTAATCTCCATCCAAGTAGGGGTAAGTATTGGTGGAACTATTAGTGTTACACTATTATAGGCTGTATACTAGATACAGGTGTATATAGGTAATATACCTATTATCAAAATATATTGTTGTATGCAAGAATAGAATACAACAAAAATCAATAATAATATTATTAGGTGATGTTCCAAATTCGAAAATCGAAACGTCTACCGATATCTCTACCCATCCCATGACAATGTTGTGTAGTAGGTACTGTAGTTTTTACTTCGCGCCGGACGAGAGTTTACGCGCGCCTGCGCGCTTTGTGAATTTTGTTTCGTTAGCTGTGTACCCCTCCCACTGACACAGCCACGCGGCGCGCGTATATAATACCCGGGATCCGGCAATTTTAAAAATATTACAAGACTCTCGCTCGTCGCGCGCACATCGGTACGCGTGTTACGTCGTTTTCTTTCGTGTGTAATAAACAAACCTATCAACCATGTCGGGTCGCGGTAAAGGTGGCAAGGTGAAGGGAAAGGCAAAGTCCCGTTCCAACCGTGCTGGTCTCCAGTTCCCTGTGGGACGTATCCACAGGCTGCTCCGTAACGGAAACTACGCCGAGCGCGTCGGTGCCGGTGCCCCCGTCTACTTGGCCGCCGTGATGGAGTATCTGGCTGCTGAGGTTCTCGAGTTGGCCGGTAACGCCGCGAGGGACAACAAGAAGACCAGGATCATCCCGCGTCATCTTCAGTTGGCCATCCGCAACGACGAGGAGTTGAACAAGCTGCTCTCCGGTGTGACGATCGCTCAAGGTGGTGTACTGCCGAACATCCAGGCGGTGCTCCTGCCCAAGAAGACCGAGAAGAAGGCTTAGACGTCGTCGTCGTGTTACAGCGGCGTCATCTGACCGTGGTGCATCGTGCGAGTGCCCAGCACACGCGTATTTCGATATAATATTTATGCCAATATGTATTATTTCGTTTGCGCGGTGCCCTCCGCTCGTATGCATTCAAAACAAAAGGCCCTTTTCAGGGCCACAATATTATTCGTCAACTATATAACAAAGACAGTTTCTTTATCGGTTTTATCGTCAAACAAAAACGTACCTACCTGATACTCATTCGAGTTACGCTTATACAAGAAGCTCCAGTGATGAGGCTTACAAAAATGCTACTGCCGCTGATACATAACATGTAAGATGAAGTGATTGCAGGTTACAAACCAAAATAAATGCCCCCCCCCCCCCCCCACCCCCAGCCTGCCATCATGATGAATCCAGTAATGATCAATTTCTGAATGGTAAACAGTATGCATACAAACACGTAAGTAAGTAATAAAATAAAATAAAAAACAAAACTGGCAGGCGTTGTCTAAACTGATTCGATTTACCTTTATTTTATTAGACAACATTGTAACTGAAAAAGAAATATATTACAGCCGAAAGAAAGATTAAGGTTATTGATTTATTAATAATACAGTGTTACGAAGGTACTTATAAAAGTTAAACTTTGATACCTATTTCTAATGTAGCTATTCAATCATAGAATACACATACCTACCTAATATAATACATTATATTTTTTAATAATTATCTACAAATTCACTAAATGACGAACACAAGCGCGTCACCCCGTCCCTTTCACCTCCCTCCCGGGTATCCCCTCTCCTCGCGCTCTGGCTTAGGAGCGCTGCGATTGGTCCGCCGCTACGTTGAGTCACTCACCGCTTGCCGCAACCGTGCGCCGCGAGTTAGCGTATAAATACTACTTCTACCCGCTGTGAGTGTTTTATACTGCGACTGAACTCCGTTTCGGTAGCACGTGTGTACTCTACAAATTCATAATGCCGCCCAAGACAAGTGGAAAAGCCGCCAAAAAGTCTGGCAAAGCCCAGAAGAACATCTCCAAGACCGACAAGAAGAAGAAGAAGCACAAGAGGAAGGAGAGCTACGCCATCTACATCTACAAGGTGTTGAAGCAGGTGCACCCCGACACCGGAATCTCCAGCAAGGCCATGTCCATCATGAACTCGTTCGTCAACGACATCTTCGAGCGTATCGCCGCGGAAGCTTCCCGCCTCGCCCACTACAACAAGAGGTCGACCATCACGTCCCGGGAGGTGCAGACGTCCGTCAGGCTCCTGCTGCCCGGTGAACTCGCCAAGCACGCCGTCAGTGAAGGCACCAAGGCCGTCACCAAATACACCAGCTCCAAGTGAGCGGTCGGTAGCGCTAGCAAGAGCCGCCGACGCTCCGTCGTCTCAACGCCTCGCCTCGTGTGTGTATACAGTGTTAAACCCAGTGCGCTTGTTCGTGTGTCTTGTTGACTGTGATACGTGCTAGTGTCATCGTAATGTGCATGCATGCATACACACATACCGAGTGCCCACTCGGTATGTGTGTGTGTGTCGTTTATGTACGTACGAGACGCGCATGATGCACGCGTCGCGAAAAACAAACCATGACAAACGTCTGGGCGCGCACGCACACCGTGTGATGGCAGGAGACACAACAAAAGGCCCTTTTCAGGGCCACAAATATGTTCATGTGATTATTAATTCACATTTCTGAAATCAGAAACTCGTCAAAACGTTATTCACTTAGGGTTGGTTACATACTACCTACCGTACTCATGTTGTCTAAATAAAGAGAATCATGTCCGTATAAGACTCGATATCGCTCTGACAGTACGCTACCATGCTTGCTAGCTAGCTAGCTAGCTATCTATCTATCTATCTGTCTATCTACCTACCTACCTACCTATCTGCCTGCCTGCCTGCCTGCCTGCCTGCCTGCCTGCCTGCCTGCCTACCTACCTACCTACCTAAATTCCTATTTACCTAAGTATAAAAAACTGCATGCTCTCACGCATAGACAGTAACAAAGAGATGGGCATACTTACACACAAATTTTCTTCCCGCGTAAATGAGAGAGAGGTAAGAATACGAGATGCGTGTGGCAATTTTGTCATAGAGAAGCAGTAAATAATTCACACTGTAAAAACAACACGTCTACAATTAAAGTTTAATGAATATATTCTTAAAACACAGCGTAGTGGAGCAGTTCAATTTAGTAGACGTACTTGCCGTATAGTTAGTTACAATTATTATCAGGAATTTCTGCACGAAGGATGCTTGTATTTTCCTTTCTTGTAAATATTATGCTATGATCTTATTTTAAAAAATTATGGCAATTACTTAATGCGTGTCGATTTATTTCACTAGTTTAGTTAGTTCGTTCGATGCACTGTAGAGGGCGCTTAGCGAGTGCGCGCGAGAGCCCCCTGCCCGCTACAAAAGGTGGTAAAGTATAAATAGGCCCAAACATAAGACTTAGGTTTTTATTCGCTCTCGTACGCTCGAAGTGTGTAGGTCCGCGCGTCCGTTGCGTGAATTTGTTCGTTTTCTGTTAGTTTGTTCCGTTCCGTGTTTGTTTACAATGGCACGTACCAAGCAGACCGCTCGTAAATCCACCGGTGGTAAGGCTCCGAGGAAGCAGCTCGCCACCAAGGCTGCGCGCAAGAGCGCACCGGCCACCGGTGGCGTTAAGAAACCCCATCGCTACAGGCCCGGCACTGTGGCTCTCCGTGAGATTCGTCGCTACCAGAAGAGTACCGAGCTGCTGATCCGCAAGCTTCCGTTCCAGCGTCTCGTGCGTGAGATCGCACAGGACTTCAAGACTGATCTCCGTTTCCAGAGCTCCGCTGTCATGGCGCTGCAAGAGGCTAGCGAAGCTTACCTCGTCGGTCTCTTCGAAGACACCAACCTGTGCGCGATTCACGCCAAGCGCGTCACCATCATGCCCAAGGACATCCAGTTGGCACGCAGGATCAGAGGCGAACGCGCTTAAAACTGCTGCTGCATCAGCATACGTCACAATACACACACATCGTCCTCCACATTGACTGCCTTCGTGCAGCAGTGTGTCTGCGACCGTGTGCAGTTTTTGTGACTGTGCGTTCACACAAAAGGCCCTTTTCAGGGCCACATATGTATCAGATTATTAAATGTTTCTTTATATCAGAAGTCACAAAAACGTTACCTACCTACATAACTGTCTACTACACAATAGTTATTTACGAACACACTTACTCTCCGAGTTTGTAATTTATTTACTTACTTACTTACCTACTTAAACCTACCTACCTAAGATAAGGCTATGATGAAAGTTAGCAGAGAAGAAGTTAGTTAATACCTTATATTGTATTACTTACATATTAAACAGAGACAGTCTGATAATTTTGAACATAAATCTTTTTAGGGGTATGTATATTATGTTAACTTGCAGGAATGCCCAGTTGTTACTTATATAGTCTTATATTTAGCCATATAGCTGTCATGGTCCTGCATATTATTGTATACCAAAATACCTAATATGAAAAATTTAATGCAATTTGGTTTGGAAATGCTAACCTAAAATGTAATATTTCTCAAATGCGCGCGACGAAATAACGTAGAAACGTAGAACCAACCAACCAACGACGAGCATCGGGTCCCCTCGCCCCCCGCACCTCCCGTCTCTGCCCGCTGAGTTCCGCTTACTATATAAATATAAGAGGACGCCGAGACCGAAAAAATACCAGTCGTTCGCGTTGTTCGTGCGCGCACACCCGTGTCGTTGAATTGTTGTACTACTTTGAAACCCCACTGCTGAGAAGATGACCGGTCGCGGTAAGGGAGGAAAGGGTCTGGGAAAAGGAGGAGCCAAGCGTCACAGGAAGGTACTTCGTGATAACATCCAGGGTATCACGAAGCCCGCCATCCGTCGTCTGGCTCGCAGAGGCGGCGTGAAACGTATCTCCGGTCTGATCTACGAAGAGACTCGCGGTGTGCTTAAAGTGTTCCTAGAGAACGTCATCCGTGACGCCGTCACTTACACCGAGCACGCCAAGAGGAAGACCGTCACCGCCATGGACGTCGTCTACGCTCTGAAGCGCCAGGGTCGCACCCTGTACGGTTTCGGAGGTTAAGCGTGTGTGTTGTGTGTACCTACGTGTCGCCTGCGCAACCAGCAGCTCTACATACTGTGTGTGTGCGGACGTGTGTGTGTTGTGTTCGTTCGTTCGAACAAAATCATACCGTTCGACCATGCGTGTGTAGATGCGCGCATCAAAAAAGGCCCTTTTCAGGGCCGCATATGATTCGATACATTTAAATGTTTCTTTAATGGAGTTGTCAAAAAACGTACCTATTCCTACTCACTCACTACTTACCTACTCATACCATAATTATAGCTAAACAAAGTCACTGTTCTTCGGTATAATGAATGCCTACTATTAGGTACTAAGTAGATAAAATGAAAGACACAGTTAGTTACATTATAATATAAATGATTACTTTACACTACTCTTACATACTGCTAAATACTAATATTAGGCTTACATCTAAAATGTCGTTCGCTTACCATAATGGTACCTATGCGTGCGTGATTAAAGGAGGGGGTGCTGCTTCGCCGTCGCCGCTTTCTGAACCTGAAAAATAAAAGAAAACATTAGAGACCCTACCTACCTACCTAACCTAACACTAATACGTAGAACACAAATCTACCTATCTAGGTACCTATTCGTTCGTTCGTTCGCTCGCTCGCTCGCTCGGACGCCCGCCCGCCCGCCTGTTCGTCGGTGCGCGAGCAGTTTGTTTATGTCGTCTTATTATTACTGTAGGTACTTACCTATAAAGATACACTGTGTCTGTTATTATTTTTATGTCGCGTTTATTATTTAGCGTATCATGTTTACTACGTTATTATATTATAACTAGGTATACGAACAGTAAGCATTACGGACGGCCCGGCTGTCTGGCCTAGCTAGCGAGTAGCCGTGAACGCTGTGTAAGTACGCACGGTCGGTCGGTACTGGCGCGATCCCGATCGCCTGTTGTCGTGTTACACATTATACCTACCACTTTAATACGCTTCCTGATGCGACTATCGCAGTCTTCACACCTCGAAGGGCGCACTCGTCTTTTTAATATTAGTATATTAATAGGTTGCACGTCCTGGACGGAGTCGTCCGTCCTTAGCGGTTCGGCGCTCGCGGTGTTTTACGACGCTTCACTTTTAGGTCGATAATTGCTTCGCAACGCCGTGTGATATCGACGAAGTGGTGTCTCCACGCAAGCTCGATATCCTCCTTGTTGACGAGTCGACCTCGATCCCGCCTAACTATCAATTTTATAGAGAAAATAACGTTTTGAACTCGACCCGACCTACGCTTCGTACTCAGTCGTCAAAATAAAACGCCGCCACCGGTCGAACGCGCACCGCACACGCTCTGCATTCGCACGTCCGCATGCTCCACTTCATGAACTATCCGAAATCGCAAACGCCCTTTGTCTTGCCGCACGTTAACCATTCTTTTTCTTTGCTTTATTAGATACGTGTTAGTGAAAACTTTCAAGCGTTCATACGAGAAAACGTCGCGCGACATCACGGCTCTCGTTACGGTAAAGTTCCGTCGTACTTGGGCGTACGAATACGAAATTTGTGAATCCTATAAGTGGCGACATCTAAGTCTCTCTCTTATACGCTATCTTTTATCGTGTGTGTGTACTACTCAACTCGTTCAATACTCAACAATGGCAGACACAGCAGTCGCTACCGAGGCTCCGGCACCCGCTACACCAGCGAAGAAGCAGGCGAGGCAGGCCGGCGGCGCCGGTGCCGCGAAGAAACCGAAGGCGAAGCCGACTCATCCCAAAACATCCGAGATGGTCAACAACGCTATCAAGGAGATGAAGGAACGTAGCGGATCTTCCCTGCAGGCGATCAAGAAGTACATCGCCGCCCAGTACAAGGTCGACGCTGAGAAGCTGGCTCCGTTCATCAGGAAATATCTGAAGAGCGCCGTCGAATCTGGCGCACTGATCCAGACCAAGGGCAAGGGTGCCTCCGGTTCGTTCAAGCTCGAGTCGAAATCGGGTGCCAAGAAACCCACCGCCTCCGCCGCCGCTGGCAAAGCCGCCGGTAAAGCGACCGCCTCTGCGGCCGCGAAGACGAAGAAGGCGACCGCCTCTGCGGCTGGAGCCAAGACCAAGAAGGCAGCAGCCGCCGCCGCGTCCGCAGCTTCGCCTTCCAAGGCCAAGTCGTCGGCCGCCGCCGCCGCTAAGGACAAGAAGGCCGCCGCCGCTAAGAAGAAGCCGGCTCCCAAGAAGGCCGCCGCCCCCGCCAAAGCGAAGAGCGCCGCCGCTCCGAAAGCAAAGAAGACAGCCAAGCCGCCAACAAAGAAACCTAAAGCGCCTAAACCCAAGAAGGCCGCGGCTACACCCAAGTCTAAACCGGCAGCCAAGAAAGCGTCCGCTGCTAAGAAGTAAGCAACGGTCGCGTTCGCGTTACACCGGCGACGACGGTGACGACGACGACGACAGTGGCGCAGTCGGCTGAACACCAGACAACACACACGCAGCAGCTGATGAATGTGTGTGTGTAATATTATAATAAGCGTGCGTGCGTCCTGCCTACTGTGCGTGTGCGTGTGTTACACATTGTATTATGTACGGTAGATAGGCGCGCGCCTGCTTGCTTTGTACGTTTTCATCAACGTCCAACCGCGCGCACGTAGTACGTACTAGTCCATCGTCCTCGGGAAGAGAGGGTGCGGAACGCGCGCTCGACGTGTCTCGAGAGCTCGTCACCGTCAATGGCATTCTTCAGGAGCTACACAAACAACAACATCTGAAGAAACCACCACGGCGGCACGGCAGGCACCGAGATGCTTAGAGTTGCGTGCATGCGCGCTCTCACACAATCGCGGCGCTCTAAGAGCGCACACCAAAAAGCCCTTTTCAGGGCTAACAAAAATATCATGAATATGAACAATATTCATTTCTTTAATACAGATAGTCGAAACGTTTTATGATAAGTACCACATTCCTATCCACCTGTTCACTTAGATACACCTAAACGCACAAGAAATAACTCACAAAATAGTAAATAAAACTTTACCTAATCTCCATCCAAGTAGGGGTAAGTATTGGTGGAACTATTAGTGTTACACTATTATAGGCTGTATACTAGATACAGGTGTATATAGGTAATATACCTATTATCAAAATATATTGTTGTATGCAAGAATAGAATACAACAAAAATCAATAATAATATTATTAGGTGATGTTCCAAATTCGAAAATCGAAACGTCTACCGATATCTCTACCCATCCCATGACAATGTTGTGTAGTAGGTACTGTAGTTTTTACTTCGCGCCGGACGAGAGTTTACGCGCGCCTGCGCGCTTTGTGAATTTTGTTTCGTTAGCTGTGTACCCCTCCCACTGACACAGCCACGCGGCGCGCGTATATAATACCCGGGATCCGGCAATTTTAAAAATATTACAAGACTCTCGCTCGTCGCGCGCACATCGGTACGCGTGTTACGTCGTTTTCTTTCGTGTGTAATAAACAAACCTATCAACCATGTCGGGTCGCGGTAAAGGTGGCAAGGTGAAGGGAAAGGCAAAGTCCCGTTCCAACCGTGCTGGTCTCCAGTTCCCTGTGGGACGTATCCACAGGCTGCTCCGTAACGGAAACTACGCCGAGCGCGTCGGTGCCGGTGCCCCCGTCTACTTGGCCGCCGTGATGGAGTATCTGGCTGCTGAGGTTCTCGAGTTGGCCGGTAACGCCGCGAGGGACAACAAGAAGACCAGGATCATCCCGCGTCATCTTCAGTTGGCCATCCGCAACGACGAGGAGTTGAACAAGCTGCTCTCCGGTGTGACGATCGCTCAAGGTGGTGTACTGCCGAACATCCAGGCGGTGCTCCTGCCCAAGAAGACCGAGAAGAAGGCTTAGACGTCGTCGTCGTGTTACAGCGGCGTCATCTGACCGTGGTGCATCGTGCGAGTGCCCAGCACACGCGTATTTCGATATAATATTTATGCCAATATGTATTATTTCGTTTGCGCGGTGCCCTCCGCTCGTATGCATTCAAAACAAAAGGCCCTTTTCAGGGCCACAATATTATTCGTCAACTATATAACAAAGACAGTTTCTTTATCGGTTTTATCGTCAAACAAAAACGTACCTACCTGATACTCATTCGAGTTACGCTTATACAAGAAGCTCCAGTGATGAGGCTTACAAAAATGCTACTGCCGCTGATACATAACATGTAAGATGAAGTGATTGCAGGTTACAAACCAAAATAAATGCCCCCCCCCCCCCCCCACCCCCAGCCTGCCATCATGATGAATCCAGTAATGATCAATTTCTGAATGGTAAACAGTATGCATACAAACACGTAAGTAAGTAATAAAATAAAATAAAAAACAAAACTGGCAGGCGTTGTCTAAACTGATTCGATTTACCTTTATTTTATTAGACAACATTGTAACTGAAAAAGAAATATATTACAGCCGAAAGAAAGATTAAGGTTATTGATTTATTAATAATACAGTGTTACGAAGGTACTTATAAAAGTTAAACTTTGATACCTATTTCTAATGTAGCTATTCAATCATAGAATACACATACCTACCTAATATAATACATTATATTTTTTAATAATTATCTACAAATTCACTAAATGACGAACACAAGCGCGTCACCCCGTCCCTTTCACCTCCCTCCCGGGTATCCCCTCTCCTCGCGCTCTGGCTTAGGAGCGCTGCGATTGGTCCGCCGCTACGTTGAGTCACTCACCGCTTGCCGCAACCGTGCGCCGCGAGTTAGCGTATAAATACTACTTCTACCCGCTGTGAGTGTTTTATACTGCGACTGAACTCCGTTTCGGTAGCACGTGTGTACTCTACAAATTCATAATGCCGCCCAAGACAAGTGGAAAAGCCGCCAAAAAGTCTGGCAAAGCCCAGAAGAACATCTCCAAGACCGACAAGAAGAAGAAGAAGCACAAGAGGAAGGAGAGCTACGCCATCTACATCTACAAGGTGTTGAAGCAGGTGCACCCCGACACCGGAATCTCCAGCAAGGCCATGTCCATCATGAACTCGTTCGTCAACGACATCTTCGAGCGTATCGCCGCGGAAGCTTCCCGCCTCGCCCACTACAACAAGAGGTCGACCATCACGTCCCGGGAGGTGCAGACGTCCGTCAGGCTCCTGCTGCCCGGTGAACTCGCCAAGCACGCCGTCAGTGAAGGCACCAAGGCCGTCACCAAATACACCAGCTCCAAGTGAGCGGTCGGTAGCGCTAGCAAGAGCCGCCGACGCTCCGTCGTCTCAACGCCTCGCCTCGTGTGTGTATACAGTGTTAAACCCAGTGCGCTTGTTCGTGTGTCTTGTTGACTGTGATACGTGCTAGTGTCATCGTAATGTGCATGCATGCATACACACATACCGAGTGCCCACTCGGTATGTGTGTGTGTGTCGTTTATGTACGTACGAGACGCGCATGATGCACGCGTCGCGAAAAACAAACCATGACAAACGTCTGGGCGCGCACGCACACCGTGTGATGGCAGGAGACACAACAAAAGGCCCTTTTCAGGGCCACAAATATGTTCATGTGATTATTAATTCACATTTCTGAAATCAGAAACTCGTCAAAACGTTATTCACTTAGGGTTGGTTACATACTACCTACCGTACTCATGTTGTCTAAATAAAGAGAATCATGTCCGTATAAGACTCGATATCGCTCTGACAGTACGCTACCATGCTTGCTAGCTAGCTAGCTAGCTATCTATCTATCTATCTGTCTATCTACCTACCTACCTACCTATCTGCCTGCCTGCCTGCCTGCCTGCCTGCCTGCCTGCCTGCCTGCCTACCTACCTACCTACCTAAATTCCTATTTACCTAAGTATAAAAAACTGCATGCTCTCACGCATAGACAGTAACAAAGAGATGGGCATACTTACACACAAATTTTCTTCCCGCGTAAATGAGAGAGAGGTAAGAATACGAGATGCGTGTGGCAATTTTGTCATAGAGAAGCAGTAAATAATTCACACTGTAAAAACAACACGTCTACAATTAAAGTTTAATGAATATATTCTTAAAACACAGCGTAGTGGAGCAGTTCAATTTAGTAGACGTACTTGCCGTATAGTTAGTTACAATTATTATCAGGAATTTCTGCACGAAGGATGCTTGTATTTTCCTTTCTTGTAAATATTATGCTATGATCTTATTTTAAAAAATTATGGCAATTACTTAATGCGTGTCGATTTATTTCACTAGTTTAGTTAGTTCGTTCGATGCACTGTAGAGGGCGCTTAGCGAGTGCGCGCGAGAGCCCCCTGCCCGCTACAAAAGGTGGTAAAGTATAAATAGGCCCAAACATAAGACTTAGGTTTTTATTCGCTCTCGTACGCTCGAAGTGTGTAGGTCCGCGCGTCCGTTGCGTGAATTTGTTCGTTTTCTGTTAGTTTGTTCCGTTCCGTGTTTGTTTACAATGGCACGTACCAAGCAGACCGCTCGTAAATCCACCGGTGGTAAGGCTCCGAGGAAGCAGCTCGCCACCAAGGCTGCGCGCAAGAGCGCACCGGCCACCGGTGGCGTTAAGAAACCCCATCGCTACAGGCCCGGCACTGTGGCTCTCCGTGAGATTCGTCGCTACCAGAAGAGTACCGAGCTGCTGATCCGCAAGCTTCCGTTCCAGCGTCTCGTGCGTGAGATCGCACAGGACTTCAAGACTGATCTCCGTTTCCAGAGCTCCGCTGTCATGGCGCTGCAAGAGGCTAGCGAAGCTTACCTCGTCGGTCTCTTCGAAGACACCAACCTGTGCGCGATTCACGCCAAGCGCGTCACCATCATGCCCAAGGACATCCAGTTGGCACGCAGGATCAGAGGCGAACGCGCTTAAAACTGCTGCTGCATCAGCATACGTCACAATACACACACATCGTCCTCCACATTGACTGCCTTCGTGCAGCAGTGTGTCTGCGACCGTGTGCAGTTTTTGTGACTGTGCGTTCACACAAAAGGCCCTTTTCAGGGCCACATATGTATCAGATTATTAAATGTTTCTTTATATCAGAAGTCACAAAAACGTTACCTACCTACATAACTGTCTACTACACAATAGTTATTTACGAACACACTTACTCTCCGAGTTTGTAATTTATTTACTTACTTACTTACCTACTTAAACCTACCTACCTAAGATAAGGCTATGATGAAAGTTAGCAGAGAAGAAGTTAGTTAATACCTTATATTGTATTACTTACATATTAAACAGAGACAGTCTGATAATTTTGAACATAAATCTTTTTAGGGGTATGTATATTATGTTAACTTGCAGGAATGCCCAGTTGTTACTTATATAGTCTTATATTTAGCCATATAGCTGTCATGGTCCTGCATATTATTGTATACCAAAATACCTAATATGAAAAATTTAATGCAATTTGGTTTGGAAATGCTAACCTAAAATGTAATATTTCTCAAATGCGCGCGACGAAATAACGTAGAAACGTAGAACCAACCAACCAACGACGAGCATCGGGTCCCCTCGCCCCCCGCACCTCCCGTCTCTGCCCGCTGAGTTCCGCTTACTATATAAATATAAGAGGACGCCGAGACCGAAAAAATACCAGTCGTTCGCGTTGTTCGTGCGCGCACACCCGTGTCGTTGAATTGTTGTACTACTTTGAAACCCCACTGCTGAGAAGATGACCGGTCGCGGTAAGGGAGGAAAGGGTCTGGGAAAAGGAGGAGCCAAGCGTCACAGGAAGGTACTTCGTGATAACATCCAGGGTATCACGAAGCCCGCCATCCGTCGTCTGGCTCGCAGAGGCGGCGTGAAACGTATCTCCGGTCTGATCTACGAAGAGACTCGCGGTGTGCTTAAAGTGTTCCTAGAGAACGTCATCCGTGACGCCGTCACTTACACCGAGCACGCCAAGAGGAAGACCGTCACCGCCATGGACGTCGTCTACGCTCTGAAGCGCCAGGGTCGCACCCTGTACGGTTTCGGAGGTTAAGCGTGTGTGTTGTGTGTACCTACGTGTCGCCTGCGCAACCAGCAGCTCTACATACTGTGTGTGTGCGGACGTGTGTGTGTTGTGTTCGTTCGTTCGAACAAAATCATACCGTTCGACCATGCGTGTGTAGATGCGCGCATCAAAAAAGGCCCTTTTCAGGGCCGCATATGATTCGATACATTTAAATGTTTCTTTAATGGAGTTGTCAAAAAACGTACCTATTCCTACTCACTCACTACTTACCTACTCATACCATAATTATAGCTAAACAAAGTCACTGTTCTTCGGTATAATGAATGCCTACTATTAGGTACTAAGTAGATAAAATGAAAGACACAGTTAGTTACATTATAATATAAATGATTACTTTACACTACTCTTACATACTGCTAAATACTAATATTAGGCTTACATCTAAAATGTCGTTCGCTTACCATAATGGTACCTATGCGTGCGTGATTAAAGGAGGGGGTGCTGCTTCGCCGTCGCCGCTTTCTGAACCTGAAAAATAAAAGAAAACATTAGAGACCCTACCTACCTACCTACCTACCTAACCTAACACTAATACGTAGAACACAAATCTACCTATCTAGGTACCTATTCGTTCGTTCGTTCGCTCGCTCGCTCGCTCGGACGCCCGCCCGCCCGCCTGTTCGTCGGTGCGCGAGCAGTTTGTTTATGTCGTCTTATTATTACTGTAGGTACTTACCTATAAAGATACACTGTGTCTGTTATTATTTTTATGTCGCGTTTATTATTTAGCGTATCATGTTTACTACGTTATTATATTATAACTAGGTATACGAACAGTAAGCATTACGGACGGCCCGGCTGTCTGGCCTAGCTAGCGAGTAGCCGTGAACGCTGTGTAAGTACGCACGGTCGGTCGGTACTGGCGCGATCCCGATCGCCTGTTGTCGTGTTACACATTATACCTACCACTTTAATACGCTTCCTGATGCGACTATCGCAGTCTTCACACCTCGAAGGGCGCACTCGTCTTTTTAATATTAGTATATTAATAGGTTGCACGTCCTGGACGGAGTCGTCCGTCCTTAGCGGTTCGGCGCTCGCGGTGTTTTACGACGCTTCACTTTTAGGTCGATAATTGCTTCGCAACGCCGTGTGATATCGACGAAGTGGTGTCTCCACGCAAGCTCGATATCCTCCTTGTTGACGAGTCGACCTCGATCCCGCCTAACTATCAATTTTATAGAGAAAATAACGTTTTGAACTCGACCCGACCTACGCTTCGTACTCAGTCGTCAAAATAAAACGCCGCCACCGGTCGAACGCGCACCGCACACGCTCTGCATTCGCACGTCCGCATGCTCCACTTCATGAACTATCCGAAATCGCAAACGCCCTTTGTCTTGCCGCACGTTAACCATTCTTTTTCTTTGCTTTATTAGATACGTGTTAGTGAAAACTTTCAAGCGTTCATACGAGAAAACGTCGCGCGACATCACGGCTCTCGTTACGGTAAAGTTCCGTCGTACTTGGGCGTACGAATACGAAATTTGTGAATCCTATAAGTGGCGACATCTAAGTCTCTCTCTTATACGCTATCTTTTATCGTGTGTGTGTACTACTCAACTCGTTCAATACTCAACAATGGCAGACACAGCAGTCGCTACCGAGGCTCCGGCACCCGCTACACCAGCGAAGAAGCAGGCGAGGCAGGCCGGCGGCGCCGGTGCCGCGAAGAAACCGAAGGCGAAGCCGACTCATCCCAAAACATCCGAGATGGTCAACAACGCTATCAAGGAGATGAAGGAACGTAGCGGATCTTCCCTGCAGGCGATCAAGAAGTACATCGCCGCCCAGTACAAGGTCGACGCTGAGAAGCTGGCTCCGTTCATCAGGAAATATCTGAAGAGCGCCGTCGAATCTGGCGCACTGATCCAGACCAAGGGCAAGGGTGCCTCCGGTTCGTTCAAGCTCGAGTCGAAATCGGGTGCCAAGAAACCCACCGCCTCCGCCGCCGCTGGCAAAGCCGCCGGTAAAGCGACCGCCTCTGCGGCCGCGAAGACGAAGAAGGCGACCGCCTCTGCGGCTGGAGCCAAGACCAAGAAGGCAGCAGCCGCCGCCGCGTCCGCAGCTTCGCCTTCCAAGGCCAAGTCGTCGGCCGCCGCCGCCGCTAAGGACAAGAAGGCCGCCGCCGCTAAGAAGAAGCCGGCTCCCAAGAAGGCCGCCGCCCCCGCCAAAGCGAAGAGCGCCGCCGCTCCGAAAGCAAAGAAGACAGCCAAGCCGCCAACAAAGAAACCTAAAGCGCCTAAACCCAAGAAGGCCGCGGCTACACCCAAGTCTAAACCGGCAGCCAAGAAAGCGTCCGCTGCTAAGAAGTAAGCAACGGTCGCGTTCGCGTTACACCGGCGACGACGGTGACGACGACGACGACAGTGGCGCAGTCGGCTGAACACCAGACAACACACACGCAGCAGCTGATGAATGTGTGTGTGTAATATTATAATAAGCGTGCGTGCGTCCTGCCTACTGTGCGTGTGCGTGTGTTACACATTGTATTATGTACGGTAGATAGGCGCGCGCCTGCTTGCTTTGTACGTTTTCATCAACGTCCAACCGCGCGCACGTAGTACGTACTAGTCCATCGTCCTCGGGAAGAGAGGGTGCGGAACGCGCGCTCGACGTGTCTCGAGAGCTCGTCACCGTCAATGGCATTCTTCAGGAGCTACACAAACAACAACATCTGAAGAAACCACCACGGCGGCACGGCAGGCACCGAGATGCTTAGAGTTGCGTGCATGCGCGCTCTCACACAATCGCGGCGCTCTAAGAGCGCACACCAAAAAGCCCTTTTCAGGGCTAACAAAAATATCATGAATATGAACAATATTCATTTCTTTAATACAGATAGTCGAAACGTTTTATGATAAGTACCACATTCCTATCCACCTGTTCACTTAGATACACCTAAACGCACAAGAAATAACTCACAAAATAGTAAATAAAACTTTACCTAATCTCCATCCAAGTAGGGGTAAGTATTGGTGGAACTATTAGTGTTACACTATTATAGGCTGTATACTAGATACAGGTGTATATAGGTAATATACCTATTATCAAAATATATTGTTGTATGCAAGAATAGAATACAACAAAAATCAATAATAATATTATTAGGTGATGTTCCAAATTCGAAAATCGAAACGTCTACCGATATCTCTACCCATCCCATGACAATGTTGTGTAGTAGGTACTGTAGTTTTTACTTCGCGCCGGACGAGAGTTTACGCGCGCCTGCGCGCTTTGTGAATTTTGTTTCGTTAGCTGTGTACCCCTCCCACTGACACAGCCACGCGGCGCGCGTATATAATACCCGGGATCCGGCAATTTTAAAAATATTACAAGACTCTCGCTCGTCGCGCGCACATCGGTACGCGTGTTACGTCGTTTTCTTTCGTGTGTAATAAACAAACCTATCAACCATGTCGGGTCGCGGTAAAGGTGGCAAGGTGAAGGGAAAGGCAAAGTCCCGTTCCAACCGTGCTGGTCTCCAGTTCCCTGTGGGACGTATCCACAGGCTGCTCCGTAACGGAAACTACGCCGAGCGCGTCGGTGCCGGTGCCCCCGTCTACTTGGCCGCCGTGATGGAGTATCTGGCTGCTGAGGTTCTCGAGTTGGCCGGTAACGCCGCGAGGGACAACAAGAAGACCAGGATCATCCCGCGTCATCTTCAGTTGGCCATCCGCAACGACGAGGAGTTGAACAAGCTGCTCTCCGGTGTGACGATCGCTCAAGGTGGTGTACTGCCGAACATCCAGGCGGTGCTCCTGCCCAAGAAGACCGAGAAGAAGGCTTAGACGTCGTCGTCGTGTTACAGCGGCGTCATCTGACCGTGGTGCATCGTGCGAGTGCCCAGCACACGCGTATTTCGATATAATATTTATGCCAATATGTATTATTTCGTTTGCGCGGTGCCCTCCGCTCGTATGCATTCAAAACAAAAGGCCCTTTTCAGGGCCACAATATTATTCGTCAACTATATAACAAAGACAGTTTCTTTATCGGTTTTATCGTCAAACAAAAACGTACCTACCTGATACTCATTCGAGTTACGCTTATACAAGAAGCTCCAGTGATGAGGCTTACAAAAATGCTACTGCCGCTGATACATAACATGTAAGATGAAGTGATTGCAGGTTACAAACCAAAATAAATGCCCCCCCCCCCCCCCCACCCCCAGCCTGCCATCATGATGAATCCAGTAATGATCAATTTCTGAATGGTAAACAGTATGCATACAAACACGTAAGTAAGTAATAAAATAAAATAAAAAACAAAACTGGCAGGCGTTGTCTAAACTGATTCGATTTACCTTTATTTTATTAGACAACATTGTAACTGAAAAAGAAATATATTACAGCCGAAAGAAAGATTAAGGTTATTGATTTATTAATAATACAGTGTTACGAAGGTACTTATAAAAGTTAAACTTTGATACCTATTTCTAATGTAGCTATTCAATCATAGAATACACATACCTACCTAATATAATACATTATATTTTTTAATAATTATCTACAAATTCACTAAATGACGAACACAAGCGCGTCACCCCGTCCCTTTCACCTCCCTCCCGGGTATCCCCTCTCCTCGCGCTCTGGCTTAGGAGCGCTGCGATTGGTCCGCCGCTACGTTGAGTCACTCACCGCTTGCCGCAACCGTGCGCCGCGAGTTAGCGTATAAATACTACTTCTACCCGCTGTGAGTGTTTTATACTGCGACTGAACTCCGTTTCGGTAGCACGTGTGTACTCTACAAATTCATAATGCCGCCCAAGACAAGTGGAAAAGCCGCCAAAAAGTCTGGCAAAGCCCAGAAGAACATCTCCAAGACCGACAAGAAGAAGAAGAAGCACAAGAGGAAGGAGAGCTACGCCATCTACATCTACAAGGTGTTGAAGCAGGTGCACCCCGACACCGGAATCTCCAGCAAGGCCATGTCCATCATGAACTCGTTCGTCAACGACATCTTCGAGCGTATCGCCGCGGAAGCTTCCCGCCTCGCCCACTACAACAAGAGGTCGACCATCACGTCCCGGGAGGTGCAGACGTCCGTCAGGCTCCTGCTGCCCGGTGAACTCGCCAAGCACGCCGTCAGTGAAGGCACCAAGGCCGTCACCAAATACACCAGCTCCAAGTGAGCGGTCGGTAGCGCTAGCAAGAGCCGCCGACGCTCCGTCGTCTCAACGCCTCGCCTCGTGTGTGTATACAGTGTTAAACCCAGTGCGCTTGTTCGTGTGTCTTGTTGACTGTGATACGTGCTAGTGTCATCGTAATGTGCATGCATGCATACACACATACCGAGTGCCCACTCGGTATGTGTGTGTGTGTCGTTTATGTACGTACGAGACGCGCATGATGCACGCGTCGCGAAAAACAAACCATGACAAACGTCTGGGCGCGCACGCACACCGTGTGATGGCAGGAGACACAACAAAAGGCCCTTTTCAGGGCCACAAATATGTTCATGTGATTATTAATTCACATTTCTGAAATCAGAAACTCGTCAAAACGTTATTCACTTAGGGTTGGTTACATACTACCTACCGTACTCATGTTGTCTAAATAAAGAGAATCATGTCCGTATAAGACTCGATATCGCTCTGACAGTACGCTACCATGCTTGCTAGCTAGCTAGCTAGCTATCTATCTATCTATCTGTCTATCTACCTACCTACCTACCTATCTGCCTGCCTGCCTGCCTGCCTGCCTGCCTGCCTGCCTGCCTGCCTACCTACCTACCTACCTAAATTCCTATTTACCTAAGTATAAAAAACTGCATGCTCTCACGCATAGACAGTAACAAAGAGATGGGCATACTTACACACAAATTTTCTTCCCGCGTAAATGAGAGAGAGGTAAGAATACGAGATGCGTGTGGCAATTTTGTCATAGAGAAGCAGTAAATAATTCACACTGTAAAAACAACACGTCTACAATTAAAGTTTAATGAATATATTCTTAAAACACAGCGTAGTGGAGCAGTTCAATTTAGTAGACGTACTTGCCGTATAGTTAGTTACAATTATTATCAGGAATTTCTGCACGAAGGATGCTTGTATTTTCCTTTCTTGTAAATATTATGCTATGATCTTATTTTAAAAAATTATGGCAATTACTTAATGCGTGTCGATTTATTTCACTAGTTTAGTTAGTTCGTTCGATGCACTGTAGAGGGCGCTTAGCGAGTGCGCGCGAGAGCCCCCTGCCCGCTACAAAAGGTGGTAAAGTATAAATAGGCCCAAACATAAGACTTAGGTTTTTATTCGCTCTCGTACGCTCGAAGTGTGTAGGTCCGCGCGTCCGTTGCGTGAATTTGTTCGTTTTCTGTTAGTTTGTTCCGTTCCGTGTTTGTTTACAATGGCACGTACCAAGCAGACCGCTCGTAAATCCACCGGTGGTAAGGCTCCGAGGAAGCAGCTCGCCACCAAGGCTGCGCGCAAGAGCGCACCGGCCACCGGTGGCGTTAAGAAACCCCATCGCTACAGGCCCGGCACTGTGGCTCTCCGTGAGATTCGTCGCTACCAGAAGAGTACCGAGCTGCTGATCCGCAAGCTTCCGTTCCAGCGTCTCGTGCGTGAGATCGCACAGGACTTCAAGACTGATCTCCGTTTCCAGAGCTCCGCTGTCATGGCGCTGCAAGAGGCTAGCGAAGCTTACCTCGTCGGTCTCTTCGAAGACACCAACCTGTGCGCGATTCACGCCAAGCGCGTCACCATCATGCCCAAGGACATCCAGTTGGCACGCAGGATCAGAGGCGAACGCGCTTAAAACTGCTGCTGCATCAGCATACGTCACAATACACACACATCGTCCTCCACATTGACTGCCTTCGTGCAGCAGTGTGTCTGCGACCGTGTGCAGTTTTTGTGACTGTGCGTTCACACAAAAGGCCCTTTTCAGGGCCACATATGTATCAGATTATTAAATGTTTCTTTATATCAGAAGTCACAAAAACGTTACCTACCTACATAACTGTCTACTACACAATAGTTATTTACGAACACACTTACTCTCCGAGTTTGTAATTTATTTACTTACTTACTTACCTACTTAAACCTACCTACCTAAGATAAGGCTATGATGAAAGTTAGCAGAGAAGAAGTTAGTTAATACCTTATATTGTATTACTTACATATTAAACAGAGACAGTCTGATAATTTTGAACATAAATCTTTTTAGGGGTATGTATATTATGTTAACTTGCAGGAATGCCCAGTTGTTACTTATATAGTCTTATATTTAGCCATATAGCTGTCATGGTCCTGCATATTATTGTATACCAAAATACCTAATATGAAAAATTTAATGCAATTTGGTTTGGAAATGCTAACCTAAAATGTAATATTTCTCAAATGCGCGCGACGAAATAACGTAGAAACGTAGAACCAACCAACCAACGACGAGCATCGGGTCCCCTCGCCCCCCGCACCTCCCGTCTCTGCCCGCTGAGTTCCGCTTACTATATAAATATAAGAGGACGCCGAGACCGAAAAAATGGATTAGCCTGTGGCCTCTCCACGCGCTAAGAAGTTTTTGTCCGTGCTCCAACAGTCCAGTCACAACCGTCGTGTGTGCAGGCCTCCGCTGGCCGCCACCGAAGTCCCTGCGCCACCTTTGGCGCAGACTGTGATTGGTCGACCTCCCGTTTTTTATAAATCCGGTTGAGGGTAGGCGGGCGAAAAAGTTTTTACGCATACCGTCCGAACCGGGAATATAAAAATTTTTTAATTAAAGTTTTAATTACGGTAGGCGCCGGCTGGATACCCATGGTCACCTAGCTCCGTGGGTAACCAGCGGGTGCCACCCATGCTGCCCGGTGCAGCTGCACCGTGCCGGTTGCGGTAGGGAGTCACACCCATAAGATGCCGAAGAAGACGCCGCCTCCACCGATCCCCAAGGGGGAACGAACTGTAGATGACGCCTACAATGAAATCATCGCTGCCCTTACGGAAGCGCAGCGAAGGAGGGCCCTCCGGGCCTCACCTCCTGCGCCGACGCAGGGCCGCAGCGCCACCACCGAGACGCCGCCACCAGTGCGCGCCCCAACCAGGCCAGCCCGACCTCCGGCCAGCCACCCCGTTTCCAAGATGGTCCCCGCTCGTCCCGGGCCCAGTAGCAGCGCGCCCGCTGCTCGCGCCGTCGCCCCCCCCCTGTGCGCTTATGCGCAGGAGGACCGTGCGACCGCGACACACGCACCTCGCGCCGCAAACCCGCACACCAAGCGCCCATTAGCCGTCACCGCCGTCACCCAGGCCGCGCCCGCCGCGCCGCGCCCCACCGCGAGTGCACCGACACACGCGCGGCCGGCCGCCGCCGCCGCCGCGCCGAGAGTCGAGCCCGCGGCATCTCCCACGGCACACCGCTTGCTGGCAGGCTCAGCCGCCGCAACGACGTCTGCCCAGGGACTGATGTCGCCGCCTCCACCTCGCAGCGCAGCCCAAGACTCGCCCGCGCCCATGTCGCCCTGCTACTCAAGCGAGGGCAGCGACGTGGAGCAGAGCGACATGGACGATGAAGAAGATTACGAGGTAGGTAACACTACCTCTAATAAAGTGACTACTGACTTATCGGCGCTAGAGCGCGATACTCGCGCCCAGCGCCGACCACGCAGCTCGGACGACGAGGCCGCCGAAGAGGCGAAGCGCGTCTGCCCCGACTCCCCGCTCCCACAGCGTGAACCGCGTGGTCGAGCCGGAGCCGGGTCGCCGACGTTCGCCGAGGCGGCTCGCCGCCCGCCCACCGGACAAGACGCCTCACACAATGTGACGCCACCCACCGCCGCAGCCCCAGCGCACGGCACGAATGCAGCCGCAGCTGCCAGTGCCAAGCCAAAAAGTAGGCCCCGCTACCCTCCGTTGGTGGTGGAGAGGATGCCCAACTGGGCCTTCCATTTTAGGGCCGTGAGGACCATCCTGGGTCACCCACCGAACGCTCGTCCTTATCAGGGTGGGATTCGGTTCCTACCTGAAACGGAGGACGAGTTCAGGGTGATCCAGAGGTACCTCACGGACCTGGAGAAATCGGAGGGCCTTAGTTGGTTCTCCTACTCGCTGCCGGCGGAACGCAGTGTCAAGGTGGCCATCAGGGGACTGCCGGCGGACACGGACCCGGAGGAGATCCTGGAGGAGTTGAGGGCGCGTGGCTATGAACCAGAGTACGTCCGCAACATAAAAGCGCGCGGCGGACGACCTGGTTGCCTCTTCTACGCGTCCCTCAAGAGGCAAACTGACTTCCGCACGATTTACGACACCACGGAGCTGTTATGCATGCGTGGTGTTCGTGTAGACGCCTGGCGGAGCAAACAAGGGCCCGCCCAGTGCCACCGATGCCAGCTGTTTCGACACAGCTCGCACCGGTGCCACCGCCCGCTCGCATGCGTGCGTTGCGGGGAAAATCACGCCGCCCAAGACTGCCCACGCCCTAAGTCCGAGAAGGCCACCTGTGTGAACTGCGCGGGTGACCATCCGGCCAATAGCGGCGGGTGCCCTGTATTCCGGAGGGAGCTCCGGAATAAGCGAGCGGGTACTGTCGCCATCACTCGGCAGCGCCGAGAGTCGGTGGCTGCAACCGCACAAGTTGAGGTCCACGAGGCCCCTAGCACGTCGCTGATGGCGACAGCGAACGGGCCCTCAAACAATCATCAAGACGCTCCCGCCTCGAGGCGGAGAAAAAAGAGACCTCGCGGGGGGAGGAATAGGAAGGGGAAAAAACCCCACCCCCCCGCAGTGCAATCCAGACAGGACCCTGGCCCTGTCCCAGCGCAGGCGACGTTTCAGGCGCCCGCGACTACCGACCCAAAAGTTGCCACCACAGTCGCTGCCGACGCCACCACTGGCGCCGTCAGGAGGAGGGGGAGGAGGGCGGGGAAACCCGTTCCCCCCACAACCACGGCTCCGGCCGCCGCTCACTCAGTGGCGGCGCCGAGCACATTCCGGCCGCTAGCCGGCACCCCAGCGCAACGACGCACAGTCCCTCCGACAACGGAGTTTACCGCCTGCGCTATAAGGCTCCTCATGGGCCTAATAAGGGCCATAAAGGAGGGCCAAGACGCAGATGTGGTCATCCTCGACGGGCTTATGGAGCTAGTACGGCTCTATTACGCCAGCCCGTCGGGAAAGTAATCTGGATTGCCGCGACCTTAAGAATAAGGCCGCCTATCTCCGCCTCCTCCTCTAGGTTGTAGGACTAACCCGGATCGACAGGAACCGGCGTCGCATGGCTGCCCCAGGTATTGCACCAAGGGAGCACCTGCGACCGCCGACTCACGATGGCATGTCACGTCCGCGGCACCTCGCCAACCGCAGGAGCGCCCGCTTCCTGCCTTGTCGCCACATGCGCGACCCGGTGCCTGCGGATGTGACGTAGCCGTCGTCATTCCCGGACTTGACCCGCCCGGGTAGGCCGCTCCAGTCTACACGCGACCTACCCAACCACTGAGACTCCACAATCATTACAAACATTCGGAACGCGTCATGGTCTAGGTTAATATAGGCATGACGCGCATCGAACAGGCATTCATTACTCCACACGCATCCAAACTCACGCGATGAATGTGCGGCGCGGGCTCGCTATTCATTCGCTTACAAGAGCGGCGTTACACAATACAATGCCGCTCTAACTCATACACCACGACCCTTTAGTCTGGAACGCAATCGGCTAGCTCTGAGAGCGCAACGGACGGGGGTCAACGCCTTAGCGGTAGGGTGCGCCACCAGAGTCGCCTCTGGCAGGTCTGCATCTGCTGGGCCTCCTCCGGGTAACCGGAGGTCTCACCTGGCGATGACAAGCCGCCGAGGCGGCGTGAAGAAAGCGGCGCTCGCTACGGTAACGTTGTACCGTAGCTAAGCGCGTAGCGCTAGCGCCGCTGGCGCCTCCTACCGGACAATAATGACAACCACACACAGGCGAGTTGCGCTTTTTACACGCACTCGCCAAGTACCACGCCTATACAGGCAACCAAATTGAGGTGCCCGTCGTAACGGGCACTGTGTTGATCCCGCGGGGAAAGGGCTTGCCCACATCCCGCCCGCCACGCCCCCATGTCGGGGACGTAGCGATTGCCCAACGGACCGAAAAAATACCAGTCGTTCGCGTTGTTCGTGCGCGCACACCCGTGTCGTTGAATTGTTGTACTACTTTGAAACCCCACTGCTGAGAAGATGACCGGTCGCGGTAAGGGAGGAAAGGGTCTGGGAAAAGGAGGAGCCAAGCGTCACAGGAAGGTACTTCGTGATAACATCCAGGGTATCACGAAGCCCGCCATCCGTCGTCTGGCTCGCAGAGGCGGCGTGAAACGTATCTCCGGTCTGATCTACGAAGAGACTCGCGGTGTGCTTAAAGTGTTCCTAGAGAACGTCATCCGTGACGCCGTCACTTACACCGAGCACGCCAAGAGGAAGACCGTCACCGCCATGGACGTCGTCTACGCTCTGAAGCGCCAGGGTCGCACCCTGTACGGTTTCGGAGGTTAAGCGTGTGTGTTGTGTGTACCTACGTGTCGCCTGCGCAACCAGCAGCTCTACATACTGTGTGTGTGCGGACGTGTGTGTGTTGTGTTCGTTCGTTCGAACAAAATCATACCGTTCGACCATGCGTGTGTAGATGCGCGCATCAAAAAAGGCCCTTTTCAGGGCCGCATATGATTCGATACATTTAAATGTTTCTTTAATGGAGTTGTCAAAAAACGTACCTATTCCTACTCACTCACTACTTACCTACTCATACCATAATTATAGCTAAACAAAGTCACTGTTCTTCGGTATAATGAATGCCTACTATTAGGTACTAAGTAGATAAAATGAAAGACACAGTTAGTTACATTATAATATAAATGATTACTTTACACTACTCTTACATACTGCTAAATACTAATATTAGGCTTACATCTAAAATGTCGTTCGCTTACCATAATGGTACCTATGCGTGCGTGATTAAAGGAGGGGGTGCTGCTTCGCCGTCGCCGCTTTCTGAACCTGAAAAATAAAAGAAAACATTAGAGACCCTACCTACCTACCTACCTACCTAACCTAACACTAATACGTAGAACACAAATCTACCTATCTAGGTACCTATTCGTTCGTTCGTTCGCTCGCTCGCTCGCTCGGACGCCCGCCCGCCCGCCTGTTCGTCGGTGCGCGAGCAGTTTGTTTATGTCGTCTTATTATTACTGTAGGTACTTACCTATAAAGATACACTGTGTCTGTTATTATTTTTATGTCGCGTTTATTATTTAGCGTATCATGTTTACTACGTTATTATATTATAACTAGGTATACGAACAGTAAGCATTACGGACGGCCCGGCTGTCTGGCCTAGCTAGCGAGTAGCCGTGAACGCTGTGTAAGTACGCACGGTCGGTCGGTACTGGCGCGATCCCGATCGCCTGTTGTCGTGTTACACATTATACCTACCACTTTAATACGCTTCCTGATGCGACTATCGCAGTCTTCACACCTCGAAGGGCGCACTCGTCTTTTTAATATTAGTATATTAATAGGTTGCACGTCCTGGACGGAGTCGTCCGTCCTTAGCGGTTCGGCGCTCGCGGTGTTTTACGACGCTTCACTTTTAGGTCGATAATTGCTTCGCAACGCCGTGTGATATCGACGAAGTGGTGTCTCCACGCAAGCTCGATATCCTCCTTGTTGACGAGTCGACCTCGATCCCGCCTAACTATCAATTTTATAGAGAAAATAACGTTTTGAACTCGACCCGACCTACGCTTCGTACTCAGTCGTCAAAATAAAACGCCGCCACCGGTCGAACGCGCACCGCACACGCTCTGCATTCGCACGTCCGCATGCTCCACTTCATGAACTATCCGAAATCGCAAACGCCCTTTGTCTTGCCGCACGTTAACCATTCTTTTTCTTTGCTTTATTAGATACGTGTTAGTGAAAACTTTCAAGCGTTCATACGAGAAAACGTCGCGCGACATCACGGCTCTCGTTACGGTAAAGTTCCGTCGTACTTGGGCGTACGAATACGAAATTTGTGAATCCTATAAGTGGCGACATCTAAGTCTCTCTCTTATACGCTATCTTTTATCGTGTGTGTGTACTACTCAACTCGTTCAATACTCAACAATGGCAGACACAGCAGTCGCTACCGAGGCTCCGGCACCCGCTACACCAGCGAAGAAGCAGGCGAGGCAGGCCGGCGGCGCCGGTGCCGCGAAGAAACCGAAGGCGAAGCCGACTCATCCCAAAACATCCGAGATGGTCAACAACGCTATCAAGGAGATGAAGGAACGTAGCGGATCTTCCCTGCAGGCGATCAAGAAGTACATCGCCGCCCAGTACAAGGTCGACGCTGAGAAGCTGGCTCCGTTCATCAGGAAATATCTGAAGAGCGCCGTCGAATCTGGCGCACTGATCCAGACCAAGGGCAAGGGTGCCTCCGGTTCGTTCAAGCTCGAGTCGAAATCGGGTGCCAAGAAACCCACCGCCTCCGCCGCCGCTGGCAAAGCCGCCGGTAAAGCGACCGCCTCTGCGGCCGCGAAGACGAAGAAGGCGACCGCCTCTGCGGCTGGAGCCAAGACCAAGAAGGCAGCAGCCGCCGCCGCGTCCGCAGCTTCGCCTTCCAAGGCCAAGTCGTCGGCCGCCGCCGCCGCTAAGGACAAGAAGGCCGCCGCCGCTAAGAAGAAGCCGGCTCCCAAGAAGGCCGCCGCCCCCGCCAAAGCGAAGAGCGCCGCCGCTCCGAAAGCAAAGAAGACAGCCAAGCCGCCAACAAAGAAACCTAAAGCGCCTAAACCCAAGAAGGCCGCGGCTACACCCAAGTCTAAACCGGCAGCCAAGAAAGCGTCCGCTGCTAAGAAGTAAGCAACGGTCGCGTTCGCGTTACACCGGCGACGACGGTGACGACGACGACGACAGTGGCGCAGTCGGCTGAACACCAGACAACACACACGCAGCAGCTGATGAATGTGTGTGTGTAATATTATAATAAGCGTGCGTGCGTCCTGCCTACTGTGCGTGTGCGTGTGTTACACATTGTATTATGTACGGTAGATAGGCGCGCGCCTGCTTGCTTTGTACGTTTTCATCAACGTCCAACCGCGCGCACGTAGTACGTACTAGTCCATCGTCCTCGGGAAGAGAGGGTGCGGAACGCGCGCTCGACGTGTCTCGAGAGCTCGTCACCGTCAATGGCATTCTTCAGGAGCTACACAAACAACAACATCTGAAGAAACCACCACGGCGGCACGGCAGGCACCGAGATGCTTAGAGTTGCGTGCATGCGCGCTCTCACACAATCGCGGCGCTCTAAGAGCGCACACCAAAAAGCCCTTTTCAGGGCTAACAAAAATATCATGAATATGAACAATATTCATTTCTTTAATACAGATAGTCGAAACGTTTTATGATAAGTACCACATTCCTATCCACCTGTTCACTTAGATACACCTAAACGCACAAGAAATAACTCACAAAATAGTAAATAAAACTTTACCTAATCTCCATCCAAGTAGGGGTAAGTATTGGTGGAACTATTAGTGTTACACTATTATAGGCTGTATACTAGATACAGGTGTATATAGGTAATATACCTATTATCAAAATATATTGTTGTATGCAAGAATAGAATACAACAAAAATCAATAATAATATTATTAGGTGATGTTCCAAATTCGAAAATCGAAACGTCTACCGATATCTCTACCCATCCCATGACAATGTTGTGTAGTAGGTACTGTAGTTTTTACTTCGCGCCGGACGAGAGTTTACGCGCGCCTGCGCGCTTTGTGAATTTTGTTTCGTTAGCTGTGTACCCCTCCCACTGACACAGCCACGCGGCGCGCGTATATAATACCCGGGATCCGGCAATTTTAAAAATATTACAAGACTCTCGCTCGTCGCGCGCACATCGGTACGCGTGTTACGTCGTTTTCTTTCGTGTGTAATAAACAAACCTATCAACCATGTCGGGTCGCGGTAAAGGTGGCAAGGTGAAGGGAAAGGCAAAGTCCCGTTCCAACCGTGCTGGTCTCCAGTTCCCTGTGGGACGTATCCACAGGCTGCTCCGTAACGGAAACTACGCCGAGCGCGTCGGTGCCGGTGCCCCCGTCTACTTGGCCGCCGTGATGGAGTATCTGGCTGCTGAGGTTCTCGAGTTGGCCGGTAACGCCGCGAGGGACAACAAGAAGACCAGGATCATCCCGCGTCATCTTCAGTTGGCCATCCGCAACGACGAGGAGTTGAACAAGCTGCTCTCCGGTGTGACGATCGCTCAAGGTGGTGTACTGCCGAACATCCAGGCGGTGCTCCTGCCCAAGAAGACCGAGAAGAAGGCTTAGACGTCGTCGTCGTGTTACAGCGGCGTCATCTGACCGTGGTGCATCGTGCGAGTGCCCAGCACACGCGTATTTCGATATAATATTTATGCCAATATGTATTATTTCGTTTGCGCGGTGCCCTCCGCTCGTATGCATTCAAAACAAAAGGCCCTTTTCAGGGCCACAATATTATTCGTCAACTATATAACAAAGACAGTTTCTTTATCGGTTTTATCGTCAAACAAAAACGTACCTACCTGATACTCATTCGAGTTACGCTTATACAAGAAGCTCCAGTGATGAGGCTTACAAAAATGCTACTGCCGCTGATACATAACATGTAAGATGAAGTGATTGCAGGTTACAAACCAAAATAAATGCCCCCCCCCCCCCCCACCCCCAGCCTGCCATCATGATGAATCCAGTAATGATCAATTTCTGAATGGTAAACAGTATGCATACAAACACGTAAGTAAGTAATAAAATAAAATAAAAAACAAAACTGGCAGGCGTTGTCTAAACTGATTCGATTTACCTTTATTTTATTAGACAACATTGTAACTGAAAAAGAAATATATTACAGCCGAAAGAAAGATTAAGGTTATTGATTTATTAATAATACAGTGTTACGAAGGTACTTATAAAAGTTAAACTTTGATACCTATTTCTAATGTAGCTATTCAATCATAGAATACACATACCTACCTAATATAATACATTATATTTTTTAATAATTATCTACAAATTCACTAAATGACGAACACAAGCGCGTCACCCCGTCCCTTTCACCTCCCTCCCGGGTATCCCCTCTCCTCGCGCTCTGGCTTAGGAGCGCTGCGATTGGTCCGCCGCTACGTTGAGTCACTCACCGCTTGCCGCAACCGTGCGCCGCGAGTTAGCGTATAAATACTACTTCTACCCGCTGTGAGTGTTTTATACTGCGACTGAACTCCGTTTCGGTAGCACGTGTGTACTCTACAAATTCATAATGCCGCCCAAGACAAGTGGAAAAGCCGCCAAAAAGTCTGGCAAAGCCCAGAAGAACATCTCCAAGACCGACAAGAAGAAGAAGAAGCACAAGAGGAAGGAGAGCTACGCCATCTACATCTACAAGGTGTTGAAGCAGGTGCACCCCGACACCGGAATCTCCAGCAAGGCCATGTCCATCATGAACTCGTTCGTCAACGACATCTTCGAGCGTATCGCCGCGGAAGCTTCCCGCCTCGCCCACTACAACAAGAGGTCGACCATCACGTCCCGGGAGGTGCAGACGTCCGTCAGGCTCCTGCTGCCCGGTGAACTCGCCAAGCACGCCGTCAGTGAAGGCACCAAGGCCGTCACCAAATACACCAGCTCCAAGTGAGCGGTCGGTAGCGCTAGCAAGAGCCGCCGACGCTCCGTCGTCTCAACGCCTCGCCTCGTGTGTGTATACAGTGTTAAACCCAGTGCGCTTGTTCGTGTGTCTTGTTGACTGTGATACGTGCTAGTGTCATCGTAATGTGCATGCATGCATACACACATACCGAGTGCCCACTCGGTATGTGTGTGTGTGTCGTTTATGTACGTACGAGACGCGCATGATGCACGCGTCGCGAAAAACAAACCATGACAAACGTCTGGGCGCGCACGCACACCGTGTGATGGCAGGAGACACAACAAAAGGCCCTTTTCAGGGCCACAAATATGTTCATGTGATTATTAATTCACATTTCTGAAATCAGAAACTCGTCAAAACGTTATTCACTTAGGGTTGGTTACATACTACCTACCGTACTCATGTTGTCTAAATAAAGAGAATCATGTCCGTATAAGACTCGATATCGCTCTGACAGTACGCTACCATGCTTGCTAGCTAGCTAGCTAGCTATCTATCTATCTATCTGTCTATCTACCTACCTACCTACCTATCTGCCTGCCTGCCTGCCTGCCTGCCTGCCTGCCTGCCTGCCTGCCTACCTACCTACCTACCTAAATTCCTATTTACCTAAGTATAAAAAACTGCATGCTCTCACGCATAGACAGTAACAAAGAGATGGGCATACTTACACACAAATTTTCTTCCCGCGTAAATGAGAGAGAGGTAAGAATACGAGATGCGTGTGGCAATTTTGTCATAGAGAAGCAGTAAATAATTCACACTGTAAAAACAACACGTCTACAATTAAAGTTTAATGAATATATTCTTAAAACACAGCGTAGTGGAGCAGTTCAATTTAGTAGACGTACTTGCCGTATAGTTAGTTACAATTATTATCAGGAATTTCTGCACGAAGGATGCTTGTATTTTCCTTTCTTGTAAATATTATGCTATGATCTTATTTTAAAAAATTATGGCAATTACTTAATGCGTGTCGATTTATTTCACTAGTTTAGTTAGTTCGTTCGATGCACTGTAGAGGGCGCTTAGCGAGTGCGCGCGAGAGCCCCCTGCCCGCTACAAAAGGTGGTAAAGTATAAATAGGCCCAAACATAAGACTTAGGTTTTTATTCGCTCTCGTACGCTCGAAGTGTGTAGGTCCGCGCGTCCGTTGCGTGAATTTGTTCGTTTTCTGTTAGTTTGTTCCGTTCCGTGTTTGTTTACAATGGCACGTACCAAGCAGACCGCTCGTAAATCCACCGGTGGTAAGGCTCCGAGGAAGCAGCTCGCCACCAAGGCTGCGCGCAAGAGCGCACCGGCCACCGGTGGCGTTAAGAAACCCCATCGCTACAGGCCCGGCACTGTGGCTCTCCGTGAGATTCGTCGCTACCAGAAGAGTACCGAGCTGCTGATCCGCAAGCTTCCGTTCCAGCGTCTCGTGCGTGAGATCGCACAGGACTTCAAGACTGATCTCCGTTTCCAGAGCTCCGCTGTCATGGCGCTGCAAGAGGCTAGCGAAGCTTACCTCGTCGGTCTCTTCGAAGACACCAACCTGTGCGCGATTCACGCCAAGCGCGTCACCATCATGCCCAAGGACATCCAGTTGGCACGCAGGATCAGAGGCGAACGCGCTTAAAACTGCTGCTGCATCAGCATACGTCACAATACACACACATCGTCCTCCACATTGACTGCCTTCGTGCAGCAGTGTGTCTGCGACCGTGTGCAGTTTTTGTGACTGTGCGTTCACACAAAAGGCCCTTTTCAGGGCCACATATGTATCAGATTATTAAATGTTTCTTTATATCAGAAGTCACAAAAACGTTACCTACCTACATAACTGTCTACTACACAATAGTTATTTACGAACACACTTACTCTCCGAGTTTGTAATTTATTTACTTACTTACTTACCTACTTAAACCTACCTACCTAAGATAAGGCTATGATGAAAGTTAGCAGAGAAGAAGTTAGTTAATACCTTATATTGTATTACTTACATATTAAACAGAGACAGTCTGATAATTTTGAACATAAATCTTTTTAGGGGTATGTATATTATGTTAACTTGCAGGAATGCCCAGTTGTTACTTATATAGTCTTATATTTAGCCATATAGCTGTCATGGTCCTGCATATTATTGTATACCAAAATACCTAATATGAAAAATTTAATGCAATTTGGTTTGGAAATGCTAACCTAAAATGTAATATTTCTCAAATGCGCGCGACGAAATAACGTAGAAACGTAGAACCAACCAACCAACGACGAGCATCGGGTCCCCTCGCCCCCCGCACCTCCCGTCTCTGCCCGCTGAGTTCCGCTTACTATATAAATATAAGAGGACGCCGAGACCGAAAAAATACCAGTCGTTCGCGTTGTTCGTGCGCGCACACCCGTGTCGTTGAATTGTTGTACTACTTTGAAACCCCACTGCTGAGAAGATGACCGGTCGCGGTAAGGGAGGAAAGGGTCTGGGAAAAGGAGGAGCCAAGCGTCACAGGAAGGTACTTCGTGATAACATCCAGGGTATCACGAAGCCCGCCATCCGTCGTCTGGCTCGCAGAGGCGGCGTGAAACGTATCTCCGGTCTGATCTACGAAGAGACTCGCGGTGTGCTTAAAGTGTTCCTAGAGAACGTCATCCGTGACGCCGTCACTTACACCGAGCACGCCAAGAGGAAGACCGTCACCGCCATGGACGTCGTCTACGCTCTGAAGCGCCAGGGTCGCACCCTGTACGGTTTCGGAGGTTAAGCGTGTGTGTTGTGTGTACCTACGTGTCGCCTGCGCAACCAGCAGCTCTACATACTGTGTGTGTGCGGACGTGTGTGTGTTGTGTTCGTTCGTTCGAACAAAATCATACCGTTCGACCATGCGTGTGTAGATGCGCGCATCAAAAAAGGCCCTTTTCAGGGCCGCATATGATTCGATACATTTAAATGTTTCTTTAATGGAGTTGTCAAAAAACGTACCTATTCCTACTCACTCACTACTTACCTACTCATACCATAATTATAGCTAAACAAAGTCACTGTTCTTCGGTATAATGAATGCCTACTATTAGGTACTAAGTAGATAAAATGAAAGACACAGTTAGTTACATTATAATATAAATGATTACTTTACACTACTCTTACATACTGCTAAATACTAATATTAGGCTTACATCTAAAATGTCGTTCGCTTACCATAATGGTACCTATGCGTGCGTGATTAAAGGAGGGGGTGCTGCTTCGCCGTCGCCGCTTTCTGAACCTGAAAAATAAAAGAAAACATTAGAGACCCTACCTACCTACCTACCTACCTAACCTAACACTAATACGTAGAACACAAATCTACCTATCTAGGTACCTATTCGTTCGTTCGTTCGCTCGCTCGCTCGCTCGGACGCCCGCCCGCCCGCCTGTTCGTCGGTGCGCGAGCAGTTTGTTTATGTCGTCTTATTATTACTGTAGGTACTTACCTATAAAGATACACTGTGTCTGTTATTATTTTTATGTCGCGTTTATTATTTAGCGTATCATGTTTACTACGTTATTATATTATAACTAGGTATACGAACAGTAAGCATTACGGACGGCCCGGCTGTCTGGCCTAGCTAGCGAGTAGCCGTGAACGCTGTGTAAGTACGCACGGTCGGTCGGTACTGGCGCGATCCCGATCGCCTGTTGTCGTGTTACACATTATACCTACCACTTTAATACGCTTCCTGATGCGACTATCGCAGTCTTCACACCTCGAAGGGCGCACTCGTCTTTTTAATATTAGTATATTAATAGGTTGCACGTCCTGGACGGAGTCGTCCGTCCTTAGCGGTTCGGCGCTCGCGGTGTTTTACGACGCTTCACTTTTAGGTCGATAATTGCTTCGCAACGCCGTGTGATATCGACGAAGTGGTGTCTCCACGCAAGCTCGATATCCTCCTTGTTGACGAGTCGACCTCGATCCCGCCTAACTATCAATTTTATAGAGAAAATAACGTTTTGAACTCGACCCGACCTACGCTTCGTACTCAGTCGTCAAAATAAAACGCCGCCACCGGTCGAACGCGCACCGCACACGCTCTGCATTCGCACGTCCGCATGCTCCACTTCATGAACTATCCGAAATCGCAAACGCCCTTTGTCTTGCCGCACGTTAACCATTCTTTTTCTTTGCTTTATTAGATACGTGTTAGTGAAAACTTTCAAGCGTTCATACGAGAAAACGTCGCGCGACATCACGGCTCTCGTTACGGTAAAGTTCCGTCGTACTTGGGCGTACGAATACGAAATTTGTGAATCCTATAAGTGGCGACATCTAAGTCTCTCTCTTATACGCTATCTTTTATCGTGTGTGTGTACTACTCAACTCGTTCAATACTCAACAATGGCAGACACAGCAGTCGCTACCGAGGCTCCGGCACCCGCTACACCAGCGAAGAAGCAGGCGAGGCAGGCCGGCGGCGCCGGTGCCGCGAAGAAACCGAAGGCGAAGCCGACTCATCCCAAAACATCCGAGATGGTCAACAACGCTATCAAGGAGATGAAGGAACGTAGCGGATCTTCCCTGCAGGCGATCAAGAAGTACATCGCCGCCCAGTACAAGGTCGACGCTGAGAAGCTGGCTCCGTTCATCAGGAAATATCTGAAGAGCGCCGTCGAATCTGGCGCACTGATCCAGACCAAGGGCAAGGGTGCCTCCGGTTCGTTCAAGCTCGAGTCGAAATCGGGTGCCAAGAAACCCACCGCCTCCGCCGCCGCTGGCAAAGCCGCCGGTAAAGCGACCGCCTCTGCGGCCGCGAAGACGAAGAAGGCGACCGCCTCTGCGGCTGGAGCCAAGACCAAGAAGGCAGCAGCCGCCGCCGCGTCCGCAGCTTCGCCTTCCAAGGCCAAGTCGTCGGCCGCCGCCGCCGCTAAGGACAAGAAGGCCGCCGCCGCTAAGAAGAAGCCGGCTCCCAAGAAGGCCGCCGCCCCCGCCAAAGCGAAGAGCGCCGCCGCTCCGAAAGCAAAGAAGACAGCCAAGCCGCCAACAAAGAAACCTAAAGCGCCTAAACCCAAGAAGGCCGCGGCTACACCCAAGTCTAAACCGGCAGCCAAGAAAGCGTCCGCTGCTAAGAAGTAAGCAACGGTCGCGTTCGCGTTACACCGGCGACGACGGTGACGACGACGACGACAGTGGCGCAGTCGGCTGAACACCAGACAACACACACGCAGCAGCTGATGAATGTGTGTGTGTAATATTATAATAAGCGTGCGTGCGTCCTGCCTACTGTGCGTGTGCGTGTGTTACACATTGTATTATGTACGGTAGATAGGCGCGCGCCTGCTTGCTTTGTACGTTTTCATCAACGTCCAACCGCGCGCACGTAGTACGTACTAGTCCATCGTCCTCGGGAAGAGAGGGTGCGGAACGCGCGCTCGACGTGTCTCGAGAGCTCGTCACCGTCAATGGCATTCTTCAGGAGCTACACAAACAACAACATCTGAAGAAACCACCACGGCGGCACGGCAGGCACCGAGATGCTTAGAGTTGCGTGCATGCGCGCTCTCACACAATCGCGGCGCTCTAAGAGCGCACACCAAAAAGCCCTTTTCAGGGCTAACAAAAATATCATGAATATGAACAATATTCATTTCTTTAATACAGATAGTCGAAACGTTTTATGATAAGTACCACATTCCTATCCACCTGTTCACTTAGATACACCTAAACGCACAAGAAATAACTCACAAAATAGTAAATAAAACTTTACCTAATCTCCATCCAAGTAGGGGTAAGTATTGGTGGAACTATTAGTGTTACACTATTATAGGCTGTATACTAGATACAGGTGTATATAGGTAATATACCTATTATCAAAATATATTGTTGTATGCAAGAATAGAATACAACAAAAATCAATAATAATATTATTAGGTGATGTTCCAAATTCGAAAATCGAAACGTCTACCGATATCTCTACCCATCCCATGACAATGTTGTGTAGTAGGTACTGTAGTTTTTACTTCGCGCCGGACGAGAGTTTACGCGCGCCTGCGCGCTTTGTGAATTTTGTTTCGTTAGCTGTGTACCCCTCCCACTGACACAGCCACGCGGCGCGCGTATATAATACCCGGGATCCGGCAATTTTAAAAATATTACAAGACTCTCGCTCGTCGCGCGCACATCGGTACGCGTGTTACGTCGTTTTCTTTCGTGTGTAATAAACAAACCTATCAACCATGTCGGGTCGCGGTAAAGGTGGCAAGGTGAAGGGAAAGGCAAAGTCCCGTTCCAACCGTGCTGGTCTCCAGTTCCCTGTGGGACGTATCCACAGGCTGCTCCGTAACGGAAACTACGCCGAGCGCGTCGGTGCCGGTGCCCCCGTCTACTTGGCCGCCGTGATGGAGTATCTGGCTGCTGAGGTTCTCGAGTTGGCCGGTAACGCCGCGAGGGACAACAAGAAGACCAGGATCATCCCGCGTCATCTTCAGTTGGCCATCCGCAACGACGAGGAGTTGAACAAGCTGCTCTCCGGTGTGACGATCGCTCAAGGTGGTGTACTGCCGAACATCCAGGCGGTGCTCCTGCCCAAGAAGACCGAGAAGAAGGCTTAGACGTCGTCGTCGTGTTACAGCGGCGTCATCTGACCGTGGTGCATCGTGCGAGTGCCCAGCACACGCGTATTTCGATATAATATTTATGCCAATATGTATTATTTCGTTTGCGCGGTGCCCTCCGCTCGTATGCATTCAAAACAAAAGGCCCTTTTCAGGGCCACAATATTATTCGTCAACTATATAACAAAGACAGTTTCTTTATCGGTTTTATCGTCAAACAAAAACGTACCTACCTGATACTCATTCGAGTTACGCTTATACAAGAAGCTCCAGTGATGAGGCTTACAAAAATGCTACTGCCGCTGATACATAACATGTAAGATGAAGTGATTGCAGGTTACAAACCAAAATAAATGCCCCCCCCCCCCCCCCACCCCCAGCCTGCCATCATGATGAATCCAGTAATGATCAATTTCTGAATGGTAAACAGTATGCATACAAACACGTAAGTAAGTAATAAAATAAAATAAAAAACAAAACTGGCAGGCGTTGTCTAAACTGATTCGATTTACCTTTATTTTATTAGACAACATTGTAACTGAAAAAGAAATATATTACAGCCGAAAGAAAGATTAAGGTTATTGATTTATTAATAATACAGTGTTACGAAGGTACTTATAAAAGTTAAACTTTGATACCTATTTCTAATGTAGCTATTCAATCATAGAATACACATACCTACCTAATATAATACATTATATTTTTTAATAATTATCTACAAATTCACTAAATGACGAACACAAGCGCGTCACCCCGTCCCTTTCACCTCCCTCCCGGGTATCCCCTCTCCTCGCGCTCTGGCTTAGGAGCGCTGCGATTGGTCCGCCGCTACGTTGAGTCACTCACCGCTTGCCGCAACCGTGCGCCGCGAGTTAGCGTATAAATACTACTTCTACCCGCTGTGAGTGTTTTATACTGCGACTGAACTCCGTTTCGGTAGCACGTGTGTACTCTACAAATTCATAATGCCGCCCAAGACAAGTGGAAAAGCCGCCAAAAAGTCTGGCAAAGCCCAGAAGAACATCTCCAAGACCGACAAGAAGAAGAAGAAGCACAAGAGGAAGGAGAGCTACGCCATCTACATCTACAAGGTGTTGAAGCAGGTGCACCCCGACACCGGAATCTCCAGCAAGGCCATGTCCATCATGAACTCGTTCGTCAACGACATCTTCGAGCGTATCGCCGCGGAAGCTTCCCGCCTCGCCCACTACAACAAGAGGTCGACCATCACGTCCCGGGAGGTGCAGACGTCCGTCAGGCTCCTGCTGCCCGGTGAACTCGCCAAGCACGCCGTCAGTGAAGGCACCAAGGCCGTCACCAAATACACCAGCTCCAAGTGAGCGGTCGGTAGCGCTAGCAAGAGCCGCCGACGCTCCGTCGTCTCAACGCCTCGCCTCGTGTGTGTATACAGTGTTAAACCCAGTGCGCTTGTTCGTGTGTCTTGTTGACTGTGATACGTGCTAGTGTCATCGTAATGTGCATGCATGCATACACACATACCGAGTGCCCACTCGGTATGTGTGTGTGTGTCGTTTATGTACGTACGAGACGCGCATGATGCACGCGTCGCGAAAAACAAACCATGACAAACGTCTGGGCGCGCACGCACACCGTGTGATGGCAGGAGACACAACAAAAGGCCCTTTTCAGGGCCACAAATATGTTCATGTGATTATTAATTCACATTTCTGAAATCAGAAACTCGTCAAAACGTTATTCACTTAGGGTTGGTTACATACTACCTACCGTACTCATGTTGTCTAAATAAAGAGAATCATGTCCGTATAAGACTCGATATCGCTCTGACAGTACGCTACCATGCTTGCTAGCTAGCTAGCTAGCTATCTATCTATCTATCTGTCTATCTACCTACCTACCTACCTATCTGCCTGCCTGCCTGCCTGCCTGCCTGCCTGCCTGCCTGCCTGCCTACCTACCTACCTACCTAAATTCCTATTTACCTAAGTATAAAAAACTGCATGCTCTCACGCATAGACAGTAACAAAGAGATGGGCATACTTACACACAAATTTTCTTCCCGCGTAAATGAGAGAGAGGTAAGAATACGAGATGCGTGTGGCAATTTTGTCATAGAGAAGCAGTAAATAATTCACACTGTAAAAACAACACGTCTACAATTAAAGTTTAATGAATATATTCTTAAAACACAGCGTAGTGGAGCAGTTCAATTTAGTAGACGTACTTGCCGTATAGTTAGTTACAATTATTATCAGGAATTTCTGCACGAAGGATGCTTGTATTTTCCTTTCTTGTAAATATTATGCTATGATCTTATTTTAAAAAATTATGGCAATTACTTAATGCGTGTCGATTTATTTCACTAGTTTAGTTAGTTCGTTCGATGCACTGTAGAGGGCGCTTAGCGAGTGCGCGCGAGAGCCCCCTGCCCGCTACAAAAGGTGGTAAAGTATAAATAGGCCCAAACATAAGACTTAGGTTTTCCCCCCCCCGCCCGATTACCATGTACGGCAAGCCTATCCCCTGGGAGAAGCGAGCCAAGTACTTGGGTGTCACTCTCGATCAACACCTGACCTTCGCGTCACATATCAAGGAAGCACGTAACAGTGCTGCCTTTGCTATGGGTAGGCTCCACCACATGCTGACGGCAAAGAGCAAGTTGTCACTCAAGTGCAAGTTGCGTCTCTATACCGCAGTGATCCGTCCCATCATGACCTACGCTTGTGTCGTGTATGCACACACTAAGCCACGTTTTATCCATAGGATGCAGACATTGCAGAACCGTTTCCTACGTAAAATCACGGGCGCTCCCTGGTACGTTCGTAACGACAATCTTCATGTCGATCTTAGAGTCCCGACCATCCTTCAGTTCATGAAACGCCTTTCCAAGCGTTTCTTTGACCAAGCTGTTAGGCATCCCAACCCCTTAATCGCATCGGCCGCCCGGTACGACCCATCGCGTATCAGTAGGATTCGCCGTCCACGGCATACCCTAGTCACTCCTGATGACCCTATTACCCTTTTACAAGAGAGCAGTAGGGAAACCAGTACTCTAAATAGAAAACACAGACACAGACCGCCGTCATTCCGGCCTCGCCGTCGAGGCCCGTCGCGACGTCCCTGTTCACTACCCCCCCCCCGACCCTTGCTCGAGCCAGCCCGCGATGCTGAGCCTTTAGTTTTAAATCAGCCCCTAAATAATGAAATCACTCAGATCCAGCCTGTCCCTTTGCTGCCCTCCCCAAGCGACACCCTAAGCCGAGGCCCGAACCCCGCAGGGGGTGCCCTTAGCGAGCTGTCGCTTAACTCAGATAATTTTGCTGCCCTAGCTGGAGGCCTTAAATTCTAGGCATCCATAGGATTAGACCGGTTAAGCAGTAGCCAGCCTCAGAGGCTGAATTGCGAGATGCCATACATAAAAAAAAAAAAAAAAAAAAAAAAAAAAAAAAAAAAAAAAAAAAAAAGACTTAGGTTTTTATTCGCTCTCGTACGCTCGAAGTGTGTAGGTCCGCGCGTCCGTTGCGTGAATTTGTTCGTTTTCTGTTAGTTTGTTCCGTTCCGTGTTTGTTTACAATGGCACGTACCAAGCAGACCGCTCGTAAATCCACCGGTGGTAAGGCTCCGAGGAAGCAGCTCGCCACCAAGGCTGCGCGCAAGAGCGCACCGGCCACCGGTGGCGTTAAGAAACCCCATCGCTACAGGCCCGGCACTGTGGCTCTCCGTGAGATTCGTCGCTACCAGAAGAGTACCGAGCTGCTGATCCGCAAGCTTCCGTTCCAGCGTCTCGTGCGTGAGATCGCACAGGACTTCAAGACTGATCTCCGTTTCCAGAGCTCCGCTGTCATGGCGCTGCAAGAGGCTAGCGAAGCTTACCTCGTCGGTCTCTTCGAAGACACCAACCTGTGCGCGATTCACGCCAAGCGCGTCACCATCATGCCCAAGGACATCCAGTTGGCACGCAGGATCAGAGGCGAACGCGCTTAAAACTGCTGCTGCATCAGCATACGTCACAATACACACACATCGTCCTCCACATTGACTGCCTTCGTGCAGCAGTGTGTCTGCGACCGTGTGCAGTTTTTGTGACTGTGCGTTCACACAAAAGGCCCTTTTCAGGGCCACATATGTATCAGATTATTAAATGTTTCTTTATATCAGAAGTCACAAAAACGTTACCTACCTACATAACTGTCTACTACACAATAGTTATTTACGAACACACTTACTCTCCGAGTTTGTAATTTATTTACTTACTTACTTACCTACTTAAACCTACCTACCTAAGATAAGGCTATGATGAAAGTTAGCAGAGAAGAAGTTAGTTAATACCTTATATTGTATTACTTACATATTAAACAGAGACAGTCTGATAATTTTGAACATAAATCTTTTTAGGGGTATGTATATTATGTTAACTTGCAGGAATGCCCAGTTGTTACTTATATAGTCTTATATTTAGCCATATAGCTGTCATGGTCCTGCATATTATTGTATACCAAAATACCTAATATGAAAAATTTAATGCAATTTGGTTTGGAAATGCTAACCTAAAATGTAATATTTCTCAAATGCGCGCGACGAAATAACGTAGAAACGTAGAACCAACCAACCAACGACGAGCATCGGGTCCCCTCGCCCCCCGCACCTCCCGTCTCTGCCCGCTGAGTTCCGCTTACTATATAAATATAAGAGGACGCCGAGACCGAAAAAAATGGATTAGCCTGTGGCCTCACCACACGTTAAGAAGTTCTTAGTGCCGCGACCTATATCCGCTCGGTATCGTCCAATCACATCTGACGTGTGCAGGCCTCCGCTGGCCGCCACCGAAGTCCCCTGCGCCACCTCTGGCGCGGGCCGTGATTGGTCGACCTCCCAAACTTTTATTAATTTGGTTGAGGGTAGGCGCGCGTAAAACTTTTTCGGTATACCGCCCGAACCGTTTTTAAGTTTTATTTTTAACCGGGAGGTATCCGTTGGGCACCCATGGGTACCTAGTGCCTGTGGGTCCGCAGCGGGTGCCCCCCCGTGCTGCCCGGTGCAGATGCACCGTAGCGGTTGCGGTAGGCTACACCAACAAGATGCCTAAATCTCCGCCACCACCCAATCCCAAGGGGGACCAAGCGCCGCCGACTATCCGGAGTCCGACGCTAAGTGACGTCTCCACCGATACTGCTGACCTGGAAGTGGAGGAAAGGAGGCCGTTTCCGGCATCGCCTCCTTCGCCGATACCACGATGCAGCCCTTCCGTACGAACACCGGCGGTGGCCGTTCGCCCGCCGGCGTTCCGTCCCGTGCCGTTTTCGGCACCGGGCCCACCCGGACCTAGCAGCCGCGCGCCCGCTGTTCGCGCTGTCGCCCCCGCCCTACGCCCCGCTGCGCAGGGGGATTGGGCGACCGCGACACATGCGTACCGCGCCGCAGATCCGCGCCTCGCGCGCCTTAACATAACCGTCCTCGACAACCAGGCCGTGCCTGCCGCGTCGCGCCCCGCCGCTAGTGCTTCACACGCACAGCCGGCCGCCGCCGCCGCCGCGCCGAGAGCCGGACAGATGACGTCACCCGCACCTCGCCGCTTGCTGGCTGGCTCAGCCGCCGCAGCGTCGACCTCTACGGGACCGATGTCGCCGCCCCCGCCCCGCAACGCAGCCCAGGACTCGCCCGCGCCCATGTCGCCGTGTTTCTCGAGTGAGGAAGACGACAGCGATATGGAACAAGAGGAAACAGAGGTAGGTGCCACTACCTCTATTATTGTGACTCCCGACAACGCTGCGACGCCTGCGTACGACATCTCACTTGAGACGCGTGCCCAGCGCCGCCCACGTAGCCCGGACGACGAGGCCGCCGAAGAGGCGAAGCGCGTCTGCCCCGACTCCCCGCTCCCACAGCGTGAACCGCGTGGTCGAGCCGGAGTTGGGTCGCCGACGTTCGCCGAGGCGGCCCGCCGCCCGCCCACCGGACATGACGCCACTTCAACCACGACAGCCGCCGCCGCAGCCCCTACTCAAGGCACGAGCGCAGATGCAGCTGCCAAGAAGAAAGAGCGAGACAGGCCTCGCTACCCCCCGCTGGTGGTGGAGAAGATGCCCAACTGGGCCTTCCACTTCAGGGCGGTGAGGAACATTCTGGGCCACCCACCCAATGCTCGTCCCTACCAGGGAGGTATCCGATTCGTTCCTGAGTCGGAGGATGAGTATAGGGCGGTCCAGAGGTACCTCACGGACCTAGAGAGGACGGAGGGCCTTAGTTGGTTCTCGTACTCGCTGCCGGCGGAGCGTAGTCTCAAGGTCTCCATCAGGGGGTTGCCGGCAGATACGGACCCAAATGAAATCGAAGAGGAGCTGAGGCAACTAGGATATGAGCCGGAGTACGTCCGTAATATCAAAGCGCGCGGCGGACGTCCCGGCTGCCTATTTTATGTTATCCTCAGGAGGCAGCCTGAATTCAACAAGATATACGACACCACCGTATTAATGAATATGCGGGGTGTACGTATAGAGGCTTGGCGGAGCAAGAAAGGGCCCGCCCAATGTCACCGGTGCCAGCAGTTCCGTCACAGCTCGCACCAGTGCCACCGCCCGCTCGCTTGCGTGCGATGCGGTGAAGACCACGCAGCCCGAGACTGCCCACGCCCACGGACAGAGAAGGCCACCTGCATAAATTGTGCAGGCGACCATCCAGCGTCCAGCAGCGGGTGCCCCGTGTTCCGGAGGGAGCTCCGGAACAAGCGAGCGGGCACTGTCGCCATCACTCGGCAGCGCCGAGAAACGACGGCCACAAACACGCAAGCCGAGGACCACGAGGCCCCCAGTACGTCGCTGATGGCGACAGCCAACGGGCCCACGACCAAGGAAGACGCTCCCGCCTCGAGGCGGAGAAAGAAGAGGCCACGCGGGGGCAAAAACAGAAGGGGGAAAAAGCCCCAGCCACCCGCGCCGCAAACAAGACAGGATCCTGGCCCTGTACCGGCGCAGGCAACTCACAAAGCGCCCGCAACCATAGCAGCCGCCATCGCAACCACTACCGACGCTACAACCGGCGCCGGCAAGAAGAAGGGGAAGCGGGCGGGGAAACCCGCCCCACCCACAGATACAACTACAATCGCCGCACATCCAGTTGCGGCGACTAGCATTTTCCAGCCGCTAGCCGGCGCCCGAGAGCCAAAACAGAGCCGCTCACCTCCTACAAAGGAGATTACTGCCTGCGCCATCACCCTACTGCTTGACCTGATAAAGGCAATAAGACAGGGTCAGGACGCGGAAACAATCATCCTTGACGGGATCGCCAAGCTACTAATGCTTATTCATGGCTAGCTCGTTAAGGATTATCCATTGGAACGCCCGCGGCCTTAAGAAAAAGGTCGCCCCTCTCCGCCTCCTCCTCAGGGAACAAAGGATAGACGTGGCGCTCATCAGCGAGACGTTCCTAGGGCCTGCTGACAGAGTCAAATTCCCGGGATACGTCTTGTATAGACAGGATGAGAAGTCTCCACACGGCATAAATTACCGCGGTCTGGCGGTCTTGATTAGCCGAAGAGTCGTCCACCAACCACTCCCTCCGATGCCACAGAGCACCTTTTACTCGCTAGGTGTCCAGCTTCACTTCGCCGGCGAGGACTTTAGCATCCACGCCTGCTACTGCCCGCCCGACGCCCCGCCGAATATGGCGGAGCTGCGGGCGCTACTCTACAATTCTCCGCACCCAACAGTCCTGGCCGGCGACTTCAACTTGAAGCACCCGGCCTGGAATAGCCGGGTCACGAATACCGGGGGGAGGCGACTCTTCGCGGACGCAGAGGCCCGTGGTTACATGGTGTCCGGTCCAGAAGCACCTACCCACTACCCAGATGAACAGGCACACCAACCGGACGTACTGGACATCATCATCCACAAGGGCCTGGGATGCCAGATCGCCCAACAGGTGATTGACGACGAGTTACAGTCGGACCATCAACCTGTACTCGTCGTCTTGTCAGGAATGCCGACGAGACTCTCTCCTCCAGCGCCACGTCGCAAGACGGACTGGAAGAAATTCACGACAGTGATGGAAACCACCACTCCCACTTGGCCCGTCACCACCGCCGCGGACGTCGACGGGTTAGCGGCTGAGGTCACCGCTCGCATCCAGCGCGCCTACGAAGAGGCGACAGAGTCGATAACGCAACCGCAGGGGCTCCTTTACAAGCCTCTGCCTATCCATCTTAAGCGGATGATCGCCCAAAGGAGGCGCCTCCGCAAGCGGTGGCAAACATCGAGATGTCCAAGAGACAAGGCCGAGCTTAACCGCCTCGCTGAGAAGGTGAGGGCCAAGCTGCAGGAGCTAAATACCGAGAGCTGGGAGGAGCGCATCGATGCCGCAGAAGGGGATTTGAGTTCCCTGCACAGGATGTGTAGGCAACTCACGAATACCCCGGCTCCGGTGCGTCCGCTACTCCACAGCGACGGGGCGCCTAGGTACACCGCGCCAGACCGCGCGGAGATCTTCGCCGAGCATCTGGAGCGTCAATTCGTCCCAAACCCGACTGCTGACGTCGAGCACATCGCAGCAGTCGAGCAACACCTTGGAGAGTACTTCTCCCTGCCGATAGCCCCCGATGAAGACCCAATTTCTTTCTCGCCTTGTGCAGTCAGACGCGCCATCCTCAACACGAAGTTAAGGAAGGCCCCCGGTGCGGACGGTGTGACCAACACAGCGCTGCGCCACTTGCCCTACCGCACGGTAGCGGCACTGGCGCGCCTGTACACGGGCATACTGCGCACGGGCGCCTTCCCGACCTCGTGGAAGGAAGGGCGCGTCATTATGCTGCCTAAGGCGCACAAGAATGTGTTGAAGCCGGAGAGCTATCGGCCCATCACACTCCTCTCTACCACCTCCAAGGTGTTCGAGCAACTCCTGCTGCGACACCTGAAGCTACATTTTACCCCACGAGCAGAGCAGTTCGGGTTTAGGGCCGAACACTCTACGACGCTCCAGTTGTCGAGGGTACTGCATCTGCTCACCGCGGCTGTCAACAAGAAAGAGCAAGCAGTAGCAGTATTCCTCGACATGGAGAAGGCCTTTGATCGGGTCTGGCATGCCGGCCTGTTGTACAAGATGGCACAGGCCGGCACGCCCCGTCGCCTGGTTAGGGTGGTTTCCTCCTTTTTAACCAACAGGACGTTCCGGGTGGTGGTCGACGGCGCGCTATCGGGCACCCGCCCGATCGCTGCGGGAGTGCCGCAGGGCAGCTGCGTCTCGCCCTATTGCTACTCCTGTTACACCGACGACATCCCCACTACACCTGACACCACACTCGCGCTGTATGCCGACGACGCCGCGTACATAGCGACATCGCTTAACACGCGGCACGCGGCCGTCAAGATGCAGCGCGTGTTGAACTTGCTACCAGACTGGTTGTCCAAATGGAGGTTGTCGGTGAACGTGAGTAAGACGCAGGCGCTTGCCACCGGCGGCACCAAACTCCCACCACCCCTAACTCTACAAGGAGCCGACGTCGCGTGGTCGCCCCAGGTCAAGTACCTAGGGGTCACCATCGACCGCCAGCTCTCGATGGGATATCACGTCCGCCGCACTGTCGCTAAAAGTAGGTCGGCCCGCTTCCTACTTCGCCCAGTGCTCTCGTCCCGCCTCCCGCTGCGTGTCAAGCTGGGCGTGTACAAAACGTACATTCGCTCAGTGTTGACATACGCTGCCCCAGCTTGGTTCGCCCTCACGAGCGAGACCAACAAGAAGTCCCTCCGCGCGCAACAAAACCTTGCGCTGCGGACAATAGCTGCCGCTCCTCGCTGCGTGAGGAACACCACTATACAGCGTGACATGGGGATTGAGAGCCTGGACGACTTTTGTAGCCGCCTCGCGTCCAACATGTTCGCGCGCGCCGACGCCTCTGCATGGCCCCACTTGGCGCAGATAGCGCCGTGGCACACGCGCCCGCCTGACGCGGGGCGCGCTAGGCGCACACGTCGCCTCCCGCGCGACCTTGTGCCGGCGGACGTGGTATAGCCATCCCCACTCTCGGATTGACTTCCCCGGGTAGGTCGTCCCAGTCTACACGCGACCTACCCAATCAATAAGACTCCACATACACGACATACACTCGAAGCGCGTCGTGTTCTAGGTTAATATAGACATGACGCGCATCGAACACACATCCACCACTCAACATGCATCTAAACTCACGCGATGAATGTGCGGCGCGGGCTCGCTATTTCATTCGCTTACAAGAGCGGCGTTACACAGTACAATGCCGCTCTAACACACTCATTACGGCCCCTTAGTCTGGAGCGTAATCGGCTAGCTCTGAGAGCGTCTGCAGACGGGGGCCAACATCCTTAGCGGTAGGATGCGCCAACAAAGTCACCTCTGTCGCAGGTCGTCACCCGCTGGGCCTCCTCCGGGCAACCGGAGGTCTCACCTGGCGGTGACAGACCGCCGAGGTGGCGTGAAGAAAGCGGCGCTCGCTACGGTAACGTTGTACCGTAGCTAAGCGCGCAGCGCTAGCGCCGCTGGCGCCTCCTACCGGACAAAATGCCAACCACACATTGCGAGTCGCGCCTTTTACACGCGCTCGCCACTTCCTTCGCCTATATGGCAATCTAATCGAGGTGCCCGTCGTAACGGGCACTGTGTTGATCCCGCGGGGCAAGGGCTTGCCCATATCCCGCCCGCCACGCCCCCATGTCGGGGACGTTGCGACAACCACTGGTACCGAAAAAATACCAGTCGTTCGCGTTGTTCGTGCGCGCACACCCGTGTCGTTGAATTGTTGTACTACTTTGAAACCCCACTGCTGAGAAGATGACCGGTCGCGGTAAGGGAGGAAAGGGTCTGGGAAAAGGAGGAGCCAAGCGTCACAGGAAGGTACTTCGTGATAACATCCAGGGTATCACGAAGCCCGCCATCCGTCGTCTGGCTCGCAGAGGCGGCGTGAAACGTATCTCCGGTCTGATCTACGAAGAGACTCGCGGTGTGCTTAAAGTGTTCCTAGAGAACGTCATCCGTGACGCCGTCACTTACACCGAGCACGCCAAGAGGAAGACCGTCACCGCCATGGACGTCGTCTACGCTCTGAAGCGCCAGGGTCGCACCCTGTACGGTTTCGGAGGTTAAGCGTGTGTGTTGTGTGTACCTACGTGTCGCCTGCGCAACCAGCAGCTCTACATACTGTGTGTGTGCGGACGTGTGTGTGTTGTGTTCGTTCGTTCGAACAAAATCATACCGTTCGACCATGCGTGTGTAGATGCGCGCATCAAAAAAGGCCCTTTTCAGGGCCGCATATGATTCGATACATTTAAATGTTTCTTTAATGGAGTTGTCAAAAAACGTACCTATTCCTACTCACTCACTACTTACCTACTCATACCATAATTATAGCTAAACAAAGTCACTGTTCTTCGGTATAATGAATGCCTACTATTAGGTACTAAGTAGATAAAATGAAAGACACAGTTAGTTACATTATAATATAAATGATTACTTTACACTACTCTTACATACTGCTAAATACTAATATTAGGCTTACATCTAAAATGTCGTTCGCTTACCATAATGGTACCTATGCGTGCGTGATTAAAGGAGGGGGTGCTGCTTCGCCGTCGCCGCTTTCTGAACCTGAAAAATAAAAGAAAACATTAGAGACCCTACCTACCTACCTACCTACCTAACCTAACACTAATACGTAGAACACAAATCTACCTATCTAGGTACCTATTCGTTCGTTCGTTCGCTCGCTCGCTCGCTCGGACGCCCGCCCGCCCGCCTGTTCGTCGGTGCGCGAGCAGTTTGTTTATGTCGTCTTATTATTACTGTAGGTACTTACCTATAAAGATACACTGTGTCTGTTATTATTTTTATGTCGCGTTTATTATTTAGCGTATCATGTTTACTACGTTATTATATTATAACTAGGTATACGAACAGTAAGCATTACGGACGGCCCGGCTGTCTGGCCTAGCTAGCGAGTAGCCGTGAACGCTGTGTAAGTACGCACGGTCGGTCGGTACTGGCGCGATCCCGATCGCCTGTTGTCGTGTTACACATTATACCTACCACTTTAATACGCTTCCTGATGCGACTATCGCAGTCTTCACACCTCGAAGGGCGCACTCGTCTTTTTAATATTAGTATATTAATAGGTTGCACGTCCTGGACGGAGTCGTCCGTCCTTAGCGGTTCGGCGCTCGCGGTGTTTTACGACGCTTCACTTTTAGGTCGATAATTGCTTCGCAACGCCGTGTGATATCGACGAAGTGGTGTCTCCACGCAAGCTCGATATCCTCCTTGTTGACGAGTCGACCTCGATCCCGCCTAACTATCAATTTTATAGAGAAAATAACGTTTTGAACTCGACCCGACCTACGCTTCGTACTCAGTCGTCAAAATAAAACGCCGCCACCGGTCGAACGCGCACCGCACACGCTCTGCATTCGCACGTCCGCATGCTCCACTTCATGAACTATCCGAAATCGCAAACGCCCTTTGTCTTGCCGCACGTTAACCATTCTTTTTCTTTGCTTTATTAGATACGTGTTAGTGAAAACTTTCAAGCGTTCATACGAGAAAACGTCGCGCGACATCACGGCTCTCGTTACGGTAAAGTTCCGTCGTACTTGGGCGTACGAATACGAAATTTGTGAATCCTATAAGTGGCGACATCTAAGTCTCTCTCTTATACGCTATCTTTTATCGTGTGTGTGTACTACTCAACTCGTTCAATACTCAACAATGGCAGACACAGCAGTCGCTACCGAGGCTCCGGCACCCGCTACACCAGCGAAGAAGCAGGCGAGGCAGGCCGGCGGCGCCGGTGCCGCGAAGAAACCGAAGGCGAAGCCGACTCATCCCAAAACATCCGAGATGGTCAACAACGCTATCAAGGAGATGAAGGAACGTAGCGGATCTTCCCTGCAGGCGATCAAGAAGTACATCGCCGCCCAGTACAAGGTCGACGCTGAGAAGCTGGCTCCGTTCATCAGGAAATATCTGAAGAGCGCCGTCGAATCTGGCGCACTGATCCAGACCAAGGGCAAGGGTGCCTCCGGTTCGTTCAAGCTCGAGTCGAAATCGGGTGCCAAGAAACCCACCGCCTCCGCCGCCGCTGGCAAAGCCGCCGGTAAAGCGACCGCCTCTGCGGCCGCGAAGACGAAGAAGGCGACCGCCTCTGCGGCTGGAGCCAAGACCAAGAAGGCAGCAGCCGCCGCCGCGTCCGCAGCTTCGCCTTCCAAGGCCAAGTCGTCGGCCGCCGCCGCCGCTAAGGACAAGAAGGCCGCCGCCGCTAAGAAGAAGCCGGCTCCCAAGAAGGCCGCCGCCCCCGCCAAAGCGAAGAGCGCCGCCGCTCCGAAAGCAAAGAAGACAGCCAAGCCGCCAACAAAGAAACCTAAAGCGCCTAAACCCAAGAAGGCCGCGGCTACACCCAAGTCTAAACCGGCAGCCAAGAAAGCGTCCGCTGCTAAGAAGTAAGCAACGGTCGCGTTCGCGTTACACCGGCGACGACGGTGACGACGACGACGACAGTGGCGCAGTCGGCTGAACACCAGACAACACACACGCAGCAGCTGATGAATGTGTGTGTGTAATATTATAATAAGCGTGCGTGCGTCCTGCCTACTGTGCGTGTGCGTGTGTTACACATTGTATTATGTACGGTAGATAGGCGCGCGCCTGCTTGCTTTGTACGTTTTCATCAACGTCCAACCGCGCGCACGTAGTACGTACTAGTCCATCGTCCTCGGGAAGAGAGGGTGCGGAACGCGCGCTCGACGTGTCTCGAGAGCTCGTCACCGTCAATGGCATTCTTCAGGAGCTACACAAACAACAACATCTGAAGAAACCACCACGGCGGCACGGCAGGCACCGAGATGCTTAGAGTTGCGTGCATGCGCGCTCTCACACAATCGCGGCGCTCTAAGAGCGCACACCAAAAAGCCCTTTTCAGGGCTAACAAAAATATCATGAATATGAACAATATTCATTTCTTTAATACAGATAGTCGAAACGTTTTATGATAAGTACCACATTCCTATCCACCTGTTCACTTAGATACACCTAAACGCACAAGAAATAACTCACAAAATAGTAAATAAAACTTTACCTAATCTCCATCCAAGTAGGGGTAAGTATTGGTGGAACTATTAGTGTTACACTATTATAGGCTGTATACTAGATACAGGTGTATATAGGTAATATACCTATTATCAAAATATATTGTTGTATGCAAGAATAGAATACAACAAAAATCAATAATAATATTATTAGGTGATGTTCCAAATTCGAAAATCGAAACGTCTACCGATATCTCTACCCATCCCATGACAATGTTGTGTAGTAGGTACTGTAGTTTTTACTTCGCGCCGGACGAGAGTTTACGCGCGCCTGCGCGCTTTGTGAATTTTGTTTCGTTAGCTGTGTACCCCTCCCACTGACACAGCCACGCGGCGCGCGTATATAATACCCGGGATCCGGCAATTTTAAAAATATTACAAGACTCTCGCTCGTCGCGCGCACATCGGTACGCGTGTTACGTCGTTTTCTTTCGTGTGTAATAAACAAACCTATCAACCATGTCGGGTCGCGGTAAAGGTGGCAAGGTGAAGGGAAAGGCAAAGTCCCGTTCCAACCGTGCTGGTCTCCAGTTCCCTGTGGGACGTATCCACAGGCTGCTCCGTAACGGAAACTACGCCGAGCGCGTCGGTGCCGGTGCCCCCGTCTACTTGGCCGCCGTGATGGAGTATCTGGCTGCTGAGGTTCTCGAGTTGGCCGGTAACGCCGCGAGGGACAACAAGAAGACCAGGATCATCCCGCGTCATCTTCAGTTGGCCATCCGCAACGACGAGGAGTTGAACAAGCTGCTCTCCGGTGTGACGATCGCTCAAGGTGGTGTACTGCCGAACATCCAGGCGGTGCTCCTGCCCAAGAAGACCGAGAAGAAGGCTTAGACGTCGTCGTCGTGTTACAGCGGCGTCATCTGACCGTGGTGCATCGTGCGAGTGCCCAGCACACGCGTATTTCGATATAATATTTATGCCAATATGTATTATTTCGTTTGCGCGGTGCCCTCCGCTCGTATGCATTCAAAACAAAAGGCCCTTTTCAGGGCCACAATATTATTCGTCAACTATATAACAAAGACAGTTTCTTTATCGGTTTTATCGTCAAACAAAAACGTACCTACCTGATACTCATTCGAGTTACGCTTATACAAGAAGCTCCAGTGATGAGGCTTACAAAAATGCTACTGCCGCTGATACATAACATGTAAGATGAAGTGATTGCAGGTTACAAACCAAAATAAATGCCCCCCCCCCCCCCCCACCCCCAGCCTGCCATCATGATGAATCCAGTAATGATCAATTTCTGAATGGTAAACAGTATGCATACAAACACGTAAGTAAGTAATAAAATAAAATAAAAAACAAAACTGGCAGGCGTTGTCTAAACTGATTCGATTTACCTTTATTTTATTAGACAACATTGTAACTGAAAAAGAAATATATTACAGCCGAAAGAAAGATTAAGGTTATTGATTTATTAATAATACAGTGTTACGAAGGTACTTATAAAAGTTAAACTTTGATACCTATTTCTAATGTAGCTATTCAATCATAGAATACACATACCTACCTAATATAATACATTATATTTTTTAATAATTATCTACAAATTCACTAAATGACGAACACAAGCGCGTCACCCCGTCCCTTTCACCTCCCTCCCGGGTATCCCCTCTCCTCGCGCTCTGGCTTAGGAGCGCTGCGATTGGTCCGCCGCTACGTTGAGTCACTCACCGCTTGCCGCAACCGTGCGCCGCGAGTTAGCGTATAAATACTACTTCTACCCGCTGTGAGTGTTTTATACTGCGACTGAACTCCGTTTCGGTAGCACGTGTGTACTCTACAAATTCATAATGCCGCCCAAGACAAGTGGAAAAGCCGCCAAAAAGTCTGGCAAAGCCCAGAAGAACATCTCCAAGACCGACAAGAAGAAGAAGAAGCACAAGAGGAAGGAGAGCTACGCCATCTACATCTACAAGGTGTTGAAGCAGGTGCACCCCGACACCGGAATCTCCAGCAAGGCCATGTCCATCATGAACTCGTTCGTCAACGACATCTTCGAGCGTATCGCCGCGGAAGCTTCCCGCCTCGCCCACTACAACAAGAGGTCGACCATCACGTCCCGGGAGGTGCAGACGTCCGTCAGGCTCCTGCTGCCCGGTGAACTCGCCAAGCACGCCGTCAGTGAAGGCACCAAGGCCGTCACCAAATACACCAGCTCCAAGTGAGCGGTCGGTAGCGCTAGCAAGAGCCGCCGACGCTCCGTCGTCTCAACGCCTCGCCTCGTGTGTGTATACAGTGTTAAACCCAGTGCGCTTGTTCGTGTGTCTTGTTGACTGTGATACGTGCTAGTGTCATCGTAATGTGCATGCATGCATACACACATACCGAGTGCCCACTCGGTATGTGTGTGTGTGTCGTTTATGTACGTACGAGACGCGCATGATGCACGCGTCGCGAAAAACAAACCATGACAAACGTCTGGGCGCGCACGCACACCGTGTGATGGCAGGAGACACAACAAAAGGCCCTTTTCAGGGCCACAAATATGTTCATGTGATTATTAATTCACATTTCTGAAATCAGAAACTCGTCAAAACGTTATTCACTTAGGGTTGGTTACATACTACCTACCGTACTCATGTTGTCTAAATAAAGAGAATCATGTCCGTATAAGACTCGATATCGCTCTGACAGTACGCTACCATGCTTGCTAGCTAGCTAGCTAGCTATCTATCTATCTATCTGTCTATCTACCTACCTACCTACCTATCTGCCTGCCTGCCTGCCTGCCTGCCTGCCTGCCTGCCTGCCTGCCTACCTACCTACCTACCTAAATTCCTATTTACCTAAGTATAAAAAACTGCATGCTCTCACGCATAGACAGTAACAAAGAGATGGGCATACTTACACACAAATTTTCTTCCCGCGTAAATGAGAGAGAGGTAAGAATACGAGATGCGTGTGGCAATTTTGTCATAGAGAAGCAGTAAATAATTCACACTGTAAAAACAACACGTCTACAATTAAAGTTTAATGAATATATTCTTAAAACACAGCGTAGTGGAGCAGTTCAATTTAGTAGACGTACTTGCCGTATAGTTAGTTACAATTATTATCAGGAATTTCTGCACGAAGGATGCTTGTATTTTCCTTTCTTGTAAATATTATGCTATGATCTTATTTTAAAAAATTATGGCAATTACTTAATGCGTGTCGATTTATTTCACTAGTTTAGTTAGTTCGTTCGATGCACTGTAGAGGGCGCTTAGCGAGTGCGCGCGAGAGCCCCCTGCCCGCTACAAAAGGTGGTAAAGTATAAATAGGCCCAAACATAAGACTTAGGTTTTTATTCGCTCTCGTACGCTCGAAGTGTGTAGGTCCGCGCGTCCGTTGCGTGAATTTGTTCGTTTTCTGTTAGTTTGTTCCGTTCCGTGTTTGTTTACAATGGCACGTACCAAGCAGACCGCTCGTAAATCCACCGGTGGTAAGGCTCCGAGGAAGCAGCTCGCCACCAAGGCTGCGCGCAAGAGCGCACCGGCCACCGGTGGCGTTAAGAAACCCCATCGCTACAGGCCCGGCACTGTGGCTCTCCGTGAGATTCGTCGCTACCAGAAGAGTACCGAGCTGCTGATCCGCAAGCTTCCGTTCCAGCGTCTCGTGCGTGAGATCGCACAGGACTTCAAGACTGATCTCCGTTTCCAGAGCTCCGCTGTCATGGCGCTGCAAGAGGCTAGCGAAGCTTACCTCGTCGGTCTCTTCGAAGACACCAACCTGTGCGCGATTCACGCCAAGCGCGTCACCATCATGCCCAAGGACATCCAGTTGGCACGCAGGATCAGAGGCGAACGCGCTTAAAACTGCTGCTGCATCAGCATACGTCACAATACACACACATCGTCCTCCACATTGACTGCCTTCGTGCAGCAGTGTGTCTGCGACCGTGTGCAGTTTTTGTGACTGTGCGTTCACACAAAAGGCCCTTTTCAGGGCCACATATGTATCAGATTATTAAATGTTTCTTTATATCAGAAGTCACAAAAACGTTACCTACCTACATAACTGTCTACTACACAATAGTTATTTACGAACACACTTACTCTCCGAGTTTGTAATTTATTTACTTACTTACTTACCTACTTAAACCTACCTACCTAAGATAAGGCTATGATGAAAGTTAGCAGAGAAGAAGTTAGTTAATACCTTATATTGTATTACTTACATATTAAACAGAGACAGTCTGATAATTTTGAACATAAATCTTTTTAGGGGTATGTATATTATGTTAACTTGCAGGAATGCCCAGTTGTTACTTATATAGTCTTATATTTAGCCATATAGCTGTCATGGTCCTGCATATTATTGTATACCAAAATACCTAATATGAAAAATTTAATGCAATTTGGTTTGGAAATGCTAACCTAAAATGTAATATTTCTCAAATGCGCGCGACGAAATAACGTAGAAACGTAGAACCAACCAACCAACGACGAGCATCGGGTCCCCTCGCCCCCCGCACCTCCCGTCTCTGCCCGCTGAGTTCCGCTTACTATATAAATATAAGAGGACGCCGAGACCGAAAAAATACCAGTCGTTCGCGTTGTTCGTGCGCGCACACCCGTGTCGTTGAATTGTTGTACTACTTTGAAACCCCACTGCTGAGAAGATGACCGGTCGCGGTAAGGGAGGAAAGGGTCTGGGAAAAGGAGGAGCCAAGCGTCACAGGAAGGTACTTCGTGATAACATCCAGGGTATCACGAAGCCCGCCATCCGTCGTCTGGCTCGCAGAGGCGGCGTGAAACGTATCTCCGGTCTGATCTACGAAGAGACTCGCGGTGTGCTTAAAGTGTTCCTAGAGAACGTCATCCGTGACGCCGTCACTTACACCGAGCACGCCAAGAGGAAGACCGTCACCGCCATGGACGTCGTCTACGCTCTGAAGCGCCAGGGTCGCACCCTGTACGGTTTCGGAGGTTAAGCGTGTGTGTTGTGTGTACCTACGTGTCGCCTGCGCAACCAGCAGCTCTACATACTGTGTGTGTGCGGACGTGTGTGTGTTGTGTTCGTTCGTTCGAACAAAATCATACCGTTCGACCATGCGTGTGTAGATGCGCGCATCAAAAAAGGCCCTTTTCAGGGCCGCATATGATTCGATACATTTAAATGTTTCTTTAATGGAGTTGTCAAAAAACGTACCTATTCCTACTCACTCACTACTTACCTACTCATACCATAATTATAGCTAAACAAAGTCACTGTTCTTCGGTATAATGAATGCCTACTATTAGGTACTAAGTAGATAAAATGAAAGACACAGTTAGTTACATTATAATATAAATGATTACTTTACACTACTCTTACATACTGCTAAATACTAATATTAGGCTTACATCTAAAATGTCGTTCGCTTACCATAATGGTACCTATGCGTGCGTGATTAAAGGAGGGGGTGCTGCTTCGCCGTCGCCGCTTTCTGAACCTGAAAAATAAAAGAAAACATTAGAGACCCTACCTACCTACCTACCTACCTAACCTAACACTAATACGTAGAACACAAATCTACCTATCTAGGTACCTATTCGTTCGTTCGTTCGCTCGCTCGCTCGCTCGGACGCCCGCCCGCCCGCCTGTTCGTCGGTGCGCGAGCAGTTTGTTTATGTCGTCTTATTATTACTGTAGGTACTTACCTATAAAGATACACTGTGTCTGTTATTATTTTTATGTCGCGTTTATTATTTAGCGTATCATGTTTACTACGTTATTATATTATAACTAGGTATACGAACAGTAAGCATTACGGACGGCCCGGCTGTCTGGCCTAGCTAGCGAGTAGCCGTGAACGCTGTGTAAGTACGCACGGTCGGTCGGTACTGGCGCGATCCCGATCGCCTGTTGTCGTGTTACACATTATACCTACCACTTTAATACGCTTCCTGATGCGACTATCGCAGTCTTCACACCTCGAAGGGCGCACTCGTCTTTTTAATATTAGTATATTAATAGGTTGCACGTCCTGGACGGAGTCGTCCGTCCTTAGCGGTTCGGCGCTCGCGGTGTTTTACGACGCTTCACTTTTAGGTCGATAATTGCTTCGCAACGCCGTGTGATATCGACGAAGTGGTGTCTCCACGCAAGCTCGATATCCTCCTTGTTGACGAGTCGACCTCGATCCCGCCTAACTATCAATTTTATAGAGAAAATAACGTTTTGAACTCGACCCGACCTACGCTTCGTACTCAGTCGTCAAAATAAAACGCCGCCACCGGTCGAACGCGCACCGCACACGCTCTGCATTCGCACGTCCGCATGCTCCACTTCATGAACTATCCGAAATCGCAAACGCCCTTTGTCTTGCCGCACGTTAACCATTCTTTTTCTTTGCTTTATTAGATACGTGTTAGTGAAAACTTTCAAGCGTTCATACGAGAAAACGTCGCGCGACATCACGGCTCTCGTTACGGTAAAGTTCCGTCGTACTTGGGCGTACGAATACGAAATTTGTGAATCCTATAAGTGGCGACATCTAAGTCTCTCTCTTATACGCTATCTTTTATCGTGTGTGTGTACTACTCAACTCGTTCAATACTCAACAATGGCAGACACAGCAGTCGCTACCGAGGCTCCGGCACCCGCTACACCAGCGAAGAAGCAGGCGAGGCAGGCCGGCGGCGCCGGTGCCGCGAAGAAACCGAAGGCGAAGCCGACTCATCCCAAAACATCCGAGATGGTCAACAACGCTATCAAGGAGATGAAGGAACGTAGCGGATCTTCCCTGCAGGCGATCAAGAAGTACATCGCCGCCCAGTACAAGGTCGACGCTGAGAAGCTGGCTCCGTTCATCAGGAAATATCTGAAGAGCGCCGTCGAATCTGGCGCACTGATCCAGACCAAGGGCAAGGGTGCCTCCGGTTCGTTCAAGCTCGAGTCGAAATCGGGTGCCAAGAAACCCACCGCCTCCGCCGCCGCTGGCAAAGCCGCCGGTAAAGCGACCGCCTCTGCGGCCGCGAAGACGAAGAAGGCGACCGCCTCTGCGGCTGGAGCCAAGACCAAGAAGGCAGCAGCCGCCGCCGCGTCCGCAGCTTCGCCTTCCAAGGCCAAGTCGTCGGCCGCCGCCGCCGCTAAGGACAAGAAGGCCGCCGCCGCTAAGAAGAAGCCGGCTCCCAAGAAGGCCGCCGCCCCCGCCAAAGCGAAGAGCGCCGCCGCTCCGAAAGCAAAGAAGACAGCCAAGCCGCCAACAAAGAAACCTAAAGCGCCTAAACCCAAGAAGGCCGCGGCTACACCCAAGTCTAAACCGGCAGCCAAGAAAGCGTCCGCTGCTAAGAAGTAAGCAACGGTCGCGTTCGCGTTACACCGGCGACGACGGTGACGACGACGACGACAGTGGCGCAGTCGGCTGAACACCAGACAACACACACGCAGCAGCTGATGAATGTGTGTGTGTAATATTATAATAAGCGTGCGTGCGTCCTGCCTACTGTGCGTGTGCGTGTGTTACACATTGTATTATGTACGGTAGATAGGCGCGCGCCTGCTTGCTTTGTACGTTTTCATCAACGTCCAACCGCGCGCACGTAGTACGTACTAGTCCATCGTCCTCGGGAAGAGAGGGTGCGGAACGCGCGCTCGACGTGTCTCGAGAGCTCGTCACCGTCAATGGCATTCTTCAGGAGCTACACAAACAACAACATCTGAAGAAACCACCACGGCGGCACGGCAGGCACCGAGATGCTTAGAGTTGCGTGCATGCGCGCTCTCACACAATCGCGGCGCTCTAAGAGCGCACACCAAAAAGCCCTTTTCAGGGCTAACAAAAATATCATGAATATGAACAATATTCATTTCTTTAATACAGATAGTCGAAACGTTTTATGATAAGTACCACATTCCTATCCACCTGTTCACTTAGATACACCTAAACGCACAAGAAATAACTCACAAAATAGTAAATAAAACTTTACCTAATCTCCATCCAAGTAGGGGTAAGTATTGGTGGAACTATTAGTGTTACACTATTATAGGCTGTATACTAGATACAGGTGTATATAGGTAATATACCTATTATCAAAATATATTGTTGTATGCAAGAATAGAATACAACAAAAATCAATAATAATATTATTAGGTGATGTTCCAAATTCGAAAATCGAAACGTCTACCGATATCTCTACCCATCCCATGACAATGTTGTGTAGTAGGTACTGTAGTTTTTACTTCGCGCCGGACGAGAGTTTACGCGCGCCTGCGCGCTTTGTGAATTTTGTTTCGTTAGCTGTGTACCCCTCCCACTGACACAGCCACGCGGCGCGCGTATATAATACCCGGGATCCGGCAATTTTAAAAATATTACAAGACTCTCGCTCGTCGCGCGCACATCGGTACGCGTGTTACGTCGTTTTCTTTCGTGTGTAATAAACAAACCTATCAACCATGTCGGGTCGCGGTAAAGGTGGCAAGGTGAAGGGAAAGGCAAAGTCCCGTTCCAACCGTGCTGGTCTCCAGTTCCCTGTGGGACGTATCCACAGGCTGCTCCGTAACGGAAACTACGCCGAGCGCGTCGGTGCCGGTGCCCCCGTCTACTTGGCCGCCGTGATGGAGTATCTGGCTGCTGAGGTTCTCGAGTTGGCCGGTAACGCCGCGAGGGACAACAAGAAGACCAGGATCATCCCGCGTCATCTTCAGTTGGCCATCCGCAACGACGAGGAGTTGAACAAGCTGCTCTCCGGTGTGACGATCGCTCAAGGTGGTGTACTGCCGAACATCCAGGCGGTGCTCCTGCCCAAGAAGACCGAGAAGAAGGCTTAGACGTCGTCGTCGTGTTACAGCGGCGTCATCTGACCGTGGTGCATCGTGCGAGTGCCCAGCACACGCGTATTTCGATATAATATTTATGCCAATATGTATTATTTCGTTTGCGCGGTGCCCTCCGCTCGTATGCATTCAAAACAAAAGGCCCTTTTCAGGGCCACAATATTATTCGTCAACTATATAACAAAGACAGTTTCTTTATCGGTTTTATCGTCAAACAAAAACGTACCTACCTGATACTCATTCGAGTTACGCTTATACAAGAAGCTCCAGTGATGAGGCTTACAAAAATGCTACTGCCGCTGATACATAACATGTAAGATGAAGTGATTGCAGGTTACAAACCAAAATAAATGCCCCCCCCCCCCCCCACCCCCAGCCTGCCATCATGATGAATCCAGTAATGATCAATTTCTGAATGGTAAACAGTATGCATACAAACACGTAAGTAAGTAATAAAATAAAATAAAAAACAAAACTGGCAGGCGTTGTCTAAACTGATTCGATTTACCTTTATTTTATTAGACAACATTGTAACTGAAAAAGAAATATATTACAGCCGAAAGAAAGATTAAGGTTATTGATTTATTAATAATACAGTGTTACGAAGGTACTTATAAAAGTTAAACTTTGATACCTATTTCTAATGTAGCTATTCAATCATAGAATACACATACCTACCTAATATAATACATTATATTTTTTAATAATTATCTACAAATTCACTAAATGACGAACACAAGCGCGTCACCCCGTCCCTTTCACCTCCCTCCCGGGTATCCCCTCTCCTCGCGCTCTGGCTTAGGAGCGCTGCGATTGGTCCGCCGCTACGTTGAGTCACTCACCGCTTGCCGCAACCGTGCGCCGCGAGTTAGCGTATAAATACTACTTCTACCCGCTGTGAGTGTTTTATACTGCGACTGAACTCCGTTTCGGTAGCACGTGTGTACTCTACAAATTCATAATGCCGCCCAAGACAAGTGGAAAAGCCGCCAAAAAGTCTGGCAAAGCCCAGAAGAACATCTCCAAGACCGACAAGAAGAAGAAGAAGCACAAGAGGAAGGAGAGCTACGCCATCTACATCTACAAGGTGTTGAAGCAGGTGCACCCCGACACCGGAATCTCCAGCAAGGCCATGTCCATCATGAACTCGTTCGTCAACGACATCTTCGAGCGTATCGCCGCGGAAGCTTCCCGCCTCGCCCACTACAACAAGAGGTCGACCATCACGTCCCGGGAGGTGCAGACGTCCGTCAGGCTCCTGCTGCCCGGTGAACTCGCCAAGCACGCCGTCAGTGAAGGCACCAAGGCCGTCACCAAATACACCAGCTCCAAGTGAGCGGTCGGTAGCGCTAGCAAGAGCCGCCGACGCTCCGTCGTCTCAACGCCTCGCCTCGTGTGTGTATACAGTGTTAAACCCAGTGCGCTTGTTCGTGTGTCTTGTTGACTGTGATACGTGCTAGTGTCATCGTAATGTGCATGCATGCATACACACATACCGAGTGCCCACTCGGTATGTGTGTGTGTGTCGTTTATGTACGTACGAGACGCGCATGATGCACGCGTCGCGAAAAACAAACCATGACAAACGTCTGGGCGCGCACGCACACCGTGTGATGGCAGGAGACACAACAAAAGGCCCTTTTCAGGGCCACAAATATGTTCATGTGATTATTAATTCACATTTCTGAAATCAGAAACTCGTCAAAACGTTATTCACTTAGGGTTGGTTACATACTACCTACCGTACTCATGTTGTCTAAATAAAGAGAATCATGTCCGTATAAGACTCGATATCGCTCTGACAGTACGCTACCATGCTTGCTAGCTAGCTAGCTAGCTATCTATCTATCTATCTGTCTATCTACCTACCTACCTACCTATCTGCCTGCCTGCCTGCCTGCCTGCCTGCCTGCCTGCCTGCCTGCCTACCTACCTACCTACCTAAATTCCTATTTACCTAAGTATAAAAAACTGCATGCTCTCACGCATAGACAGTAACAAAGAGATGGGCATACTTACACACAAATTTTCTTCCCGCGTAAATGAGAGAGAGGTAAGAATACGAGATGCGTGTGGCAATTTTGTCATAGAGAAGCAGTAAATAATTCACACTGTAAAAACAACACGTCTACAATTAAAGTTTAATGAATATATTCTTAAAACACAGCGTAGTGGAGCAGTTCAATTTAGTAGACGTACTTGCCGTATAGTTAGTTACAATTATTATCAGGAATTTCTGCACGAAGGATGCTTGTATTTTCCTTTCTTGTAAATATTATGCTATGATCTTATTTTAAAAAATTATGGCAATTACTTAATGCGTGTCGATTTATTTCACTAGTTTAGTTAGTTCGTTCGATGCACTGTAGAGGGCGCTTAGCGAGTGCGCGCGAGAGCCCCCTGCCCGCTACAAAAGGTGGTAAAGTATAAATAGGCCCAAACATAAGACTTAGGTTTTTATTCGCTCTCGTACGCTCGAAGTGTGTAGGTCCGCGCGTCCGTTGCGTGAATTTGTTCGTTTTCTGTTAGTTTGTTCCGTTCCGTGTTTGTTTACAATGGCACGTACCAAGCAGACCGCTCGTAAATCCACCGGTGGTAAGGCTCCGAGGAAGCAGCTCGCCACCAAGGCTGCGCGCAAGAGCGCACCGGCCACCGGTGGCGTTAAGAAACCCCATCGCTACAGGCCCGGCACTGTGGCTCTCCGTGAGATTCGTCGCTACCAGAAGAGTACCGAGCTGCTGATCCGCAAGCTTCCGTTCCAGCGTCTCGTGCGTGAGATCGCACAGGACTTCAAGACTGATCTCCGTTTCCAGAGCTCCGCTGTCATGGCGCTGCAAGAGGCTAGCGAAGCTTACCTCGTCGGTCTCTTCGAAGACACCAACCTGTGCGCGATTCACGCCAAGCGCGTCACCATCATGCCCAAGGACATCCAGTTGGCACGCAGGATCAGAGGCGAACGCGCTTAAAACTGCTGCTGCATCAGCATACGTCACAATACACACACATCGTCCTCCACATTGACTGCCTTCGTGCAGCAGTGTGTCTGCGACCGTGTGCAGTTTTTGTGACTGTGCGTTCACACAAAAGGCCCTTTTCAGGGCCACATATGTATCAGATTATTAAATGTTTCTTTATATCAGAAGTCACAAAAACGTTACCTACCTACATAACTGTCTACTACACAATAGTTATTTACGAACACACTTACTCTCCGAGTTTGTAATTTATTTACTTACTTACTTACCTACTTAAACCTACCTACCTAAGATAAGGCTATGATGAAAGTTAGCAGAGAAGAAGTTAGTTAATACCTTATATTGTATTACTTACATATTAAACAGAGACAGTCTGATAATTTTGAACATAAATCTTTTTAGGGGTATGTATATTATGTTAACTTGCAGGAATGCCCAGTTGTTACTTATATAGTCTTATATTTAGCCATATAGCTGTCATGGTCCTGCATATTATTGTATACCAAAATACCTAATATGAAAAATTTAATGCAATTTGGTTTGGAAATGCTAACCTAAAATGTAATATTTCTCAAATGCGCGCGACGAAATAACGTAGAAACGTAGAACCAACCAACCAACGACGAGCATCGGGTCCCCTCGCCCCCCGCACCTCCCGTCTCTGCCCGCTGAGTTCCGCTTACTATATAAATATAAGAGGACGCCGAGACCGAAAAAATACCAGTCGTTCGCGTTGTTCGTGCGCGCACACCCGTGTCGTTGAATTGTTGTACTACTTTGAAACCCCACTGCTGAGAAGATGACCGGTCGCGGTAAGGGAGGAAAGGGTCTGGGAAAAGGAGGAGCCAAGCGTCACAGGAAGGTACTTCGTGATAACATCCAGGGTATCACGAAGCCCGCCATCCGTCGTCTGGCTCGCAGAGGCGGCGTGAAACGTATCTCCGGTCTGATCTACGAAGAGACTCGCGGTGTGCTTAAAGTGTTCCTAGAGAACGTCATCCGTGACGCCGTCACTTACACCGAGCACGCCAAGAGGAAGACCGTCACCGCCATGGACGTCGTCTACGCTCTGAAGCGCCAGGGTCGCACCCTGTACGGTTTCGGAGGTTAAGCGTGTGTGTTGTGTGTACCTACGTGTCGCCTGCGCAACCAGCAGCTCTACATACTGTGTGTGTGCGGACGTGTGTGTGTTGTGTTCGTTCGTTCGAACAAAATCATACCGTTCGACCATGCGTGTGTAGATGCGCGCATCAAAAAAGGCCCTTTTCAGGGCCGCATATGATTCGATACATTTAAATGTTTCTTTAATGGAGTTGTCAAAAAACGTACCTATTCCTACTCACTCACTACTTACCTACTCATACCATAATTATAGCTAAACAAAGTCACTGTTCTTCGGTATAATGAATGCCTACTATTAGGTACTAAGTAGATAAAATGAAAGACACAGTTAGTTACATTATAATATAAATGATTACTTTACACTACTCTTACATACTGCTAAATACTAATATTAGGCTTACATCTAAAATGTCGTTCGCTTACCATAATGGTACCTATGCGTGCGTGATTAAAGGAGGGGGTGCTGCTTCGCCGTCGCCGCTTTCTGAACCTGAAAAATAAAAGAAAACATTAGAGACCCTACCTACCTACCTACCTACCTAACCTAACACTAATACGTAGAACACAAATCTACCTATCTAGGTACCTATTCGTTCGTTCGTTCGCTCGCTCGCTCGCTCGGACGCCCGCCCGCCCGCCTGTTCGTCGGTGCGCGAGCAGTTTGTTTATGTCGTCTTATTATTACTGTAGGTACTTACCTATAAAGATACACTGTGTCTGTTATTATTTTTATGTCGCGTTTATTATTTAGCGTATCATGTTTACTACGTTATTATATTATAACTAGGTATACGAACAGTAAGCATTACGGACGGCCCGGCTGTCTGGCCTAGCTAGCGAGTAGCCGTGAACGCTGTGTAAGTACGCACGGTCGGTCGGTACTGGCGCGATCCCGATCGCCTGTTGTCGTGTTACACATTATACCTACCACTTTAATACGCTTCCTGATGCGACTATCGCAGTCTTCACACCTCGAAGGGCGCACTCGTCTTTTTAATATTAGTATATTAATAGGTTGCACGTCCTGGACGGAGTCGTCCGTCCTTAGCGGTTCGGCGCTCGCGGTGTTTTACGACGCTTCACTTTTAGGTCGATAATTGCTTCGCAACG